>OX335655.1:12482500-14965000 GCA_946894095.1 Incurvaria masculella
TAAATATACTTTTTCGTACTAAGCAGGTACGTCGCTTATTCCGTAAATTTATAATTGCATTCAGGTTCATAAGAGCGAAAGTGAAACCATATTTTATTATTTAAAAAAAGATGAAAGATGCATTGCAACATTTGAAACCTAAGACGGCTCTGATAAAATCTGAAGCTCATATTTTGTGTTTAAACTTTTTTATGAAAGCTTATGAATATTTATCTAATTTTAAGAAAACGGATTTATGGACTGCAGCTCTGGGGCAGTGCCAGCAATTCCAACATAAATATTATGCAACTGCTTCAAATTGTGATTTTAAAAAGCCTTGCAAATGCGCCGTGGTTCATTACCAATACAGAAATACACCAACTCCTAAATATACCTACAATCAGCGAGAAAATAAAACGATCAGCACCACGGAGTAGGAAGGTAGGTACCTTCCTACTCCGTGATCAGCACCAAACATAAACAAGGACTTCGTCAACACCCAAATCCTCTAGCAGGCCGGCTAACATACAAACAATATAACAAACGTCTCAAAAGGCATGACATTATGGAACTGGACATTTAAAGATATCCTGCTGGAATGGAGTTGTTCTCGCTGGAGCACGAACTCATCACGACCACATCCATACAACTCATCCGCTTGTAGTCAACCGACGGATCGCAGATAGCAAGATAACAAAAACATTTGAGAACAAAAAGCGCCGGAGACTTAGGCTGAGATAAATGGCCGTAACAGAAACTAAGACTAACGAAAAGTAGATCTTTGTGACGTCACTTTGACCTCTCACTTGAATCTCAAAGTAATGAAAAGGGACGTCACAAAGTACCACTTTTCGATAGTATTGGTGTTTGTTATGACTATTTATCTCCACCTTATTATCTTTAAATAATAGCTATGTCATCAATTAACATATTATTTACTTTTTAGTTTATCGAAATTCGATGTGATTATTTTTAAATAAAATTAATTGGTATTTTACTAACATTCTTGACAAACTGAATCCTTAAATAAGCATAATATTATAAGTAAAACTATTCTTGTTTTAAGAATTCACTAGGTAATTAATGCACTATTATTAGTACAACCGTAAGCTTAGCCTGGTTTTCACTAAGTGCTAATTTAATTTAAGTTACACTTAATATGCCCTTATTACTAAAGTGCTGATTATCTTGTACTGGTATCGATTGCGAGATGGTAACAAAGGCCCTATAATGTGAGGATTAAGCTAATCAGTACTTGATAGAAGAGACCCTTAGTTTACTCTCCCCCTCAGTTGTTTAAGGCTGCTTTCAGGTGTTTCTGCTGGGCGTGGAGCAGAAAAAAATGCGAGACATGCGTTAGGTTGTAATAATGAAGAACACAGACAATACAAATCGGCACAGACGATAAAAAGTATTGCTAGTATTTAATATTTTCAACACAATTCAGCCACTGTTTTTAATTAACGATTTATCCATACCCCTCAAAGCGCACGTTATCTTTTTATTTAAACATAACCTAAGTTCGAATTTTCTGCAAAATCATCTTTGCATAAGTACACAAGACAGCTTAGCCGAAAACGATTTTCATACAAAACATCTCGACTTCGCTACGTTCAAAAACGCCAAAACGGATCGTCCATAATTTCTCCAAAAATATTGTAACCAGTCCCACTGTAATGAATATGTTATCGACAAAGAGATAAGAGCATAAGCTATATGGGGATTAATGCCGTCGAGGGACGGGAGCGGGAGGGGTGCGGGCGCGGGGAGGGAAAGATCGCTCCGTTTCGGCACTAAACTTGTAAAGGGAACATTTTCTATCAACAAGAGATAATCGCTCTCCTTGATTAAAATATCCGAATTAAATTAACCGACAGCGGCATCGCTTTGTGGTGTAATCCGTCTCGGATTTTAATACAATTTTATCAGAGAGCATTTCAGGATTTGGGTAATGATCGGCATGAGCTAGGGACATGCCGTCAGGTTTTAGAAATGCTATGAAATCGTTTTGGTTTCGAAATATTGACCTATATTGTCTGTATTCTAACAAAATTGACACCTTTGTTGGCAAGTCAAACCAAAAAGGACAACACCAATACGTTAAAAAAAGAATAGTTGGAAAACTCAGGCGAGTTCCAAACAAAACAAGTGAAAAAACAAACACGGTTCACTTGAAGACACCATGCCTATCAAACGAACTACAGAAACGGCAAGTGTTCAATTTGAGGTTAGAACATGAACTACCGTTATACAGAGAGGTGAAAACCAACAGACCGAGTAACCACTATACAAACCTACTGCCAATCAGGGAAGGATTATGAGACTTTTCACACAGGCTCGTGGCTGCACGTTTCGATCCCTACTGCCGTCCTTCCATGCTCACTGGTCACGGAGCTGTCAAGGTCGCATGTCGCGGTGTGCGGCTAGGCCCTGCTTTGTGAGAGTTTCTTTCGTAAATCTTCTTTTGCTAATATTTTACGTTCGAAGAAAGCTGTGCGCTGTGGGCGGTTTTGTCCGTTTACAATGGAAAAGAATAAAAAAAAGACGTATTGCTTTCAGGCTTATTTATGTCCTGAACAACTGTATAGATGTGTACATCTCAATAGAAAATATGGTGGTTTGTGAAAAGTATCCTAAAAAGATTTGTCTACTTTTTACCTAAGAGCTACTTATTTGAACAAACAAAACACTCAAGAATCATAGACAGTATTATAATCTACCTACAACAATGCGTCCACTAGAAGTTTCGGAGCAGGCAGTTACGTAAACAAAAGCGAGTCGGCACAAATGATTATGCGTGTTTTACGAATATAATAGACTAGGAGATCGCGACAAAAATGGTTACGATCATGTAAACGGCTGAAACTGGGTTCACGGGATAATAACCAACCGTCTGAAGCTAAATGTGTCGGTCTGCCAAAAAAACTTTAATAAGGTGAATGACTGCAAAAAATAAAGCATAAAAATTTCAGTACTTACTTGCTTAGTAAAACCAAAACTGAGCAATACTTTGGTTACATTTCATAGTTATGTAAAGGCGATTTAGGTTACACGATATCACTTTAGGTATATTTAAGTATTTAATAAAAAAAACAACTAGTTATTGTTGCATAATTAAAAGGTACCAATATGTCCAGACAATCAGTATATTCATCAGCAGGTACACACCAACATCTATTTTAAATAGTCAATCTAGCTGACACAACCACTTGGCGAAGGCAGAACGACATATTTAGAATCAGAGGGTTTGATCTCTAACCTGTGAACCCAGATTCAAACATTTACCTTATTGTAACCAAAAATGTCGTGACCTCCCGGAATATAACTGAGTGCCTCCCCACTCGGCTCATATGTATGTTAGCGAACTTTCTCCTACCGACTAGCCAGTTCCAAGTCGCGGCTTAACTGGCGGCCACTGCTTACGTAATAAGTCATCCTCTTCGTCACTCGTAATTCTGTAGTGAATTCGAATTAATTCTCCGTTTTTTTTTAGTGTGAAATCTTATTTTACGGATATATGTGAAAGTGACAGTAATGCATTTTGTGTAAGAATGCGCTGTCCACTGCTTACACAATAAGTAATCTCTTAATCGCTCTGAGTCTGTAGAGAATTTCAATTTCCTACTCGTTAAATTAGAAAGAATATTTTAAAAGTTACACACAGTGCAATAAAGTAACAGTGTTATACAGCCTGCAGTGGTGTCATTTTATGTTAGAATTGAAGTGAAAGTGTAAGTCATACACAAATACTATTGAAAGTACTTTAAAAACAATTACGTTAAATCTCATTTGAAATGTTTGTCGTGATAGCTACGGTGATAACTCTACTGCTAGCGTACGTATACTCCAAGAGGAAGAACAGCTACTTCTCGAGCAATGGAGTGAAGACTTTGCCCCCGTGGCCTTTCGTGGGAAACCTTGGTCAAGTCACACTGGGGAGAGCCAATTTCGTCGACGCCATTGGAGAAGGATACAAAGCTTTTAAAGATGAAAGGTTCGGAAACTTTGTAGTATTTTCGTAGATGTTAATATGAATAAATGTATTATTAGTCGCCGATTATTTACTATTCAATTCTGTACATAAGCACTGTTTATTGTTTTATTTCAAAAACCACAAAACATTCAACTAACTCGGTTTGAAACGCTGACATATATGTAATAATGTCCCCGAAAAACCACTAATACGTGACTTTCATGTGAATGCAAAAAAATATGTTGAAAAGTTATTCATGTTTGCAGTGTATGTATGTAAATGTTTTGTGGTGACCATCGGTATTCACATATTTCTTCACGGTAGATTATACATGCGTACATATCACATTCATTGTAATAAGCGACGTACCTGCTTAGTACGAAAAAGTATATTTACTTAACTTAGCTAAGTACTTACTTCGAACATTGAGAACCCTGCAGCAACTCAGGAAATATGTTTTTGAAGTGGAATTTAAAAAGAGATTCACGACAATATGGTAGCGTATCGGTTAACCGATAAACTTAAAATGCAACAAAATACAATACCGTTGCACTCAATTTTATTACCGATTTCGACCAAATACGGTTTGCTTGCATAGATTGTTGAGCTCAAGTTAATAAAAGCAAGCTACATAATACAAACCATCGCACGCCTATTAAATTGTATAAATAATAATAAAAATATGTACAAATATTTATCTTGTATATAATATATTAGAGAAAATAGTTGTTAACAAACCAGAACTTGTTTAGAACAGGTTCCATATATATCCCAACAGAACCTGTTACATAGGTCTACCTATTGTCTAACTATTACGGTACTACCTATCTAACACACATACAATAATAAATCTTTAATATTTAGTTTGACCACTTACCGCGCGTGTGAGGAGCAGCACGTCCTGCTCCTCACACGCGCGCGTAAGTTTTAAGATATTGATAATTAATCTTTAGTTTTAGAGAAACTACATATTTACAAGCCTTAATCAACGACTGCAAATTATTTTAAGTTTACACACTTAGGGCCGAGTGTACGAAAGGACAAAAATCAAAATCAACGTCAAAGTATGATCAAACACATCACTTTGTGTGGACAGTATGAAAGTAACTCTATGCGGTTCCCTAAAAGTGACGTGTTTGAACATTGATTAACTTAGCCGTCTCTTCGTGCAATCGGGGCTTAGACGCTGTGTGGGACACTGGTGTCAATACTTCCCTCATTATTTTAAGTTTCTCAGAATAAATCAGATATTAGCCATACATCATTGTTGGATTTTTGAGCAAAATTCATATTGGTCTACTGTAATATCTATTTCATGGAGTTTTTAATTAATTTTGATTTTGTTTCAGATACTTCGGTCTGTACCAGTACATGATACCCACCATCATCCCCAAGGATCCGGAGCTGATCCGGCAGATTGTCAGTCAGGACTTCGACGTCTTCCCCAACCGTGGGGTTCACATCGACCACGACAGCGACGAGCTGTTTGGCAGAAACCTCATCATGCTGAGAGGTATAACATAAATGACAGACGTGCAGACTAAGTGCAGGTGTACAGAATGTGTTGTTGTAGTTACACTGAAAAAAATAGTGCAACTGTTCATAGTTTTATTACGGGAGGAGGGACTTTGAAGAATTCCAAATTATGGGTATACAGCAGGTGGCGGAATGGGTAGGCGCAATTCGCACGCACTGGTCAGCCTTGGCCGGTTTTGTATATAGTATACAAAACTGGCCAAGTGCGAGTCGGACTCGCACACGAAGGGTTCCGTACCATCGAACAAAACAATAATACAAAAAATCACGTTTTTTTTTCAAAAAAATCACGGCCCCCTTTAATTTAAATTATTTTATAATCTTACCTATTTGTTGTTATAGCGGCAAAATTAATACACAATCTGTGAAAATTTCAGCTGTCTATCTGTTACGGTTACTGAGATACAGCCCTGTGACAGACGGACAGACGGACGGACGGACGGACGGACGGACGGACGGACGGACGGACGGACGGACGGACGGACGGTCAGCGGAGGCTTAGTAATAGGGTTCCGTTTTCACCCTTTGGGTACGGAACCCTAAAAAGTAGTTATTTTTACAGCTTTATTTCTTTAATCAATGCATCCTTGCTTCACGGTCGACACAACACACATCTCACATTCGTTGATATTTTATTAATTCTTATCATATTTTTTTCGTACTTTACTGAGTCCCGATATAAAGCTTGGCATATTATTATTTTTTTTATTTGTATTATGAATTTTTTAGGTAAACGATGAATATTATAATTTAAAATGATAGGTTTTGTCCATGACGCACTACTGTTTCGATTAAATTTATATACCGGTTTTAATGACATGTATTTTGAAATATCTTATGAATGTTTGGAAAAATACGCTTAAAATTAAAAAAATAAGTAAACATCATCACGTGTGCTATTTCTGACTCCCGAGCAGCGAAATACGGTTCCAGGGTCACGGCTAACTATTGTCAATCTTGTTTCGCCTTTGATGTACTTACTTAGGCACGCATAAAACGTAATTGAGCGGCTCGTTGCCTAGTGGCGCGGGGACTGGGTTCAATTCCGACATGCACCACTGTCTTTATCTTTCCGAGTTCGATAAGTGCATTTCGTCACGAATGCGAGCTACTCCATGGTTCGAAATCCATGTAGGTCCCCTTCCCCTACTAGGTGGTAGGGTTTAAGCCCGCCCGAGTTGGTACCATCGCATTGGTAGAAAGGTGGTCGACGCGGTAATGAAAATTTGTCCGAGTTTTCCAACCAGTTCAATGTAGCCGTGCTCATAAAGGGAAGGTCCTGGCATGGCAGCTAATTCCTTAGGGAATATGGTGTATTGTGCTAATATCATAACGGTAGTTGTGTGGCATTAGCCATCCATGTAAATAAAAAAAGGCGAATTCAGCGCTGTGACATTTGTTAACAAGCCTAGTATCTTGAAATAAAATCACACACTGAAATAAAATCAGTGCATTCAACTGTTAATCCGATAATAACAACCATTTTGCAACGTTAAAACAGAGCCAACCAAGTATCTAAATTAGTTTCTCTGAGTGAAAACGGCAAAAAGGCTTACTGTATATTTTTTACATAGTTTTTTACTGTGTGTCATCGCTGTTTTATCTTACGAAAACTTACTAGCTTTAGTATTTTTACGATTCTTACTAACGTCTAATGTTTAGTGAAATTATATAAATAACAAATAATAAACATGCAAATGATATTTGCTTATGTGCACATCTACAATTTTAGCGGTAATTTTTTTTTGTACACATAAATACACGTAATTCTTCTATATCCCTACGCAATATATAAACTACGCAACGGATTTTGATGCGGTTTTTTTTAATAGATAGAGTGATTGAAGAGGAAGGTTTATATGTATAATAACATCCATTAAATAGCGGAGAAATACTGTTATTTTTGAGTTTTCCAATGTGATGTCGTAAAAAAATATTTTTTTTCCGCTTACATTGCAAACGCAGGCTGAACCCTACGAGATTTATCAAAATAATGTACTAAGTATTGTATACATTGAAAAGGTCTACAGAAAACTCCGGGATGTTATATATCTATCTCTTATGGATATCCCACAATAACATTTTTACAATACTTTTTACGACAAATTATGGCTAATTTTCGAAGCGATTTTAAACAATACAGCATTAATCCTTATCCAATTAAATACCTTAAATACATTTTTGATTTAATATAGATCTATATGGTCCTACATACATGATTTAAATATATGATTACTACATATATGATTTAAATGAATATTTTCGATGATATTACAGATTTGAAAGTTGCGGGACGTAGCGTTTGCGGCGGTACCGGCCGGCCGGGGCGGCGGGAGCGTGCCTACAAATAGTGTGTCGGAGGCCGCGGTTCTCCCTATAGCACTTTAAATTTATTATTTCTCTAATATCTAATAATCAAGTAATAATAATATTTAAGTTTTTTTATTTCAAATATTTCAATGTAGGAACTCTACGTAAAAAGGGTTTATTTGTGTATCATTATGTCAAAATAATATTTTGTTTAAATGATATTATGCCCGTGCAAAGCCTGGACGGGCTGCTAGTTCTTAAATAAAAATAGTCAGCGCAAAGAGAACCAAACAAAAAAAAAAAGAATTTGTGAAAGTGGACAAAATTTGTACCTTTTCTGGAAACTTATGGAATAATGAAGTTATTTCCCTAATTGTTATGCCACGTGTCATACTTTTTTTGAAGTAATCCTCTTTGATTTAAATAAATGTTGTAATTTTTCTTACGATATTCTTAAGACCCTCTATTTCTGAGATTATGGATACTTGGAATGCATTAATTTTTTTGAAGTCGTTTCATTTCTTCTTTTATTTCTGAGTTATTAGAAAATTGCTGATAAAATGCCCAAAGTGTAGTAGTTATTTCCAAATCATCTCTTTTTCTTAATTACACACAACATTTAAAAAGAACTTAAATAACTCAAAAGCTATTGATTTTAGACACCATAACACTTTACCATAAATGACTGAATTTTAACTGTGCTGCATGTAAAAGTGGCTATGCCACCTCCCCTCTCCCCCATACCAACTAATTTCGGTTGCTACTCCCGTCATTCCATGCTCGCTGGTATTAGCCGTTCATTTCCAGTTTAATAAAAAAAAATGTGTGATCGTTTGAAGGAAAGAAGTGGAAAGAGATGCGATCGGCCATCACGCCCGCCTTCACCAGCTCGAAGGTGCGCGCCATGCTGCCCCTGATGCTGGAGTGCGCCGACGACGCCATGGACTTCTTCAGCATGCAACTTCACCAAAATAATGGTACTATTTCATCTAACTCGCGCGCACTCTTCAAGGCGCAGGAGTTTTGTTAGCACTTGTATTTTTTTTTAACTGGATATATATGAATATTTATTCCTTTGATAGGTCTGACAGTTTGTTACAGACATTCGTAACGTAGGAGCGTGTTTTTTTAAGGCTCACCTACTCTGCACTGAGCTAGGCCCGTCTCGCAAATACCAAACTGACCGACAGATATTGGCCTAACGCACCACATGGGAACTAGGTGCCATACCAGGACCTTCCTTATATTGGTCGGTTACATTGAACTGGATGGAAAACACGGATAATTTTCATTGCCGATTCAACCGTCGTTCATTCAATGCGATGGTACAGACCCGGGCTGGTTTAACCCTACCATCTAGTATGTAAGGAACGGAAGGGACCTACAGTTTTACGTGGAAACTGAACCACGGCCAGTCTCAACGGTTGTAAATGGTTACCCATCCAGAACCTAACCGCACTCAGAGGTGCTTCACCAAGCTTATCGAACCGCAAGGCGTCGCGCCACTGGGCTCCCGAGGCTAACAATGGCTCAGCTAAGCACTTGCTTGGATCCCTCAACTCATATCACTCCGTGTGTCTTGTGGACGACCCCGAGGTATCCCTGAATTATTATTATAGGGTATATCTCTGTGTTCTATGGTTAATGGACATTCTATGGTAATACTTATGAGAACTCCATAACGCTGTCCCTCCGTCCGCTTGTGCGTCCGCTAGTTTTTTTAGGGTTCCGTACCCAAAGGGTGAAAACTGAACCCTATTACTAAGCGTCCGCTGTCCGTCCGTCCGTCCGTCCGTCCGTCCGTCTGTCCGTCTGTCACAGGGCTGTATCTCAGTAACCGTAACAGGTTAGACAGCTGAAATTTTCACAGAGTGTGTATTTATTTTGCCGCTATAACAACAAATAGGTAAGATTAAAAAATAATTATAATTAAAGGGGGCTCCCATACAAAAAACGTGATTTTTTGTTTTATTTTTTACGATGGTACGGAACCCTTCGTGTGCGAGTCCGACTTGCACTTGGCCGGTTTTTTTTATGTTGGGCATATGGCTCCCATGAGCATTGTCCATGGTAGAGACGATAGAACACAGAGATAGACCCTATATACCTTCGGAGTTGGAGGGTTTCTAAATTCAGGGATACCGCGGGGTCATCAGCGAGACGCGAGTGATGGAGCCAATCACTTTTGGATCGAATAATGCAGACGATTGCAAAATTTAGTATTTTTATTATTCACTCAAAGTAAATTCACACACACGCTGTCAATGTGAAAATGAGTATGAGCGAACGTAGCGCCCCTTACTAGTTTCAACATGCCAACACAGACGCTGTCAACGTGAAAATGAATATGAGCGAATATGAGCGAATTAGCCCCTTGCTAGTTTCAACACACCAACACATGTCAACTAGTCAGCATGTGCTACAATAGATGGCGCTACCCACTTGAAAAGCGCAACCCAAGTGAAATTACATCAGTCAGTTTTTCCGACGTATATCATTATTAACCCCACTGCTCACCCCTCATGTAAATTAGCATGCATGCCACGATACTATGAATTGTGAGTAAATCAAGCTATACGTAGGTGCAAACCGCATCAAAATTGAATGAGTGGTTCTCTAATTATGAGCGAACAGATACACGTACGACAGACATTAGGTTTGTACCTAAGTAGCAGAGAAGCGTATATGAATGTTTCGTATATTTCAGCCGGATACTTTGACATCGATACAAACATCCCGGTGACTGCATACGTGAATGACGTCATTGCCTCCTGCGCCTTCGGGTTCCGCGTGAACACGCATCAGCAGAGGAACAATGAAATCTACGAGCTCGGACAGACCGCAGTCATTCAGTACACAACGCAAATCATGAAGTTCTTCGGCTATGAGAACTTCCCTAGACTCATGAAGGTATTCAATTTCAGTTAAAATATATTGGGCTTACACGGCAGCAGCTGTGTGTGTACATGTCTAGGTCATACATTTTTCAAGTGTGCCTTCCAGGCCGAATCCGAAAGTACAAGCCATATCGAAAATACTCGAGGTAGTCATGGGGCCGATTTTAATGTAAAATAAAACGGCGTTATTACATTTTTTTTAAAATATTTTCTAGCCGGGAGTTGAAATCGTTGATTTTGAGAACAATAAATCAACCTGTATTATCGCACCAGTCAAATTTCGTGAATTAACGTTTAACTTGTCGTAGGAAAGTATTGATTTTTAATAAAATGATTCATATTTTCAAAATTGCATGCATCGCCATTACCGATATTTTTGCAAAATCTAAAAATACAGTTTTAGTTTCCACCGAAATCGGTCCCATGACTCCTTTGAGTGTTTTTTCGCTATTTCTTATAGTTTCGGATGACTAAAAGAAATAGCACACTTGAAAAAAAAGTATTTCCGCATGAATCGATACAAAAAGAAACTAAATACACATTCCTAAGTGCTCAAATGTTTCCAGTTCTTCCGAATAAAGATCATCGACACTGCCTCAGCCAACTTGTTCAGGAAGCTGTTCTCTGGTGCCATGAAGCTTCGCCACGACAACAACAACAGTCGCCCAGACTTCATACAGATACTCATAGAAGCGAAGAAAGGTATGGTCATACAAAAATACAAGTGAACTTCGAAGGATGCCAAAATAGCATGACAAACTACAATCATTATGGATGAAATGTCGTGTTGTCCCAATCAATCAATCAGGAGCTTGAGTCAGCTAATAGATAACTCCACTTTCGAGCGTTAGCGTTATGAATAACACAATATTCGGTACAATTTTGTGCGATTGCGCTCTCAAGTGGAGTTATTTTAGGGTTCTTGTCTCATAGTCAGTGCACGTCCCCAAAATTCTGTATTTTATCGCTTTTTCTGGCCGTCGGCGCGCCGCGCTTCAGCCATATTATTTTTTTTTTCTCTAGCTACAACTTTAGTAGTTTATCTACAAATATATCATACACATGTACTAGCTACCTTAAATATAAAATCAAATAAATATTATACAAAATTCGAATTTAAATTTAATGTTAGTCTTTATATTACAAAACGACATTCTCCACATAACATAATAAAACCAATTACATTTAAAGAAAACATCAGCTTAATCATTTTGCATATAATTGCATTTTTAAGCCTTTAAAGTGAGATGTTTATCCGTCAAAGACCATTGACGGATAAAGAACAAAACACAAGATCAGTGTGTAGGTGAACATTGTTGAACATAACTAGCCTACCACTTATAATACAGCCTTTGGGCCAGTTTAAGTGGTAGCGAATATTATTTGTTGTTTATATTCGTGTGAATAATAAATAAATAAATAAATAAATGTGATTTCATTTATATTTCGAATTGTGTTTAACCAAGTTATCTTTGACCGTAATAAAATTGAAAATTAAACATGTCATAAACATTAATTATGATTGATCATTGCTGTTTGCTCTCAAAAAGTGATATTCCCGTAAAGCAGTTTGTGCGCCACATAAAACAATGTCGCGTACCTAAGCCTAAAATAACTTACTTTTTCGTTTGTTGTCAGGTACCCTAAATCAAGATGAAATAAATGGATCTCCAGACAAGCAAGGAGCAGTTCCAGTAATGAATCCAAGTGGGTAATTAAATGGTTTTAATTTTATTTCATAAAGAATCCAAATGTCCAAGTCTAATCAGTAATTTTGTTGAACTTGGCACGAAATGGTTGATATCTGCAAATAGATGTGGTGCGAAAATGAAAACGGAATATAAAAATAGTTTAGACAAAATGATTTACATACAAAAAAAAAATATATACACAATAATATCACCCAGCATAAGTAGGTATTAGGAACGTACCACTTCTTATCACGGTTCAGTATTAAGAAAGAAATACAATATAGAAATCAAGTTTCGTAGCGAAATCGAAAGAGGCCTGTTGTGATCGTACTGTATAAGACCTGTCATATAATTAAATTTGCCTGGATTTTTATTAAACTGAAGAAATTGTATTGGATGATTTGCACACTCGGTCTCAAGGTGGAACATTAAGTTTGTTCTCACACACTGCTTTAATGTTGATTTCATCCAATAAAATATGTGACCAGTTTTTGACAATATATTAAAAAATATGCTGGATTCACCGTTGGTGCCATTTTTTTTAATCACGTCTGCCTCCCCAGTTAATGAGTTGAGTATTTATTAAAAACCATTTCATCTTTTAAAAGATTTGTTATTACTTTTAAACATATTAATGCAATACACTAATACAATACAGTTTAAACGCGAAATCGTCACTAAACATTTTGGGACTAACAAAGGTCTTTTGGGAAAATACCTATTTACGAACCAGGGCATAATAATCTGTGCTTAGTGAATTCATTATTTTACGTTAAATGTTGATTTAAAAAATTCATAAGTGTTCCAGGTTTTTTAACGTCAAAAAAAACAAACTCTTGTTCGCTTCATCAAATTGAATATTTTCCCAGAATACACTGACGACGATCTAGTGGCCCAAGCTGTTCTTTTTTACGTGGCTGGATTCGACACGTCCTCCAACCTGGTCAACTTCCTCCTATACGAGATGGCCGTCAACCCTGACGTGCAGGCCAAGCTGCGGGCGGAGCTCGATGCTGCTGATGAAGATGGTGATCTGTACGAGATGATACAAGAGCTGAAATATCTTGACATGGTTGTTTGCGGTATGTCAGAAAACTGGGAGATGCATACCTCCGAATCGGAATAAGCTTTTTTTAGGTTCCCTTACAAAATCCAATGAAAAAGCTTCACTGTATTTTATTTTTATTTTTTTATGCGACCTGACATGGATGGCTAATACCACACAACTACTGTTATGATATTAGCCCAATACACCACATTCCCGAAGGAATTAGGTGCCATGCCAGGACCTTCCCTTTATGAGCACGGCTACATTGAACTGGATGGAAAACACGGACAATTTTTAATTGCCGCTTCGACCATCTTTTCACAATGCGATGGTACCAACCCGGGTGGGCTTAAACCCTACCACCTAGTAGGGGAAGGGGACCTACAATTTTACATGGATTCCGAACCATGGAGCAGCTCGCATTCGTGACGAAATGCACTTATCGAACTCTGAAAGAGAAAGACAGTGGTACAAGTTGGTATTGAACCCGGGCCTCTGGTACGCTAGGCCAGTCCCCGCACCACTAGGCTACGAGCCGCTCAATGCAATTCTAAAGAGATTAAGGTAAATTAAACTAGTCGTAGTAGTTGTAGGTAGTCTAAACCATACATTTCAACTAAAAATCCAGTAGATTTATAGGTCATAAATTGTATTCTCAAATTAGTGAGGTTGTGTGCGTAAGGAAGAAGAGAAGTTCTTTCTACACGCGGTTGATGAGGATTCTTGTATTAGAACATAAATGATTATGGCAAAGGAAATAATTGTGAGGAAACCCAAAACTTCGGTAGTGTTAGGCCTCAGAAATAGCAAGATGATGCTACCGTGAGCTCGCCCCTAAACATGGCCGATGTCCACCCCGGGCAACCGGTGAGAACATCGGCCAACCGCTGGGAGTCATGACACTAATTATTCGTTTCTCAAACAAAGAAATGCACATAAATTATGTTCGCGCCAAACATTAAAGCGCCTCTAAAACTAGCGCGTGTGCTCTTTGTTTGTGCTTAGCGGTTACTGCATTTACTTAACTTGTTGATGTTTTCACTAAATCAATGATCCCAAAAATTAAAGCCGACAGAACTACACTTAACTTCAAATAACTGGACAACACTGGCTTAAATTCTATAGCATAATTAATCATATAAATCTTAGATCTAACGTAAAGATTGATGAAGTATGTTTTTCGCAGAGGTTCTTCGGCTTTGGCCATTAGTGGGATCAGCGGACAGGAGGTCGGTTGCCACTTATGACTTCGGCCCAACAAGACATGGAGGGACAGAGAGGTTAATTGTAAGTTGATTTTATTCAACATCCTTGCAGCTTTTGATAAAAATATCGTTATAACATTTTAATGCAATGTAAACATTTTAACACTGTCGAAGCACATTTCATTTTTATAAAGTGAGAAAATATATGCCTGAAAGTTGCTTGACTGCCCAATTTTGGGGATACTTCTAAATGTGTATGAATGTACAGGATTGGTTTCAATAAGATTGTTTTAATATACTAAAACAGGATTGCTGTTATTATATGAGGATTGCTGTCATTTAATGATGTCTTCTTAAGATTAACAAATTCGATATTGCACGTACTGTGGTCTGATTAGTAATGTGCCCCTCTTCTACAAGGGATTGGCTTTCAGTAATCACTTTACAGTAATCTGGTTAGATGTCGTGTCGGTGTCAGGGGTATGTTTTAGGAAGGGAACGATCAGTTGTGTCTTCAAAAGTAGTTTTTTTAGTGGCTTCTTGTTTCTTATTTTAATTTAAAATTATGATAAATCCATATGCTCTATTCTAATTGTACTAGACGATCACACGATTTTAAATACAATCAGCAATTTTTCATCAGGTTTACGTGTAAAGAAATTAATTGATTGATTGAAAATTCTTTATTACGCCACAAAAAAAAAAAAAAAATTTACAAAAGAAAGTATAGCGCAAAAACAACATAAGTGGGGCGCAAAGGCGGGCTTATCCCTCGAAGAGATTTCTTCCAGAAATGTTTGAGAGATGATTTTTGAGATTTGGTTTTGAGTCATTTTAATAGTTACCAAGATTGTTTCGATTACAAACAATTACAAAAACACGTAATGACAACTCCCCGTTACAGGCCCGTCCAGATGTGCACGTGTGGCTGCCCATACTGTCGCTCCACCGAGACCCACAATACTGGGCAGAGCCCGACCGCTGCCAGCCTGAGAGGTTCTCCGACGAGAATAGGGCCAATATTAGACCCTACACCTACATACCATTTGGACAAGGGCCGCGATTTTGCATTGGTAAGCCATTTTACATAGCTCAACTAACCATTTACTTCTAAAATCCTTCATTATTTAATTTCATAATCTGATTTCATCGATATCATAGATTTCCACAAACATTTATTTCACCTTAGTCCTCCACATTAATAACAGATAAAGGAAGCTTAACATTACCAAATATATTATATTTTTATGTTTCAGCCTATTAATGAACATGTACAAATTTCCTTCATAAACATCAACTCGCTAATTCTACAGTTTTCATAAAGTCCTGTTTAGTAATCCCTTTTCGTTATCATATGGAATTTTCAAGTAAGAGTCAACGTTTCAATGCATTGAAAAGAAAACATCAATTCCTTAGTAACGTAAAGCTCATGGTGGCTTGAGGACTTGCTTTTCGTTAGAGAAGTTATTTATGGGTTTTGAACCCATAAACAACTCGCCCCGGTCAAAGCTGTACCATGGTTCGAAACCCATGTAAAGCTGTAAGTCCCTTTGCCCTACTACATTGAAGAATGTAGTTGTGCAAGGGTTGATACCACCGCATTGGATGAAACTATGGTTGAAGAGGCAATGAAAAATTGTCCGTGTTTTCCATCCAGTTCACTAATAGCCATGTTCATAAAGGGAAGGTCCTGGCGTGGCACCTAATTCATTCCGAAATGTGATGTATTGCGTTATAATCATAACGGTAGTTGTGTGGCATTAGCCATCCATGTCAGGTTTCATAAAACAACACAATGATTTATTAAATTGCAGGATCAAGATTCGCGGTTCAGGCAGCCAAGGTCTTGGTGTTCAAGATACTGCGGGAGTACGCCGTGAGTCCAGCTCCTCGCACCGTGGTCCCGGTGCAAGTGTCCAAGCGTGCATTTATACTGCACTCCGCAAACGGTTTCTGGTTGAGAATGACAAAGAGAATAAAAATATAACTTTAAAAGAATATGGAAAGTTGTTTGATTAATAAAATCCTCATACATCTTATATCTTAATATTTTCATATTTCTATCAAAATATGAATATTCATAGACTGACTTTGCTCTGAACAGTGAGAAAAATCCTCACGCGGAACTGCTTTATCTCTAAAATGGTTTTATTGAAACACAACGCTGTTTTAGGTATTTATATGTTTAAACTGGATAAATTCGTTTGTTATTTCGTATGTGTGACCGGTTGCATAAACATTTATTTTTAAAACGGACCATCAGGTCGACACACATAATTCATTGTGAGATAAATCGATCACAAATGGTTTTAAAACGTCTTAAACGCCTTTAAAAGAAGATTTCTTTGTGTCCTAAACGGGTGTCCATTTTCAATGCGGTTCAGTCGATTTTTCTTTAAGAAAAAGTGTACAAAACCAGTCAACAATTAAATAACATTTTCTTATGTACACACTTGAAATTTTAGCAGTAACATTTAATTACATTTTTAATTGTGCACACGACATACACGTTATTTCATTATTGATCGGTTTTCTACACCTTAATGAGCACCTTTTTCTTAAAGAAAAATCGAAAGCGCAAATCCAACTGAGCAAAAAAATATATTCAACTTAAGTGGCCAACATTTGTACCTTTTCTGGAAGCTTATGAAATAATGAAGTAATTTCCATATTTTTTATACCACGTGTCATACTTTTTTTTTGTAATCTTTGATTTAAGTAAATGTTGTAATTATTTTTACATAAACTATCATTTATGACCTTTTATTGCTGAGATTATGGACATTTTGAATGATTTTTTTTAAAGTAGTTTCTCATTGATCAGCTATTAGAAAATCGTGCCCAAAGTGTGGTAGCTATTTAATAATTGTCACTTTTACTCAGAATATTTAAAAAAAACTTAAAACTTAATTAAATAAAAAACTATTGATTTTAGACTCCCATTTCACTTGGCCAAATTTGTTGCAAATTATAGATAGATATAGAATTACCAAACACCTTTATAACGGAAATATGTTTTATTTAGATTTATCTGAATTACCTCAAACTTGGTTAGTACTACAGTTAAACTGTAACTTTAGTCTGATGGTGCAACCGGGACTATCTGAAGCACTGATCAGAGAAATGAAGACTACCCGACTAAGTGAGAATTAGCAGAAATTAAGCAACTAATAGGGTCCTTTGAGTTATATTTGTTTTAATTTGTGTTAGTTTTTAAGCCTACTACTATGCCTCCGCTGTCCGTACGTCCATCCGTGCGTATGTCACATAAGTCTATCTCATGAACCGTACTAAGCAGGCAGCTGAAATTTTCACAGCGTGTGTATTAATTTTGCCGCTAAACAACAAATTGGTAAAATTTAAAAATAATTAAAATAAAAATTCAATAACTAGGTTTTTTAAGTCTTGTACGATGGTACGGAACCCTTCGTATGCGAGTCCGACTCGCACTTGTTGAATTGGTTAGTTAGCTTATAGACGGTGAACAAAGCTTGAAGATGGAGCTAGAAGTTGGTCACACACAATTATAATCAAACCAATTCGAGTTTCAGCTCGTTTGACTTGTCTAGAAAAAATATATTTTCCAGATTGGTATTTAAACCCCATCATCACACATCATTAAACCTCTTGGAGTTTAAGCTCGTTCGACTTATATCGTAGAATACTCTGATCTTGGGTGGCATCCAGGCTCCGACGATGGAGTCGGAATTTAGTCTAAATATACTTGCATGACGATACTCATTTTATATTGGGCTTCTCAGGAAGAGTACTCTGATCCTGGGTGGTATGCGAGACTCAGATGATGGAGCCGACATATTGTCTGAGAACCTCGAGACTTCCATGACGTAATCCATTCGAATTTGGGCTCTCTTGGCTCTTATCGAAGAGAAATTTAGTTCTGGCTATGATTATGGAGCCAGTTGAGGCCTAGAATGTAGAATTGACGTGTGACGACTATTAGTCTCAAGCCTGGCGACGATGTGACCAAAGCTTACTCACCCCGAGGCTCTAAACAGGTTATTCTTAGCTCAAGAGGATTAGCGTCTGGAAGTCGCATCTGCCACTCCCACCTACGGCTGGAGCTTGCGTAGCTCGGAATAGGAACTAAAGAACGACTCCAAGGAGATAACTCTTTTGTCAGCTTCCACGGCACCTCGACCTTGTATCTTCAGCGACCGGGCACCTTGTTTCTAGAAAACTCCACGGAATTCTTGGTTCCCCTACATACATACAAAAACACATACCTACACGACTCTTTCCCGGAGGGGTAGACAGAGATGATAGAGCTCCACATGGTACGATCACAGCACACCGCTTTCGCTTTACCTAAAGACATACATGCTCTACGATTACGGGTGCTCCATTTATTACATCGATTTGTCCCGATATGTTCTTCTAGTACGCCCGGGCACGATACTTCCGCTCACATCTGCTCTGCATAATAAATGCATAGTATAACCAGCGCACCATCATAACAGGCAAGTGTCCATCTGTTGACCAAGATTGGTCTGCGAGCAAATACATTTCGCGCCGCAATTGCAATTACGTAATGCCGTCATGTATTGTGCGCTCGTAATGTTATCAACTAGACAATACAGAGAATCCAATAAAAAACCTCAACCAAATAGAAATCTTTTTCGGGTTTTCAGTAAATAACATTGACCAAATCAGCCACTGATTCGATGCGACAGCCATTGACTTAAGACGAAGTTCTCAGCCTGACTTTTTTTTTTAAATCTTACCGGATATATCTCTTTACACTTGGCCAACAATAAATCATAAAGCACATTTTCTTGTCCTTGTTATGATACAGTTTCCTTTATACTTACAACAAAGTTGGTACATTTCTATACAATTCGATGCACTCAATATAAACTCCTTTTCATTATCTTTCCCCGTATTTTAGTTCGCCATACTCTACACGTGAATGACCGTTGTGCAATATTAAGGCGCTAGGACTAGCCAACTACTCGCGCCATACAAATGCACTTTTTAACAAATGTAATAATATGTAGTGAAACGCTTCAGCAAATCCAAATAGAACTCCAGACTGATAATGGATTGTTATTATTTTTTTTATAACATCATTTATTTAAATAATAATAAAAATAAAAAAGTTGATTTTTCTCATTAGAAATCTGAAAGTAATTCGATTTCTAGATATAAGCAAAAACAGCATATATGCATAACCAAAAAGTTCCATTTGCTTTTAGATTTCTACATTTAGTCAAAAAAGTTCGGAAATGGACACCGTTTCCGCAATGTATTTTGTATAGAAAAAGGAAACATACATTAACGAAAATAATTCGATTCCTAGACAAGGAATCATATATTGTAAGAATGACACTTATAATCGTCAGACTTAGTTTGTTAACTTGGGGTGCCTCGTCTAACTTTGCGATTTGGCTAGTACCAGGGCCTTAAGCCCCCACGGAGCAACGAAAACATATTGCGCAATACAATTGAAACTCACTCAAAGGATTGTTCAATCATTGTGCAATCTTCAACAATATTTTAATACCAACCCCACGCGTATTTTAAATACCACCCCCACACTTGGTATTTTACTATGATTGTAGGTATTATGCAATCATCAAAATTTTACTATAGTTGCGGGCAAATACCTTTGTGCAATCATTTTTAACGCCTTCACAAAAGGAGGAGGTTCTATAGAATGTGATATGTATGCATGTATAATCAACCGTGAAGCAAGAGCACATGTATTAAAGAAATATCCCTGTAATAAGAACTACTTTACGAATATACTGCAAGGCTGGACCGGAATCAGCAAAACATACCATTAGCGGGTGTTGCGTCCACCAATTTCGCCACTCATAATTTGGTATTGTCCTCCATAATCAATGCCTCTTACTAACACAGTATTTATATTAAGTATACCCACATATATTTATTTAACTATCTGTTAGTATAATCTGTAATCTGCGTTGGGGACTAGTGCAGACTAGATGTTAGTATCAGTAAGCACACACTCAAGTGACGCCTTGATAGTCGACAAAGGTGCAGCAAAGATCGGGTGGTAGGTGACCGTTTCCGACCGTTGAGGCTTCCACGTAAAACAGTAGGCCATCTTCCCTACGTATTAGGTGATGGCTGGGATAGTAACATACCCGCCCAGGCATCGAACGAAAGGCAATGAAGATTGGTCGTGTTTCCCATTCAGTTCGATGCAGCCTCGCAATATAAGGAATTCCCTGGCTTCCTTCCCATGAGGTATGTCAGACTAATATAATGACAGTAGGTATGGTATTGACCATCCATGTCCAGTTCCATAAAAAAGTGGTTCTTGTACTTGAAAGTTTGAAAATCAATAAACACTCTAAAGAAGCTAATCACTTGTATGGAGCATTTCAAGCGATAGCCGCCAAGTGCAGGAAACTCTGGTGTGAGTCCACTCAGAGTAAACGAGATAATGACTTTGTTTGTGAATAAAGTATACTGACGGCGGCTCCGGAGGCGCATTGAGCGGTCGCTAGGACTCGCGGTGTGACCTACCCGACGTGAAGTAATTAATCAATTGCTTTAGAATCTTGTTGTTCTTTCTTGTGTTGCTTTATAAATTGAAAATGATTTTTATTTATTCATAGATTTACAAAATAAAACGTTATTTTTGTGCTATATTGAATCAAAGGTAAGACGCATTTATTTTTAATATAATTGTGTTCATTAAAATAATCTTAACTATATTTGACAATACATAAGGATTCTTGTTAATAAACTCATTTGATTTCAATTTAAAAATATAGTCGAAACAAACTTCTTCGCGGTCGCTAATCTAATACATCATGCCTTCTCAAGCCGAACCGTCAATTTGGAAAGAAACATCAACACGGAAAACCTGTTTAGCCAAGCCTGATGTCTTAAAAACAGACGTTCCTTTTTTATTTTTAGAAAGTTGTTTAATTAAATCGAGCTTTACATTTTTTAGGGTTCCGTACCCAAAGGGTGAAAACGGAACCCTATTACTAAGCCTCCGCTGTCCGTCCGTCCGTCCGTCCGTCCGTCTGTCCGTCTGTCACAGGGCTGTATCTCAGTAACCGTAACAGGTAGACAGCTGAAATTTTCACAGAGTGTGTATTTATTTTGCCGCTATAACAACAAATAGGTAAGTTTAAAAATAATTAAAATTAAAGGGGGCTCCCATACAAAAAACGTGTTTTTTTTGTTTTTTTTTTTGTACGATGGTACGGAGCCCTTCGTGTGCGAGTCCGACTCGCACTTGGCCGGTTTTTTTTATTCACCTTTTGTCCGTTGCTAACTGGTTTACTTTCCCAAAGAATAACATCTTTCCAGCTTTCAAATTGAAACTGAGAATTGCTGTTAAGTACAAGTATCAATAAAAAAAAATACTTTATGTTGCAAGTTAAATTTGATCTCCATCCACTGAAGGTAGCGAGCTGACATTTGGCACACACGTTTGGTTCCGTGACAATCATGTTTGAATCATGCTTTGAAACATGTCAAACTAAAAAAATAATAAGCAAACTATTTAAACAATATATAATTAGATTTACCAGAGTAAATAGGCAAGCGTAACTTTATCTTGAGGCAAACTTTTTATCATATAAAGGGTTTTATATACAGATTACCTTTATGGGTTTGATTTAATATAAAGTTTATTTTCAAAGCATAAAAATGAAAGCTTTTTGTATGTCTTTTATGATTCATTGTATGTGCAAGGGTGCAAATTATAATGTCACTTCTAATGCAGCCCTAATATTGTGTGGGCCTTACCTGCCTAAACGTTGGTTCCGATCTTTATGGAAGCATCATCGCTGGTGACTCTACGTTCATTCATGGACACGCAGCTAACCAAGATAGCAAGATGCTGGTGCTCATCTGGCTGGTGGCGGTGACGTCCGCGCTGTACCTGTACATGCGGCACCGCTACTCGCACTTCACACCGCTGCTTGGCAACCTCGCGCGCACCACATTCCGTCTAGCTAGAGCATCACACGTGGTTCATCACATATTCGCTTGGTGGCGGTGTCAAGGTGCTAAATGGCGCCCCGTCATGGAGACGATGAAAACGTCAACACTAGTGTTTGCTTATATGACGCGATGTTCAAGTTGCTCAAACTTACAGTGGTGTTACTCCCGTGGAGTCAACAAAAAGAAAATATTATTACGTGGACTTCTGTGACAATGCGCATCAGGTGGTTGGAGGCATAATCGGCGAAGCTGCTGTCTAGAATGTCCAGCATTTTGCAAACATGTTTTCTCAGATACCAAGATGCTTGTGCTCATCTGGCTGGTGGCGGTGACGTCCGCGCTGTACCTGTACATGCGGCACCGCTACTCGCACTTCGAGCGGCGCGGCGTGCGCTCCCTGCCGACCGTACCGCTACTTGGCAACCTCACGCGCACCACCTTCCGTCTGGAGCACTTCACGCGGTTCGTCGAAAGGCTATATGAAGCCTTTCCAGAAGACAGGTACTGTATGATACGGATCTAAGACTATGAAGAGCAAACATGTTTGTTTCGATTTTCACTATTGTTGGACATATAATTTTTTGTTTAAGGATCAGCCTCATGTCAGCCTCGGTAGCCCAACGGCGCGAAGCCTTGTAATTCGATAAGCTTGGTGAAGCACCTCTGAGCGCGGTTTAGTTCTGGATGGGTGACCATTTTCAACCGTTGAGGCTGGCCGTGGTTCTGATTCCACGTAAAACTTTAGGTCCCCTTCCTTACTTACTTACTAGGTGGTAGGGTTAATCCCGTCCGGGTTTGTACCATCGCGCCGAAGCGGCAATGAACTTTTAGAAAAAAATAAATTAAATGAAAGAACTTTTACAAACTAAATAAACACAAGTCACAAAGTCAACAAATTAAATATCGTTATCCGCTGCGCGTTGATAAGGAAGTCAGAAAGTCGATAATATTGTATGCACGCATATCATATATACGTCAATAATAAAAATAATTAAACCAACGTCAGTGTAATAACAAATCAAACAACATCACAATAGAGATAACAAGTTCAAGATCCTTATTATTTTTTTATATTAATTGATAAGGTATTTTAAAATTCTACCTCATTTATTTTATCGTTAGTGACAAAGCTATGTTGGCCAAAATTAAACCCTAAATATCAGCATTAAGTCATAACTTGTATTATGCTTTTGTAAATACTTACAAACTCTTGATAACATCATTAATATGATATATCACCGCGTAAAATTATATCTTAAACTAAAGGTAAAATACTTTTTGCAGGTTCGTGGGTCACTACGAATTTCTGAATCCAGTCATCTTCCTGCGTGACCCCGAACTGATCAAACTGGTGTGCGTGAAGGACTTCGATCATTTTCTGGACCACAGAGTCAAGATTAACGAAAACCACGATCCCCTCTTCGGAAGAAATCTTTTCTCTTTAAAAGGTACGCTAGAATTAGTTTAGAAAAAAAAACATACTGATAATTGTCTTGCATAATACCACATAATAAAAGAGTCTGTAAATACGTGTATTGGAATGCTCATTTTTCAAATTCAAATGTACGTTGCTCAAATTCTCACTAACACACTGAACAAGAGAAAGTATTGGAGGAGCGCTTTTTAACAAATTGGACTGCTGTACTTGGTATTATGTCTAGTATATGTATGGGTTTTATGGTCAAATAGAAAATGTTTGAGATGGTTGATCCCAATTTCGGAAAAGAGGACCAAATTCAACAAGATGAACAATTTTTAATTTGCAGGCCAAAAATGGCGGGACATGCGCTCGACGCTGAGCCCTGCCTTCACCGGATCAAAGATGCGTCATATGGTTCCTTTTATGCTGGACTGTGCAAGGGAGATGACCGAGTCCATCAAGCTTGATATGAAGAAGAAAAAAAGTAATATTAATTTAATAAATCTCATTGCTGTAGCTTACTTATCGACCATCTCATCATTGCTATTCGCATTCTTCTGCATAATTTCTGCTGTCATCATAATTAAATACTATTTGATTTTTTGTTGTTGTGGACTATGCTTGCCTGGCTCATTACTCTATTGTAGGCGAGCTTATCTTTAGTAAAAAATAATATTTATCTACTGCGCCAGACATTAGGTACATTGATATTATTGCGGATGTAACTGACCCTAGACGATATAAAAAGCGTAAAAGGTCAGATACGGCTTATTGGACATGGTTCAGATTGTGTAGTGTTTATTTCATTCGCTCAATTTTTTTGTTTTTTTTTTTAATATTATCTACATTACCTTACACTATTAAATAAGGAGGTAAGGTTTGTTTTTTGTTTGTTTGTACGGGATAATCTTTGGAGCTGCTGAACCGTTTTTAAAAAGTATTTCACCAATGTTAAGCTACAATATCACTGTCTAAGATTGTACTAATAATTATGATATTTTAACATACATACGTTGTTACTTAGACATTCCTATATGCAGGATGAATTTTTTAATTGGGCTTTCAGGGCCAAATCCGAAACTATAAGAAAACATAGCGAAAAACACTAATAGGAGTCATGAGGCCGATTTTCATAAAAACTAAAACTGCAGTATTCGATTTTTGTAAACATAATTTTCCTAGCCGGGAATCAAACTTGTTGATTTTAAAAAAAATAACGCATCCTGTATATTATTGCACCAGTCAATAGTGACGCTTATATGGAACAAATCTTGTGTAAACTACACCTACAGTTATACGTAGTTACACGACAAACTAAAGAAAAGTGTATTTTTTTTATAAAGTGACTAAAATTATCGAGTATTCATTACCGTATCTTTACTAATCAATAGTTTAACTGTGATGTTTGTTGAGAATATTATGTCAAAACTCGTAAAAGAATATTGAGAATATTATATAAAATGTACCTTACATTAAAGAAATTTTGTAATGGGGGAATAATTACCGCCAACAAACCGCTTCTGCAGTTTGACGGATGCAGAAATAAAATATATTAGTTGTAAATGTATTTGATTTAATAAATAAAATGGATAAAAGTGTTAACGTTGTGTCAAAAAACTCGAGCGTGGGTCGCTAGTATTGTGTAAACTGCATTTCTTAGATTTGAGATGTTTATTTCACAGATTATTTGAGTAAGCTTATATTTATATTGTTTATATAATATATATATATTGTTACGTGCAAAAGTTAAAAAAGTTTTGTACAGCTGATAAAAAAATATGCTTTGGAGCTACGTTTAGAGTTTGAAAATTCATAGTGTAAATATTTATCAAACATCGCGATTCTGACCTTGGTCAGAATAACAAAAATAACGATAAAACAATCTTAAACTAAATACAGTTGTTTAATGATGACCCAACAATACCTGTGTATGATACAAGCTAAAAAACGACTCTTAACATGTCCGTCAAATGCAAAGTATATTGTTAACAGCAGTTATATAATTTAAAAGCATTATTATTTAAGTGAGGTTAGGTAAGGTATTGAAAAAGTAATGCTGAGTTGCGGGAGGTACCATCGTGTGACCAGGAACGATATTGAGCGATCACCCAGTGAGTATTTTCGGGAAATCATTTCGTGGCAGGCATTATTTCTACCGTCCTCTGGGCTTTGCTGGTGGTGCGCGAACATGCATCGACGTGTGGGGTGGCTTGCACCCTGGCCCTAAATTACCTTAACTGCTTGTCGATAGCTACCGGGTGTTTGGAGCCAAAATACGTCTTATTGCAAAGGGAGAATCAAGTTCATTGTTTAAAGATACCGTTTGGCGCGAAAATCGCCATATATCGCATCATTGCAAAGAGCAAAAATACGTCAAATCTGACATGCGGGGCAAATACATGAGGAATTTAAAGAGTATTGCTTCGAACTCGGAGCACGAGTGCTCATTCTGGAGTGCGCATCAAAACGATTCTGAATCGGAATGATGCAAACCCTTCATTCTGAAGGTCTTCCAGACCCATATTTTTGGAATGGGAATGTATTCCTCTTTGGAGTCGTAATTATACAATTTTATCCGTAGAACACATGATTCACACTCTTTACTTTGTTAGATGTAACAAAAACAATCGCAAATCGCAGGTGTCACTCATCATAAAACAACAATTTTAAATACGTTAGACAAAACTGGCTTCCGTTTTGAATCAAGTAGTGATGTAACTGCTTATTATGTTACAAACCAATAAAAAAACTTGACGTTGTTTTTTGCTTGCATCCATCTTGTAACCTGAACCGTACACTCTATCAAAACATTTACAGAAAAAAATCAGGTGTTGCTACAAGGTAATGAATTTTAGCAAACATTCTAGGGAGATTAATGCCCAAAAATATCCTGATGTTCAAAAACCTAATCGAACTATTTTTCGAAATCTAATATTGAAATTATTTGAAGTGATTTAAATGCCTGAAATATAATATTCTTATTTAAATTATTTAATTCTACTTTCGTTTTTTACAGACAACTCGTTGGAGATCGAGTTTAAAGACCTCTGCACTCGATTCTCTAACGACGTGGTCGCCTCGTGCGCCTTCGGCCTCAAAGTAAACTCGCACGCTGACAGGGAAAATGATTTCTACAATACCGGCAAGATCGCATCCACCTTCACCTTCCGGCAGCTCCTCATGTTCTTTGGATTTACCTCCTTCCCTTACATCATGGATGTGAGTAACGTTTAAAGAAGTGATCAACATGTTAGCTTCAACAGTGATCAACATGATATGCACCATATCATTAAGGTTTGGGAATTAAATTTCCTTAGAATAGCTAAAACTCGAAGTGTAAACGCAAAATGATCGAAAAACCAAAACAAAATTTTCGTGTTTAAAGTGGAGAAGATTGTGTAACGGTAAATCTTCTGGATCCATCAGAATATGATAAAGTTTCATTATAACATTTGGTCGTTGGTTAGTCGTTTCGTATATTGGCAAAATCCTCGTCCGGCATGGCATGATAAAATGGTTTCAGAAACTAAATAAAATTGACGTTACAGCATTTAAAAAAATATATAGATAGGTGATTGAATATATTTACTCATAGTCTTCAAATTGTTAGGTGCCTGCTGCTATTCTATCATCTGCTTGAGTCAAGGTTGGACTCTAAAAAAATAATGTAATGCAATTAATATTTTAATTTTTGTGTGCCATATCTACGGTTACGCCATATCACTTCTCTGACTTTTTAATACTGAATTACTAGAAATAATGATATGTTTTGTGTTTATACACGCAGTAACAGAAATAACTGCCTTCGGCATCATTTTTTGTGGGGATATGAATTTTGAAAAAATATTTTTCGTCAACGATTTTCAACATTTTGTGACGTGGTCTTGCCTTCCTTCTTTAGGAGTTAAACTAGCTCGCACACTCCATCGCCAACCTATTTAGAACCAGCATCCTCCTCGCCGTCAATCCAACCGTATTAGTGTTCTTAACATTGATTTAATGAAATTATTTTTGCAACCATTTCAAGTTTTTTTTATTACGTATTGCCATCTAATCTTATAGTTTAAATTATTATCTTTCTGTATAGCTGTTTATCTTTGCAGAAATTGAAACTGTCGCTTTTCGCCAAGGAGACGACTGACTTCTTTCGTAATATCGTGAACGACACGATGCGCAACCGAGAAGAGAATAACATCGTCCGTCCTGACATGATCCACTTGCTTATGGAAGCTAAGAAAGGTGAAAGCTTACATATGTGTAGTCTATGGTAACATTCTATTAACTGTTCATAATGCTTTTTCAATATGTTGATCTGTCCATCCACCATTCAGACGCCGTTATGAACTCATATTTTGTTTTCAGGGAACTTGAGCCACGAAGGGAAAGTAGACGAAGACGCAGGATTTGCAACTGTGAAAGAGTCAGCAGTCGGGTTATCAACGAGCCGGAGAGGTGATTACTTAAGATATTTTCTCGGTGCATCCGGTGAACTATACGATTCATGCGCGTTGTTTCCCTGAAGAAGTAACCAGAGATGAAACACACCATATACTACGATCACAGCGTACTTAATTCATATGTATTGTCTTAATGTTATACGAAATCCCCTTTAAAAAAGGTTCCGTTCTCCCATTAAAACTTAGAGTTTAAATATAGTTCGAAAACCTTTGTAGGTACTGAAATATTTTTCTGATACGATTCATTATACATAAATCAACTGAGAGCTACGTCTTCATCTTTCTGTTTTTTTTTTTGATACATCAACTTATATCCGTGATATATTTATCTAAAAATGTATATTCGAATAGGTTATGTAAAACCATGCGTGCATAGCTCTCGGTTGATTGATTTAATGTGCAAAATTTCAGAAAAATATTTCCTAATTTTACTGAAAAATCAGGCACGATGCATTGTATGGAACTTGATCACCTCATTATCCTCTTAATATTTCCAAACAACGTTTAAATTAAGAGTTTCATATTCATGCTTAAAATTTGTTTTAAACTTCACATTTCAGTGTGGACCGATGACGACCTGACAGCCCAGGCGGTGCTATTCTTCATCGCCGGCTTCGACACCGTGGCTACCGTGATGACTTTCCTGCTGTACGAGCTCGCCCTCAACCCTCACGTGCAGGACAAACTGGTGCAGGAGGTGGATCGGGAGAGGAAGCAGAGAGCAGGCCAAGACCTCACGTACAAGGATATACAAGAAATGAAGTATATGGACATGGTCGTTTCTGGTATGCACTGGTATGACTTTGGAGAAGCCTTGAAATTTTCTATTGATTTTTTTTCGAACCAAAAGTCACGTTTAAATGAAACAGAAAATAATATTATTAGAGCTCTTTAGTTATGTTCGTTCTTTATGTATTTTTTTCTTTGTCAAACTCGTTTCTGAAATTGTATTAATGGGTTGTCTGATTAATTACCGAGTTGATCATACAAACCACGAAAATACTATTAACACTAATTAACACTGAAGAGAAAATGAAGAAGTGGCATACGGTTATATCGCAACTCCGCCATGTGGATAAACAGTATAGGACACATGAATACACATCGTAGGGGAATCCGGCCATGCGGCGTATGACACGGCCATGCGGCGTATGACACGGCCATGCGGCGTATGACACGGCCATGCGGCGTATGACACGGCCATGCGGCGTATAACACAGAGTCCATAAATCGACATTGCACATGTGCTCTAAAAATGCGTTTGTCGTGTCAGTTTCCACCCAAAAACTCTTCATCACGTGTACGACTATATTTGTGTTGTGTTGGTAGTTTTTGAAAATTGGAGCTAGCGCGCTAGATGGCACACAAAGGAATACTTTTTGATGTGAGGTTGTTAACATATCATGTATTAAATTTTCTACTTTTACTTGCTGCTAGGTCTTCGCAATAAACTAGATACATGTTAAAATAGTCTACAAGGCGATCTCAATCACGTAAGTTCCCATTTTTAAGAAACCAACATCTTAGCTTTGGTTTAGTCAGAAAAAGTGTAAAAAAACAGTTATTTCGTTTAGTATTTTTTTCGAGGAAGCACTTTTCAATAAAAAAACACTGCTTATCCATTATGGTTAAAGCTCGATGTTGGCTAAAATCCGAAGTATATATTTTTTCTTGAAAGTAATTGGATTTCAGCAGGTATACCCGTGTTGACTGCACTAAGTAAGTTGATGGTAAAAAAGGAACAGTATGTTTTGCTTAAAAATAATATTCCTCATTAATTTAGGAACATTCCTCATTCATTAATTCAAAGAAATCACCTAGGTTCAGCTCTTTTTTTTCTTATCATAAACTCGGAATTGCTTGCACTCTGCACGGGTAAATATGAGTAACTTGATTCTATACGATTGCTTGAATTGCAGTTTTTTACAAACAGTGTTAATGATACCCCTCTCAACTACAAGAATAATTTTGCTGGCCTCATGCATGACGAATAGATGCAATCGTTGTAAATTATACTTCGATGTTAGTAAATGCCTACATGAACTAGTATGGTTTATTTATATAGTATCTCTAAGTACAACTACCTTGTCCGCAAATTTAGTCGGTCAATTTAAAATGCAAAAGAAAAAAATGTATAAACTTAAACGACCTATTCTTAAGCTTTTTTATTAACATTAAAAAATTGTGTGTCACTTTTTTCTTTTCTTTGCCTGTCAATATAAAATGCTTCATGACATGATTATTTACAGAATTACTCAGAAAGTGGAGCCCCGCAGTGGCGGCTGACAGAATATGCGTCAAAGCTTACAATCTGGGCAAGCCCAATCCCAAATCTACACAAGATTATATTGTAAGTTAATCAATATTCACTACCGATTTCAGTCTTTTTGGATTTTGGCTCCATTATTGTATTTCATCCACCGAAAACATAAATAAAAATACTCAACTAAAACTAGATCGAAGAATTCGAGGTAAAGGTTTATCAGTTCTGAGAAAAAAAAATACATTATGTAGTATACGTAAAAGTTTATAAATAGTCAATCTAGTTTTCACTCATGTATATATTTTACATGCTCACATAAAAAAAATCGTTTTCAGTAATGTCTTCTCAGCATTGCTAACACTACTTCAATTACAGATAAGGCCATTATGAATACCACCTGTGTAAAGGCAGTTTTCCAGTATTTGACATCCTTGGACTTTATACGAGACATCATTTTTGTTGGATACCCGAATCTCAAATCCGTTTTGTTGGATGCCCAATCTTAGAGTTATTGAGCCACAGACGGCTCAGTCTGTTTGTTCTACAGGTACCACCATGGCCTGTGTAACTTACAGTCCATATTAATTCCAAACCAACATCTAAACCTAGAATTTCACCCCATACAATCTCCGCATATATAATCAGACCAAACTTCCATTTTAATTCAAATTCTCGGAACCCTAAGTTATTGCGAGACCGAATCTAACTAATTGAATTAAAAATATATGAAATAGACTCTAGAGGAATAGAGACTATGGCTGGAATCATATTTTCATTCATTCGGTAATTTTCAAAGTAAAACAACATAGAACCAGGATTCCATCAAAGCACAATTCAAACCGATTTTTAATTTACTTACCTACGTTTCATTGCATCCATCACTGGTAGAACAATACCAATTTCATTAACATTACAATTGTTGTTATTTTCAGGTCCAGCCCGGACAGGGTATCTGGATTCCGGCATGGGCTATCCACCGCCACTCCAGTTACTACCCTGACCCCGAGAAGTTCGACCCTGAGAGATTCTCTGATGAAAACAAACACAAGATTAACCCGGATACTTATATGCCGTTTGGAACTGGGCCCAGGAATTGCATTGGTTGGTTATGTAACCTTTTTTTTTTATGTGACTGGACATGGATGGCTAATACCACACCTTCTGTCATGGTATTAGCCCAACACACCACATGGGAACTAGGTGCCATGCCAGGACCATCCTTATATTGCACGGCTACATTGAACTGGATGGAAAACACGGACAATTTTCATTGCCGCTTCGACCATCGTTCATCCAATGCGATGGTACCAACCCGGGCGGGATTAACCCTACCACCTAGTAAGTAAGGAAGGGGACCTACAGTTTAACGTGGAATCCGAAACACGGCCAGCCTCCCCAACGGTCGAATGGTCACCCATCCAAGACCAGACCGGACCCAGCGTTGCTTAACTTCGGAGAGCTATCGCCGAAGTGTCGCGCCACTGGGCCACTGAGGCTGACTCTCCATAACCTGTCATTTATAACCAACATGACTTATTATCAGCTATTTACACCCCATTTGATTTGAGGTTATCCAACGATTCTTTGATTCAACAAACTCCACACTGTAATCAGATTTTGAATATAATCAGAAAAAGGTTTCTGGTCGTGACATTTGTCGGAAGCAGAACCACCGATTCTAATAAAATTCACTGTGGGTCAGTTTCGTCAACCTATTTAATTTCTTTCCCGCATATCTACAATACCAGAGTAAATGATCGTTTTATGTAAAGAACTAGTCTAAGATGCCTAAAATCACACCTACTGTCGTCTTCTACTTCACTACTTCCCATCATTTGAATTGCAATTTAAGGAAAATTATACTACATTTAATTTAATGCAATTACAAATGCAAAAAACTCTACCACCTTACCTACAGTTAAACTTGGGTTCCAAATTATGAAGTGACCCGCATTTTTAAGTAAAGTGTAGGTACTTACCAATTTGAGTTATAAAAAAATAGGTGCATACTGTGTACATTGGAGACGTCAGGTGTTATCCAGTAAGTGTTGTGCAGGTTCCCGGTTCGCACTGATGGAGGTGAAGATCCTGGTGCACCAGCTCCTGTCGCAGTTCCTGGTGGTTCCCAGCACCAGGACACCCATCCCCATCCGTCTCGCCACGGAGACCTTCAACCTCAAGATGGACGGCGGCCACTGGCTCAAGCTTGAGCTTCGCTCATAATATAAATTTAGGAAGATATTTGGAACATTTTCGTCATCTACGTAATTTTGTATTAAATATTATAATTTGATAATTTGTACTCTTAGTTTAAAAAAATAAAAAAAAACAAACATATGAAATAGCTAAGATTTCCATACCCATACATACTTTCTGGCCGCTTCTTGTAAGGGTAAATAGGCAATATACTCCTATGAAGATTAGATATGTAATTGCATTATGACGAGCCAGACATTTTTCAGACTTTGGAGACCCTCAAATTACATAGATATGTAGTTCGGATCCAGCCTTGCAGTATATTCGCAAAGTAGTTCTTTTTACTGGGCTCCTTCTTCAATTAATGTGCCCTTGCTTCACGGTCGATTATCACATTACATAGAGATGTAGTTTGTTTTATCGTATGTACTACGGATCTGTACTCTTTGAAGCTGCTTACCTAAATCCCTCCGTCCCCTTTCTGTTATCACTGACAATAGGCAGAGAATGCACCCATTCATCTAGACCTAGAGAGACAAAGTCGGTAAACTGTGGAATGCAACGAATACCGAGGTAATTCCCCCTAAGTTCCACCTTGGGTCATTGAAACGTAGTGTTAAGAAGTACCTGGCTAATCGGCATGGATTTCGCAGTCCCTTTGAATGTTCGAAAGCCCGACCTGGGGGGACGCATCTTAAAGTCCAAAAAGCACAAAGTCCAAAACCCATAGCGTCCAAAATGCTTACGAATACGGGTAATTTTAATTCGTTTAGGTTAGGTTAGGTTAGGTCAGATTATATGCATTCTATAATACACACGGAAAATACATACTTTTGGACGTTCTGGGTTTTGGACCTTATGCTTTTTGGACTTTATGAAAGCGACCCCGACCTGGCGTATGCCAGATGTCGCGCTATACAATAGAAATAGAGCAATAATAGACAAGTCGGGGTTATTTGTCTGAGAGTTTCGTTATTATTGTTCAAAGTTACTCACGATAGACATCTGTTGTTATTTATAAACCGGGTTTGATAAATAGTGAATTAAACCATGAAGTGATAACCGAACAGTGAGAATTAACTTTCTATTGAAAAGCCGCTTGATCCAAATAGTTTTAGCCATTGAGTTGCTCGCAAGTGATCATTATAAAGAATTCACTTTTCAACATAGGTGTGACCTGTCGGTCCAAAACGAATTTCATTTTTGTAGGTACCAGTTAGTCAGGCAACCTTAACTAAGATCCTCTCTGCAGATCAGCCAAATCCGGTGGCACTCAGTTTTCTAGTGTATATTTTTCACCGATATGGTGCAAAACAAAACACTGAATGAAAAAACAATTTAGCTTCGGGCGAAATAATATAAATATATTTTTTTTTAGAATATTACTTCGATCGAAGAAAAAAAGTCACTGTGCAATCACACAACATGCTAAGACCGCATGCTAGATACAATATATTTTAAAAAAATCAAATAATGCAGTTTTAGTTTTTCTCAAAATAGGCCTCTAGACTCGTTTGAGTGTTTTTCGTTGATTCATATAATTTCGGATTTGGCCATGGTGGCAAACTTGAAAAATTCACATTTATAAGTATTGTAGGTTGGGACACTATCCTTGGTAGACTTTTTTAAATGTAGAATACCACCTGAGAATTCTCAGATAATAATGTTCACTATAATTTTATTCTGTTTACTTGTTGTAGCGAAATCCCCATCTTCCTTCAAATCCTTTCATGCAAAATCTTCTGCATAAACATAAACGACTTTATTGCCATGACTCAGATTAGATAATCTGAGTCACGATTAGATAATTATTACGAATGAAAACACTGACAGTGGCTTCTGAGGCTCAGTGTGCAGTCGATATCACTAGCGACGAGACCGAACCGGCAGCATCGAACAAGATTCCTCGTTAAAGTTATCTACTACTTATTCACACAAAGTCCGTACAAAGTTTTTTTTTATTTATTGCATTCTTGAGTCGCAATAATAACAGAAAAAGCTTCAAGGAATTATTTTAATCGAGTAAAGAACATCGGATGCAGTTTATAGAAGGTAAGAGAATTTCAATGTAATCTGACCCTTAAATGTAAAGTTTCAATCTTGCATGATATGTATACTATTGATTTTACAGGCAATACGTGAACACAAAATCAACACTGAAAAAAAAAACAGTGAGTCTAATTCTAATACCGATAATAACAACAGTCTTGCAACGTTTTCCTAGCTTTAGTATTTTTTTATTCTTATACTTACTTTTTATATTCAGTAAAAATGTACTGGCCAAACGAAAATTACTGTACCTTTTAAATAAATACAAAAGATATTTGTACACCACCTTAATTATCGATGCAAACGGTCCTTTTATACATATGAAGAAGCAATCCGCTATCATGGCTTAAGGCGGCCCAACCCGGCGGGCCTAACTCATTCGCGGGCTCGGTACAAAACCGTGCTGTTGCGCTCTGGGACCTTCTCTGTTTCAAAGAATAAGACAGGCTCCGTGATGAGGAATATGCAACATGTCCACAAAAAAGACAATGTGCATAGTGTATGATTTGGTAAGATTTATGAAATTTTTAATTTCGAAACGACTTATAGCTAAAAGTAAACCACGACCGCTGTAGTAAAAAAATCTAACAAAAACCAAATAGATCATAAATTGTGATTAAATAAGCTATGTCTGATGACTAATCTTTTTACGATGTTCTTACTTTATCATTGCGTAATCCACCTCCAAATTTATCGTATAAAACGCGCGAAAAATTCGAACTTTCGGACCTTATTACTTAGAAACCAAACACAATTTTACAATGCCAATGGTCATCAGACATCTAGTTCGATCAAATAAAGCTATTTTGACCAAAATTTTGGATCTCTGACAAGAAATATGGGCGTGATCTTCTTTCCCCTTTTGTATGGGGAGATGAGCGGGTTGGGCCACCTTAATGACCTTAGAGGAGCGCCGCATAGTGGCAGACATGGCATTATTGCATGACATTGTGAACAGCAACATAGACTGCCCAGAGCTGGTCAGCGCCGTGAAATTACACGTGCCTGCACGCCTCACTCGAGCAACTCTTCTTTTCGATATTCGTAGATTTCATAAAAACTATACCAGTAATTCTACACTTAACAGAATTTCGGTCCTTTATAATAAATATTTTAGTCACATTGATTCGTTCAGTAGCTCTAAATCTTCTTTTAAAAAACAAATTTCAAAAACATTAATTTCTAAGTAATATAACACCCCACTCTACACACCCTAATACACTCTCGGTACAGTCCCTTTCAAGCAGAACCGCCCCCTCACATAAACCCCACTCACTCACCCACATATCCTCACACACACACGCACCCTCTCACACCCCACACACTAGTAATCACCTTATATGTACATGTCAGGTCTGCAACTTTTTAGGTTTAGGTTTTTAGTTTAGAGTAGTTGTTATTATATGTCAATTGTATTAGTGGCATTTTGTCATTGGCTTTATATAAATTCAATTACTATAATTTTTTACTTATTTCATAACTGCTGTCATAATCATCTGATCAATCACACGTGTTATTTTCATCAAGTGGTATTTTTCAATTGTTTAAAATAACTGTATGATAATAACTGTTTGGGCTCATTTATGGATACTAACCGTAATACGTTAATAGTAATGAGAAATACTTTACCACAAATTACTGCATTTTAAACGAGAACAGATGGAAATATTTTTGTCAGTGAATGTTTAAGCTAAACTTTGGATATCAAAATATTACTAATTAAATAATGTTCAGTGTGACTGTTTACTTTATCTGTGTTCGTTGCATTCTTGAGCTGATAGAATTGAGCCTATTTAGTGAAGCCAGTGACATCATGATATTTTCATAGACATACTGACTTTTTCTGATTGTTTTAATGGAATTAAAAACATTACATCATCACGGGTGCTATTTCTAGCTATCGAGCACCAATTTATGGTCACAGGTTACTCAGCGGTTGACCACCCACGTCACGTCTCGTCTCGCCTCACGTCAATGTTTACTAGTTTTTATGCACAATTTAATCTGAGTGGCGAGCCCATTGCTGTGTTATCTAGTTAGAAACATGGAGGTGAAGTAACCTCCATGGTTAGAAAGATGAAAAACTTTTTCATCTAAGGTTATTGCTAGAATGCCTGACATCATCGAAATACCGTTTTTTTTAAACTAAGGCCACTGTAAAGTTTTCACGAATTGTTTCTTTATTGTAGCACCACGGTATCATTTGCAGGACGGCTAATGTAGTACCACATACTATAATATATGCTACCAATGGGATATTAGCCCAAAACACCGCATAGGAACTGGCGCAATGCCAAGACTTTCCGAATATTGCAACCCTACATTGAAATGGATGGAAAATGAATAATTTCAATTGCCGCTCCAATGCGATGGTACCAACCCGGGCGTGATTAACCCTACCACCTAGTAAGTAGGTCCCAACCCAAAAGTACGTAAAGAACTTATCCGCTAAAGAGAGCTTACTTTAATGCTTGATATTAAAGTAAAATGTATTGTGCTGTGTAATGTAAAAAAACATATAAAAAAATATTTTACTGACGCACAATAACGTTGCATCCAAATGATTTTAAGGTGGGCCTTCTCGCTCTGCGCATATTTATTGGATAGAACTAGATTCTGATCGGGATGCGGATGCATTGTAAAATTGCCTTTAGTTATTTTATTTTTATTTTTATTTTATTCGGGAAATATACAGTTTTACAAATAAACATAGAAAAGAGCATAAAGAAAATTACATGGAACCAATTAAATTTCCACATAAAAATAATATCATATAAAGATGGCGTTCAACATAAGACCGAAAAAAATTATAATAATCTAAATTAACAAAAGTTCAAAATAAAACAATTTTCAAAACAGATTACACAGTAAGGAAACACAAATTATAAGTTATAAGGTCAGAAAGTTTGAAATGTTCGAGCGTTTTAAACAAAAAATTTAAACGTGGATTACACAGATAAAAAAAAAATGTTATCAAGCCTAGCTCGTTTATGATTTTTTGAGCAAAAATCAGTTTAGTTTTTGTTTTCTTTTTTTACTACAGCGTTCGTGGTTTACTTTTAGCTATAAGTACTTCAATAATTATTTTTTTTGTCATACTAACCAAATCAAACACTATGCGCAATGTTTGCTTTGTGGACGTGTTGCATCCTTCCCCACGTAGTCAGCGGTGGGCCTAAACGTTATTTTCCAATACTATCTCATTCCTTATTCGTTACTGCGTAAGAACGAGTATCAAAACCTGTAATTAATAACGGGTTTTGATACTAGACTGATATCAATGGCTGACCAATGCAAAATAATTTTTTTTTTAATCATTTAATGCAAGTCTTAAATAAATACACTCCTTGTAAATATTTCAGCTACCTACCTATTACGGTTCATAAGATACAGCCCTGTGTCAGACGGACGGACGGACGGACGGATGGATGGACGGATGGACAGTGGAGGCTTGGTAATAGGGTTCTGTTCATACCCTTGGGGTACGAAACCCTAAAAATTATTTAACTTATAAATAAAAAAATATTCTCATTAAAAAGTTACATGAAAAAATCAGACCTTCTAAATTCTTAAATAACATTTTTTTATAACTTAAATTTCCAATAAAAAACTGATATTTAATCAGCCTGGTGTTTAAAATAGTTGTAAAATAAATCCCTGTCATGCACTGTACTCGTACATTAGAACAAAGCGCGAGATCCCGTTCCTGAAGATGTTATTGTAATAACAGGTTTCGTAGCAAGAGGCGCCCGCAAGATAGTATTGTAAAGACGTTACTGTAGGAACGGGTTTCGCAGAGCTAGGCGCGCGGCGCTCGGGCGATCCTGTTCCTGAAGACGTTATTGTAATAACAGGTTTCGTAGTAACAAGCGCGCGCGGCATAGTATTGCAAAGATGTTATTGTAGGAACGAGTTTCGCCGAGCAGAGGCGCGCGGGGCGCACGGGATAGTGTGGCTTAAGAAGTTATTGTAGGAACGGGTTTTGTGGACAAGAACGACTTGTTCTTTTCCAATACTTGTTATTAATAATCGTTACGTTAATATCGGCCCGCCGCTACACGTACATAGTACGAAGTTGAGAGCCAGCCAGTACTAAAACACACATATTTGCTTGGTGGCGGTGCCTAGGTGCCTAATTGTGCCCCGTCATAGAGACGATCAAAACGTATACACGAGGGTTTACTTATGTGGCGCGATGATCAAGTTGTTCCAACTATCGGTAAGAGCAACTTTAGACAACAGTTAGATCATCTGGACTTACAATGCGAATTAGACTGATGGAGGCACAATCGGCGTCGCTACTATCTAAAATGTCCAGCACTATGCAAACGTGACCTTCGACTCAGGACGAGCAAGCCCCGGCGTCCATGGTCGCTTCTCCCCGACACGCCCCGGGGCGCTTCTCGCAACACCCCGCGGCCCTAGGGTCCGCACCACAGCACTCAGTCACACACACACACTTTGTAGGCTCTTGCGCCTTCTGCCCACCAATGACGTTTGGCTATCCTTCATAACGCCAACAGGCTGAAGAAAATTAGGGTGGGTAGGTTTATTCTAGGGTTAGGTTAGCTTCATTAAATCAGCCCCGCATAACCTGATTCCGGAATCAGGTCTGCGTAAAGTATTTCACCTCCCAGACCCCTTGTAGCCCCCAAGGTGGTTTAAAATGAAAGCAAAAGTGATTTCCCAGATAGCAAGATGCTGGTGCTCATCTGGCTGGTGGCGGTGACGTCCGCGCTGTACCTGTACATGCGGCACCGCTACTCGCACTTCGAGCGGCGCGGGGTACGCTCCCTGCCGACCGTACCGCTGCTTGGCAACCTCGCGCGCACCACATTCCGTCTAGCTAGATCATCACACGCGGTTCATCACATATGTGCTTGGTGGCGGTGCCAAGGTGCTAAATGGCGCCCCGTCATGGAGACGATGAAAACGTCAACACTAGTGTTGGCTTATATGACGCGATGTTCAAGTTGCTCAAACTAACAGTGGTGTTACTCCCGTGGAGTCAACAAAAAGATAATATCATTACGTGGACTTCTGTGACAATGCGCATCAGGTGGTTGGAGGCATAATCGGCGATGCTGCTGTCTAGAATATCCAGCATTTTGCGAACATGTTTACCAGATAGCAAGATGCTGGTGCTAATCTGGCTGGTGGTGGTGACGTCCGCGCTGTACCTGTACATGCGGCACCGCTACTCGCACTTCGAGCGGCGCGGCGTGCGCTCCCTGCCGACCGTACCGCTACTTGGCAACCTCACGCGCACCACCTTCCGTCTTGAGCACTTCACGCGGTTCATCGAGAAACTCTATAAAACCTACCCAGACGAAAGGTTGGTATAGTCATAAGTTCGTACGTAAAGAGCATATTAATATTTGGCATGTAGCTGCGTGTGGCTGAGGGAAGGTGAAAATGTTCCATGTTGAAGATTAGTAACTTCTCATCAACCAGGTTGTCTTGCAGCAGATAGCTATCAAATTACATCAGTTGCTGCAAATATTTTTATTATCATCGTAAATTACTTTGATAAAATGATAAATATACCAAAGATGCTGAATTTAGATATGTGCATTGTAGAATTTTAGATTGTAAACTGGTGGGTATTTTAAATATTTATGATTAAGTAAAGCGTTATGTGTTTGTTGAGGCTAAAACTATTTTTATCCGTTAATTAATTATCCATAGATCATAATTGATTTTATTATTTTGTTACGTAATAAATTCAGCATTTTTTTGTTTTCAAAAATACATATGATTTACGTTTTATTTCTATTGCTCTTTTTTTTTGTTTGACCATAAGAAAATAAGTATAACTCGCCGAGTTTTTTTTTTAAATTCTTGATTAATGTATTATTTTGGTTTCAAATCAATAAAATCCATACTTTGATTACGAAGGTTTCATTATCAGTTAAAATAAGGAACTTTTCTTGTTCTGGCCAGAATATCTGTCACTATACTCCACTATAGAACTTGCGCCAACAATGTAATACAATGTTGACTGCACTTTGATAACTTAGACATAACGATGATTATGATTAAATGGTAATACATATCAATGCGGATATTGAATACGGACATCACAAAAATATTAAAAGCCTCTTCAGCGTAACATCGAATCAAACCGCAGCAGGACAATTCAGTTATGAAGTTCTAGATCCGCGATAAACGTATTGATTTAAAATGACTGAGCACTAAACTATGTCACATTGTTTTTAATTGTGGCTGAAAATAGACTGATAAACTTTATGAATTTATACTTAAATTATAGTATGTAGTCATAAGTGATAACATTTCGTAAATATTTACTTCCCATTCCTAACTTTATTAATATAATCTGCCATAGTCCTTTCATCGCCAAATAAAACCAATAACTTTTTTCTTTATATTGTTTTGCAGGTTCGTGGGTCACTACGAATTTCTGAATCCAGTTGTCTTCCTGCGTGACCCCGAGCTGATCAAACTGGTGTGCGTGAAGGACTTCGATCATTTTCTGGACCACAGGGTCAAGATAAACGAAGAACACGATCCTCTCTTCGGAAAAAATCTTTTTTCCTTAAAAGGTTTTCAAAAGAAGTATTTATGAGTTAATTTTCAAACAAATCAATATGTTTTTTAAACCTTGTTCTTAATTATGAGATATCAATGTGTCTTCTTCAAACAGATAGTCATCTAGGCAAAGATCTTGTGCATGTAAATACGTTGATATTTAAATGACGATTTATTATTCTTAATTTATAGGCTAAAAATGGCGCAAATGTCATCTAGGCCTTTTTAAAACCATGAGGTTTTAAAAAGTTTAGATTTAACTGTCGATTTACTATTTTTATTTTGTAGGCGAAAATGGTACAAATTTCATCTAGGCAAAGATCTCATGTATTAAATACGTTAAGATTTCAATGACGATTTACTATTCTTAATTTGTAGGCCAAAAATGGCGCGATATGCGCTCAACGCTAAGCCCTGCCTTCACCGGAGCAAAGATGCGCCACATGGTTCCTTTTATGGTAGACTGCGCAAGGGAGATGACCGAATCCCTCAAAGAAGACATGAAGAAGAATAAAGGTAAGAACAATGAGTTAAGGAACGTTTAATAGCAACAGAGGAAGCTCAACCACTCGACTATAGTTAAAATTACAAAATCGATGCAAGGACAAAACAGAGTTGCATGAAAAATGTTGGAAACATTTTTGGGATCTTTTTTTTTATGCGATCTGACAAGGATGGCCAATTCCACACAACTACCGTTATGATGTTAGCCCAATACACCACATTCCTGAAGGAATTTAGTGCCATGCCAGGACCTTCCCTTTATGAGCCCTTCTACATTGAACTGGATGGAAAACACGGACAAGTTTTCATTGCCGCTTCCACCATCTTTTCATACAATGCGATGGTACCAACCCGGGCGGGCTTAAACCTTACCACCTAGTAGGGGAAGGGGACCTACAGTTTAACATGGATTCCGAACCATGGAAAATACCGTACTTTCAATAAATACTTATTACACAGCGACCCCTCGTCATTTCTAGCTTATAAGCCATTTAGATTTTCTGCTGTTTGATGTTTTCTGTTCTTCTCTCTTTCTCTTATTGCCTTTGTTTCCATAATTGCCTTGATTATTAGCAGATAGTTTGTATCCAATACCCCATACATTAAAAAAAGACAGACAGATATATATTTCAGTACATATAATCAAACTTCAGCGACATTTTTTGTCTTTACATAGCCCAATTAATATTGCGTTCTTCTAATGATCTGAAATAACCAATTGTAAGATTATTGTTTTTCCAGAGAATTCGCTGGAAATCGAGTTCAAAGATCTCTGCACTCGATTCAGCAGCGATGTGGTCGCCTCTTGCGCCTTCGGCCTCAAGGTTAACTCTCACGCTGATAAGGACAACTATTTCTACAAGGCCGGCAAAGTCGCATCTACCTTCACTTTTCGGCAGCTTCTCATGTTCTTTGGATTTACCTGCTTCCCTTATATCATGGATGTGAGTTGTCCTTTAAAAATCAATAACAAAATTTTTAGAGCTCTTGTGATCAAAGAATAAGATTATCTACTCAATTATAATATTGTGCTGCTATTAGTTGATGAAATAGTCCCGTAGTGAGACCACGGGCGGACGGACAGCGGAGCCTATAATAAAATATAGGTTTCCATTGGTACCCTTGGGGTACAGAATCCGAAAAATATATGTCGTAGAATGAAAAAGTAACCTGTCTATTTACGGTTGTTAGCGCCATCTAATCACAGAACCTATGTTTGACATATCGTTCAGAGAGCATTCGAACGAGCTGTCAATTTTCCTTGAGTCAGTAGATCGGCCAGGTGGATTGTCAAACTTGACTTGACGTCCGAGAGCCGACCGCGCCGGGTGTACGCACTGATTATTCTCGTTGAAAACGTGCTCACCGTCGACGACGAACGAAATCGACTTCATCCTCGAAATCCATTACATTGACTCTTCATCTCTTCATCGCTGACCTGTGCGTCTAATCTGGTCTTTCAGCTTTTAAACCTATTTTAAGTTTAAGTACCATATTTCAGCAGTTAATATTCGTTCTTGTGTGACCTTGTGTTTTATTTCAGAAATTGAAGGTGTCACTTTTTGCCAAGGAGACGGCCGACTTCTTTCGTGAAATCGTGAACGACACGATGCGCAACCGAGAAGAGAATAACATCGTGCGTCCTGACATGATCCACTTACTCATGGAAGCTAAGAAAGGTAAAATCTTACGTTTGTGTCTATGGTAGCACTTATTCATCGAATTATTTATGAAAATGCCACTAACGCCATTAATTTTCACCTTTCGGAAAATGGTATAAACTCACATTGGTTTTTTGCTCCAGGTAACTTGAGCCACGAAAAGAAAATTGATGACGACGCAGGATTTGCAACTGTGAAAGAGTCAGCTGTTGGATTATCAACATCGCGAAGAGGTAATTTATTTTACCTGAATATATAAATAGAAGCGGTTCAATATATAATATAGGTACTATCACGATATTTTGCCGACGGAGTAGGCAAAGGCGACATAGCATTATGATATAGAACGAATACTACCACTGTAGAGAAAACGGAAGAAGAAGTGGCATGGGGTCGCATTCGCAACTCCACCGAATGGACCAAGTGTCCATATAATCGTAAGGAAAGCCGGCGTCGTGTGCCACACAGTTCAACATCGCCACTGTGCGCAATGTACAAACGGCATCCACCTAACCGCCACACATTGTACTTTGATTCGCTTACGTTTTCCTTGCAATTGCCAATGCCTACTGCGGAGTTGAGGTTGATGCTCTCTGTACTCCAGAAAGGCGTTCGACACAAACACTCCAATACGTTCTTGACCACGGCATGCACATTTAAGTTAAGCTGATAGTTTTATAAAGATAGGTACAGCGGACCTCATATTACGCGCGCTAGATCTGAGATCACAATACACATTTTTCGCATTCGTACAATGTACAACCGGTAGAATAAATCCACTCCAAAATTGTTTGGGGATCAAACATCAATATGAATCAACATCGTTCCAACCTTCTCATTTCAGTGTGGACCGATGACGACCTAATAGCTCAGGCAGTGGTATTCTTCATCGCCGGCTTCGACACCGTGGCTACCGTGATGACATTCCTGTTGTACGAGCTCGCCCTCAACCCTCACGTGCAGGACAAACTGGTTCAAGAGGTGGATCGGGAGAGGAAGCAGCGAGCAGGCGAAGACCTGACCTTCAAAGACATCCAAGAATTAAAATATTTGGACATGGTGGTTTCTGGTACTTATGCATTTCATAATAATTGTATTAACTAATCGAAGTATGCACCATTTGCTAAAAAAATCTGGGAGCATGAATCAATTCAATCATCGAAGGCGGTTTCAACTGCCTCATCGGAATTGCAGTTTTTTTCTTGCAAGAACCTGTCTAAGTTCCGAAAAAGTACAAAAATCTGTTCGAGTAAGGATCCACACACTCGGTGGGTGAAGGAGAGTTCCAGTCGCAGCTGCTCAAATTTGACAACCGTGTGTTGTGAAGGGTCTCGACTGCTTCTTCAGGAAAACGTTCGATACACTGTCCTGAAGAAGCAGTCAGTCAGTCAGCTTGTTTGCGTCCACTGCAGCTGGACATACGCCTTTTCTAATTATTCCCCAGTCCTCCCGGCCCTCCACGGTACGGAACCACTGCTTTCCACCGATGCACTTGATGCTGTCGTCCCACGTGGCGGGTGGTTTTCCCACACTCCGTTTTCCTGTCCACGGCCGCCAGTGTAGGACATGGTTACTCGAACGTTCGTCGAATATGGAGGTGAAGAAACACCTCCATGTTGTCAAAGCGGTAGGCGAGAGCAATTGGCCAGTCTCGTTTGTTTAATGGCGAACTTTTCCTTCATAGTTTTCAATTGTAAGCAATAGATATCTACAGTATTCTTTGGCTATATCCCAAGAAGGTGTGTGGTATGTGGAAGTGAATTACACCAGCACTGGTCCAACAAGCACTCACTCTTTTTCAAATACATTTTAGTCTGAGGCATTTCTGGCTGGTTTACCAGCATTTCACTTTCCAATTTTAAGATTGTCTTGTCATTTACACTAAAGGCTGCTCCGAACTCTGACATGGTTTGAGATGGGGGCGGACCCTTTTTTTATTAAAGACTAGCGTGTCAGGCCTTCCACGAAAGTCATTTTCAAATTAAATTTTCCAGAACGGAAACGTTTGAACCTAAAACACACCGTGAGTAGGTTTGCGGTCGTTGATTCGGACATGTCATACTTTCCAGTCTGTATCTGCTGCTATGGTTCCACGTCGGAACTCACATTCAAATAAAACATTTGTATTTAGATTAATGTGATATTATTGTGTCTATCCTTTAACTCCGTTAAATTATTATTGGACGTTGATTACGAAGCCGCTTCGAACAATTATTGACTAATTAGTTATCAATTATGGTATCTTTAGGTACACCCATCAATATTTTTATTCACGTGTTAATTCTTATTTGCAGAGTTACTTAGATAGTGGGGCCCAGGTGTGGCTGCTGACCGCATCTGCATCAAACCCTACAATATTGGCAAGCCCAACCCTAAATCCAAGCAGGATTATATCGTACGTCATATTTTTTCTCATTTCAAAATTAAAATATTTCGTTCAATTGATTCGATCAATTACATTAATTTCATATTTTTTTACAAAAATGTGACTTTGTTCAGTTTGATTAGTAATATCATTCAATAACGAAACATTTACACAATCACCCTCGCACCCACCCTCAAATTCACAAAGTCACCCTTACACCTCGTTGACACACATGAACACACCCCCATAATCTTACAAGACTACACAAATTAAGCCCACAGGAACATTAATACCTACCTTATTAATTAATTACCTAAATTTTTTATTATTCTATGGACATTTTGTCAATTTAGGAAATGTTTTCTTTTGTCACTTTGCATATTATTTTTATGTTTTGGATAGATAAATATATAATTAGCTTTATGTTTCGTTTATTTTTAACATTCAACTATTACTCCTTGCTGTTGATTTCTTTAATAAATAAAAAAATCATTAAATAAAACAAAAACACACTCACAATACAATTTGTCACATACACATACACATACACATAGACACGAACGTCATACTGTGGCAGGCTCACGTGAATTTTGACGTTTTTTGGGTTTGAAAGGCTTATCAATTCATCAAAATCTTTGTTTACAGGTACAGCCTGGCCAAGGTGTATTTGTTCCAGTATGGGCCATCCATCGCGACCCCAGCTACTATCCAGACCCCGAGAAGTTCGATCCCGAGAGATTCTCTGATGAGAACAAACACAACATCAATCAGGATACTTACCTACCGTTTGGAATAGGTCCCAGGAATTGCATTGGTTTGTACCCTTATATATCATTAGTGGCCAACATGATATCTTATGAGAAGATTTATCTAATGTCATGATAGTAGTTCTTATCACTCAATTCATGAAGCGCATAGGCACCATATCAGGATGATTCCTTTAATAAAATAACTATATTTTTGATGTTACTAGACATGGATGGATAATACCACACACACCGTCATTGTGTTTCCCCTTATGATCACGACTGCATTGAACTTGATGGAAAATATGGACAATTTTGTATTGCCAGTTCTAGGCTAAACGATGCGAGGGTATCAAGCCGGGCGGCCGGGCATAGCATGGGAAAGTCACCTACAGTTTTAGATGGATTTCGAACCATGGAATGCCTCGTATTGGTGATGAAATGCACTTATCCAACTCAGAAGGAGAAAGAAAGTGGTGCATGAACGTGGCGGGCATCAAACCCATTGCGTCTGTCATGGAAAGAGAGAGCGACCAGCTTGCGACAACAATTTTTTGTTAATTTACCCTCAATATGATTGCAACAAAGATTTCTGGATTGCAAGCCTCTTTTAAAAATCAGGCCTCTCGTAACAATAACCTCTTCAGTTCATCCTAGGATGAAATGCACCTGATTTCTGAAGAGCAAATGTTTATATATTTAATCATATTTTTTTTATTCGCTGCGCCCTTATTAGTTTTTTTTTTTTTTATGTGACTGGACATGGATGGCTAACACCACAAGTTCTGTCATGGTATTAGCCCAACACACCACATGGGAACTAGGTGCCATGCTAGGACCTTCCTTATATTGCACGGCTACATTGAACTGGACGGACAATTTTCATTGCCGCTTCGACCATCGTTCATCCAATGCGATGGTACCAACCCGGGCGGGATAAACCCTACCACCTAGTAAGTAAGGAAGGGGACCTACAGCTTAACGTGGAATCCGAACCACGGCCAGCCTCTATCAACGGTCTAATGGTCACCCATCCAAGACCAGACCGGACCCAGCGTTGCTTAACTTCGGAGAGCGATCGCCGAAGTCTCGCGCCACTGGGCCACTGAGGCTGATAATACCAATATCTTAAGAGGGTCGTTACAATATCGATTGCCCATGCTACGGGGCTATGATTTTTTACTTGCTCTTAACGTTTTACTGTGTTCTGGAAATATTTATATATTGTCGAAACCGACAACTGTATGTTTTTTTTTACCTTTTAGATCGGATAATATTGGATAATAAACATTGGAAAAAGTTGTCGTTTCTTAATGTCATTTTGTATTTTGTATACTGAAAAACACAAATATTTACATAAAAATAAAAACATACAGACATACAATCAATCTTTCTAATGTTATTAAAAATTTTGATGAACATTTGACAACTTATAGGGGTAGCAGTAGGGCCTGGAAATCGATTTCGCTAGTTTAATGTAGGTATTTAGCAGTCGCTGTACAAATTTGTTCCTTGGCCAATGTACAATGAAAGTATTTCTTCAAATTTCCAAATCTCAGAGCCCCACTTCACGACAGTCTTAATCATCACCTTATTTCAATTAACGAATTGACTAAAACTGGTTCATTCAAATACAAATATCCAATAGATAGGGTATCCAATAGATAAAGTGAGTGTTGCGCAGGCTCCCGGTTCGCGCTGATGGAGGTGAAGATCCTGGTACACCAGCTCCTGTCGCAGTTCCTGGTGGTACCCAGCGCCAGGACACCCATCCCCATCCGTCTCGCCACGGACACCTTCAACCTCAAGATGGACGGCGGCCACTGGCTCAAGCTTCAGCTTCGCTCATAATATTAAATTTAGTATGCCTTTTGGAACATTTTCGTCATCTACGAAATTTTTAACTAAACATTTTAATTTAAAAAAAATTACTTTTATTTTGTATAAATAAAAAAAAACCAACATATCCTCCCTGCAGATCAGTCAATTTGCCCCCCCCCCTGTTTCTAGGTTTTTTCCGATTTGGTACAAATATAAAAAAAAATTCTTATTTAGTATATTACATAGAAGAAAAAAAATTACTATGGAATGACATACTAAGCCCGCATACTAGATACATATATTTTTTTAATCTATTAATGCAGTTTTAGTTTTTACCAAAATCGGCCACGTTTCGGATTTGGCCATGACGGCACAATTGAAAAATTCACCTGGCTCGCTATTTTGGGTGGACTTTAGTAAATGAAGAATACCGCCTGAGAATTATCAGTTATAATGTTCACTATCATTTTATTTTGTTTTTTTTTATTTGGTGTAGCGACATTCCCATCTTCCTGCAAATCCTTTCATGAAAAATCTTCTGCAAAAACATGAACGATTTTATTGTCATGATTCACAATGCCACTAAACCCGCCACGATTAGGTACTTATTACGAATTAAAACATTGACAGTGGCTTCTGAGGCTCAGTGCACAGTCGATATTACTAGCGGCGAGACCGAACCTGCACAGTCAAACAAGATTCCTCGTTAAAGTTATCTACTACTTATACAAACAAAGTTTATTTTATTTAATGTATTCGTAGAGTCGCAACAATAACAGAAAGAGCTTCATGTAATTATGTTAATCGAATAAAGAACATCGTGTGCAGTTATAACTTTGAGGTAAGAGAATTTCAATGTTATAGGTCCTTAAATGTATGTGATGAGCTAGAATATTACAAAAAAATTTTTATCAAGTACCAACAGTGTATGTTATGTATACGAGTTGATTTTCAGGCAATACGTGAACACAGAATCAACACTGAAAAAAAAACAGTAAATCTAACTCTAATACCGATAATAACAACTTTCTTGCAACATTAAAACAGAGCCAACTAAGTAAATTGGTAACTCGAACTGAGTGATGATTGTTAAACTTAAACATTAAATGTAAATAAAAAAAAAAACAAAATTTATTTATTAAATTCAAAATGTATTTATTAAAAAATATTAATTTACACGCTTTAAATTCATAGACCCTAGCACTAGATAAATTCTGTCTTGCAGCGGTCATTTTCAGTTTAAACATTTTTTTTTATTTCCTTTGCGTTTTCGAAAAAAAAATGAGATAAAGCTAATAAAAAAAAATATTAAATTAAAAACAAATCAAATCTTAAATCTACAATAAGAAATTCAATAATATAATAAAATTAAAATTTGTATGTAAACATTTCAATCTAATTATGTGTAAAACAAGTGTGTTTTTGCATTTGAGGAGGTTCAACGGGGGGGGGGGGAGGTTTAGTGTCGGGATTCTGTATATAAAGGTGTTTGCGGGCGTATTTTGGTTTCAATTCACTATTTTCAGCATTTACAACTATTTTCTCTTTCTGTTTTCCGAGCTTTAGAGAAACTCTTTCTAGCTTTAGTATTTTTTATTATTACTTACTTTCTATATTCAGTGAAAAGGTACTGTCCAATCTGTCAAAATTTACTGTTTGATGTAATCGTAATGTTCAATCAGTTAGGATAATGTGTTAGATTCACCAAGTGGTAATCCTTAATTGGTTCAAATAACTGTATGATATTAACTGTTTGACCTCATTTATAGATACTTACCGTAATATATTAATAGCAATGAGAGATACTTTACTATAAATGCCTGAATTTTAACTGTCCGAAAATAGAGAACGGATGGAAATCTTTTTTTCATTGAATATTTAAGCTAAACTTTGGATATCAAAACATAGCTCTGTTTTGTATTAATGTATTATATAGTTTTCAGTGTGAATGTTTACTTTATCTGTGTTTGTTGGATTCTTGAGATGATAGAAGCCTATTTAGTGAAGCCAATGACGTCATGATCTTTGCATAAACATACCGACTTTTTCTGATTGTTTTAATGAAAATAACAACATTACATTATCACGGTTGCTATTTCTAGCTATCGAGCACCAACGAATGGTCACAGGTTACTCAGCGGTTGACCAATGTCAACCTTGTCTCGCCACGCGTCAATGCCTACTAGTTTTTAGGCACAATTTAAGGGGACATATGACCCTAGAACGACCGTATCCGATAAGTTATCGTTTTTTTTTTGTTTTCATAATAAGCACTTATTAGCAAACATGACTTTCGGAAAAGCTTGAAATGAAACCATTTTATGATTTCGATCAATAAAAGTTGGTCCTTGCCATTAAAATTCAAGTCTCAAAATTATTTTATAGTGTCGCGCTTAACCATTTTTTAAATGTTGGCTTTATATTAATTACTAGCTGCGGTACCCGGCTCGGGTCAATGTCATGTTGGATTGATTTCAGTCTGAATTATGTCTTGAATAATGAGTAACCCACCAAAAGGCTGGTCCAGGACTAAATCTACCAAATTTAATGAGAAACATCGACATATTCCCATTTCGAGCTTCGTAAACATTTGGGAGCGAATTTAAAAAGCATGTGCCGCCAGAACCTTATTGCACTGGCACTGCTACATATAAATTGAATAGATAACATGAAGAGTTATATACAAATATTACATACATACAAAACTGATTACTAAAAAACGTCAATTTAGTTTTAGTTTCATGCATAAAGTCTACAAACGAAGTATCTTAGAAAACAAAGCAACTTACTCCATGAACCCCTTACACCACCCCTTACAGATTTATTATTTGTATAGATAATGAATAAAAATATGAGCGATTCTTCTTGATTTGCTTAGATTCGCTTATGTTTTAAATAATAGTAATTAGTATATGGCTAAAATAAAAAATGTTTTTAAGTGGGATACTAGATAATCGATTACTGAAGTAAATTAAATAAAAAATAATACTCTCACCGATTATGTTGCAGGAGTTATTGCATTTCAAAGTTTTTCAAATCAATTTAAAGCTTGAATTTGAATGGTGATGCCCAACTTTTATTAGTCTTTTCTTTTCCCTGATGTGTTTTATTTAATCTCTTTAATAATTTAATTAATTGTTCTATCCAAAAATAATTTTAAGGGTTTACTTACTGTTTTTTTTTCCGGTTTTATGTATTATGTTTCCTCACTCATGACAAACAGCTGTTGCTCTCACTTTATGTTAGTCGTAAGTGTGTCCGGACCAGCGTAAAATCAGCGCTGTAGTTCACTCATCAAGAGGGACCTGCAATACAAAATGCTGAGCTGGCTCCTTTTTTTTCTCCACATATAAAAAAAATTAACGTATTTTCTTTCTTTATTTCTTTCTTGATCATGAAATAGTCCAATGGTATTTTTTTCCAATAAGCTTGTTTGCAGAAAAGTGCTTTTTAAGAAAACTAATAATATAAAACGAGCGTTTATCATATAGGGTCGTTTTAAGGTCTTATGTCACCTAAATCTGAGTGGCGATAGCACTAATCCGCTATAGTGGGCTTACTTTAATAATTTATATTAAAGTAAGTAAAGTTATGTATTTTGGTGTATAATGTAAAACAAATTAAAAAAATTTACTTGCACACAATAACGTTGCATCCGACCGATTTTAGGTGGGGCCTTACCGCTCAACTCCCTATTCAAACGTGGAAAGAAGATCATGCGCTTATATCTGGTCGTGGATTCAAAATTATACTAAACCCAGCTTCATTTGAATGAACTAGATGATTGCTGACCATTGGCATTGTATAGTTGTGTTTGGTTGGAAACACAATTATACAATTGATGGGAAAATTTGCAATGTTCGAGCGTTTTAAACAAAAAGTTTTGCCGCGGATTACTCAGATAAAACAAAACAATTTTAGTCATCAAATCTAGCTTGTTTCATGAAGATTGAAAATAAGTTTAGTTTTGGCTTGATTTTTAACTACAGCGTTCGTGATTTACTTTAAGCAATAAATAGTTTTAATAAATATTTTCTTTTTTACTTACCAAATCAAACACTATGCGTATTGTTTGCTTTGGGAGCGTGATGCAACCTTCTCCAAGTATAGTAAGAAGTTAAGAGCCAGCCAGTACTAAAACACACATATGTGCTTGGCGGCGGTGCCAAGGTGCCAAATCGTACCCCGTCATGGAGACGACGAAAACGTCAACAATACTAGGGTTTGCTTGCATGGCGCGATGATCAAGTTGTTCCATCTAACAGTTACAATAATTTTAGACAACAGTTACATCATGTGGACATGTACTACAATGTAACATAGACGGATGGAGGCACAATCGGCGACGTTACTGTCTAAAATGTACAGAACTATGCAAACGTAACCCCTAACTCAGGACGAGCAGGCCCCACCGTACATTCAGCAGGTTCCGGTATGTCCCTAGTCGCTTCTCCCCGACACGCCCCGGCGCTTCTCACATCACCCCGCGGCCCTAATGTCTTCACCACAGTTACACTCACTCACACACACATACACTTTGTAGGCTCGTACGCCTTCTGCGCCCTCCAAACGTCAAGGCTATCCTTCATAACGCCAACAGGCTGAAGGAAATTAGGTTGGGTAGGTGTATTCTAGGGTTAGGTTAGCTTCACTAAATCAGCCCCACATTTCCGGAATCAGGTCTGCGTAAAGCATTTCACCTCCCAGACCTCTTGTAGCCCCGCTGGGCTATAAGGAGGTTTAAAATAAAAGCAAAAGTGATTTCCCAGATAGCAAGATGATTGACTGGTTTGATTCATACCTTCGTGGTCGTCATCAGTGTATCAGGATTGACAATGAATATTCTGACTGGGCTGATTTGACTGCTGGCGTTCCACAAGGTGGCGTGTTATCTCCTTTGCTGTTTTCCATCTTTATAAATCTGATCACGAATCTGCTTACTTCTCTCTACCACCTTTACGCCGATGACTTACAGTTGTATTTGCATTGCTCCTTAGATAACCTGGCAGATACCGTATCTGAAATGAACGTGAACCTGGAACATATACTTACTTGGACAAAATCATTTGGCCTGCTGGTAAATCCTACCAAATCACAAGCCATAATAATAGGCAGCCCTAGACTTCTGTCGAAGGTTGATTACAGCACATTGCCAGCAGTGATCTACAATGGAGTTGTCATACCATACTCCAAAACAGTCAAGAATTTAGGAATTTTCATTGACGAAACTTTATCGTGGGTGCCCCAGGTAAACGAGGTCAGCAGAAAAATCTTTGCCGCCGCCCACTCCTTAAAGCGCTTGCAGAATTTCCTCCCAGTCCGAACCAAAATTACTTTGGTGCAAACTCTCCTCTTTCCGATTTTGGACTACGCAGATGTTTGCTACTTGGATCTAACTGAAGTTCTCCTAGACAAGCTGGATCGTTTGCAGAATCTCTGCATTCGCTTCATATATGGTCTGCGTAAATATGACCATGTATCGCAGTACCGTCGAGAGCTTAAATGGCTACCCATCCGTTTCCGAAGGAACTGTCATTTACTAATTCTTCTTTACGGAATTCTAAATAACCCTAACTCTCCTGAATATCTTCGTTCCCGGTTTATGAACCTCTCTTCACACGGTCTCCCTTTGCGATCTAGCAATGACAGTATCCTTGCGATTCCTCGCCATACGACGTGTTTTTTCTCTAACTCCTTTACTGTTCATGCCGCACGTCTGTGGAACTCGTTGCCCATCACAGTCCGCTCCTGTCAAACTATCAGCTCTTTCAAACTTAAAGTCAAGGAGTTTTACTTAAATGAAATGTAAAGATGATAATATGTTCTCACTGTATATATATATTTAATTTTATTGTCCTTCTAATAGTACTGATTTTAGAATCAATGGTAATAGTTATTATAGGTTTTTTTTTTCCCTGGTTTGTGGATATAATAATATGTATTAGTGTATTGTATCATATATATTAGTATATTCAATTATATGTATAAATATGTATATATTATGGTATATGTATGTTTATGGAGTTAATTTTTTTTTTCTTTTCAAATTCTGGTGTGTCACCTACCTACAGATATTTCTATTGCCTTTCCTCATCACCCCAAGGGTTGACTGGAAGAAATCACTCTTAGTGATAAGTCCGCCTTTGTGCAGTATTGTTGTTTTGCTGTATGTTTTCTCTGAAATTGTATTTTTGTTATGCACAATAAAGAATTTATTCATTCATTCAAGATGCTGGTGCTCATCTGGCTGGTGGCGGTGACGTCCGCGCTGTACCTGTACATGCGGCACCGCTACTCGCACTTCGAGCGGCGCGGCGTGCGCTCCCTGCCGACCGTACCGCTGCTTGGCAACCTCGCGCGCACCACCTTCCGTCTGGAGCACTTCACGCGGTTCATCGAGAAACTATATAAAACCTACCCAGATGAAAGGTGGGTATAGGTATACGTACGTACGTAAATAGCATATTTATACATTGTGTGTAGCTGTGTGATGTGACTTTGTGAAGAGGAAAATGTTCCATGTTGAAGCTGCCGGGCAGCAACTTCTCATCAACCAGTGTGTCATTCAGCAGGTAGCAATTAAATTACATCAGTTTTTGTAAATATTTTTCTTGTTATAGTAAATTAATCTTAAACAGCATTTTACAGCACACAGAACCTCCTCCTTTTGTGAAGTCGGTAAAAAGGATAAAAGTACCAAAGATGCTGATTATGATATGTGTATTGTGGAATTTGAGATTGTGAACCAGTTGGTGCTTTAAATGTTCATGACTATGAAAATATTTTTATACGATAATATCATTATGCATAGATGATAATCAAGTCTCGCTCAAGATTTTTTTTTAAAAACATGATTTACGTTTCATTTCTATTGCTTTTTTCTTGTTTCACCAGAAGAATAATAATATAATATCCATGGGATATAACTCGCCAACATTTTTATTATTCTTGATTAATGAATTATTTTGGTTTCAAATTAATAAAATTCAAACTGTCATTACCGATGTTTTATTATCGGTAAAAATAATGAACTGTTTTTGTTCTGGCCAGAATATCTCTCACCAAACTCAACTACAGAACTTGCGTAAACAACATACAAGCCCCAGTGTTCAACTTAAATACAAATTTTGTTATCGGCTGTACGTTGATAACTTATACACAACAATGATAATATCGTATTTATTGTACATAATGTGGACATCTCAAAATAAAACTACCATCATCAGCGTAACATCAAATCAAACCGCAGCAGGATAATTAAGTTATCAACTTCTAGATCCGTGATAATCGTATTGATTTAAAATTACTAAGCACTAAACTATGTCCCATTGTTTTGAATTGTGGCTGAAAATAGACTGATAAACTTTATGAATCTATACTTAAATTATGGTATTTAGTCATAAGTGATAACATTTCGTAAATATTTACGTCCCATCAATATTAATATTATCTGCCATAGTCATGGAGGTGAAGAAATAACATTCTTCACCTCCATGGCCATAGTCCTTTCATCGCCAAATAAAACCAATAACTTTTTCTTTATATTATTGTTTTGCAGGTTCGTTGGTCACTACGAATTTCTAAGTCCAGTTGTCTTTCTGCGTGACCCCGAGCTGATCAAACTGGTGTGCGTGAAGGACTTCGATCATTTTCTGGACCACAGGATCAAGATAAACGAAGATCACGATCCTCTCTTCGGAAAAAATCTTTTCTCCTTAAAAGGTACGACTCGATTTTTACAAAAATAAAAATACATCTAACTTTTTCTATTTGTGATCCAAACTTTTGAAAAGATTTTTTTTGAGCTAATTGCCATATTAATCAATGTATTTTTCTTAAATCTTTTTCTTAATTATGAGATGTAAATGTTTCTTCTTTAAACAGGTCGTCATAATGGCAAAGATCTCATGTATTTGAATACGTTTAGATTTAAATGACTTTTTACTATACTTAATTTATAGGCCAAAAATGGCGTGATATGCGCTCAACGCTAAGCCCTGCCTTCACCGGAGCAAAGATGCGCCACATGGTTCCTTTTATGGTAGACTGCGCAAGGGAGATGACCGAGTCCCTCAAAGAAGACATGAAGAAAAATAAAGGTATTAACAATGAATTAAATAACATTTACTAGCAACAAAGAGACGACAACCACTTGGCTAAAATTACATGATCGACCATAGGTCAAAACAGAGTCGCATGCAAGAATTTTGTAAACATTTTTGGGATCATTCAATAAATACTGATTATATTATCATACCCCTCGTCGGTTCTTGCTTTTTATTCCATTTAGATTTTCTGCTGTTTGATGTTTTCTCTTCTCATTATTGCCTTTGTTTCTATAATTGCCTTGATTCTTATTAGATAGTTGATTTTGAATAGAATATTTTTTTGTATCCAATTTCCCATGCATCAATGAGAGAGACAGAGATATATCAAGGAGGAAGGCAATCGAAAGAAAGGTGGACAATCTAGAACGAAAGTATTCAGGGGCATTGGCATTATTCAAAACCCCATAGAATAGATTCAAAATGTGACAGTTTCTCCATAGACGGATAAGTTTAGGCCGACAGTGAAATTTTGATATTTGGTTATATTTGCGCAAGCCGAAAATATTTGCGAATACACAGTTTTTGCTAATACTCCAATTGGTCCAGAAGAGCGTCAGTCGAGTCTAATTCTGGAATAAATAGTCGTAACAGAAACTAAGATCAACGAAGAGTAGTAGTACTTTGTGATGTCACTTTGCATTACTTTGAGATTTCGTCCATTAAAATGTGCCAAAGTGATGTCACCCAGTAATACTTTTCGTTATTATGAGTTTCGACTGTTTATCTGAGCCTAAGTAGCAAACGTCCGCTTTATCGAGAATCGAAAGAGAGGGATTGCGAATGTGTAAGGTAAGTAAAAGAAGACGTAACCTTCTGTAAACGATGAGTGAGTGGAAGCAAAGATCTTCTTGCTCACCTCGTTGGCCTTGGACACCCATGAGATGTCAAAGGTTTAAAGAACAAACAATTTGTTCGTTATTCTGAAAACTCTTGCATTTCATAAATACTACGAATGTGCATGATGTGTGTCGAATGCATAATTGAAATGGCAACGTTCAAATGTCTTGCTATTGGTTCTTGTCGCATAACTTAAATGAAACGTTGCAAACACATGCTTTCTTATCGTAGAATTAATTGGTTAAATTAAGTCATTTGTGGTGGTAACTGGCTATGATATGATGTGAAATACGTCGGACAAAACTGATTTAGATTCGGTAATACACGACGATGGTAAACAGCCTATTATGTTGCGGCCCGATAACAATCCTGATCTTTTTTTCATTTGCATCGGACCTACGGACAGTACTTGCGGTCGCTATGACAAAGTATACATTTAAAAAAAAACATAGTTTTGTTTTTAAACTTAATACATTTTTGTAAACATTTGAATATGTTTCAATATCTATTTCAAGTACATACGATCAAAACTCAACGAGATTATTTGTCCTTTCATAGCCCAATGAATAATGCTATCTTCTAATAATTTAAAATATCCAATGGCAAGATAAGTATTTTTTCAGGGAATTCACTGGAAATGGAGTTCAAAGATCTCTGCACTCGATTCAGTAGCGACGTGGTCGCCTCTTGCGCCTTCGGCCTCAAGGTTAACTCTCACACTGATAAGGACAACTATTTCTACAAGAAGGGCAAGGTCGCATCTACCTTCACCTTCCGGCAGCTTCTCATGTTCTTTGGATTTACTTGCTTCCCTTATATCATGGATGTGAGTTGTCCTTTAAGAATTTTATAACAATGAATATTTTTCTCTGAATGTTTGAGATCTTTTTTATAGCTTTTGTATTTAAAGAATAAGAATATCTTTCCAATTATATTATTGTGCTGCTAATAGTTAATCAAATGAAAAAACTTTTTTAAGCACCATATTTCTAGCAGTGAACGAAAACCACACCACCACAGAAAGATGGTACAGCTGCGTGTTTTTGAAGTAACGAAGCTAAAAAAAGTAATAATTTTCTTTCAGAAATTAAAGCTGACACTTTTCGCCCAGGAGACGATCGACTTCTTTCGTAAAATCGTGAACGACACGATGCGCAACCGAGAAGAGAATAACATCCTGCGTCCTGACATGATCCACTTACTTATGGAAGCTAAGAAAGGTGCAAACTTACATTTGTGTCTATGGTAGCATTCTCCACTTATTCATCAAATTATTTATGAAAACGCCACTTACGCCATTAATATCATCGTTCGGAAAATGGTATAAACTCATCTTGGTTTCTTAATTCAGGTAACTTGAGCCACGAAAAGAAAATTGATGACGACGCAGGATTTGCAACTGTGAAAGAGTCAGCAGTTGGGTTATCTACAACACGAAGAGGTAATTTATTTTACCTGCATATATAAATAGAAGTGGTTCAATATATATCCAGGCATTATCACGATATTTTGCCGAAGCAGTAGGTAAAGGCGAGCGGGCTAGGAGCTAGGCGGGGGCTAGGAGCAGCTCGTAACCTAGTGGCGCGGGGACTGGCCTAGCGTACCAGAGGCCTGGGTTCAATTCCAACATGCACCAATTTCTCTCTCCGAGTTCGATAAGTGCATTACGTCACGAATGCGAGCTGCTCCATGGTTCGGAATCAATGTAAAACTGTAGGTGCCCTTGCCTACTAGGTGCTATGGTTTAAGCCCACCCGAGTTGGTACCATCACATTGGATGAAAATATGGTCAAAGCGGCGATGAAAAATTGTCCGTGTTTTCCATCCAGTTCAATGTAGCCGTGCTCATAAAGGGAAGGTCATGACATGGCACCTAATTCCTTCGGGAATGTGGTATATTTGGCTAATATCATAACGGTAGTCAGTGGTATTAGCTATCCATGTCAGTTAGCATAAAAAAAGACAGGGCTACGATGCAGAACGACCACTACCACCGAAGAAAAAGGAGAAGTAGCATGGGGTCGATATCGCAACTCCACCGAATGTACCAAGTGTCCATATAATCGTATGGAAAGACGGCGTCGTGTGACACACAGTTCAAACATCGCCACTGTGTGCAATATTCAAATGGCATCAGCCTAACCGCCACATATTGGACTTTGATCCATATACGTTTTCCTTTCAAATACCAATGCCTATTGCGGCAGTGGGGGTGATGCACTTTATACTCCCGTAGTGTTCCCAAAGTTCCCACCCACACAAACCCTCCAATACGTCTTCGACCACGGCATGCACGTAAAATTTGAGCTGAAAGTTTTATAAAATTGGAGACAACGGGCCTCACAGTAGGTGCGCTAGGCATATATCCCGCCCATTTGATTTGAGATCACAATACACTTATATTTGTTCAATTTCTAACTGGTAGAATTCACTTCAAAATATTTTGGGGGTCAAACATCAATATAACTCAACATCATTCCAACCTTCTCATTTCAGTGTGGACCGATGACGACCTAATAGCTCAGGCGGTGCTATTCTTCATCGCCGGCTTCGACACAGTGGCTACCGTGATGACATTCCTGCTGTACGAGCTCGCCCTCAACCCTCACGTGCAGGACAAACTGGTTCAAGAGGTGGATCGGGAGAGGAAGCAGCGAGCAGGCGAAGAACTGACCTTCAAAGACATCCAAGAATTAAAATATTTGGACATGGTTGTTTCTGGTACTTGTGCATTTCACAATTTAATTTATCAATCCAAATATGTGTCATTGTTATCGATGCACTTTCACCAGTTAATGGGAACGTCATTTACTAAAAAAATCTAGGAGCGTGAATCAATCATTTCTTTGAAGGCGATTTCGACTGCCTCATCGGAATAGCATTTTTTCCTTGCAAAAACCTATCTAAGGTCGGAAAAAGTGCAAAAATCTGTTTGAGTCGGTGGGTGAAACTTTCCAGTCGCAGCTGCTCCAATTTAACAACCGTTTGTTGTGCAGGGTCTCGCCCACTGCTTCTTCAGGACAACGTATCGAACGTTGTCGAGAGCAATTGACCAGTTTGTTATGGCGAACTTTTCCTTCATAGTTTTCAATAGTAAGCAATAGGTAGATAGTATTGTTTGACCAGATCCCAAGAAGGTGTGTGGTGTATGGAAGTGAATAACACCAGCACTGGTCCACCAAGCACTCGCTCTATTTTTCAAATACATTTTCGTCTAAGCTAATTTTAGGCTGGTTCACTAGGGTTGAGCCATTATGGTGAACTTTCTGATAATTGTATAATATCATTTTTTCATGACACACGGCTATTTGAGTTACGGGGTGCTCTTCATAATTGTGCCGTCTGACTCGGCACATGTTTCTGATGTGGTCCACTTATTGTATGCAGTACCCTCATTTCTAGGATTTCACTTCCCAATTTGGAGCTAATCAATTAAGAACTCTGACATGGTTTGAGATCGGTCCGCTTCCAATGTTTTTTTTATTTTTTATTTTAGACTAGCGTTTCAGGCCTTCCACGGAAGGTATTTTTAAATAAAACTTTCCAGAACGGAAACGTTTGAACCTAAAAGGCATCGTGAGTTGATTTGCGGTCGTTCATTTCATTAATTTTTCAGTCTGTATCTGCTCCATCAGTTCCACGGCAGAACTTACTTTAAAAAAAAACAAAAAAAAACTGATTTCTTTGTTATCTCATAGATGCCATTGTGAGAACTGAAGCTAATTGAAATCGGATGCACCATGGAAAGCACCAGCTTTCAAATAATCAAAAAAATCCAAGAATCATCAAAATCGGTCTACCCAGTAGAAAGTTCTGAGGTAACAAACATAAAAAAAACCAGTCGGATTGAGAACCTCATAGATTGATGTGATAATATTATTTCTTTTAACAATAACACTGCCTATCCTGACACCCCGTTAAATGATTTTTGGACGTTGATTACTAAGCCTCTTTGAACAATTATTGATTAATTATAAATGAAATGAAATGAAATGAAAATGAAATGAAAAATGAAATGAAAATATTCTTTATTGCTTACAACTATTACAAAGTATGCAAAGGCGAGCTGTAATGATAGTATCTTTAGGTACACCCTTCAATCTTTTTGTTCACGTGTTAATCATTCTTTGCAGAGTTACTTCGAAAGTGGAGCCCAGGGGTGGCTGCTGACCGCATCTGCATCAAACCCTACAATCTTGGCAAGCCCAACCCTAAATCCACGCAAGATTATATCGTACGTCATATTTTTTCTCATTTCAAAATTATTTAAAATAAAAATATTTAGTTCAATTGATTCGAGCATTAATTATAAATGAACTTCTTCAGGTACCTACAATTACATTCATTAATTTGAGTTTCAGCGACATCTACATTTGAAGCATTGTAATCAGATTTTAAAAATTGAATATTTTCTTTTGTCAATATCCGTACTTTTTTATGTTTTGTATAGAGATATCTATAATTGGCTTTGTTTGGTTTTTTTTGTGTGTACAACTATTACTATGTGCTGTTAATTTTTTTAAATAAAATAAAAAATAAAATCAATACATTTTAACCATCAAAATCTTTGTTTACAGGTACAGCCCGGCCAAGGTGTCTTTGTTCCAGTATGGGCGATCCATCACGACCCCAAGTACTATCCAGACCCCGAGAAGTTCGATCCCGAGAGGTTCTCTGATGAGAACAAACACAACATCAATCAGGATACTTACCTGCCGTTCGGAATAGGACCCAGGAATTGCATTGGTTTGTACCTTAATCTGTCATGGCATCTTATGCCAAGATTTATCGAATGTGTGTGTCGACGATATTGCACGACGTTTCGGACCAAGCGTTGGACCTTTGAGTAAGCCGTTACAGTGTCAGGATCACTAATATTTTTTAAGAAACTAGACATGGATGCCACACCCACTGTCATTCCCGGTGGAATTAGTGGCTATGCCAGTACCGTCTCTTTATAATCACGATTACATTGAACTTGATGGAAAACATGGACAATATTTCATTGCCCCTACGAGGCTTAACGATGAGAGGGTATAATCAAGCCGAGCGAACGGACATAGATTTTGGATGGATTTCGAACCATGGAATGCCTCGCGTTTGTGATGAAATGCACTTTTAGATCTCAGAATGAGAAAGAAAGCGGTGCAGGAACGGGGCGGGCAACAAATCCATTTCCTCTGTCATGGAAAGCGAAAGCCTTGAGCTACCAGCCGCCGCAACATTTTTTGCTACTTAATTCTAAATATTATAGTAAGCTTCTCTCAAAAATCAAGCCTTTCGTAATATTCACCTTTTCAGTCCTAGGATGAAGTGCCCCTTATTTCTGAACAGCAAATGGTTCTATCATATTATTTTTTAACCCTGCGTACCCTGCGTGCATTCTCTTAAGAGGGTCGTATCAAAAATCGTGATCAAAATTTTTTATTATTTCTAATATACTTTTTAGATATAAAATTATTTTTTGCTTTAGTTTTGTTAAGTTTTGTTTATTGTTTTAATTTCTACTGGAAAATATACATTTTTACATAAAATAAAAACACACGGATATAGAATCTTCTCTAAATAATCAATGATTAAAATCTGACAAACCGTTAGGACCTGGAAGACGATTTCGCTATTTTAATGTAGGTATTTCGCAGTCGCTGTGTAAAATTGTGCAAAAAGGAAGTATTACTTCAAACTTTCAAATCTCCGAGCCCCGCTTCACGAGAGTCTTAATCGAATTCAATTAGCGAAACGACTGGAACTGGTTAATTCAAATACAAATATTCAATAGATAGAGTATCCAATAGATGACGTGGTTTTGCGCAGGCTCCCGGTTCGCGCTGATGGAGGTGAAGATCCTGGTACACCAGCTCCTGTCGCAGTTCCTGGTGGTACCCAGCGCCAGGACACCCATCCCCATCCGTCTCGCCACGGACACCTTCAACCTCAAGATGGACGGCGGCCACTGGCTCAAACTGCAGCTTCGTACTTAGAATGTCATTTTTTGCATTTCCATTGTTGGTGTCCTCATTTATATTAGTTTTTGTAATATTTTTGTTCAAATAAAAATATTTATCATGTAAAGTCAATACATACTCATCAACATACAACTTTCCCGCGCGGGTAGGATTACATAGTATTCGGGGTATAATACTTAACTTATAACATGCACCGCTCGGTTCAACTTGATTGTTGACAATCACCGTTGTCATATGTTTGAGTATATCCCTGGATGGTTTAGATTCACAATTCAGGACCCGGTAGGTGGCGCTGATCTCACATAAAAATGTCCAAAAACTAAATGGACACCCCAGATATTTCTTGGATACGTTTTTGCTTTTGAATTTAAAATAGAAAAAACATTGCACGTTAACATGTACAATGCCTAGGACTTAATGCTTGAAGTAATTTTCTACCAGCCTCATCAAACAGTCGCGTGAGCTCTGGAACAACACTTCTTCAAGCATGAAAGTTTAGGCTGAAAACTCCATGTAAACCTAACATAGCAAGGCTGAGAATTCTAATCTAATGAAATATTTAGACCTGGCCCAATAGTATACCATCATAAGTCATGCACGGAAAAAAAAGTTATATACTTATAATTTTAAAATTAAAATACATCAGTCGTTATTTTTCACCTGAAGATGAAAAATATTATCTATGATACTAACCAAAGATTATGTACTCCAGACTTAATCAAGCAGAAAGCAGTTTTACGAGGACATTTTGGGGATTGCTGTATAGTTCGAACTGGCTGTATAGGATTTGTTCCAGGTGAGATCCCCAGCTTAGTTTTAGACTTAGTTTAACTTAGTATTAGATTTTACCTAAATAATTTTATCATTTTATTAAACACAAAATTGCTCAAAATAATTTTATTTTGAAATTAAATTAACAGGTCCAATAACGCTTACAGTTACACTTATTATAATTTCGAACTACTTACACGCCCACACCAACAAACCTACATTTATTCAAACTTTTCATTCTTGGCCCATTTCGTTTCATTACATTTTGTGTCTATCAGCCTTATTTTATTAAACGTTTTTTTTATTCGTTCATTTTGTGTCTATATTTTTAACAATAATAATGTTGATTTATTTAATAAAATTGTTTTAAAATACTGTCTGTTAATATATTTTTTCTTCATTTAAGCCATCATGGCTATTTCTGCAAGCTTCGTCCATAACAATAATAATGACTCAAATTCGTAGTGGTCACAAATAGAAAAAAATAAATGTTGTATGCGCTTAGGTCATTATTTTGAATGGATACCTGATAATGAATCTTCATCAAAAAGTCCAATATTTAGACGCCTCAAGCCCAAGAATTTACAAAGCAAATCGCAATTATCGTTCACTTGACATTTCATGCCAAACCGACCTTGGGCATGCCGAGGTTGTACTCACCAGCCAAATAATCCGCGGGTTACTTTGCTGCCCTGGTGTCAAGTGATTCCAATGATCCCGAAAGACCCCAGATTTTCGCAAAACTAGAAACTAAATTGTTTTTAAATTGTGGAGAAAATACTTCACTTGTTTATAACTTTCTTCATATGCTTCCTATATGTCCATTTGAATATGCACTAATTTGTAATGAGTCGAAACTTACATATAAATCGAAAAACTAATATTAGAATCCTAAAGTCGAACATAGAACGTCCGTCTTTTGTAAAGTAAAGTAAATAACTAAAAAGTAATCCGTTCGAGCCTATATGCCTAGAATGTCCCACTTATGTTACATAGTCCACGCGTCGTGTTGCACGGCACTATTGGCTATTCTGTGATATTGGTATGCTCCAGTCCGACTATGACCGCATAATAAGCGTTCCTAGACGAGAGACAAAGCCTCGACAGCCCATGGTCCTAGAGTCTCTACTGCGAAGGCAACTACTTTATGATAACAAATATTTGTATTTTTTCCGTATTTTAATAATTATTATGCATTGTGACGTCGACACAATGTGTAAAGCATCGAGAGCCCAGTTTGTTCGCTCACGAATTCGCTCACTCCTGCTGTTCGCGAGATGAACACGTTAGAATGGCACAGGTGTCTTTAGTGCAACAAACATACGATGTTGCATCGCGTATTCGTAAGCATACCTACACTCAGTGAATACCCTATACCGTTGCACGGATGAGTTTTTGTCGCTAGTCCCGTCCTTTAATGACCGATGAGTGAGACTGTTAACGCAAGTTTTTTTATTTATTAGAAGGAAAAACTGAAACATACAATTTCATAGTAAATATATAGAGAGAAGGCTTATTTTAAATTAGCCTATTTCCTAACTATTTCTCAGTGAAACATTTTTATTAAATCGGGCAAAGATCACTACACCAAGTAACTGAAAATAAGAATGTAAGTCAACATAAACAGATTAAGCATTATTATAGACTGAAGGGAAGTGAAGAATTCTGATTTCTTTTATTTTTCCGGTAAAAACAATTTGCTGGTCGCAAAATATATCCAAATTAGCAAGTAGTCCCTTTGCGTGTCCCTGCGACCATGGGCTCAAAGCCAACCCTCTAAGGCGTTTGCCGTGGGTTCTGCGCAGACCGCAAGGTTGTGGATTGATGGTACATTGATGACGATGGTACTTGAAATGAAATGAAATGAAAAAAAACTTTGTTTAAATTTGTATCTATATTATCATTGAATAGTATTTGTTTTTTGTAACTGCATATGGATAGCTAATACATACCTCATGAGACCTTTCATAAATTCCACATCTACGTTCAACTGGATGCCAAAACGGATAATTTCGACACACACTGGGAGAAATAACGTATGACCATTTGTATTATTTTTGAAAGCCGGAACCTATACACCACAATTATTACTAAGTTAAAATGTTCGAATTATACCTTGTCGTATTTTTGTTTTGTTTATAAAGTATGTAGTACAGCCTGTGGCTTACAGATTGTCAGGACAACAAAAGGCCCGCTACGGAGAATAACAATCATGGCAATATCCTAGTCGTCTTGATCGTCGCATCCTTTGAAATTAAAGATATAAATAAACGCGAGCAATCATCATAAATCGTTCCTGCATCCTCGACCTGGCCACATGGAGCTGCAGTGTGAGCGAAACACACTAAACAATAACGGGCACGTCTACAGACAACATATTTTTGGGGATAGCTCTTTGGGATGAAATCAATAGAAATGTTCAATACTGTGCCCGTAGTCCGTCTTTTCACCTAAATTAGCGTTTACGGAACTTCGAATTACGTTAAAACGTCTAATCCCCTGCAAGTTTTTTTTATCGGTTATTCTGTTTTACTTCTTCAAGCTGTCAAAATCCAACTCGGACATCCGATTTGTATGAAAACACGGAGTCGGCGTAAACGGCAATGTCAACGTATTTACGGCAATGGTGAGTAAGCTGTCAAATTAAACTCGGACCCGCAAATGTTAGTTCACTTAACGCCCACTACGTGCGCTCTTAAATTTCTCCATAAATTTAAAAACGCCATAGTCGATCGGTTTGGCGAAAACGTTTTTCTACTTTATAAAGTAGAATGCTTTTGTGAAGTGATATAAACTTTTTAAATTTAGGTCCGGCTGTTTACATTTAAATGTATGCACTGACAAGAAAAATAATTTCTAATTCCCTTTTATTCAATAGTTGACTTTTTTAAAGAAAAAGATCTCGATTTCGTTTCTAATTCTGGTATATATTTGAGAGTAAACTACCATTCATGGATCCTTAGTCTAAAATAAAGAATTATAACTATTATTATTGTATGATCCCTGCTTCTTGCTTCACGGTCGATACACACATATAATGGTCCTTTATGGGTTGTATAGCAGGAGACGGAATTGCAAACCCAACTTCCTGCGAATAGTTAAATTGCTTTCAACACTATTTTTAGTTATAATGTACATAGTTATTTTCACATCTTGATATCTTTAATCAATGTGTTCTTGCGCCATGGTCGATTCTACACACGTATCTCATTCATTGAAAAAAGCGACTAAATTGCTAAGTACATGTACATTCATGTGTTATTTGATAAGCAAAATAAAAATATTGTACTTATGTTTATTTTGGTTATTTTTAAGGTTCTGCAGAGATATCATTAAATTTCGTAATCGAGCGCGATTCTTTTTTTAATCTCCCCAACAACATTCCTTGCTCCACAACCAGACAGAGTTCACTATTATACTAATTCAGCCAATATCCCCACGCACGAAGAGATATTACATCCTTCGTGTCGAGTGAATTCGTCCTATGAGGTCGTTCGCGAAAGACGAACGTCATTTCTGCTAAGATGATGTCTAGAGCTAATATTATTAGCTCGGTTATAATATTATGTGTAACACTGCACCAGTTCGCGGCTACAAAAATAAGTGAGTATACATTTGGAAATCTAAATTAATACATCAGTCTTTACAGATCCGGTAAATGTTGATACCAAATCATCTTTGTTTGAAGTAATTTATAAACTGTTAAAATGTTGCAGCTACGGAAACGACGTGTTCAATAAACTTTGTGTTTTGTATTTTTGTTTCCCCAGTAAGCAGTTTTGTGCAATATGGTTATCGAAAAAGTTTTTAATGGAATTATTTTATTATTAAGAAGACTAATACAAGTTCGCCCTTCCTATTCAAATTTAACCCTTGATTTGATTTGAAAAACTTTAACTCCTACAACATAGACTGTAAGAGTATTTTAATTTAATTTCCTTACATTGACTAATCGATTCCGCTTATAAATATTTTTTGATTAGGCTCTAAGTACATTAATTATAATCGGTTAAAATTTGAGCGTTTCTGGACTAATTCGTCCTCGAGTCACTCAGTATGTGACCTGCAGCAAATCCTGCTGGTAGTCGGGATTTTAATGAACTTTAGTATGAACTCAAACAGAGGCTGTGCAATACCAAACGTAGGCATAGGCGACATCAGCTTCGCGAATTCGATTTTACTATTCGATAAACATGATAAAGCTGAATCATAGAAGATCATCATGATAGACTTGTAAGCGTGTTGTTACGAGTGCGCCATCTGCGAAGGTAAAAGGCATTTGCTCGCGGACCGAGCTTGATCAACAGATAGCGCCACTTACCCACTTCCATCGCGAGCGGATTATACAACTCCTGTCTTTTTTGCTAACATTAGAACAATTTCTGGTAAATTCAAAGGATGTCTAATGTTGAAAAGCTTATAAAAACAAAGTGTTGACGACTTCACTTGCTGAGAGTAGCTTAATAATAAAGGCACAATGGCTAAGGCCCTAATTCCTTTGCACATTAAATCGTGGTCCGTGTTGAATTGCAATCTCAACGGTGTCACGCTCAATGTTGTGCGCGCTTACGCAAACACAACCACAAATAGGGAACAAATGATATTAGTTGTGGCAGTTCACTTCAAATTTGAATCCAAGCTGAATTTCGATTTCTACCTGAGAGACATTCAACGATTTGTGAAAAAACCAACAACAGTCGAAAACCGATAGTAGCTGCGTCGAAATGTGACACTGACAGTTGCACACACAGTGCCCTACCTCCAAAGCTTGAGCACTGTGTACGGCATTGAGTGACGTAACGAGGTCATCATACCGTTCACGGGACGCCATTTTGAGGGCTATCAGCGCAAATCGGACCAGTTGTGAACGCGCTTTCGGTAACGATACTTCAAATCGGACCACGACCTTAAAGAGTCTTCGAGTGACAGTGATGTTCTTAATACTGCCCAGCTAATAACCCATTCTCTCTAATTCCACTTCAGGTGGCGTGGAGGATGAGCTGACCGGGTCGTGGAACCTTACAGCGACAGACATTCTCCGGCGGACACTCCTGCCCGGCTACGACCGATGGGTTCGACCCGCTAACTTCAATGAGGCCACACCGGTCAAGTTCTCCCTGAAGGGCCGTCATCTGCAGATCGACGAAAGCAAAGGGACAGCCACATTAGTCGGATGGATGAAAGTTGTCAGTGTCAACTAAATACAATTACCGTTTTAATTGCCGTTTTTTGGAACTATGTTCCTTGTTGCGCGGTTGGCGGATGGGAACCATAAGGGAAAAAGTGTCCATGGACACTTTTACTGTTCACCCATATAACGGGCATTAGTGTCAACCACGGAGGATAGGTGGTGTCAACCCTCCGGCCATAATGCAATAAAATGCGTTGAGACCGAAATGCTCTGCAACAGTGTGCGTCCATTTCATTAAAATAGGCGTCTAGCGCTTTAAGCGTAATCTCGTGTTCAACTTGACGACTGACAATTGTTAAATGTTGTTCCGTCCGACCTTGAAGTATTTCTTGAGGTAATACATAGTATAGCGAAAGGACTCCGTCCCTACCGGGTGTCCCCTGACACCTCTTATATTTTTATCGTATGTCAATGTCTAATTGGAAAAATTAATAAATATTCCATCCCATAATTTTCAAATTGATACTTAAAATGGTACATCCCTGACCGTAATGGAAAACACGAGTAATGAAGAACATGCAATCGAATGGCTAACAGCAATGTATCTTTTACCTATATGAAACAATAAGAAAAACATTTCTACCATGATAATAATCAATTAATGTTATCTTAATTTGTCCTGTGAAAGTGTCACTTTTGCATATTTCAGGCCTGGCATGACAATAAACTACGATGGAACGTGAGCGATCACGGAGGCATAAAAACAATTCGGGTGGCACCCGAAGAGATTTGGAAGCCGGATCTAGAGCTCTACAACATGGCCGCCAAGCCGCCCACAATCGGAATGCAGGCCAGGATCCTCGTGTATTCGGACGGTACAGTTTTGTGGGTGCCACCCATTACCTTCAACGTGTTCTGCAAACTTGACCTGAAGAATTGGCCGCGAGACTCTCAGACCTGCAGATTCCTGATCGGTTCGTGGACTCATGATGCGATGGCCCTTGATTTGACATTCGACAACAATACAGGGGTAAGTCCTAGAAAACTCCGTTCTCTTATTATATTTTTAAGGGTCAGTGCTTATCAAAAGTTTTTTTGTGCGAAGGGTGGCATACGGTGTACGCCAGGACCTCTTAAGGTGCCCGACGAAATCCTATTCGAACTTACAGGGGGCTGCGAAAACCATGCCGGCCTGCCAGATGCTTATGCACACCAGTTTTGAAGGATCCCAGGTTGTACTTGGGGTATTTGCACCAAAGTACAACCTGGGAGGGAGGAACCTCGGCAGGGAGTTCATTCTATGGTTTTCCGACCCTTTTTCCCAGATCGAGGTAACACAATAATACAATTATATATTGTAAAGCGCTTTTATACTACCCGGGAAGGCTGTTTTCCTACCCCCTGCAAAACCGATATAGTTTTGGTTCAGCGCAGTCGTATGCGAGAGAAGGGGACCAGCCAGAATCCCATCCCGACAAATATAACATATCGTAAAAACCTTTCATTAATATATAAGAACGTATTATTTCTTATTTATTTATTCCTATTATTTAATGTGTAAGTATTACAATCGATGCAGTTATATTATCTCTATTACATAGACAAATTAATACATATTCATCACGTGTGCCATTTCTAGCTCCCGACCACCGATATCTGACCTAAGGGTACCCTGCGGTTGACAAGTGTCAACCTCGTTTCCCCGAATGTGTTGTTCGGCACACATAGTATGTGGTGTAATTGTTAAATGAAGTCAATTTTAATCCAAGGGACACATTTATTTGGTTACAGTACGACGGCGAGGAGCTGAGCTGGGACGAGACGGGATCACACTGGCAGGTCGGCGACGTGGTCACGGAGCGCCTGGTGCAGTACTACAGCTGCTGCGTCGAGCCGTACGTCTCCCTGCAGTACGACATCACCGTGAGCAGGCGCGGCGGCGGCCAGGTCTTCGTCAACGAGGCTCCAGTGATTGCGCTCGTGGCTCTCCTCATCGCCGCGGCGCTCAGGCAGCCCGGCTCGCGGGCGGCCATCTTGGCGGCCGTCGCCATCACGTGCTCGATGTTCCTGATATACTTGTCCCTCCGACTGCCGCATTTGACGGAGAGGGCGCCGAGGGTCGCCATCTTCTACTGCGGCCTGCTCTGTCTGGCGGCCGCTTGGGGCGTGACGTCGGCGGTCGCGGATCGACTCGGAAAACTCGACAACAGGCCCGTCCCGGGCTCTCTGAGGAGATTTGTCAAGAAGTCGAAGCTCAATGTAGTGGCCGACGAGGAAGGGGTAAGTTCTTATCCGTGCATTAATAATGTTAATTATGGATTGATTCATACTACGAATATCCAAACGTTTTGTTAATCCTAAGACACTCCTAACTCTTTACTTCTCTTATGTCAGAAGCCATCTGGAATATGCCTCCCAGGTTTGGAACCCAAGGTATGAAATATATAAATACCGACTTGAGCGCATTCAGCAAACTTCAGGTTATGAATACTGTCATGTGTCTACTCGCAAATAATATTCCTAAGAAGTAATTAATTTACCTTTAAGGTAAATGAATTCCCGACGGGACTAGCTTGTTTGTGGGCACGGCACAATAACTTTCTATTGCGCTCTGGCACCGTCTCTTTTTTTTAAATAAAGAGACTGTCTTCGTTATGAGGAGTATGCAACACGTCCACAAATCAAACAATGCGAATAGTGTTTGATTTGGTCAGATTTACATACAATTTAATTATAAAAGTACTTTTAGCTGAAAGTATATAAGGTTGTAATCAAAAGTCAAATAAAAACAGAATCTTCATGGAACAAGGTTGGCTTAGTGACAATTTTTTTTTACTTTTATCGTTGAGTAATCTACGTCCAAACTTATGGTTTAAAACGCGCAAGAAATTTAAACTTTCGGACCTTATAACTTAGAATAAAAAAACAAGTTTACAATGCCAATGGTCATCAAGCTTCTAGTTTGATCAAATAAAGCTGTTTTGAGGATAATTTTGGATATACGGCCATAAATATGCGCCTGATCTTCTATCCACGTTTGTATGGGGAGTTGAACGGGAAGGCCCCAGCTCAAACATAAAACTAAAGGACGGAATCTATTAGTTTTGTTTTTAGGGCCCGTCCCTCCGTCCGTGCACCCGTCCGTCCGTCCGTCCGTCTGACACAGGGCTCTATTTCATGAACCGTTACACGTAGACAGCTGAAAATTTTACAGAGTGTGTATATATTTTGCCGCTATAACAACAAATAGGTAAAATATATGAATAATAAAAATGTAACAGGTACCACCCTACAAAAGACGTGATTTTGTGGTGTTAAATCTTGTACGATGGTACGGAAGTCTTCATTGGCGAGTCCGATTCGCATTTGGCCGGTGTTTCTATATTCAATTCCTATCGGCCTTTAAAACTAGTTTGATTGTGTTTCAGACGGCTATGTCGGACGAAAAGGAGAAATCCGCCACAGCTGCAGCGGCGGCGACCGCGGCCGCGACGGACAGCTGGGCCCAGCTTGCCTCCCTGCTCGACAACGCTGCTCTCCTCACCGGTGCTGTTGGCCTGGTGCTTTTGCTGGTTTTGAACATTTAAATGGGTTGTTGAACCTAAAATAATGACTTCAAGAGCACACATTAACGCGAGAAAATGTTTCCTCATCAGAAGGCTGTGTTATGTATGTCAGATAGCTTTTTTGTCCTATTTCATTTATTGAGTGCTTATTTTAATGTGTTTTTGTTATTGGATTTCATATTTATTTTTATACTTTCGATAACATAATGAGCTAAAACTTCTTGCCTAGATATTAAAACTTGTACATACCTATATTTTTCAAGTACGTGACTCAATCATCTGATTAAATAAAAGGCTTAAAATAAAAAATCTGCTGTCTCCGTACCGATCGTTTTGTTTGAATATCGACATTATTTCTTTACCACGCCAAACCAACAACGTTATTAGCGGTAATTAATGAAAGCCAGAAATTGCAGAAATGTGTTAAAATACAAGAAAGCAATTTCCGATTTCCTATCCTGTTTTCAAGTAGAAACGTCTTAATTCCTAGATAAGCCTTCAACGTTAAACTCGTCAACAACAACTCGAACAGCACGAACTTCGAGCAGGCGAAATATAAAATGCATTCGGTTTTCTCATTATTGACTAAATTTTTTTTCGATCTGGACACACTCTATTGCCACAAAAGGGGTTATTTTTATTTTATTTTATAAGAAACTTTACAGCTAATCTTATATTATTACATGATAATTATTTTAATATTTTTAAGCCAAAGCAAAGACAAAGTTTCATTGTTTACAAACTGAAATGTCTTACAACTAAACGATATGTAACTTGCAACATTCCACAACCGTGTGTATGATAGGGTGTGTGTGCGGTATGTACGTGGTGAAAGGGTGTGTATAATGTGAGTGTGTGTATGTAGTAAATATTATGTTCATTTTAGGCTTTATGGAGAAATGTCCTTGCCATCCCCCTTCGAGCAAAGTTACTCCTAACATGGCTGTTAAGGTGGCCCAACCCGGCGGGACTAACTCATTCGCGGGCACTGAACAAAACCGTGCTGTTGCGCTCTGGGACCTTCTCTGTTTCAAAGAAAAAGACAGGCTCCGTGATGAGGAAGATGCAACATGTCCACAAAAAATGATAATGTGCATAGTGTATGATTTGGTAAGATTTACGAAAATTTTGATTTCAAAACGACTTATAGCTAAAAGTAAACCACGTTCGCTGTAGTCAAAAATCTAACAAAAACCAAATAGATTATAAATCTTGATAAAATAAGCTATGTCTGATGACTAATCTTTTTAAGGTTTTCTTACTTTATCATTGCGTAATAAACCACCAAAGTTATTATATAAAACGCGTGAAAAATTCGAACTTTCGGACCTTACGACTTAGAAACCAAACACAATTTTACAATGCCAACGGTCATCAGACATCTAGTTCGATCAAATAAAGCTCTTTTGAGCAAAATTTGGGATCTCTGATAAGAAATATGGGCGCGATCTTCTTTCCCCGTTTGTATGGGTAGATGAGCGGGTTGGGCCACCTTAAGTGACAGTACACGCGGTATTTCTGGCTAGGAATGTGCGAGATAGGCTGGTGGGTTTTGTAGTGTGCCATTTTCCAAGCCCATTTGTGTTATAAGTGGTTTGGTGTGTCAGTAAACATAGGTCCGCGTTTTGTAGAAGCTTTTCTCAGCATGCCACCTGTAAGTACTTGTTTAAATGTTGCATTTAGTGTCGCTCAATAGTTTTAATGATTAAAAACATTAAAGGCATGATTTAATAATATATATTTTCTTATTTTGCCCTAAAGTTGGGAAATATTTATAAATTAAACCAATATATATTATTAAACTTTGTTTCATATTTAATTTAATAAACAGGTTGTAAGCAACTCATTAATCCGGAAATAATTAATTCCGAAGCTTACTTAGATTTTGAAATGTTTTCTTACCTTTATAGCAATGTACAGTAAAGTATAAAAGCATAGCCATGTTGAAATGGTCTACAGCCCTTCATGGTCAATAAATAATATAGAGGTATGTACCCACATATGTTATACTTTACATCTGCTATCACGGCTTAAGATTTGCTTTTTATTAATTTTACAATGTATGCCTTCTGTCTTCTCCGTCTGCGCCTATCCCTCTTCCCATCACCCCTTTACCATTGCTTTAATTCCCACCAAAATTAAAATAAAACCTGAACTTTGCAACCAGGTAGGGGTGGGTTTTTTTTATGTGACCATGACATGGATGGCTAATATCACACAACTACCGTTATGATATTAGCCCAATACACCACATTCCCGAAGGAATTTGGTGCCGTGCCAGGACCTTCCCTTTATGAGCACGGCTACATTGAACTGGATGGAAAACACGGACAATTTTTAATTGCCGCTTCTACCATCTTTACATCTAATGCGATGGTACCAACCCGGGCGGGCTTAAACCCTACCACCTAGTAGGGGAAGGGGACCTACAGTTTTACATGGATTCCGAACCATGGAGCACCTCGCATTATCGAACTCAGAAAGAGAAAGACAGTGGCGCATGTCGGTATTGAACCCAGGCCTCTGGTACGCTAGGCCAGTCCCCGCGCCACTAGGCTACGAGCCGCTCGAATGCTGTTAAGTATGCTGAATTTGTAAATATGATTGGTAAAACCAAAAAGACTTCAGTAGGAAGGCATATTTCTTCAATTAACGCATTGCGTAAGAACACCCGGGGCCTTCTATAAGCCTACTAAAGAAGTAAACGAAAAAAAAAATTATAAAAATATTTCTGGCTAAAAAACTTCGCGGCACATGAACTCAGCCCAAATAACAAGAAGAACATAGAAACAAATAACATAACGACACTTAAAGGGCCTTTATTACTAAAGCGCTGAATATCATGTAATGCTATTGATTGAAAGCTGTTAAGTAAGGCCCTTAATATGCGACGATTAAGCTAATCGGCAGTACTTGAAAAGGGCCCTAAATGTACAATAATAAATGTAAACATAAAAAAGGTTTTTAAAAACAAACTTGTAAAACTTTAAAAAAATCTTGAAGCTTTCTTTAAGGTGTACTAACTTCAAAGAAAAATAAATAAAATAATCTAATACATTTAAAAGGTTGCTTTTAAAAAAACTTTTTTAAGGTAAAATTATAAAGATTGATGCATTTGAACAAATAGATTGCTCTCCAAGTAGTCGGTAAGCGGGTAAAATATACATTTTCCGTTTTGAATATAATTGATCAGTTAAGAACGGCCCGTAAGCTATGCTCCCCATACAAACGTAGTTTACTAATAATTTGAAAACCACTGTTCCGATTTAATTGATATTTGATACTTAATATCAGGCAACAATAATCTGTGTCTGCATGCTTTTGTTTTTTTGAAAAATCCAAACCGAATAGGATGAAAGCAAAAACCAAATCTTCATACTAATTTTGTTTTCTCTGTGGTTTGACTCAGGATACATTTACCGAAATAACAAAGGCATGCAGACACAGATATTTGTTGCCAGATATATGATACCAAATATCAAGTAAATTGGAACAGTGGTTTTCAAATGATTAGTAATCTACGTTTGTATGGGAGGCGAAATTTTCTGATGCTTACGGGGGCACCTTAAGTAAAGCAAATAAAAAAAAACTTGTAATGGTGTTAGAAATCGATCGTTCTCTACCACAGAATATCTGTGGTCTCTACATATCCCGCCGCAGGATAAACATTAAAAGTATGTAGTTGACACAAAGGCTGCAATATCTCATAATGTGGGAATATTGGCTGATATAGTATAACAAAAGAGTCTGGCTGTATGTGGAGCAAGCAACGTGATTAGGGCGTAAAGGGGTGACCGCATGGAGATGATGGAGAGGTTCATTTCTCAAGATAAAAGTGGCCTTACACTTTTTGACTCACGATGTTTATTTTCGAAAATTTTGATTCCGAGTTTTAAAAACGTAGTAGATAAAAAAAAATATTTGAGCTATGTTTAAAATTTCAAATTATTTACTTATCGGCGAGTTAGTTTAAAATCGTCAATAAAATGTACATATAATGTCCGCAAAGCAGGTAGAATGTTAAATCAATGTATGTATCTTAATCTTAAGCACTGTGTTAGTAGGAGACATTGATAACGGGAGGAGGGACTGTAGGAGAATTCCAAATTATGGGTATACAGCAGTTGGCGAAATTGGAAGACGCAATACCCGCGAATAGTATGTTTTGCTGGTTCGGGTTCAGCCTTGCAGTATATATCATTGGTATCAAACTTGACGAGGGCTTTATACACCTGACATAGGTTAAGTTGACGACGGCTTTTACACCAGAGTATACTTGTAATGCTATAAATTATATTATATTATAATTATATTATATAATTGAATTAGTAACTTTATTAGTTGTAAGTAACTTAAACTTAGGGTTGCTGTTTCTATTGTTCTTTGTTCTTTGCCTTACAACTGTTCTGCCAAGGAATTGTTTGGCAGTAGCATTTAGATCTAAGTATGTATTTCATAATTGTGGACGGAAAAATATGTTATGTAAACCCGTGAAGTTTCTTTGCGGGTTCTTCTTTACTGGGTTGATCGAATCCGCGGATCTTTGTGACGTAACTTGGTGTAGTTTGACTACCAAAAAGTTTAAATAAATGAAATGAAAATGAAATGAAATTCATAAAGTAATCCTTTTTACAGGACTCGTTCTTTAATTCATGTTTCTTTGCTACACTGTCGATTCTACATACATACATATCACATTCATTGAATACCAAACGAATAGTTCGGGTCCAGCCTTACAGTATATTTATAAAGAAGTTTTTTTCACAGGGCTCTTTCTTTAATGAATGTGTCTTTGCTGCACCGTCGATTCTACATGCATACATATCACATTCTTAGAATTCCAAGCGAAGTATAAATAAATGTTAAAAGTAATCATAAGATTGCCCCATTATGCAATTATTTGATTAATTCAATGCATCGTTCCTTGCTCCACATCAAGCCACAATCCTTTATAACACCAATTTAGCCAATATCCCACGCATGAAGAGATATTGCAGCCTTTGTGTGATGTGAATTCATCCTAAGGCGTCATTCGCAAAAGACGTACATATTTGTGCCGACATCATGTTGGTTAGAGCCGTAATAATTAGTTTGTTTATAATCTCTTTAACGCTGCAGCATTTCAACGCTACGAAAATAAGTAAGTTTGAATTTGAATTTTCGCTTCAAGTTGGCTGGAAATATTGTTTTGAAATCTTAATTTCAGTTATCAGCTTGATACAACGATGAGCGGCTTGTAGCCTAGTGGCTCGGGGACTTACCTAGCATATCAGAGGTCTGGGATCAAATCCTCGCATGCACCACTTTCGTTCTAATTATGAATTGGATAAGTGCATTTCGTAACGAATGCGAGCTGCTCCATGGTTTGAAACCCATGTAAAACTGTAGGTTCCCCTACTAGGTGGTAGGGTTTAAGCCCGCCCGGTTTAGTACCATCGCATTGGATGAAAAGATGGTCGAAGTGGCTATGAAAAATTGACCGTGTTTTCCATCCAGTCCAATTTAGCCGTGCTCATAAAGGGAAGGTCCTGGCATGGCACCTAATTTCTTCGGGAATGTCGTGAATTGGGCTAATATCATAACGGTAGTTGTGTGGTACTAGCCATTCATGTCAGGTTGCATAAAAAAAAGCTTTCACCTACTTTCTTGAATGTCACTTCAGGTGGCGTGGAAGATGCGTCGACTGGGTCGTGGAACCTTACTGCGACGGACTCTATCCGGCGCGCCATCCTGCCGGGATACGACCGGTGGGTCCGACCTGCCAACAGCTCCACTGAGGCCACCTCCGTCAAGTTCGGCTTGAAAGGCCGTCATCTGCTAATTGACGAGTCCAAAGGGATAGCAACATTTGTAGGATGGATGAGAATGGTCAGTGTCAACTATAGATTAAAAGTTACTTCCTTCCTCTTCAGTGGCGTCTATTTCATAAAGATCTTATTCTTTTTAATTTTATCTCGAGAAAATAAGAATATTTCGCCAATAAAATCACAACCATCTAATAAGCCACAAGACAAGTGCACTCATTTAATGATACTAAAATGGTTTATTTCAGGCAATTTCGCACCCATATGGTTATAAAGTTTATAAATGTACAAATTTATGAAAATAACAATAATATGAGCTATGAAACAATTTTCAATTACAATTCAAGTAAAATTAAAATAAATTCATTTACCATTCAAGAACAACAACAACAATATTTAAAAGTAGTGAAATGTTAAAAAAAATGTTTAAAATGTCTGTTTTACTAATCTAAGTGTCAGCATGTCCTATAATACGACAAACTGAAATAGAGGAAAATAGTACAAGCATTTAAGATTAATTGAATTTTTAAAATGCATTTCTGAGGAACTCTGAATTAGGTGCCTCGGTAAAGCTAAATAGATGGTTAAGAACGGCCCGTAAGCTATGCTCCCCATACAAACGTAGTTTACTAATCATTTGAAAACCGCTATTCCAATTAAATTGATATTTAATATCTAATATCAGGTAACAAATATCTATGTCTGCACGCTTTTGTTTTTTTGAAAAATTCAAACCGAATGAACTGAAAGCAAAAAAAAAATCTTCATACGATTTTTGTTTTCTCTGTGCTTTGACCCAAAATACATTTACAGAAAAAACAATGACATGCAGACACAGATATTTGTAGCCTTATATTAGATACCAAATATCAAGTAAGTTGGAACAGTGGTTTTCAAATGATTAGTAACCTACGTTTGTATGGGAGGCGATATTTTCTGATGCTTACGGGCCGACCTTAACTTGTCCTTGCGTGCGGTAACGCTAGGTCCAGGTCACCTCTTTCTCTAAAATATGGTTGAGAGGGGACAGCTGGACCCGGCGTGATGCTCGTGAGCGGGTGCTTTTTGCGGGGACTAGCTTGCTCCAATTGGCAACATGTTAGATGGCAGGCATGGTCTTTACAAATAAACTGATATTTGTCATGAACAAGAATTGTTGATTTTCGTCATATTCATATTGTGTTTTTACCTGTGATTGTAAGCAGTGGCAAATACTTTTGTAAACTCAGACTAAGTGAACGTTGAAAAAAAAACCAGCGGAGTTTCTTGAAGAACTGGCTTCGTCGCTGCAATTGCTGAAATGGCTAATGATAAAATATTTGCATGATGAAGAAACAATAAACAATAATAAAATAAGTATTTTTTACATAATCCAGGTATGGCAGGACAATAAATTACGATGGAATGCAAGTGATTACGGAGGCATTCAATCTATTCGGGTCTCTCCCGAAGAGATTTGGAAGCCAGATCTCGAGCTATATAATATGGCTGCCAAGCATCCTATCATTGGAATGCAGGCCAGGATCCTACTGTACTCCGACGGTACAATTTTGTGGGTGCCACCGGTCACCCTTGATGTGTTCTGTAAGCTCGACTCGAAGAATTGGCCGCGAGACTCTCACACCTGCAGATTCGTAATCAGTTCGTGGACGTATGATGCGTCCGTTCTCAATTTGACGTTTTACGACAAAGTTGGGGTAAGTCCTGGAATACATCTTTCTCTTCTTATACTTTCTGGTTCATGACATACATATTTGTACGGGAAATTATGTGTTCATTATTTCACACTTTACATCACTTCTTTTATCGAGTTCCATTGAACTATACCTTTTACGGATTATTTACATCGTATTTCTACTTTCTTTTTACATACTATTTATAGTACTTACATATAATCTACATAGTTACGGAATTATCAAGTTATTCAGTTCAGGTATCGAATCAGCCTAATAGCGTAATGGCTTATCGTAAATGAACACAAGGGAAATTCTCATCGGGGCTGAAATCTAAAATTAACCATCCCTTAAAGCATAGCAGGCAAGGGATGCAACCGTATCTACACACCTATATAAAAGAACACGCGGAACTTTGCTTAAGATTATTTATCTATCGAGTTTGTAAACTCTAGAACGCAATGATTTCCTCCAAAATACGACCTAGAGTCCTTAAAATGTAATTTGTAGGATCTCCTGAAGCCTAAGTCTAAGTCGGCGAATAGATAACTCCGCTTTCGAGCGTTAGCTTTATGAGATAACCAACAGGAAATTGTACCAAACTTTGATAACGATAACCCTCGAAAGTGGAGTTATGTGGAGTTCTGGCCGGCTCGAATGGTTTTAGCAGACCCGAAAAGGTTCAGAAGCCAATGGAACACGTTTTATTCCGCGATTTTTCTTAAAAATACATGTCACTTTTTATGAAACGCTTGCAGTCAACAAATCTTATTTTAATTTTCACGTGATAAACCAACAGTTTACGTATTACACCGGCCAAGTGCGAATCGGACTCGCACACGAAGGGTTCCGTAACATTATACAAGATTTGACACAAAGAAATAATGTTTTTTGTATGGCCCCCTTCAATTTTTAATGGTTTTTTAATTTATCCTATTTGTTAATATAGCGGCAACAGAAATGCACACTCTGTGAAATTTTCAGCTATCTACCTATTACGGTACATGAGTTACAGCGCTGTGACAGACGGACGGACGGCCGGACAGATGGACGGATGGACGGACGGACGGACGGACAGCAGAGGTTTAGTAATAAGGTTCCGTTTGGTGCCAAAACGGAACCCTAAAAACCGTTGATGTCTCTACCGGGTATTATTAACCATTATGCATCTATTTGGTTTTAGTACGACGGCGAAAACATGAGCTGGGACGACGTCGGCTCACGTTGGATGCTGGGTGATGTGGTCACGAGTCGCTTGGTGCAGTACTATAAATGCTGTGAAGAGCCCTACGTCTCCCTGCAGTACGACATGACAGTGACCAGACGCGGCGGCGCCCTGGTTTTCGTCAACGAGGCTCCGGCCGTCACGCTTGTGGTACTCCTGATCGCCGCGGCATTAAGAAAGCCCGGCTCTCGGGCGGCCATCTTGGCTGCTGTCGCCGTCATAAGCTCAATGTTCCTGATATCCTTGTCTTTTCAACTGCCGCATTTGACGGAGGATGTGCCAAGGGTCGCCATTTTCTACTTCGGCCTGCTCTGTCTGGCGACCGTTTGGGGCGTGACGTCTGCGGTGGCTGATCGTCTCGGGAACATCGACACGAGGCCCATGCCAGAATTGCTGAGGAGATTCTTGAGGAAGACGAAGCTGAATATAGCGGTCTGTGAGGAAGGGGTAAGCCTTTTTCCGTGCTCCTGTTCGTTAATACTAATCGTAATCTACACTTATCCATACTGTCTACTTTTAAAATATATTACAATAAGAACCACCCGATCCTCTAGATTATTTATTTATAGTATTGATAACCTGTGGAATTTGCCTCAAAGTACAACCTGGGACTTCAAATATGGTGTAAAGAAGAACCTAGCTGACCAGCATAGTTTTCGCTTCCCTCGTAAAAGTTCAGATGCCCATGAGCATCGAGCAACGGTCTGGTGTACGCCATATGCCGCGGTTAATATAAATATATAATTATTGGAATAAGTGCCAATCCATTTGCTTTTTACGATAAATTGTAAAAAAATATTCAAGGTCATTTAGAGCAATTACATTACAAAGTTCGTAGATCTCCGTGAATTACATCGACGATATGTGTTCAGTGAAACAAATGATGAATCCACTTGTGATTTCGACGATAATTGACGTGGACCTATATTTCTCTTTTCATTCGAATTTTAAACTTTCACTTCATTACAAACGTAACGTTGATCACGTCAAATAAAGAAGAAATACATCTAGTGGCTTCTAAATTACGGTGTAATGCTTGCGATCTAAACTTGTATGATAATAATATTAAAAAAAAATACTCTTAATACCTATTTGTTACTATAAGCTACAAATATTTCAGCCAAGTACATACGACCGTAGCATTATGAACAGTATGGTTGATGGTCTTATTTATTGCGCTAAAAGTGCTAGACAGTATATCCATTGCCATCTTTCAGACGGTGATGTCGGATGACAAGGAGAAATTCGCGACTCCTACAGTAGCCACCGCAGAGATCGCTATGTACACGTGGGCACAGTTTGCCACCCTTCTCGACAACGCTGCCCTCCTTACCGGTGCTGTTGGCCTGGTACTTTTGTTTGTTTTAAACATTTAAATTCGTTGCCAGTAATCCATGTTTTAACTTTGTAATGATTGAGAAGTAATACACACGTATTGTACCGCTGTATTTATCCTCATCAAAATGCGGTTTTAAGTTTTTCAGGAGATTTTGAAACACCTCCACACAACATATCCTTAGCTTAATTCTGTCTGCTTTTGTGTATTTTTACACTCTTGATCACATGTTAATCTAGACATTAAAATATACACTTACCTATAAGTTTTAAGTACCTTTATAATAAAATAAAAAGTTATCAAATAAAAATCTGTTTTCTCTGTATACATATCTAGATATCGACAAAAATTAGAACGCTATAAATCACGTAAGAACCCGAAAATCAACTTGGCCGCAACTGAAGTACTGGTTGGGGGTCATTCGTAAGTCACGTGACGAATTTTAGCCTCCTTTTGGACCTCCTCCTCCCCTACTCTAACCCCTACCTAACCACCCCTCCCCCAACCCGCTCGTGGCCAGACGTGACCGAGGACCCCTCCCCCACAAATACGACACTTGGTTTTTTAACGCTCACTTGGATGCCGGGATCTTAACCAACTCTTTTCGAAATTTAATCTTCAACAGGCCAAACCAACAATCGTTATGGTTGGTTTTAAACTTGACCCAGATAATTGAACAAAAGATTTTAATTTAAGGAAACGAACGCTGAGTTATGTCATTATCGTAATGAATACAAGTAAAGGCGCCCGCCCCTTATTGCTCAGGTGAGGCAGTGCCTTGAACACTCAACTCATCAACACCAGCGGAACTCTAACTGCACGAACTAACTCCGAGCCGGCGACGTTATTTGCATACACTTTCTCATTCGTACACGTGTTTCCGATCCGTAGGGTCGACCAATTTGGAATTAACAAAATAATAAAATCCATGACAGTTTGAAATATCAAAAGATTTAAATTGAAAACTGAATAAGAAAGAAAATAAATTGTAAGTTGAGTGGTGACTTTTTAAGTCGTATAGCAGGCCATCGAAACAATATGTATGTTATACTTGAAAATATAAAACCATCCATAGATTACTTGGAGAGAGGAAAAAAATATATGCAAATAAAAAAACACCATCAATTGAAATACTTGAAAATATTTGTTGTTTATTTAAAAATAAAATTTCAATGACGCTTGATGCAAATTTCGATGCTAACCCCCACAAATAAAATTATAGCTGTAGCTCTATTAAATGTAAATGTTGTTCAACTATATCATTCTTGTTATCGATATTGATTTTGTTAATCAACCCATCTATTATTGAAAAAGTTTGAATTTATTGACGGCACTTTCAAATGTCTAAATTTAATTTTAGTCAAAGACTTAGTTTCAATTTACTTACAAAATACTTCCTAACCTAACCTAACCTAACTTCAAATTCGAAGCTAACTTCTATGAGAATTTCTTTCCAAGCAACATTTAAAATACCCTCGCAAGATTTTTTGCATGCGCATATACCTACTTCACATTTCCTAATGACTCTTTTTTTGTTGTCTGTTTCTTATGCGTCATGTTTTTGTTAGAACATTTACTTAATCTGTGGTTATAACTAAGAGTAGTGAATCCCCTCTGGTCTTATCGACATTTAGCAGTGAATATAAATGGGGTTTCAAAAAGAGTGCGAATTTCAAAGGTTAAACAAACAATAGAAAAATGAGGAAGGTATGATAAAACATGGTTTTCTGTAGCAAAGGATTGAAATATGTTGAAACAGCGCCTAATTTTGGCCTTCAATGCTTCGGTGGTCAGGGGTTTGTTGGCATAAATCTATAACTTCACATTACCCAAATGGCTAATGATGTCAAATCACAAGACCGTGGCGACCAATTCTAGTCATTTAACGATCAGGAAATAACTCGTGCAATTAAATGGTTCCCGGGTGATTTGGCAAATCTTTAAAGCAATATCTTCCAACCGAGGCACAAAACACTGGGTTCATTCTCCATGTTCACTAAACTCCATCTGTCACCTACTGACCTGTCATGTTACAATCATTGTTTCATAATGGCAGCTTTAGCGACATTAAGCTTGGGGTGGTAATCGATTTCTTTACAGGCCACACTTAGGCCGAAACCTCGAATAAGACGTTCATCGAATTCACGTCAAAAACATGCATCCAAAGACCCCATTCCGCCCCAAACGACAGCGGTTTCCGCATCGACATATCGCCTTAGATCCCGCCCGCCTTCAAGACAAACAGCGAGTGTCGGCGGCGGTCCGGCCGCAGCGAGTGCGGCGGGCGCGGCGGCTGCGGCAGCATGCAAGACACCACCGGGGACCGAGGCGTGTTTGTTCGTTGATTTTCTCCTAATTTGTTAGAGGTAATTAAATATGCTAACCGGGGCTTGTTTAATCTCGTTAAGGAATTCGCGTTGACTCAACAAATGAGACGGCGCGATACCGGCGCCGATTGTGCACTGCGTTGAGCACCGAAGGGCTGAACTGTTCTTGTGGGTTGTACAGCTACCTGGGAACACAGGGAACCTGTGAAGAAAATATTACCTCCCGTAAATATTTATTTCTTACAATATACTGGGCATATTTAGTGTCCTAATAAAAAAGTAATTCCCTCTGTTTCCATCCCTATAATTCTCTAGTTATTATATATCCTATCCTCAGGTAATACTTTCCACGTGGAGATACTTATTATTAGTACTAGCTCACGCTGTACATAGCCAGGGTCTTACACGGTAAATTCTTTACAAGGTCATAGACGCTATCTTAGTCAACGAAGGCAAATATTACTTCTTCCGGTATCCTGATTATGATGAGGTTTTTTTTTTCATTTACAGATATCGCCAATATCCGCAGCAATTTTGTTTTTCTGATGCTTCTAAAAATCTTAAAAATATAAGCGGGCAAAAAAGTAATTAGGTAAATCCTTTAACATAGTTTTAAATGTTTTTAAATATTAGGACTAATATAAATATAAACTTCCGAAAAGACAGTTTCAGCTCACTTATTTCGATCGGATGTATATCCGTAAATTTCAATAATATGCCGAACAATGAAAATTCGTTTGTTAATCAAAGTAGGTCTACTTCAAAACGTTCAAGGAGTGATGACATCACAGAAAACTTAAATGTTTTTGAAACTGAGAATGAAGTGCTAATAAACTTCAAATATAATAGATGATAGAATACTGTCGAGTTGGGTACTGATCCATTTCATGCTTTTATTAAAAGTAAATAAGTACCACAGAACAGAAAAGAAAGGATAAGTGTCATGTGGGCGAAACCCGGGTCACCGCTGCGACGTATGGACATATTATATATGTAAGCCTATCGGAAGCATTTATTTATTTAGCATTCTTACTACAATTCGAATTGTCAACATTGGGTATGTGTACATAGTTACAACACAACCGCCACCGCCTACAGTTTTAAAGAACAGTTTGAGAGCTTGATCTACAATAACATAATATTGGTATTCTTTCTCTGCCATGCAGTCCAACTATCACCGCCGCCGTGCGATAAATGTGCTCCCGAAATGCATCCCTGAGTCAGTTCCTCACCGACGCAACCCCATTACGTCTGCGACTATGTTTGGCATGGACGTTTAGGTTGTGCTGGTAATGTTAATAATTGGCTAAAACCGATCTCACCTGAGACGCGCTAGACGGCACATCTTCCTTTTGATAATCTTATGGTTAAATCCACTTGAAGTTTTATAGTAAACCTTTTGTGCGGGTAGATAGGTTTCCTTTACCTATAACACGCCATCATGCTGTTTCACTTTGCTCATGCCATTTCACCTTTCTTAATTTTGTTTTATGTAACCTGTCATGGATGGCTTATACCACACAACTACTGTTATGATAATAGCCCAATACACCACACACTCTGAGGAATTAGGTGCCATGCTAGGGATCTTCCCTTTATGAGCATGGCTATATTGAACAGGGACGGAAAACACGGACAATTTTTCATTGCCGCTTCGACCATCTTTTCATCCAATCGCTACCATCGCTACCAACCAGAGCGGCCTAGTAGGGGAAGGGGACCTACAGTTTAACATGGATTCCGAACCATGGAGCAGTGCGAATTTGTGACGAAGTGCATATATCGAACTCAGAAAGAGAAAGACAATGGTGCATGTCGGGGCGAGGAATTGAACCCAGACCTCTGGTACGCTAGGCCAGTCCCCGCGCCACTAAGCTACGAGCAGGTCTAAGTTCTTATCCTAGTATACTGTTTATGTACAAATTATCTACCAACCAGCTACTTCGGCTACATTGCAAGAGAACTCCTCTACACACGCGTGCGTACACCTGCCCGTAAAATGTTAACAGTTTCATTAAAGCCCCCGAACATAGTATTACCAGAGTAGTAAGTTCTCTTCCCAGAAATTTACCGAACGCGAGTTGGGTGTAAGCGCCCCCCCGTACACTACTGAGATAAATCGTCGTAACCGCAACTAAAGCTAACGAAAAGTTATGTCACTTTGACACATTTAATATGGACGAAATGTCACTTTTGACACTTAGATATTTACTTTCAGTTGCAACTATTTATCCCAGCCTATCGACTGACGCTGGCTGAGTTGACTGATATATATTGCCGTTGTGTTTCGCGTAAATGTACATATGTTTATTTGACTATATCAATGCTAAGATTAATGTCAGCCTCGGTAGCTCAGTATGCGACGCCTTGCGAACCGATAAGCTGGGGAAGCACCTCTGAGCGCGGTTACGTTCTGGATGGCTGACCATTTTCAACTGTTGAGGCTGGCCGTGGTTCGGATTCCACGTAAAGCTGTAGGTCCCCTTCCTTACTTACTAGGTGGTAGGGTTGATCACGCCCGGGTTGCTACCATCGCTTTGATAATGCACGAATGTCGAAGCGGCAATTAAAATTGTCCGTGTTTTCCATCCAGTTTAATGTAGCCGAGCAATATACAGTAGGTTCTGGTATGGCACCTCATTCCCATGTGTTGTGTTGGGCTAATCTTTGACGGTCATTTCGGTATAAGTCACCCATGTCCAGTAACATAAAAAAAGAACGACTTGATGAACACTAACTGTCACGACAATGATAGCTAGGTGTCTGCAGAAACCTTCTTTATTACTCAACTACATTGAACTGGCTGAATACACGGTAAATATTTATGCCGCTTCGACCGTCTTTCAGTTGCTGCAAACACCAGTCCTGACGGAATTAAACCTTCCACCTTTTCCACGTCGTAAATAACGATTCCACTTAAAAACTGTAGGTGTGGAAAAAGGAGCACAACCATTTTCAACAGTCAAACGGTTGTTGATGACAGCCCGCTTAATCCCAAGGTGTCTTAACACGATGTGTCGTACCGTATCGAGGCTGACAAACTAGAGGTTGCTTCCCCTACTTAATAAAATAAGAACCTCGATCCTATAGGTCCTTTATCCATAGGGTCGGTACAACCTGGGGCCCTTCCGGCATAGCTTTAGCAGCCCCTGTGAAAGTTCAAAAGTCCATGGGCATCTTTGGGCACCTCATATGTATGTGTCGTCCTTGCGTGCGCCGTATTCTGCGCTTAAGGTGGCCAAACCCGCTCAACTCCCCATACAAACGGGGAAAGAAGATCACGCCCATATTTCTTATCAGAGATCCCAAATTTTGCTCAAAAGAGCTTTATTTGATCGTACTAGATGTCTGATGACCGTTGGTATTGTAAAATTGTGTTTAGTTTCTAAGTTATAAGGTCCGAAAGTTCGATTTTTTCGCGCTTTTGATACAATAACTTTGGTGGTTTATTAGGCAATGATAAAGTAAGAATATCTTAAAAAGATTAGTCATCAGACATAGCTTATTTAATCAAGATTTATAATAATCTATTTGGTTTTTGTTAGATTTTTTACTACAGCGGTCGTGGTTTACTTTTAGCTATAAGTCCTTTTGAAATAAAAAAAAATCGTAAATCTTACCAAATCATACACTATGCACATTATCTTTTTTGTGAACATGTTGCATCTTCCTCATCACGAAGCCTGTCTTTTTCTTTGAAACAGAGAAGATCCCAGAGCGCAACAGCACGGTTTTGTACAGTGCCCGCGAATGAGTTAGTCCCGCCGGGTTGGGTCACCTTAACATAAAACAAATGTAGGCAGAAATAAAAAAAAAAACTTGTTTGCAATTCAGTTCAATGTCGCTGTGTTAAACGTAGGAAATATCCTTCGGTAATGGTACATATAACGTACTATTTAGATTGCATTATGCCCGAGCGAGGTAATGACGCTGCGGAGTGGTTGGCGAACCGAACACTTCCATCACAGAGCCCCTCGGAATATCAATGAGGCGCCCGTCCACATCTGCCTTCGCGCACTCCGAAGGATTGGACGCATCGCACACCCTGGGCACACGCCCTGCTGTTTATGGGAGTCTCGACTCCCGGCATCTATCGTCGTGCTTGATACAGCGACGGAGGAAGGACCGAAACACTCTTACGTACAATGTCGTTGTGTAACCTCAAATTAAGAACAATGGGACTTATTGATGGACACATGTGTTTAGGACCTTCAGTTAAGCATCGGTACCCTAAAACGGATAGAAATAAATAATAACTCTAGTAGCAATAGAGAAATGTCTTCTATTGTTAGAGAACTTTCGCCGGGACCGCGCGACGCAAAAAAACTACATTATTTTCGCCGTCGACGCGTCCGTACAGCGATGTAATAACGTTATACCGCGCCGGAAGTTGCCGCCGAAATGAGATTACTCTTCCTTCCGTCACTCGCGCGCTATTTTCCGAAAGCCTCGCGCCAAACGCAATTAGCGGGCGCGAACTAGTATTGTGGACCAGTTGACGAGAGAGCAAGTATTTTAATAGCGTGCGGCGCTGGAACATTTCAGCTCTAAAGAGAAATGCATTCACATTCATACTCCACAAGTCTGGAATTACTTCCGGAATGAAGGGTTCTACGGTACTCCGAGAACCGGTAAAAACGATCTACCCTCTACTCCGGAACTGATGTAAACACATTCCGGAGTTTTCCACTCCGGAACTTTCCTATAAGCCCACTGCGGAATGGTAATGAGCCCACTCCGGAGTAACTCAAATATACTGCTGATTCCCAGAACGCCAGTTTTAGCGAAAATAGACTTATAATCACTCCAGAGTCGATTGGAAATAGAACGATCCACAAGAATGCATTTCTCTATGGAGACGGAATGACCCTAGGGTTGGACATTCCGGAGTGACCTTGTAAGCATTCCGAAATTGGTCATTCCGAAATGAGCTTTACACCATTTCGGAGTTAATAGTAGGCAAATAAATAGCAGTAGGTTAATTTGGTGAGGAGTGGTTAAAGGAGTCATTAAAGTAGAGGATGCGGGTTCTCGGACTCCCCTGACAATATGGTTTTGAAGCGGAACTTCTTCTAGCCGCGATTCGCGCTCGAGTAAACTGAGAAAGACGTCACAATAATCGGCGGGTGGACGATTCCATTATGACATAAACTCTTCTGGCCGCCCCACAAGCGTTAAATTGAACTGCTCTATGGAACTTGCATCCCTTATTCCTCCTAATCCATCCTTTATTCGGAACACTCGTTTTAGAGAATCATGGCACAAATTTGCTGGTTGAAATTAGTTTTTGAGATTCTACTTGTCCTGAATATGCTTGAGCCACGAAGGTGAAGAACCTACATGGCTTGAGCTCGTTCGCAACCGATGTAGATGGCACGAAGGCGCCATTTGTCGTGATCTCTCCAAAAATTTAAAATAAACAGTTTCTAGAACTAGAATAATTACCATCGCGCTAAAGCATTTTTTTATGCGGCAAATTGTAATGGAGCATACATTGTGTTTTTTTTTTTTTTGTATGTGGTTTTAGGTCGTCTTCTTTAAAGTCATTTATTTTAATTTTTATTTAACTAATTCTCAAATAACTTCTACACCTTAACACGAGCTGTGTCATATTCACATGATTGTATTAGATCTTTAATGAACCAGTAATCTCATATCACTTGCTTTTTTGTAATTACCTATCTCCAGGTACACTTTTTCTTATTACAAATAACGCCACCTTCAAAATGTATACTTAGGGCCGAGTGCACGAAAGCACAAAAAATCAAAATCAACGTCAACGTATGATTAAACACGTCACATTGAATGGACAGTATGGAAGGCACTCCATGCGGTTCACTAAAAGTGACGTGTTTGAACATTGATTAAATCAGCTGTTTCTTCGTGCAATCGGGGCTTATTCTTGTTTTAGTGAGGGATAGTTTTGAAGACAGATCTTTATTCTTGTTACCAATTACTTCTTTGTAACTGTGTTTTATTGTCTGCCTTTGTTTTTCCTCCAATAATAAATAAATAAATAAATTGAAATGGAGGTTCAGAGGGGAAATGCACAGAGCATTTTAGGTACTATGTGCAGCTCGGCTGGCATGCAGGAAATGTTCTATTTAGTTTAGTATAATTTTAGTTAGCGGTAAGTTGCTGATTATATTTTGTTAGATTAAAAGTTTATGTATTTTAATAAAGTGTGTAATATATGATTCAAACTTTAAAGACAAAAAAAAAGACTAATTACTAGCACACCATGATCATTTAATCTCCTCCTTAGATGGAGCAAAGGAATTATCAAGATTACGCCTATTTTTTTTACGAGCCGTTACACAACGTGTTTACCTTTCCGTACGCTTTATCTCTATTCTACTATGTCAGGTTCAGTCACAATGACTTTGACATTACTTTTATGTCTTAATCTAGTGGAGGATATAATCGTTTATTGCATCTATAAAAATTTAACGTTCCTGTAGCTCTTAAGACAACATTAAAATGAAACTAGAAGCCACTCGTCATCATAATTTTGCAATGTAATAATTTATTGTTTAAGGAGAAAATACAGAAAAGTATAAACATAAATTGTAAAGGAGAAAGAATCTCTCTCCACCTTAGATGAAAATTCCTTTTTCATCTAACTCTCCACTACATTTCCCTCTTGAACATAAAATCATATTGATGCTTTACAAGGGTTATCATAAACACAAAATAACATAAACAGTAACACATTTAAATCAGAATTAAACTCATACAATTAATAATAGATAATCACACTTTAAATAAAAAGTAAATCCATTTACAGGATTTCTATTTATAATACAAAAATAAATCGTAAGGATTTTAAAAATCCATTGTCTGTAATCAAACTTCATAACGCTTTTGTCCGCAGCGTATTGCATAGCATGTCGTTACTAGAATCGATTTCCGTCCGGATTCAAGTAAATATTTTCAAGGGTAGCAAAAATGTTAGACACGTTAAGTGCGGTTTTTTAAGAGTACTTCTTTATTATAGTTTCCATCCTTTACCATTATATCCTTTTGTAATTCATACTTATAGTCTCAAAACATCAACTTTCGTATTCAGAGAGCATCTGTAAAAATTTAGTATGAGATTAGCACCGGACTAACCATACAAAAACCGGTTTATTACAGCGGGTTAAAGTTATCCGCCCATTCTGAATCAACAGTAAATCTCTGCCATTATACACTACATTATTAAATACATTTATTTTGGCGTAGAAAATGAAACGTTTTATTAACATTTTTTAACCTTGGTAACCTTATGTTAAGGATGCTTAGTTTGGAATATTTACCATAATCGGAGCCCAGTATATAACTAAAACGCATTCCACAACTTCTCAGAAATGATAACGTATGAATGCAGAATATTTATTTATCTTCAAACATTTTCTACTACTACGGGTTCTACGTACCTGACTTCTTTGAAGTTCTTCGTCAATCTGTAGGCCTATTCTTGGAATTCAGTGCTCAGGAATAAGGAATCTTTTAGTCTAAAAACCGCTTTTACAGCGGTTGTCAAAGCTATTTTCTCCACGGAAAATCTGGAATCATTTGATTGCGATCTCCGTAATATTTTCGTCGAGAAAATCGGTTTTACAAAGCGGTTTCCTCGACTGAAAGATACAATTATTCCTAAGCAAGGAATTCTAAGAACGGGCCTTCTGACCTCGGTACTTTAGGCTACGTAGCTTGGGCACGACGATTTCACTTCAGCTGTGTAAATCTGTTTCGTTATTCTTTCGTCCCCTCATTCCAACCACCCTTCTCAATTCTCTTAACTTTTTAAGTTGAAAACGCAATGTATCTTCCTTGGAGTTAAAGTTTTTTCAAATCATGTTCAGTTACATACTTTCCTCACGTTGCACCGACAATTGAACCAAATTCGAGAGTCTGTCATAATAACATCGATTTTAGAGGAAGGGATTCTTTTCCATTCGCTTACAAATACGCGACTTTATTTATAAATATTTCGTGTATTTTCCACCATTTGACGGTTGGATTCGCATTTTTTTAAAGACGTTTCTATTACCACGGGCGAAAAAGAATTGATAAGAAATTGAAATGAGAAGGGTAGTTATAGACTTGATTATAATCTGTGCCATAACCAGAATGAAAAAAAATGTTGCCATGAAACGATGTGCCTAAGCGATGTAAAATTTTAGTGATAGGTAAAGACTGTCACTCGACGCAGCATAATGCGGTAGAGAACCTAATGTTTGTTTTTATTGATTTCTTTACGTATTTATTAATTTAGAAGAAAACACAAACAGAAAACATAAATAACAACATTATTGAAGAATACAAGGAATCTCCCTCCACTACCTTTCCCTCTGGACCATAAACTAATATTGATGCTACACAAGAGTAATCTTAAACACAAAATTGACTGAAACAGAAACATGTTTGTAACAGAGTAACTTAGGAGTAATAGAAATTAATTTGAGGTTACATTTTGTTTTTTTTTATGCGACCTGACATGGATGGCTAATACCACATAACTACCGTTATGATATTAGCCCAATACACCACATTCCCGAAGGAATTAGGTGCCATGCCAGGACCTTCCCTTTATGAGGCACGGCTACATTGAACTGGATGGAAAACACGGACAATTTTTCATTGCCGCTTCGACCATCTTTTCATCCAATGCGATGGTACCAACCCGGGCGGGCTTAAACCCTACCACCTAGTAGGGGAAGGGGACCTACAGTTTTACATGGATTCCGAACCATGGAGCAGCTCGCATTCGTGACGAAATGCACTTATCGAACTCTGAAAGAGAAAGACAGTGGTGCAAGTTGGTATTGAACCCGGGCCTCTGGTACGCTAGGCCAGTCCCCGCGCCACTAGGCTACGAGCCGCTCGTACATTAATAAAATAAATTATTCTAAGCTTCAGAAGTTCAATTAGGGACCCTATTACTAAGCCTCCGATGTCCGTCCATCAATCCGTCCGTCCGTCTGTCACAGGGCTGTATCTCATGAACTGTAATAGGTAGGCAGCTGAAATTTTCACAGAGTTTGTATTTATTTTGCCGCTATAACAACAAATTAAGATTAAATTAAGTCAGATTAAAAAAATATTAAAAATTAAGGGGCGTGATTTTTTTGTGTTAAATCTTGTACGATGGTACGGAACTCTCCGTGTGCGAGTCCGACTCGCACTTGGCCGTTTTTTGTGTTTAAACTTGTACGAAGCTACGGAACCCTTCGTGGGAGCGTCCGACTCGCACTCGGCCGGTTTTTTCAAAGAACAGTTTTCTCGAAGGCGAATCATTCTCCCACGCGTCCCGCCGGCGCGGGGCGGGGCGGCGCGGCCCGCCGTTCGTCACGACACGCGCACCGAGCACGCCCCGACTCGAGAATCACTCTCGCTCTCCGCTCGATTGTCTGTTTTCTTTGCGCGAACAAACAACTTTTCATTCTTGACAAATCGTTTTACATCTTGGGGCCTAGGCTTCGTCGCACGAGTGACGCAGAGGGTTATGCTGTGAGTTTTGTGCATTTGAAGGGCTTCTTTTTAGGGTTCCGTACCCGAAAGGTGAAAATGGAACCTTATTACTGAGCCTCTGCTTTCCGTCAGTCCGTCCGTTTGTCACAGGGCTGTATCTCATGAACCGTAACAGGTTGGAAGCTGTAATTTTCACAGATTATGTATTTATTTTGCAGCTATAACAACAAATGTGCATAATTATAAATAAATAAAAATTTAAGGCCACCCACAAAAAACGTGTTATTTTTGGGGTAAATATTGTACGATGGTACGGAACCCTTCGTGTCCGAGTCCGACTCGCACTTGGCCGGCTTTTTGAACCCCATTGTTCACACGTCATGTAATTTAGCGTGATGCTTAGTAGCCAATTAGTTGCGATAAAAAGCAAGCTATACGTAGGTGCCAACTGCCTCAATATCATATGAGTGGTTATCTAGTTATAATCAATCATACAGACGGACGGCATAAGTTACATTTTATATGGACTAGAAATGGACAGTGTTAATAGTAACTACAAATTGCTCGCATGTTATTTGCCTAAATCATGCACAAATCTCTGAAATATCACCTACCAATGATTATCGGTTGATTCAAGACGATTTTACAGAGCTAAACTTAAACGCAATGACTCATAGCAGCGACATCAGCTGGGATTCCCGCTCACATTTTCCTGTTACCGTCTCTCGAGCACGGAATAGTCTCGAGCTAAGGTCTTGAGAATTAATGAAGCAAACTTATTGGGCACAATGTGCTTACGTAATTAATGTAAGGCATTGTCTGCTTCTTGCTTCAACTTTGGCAGGTTTACCATTTAGTGCAGGAAAATTCAATATGGCAACATTTTTATCGTTTTGAGCGGTTCGTAGCCTAGTGGCGCGGGGACTGGCCTAGCGTGCCAGAGGTCTGGGTTAAATTCCGGCATGCCACACTTTCTTTCTCTTTCCGAGTTCGATAAGTGCATTTGGTCACGAATGCGAGCTGCTCTATGGTTAGGAATCCATGTAGGTTCTCTTCCCCTACTAGGTGGTAGGGTTTAAGCCCAGCCGGGTTGGTACCATCGCATTGGATGAAAAGATGGTCGAAGCGGCAATGAAAAATTGTCCGTGTTTTCCATCCAGTTCAATGTAGCCGTGCTTATAAAGGGAAGGTCCTGGCATGGCACCTAATTCCTTCAGGTGGGCTAATATTATAACTGTAGTTGTGCGGTATTAACCATCCATGTCAGGTCGCAAAAAAAATCCAAAAAGATCTGTTCACACTAGTTCACACACTGGCGTAAGCCGTTGCTTAGAAGATAGATCTTACAGGTAGACAGGTCGTCTATTCAAAATTCTTACACAAAAGTGTAAATTAAGCTCAACTAGGAGATAAAGATAAGTTTCGGTAAGATCCATATACCAAAAGTTACCAAGCCAAACCAGCATGGCTAAATTTAAAATTAAAATGTTTATAACAGAACTTTATATTCATCGTACTTACGCTCTTCGAAAACACGTTTAACCACTCTATATTCGAAGGACTCGAAATACCAGTTGCTGCAACCTTAGTGAATGCATAAGTCAACGGCCTGCAGATCGTAAAATTTGGTCATATGATGTAATACTCGTATGTTGCTATTTTTTTACCTTATGGTAGAATTTTTGCTGCATTTTAGTATTCAACCTGACGAACAGTTTTAATTTGTAATTTTCGTAAAAAATATGCGGGTTTTATCGATCATAAACAACCGTTTGGTTTTTTTTATAAATATTTAAGGATATACAAAAAACACTTTAAAATTTAAATTAACTTCATACCTATTTTTATATTTCAGTTGCGATAAATAAATCAATAAATTATAGTTTAATTTGCATTAAGTTTTATTCAAAATTGTAAATGAATGACTTAATATATGTGTAACTCGGTTCGAAATCAGCGTATTCGTTTTAGATATTTTATCTGCTAACATTGACACGAAGAGTTCACACAAATCTAAAAAGTCGTGATTCGCAAAAAATCAACAATGGAAGTGTCATCTTTTCCGTTGTATCGGAATAAGCGTCCCCAAGTAAACCTCAACACTTCCTGGGAGGAAACTCGCTAACGCGCTGCGTCAATCCAGCGAGGCGCGAACATCAAACGGTGATGTCAATCTTTTTTTCCAGCCGGAAAAACTTCATCTCTCGGCTCTGTTATGTAACAAAAAGTCCGATTTAATAAAACTACACGATGGCGTCGCTGTCAGAGTGACACCGCTCGTCGGCGAATCGCACGTTGTTGCCGGTTTGCGCCTACATAAAATCGCGCGCGTATTTTAAAATTGGAACGAAATGTCGTTTGTCTGATTCGTTTATCTGCAATTTTATTTTTGATTCCATTTTACGCCCGTTTTTAACGGGCGCAGTGTTTACCTTGTTAGTTCGGATAGTCAGTTGTCGTTGCTTCTAGTGGTTTTTTACTGGTTTAGTAACGACGGAAGAACTATAGTGATTAAGAAAATAAAAAATGAGCATATAACAAACCGTAAAAAAACATTCCTTTCTTGAGTCGCTTTGTTTTGTCTGTTTGTTTTGTATTCTGCCGATTTCCATATAAAAACCACCAGTTAAATTGAAACGTGCCATATCACTTCGAAATGAACTTATAGTGTTGCAAAAAAATATTGAGCCACGAGATATTGTGTTTGATGTCAAAATAACCAGTTCGCGCCTATCGGGCAACGACTTTACCAATGTCTGACGCAGCACAGAGCTAACAGCAAAGTCCCTGCATCCGTGTGAAAGTGAAACATTTTTTTTTTGTAATAAAGTACAGTTAACTAGGCAAATTGTGCAAGAATTTGAGAATACCTAGATATAAAAAATGACTATAAAAATGGTGCGGTGCACGCCCGCGTCAGCGCGGCGGTTCGTGAGCGGGCTACTGCCCATAGTGCAGTGGTCGCGGGGCTACGGGCTGGAGACCGGAGTGTGCGATCTGGTGGCCGGCGTCACTGTGGCGCTCACGCTGGTGCCGCAGTCGATAGCGTACGCGTCACTGGCTGGCTTCGAGCCGCAGGTGAATGGCACACGCACACATACCTGGCTTACGGCCGACTTAACACGAGATGTTTTCACGTGAGTGCAGGTCGTACCAAACTTTATGGACGACGCGAAGTTGGCTCGTTTCGCTGCGCCTGCGCAGAACACAAATTATCGGACAGCGAGGCGCGGGGGACGTGCTGTACCCTGCGCAAATTCGGACTCGACGTGTATTAAAATCGGCCATAAAGTTTGGTACGAGCTGTAACTGTCCTCTGCTTTGTAGAAGGTTAAAGTGTTCGGGTGCTCGCTATGTAAATTTTCCCTCAAACTCACGTGTGACTCACGTGTTCATGAGTAGCCCGTATAGTCATAATCATATCGAATTGAGGAATAGCAATGATAATTAAGTAATAGCATTAATAGACACCTCTTGCCAACCAACCTGCAAACATACACGTAATGTGTATATTTGCAGATTGGTTTGTTAAGTACATTTAGAAGATGAGCCACATTAAGAAATGTATTATATACTTTATCACGTATCTCACCATGATGACTAGACCCATGTTAATTGGCTAATCTTAGAAAATTACACTTCTCGAATATTTGTAGGCATAGGATACAAAAAGTATTAAGACATGATAAGACATGATATAATTTTCAAGCAGCTCAGTTTATTTTTTATTGGAACTATGTTCCTTATCGCGCGTTTCGCGGATGAGAAAATGTGTCCGACACTTTTCCTGTCAGAGACAGCGACACTGATGCGACACTTTTGCTGTCAAAGAAACAGAGCTCGATTCCTCCCGTCAATCTCGTCTTTAACTTTTAAGGTGGGCCTTCCCGCTCAACTCCCCATAAAAACGTGGAAAGAAGATCATGCCCACATTTCTTGTCGAATATCCAAAATTGTATCCATAACAGCTTTATTTGACCCAACTAGATGTTTGATGACCATTGGCATTGAAAAATTGTATATGGTTTCTAAGTTATAAGCTCCTAAAGTTAGAAATTTTCGCGCGTTTTGGATTAATCAAGAAAATTGAGTCATCAAACTTGTTCCATGAAGATTCAAAATCAATTTAGTTTTTGTTTGATTTTTGACTACAGCGCGAATGAGTTCGACCCGTCGGGAAGGATGGCCCTTTTTTTAGGCCCCAATTTTTAGGCATTTATCCTGTACGGCTTGGAAGTTAAGAAGCTCCGCTCGGGTGAATGCCCAAAATTAAATTATGGCGTCGTGACCGATTTTGATGCTATGTTCAGTCAATCTTCGATTAGCCCAGCAGATGATCCCGTGAAGTCTGATTGTTTTAATTTGCGTGTAAATTACATTCAAATCGCAGGGCCAGCACGGAACGAGTTTCTCTCAGACCCGTCAAAGAATACATAATCTAAACTGTCTTCCCGAACTTAGGCACTGCGTTTCGGGCACTGCTATGGGATGACAGGACGATTGCATTAGTCTGTAGCATAAGCCACTCTTAAAATTGCGTGAAAAAACCTGTGCAGTGCATACTTATAGCGAAAGGAACATCACATCTCGTAATTTTTATAAACACTGGTTTCTCTTCAACGTCGTCACATTGACTTAAGGTCGTCTGTATGCTAAATTAAGTATGACATTTCGGTGACCTCTAGAACTATCATCAACTATTATCACCACAACCTCTTCACGCGGGTGTCAGTTAGTCTGCATTGTTAGTCTGTACTATTGTTAGCTTGTCAAACTTACATTAAACGTACTCTCAAGGACAACCTAACATAATTACGGCGTTTGCTTTAGTTACTTTAACTTTTTTTGCCTCCCTTGGGATTCTACGCACATACAAATCACATAGTATGTAACGACCTCTCTTCTTCTTCTTCAGCCTTTTTTGCTGTCCACTGCTGGACGTAGCCCTTCCCCAGACTTCGCCAAATTGTGCGGTCTCCTGTTTTTCTTCGCCAGTTGTCGACGTTTAACGTCTGACCAACGTGCTGGCAGTTAGTCGCCGCTTCTTTTCCCTGTGTTGGATCTCCACATCAAAACTTCAGTGCTCCATCTGTATCCGTAACGACCACTACATATCTCAAAAGTAACCAAACTCTGTGGGTCTTAATCATCGAGCATGGAAGGACAAGAGTAGCGCTCGAAACTCATTCGCATGGCGGTGGCGTAGCCACGAGCTAGTGTAAAACGTCTAACTGTAGTTCGCTTACGAATCGACTAAATAGCTCATGTAAAGTTTATAGGTGTTGTTTAAAGTTTAGAAAATCTGTAGTGTGCGGATTTGTAAGTGAACTCACTCGCCGGCGCTGCCGTCTTTGCATGTGAAGTGGCTACGTCACCTTACGAGTTTCGGCAGCTGCTATCATGCTCGCTAGTCCTGACTCACTACGCGCGTTTAGCCGGCAGGTTTTGGTTATATTTCGTTGCAAATTGTTTGATTAAACATTCATTTTAGAATACAAATTTCCATTTAACGATATATTGTTTCCAATATATTGTGAATGTGACTGAAAGAAATATCCAATGTCTCTTTATTTCCAGTGTAACGTCATGAAAATACTTCAGTTCTAGTTGTACTCGTGTAAACATGTAGTTTTTCAACGTGTTATCAGCTGTTACTTTCCCAAAATTCTTATCTCAATCTTTGAAAATGTAATAATAATTAAGATGGTTATTCGATACAGAGCGCATCATCCTCGGCGCAACAGAAGTCATTGGCATTTGCAAGGAAAACATGTGTGGGTTGAACATGCCTGAACCTTACTTTTATGAGCACTGCTACATTGGACTGGATGGAAAACACGGACAACAATGCCGCTTCGACCATCACCCCGGACGGGCTTAATCCTACCACCTAGTAGGGTAAAGGGAAGCAAGCCCCCGCGCCCCTGAACCACGAGCCACTGTAATAGACGGCGTTTCGAGATAACCTAAAAATCACTCAAGAAGTCTCACTTCGTAATGGACGTCTCCCACATTTATTCCAGCTTCATCGACAAATAGGTCTTGTAATGAGACGCGCACCATTGTCGTCCAATAAGACTTGCTGTTGGCTGTTTCCTGGTCTTTGTGTACAATGTCAATGCTCTTAGAATAGATCCTTTCGCTAAATTCAGCGGAACAAACGACGAGGACAAAAAAGCGAATTTTGTTGAACTTGTCGATGTAGTTCGAGTCAGACCTTTAAATTCAAACAAAACTTTTTTTTTTATTGTATTTGAATGGCTAATATAACACCTAAATTCATATTGAGCGGCTCTTAGCTTAGTGGCGCGGGGACTTCCTTAGCATTCCAGAGGTCTGGGTTCAAATCCTAGCCCCGTTTATGCACCACTTTCTTTCTCTTTCTAAGTTGGATAAGTGCATTTCGTCCCAAATGCGAGCTGCTACATGGTTCGGAATCCATGACTGTAGGTCTTCTTTACCTGCTAGTTTAAGCCCGCCCGGATTAGTACCATCGTACTGGATGAAAAGATGATCGAAGGGGCACTGCAAAATCGTCCGCGTTTTCCTTTCAGTTCAATGCTGCCGTGCTCATAAAAAGGTCCTAGCATGGCACCAATTTTTTTCGGGAATGTGGTGTATTGGGCTAATATCATAACGGTATTTTGTTGATATTCAGCCATCCATGTCAGGTTGCATGAACAAAATGATATTAGCCCAACAAACTAAATGAAAACTAGGTGTAATTCCAATACCTTTCTTTATTGCACAGTTATGTACATAGAAATGGTTGGCAACACGGACAAATCTCATTGCTGCTTCGACCACATCTATCATTCAACGCGATAATACCAACCCGGGCGGGATTTTACGTAAGCAAATGGACTCGTATCTTTACATGGAATCCGAACCATGACCGATCTCACCGTTTGAAAATTCTAACCCATCCAAACCACAACCGCGTCCAGAATTGCTTAATCTCGATTATCGAACGCCAAGACTTATAATTATGTGCTCCTACAAAAGGGTAACCATAATATAGGAAATTTCAGGAATAAGCAAAGTACTTCTGCAAAAAAAATACTTCAATGATATAAGTCCCCATATACATTTCGTTGAAGTCACGTGACAAATGTATGTTACTAACAAAAAAAACCGGTCCAGCGTGAATGTGTAAACGCGGAACAAAAGACCCTCATCTTGTTTATTATTTTCAAATTTCATACAAAATTAGCGCTTCAGAAATCGAGCTTTTTCTAAAAAGTGGGACGTTTTGAGAAAAGTAATTAATTGGTGCACAACTACATAAGTGTACCCATATTGGTATTTATTTTTTGTCAAAATACATGTCTTAATTGTAGCACCTTAATTATACGGAACTATTCACGGTCCTGCTCATAGAGCTGTCATGGTGAAACAATTTATAGACTAGGATGTCGCGACAAAAATGGTAACGATAACGTTAATGGCTGAAACTAGGTTCACGGGATAAAGACCAACCCTCTGAAGCTAAATGTGTCAGTCTGCCTACGCCAAGTGGTTGCGTTACGTGAATAAGGCGCCTGAAAAAATTGTTATGGTGACAAAAATATATACGACAAGGTTAATGACTGCAAATAAGGAAGCATGAAAGTATAAGTACATACTTGCTTAGCAATACCAAAACTGAACAAATCTTTGGTTGCATTTTGTAGTTATATGCAAATTAGGTTACAGATATAACTTTAGGTATATTTAAGTATTTGATTAAAAAACCGACTAGTTATTGTTGCATAATTACTAGGTATCAATGTTTCTAGACAGTCAGTACATTCATCAGTAGGTACATACCAACATCTATTTTATGTAGCCAATCTAGATAACGCAACCACTTGGCGCAGGCAGACCGACATATTTAGCATCGGAGGGTTGGTCTCTAACATTTGAACCCAGATTCAGCCATTTACCTTATCGTGACCAAAAATTTTGTGACCTCCCGGAATATTAACATCTGCTTCGCCGTTCTTTCTTCGTTCATTCGCTCTGCACGACGAAACGTCACGAACTTCTCATTTTTACAACACACATCCCCCAAATCCGCAATTTTATCTCATGCATTTTAATATTTTTTTATATATCTAGCCTTAACATCGTATCACGCTGTTTTCCTACGTTACACAAATGCGAGAAGCGTGAGACGAATTATCAAGTAGGAATGTTGAATACATTTACAAGTGTTCATTTACTTGGCGGCAACACGACACGAGGGCGTGGAGTCGTGTTTTGTTTCATTAGCTGGGTAAATATTGGAGGATCGATTGAATCAGAAGGTGAGATGGTTTAAACGCATATACATACATACGTACCATGTACACATACATTAATTCGTAGGCTGAGATAAATAGTCTTAACAGAAACTAAGGCGGAGATAAATAGTCGTAACAGAAAATAAGACTAACGAAAAGTAGTACTTTGGGACAAAAGAAAATTGTTAGGGCCTGGAAAAAGATTTAGCTAGTTTAATGGCAGTTGCCATGCAAAATTGTGCCTTGGCCAATGGACAAAGAATGTATTAAATTTTCAAATCTTAGATTTCCTGTGACTTCACGACAGCCTTAAGTGGAGCATTACTTACATATTTTACTATATGTTTAAACGGTGTGAGCCAGATAGCTAACCCAACGGATATGTTCAGCGAGCATGGAATTCGTAATACTCGCCGCGTACTCACTCGCCGGCACTCCCGCCGTTGTTTAGCCTCCCCGATACAAATGAGTTTGTATCGGGGAGGCTAAACAACGGCGTTATTCCGCCGTTATATATAAAACCTGCACCTAGAGTGACTAGAGGTTAATTATGATAAATGTAAAATGTAAAACCTATCCTCTCATCTGTCCACCATTTTCTTTTCGCTAATCATCCGCGTAAATTAATTGTAAAAAATAATTAATTATTCCCTTTACATGTAGGTCTTCTGAGCTACATTAAGGAATCCTTTTATAGAAATCGAATTTCCTCAAGTGGCCTTCTGTTGCACATCATTTACCGTAAGATATTGCAGAAGTTTGAAACGTTTTTAAATCCCTTTTTACATTTCATGCTTTCATTTTTTTAATCCATTTTCATGATGGCTTTAATTTTTTTTACTTTTTAGTGCTTTTTCTTTGAAGTCAGCTATTTTGTTTTTTGTTTTTTTTTATTTGTTTATGTTTAGTGAATCTGAAGTACACTAACTAATTTGTACACGTCCTTTCCAAGTTTTCCTTTGGCGTCATATTGAGTTATTCATCCATTTTTCCCGCACATACTTAATACAAATTTAAGACTTTTATGATTTTCTCATAGATATCCTTGTCAGAACTAAACCAGACGGGAAGCAGCTTTCAAATAAAAAAATAATCATCGAAATCGGTTCACCCAGGCGAAAGTTCTGAGGTAACAAACATAAAAAAACATACAGACGAATTGAGAACCTCTTCCTTTTTTGAAGTCGGTTGAAAAACTTAAATTAAAACAGAATTTAAGATTATAAATAAAAAAAAATACATCTTCATAATCATGAGGCGAATACAGCAATTAGGTCTGGTGCACACATGTTCCGTCACCGTGCGGCGACCTTGCGGCGCTGCGGTCCGGTTGCAACACGTGTGAACTCAACGATAACTGGACTTGAGGCCACTTCTTGCGCTAATTAATTTACATATAGAATACCTCCCCCTAAATTCTCCTGAATAAGTAAATAACTTCGAACCTATTCTGATACATTTACGGATCGCTAATGGAAATGGATACGCAATTGTTCGTTAGCGCTTGGTTCGGAAACACATGGAAATGATTCATTTTTCACCCTTTCCGTGTTGCGTTCAATCGATTACCAGAATACCAAAGTAACGTCCAAGTGAATTTCTCTCCTGAGATCAACCCTAATTCATCAACTTGGAATTCCCAAAATTAGCCTAACTGCACTGGCGACCGCGCGGCTGCCGCACCGCAACCGCAATTGGTCGTGGGCACCGAGCCTTATAAGAGCTGAATGACTGTGGTCAAATCTGTTCACCATTTCCGTCTGTGTTACTGACATACTAACTCGGTGTTAGTAAAAATATGTGACTAAAGAAAGGTGCAAACAAATAAAGGTAGGTAACCAATAGGTGGGACGACGACACCGCTCAGGACCGGCAGTGCAATTACGAATCACAAAATTGGATGTAGGTTGCTGTACTTACAGCAATATGACAGCTTTTGCGATTACGAAATCGATGCATTTACAAATGGTGCGGCACTCAGCACTACCCGCAGCAATTAGGTCAACTCCATACATTTCGCATCGAATCGGTATTACGAAACGGCAAAGAACTGTCAAATGCGGGGAGGTAAACGCCTATTTCGTCTGCTCGTCTAGTCAAGTACCTCAAAAGTTGACCTATTGTCGACACAGATTGGTCCGTGCTGGATGTAGGTGGATGAAAAACGGCTTCGTAATCGCGCTTTAGAAATGACGGGGGCGCACCTACACGTACCGCGGCACTATCCTCAAATTTTGCGTAATCGCACTGAGGGAGGACTGGAGAAAAATTGGAGAGGCGTATGTCCAGCAGTGGACGCAAACACGCTGACTGACTGACTGACTGACTGACAAACAAAATTGCTTGATTGAAGGGGGATATTGCATGGAGGTGAAGAAATAACTCACCTCCATGGGAAATTGACGGATATTGGAATAAAAATAGCAACTAGAATATCTGTCATCTCAAAATTTAGTCAAGAGTTTAGTAGAGTTTTATACTGCCTTATGGGCAAGTATAATGTTGTTTTTTGACTTTCAAAGTCGACCACATGCCTTAAACTGGAACTCATCTAAAACGATCTGCGTGTCACATATGCACAGAGAATCGTTCCCTCCGCTAGACCGCAGGATGGCGCGGTGCGCGGCGCATCGCATGCGAAATGGCTCCGCTTAACACATTACCGGCGAGATTTACTCCTTGACTGCACCAAACTAGAGGCGTCTGTGGAGTCGTCCTTATTTCTTCCACATGCTCCGTTATTATTGCTATCTGGTAGAAGGCGACAAGCACATGGATTATGGATTATGAGCATCTTAGTCCTGGCTTCGTACGGATGAGATTGTTTTTAGGGTTCCGTACCCAAAGGGTGAAAACGGAACCCTATTACTAAGACTCCGCTGTCCGTCCGTCCGTCCGTCCGTCCGTCCGTCCGTCCGTCTGTCCGTCTGTCACAGGGCTGTATCTCATGAACCGTAACAGGTAGGAAGCTGAAATTTTCACAGATTATGTATTTATTTTGCCGCTATAACAACAAATAGGTAACATTATAAAATAATAATAATGAAAGGGGGGCCCCATACAAAAAACGTGTTTTTTTTTAAATCTTGTGCGATGGTACGGAACCCTTAGTGTGCGAGTCCGACTCGCACTTGGCCGGTTTTCTTTTTCTACCATTGCTCAACGCGGAACAGGCGGGAGAATACACCCATTCAAAATCATTTTATCTATAGGGTTGGTGAACTGTGGAATGAAGGTACGCCTACCTGGAGATCTACAAACGTGGTGTGAAGAAGCACCAGGCCGGCATGGTATTTGAAGCCCCCGCAAGTGAGTTCGAAAGCCAATATACGTCGTCGGGAATATTTTATATGTGGGCGCGGCGTATGCCAAAAAAAAACCTACTGTCAAGACGCAAACCACTGCATTCCCGAAGGAATTCGGTGCCATGGTGGAACCTTATATTACATTGAGTCTTATCAGATGTCAATTATTTAAACATATGTACAAAGAGACAGTTTTTTTCTTCTCTTTTTTACTTTATTAACGTAGCGAGTATGTCAGTTCCATCGTGCATTCTACTTACTATAGCGCAGTGGACTTCTAGTTTCTCAATTCCAGAGAGACTTCCAAGAAAACATTTAAGTATTTTCCAATCTAAGTCACAATCAAAGGTTGCGTTTTAATCAGATTACTAAAGAAACAATATTTGTTTAGAGAGATTTTTGAGAGGTAAGGCTTCGGGATAAGGTTATAACGATATTATTATCTAGTCTATAGGGATAGTATAATTTTATGATCTTTATTTCTCTAGTTAATATGTCACCTTTTCATGTCACCGCACATAAATACCATTGGGGGGTTAAGGAGGTGCCTAAAAGTAGAAGAAGTCACGGTCGTTCGTAGCTATTTATGCTACCAGTACAACTCCCTAAAAAATTTAAATTTCAAACTATAATACTGTATTGGCGAGCACACTAAGAAGTACAATTAATGAAAAAGGCCAGAATTTGGGACATAATTATGAGTTATTATAAAATCTTTTCATTTATAATTATGAGTACTAATAAAAATATTGAAATGAATATTTTATCAAATGAACCTGCATTCTAAAAAAAATGTTTTCACGACATTAAATTTATTAGTGCGAAGTTAAATTAATTAGTAGTCGAGTGTGCTCGCCAATACAGTAATAGTTTGCAATTTTCAATATTTGGGGATTAATGGCAGAAATAACGACGAACGATTGTGGCGCCATCTTCATGGACGCACAATACCCGTAAGGTAGGTAGCGCTGCAGAATTAGCAAGCTCTCGCGTCCAGGATATACCGTCTTACCCAATCTACAGCTCCTGTTATGTGTGCCCCCCCCCTCCGCTCCGGCCGCGTCCCACCCCGCAGGCGAGACGTGTCGAGTTAGTGCCAAACTTACTCAAACTGGGAGAATATGCCTCGCTAATTTAGTCCGTAATCCGGCTCTCCCTGCTGAAGCATACAATTTTGCTTGGTTGTGGAAAATAATACTAGGTAGCTAAGTATGTGCGGAAAAGGGTCATTGAGTATGTTATTTTCGTTTGTTTAAATTCGTATTCATCACTTACGACAGAGTGTACAAAATCGTCTATTTAAGCCAAATACACAATTTTAAGCTGCAATTAAATTACGAAAAATAGTTTATCTAAAGATGAATCAGATCAGTCATTTGAGGTCATAAAATGGTTTTGCATAGATTTTGAAAGTCACCCGAAAAAAAATGGGTCTGGGATTCATTATTTTGTTCAGAATTTTTTAATTTGTTTTAGTCGTTTGCAATGTTTAAATGTAGTGTCATTGCATTACCTCAAATTAATGGGATAATGGTATTGTCGTATTCACTAAGTACATTAAAAACTATTTTTTTGATAAAGAAATCTTTACATATAAAATTCCGATGTGCGTTCGTATTTCTTCTCCTCCTAACGGCTTGATCGATTATGGTTATAACATTTTTTTTTATTTACGAGGTAACCTGAATAGTTGTATTATTTGTCATAAACATGAACTGAACGTTTGAACAAAATTCCTGCGAAGGTTTCCATCACAAATCGGCTAAAACTGTTTCCATACTACGTTTTCAAAACTTGTCGATATAGTGCAAGTTGGTCAAAATACTTTGCATCTGAGCCCTATATTATTTGTGAAATATTGTAACCGGTGTTAACAGCTCTAGTTGTAATTTTTTTAAAGCCTATCTATTAAGTCCTATTAAAATAAAGCAAAATTTATGATTATTTTTATTATATTATGAAATAAGAAAATGCAGTAATGCAGATTAATAGGCGCACCGTAAAGTTTCGAGTGCTTTTCTGGGCTTTACTGGATAGGAATTGTCATTTCTAATGAAATAAACTCTGCTCCACGGTTGGCGTCCAGCTTCATTCAGGCCACTATCACGTGCAACTCTAAAATCGCCAATAAGATATTTTTCTCATTTCACCTCGAACGTCTCATATTTTCACACTTGGCGACCCCTGTCGCCGTGTTACTAACTTTGCGATTTACAGCCTCCGATAAACTTCCCGTTACATTTTTACTTTTACTGGCGTCACACCTCCGCTTATGGCGACTATTCGATCGCTGGAGGCGAAATTGTAGTAGCCAGTGAACTAAATATCGTACTTAAATATTTAAAATAACCTTTTGGCGAAGAATACCTATTATAGCCTTTGGGGACACCACTGACCATTATATTAAAGTTTTATTTAGAGAAGAATGACAATAATTTGCATACTTTGGTTTAGCGTAATTTGACGAGTTATTTTTCCTTAAGGCGCTAGGACTAGCCAACTACTCGCGCCATACAAATGCACTTTTTAACAAATTTAATAATATGTAGTGAAACGCTTCAGCAAATCCAAATAGAACTCCAGACTGATAATGGATTGTTAATATTTTTTGATTCCATCATTTATTTAAATAATAATAAAAATAAAAAAGTTGATTTTTCTCATTAGAAATCTGAAAGTAATTCGATTTCTAGATATAAGCAAAAACAGCATATATGCATAAACAAAAAATTCCATTTGATTTTAGATTTCTACATTTAGTCAAAAACGTTCGGAAATGGACACCTGTTCCGCAATGTATTTTGTACAGAAAAAGGAAACATACATTAACGAAAATAGGTTGATTCCTAGACAAGGAATCATATATTGTAAGAATGACACTTATAATCCTCAGACTTAGTTAGTTAACTTGGGGTGCCTCGTCTAACTTTGCAATTTGGCTAGTACCAGGGCCTTAAAGTACAACCTGGGGTCCTTCAAACATCGTGTAAAGGAACGCCTGGCCGGCCGGCATGGTTTTCGCAACCCCCGTGAAAATTCTAAAACCCATGGGCGTCGTCGGCCACCTTTTATGTGAAGTTTTTTGCTCAAGCAATATATGTCACAAATAAAAAATCTCGCTTACGGCGCACATTTTGCAATATATTTTAAACATTTTATATAATTTAATATATATTTTAACTCCTTGAAGAGCCATAGACTTGAAATGTATGACTTAGAACTCCATGAAAATGCAAAAAAAAACATAACAATTAAAAAATCGAACTGTTACTTGAAAGAAAAAAATATGTTTCATAGCTAATGTAAATTTATTACAGCACGAAACGTTGATATTCATTCCGATTAAATTTCTTTATAATTTGTTACTTAGTTCATCAATGCGATTACGTACACTTTGGTCTTAAATATTCACCCCACACAGTACTTACCGTATAAATGAACAATCGTCTCCTTCTCTCACAGTATGGTCTTTACGCATCGTTCGCCGGCAGCTTCGTTTATGCGCTGCTGGGCACGTGCCCGCAGATCAACATCGGGCCCACCGCGCTGCTCTCGCTACTCACCTTCACCTACACTAGCGGCGTCGGCACCGACTTTGCCGTACTGCTTTGTTTTATCGGCGGATTCATTCAGCTCCTCGCTGGCATCGCTCAACTTGGTGAGGTCCGCTTCCAATGACTATTCAAAGTTTTCTTCTATTACAGTTCTGTTGAGTATGTCACACTGGAATATACTTACATACATTTGGTGGTATAAAAACCTGGACATTCCAATAGCATTTGATTGATTTTGATTTTTACTGTGAATTTCTATTTGATTTACTTCTTCCTAAATAATGTATGATGCTTCCATAAATCTTTCAATTGCTTTAATTTTAGATATTAATCCAGTTATATTAATCTAGTAAAATGTTTATCACTTATGCATGATCCAGACGTTGCTGTTACTTTATACTGTTTCCTTTCTCTCTTCTTCTCTTAGCTCATCTTCTCTAATTGCACCCAGAACATAATCAACCCGTAGAAGTTTAACTTCAGGTGCTTCTTTTCTAGCTTTAAATACAGCTTAATGCTTACCACCACAGGATTCCTGGTGGAGTTTGTATCGATGCCGGTGGTGTCTGGGTTCACGTCGGCCGCCGCCGTCACCATCGCCTCGTCGCAGGTGAAGGGCCTGCTCGGGCTGAACTTCAAGGCGGAGAGCTTCGTGTCCACGTGGCGTGAGGTGTTCCAGCACATCGGCGAGACCAGACTCGCGGACACCCTACTCAGCGTCGGCTGCTGCGTCTTGCTCTTTGGAATGAAGGCGTGTATTCTCATACGAATAATGCTTATCTTATCCACATGCCAAAAAAGGGGTGACGCCTACTCGTTAGAATTTGATAGAAATCTCAAAAGTATTTTCATTGCATCCACATAATTTTGAAAAAATATTAATTATGAATTCGAGCCTATAAATTGAGTTAATTTAATTGAAGCAGTATTTTTGTTTTTAAAGCGCTTTGATTTATAGTAAAAAAACTTAATTTGAAACAAAGTTAACGAATAAATTAAAAACAAAAATACTATACATGATTTTATTAATTAAACGATCCCTAAACATACACATTTCGGTTAATAAATACATTGTTAATAAACAAAACATGAGATGCAACAATTTACGCCCCCTGCAGAAATCTTGCAAAGATAAAAGTTCAGATTTCGAGTTAAAAGATAGTTAGCCCATATTTTAAACAGATGAATGCGCTGCTTTTAGCCTTTCAATCGTACCACTGTAAGATTGATGATCAACCTTTAAAAAACTCCCCAAATAATGTGCGTATGCAATGCGAGGGAGCGAAGCTATTACTTAACGAATAAAAACTTACAGGCGCTGAAGGATATCAAAGTTAGAGGCGCAGAGAAGTCGTCGCGCCGCTCTCAGCTGCTGCAGCGCGTACTGTGGCTGTCGGGCGTGGGGAGGAACGCGGCTGTGGTCGTTTTGGCCGCCCTTGTTGCCTACTGCACTTTCTCTGATGGACAGAGCCCCTTCATCTTAACTGGTGAGTTAGGAAGACTTCTTTTTCGTTTGACATGAATTCACATGAATGTGCTTGTTCTAGAAATTCATAATAAACTGTTAACGAAGTTTCTGTTCGTGGCCGAATGTATATTCTAACGTAATTGTGGGATATAGATTCCAAGAAGAGAGGCTGAAATAATGTGAAATTGGCTCTCAGTGAAGTTGGAGCAGTGATTTGCCATCTGTAGCACTCAATCTACCAAAGTATCTTGGGTTTCACATTCTAGAAAAACCTATAATTTCTCGGTTTCCTTCCATTAAATCTCACAAGATATATTACAGGACAGGTAACTAATTATTGGGCACATTACTTTGACAGTATAATATTCCAATTGATATTGGAAAACCAAGAAAAAGCCACCATCTCCAGGCATCAAAATCACTCTACATTCTTGCAAGCATTCAAACGATCACGCGGTGAACATCGTTCCAGGAAAGATCACGGCGGGCCTGCCGATACCTCAGGTGCCGGCGTTCCGCAGCACGGTGGGCAACGTCACCTACTCGCCGACCGAGATGCTGGCCCAGCTCGGCTCGGGCCTACTCGTCGTGCCGCTGGTCGGCATCATAGCCAACGTCGCTATCGCCAAAGCCTTCTGTGAGTTATCTTGCACCTATTGGATATTGAATGGCTTAGATGACTAAACTGAAGTGTTGGTTCCACACTAATTAGCGTGCATCTCTTTCTTTCTGAAGAGTAACATTCTCAGGGTTAAGGAAAAGCTCATAAGACTTTCAGCAATAACCAGACAACTAGCAGCAATGGGTTCGTCCTTCATCCTGTGTGCCTAAACATTGGCGAATAAGAGGTCAACATTAGGAATCTCGTGTAGACCTCTGAAATTTTATATTTTCGGTGGGATAATGCTTTATGTTTTTTTTTTTCATTTAAAATTAAAATTCATCTGAACTAAGCTGTCCGAGGGCAAAGTTACATCGTTCTTTTTAATGTTAAGCACGGCATTTGGCTTATGCCTGAACGTCACATAAGAGGTACCCGTTGATACCCATGAGCTTGCGAATTTTCACAAGGGCTGACGAAGGACCCCAGTTTGAACTTTGTGGTAAAATTTTAGGAGTTAATTCCATAGTTTACCGACCCTTTGGATAAAGGATCTAGAGGTTGTCTATATTGAATGGGTGCATTCTCTGCCTGTTCCGCGTTGAGAAAGAAAAGGGCTGCTCCGACGAGCATTCTCCATTGTAGAGACGATAGAACACATCCCTTCGGAGTTGGAGGGTTACAAATGCATTCCTTTCGTTGACTGAAAATTGATAGTAAATACTTCTTCCAACGCAGCTAGCGGCAAGACCCTGGACGCAACAGCTCATTCTCCATTGAAGATACGATGCAACACATCCCTTCGGAGTTGGAGGGTCTCAAATTCATTCCTTTCGTTCAGTGCAAATACATAGCAAACACTTTTTCCAACGCAGCTAGCGGAAATACCCTGGACGCAACAGCTCCGAAGAGCATTGTCCATTATAAAGACGATAGAACACATCCCTTCGGAGTTGGAGGGTCTCAAATTCATAGTAAATACTTCTTCCAATGCAGCTAGCGGCAAGACCCTGGACGCGACGCAGGAGATCGTGGCGCTGGGGCTATGCAACGTGGTGGGCGCCTTCTTCCGCTCCTTCCCCGTGAACGGCTCCTTCACGCGCAGCGCCGTGAGCCAGGCGTCCGGCGTGCGCACGCCCGCCGCCGGCTTCTACACCGGTGCGTCCTCGCGCACATATTATTTACGATTAATTTGAAACGATTTTATTTGCAATTGCACACTACGCAACTGAGAACCTTCTGTATATATTATTTCATTCTGTATAGCTCGATTGTTTTAAGTGGATGTCTCGTCTCGCACACGTCTACCTAAGACCTTGTGTCCATGTGAGCCGAGGGATAAGGAAGAAATATGATAAGTGACGACTCCATTGCCGTACCAAATTAGATCGATGGATGACCCTTTATCTCATAGGTGGTTAGCCGTACATCTACAGATCAGAGTGAAAAGTTGTTTTTGAGCAATAAATAAAAAAAAAATACAATAAATAATATTTTATTTAAAAAATAAGATACATTTAGGTTCGAGATGAATTCGTTTTACTTAAAAAATACAACCGAATTGGTAACCTCCTCCTTTTTTCAAGTCGGTTTATGAAGGGCGGGGGCAAATTGTTTACTAATCCATGGCGTAACAACGATAATACTAATAATAAGAACGGGTTAAAAGGCAACAAAATAAAATGTAGTTGTCTCATTCGCTCGCATACAGATCATGTGGGCGACGGTTTTGTAGACCAGAATCCGCTAAACTACGCGCATTCAATATTTTTGCGGGCTTGTAGCAAGCATGTTCAACACGGTGACGACGTTTACACAATCGTTACATGTGGCTATCGCATGTGCTTAAAACTTTATTTTTTTAAGAAGCAGGCCGTATTTGAGAAGAGAATTGCATGCGTGACGTGAGGGCCTCAACTTAAAACAATCGACCTACACCTCCAACTGAAAACGCCAACCAACCGTTTCGCGAAGCTCGTTACATAACTGTTCTCCTGTAATGAGAGTTATTTTAATAAATTATTACAACAGTAGGACTTCCCGACATGTTTATGAAATGTCTCCCGGCCGCAGGCATAATCGTGATCCTCACGCTGGTCCTGCTGACGCCGTACTTCTACTTCATCCCGCGCGCGGCGCTCGCATCCGTCATCGTGTGCGCCGTACTGCACATGGTGGACACGGCCATCGTCGCCGTGCTGTGGCGCACCAGCAGTAAGTATCATAATATATACTCGGTCAGGAATATCAAAGGATCGTGATATGTGTCGTATGTATATTGCAGTGATGAAAGATATTTCCAATGTTACCATTTTCCAACAAAGTAAATGCATACGACAGTGTGAGCGCGCTCTAAGCTGCCGTGCAGCTAGCGAACTTACCACACCCCGCCGCCTGCGTCGCGCCGCTTGCGTACTCAGGATCGTTAGAGCGCGCATACATGAAGTAAATTTTAAACTTTGAAAATTCATATCTCGAAAACTAGTATATGTAGGACCATTTTCCTTTTTGTAATATGTTTAGTAGATTATATATTAGCTCAATTTGATATTCCTGGCCGAACCCTGAACAACTTTGTATGGCGATCGAAGTCCATTCGTATAGCGGCGGCGTAGCTATTAGTCACAGTACGCTCACTCCTGATGTTCTTGAGTTTTCTCGACACGTAAGAACACGTTATACCCTTGTAATTGTAAAGTGAACATGAAAAGTTCCCACACTAGATGGATTTAGTGCTAACGTCGTTAACAATTAAACGAGACAAAAAAATCCTTCATGGGCGCCGAGTGTGAAAAGGCTCCATAACGTTCGCTGCGTTCCCCCGCTGTATGGCCAGGCTGACATTTAAATTGAGAAGATGTTTAAAAATGTTCTGTTTTACATTAAGTTAACATATTAAATTTCAGGGCTGGACCTGATACCCCTCTTCGGGTCCTTTGTATTGTGCCTGGCTCTCGGCATCGAGCTGGGCCTTGGTTGCGGAGTCGCTATTGATGTGCTGTTGTTGCTCTACTACAACTCCCGGCCAACTCTCAGCGTGCGGCTAGTCGCGGTAAGTGTTCTGTAGCTTCGGGATCTGCGTACTTTGCCGGGTTCTCGACTTCGAGCTGGGCCTTGGTTGCGGAGTCGCTATTGATGTGCTGTTGTTGCTCTACTACAACTCCCGGCCAACTCTCAGCGTGCGGCTAGTTGCGGTAAGTGTTCTGTAGCTTCGGGATCTGCGTACTTTGCCGGGTTCTCGACTTCGAGCTGGGCCTTGGTTGCGGAGTCGCTATTGATGTGCTGTTGTTGCTCTACTACAACTCCCGGCCAACTCTCAGCGTGCGGCTAGTCGCGGTAAGTGTTCTGTAGCTTCGGGATCTGCGTACTTTGCCGGGTTCTCGACTTCGAGCTGGGCCTTGGTTGCGGAGTCGCTATTGATGTGCTGCTGTTGCTCTACTGCAAATCCCTGCCAACTCTCAGCGTGCGGCTAGTCGCGGTAAGTGTTCTGTAGCTTCGGGATCTGCGTACTTTGCCGGGTTCTCGACTTCGAGCTGGGCCTTGGTTGCGGAGTCGCTATTGATGTGCTGCTGTTGCTCTACTGCAAATCCCTGCCAACTCTCAGCGTGCGGCTAGTCGCGGTAGGTGTCCTATCGCTTTGGGATCTACGTTCTTTGCCGGGCTCTCGACTTCAAGCTGGGTTTTCGCTGCGGAGTTGCTATTGAAGTGCTACTGATACTCTACTACAATTCGCAACCAGCTCTCGGCTTCCGGCTAGTTGTGGTAAGTGTCCTGTCTCTTTGGGATCTGCGTTCATTTCCGGGCTCTCACTCTTCGAGCTGGGTCTTGGCTGCGGAGTTGCTATTGGTGTGCTGCTGTTAATCTATAAAACTAGCGGCCAGCTGTCAGCGTCGCGGTAAGTATTCTGTCCCTTTAGGATCTGCGTGCTCTTTACTACTCGTGGCCAACTCTAATCGGAGCTTATTGTTGCAGGTTATTTATTATTTATATATTTTTCTTACACCAAAAATGCCAAACACTGATTCCGATTTTCAAACAGAAACTACCATATATCTATAATTACTTGCAACGACCAATACCAATAATGACTAAAACAAGTCTTCGAAGATTCTGCTACTACGTATGTTTGCATTATTTTTTTGCAACCTCTAAAATACCTCATAAATATACAAAAATACTTCCATATTATTGTTTACAGAAAGGATTCCCTTGCTTAGGAATTCGTAGATTGGAGGAAGCCGCACGGTTGACTCTCATCTAAAGGATTCTCCAATATCCCACCAGCAAACAATATACATTCCTTCCTTTCCACTTTGGCTAAAAGTTCCAGGGTAAAAGTCAGAGGAGACATACTTAAACTAAACTAACCATTTTAAGAACCATCGACAAGGATAATCATATCCACCCGTTAACTTTTTTATTTAAAATAGTTAAGGCGTCATATATTTTTAATGAAACCTGTATTTATTTTAAAAAAAAATTGAATTAATCTTCAATATTATTTAGAGCCATACGCGTACAAACTTTTTTAAGAATTTATTGGTTACTACGCGGTTTCAGTAAACCATATATGCATACTTTCACGCCGATTTCCCGAAGAGTTAGGCAGAGATGATAGATCACCATACAGTACGATCACAGCAGACTTCTTTCGCTTTAACTACAGACATACATCTTTTTATACATGCTGTACGATTACGGGTCCTACGTGCTTGTAAGTGAAGAATAAATATATAAAACTAAAACACTCGTACATGATAAACTTTATTTCGGTTAGTCAGCCAGTTTGAAAGATGCCTTCACTGCATGAAGAATCTCCCATAACGTAAACAAAATGTTTCGACCTGAAACGAATTTTATACCAGGGAGCTAATCATGAAACTATCTATTCAAGTTAGCTCTTCCAGAGTCCATCGGTCTCTTCCATTTTTTATTATCTTAACTTTGAACAAAGAAATCGGTTTTTGCTTTATAGCCATTCCTTAGCCATGACCACCCAGAATCATCCCTAACATCGTAACACAATCAATTGTGCCGCTCGGCAGTCACGGCACGACTTTGCTCCGGATAATTTCGCTTTTCATACACACGTTCCAATCACGGAAGCCTATCTCAACCACCCTACGTATGTTCACATATTTCAGATAACTTTACTCAGAGGGTTAATATAAAACGGTCGGCATCAAATTCATATATGCGCGATAAAATCTTTTCGACAGGAACGTGTTTTTAAAACCCTAATCCTATGCATCAAAGTAAAAGTAGCTTTTTAGGTTTTTTTTAATTACATTCTTTTATATTTTTTTAATGCAATAAACCTTCTAAAAATTCGTCTTGTTGAAGAGGTATGGTTGTGTTTGTGTAAAAAAATTTACATATCCTTACATTTGTTTTTAGAATATAACAGAATAGTGATTCTTTATTGTGTAATTAATATTAACAACAAACTCAGAGTTTTTGTGCAATAAAATGGATTTCTTCGAGTCAACCGTTGGGGTGATGAGGATAAAAAGTTTTTAAATGCCGAACTGGTGACAGAAATCATTAAACTATTATTTATACACATACATGTACAGTAATTTATATTTATTTGTGTGTATTTGTTTTTGTGTTTTTAACAAAATCAATATTGTTAGCTTCGATTAAAAAATAATAAACACGAAATAATTACGATAAAGGTTTAAGCTGATACGGTTACATTTATCCATACTCATATTATAAATGCAAAGTCTCTATCCGTCTGGAAAACTCTATCTGTCTTCTGTTTTTTGCGCCTAAACTGCTAAAGCTAAAAAATGTTGATGAATTTCGGTATCGATATAATCTGGACCTGGAAGAAGAACATAGGCTACCTTATGTAACTCGAATGAATGTAAATAGGGGATGAAACTAATAATATCTAGGAATTAATTCAGCCCGCCATCTAAACGACATTGACCCGAGCGGCGCCGGTACCTCAGCCAGTTCTTAATAAATATGAACAATTTGCCCTGGACCTACTTAGGCCGTAAGATAAACCTCAGCATTCAATTGGCCAAAAAAAATCAGAGACAAGTCAGGCTGGTCATGAACATTCTTTTCAGCGTCTTCGACGTAGGTAATAACAGACTCTTACGCTGAAACCTCTCATGGTCCGGCCAGGAGTCCTTACATTTAAATAACGAGGGTCATGTAAACTGAATTGACACCAGCGGCACCGCATGTTACAAAAGCGAAAGAGTGTCTGTTTTGTAGGATTCCGCTAGCTACATAAGAGGAACAGCTGTAGTTTCGCTCGAATGTTTTTTTTCATTTTTAATTTTTTTTATGTAACTGGACATCTGGTCGCGAACAAAATTTTAACGAAATGGCTGAATCTGGGTCCACAGGTTAGAGACTAACTCTCTGATGCTAAATATGTCGGCATGCCTGCTCCAAGTGGTTTTTGGTGCCTTTTTTCAAACGTGCCCAGCGTTGCTTAACCTCGATGATGGAATGTCGAGTCGTTCGCAGCTGGCTTACCCAGGCTACGTTTCTTATCTTCTCATTTTGCTCTAAATATATCAAGGAATACGTTTGGCACAACCGTCCTGCCAAAACATAATAATACGTTGCTCGATCATAACGGAACCCTAGAATCGCGAATCCAACTCGCACATGGCCGATTTTTGAGAAGGAGCTTAGCGCCCCTCCCGGGTCGCGGCGGGTGCAGGGTCAATCTCCGACTATGTGGTCGGAATACTAAACATTTTGCCGTGCCATCCGATATACCTACCGCCACCCGCCGCTGCGCCATCCATTTCCTGGTGTGGGAGATTCTATTAGTTTCGGAAGATTAACCAAGCTCAGTTATTGTTTATCATAATGCGGATATGTACGTGCTCTTTCAAAGATGGGTTCGTTTCCTAGACAAACTACTATTATACATTTATTTTTATGTTTAAATTTCCTTTTTTTGTAACTGGACATGGATAGCTAAAACCACATGATCCACACCACAATGATCATGCTATTAGCCTAACAACCCACATTCCTGAAGTAATTAGGCGCCATCTCTGGACCCAATCTTTATTTCGTGGGATACAATTTATTATTAAGCACTGTCATGAGCATGTCGGCGCCAAATAAATATTTATTTACTTAATACATAATGATGATTATGAACTAAAATCACCGATTTATAAAAACTACATCAATTTATATACATACGTTACATTCAAGCGATACTTTAAGTAATATTCAGTGAACTCATTCAAAGAATAACTTGTTTTTTAAATATGTTTCTCAGTCAAATTCAAATGGGCCCTGAAGAATAGACTTACCACTTTATTCCTTTCATCAACAGGTGGAATTTCGGATTTCTTGGTGACACTTTGATGCAGGCCAACCTTTACACTTGCACAGCAGTAATTCTTGTGAAAATGTTATTCTGCAGTTCAGACGATCACGTTATGTGGGCGACCTAGCCTACGTTTTATTATGGTTCCGTACCCAAAGGGTGCCAACGGAACCCTATTACTAAGCCTCTGCTGTCCGTCCGTCTGTCCGCCTGTCCCGAGGCTGTATCTCATGAACCGTAATAGAAAGGCAGCTGAAATTTTCACTGAGTGTTTATTTATTTTGCCCCTATAACAGAAATATGCTGTAAAAATAATAATAATTAATGGGGGAACCAATACAAAAAACTGATTTTTTGTGTTAAATCTTGTACGATGGTACGGAACCCTTTGTGTGCGAGTCCGACTCGCACTTAGCCGTTATTTTAATAACCCTATGGCTTCCGTTCGGTCGATATCTACCAAGTTTTTGGCGCAAAAATCCGCCTTTTCACAACAATTTACCGTATGCAGGGAGCATACTTACACATACATAGTGCACCTCTCGAGAACAATCTCTTTCGGCCGAATGGTCCAAATATTGTTCTAATATAATTTTAGTGGGCCGAAGAGATGTCTGCATACAAATAGCATGTGCGCGCCATGTAGATAGACAAGTGGCGCCATCTGTTGACCAAGGTTGGTCCGCGGGCAAATACATTTATGCCCGCGTGCGCCACGTAGATGGCGCACACGTAACAGTAGCAATGCAGTCAGGCATGATTTTTTGTTGCGTAACGTGCAATCCAACGTAATCCCAAAGGGGTTTTCCCTCCGGAAATCGAGCCTGGCCGTGCGTTCACTACACCCCGGCTCCGGCAGATCATCTCATGTCGACTAAACGTGAAACTTTAGACGGCCGACATCAAAAGCTTTCTGACGAGTTGAATAGGGCTCCGTTTGTCGGATACGGCAGCTCCGCTCCATCGCGCCCCCGCCGCCTATCAAGTATAACTTCTGGGGGTTGGTTACACATTAATAGACTTGATTTTATCGTTATTTCTGTTTCCACATTAAAATATTCAAAATATTGAATCCATCCATTGAAGTTGCACTTTCGTTGAACTTTCCTGAAGGAACGCATTTCTACTGCATTTATTTTACATTCGTACCTTTTCTGCCATACCTACCCAAATATCTGCGTGTTCATATTATCGATCACATATACACGATGAACAGAAAATGACGAATTCACAAAGTTACAAGGAAAACCTATTGGATACATGAAACGAACTCACATATGTTCTTACATTTACACCGTCGCTGTACATAATGTTTTGAAAACTTACGGTTTTCCGGTGTGCAATGCCGTACTTGGCCGACATGTTTCGCCTTCAAAGACGGAAGCATCGTCAGGGCCACTTCGTTGCCCCGGAGTTGCTGACAGCCCGGCTGTCAGACGTAACGGTAACTAAGGTCGTTGGAGGCGAAACATGTCGGCCAAGCACGACATTGCACACCGGAAAATCGTGAGTATTCAAAACATTATGAAATGAACTGTCACTGCATACCAGTTCCTTTCGTGAACTTCATAAGTTTAGCAAACTTGCAACGATACCTACCAACGATACTATTATTTTCACCTACAGAAGAGAAAATATTTTTTTTTATCTGGAGATTTTACCGAAAATCTGGAATAGGGCAGAGTCAATTCTGCCACAGATTTCTTGATTTCCTGATTCGGCTGTCTCCATCGCTGTAGTACCTAAGAATTCAGGGTCTGAGTTTTCATACTTCTGTTTATATCTTTATCAGAAATATAAACAGATCGTCGTAATGTTACTATGTGATTAGGTCGCTGAAATAGTTCGTTACAGAAATAATAGTATTCAAGGTCCTTGTATACGGTCCAGGTCACCTCTTTCTCTAAAATATGGTTGAGAGGGGACAGCTGGACCCGGCGTGATGCTCGTGAACGGGTCCTGTTTGTAGGGAATAGCCTGCTCCAATTGGCAACTTGTTAGATGGTGGACATTATTATTATTATGGCCTATACACTAAATCAAGTATAACATTATTTTAATATTTCTGATTTTTTTTTCTTAGTGCCACCCACTGCAGGGCTTTGGCCTCTCTTGACCATCTTGAGATTTAGTCATTTAAAGAAATCTCCCGTGGTGACCAACCACATCTGCAAATGTCTTTGCAAATAAACTGATATATTTATCATGAGGACGTAATCACTACATAGTATAAAACAAAGTCGCTTTCTCTGTCCCTATATCCCCATGTTCGCTTAAATCTTTAAAACTACGCAACTGATTTTGATGCGGTTTTTTTTAATAGATAGAGTGATTAAAGAGGAAGGTTTATATGTATAATAACATCCATTAAATAGTGGAGAAATACTGTTATTTTTGAGGTTTCCAATGTGATGTCATAAAAAAAGACGTGTGGCACTCGGGGACTGCCGCGGTAAAGCTATTGCATAGCATTTTGTATCAAGTTATGCCGGCCCGCCCCCGCCGCCGCTCCCGCCGCCGCCCCCGGCCCCGCTCCCCCTGGTGTGAAGTAGCACTACCGGCATCGCCCGTCGGAGTGGGGAGCGTGAGGTTTTTTTTCGTTACGGAATTTCTGGATTCGGTCCCCGCGCTCAAGGCCCTCGATAGAAGCTATGCAATAGCTTAAAAAATCATTTTTCCGCTTACATTGCAAACGCAGGCTGAACCCTACGAGATTTGTCAAAATAACGTACTAAGTATTGTACACATTGAAAAGGTCTACAGAAAACTCCGCTATGGTATATGTCTATCTCTTATGGATATCCCACAATAACATTTTTTTGTTATTTACTTTTTACGACACATAATGGCTAATTTTCGAAGTGATTTTAACCAATACAGCCTTAATCCTTATCCAATTAAATACCTTAAATATATTGTTGATTTAATATGGATCTATATGGCCCGTTACAGCATGTGATTTAAATGAATATTTTCGAAGATATTACAGATTTAAAAATTGCAATGACCATTAATAAATCGCAGGGTCAAACCTTCAACGTTGCAGGTTTAGATTTGAGCGTTGACTGTTTTTCACATGGCCAACTGTATGTCGCTCTTTCAAGAGTAACCTCTAGAGAAAACATGTTTGTATTGTCTAATGACAATAAAGCTGTGAACGTTGTATATAATGACATTCTGTAATATATTAATTGCTGTAAAAATAAAATAAATAGGTAAAAATTTAAAAAAATTAAATAAGTAAAAATGTAGTGTATGAATTTAGATATTCCAAAGATAGCAGGAAATACTCATGGTATAAGGAAAGGGGCATTGTTTTACTCCAAATTTAACGCGTGCGGGCCACGGGCAGTAATGAATAAATCAAAACGAATGGATCGATGTTAATCCTTTTTTCAGTAAGTGACATTAACATGTTAACATTAAGTGACAATTTTATACCCGTGCGAAGCCGGAGCGGGCCGCTAGTTTGATATAAATTTTAATTCGTCTTTACCGGTGTTTTTCTCCTATCGTCAATGATAAATACTTTCTGTTAATATTACAAGGAAATAAGTTAATTTATTTACAATCGCATGTCGGGAAGCAGTGAAAAACACTTTGGTAAATGTACGTTAAGGTGGGCCATCCCGCTCAACTCCCCATACAAACGGGGAAAGAAGATCACGCCCACATTTCATGTCAGAGATCCAAAATTTTGCTCAAAGTAGCTTTATTTGATCGAACTAGATGTCTGATGACCGTTGGCATTGTTTGGTTTCTAAGTTTAAGTTTATATAGATATACATAGCCTTTTTCATCTGCTTGGTTTTTTTTTTGTGTTTAATTTTATTTTTGTTTAATTTTGTTTCATTTTCTTTTTCTCTTGCTGCTTACTTCTATGTCATGTCCTATTAAGGATTTTTTGTTATATGTTTTGCTCTAAAATGTTACATTTATAGTTTTAGATACATATTTAACAATGTGTTGATATTTTCTGGATTAGTTGCTTTCGGTTTATAACTCCATTTTAACTAATGTGATGTATCTATTCTGTAATGTACTTGTGTGTCTTTTGCTGGTTGTATATGTAGTTATTTTGGACAAACTATTTCTGTAAATAATTTGTGTGTACAACCGTTTTGGCGCCTTATAAATAAAATAAAACAAAATAAAAGTTATAAGGTCTGAAAGGTCGAATTTTGAAAGGTCTGAAAAGCGTGTTTTATACAATAACTTTGGAGATGGATTACTCAATGATAAAATAAATACATCTTAATAATATTAGTCATCAGACATTTGTTTTATGATAATTTATAATAAATTTAGGTTTTGTTAAATTTTTGACTACAGCGGTCGTGGTTTACTTTTAGCTAGAAGTCGTTTTGTAATTAAAATTTTCGTAAATCTTACCAAATCAAACACTATGCGCATTGTCTGCTTTGTGGACATGCTGCATTCGCCTCATCACGGAGCCTGTCTTTTTCTTTGAAACATAGAAGGTCCCAGAGCGCAAAAGCACGGTTTTGTACCGTGCCCGCGAATGAGTTAGTCCCGCAGGGAAGGGACACCTTAAGCCTGGTATTCACCAAGTGCTGATTTATTTTAATCAACACTTAAAGGGCCTTTATTACTAAAGTGCTGATTATATTGTACTGGTATCGATTGCAAGCTGCTAAGAAAATATGCTGCAATTCAGTTAATCAACAGTAGGTGAAAACCAGTCTAACGAGTGATGAATAAATAATAAACTACATCAATAACTGGACTGCATTTCATCTAACAGTACGGTTATGTAGCAGGACGGTACGCTGCCGGCACACTACGCGGCGCACCCCGCTGGAGGACTGCACTTTGCGGGGGCGGACCGGGTGCGCGCGCAGCTCTCCAGCCTGCCGCCTGCCCCCTCCCTCACCGCCGCGCCCGCGCCCGCCGCACCGCTACCACTGGTGCTGTACTGCGACGCTCTAAGCCGCGTCGACTACACTTCGCTGCAGGTTCGCATTGCTTTCTAATCATTATAGAACTTACGGTTTCCCGGTACGCCGTACTGGGCCTACACGTTTCGCCTCTAACGCCGGAGGCATCGTTATGGAGTCATGTCTCACTAACTTTTTCGCAGACTCTGTTTTTTTATGCAACCTGTTATGGATAGCTAACACCACACAACTACCGTTATGATATTAGCCCAATACACCCTATTCCCCAAGGAATTAGGTACCATGCCAGGACCTTCCCTTTTATCCTCCTTTTTACGGCTACATTGAACTGGATGGAAAACACGGACAATTTTTCATTGCCGCGTGGACCATCTTTTCATCCAATGCGAGGGCACCAACCCGGGCGAGCTTAAACCCTACCACCTAGTAAGGGAAGGGGACCTTCACTTTTACATGGATTCCGCACCATGGAGCAGCTCGCATTCGTGACCAAATGCACTTATCGAACTCAGAAATAGATAGAAAGTGGTGTATGTCGGGGCGAGGAATCGAACCCAGACCTCTGGTACGCTAGGCCAGTCCCCGCGTCACTAGGCTACGAGCCGCTACAATTTTAGACTGCAAAGATAAGTCCTCAAGGCCGATAGTTAGAATTATAGACAAATCACTAGTAGTCCTGTCTTCGCGAACAATTCCACTGGCTACATTTTTTTTAACCTTGTCTTCATTTCGACAGAGTCTGAAGTTGCTCGTGCAGGATTGCCGCGCGGCCCAGCGGCGCGTACTTTTTTTCGCCGCGCAGCCGCCGGTACTGGCGCAGCTGCAGGCGGCGCTGGGCCAGGATCTGCTGACCTGCGCCACCCCAGCCGAGCTTCATCTCATGCTCAACGGTCAGTGAGCGTCACATTCAATATCAGCAGGTCTATTCCTGGCATTTAGTAATCAGGAATCAGGAACCCTGAGTCTAGAAAACCGCGTTTATAGCGATTTTCGAAGAGAGTTTTTCGACGGAAAACTTTGGTTAATTAAAAATCTATGCTCCGGAATATTTTAGTCAAGAAAATCCCTTTGAAAAACGCTACAAAAGCGGTTTTCTAGCCTCAGGATTCCTGATTCCTGATTATGGAATTCGAGGAATAGACCTGCAGGAAAAGAGTCTAAGGCTGAGATAAATAGCCGTAACAGAAACTAAGACTAACGAAAAGTAGTACTTCACTACACTCTCAGCCTAAGTTTGTGCTGACGTCTGAGAAGCGAAAAACCTCGATACCATCAAGTTGTAAGTACTAGTTATTAATTAAAAATATATGTAATTGGACACGGATGGACAAGGCCAAACGTCATAATATTAGCGTAAAACACCACATTTCCGAAGGAATTAAGTGCCTTGCCAGGACCTTTCCTTAATGAGCACGGTTACATTGAACTGGATGGAAAAGACGGACAATTTTCCATTGCCGCTTCGACTAGGTCCTAGGTAGATGGTAGGGTTAATCCCGCAAGAGCTGGTGCCATCGCATTGAATAAACGATGTTAGAAGTGCCAATGAAAATTTTCCGTGAATGTAGTAGTGCAATATAAGGAAGGTCCTGTCATGGCACATAGTTCCTATGTGAGTGGTAGTCTAATATTCAAATTATGGGTGTGGTAAAGTCATCCATGTCCAGTTACTTTTAATTAAATAGGTGTTTTGAGTTAGTTAAGGGTCTAGTTTCTACTTTTATATCTTCCAAATGAATAATGCTTGATCATAATACTTGATAATAATACTTCATTTTTACACTTACTTCAATTTAATACAATATTATGTCGAACAACAGTGAAAATTACAAATGAATGAACGAAATAGATGAAATAATATTATGTCGTCCATTTCCAGACTTCATTACCAAAAAGCAAGCGTTTACAGCGTTCAGTTTTCATTAAATTGACGAATCCATGATTTTTCTTTGTGTGAAATAAACTAACATGCAGACGTAGATTTTGACAAATATTTTTTTAGACTCCTAATGTATGAGCAAATAAAAATGAACTCTTTTAGTTAGTTGATTGAGTAAATGATAGAGCTACAGCGATGTATATAATTGAATGTTGCATTATTTTGTACTTGTTCCAGACCCTGCCATTACAACTCCTCAGGAGCCATTGCAGCAAGTCTGCCTGGACAGTCATCACACAGATGACTCCGCGGCGCCCGGCCTCAGGCCAAGTGTCGATACCAGATTATAGTACCGGTATAGTTACTTAAGGTGGGCCCGTAAGCATCCGAAAATTACGCTCCCCATACAAACGTAGTTTACTAGTCATTTGAAAACCACTATTCCAATTTGCTTGATATTTGGGACTTAATATCTGGCAACAAATATCTATGGCTGCGTGTGTTTGTTTTTTCGAAAAATTTATCCTGTGTCACATAACAGAGAAAAGGAAATTTGTATGAAGATTTTCCTATGCCTGTTATTTGAATTGCTTTAGATTTTTCAGCAAAACAAAAACGTGCAGCTACGGATATTTATTGTAAAATGTAAGATACCAAAAATCAAAACAGTGTTCTTCAAATGATTCGTAAACTACGTTTGTATGGGGAACATAGCTCACGGGCCGTTTTTCAGTAATAAACGTACCTATTTGTACAGTTGATATTTTTATGTTTTAATTAAGACAAATTAATGCAACAAAACAGTTATCTCATTAATTTGGGGTTATTCAACGATATCTGTATAGACTTTGCAAACATATTTTAAAAATATTTAGCAAAAATACATTATATTGAAGCAGGATTATAATCTGCGACCTTTTAATTACATGTCCACTGCAATTAGGTTGATATTATATTGATTCCAATTAAAATAACTAAGCGTAAGATTAATATGCTAAATCAATTTCATTTCATTTCATTTATTTATTCAACTTCTGGTAATAAAACTACAATAAGTCATGTCACAATTTGATTGATCCGCGGATTCGATCAACCAGTGAAGAAGAACCCGCAAAGAAACTTCACTGGTCTATAAATTATGTTTTTTTTTCCGTACCCAAAGGGTGAAAACGGAACCCTATTACTAAGCCTCCGCTGTTCGTCCGTCCGTCCGTCCGTCCGTCCGTCCGTCCATCCGTCCGTCCGTCCGTCCGTCCGTCCGTCCGTCCATCCGTCCGTCCATCCGTCCGTCCGTCCGTCCGTCTGTCCGTCTGTCACAGGGCTGTATCTCAGGCACCGTAACAGGTAGACAGCTGAGATTTTCACAGAGTGTGTATTTATTTTGCCGCTATAACAACAAATAGGTATGATTAAAAAATAATTAAAATTAAAGGGGGCTCCCATAAAAAAAACGTGATTTTTTTGTTTTTTTTTTTCTACGATGGTCCGAGTCCGACTCGCACTTGGCCGGTTTTTTTCGTCGACATAAATGATATAACACAATTATGATTTCATACCTAAATGCTACTGCCAAACTTACATTGGTAGAACGGTCTAAAGCAAAGAACTAAGAACTACGAGGAAACAACAACCCACAATGTGAAAAGCACTGTGACGATCAAATATAATCAATAAATTGATGATTGATTGACGTGATTGTCAGAATAGCTCAGCGGTAGATCAGGGTTTTTTTTTCAAAATCCTCAATGATTACTATAATTTACCAAATCTCAAAGAAATGTTCACAAAAAATACAAACATACACCTTAGAGGGCACAGCTTAAAACTTAACCACTCTGCATCAAATTCTAACCCCAGGAAACACTTCTTGGTGAACAGAGTTGTAGACTCTTGGAACAAGCTGCCGGAGGAGGTCATTAGTGCTGAAACTGTAAATGGATTTAAAAACCGACTAGACAAACACTTAAAGGCAATAAAAAAAAATAACAAATAATCAATAATAATAATAATAAACAATCAACAACCAATAAATAAAATCAATACAAATATAGAATGTGAATGATAAGTAATATTAGTAATACCATTTTTATTTATTATTTTAATATACAAGTGCACTCCAGGAAAAATGAAATTCACGCATCAGCTTTAAGCTGCTAGTGATGTAAATAACATAACATAACATAATGTCATTGAATAACATCCAAGTAAATTAGTACAGTGTTTGTTTTTGTAATGTTGTTAATTTTATAATACATGTAAGGAACCATTATTGTTTAAATATATATGTTTTTGTAAGACAATTATTAATTAGGTTACTTTTACTTAACATATCTGTAAATTAAATAGAAAATAAGATATACCTCGACTGAAGATAATATGTTGGCCGATATGTTTTGTGAATAAATCAATCTAATATTACTGAAAGTGTCTTTTTGTTCTGATTTTTGTGATATAAAATATCCACAGTTGGATTTTATTAAATTTAACACATTTTAGTCAAATCCATTCAACCTCTGGGCTGGATCAAATTTATAATTATAATTTACAACTGTATAATCAACACCATTGCACTGATTGTTGGTGGATCGTCTAAAACGGAGAAACTATGCTAGGGTTTTTATTTTATCAATTGTGTCAGCTCAGCATTTACGTAGCTGGCTAATAAGGTTTATATTCAAAATCAATTTTTAATACGATTAGTTAGCATAAGAATATTATTTCCTAAGTTCCTTTTGGTATGCGAATAGTTATTATGAAAACAAACATGTATCAATTGTTATTTAATAAACATGTGACAGAACTTATGACCTGACTAGATATATAGTTCTACGAATTGCATTTAAACTATTACAGGGCTAATAATTTTAGTCGCACGAGCCAGTGTTAGCTGGATGTATCTAACAGGAGTCCCCCTTAAAATGCAACATCGCTACTCTGTATGCAAATATTATGCGAGCGAGGTTGCTGCCGGTACAGAACATTGCACTCGGGGTATTGTGACATGACTCCCTCGAGGACATGACCTCACGATGCTAAATTCACTGTGGTGTAACGCGCAGGCATATCCTGAAAATTCGGCGATCAACTCGCAAACAAGGACACGCGCGTTGCAACAATCCTGTTTAGTGCAAGCCGTAAAGCCTGCTTACCGGAAAATGTCAGATTCGTTGGAAACGTCTGCTGATCTCCCGATAGGAAACGAGTATGAGGTACATCGTACTCGAATATATGCCATTGTTTTTTGATTAACATTATTAAATTGTAATGCCATTCTATCAAACACAGCACTGTTCATATTGTCTTCGTGTACTGTATTAAGTCAATCTTAAACTAGATCCTGTATAGGTCAGGACTTTGTGTACGCTAAGTCACAAAGTTACATTTAGTTTTAATCGGGACATCATTTCAAAAGATACTGCATAGATCAGAAATTTGTGTACACTGAGTCCATTCACATGCAATTTTAATTGTGATACAATTTCAAATTGATGGATTCAAATGTGACGATTTATTTATTTTTTTATTAAACAGGTGCTTATATCTATATATATGTTATTTATCAATATCATGGCCATAAGATACCAGAGCCCCAGCCAGCGAGTAAAAGTAAATAAATAAAGATGTAATTTTCCGCTGGCTGAAGCGAAAGAAAAGTAACAAATAAGATTGACTCTCGACAGTCTGCTTTCTTTGTCTTGTTAGTGGCTTGTCCTCCAAAATTATGTAAAGCCCTTAATTAAACAAGGAAAAGTTGGCCAGTTTTTTTTTTCCAGAAAATATCATTATTTAGATCCGTAGGCACTAAAGAAAATATTTTTGTAACAAAGAGAATTTCAGGGCATACTCAGATTTTTTTTCTTGAAACTGAAAAACAGAATTATTGCATCATGTGTACGGAAAAATTAAGGCGGTAGGACTAGTCAACTACTCGTGCCATACAAGTGCACCGTCAAACAAATGTAATAATATGTATTGAAAATCCTCAGCAAGTCCAAATAGAACTCCAGACTGAATGGATTGATATTTTTTGATTCTATCATTTATTTAAATAATAATACATTATAATGAAAAAGTTGATTTTTTACATTAGAAATCTGAAAATAATATGATTTCTAGATATAAGCAAAAAGCATATATGCATAAACGTCAGTGGCGCGACACTTCGGCGATCGCTCTCCGAAGTTAAGCAACGCTGGGTCCGTATAAAATATTTTTTCAAACCTGACTGGTAGTTCCAGAGATTAGCGCGTTCAAACAAACAAAAAAACAAAAACAAAAAACTCTTCAGCTTTATTATATTAGTATAGATATAGATTATGGAAACCCTAGAACAAAATTGCATTCAACTTTTTTGTTCCTAATACATCCAGGACAATACTTCTGTTATCAGAAGTATGCTCCAAACTGCGTTTGCTACCGCCATAGCTCACAGCTCCAAAAGGAGCAAAAAATAAACTTTATAATTTCATAATGCAAATTAATATCGTTTCGAAATCGAAACAAATTGCTTGTCCCGGAATTCAGACCAACAAAAAAAACATCATACAATATTTCATATTGAGGATTGATACTCCCAGAGCAATTTTCCATCCTATGGCGACGACACGTGCCTCGAACTACACGTTGCAAGGATGTACAGAATATATCTTAAGAATTTGATATGTATGTCGGCGCGCGGGCTTCTGCAGCCCTGCGCCTTGTAATATGAAAATTGGAACGCCTATGTGTGTGCGTTCAGATGGAGTCGTGTTCCTAGAGTAAAAGAGACAGATAACGTCGAGTGAGCGAGACAAGACTATAGCTCGAGTGAGTGCAATAGCACTAGCAGCGGTGGTCGCGGGCCACACACGCACTTGTCCGGCGGCGGTCGGCTCGAACGGTTGTCTGTACTCGGAGGACACGAACCTATCTACGCTTTTCCAGAGCTTGCAAGATGGACCCTCAAGAAGCCTCAAGCCACACCTGTGACGCTCCGACATGTATGTATGTTTAATCGACCGTGAAGTACAGACACATTAATTAAAGAAAGAACCCTGTAAACTACTTTACGAATATACTGCAAGGCTGGACCGAGCCAGCAGAACATACCATTCGCGGGTATTGAGTCTACCGAATGCATCCATATCACATTTCTAGTAAAAAGTATACATGCGTAGTAACAAAAGTAAGAAAGCTTAGTATGTATCTTTTTTATATAGACCGTCAGTATGTTAGCCCAACACACCACATTCCCGAAGGAATTAGGTGCCTTTATAAGCACGGCTACATTGAACTGGAGGGAAAACACTTTGTGGATTGCCGGTTCGACCATCTTTCCAATGCTATTGTAGCAAACTGGGCGTGCTTAAATAAACCCTACGGGGAAGGAGACATACACATAGTTTTACATGGATTTCGAACAATAAAACAGCCCGCATTATTGTGGAAATGCACGTATTCAACTCAGGAACAGATAGTAAGTGGGGCCTTTATGAGGCGAGGTCGTACGCAAGACCTCTGGCATAGAAGACAAGTATGTGCGACGCTGAGGTATTGGCAGCTCAAGACAGCTATCCAAATGTAGCATTTTAGCGTTTTACTAAAGTATCATTACATTATGTTCTTAATAATATAAATCCTAATAATAATAATAATAGTTTATTTCAGGCATAGACAAAATTCTAATTATAAATACATAACATCAACACTTAATACTTAAACACTAGTTTTAATCACATCATTGCCACTTGTCGGATTTAATATTACAAAATGTTTGTTAAACAAACTTTCATTAATTTTTCTATAAAAGCAGCTCTCGTCTTTCTCATAATTGCGTAGAAATCATCAACCCTGCTTTTCATTGCAATATCCCTGCGTTGTCTTTCCATATCATCGTCATCCTGTAACTTATCAGTAAGTACATGCCCTAAGTAAAGTATTTAAACTTTGTAACAATTTTAAGTTTAAAACCGCATAAAGTTACCGGTGGCACGCTAACAGGTCCAGCGCCAGACCTAAACACAACTAGTTCCGCCTTTTTCACTTTATATGTTAGGCCGTGCTGGCCGGCATACCGCTCGCAAATGGCTACCAACTTTCGCAGACCTTTCACAGAGGGACTCAACAGCGCCATGTCATCCGCATAGCTGATATTATTTATGCACATGTTACCCAGGTGACATCCAACACCTGCGCTGCTGAGCTCCTCTATGAGTCCATTCACATAGAGATTGAACAGGTCCGGAGATGTGATCCCACCCTGTCGCACACCACAGGTCAGTCGGTATTCCCCAGACAACGTTTCGCCCCAGCGTACCGAGTTCAACTGATTCTCGTACCAGAATGTCAACAGATGTACTATCGCCTCTGGTACCTTTGCCTGCCTAAGCTTTTTCCATAATGTCCTAACCATCATTTTGATTTCAAAAAAACAATTCTAAGACGTAATAATGTTTTATGTATAACATATATGTAAACTTGTTTAACTAACCTCTATTATGAGTTACCCTAAATTTCACAGTGATACCTTCAGCGAGCAGCTAAAATTTGTAAAATCCATCGCAAGCGAGTGCTAAATAAAAAATAACAAAAAAGTCCCGTTGAAAGTTTCTCAATCGCGAGAACTTTTTAACGACACCGTCTCATTTGCATTCGGACCTTTTATTTGGTCGTTATCCTGAGCCTGAGCTAATCTGTCGACGCTAATGGACTAATTTTCGCGCTGGCAAGATCGTAATCTGCCTACTCACCGGACCACCTCTGGCTCGCCCCTCTTGGAGGTGGATCGCAACTTTCTAATTGCTTTTTACAAATTTGGCGGTGATATAGAAAGAAAACGTGTGCGAGTCGAACTCGCACACGAAGGGTTCCGTACCATCGTACAAGATATAACCCAAAAAAATACGCAATACCTTTAATTTTTTTTTACCTATTTGTTGTTATAGCGGCAAAATAAATACACACTCTGTGAAAATTTCATCTGCCTACCTATTACGGATCATGAGATACAGCCCTGTGACAGACGGACGGACGGACGGACAGCGGAGGCTTAGTAATAGGGTTCCGTTTTCACCCTTTGGGTACTGAACCCCAAAAAATCAATTAATTAAGATGATACTATTCCAAAAGCAAGGTGCCCAAAGCATTGTAGCATTCTTTCTTCTAAATCTTTCTTCTAAAAATTATTCTAGAAATGTTTTCATTTAACTGAACATGAAAATGGTCGTGATATAGACCCAACTCACTGCATCCTCGAAGGAATTATTTGCCATGCCAGGAATACCATTAAACTTGATGGAAAATACGGGCAATTTTTCATGGCCGTTTCGAACGCTCTATTAATTGTTTGTAGCTATCGAATGAGATCTGTTTTGAAATTTTTCTTCAAAATAATAAACAAATTCCAGTGTGTTTCAATGTTGGTAAATTCTTTTCCTTGGTATCATTTAGATAAATATAATCAGACACAGACATTAAGAGATAGCATGATGTAAAGACCGTTGAAATTCAATTCAATTTGCGTCAATCCCTGCTGAATTTATCAATAATCAATTGCTAAACAAGCATTTTCTTTTTAAGGTCCAAAATGCGAAAAAAGGGACTCTTATGGTTTGGCTCTGGTGTCCGTCGGTTACACGCATTTTGTTCCGAATTGTTCTCCCATTTAACGGTTCTTTGAAAATTCAAAAACCAAATTACTAATACATAATACCCACTTATGTCAGTGAGTCAGGACATGAGTTCTGTCACACTCAATCAAAACTTTTGAATTTCTTTTTTTAAATTCGAATTACGAATCTTCCATGAAATTAAATTGTGCACTAATACGAATTTTATTAATTTTTAAAAAATGAAATGATGGACGCTTAAAGAAGATCAGTCCGTCAGTCCGACCAGTTGCATCGGTGCGGGGTATCGCGCCGAATTAATTTTCGTCCTACTGAAAGTTTTGAATACATACAGATTCATTTATCACTTAATCAAATGATAATCATAATAAATATTTGAACTTTAGTGTAGAAGACCGAATTGGTCTTCTACACTAAAGTATAAAAATGTGGAACGCTCTCCGATCCACATTTTTCTTTAGTTTTAGTTTTAATTTTTAAATTTTACTTTTAGATGTTAATAAGTATTAAATAAATATCTTGTTACAACAAATACTTGTTAGAGGTAAAAATACCCAAGAAGACCGAATAAGAAGTGGTCGCTCTCGCACTCTTAGAACTCAAGATGCCGCGTTGTGTAAAAACGTTGCGCGGGAAAAGTAACCGTGAAATTATTATTTCAGATGAACCAATTTTAATCGTGGATGAGAACTACAATAAAGACAATGGTAAGGTTTACGCCCACAACAGCGACGAAGCCGCGTGTCCAGTTTGGCCATTTCCCATCGTCACTCATGATTTGGCTCATATTTGGCCTTAACTTAAGTAAATTTTTGTGATAAATGCATACAAATCAATCCAGTTGTGTATCAAAATGCAGTCCTCACAACCTTTGTGGAACTGAGTATACAGGAAGATTGTGCGCCGGCTATTAGAACGAAAAGCAGGCGAAACTGGCTAGCGACGCGTGAAATTGACCTCATCCGACACGAAGACTGGCCCTTCTCCAGTCCAGACTTAGGCTGAGATAAAGAGTCGTAACAGAAACTAAGACTAACGAAAAGTAGTACTTTGTGACGTCAATTTGCGTTACTTTGAGATTTCGTCCATACAAAATGTGTCAAAGTGACGTCACTAAGTACTACTTTTCGTTAGCCTTAGTTTTTGTTGCGACTATTTATCTCAGCCTTAGTGTCCGATTACAAAATTTACAACACTTGTAGGAAAAGCCCTGCTCAAAGCCTGACTGATTTGGAATCACTTAATTCATCCTTGATCAAATCCCACCAGACTCATTTACATTTGGCTGAGATAAATAGTCGTAACAGAAACTAAGACTAACGAAAAGTAGTACTTTGTGACGTCAATTTTCATTACTTTGAGATTTCGTCCATACAAAATTTGTCAAAGTGACGTCACAAAGTACTACTTTCCGTTAGTCTTAGTTTCTGTTACGACTATTTATCTCAGCCTTAGTGTCCTTCACATATTGAGACTCGTTGTGACGGCTACATTGAAATTGATTGAAGTCAGGGACGATTCTGCTATACTTCATTTAATGCGATAGTACGACCGGGGTAGGACTAAACATAACACCTATTAAGTAAGGAAGCCCTTTACTTACCTACGCACAAGCAAACCCTGCGTTTTAAAACGGTAATCCGACCGCGCCCAGCAGCGGGAGCACAAATTAACGATAGTTTATATCGATCGATAAAGACTATTTCCTTCGTTTATTATGAGGATTCAGCACAAACACCGGTATATCATAAAACGGTAGATAAAACTCACCGATTGAATATACATATACAAAATCGAGATGAAGGTTGTTTTATCAATGTATACAAGCCCAAATATGTTGATCGATCTTGTTTGAAGTTCGACAACGCTATTTATATTGCGACGTACAACAAGAGACGATAAAACAATTTTAGGACATTTTAGACTCACAGAATTCCACACTCAAATGCAAACTATATTGTGCTTTTGCTTTCGGGCGCCTGCCTTGTGACAGAACCTCAGGATAAAATATAGAGTGTTGCAATTAGTTCATCGATATATATCTGGGACGTTATATATGTCGACCTACGTGTTTATGTTCGCAAGATTCGATAAATTTAACAACTTTCATATAAAGAACGATAGTTTATCTATTTTTTTGTGCTCTCACTGAGGGATTGCTTAACATCGGTTATCGAACCCAGAGATGTCGCACCAATGCGCTACTCTAATTAAATTAAAAGTACCCTAATTCATCCTAACCTAGCCTGACTTAAAAAGCTGTTTTATTCCTATTTGCATTGCCTACATTGCCGGTATTGTATTCTAGTCATTTTCACAAAACCGCATAGTAAAAGCAATTTCACACGTAAAGTAATTTACGTAACCTAAACGTAAGTTTTAATGAACTTGGCTGACACGGTGCCGTGAGGATATATCCATTTACTTTACTTTACATAAATATATCTGTGGAATGAGAAATAATTGATTGATCTATTTACAAAAAAACATATTTTACATTTCGAAAAATCTGTTAAAAACATTGTATGACTTCTCGCAGCGATAGTTTCTGTTTTCTCATTCTCATTAGAATTCCCCCTTTTTAAATAGATACTGTACTTGTAGTATTTCAAACTATAAATGAATCGACAGACGACCTACAACGAGAGAAAAGGTTTAATATTACTTTTGTCAGGGCAAGTTTCTTTCGAAGCGAAAAGATGCCAATTAGTCAACATTTTGCTTGCTCTCTCAAAGGATTCGCCTATAAAAGGGCATTCTTTTGGCACGTTTTTGGAACTGAAAAACATCTCAATAAATTGAAATAATAGTACCTGGGTGCTTTTTTAAATGCCGTGCGATCTGTTTTTGAGTAGCTAAATCAATGCATGCACATTTCATTCTACAAGTAGCGCGTAATTTTTGGTCACGATTAGGTAAATGGCTGAATCTGGGTTCACGTGCAATCTAGCTGACGCAACCACTTGCCGCAGGCAGACCGACACATTTTGCTTCAGACGGAAGTATCAGCTGAGTTATGTTTTTCTTTATGCGACCTGACATGGATGGTTAATACCACACAACTCCCGTTATGATATTAGTCCAATACATCACTTTCCCGAAAGAATTAGGTGCCATGCCAGGACCTACCCTTTATGAGCACGGCTACATTGGCCTGGATGGAAAAAACCGGTCATTTTTTCACTACCGCTTCGGCCATCTTTTCATTCAATAATGGTTTGAGAGCAGCCCTATCATTAAAGTAATAATAGCGTATACGCTAAACATGCGTAGCCTATATTAATTCTTGCGAAATTTAAGTGTTCCTAGGCGAATTGACTTTGGTTTCTATAATAGATACCCTATCTACGCCCTCTTCCACAACTTTTAAATGATTTCCAAAAGTGAAAATTAATTCCCTTTGAGACTTCTCAGAGTTGGACATTGCCAGTGCGATGCAGGGAAAAGAACCACACGAGCTTCTTTCTCTACTAGTCTCTCTTATTCCATCTTCTTTGTTCTTTCAGTTACTACTAACCTCGTAGATTTCGCATTGCGTGTAGCTATCTAATCAGATCTGTTTTGAGAATGCTATTCAAAATAAAATATACTTTTGAAAAGTTCCGTTGCTCGCATCGGAAAATGTAATCAGACATAGACATTAAAAGATAACATTTTATAAATAACGTTGTAATTCTAATCGAGTTACGTCAATCGCTGCGGCATTTATCAATATTCAATTACTTATCGAGTAATTGAATATTATTTTTTTATTGAGAAACAAGTTCTAACTTGAATTTTGAAATAAGCCTTGATACAGTATGAAATATTTATCCATATCGGGAACTTGCCGTTGCGCCTTTGTCACATTGTACAAAATGGCCACATGGTTATTGCAGGTAGCATATTTATAGTGTTAACATTAAAAACTAAGTTATAGTAAGTTAAAATACATATAAATATATTAAAAAAGTGTGAGATGGGACCTTACATTAGTACATACAATGCGATAGTATCAACCCGGGCGCACTTAATATTAGTAGGGGAAGTAGATAATAAACCCAGATCATTCTCTGAATAGTTACACAATGCTTTGTCCATTTCTCTCGAATCCGAAACTACATGTGAATGCAAAGGACAAAACGACAAAAAGGATTTGGGTTTATTAGTAACAGGAATAATAAACCCAGGTCATTCTCTGAATAGTTATACAATGGTTTGTCCCTTCCTTTTGAATTAGAAATTGCATGTCAATACAGAGAATCCCCTATATCACCCCTTCAACTTTTTTTTAATCATTTTCCTTCCCCAGGCTACAATCTTCTAGTCAAATTGCATGAAGATCTGGGGGTCCATTCAGAGTAAGAGTGAGTTCGAATTCGCCACTAAATATCAACTCACTTTTTTAAATAGTTACTGTTTCCACACTTCTAGAACACCATTACAGTTAGGTAAAAATCTGGTTTGTCCCGTAAATACGTTGGAAGTATAAATAACGGTTCCATTATTTAAATAATAATATATTTCCCAGCTATTTTTAGGTTAACTCACTCCCGAACTCGAACTCACTCTTGCTCTGAATGGACCTCCTGTTCGCTGGTTTTGTAGTGAGAACTTAACATGTAAACTCACTTTCACATGTTGTTTCACTTTCACGTTTTGGTTTTGAGATCTCGAAAATGTTGGTATATGGAGGTTTTTAGGGGACGTAATCGATCGGTTTTAGTAAGGTTTCATCTGTGGGTAAACGCGTTTTCCCAGTTTTCCCACAGATGGCAAGATAGGTAATTTCACTGCAGCATGTACATAGGCAATATCCCAGTGGGGCGAAATGATAGAATTCCGTCTCGTAGGTCATGGATTCGCATCCCGATCCGTTGGAGTTTTTATTTTATCTTTTAAAACGCCTCTTACATTTTGTAATAGATAGGTGTCATCCTTGACAAAATAAGAATATTAAGCTATCGGGTTCGTACAGCCATCTCTTATGTGTGTTTTATGTCACTGGTCATGGATGGCCGACCATCGTTATGATATCAGCCCAACACACCGCATTCCTGAAGGAATTAGGTGCCATGCCAGGAGCTGGATGGAAAACAAGTACAATTCCCATTCGTGCTACGAGTATATTAAAAAAACACAATACTGGACTTTTCAGGTTAGAAATAGGATGTTTTCTATGTATTTCGTCTTTAATAATATCTTTATGTCCGCAAAAATACTTTAGTTGTAACACTAGTAAATTGTGCATTCTATTTCTATTATGATTGATTTATTTTAATTCGCATTGCTTATTTCTTATATTTTCACCTCAAACCCATATTAAGCTTTGAACCCATCAGTGACTTTTGACCTTACGACAACGCATATTAGACGTGAACGTGGAGGTTGGGGATTAGTCAGCCGCTTGGCTTCTTGTTACCTAAGGCGACGTTCGAGCTGAAAGCGGATCCTCCAGACGGCGCTGGGATGAACCGCCTTGAAGGAGATTTTGGGGGTGCATGATTTACACAAAGAGTTGCCCCTACTCAATGTCGTCGCACGTGTCTTGAGCACGTCGAGCTTGTCCCGCAAGCGACGTGTGTACCTCCTACCTAACACATTCACATTCCCCTACTAGGTGGTAGGTTAATAGCTCGCCCGGGTTGATACCATCGCATTGGACGACCTCCGAAGCGGCAACGAACAATTGTCCGTGTTTTCTATCCAGTTCAATGTAGCCGTACTCATAAAGGGAAGGTCCTGGTATTCACCTAATTCCTTTGGGAATGTGGTGTTGATATCAGCCCAATACAACACACCACGGTCGGCTCTCCACGTTCAGTAACATAAAATAACATAAGAGATGGCTGTACGAAAGTCATAGCTTTCTTACAGTTTTCAGGGATGAAACCTTTCTATATAAACTTAACTCCGAAATGTCATCCAAATCTTTGAGCTTTTTAAAACATAAAAAAATACATTAATATTCGACCTGATCGGGATCTACGACCTACGAGACGGAATCTAACGCTATCGCTTATTTACACAATCTGCAGTTAAATAACTGATTATACCACCTTCGTGAAAACTCAGAAAAACTGTCACTTAACCAAATTAAACGTGCTATATTTTAATCAATGGCGAAAATATCAAATCTGCTCTGCGAGTAAATGGCCGAGGCGCAAAGCCGCCAACCGAAATTGCGCCGTCTGAGCCCAGCTTAAAAATGATCCATTCTTTGATTCAGCTTTAGTTATGGCTCGTAAAGCGGAGTTAGCAGCATAAATAGCGCTGAAAGTGTGGCATTCCTCACGGCGGCGATACAATACGTCAGTATACTATGTTATCACGCCTCATATTTTAAATATTTTATATTTTACAGAAGAAGTGTGCTTACATTTATAAAGCTGGTCGAACGTGAACATGTTCACGTGCCGAGGATTCCGTCACGTCTGGACATATAATCCATTCGCCCTCGCCTCGACTATTTTGAAATTTCATGCAAAATTGTCCATTCAGAAATATTTCTTGGTATCTAGTACATAATTAGGTTGGTGCATAAGTGCACTTTTTTTTAAATTTTCTAACAAGGAGAAAATGCGTGTGACCGACAGACACCAGAGTCAGACCATTGTTTCGCTTTCCGCGACGGGAACCTAAGATGGGTGAACCGAAAGAGTTCAGGCCACATTTCATATCTGTCAGATCTCATGTTCTAAGCGGCGACATCGACTGCGGGCGCGGTCGTCGCTCCACTCTGCGGTCTCGTCTCTACCTACCGCCGCCGCCGCTACTCTCTCTCACTCCATTTGCGGGAACTCGTTCCATGCGATGTGTCGACAGCCGGATGGTCGACACCGTACGATTTGTCTGCGGAACTTCACATAATGACTACCACCGTACCTCAGAGCCTCGTTTCGGAGTTCTCACCTAAATTGACGTTTACCGCAAATCGATTAACAGACAGAGACAGGCCTGCTCCAATTGGCAATCTTATAGATGGAGGGAAAATTTATTATTTGCAAAATAAACTGATATTTTGGTACTATTGATATTTGTGAATTTACATTAACTAAGTGTATTTACCCGAGTTTTTCTTTTATCAACGATGATAAATACTTACTTAATGCAACAAGGCATTAAAAAATAATATTTATACAAACGGGCATTATTAATCCGTATTTCTGTGAGCAGGGTCAAATATTTTTTTAAACTAGGACAAAATAGACGTGGAAAAAAATATAGCCAAGTTTTAACTTGTTTTTCTTTGCTGTGTATGTTGAACTGGTTAATGTTAAAATATGATAAATCCTATGGATGAATCCTTACTAATATATAAATGCGAAAGTAATTCTGTATGTACGTCTGACGTTTTCACGCCTAAACCTATGAACCAATTGTGATTAAGTTCGGCAACTTTGTAAATAGGTTATAGGCTACCTTTCGAGGCAAAAGTTAAAATCGAAGGGGGTGAAATAGGACATGAAAATTTGTATGGGGAACTCATTTAATATCGAGAAATTAAAACATCCCAGATGTTTGGCAGAATTATTTCAGTCCCAAACGACATTTACCCGATCCGAGCCCAATACCTCAACTAGTAAAATAATGAACAAAAATCTACAATGCTGACGGCACGCCAATTTGCAATGTCGACCCTGACGCCGTCGACCTTGCTGTTGGTCCCGGTAACCCCGCAGTCGCCTTTCGCATCGCCTCAGCCACCTATTCAGTCGTCGTCCTCCTACAGCCCCTTTGAGACGTCCCCCTCCCCGCGGCCACCCCCGCCCCGCCCCGCCCGCCGTGACCCGGGCCGCATCCAGCCGCTCCGAGCCGCGCCAACTCGAACGGAAAACTTTGAAAAATCAAACAGCATTGAAGTCAGTTCGCAGCAGTTTGCGAATGCCACAGCGCGATAGGGTATCCGCGAAACTGTTTTTCTATTGGCACATGGCTTCCTTGCTATGCTGCATCTGGCTGGCTAATGGCATTTTTCAGGACTGCATCTAATTCTGGAATATCTTTTTATGAATTGTAGAACAATATTTTTTTTTTATTACTTAAAGAACACCCAAACATACATAGATAGTAAAAACGTGTGAACAAATACAAACAACAGTGGGACTTATCCATGTACAACAGCGGTCGCTGCAGATTACAAAAAAATAAACTAATCTGAAACTATATTCAAAAACTTAAACTAAACACGTCTTCTGAATAAGTAAACTTATTAACAACATTTATGAAATAAGAACAGAACAATGGAAATAGTGAAAGTAGAAAACTTAAATTATTAAACTAAAAATATAATAAAGTCACAATATTTTCAAGGTATTGAAACAATAGTTTGTAAATCTCTCTCTCGTACGGCGAGTTGAGCGTCTACTCGGTACGCGGAGATTGACTTGTGATAATAGTTCCATAGAATTTACCCTATAATGTAATATTTTGTGCATGTACATTAAGTCGGATAGCTTTCTTCCGTAGGCAAGCGGCAATGATTTTTTTTTAACTGTTATATTGATCAATTTTAGTCTGTGATGTAGAACCCTGTAATAATAATTTTGTATACGCTCGAGAGACATCGCATACTTTTCATAAAAAGGATTCCAAATAACTGACGCATACTCCAAGTGAGATCGAATTAAAGAGTTGAAGAGCGTTATATAGCAGTCGGGTTTTTTGAAATCCTTAGTATTACGCAGCACGAATCCCATCATTTTTGTAAGCCTTATTTTTAACGGATTCAATGTGCTCGTCAAAGTGTAATTTAGTGTCTATTATAACACCTAGGTCTCTGATGCTACTAAAACTTTCGATTATATCGCCGCCAATAGAGTATTCAAAATAAATATTGCGTTTATTATTACGTTTAATTACTTATAGTAAAAAACGCAATATGTCAAACGCAATTATCAAAACAATATATGATCGGTCCCCGAATTTATGGTAGACAATGTTTTTTTGGTAATCTAATAACTTAAAAATATTAATCATTCTTATCTTAAATGAGAAAGTAACTATGTCTGTCTGCTGCGTTTTCACTCTTATACCTATTAACCATTTTTATTAATTTCGGTATAGAGATAGTCTGAACCTTGGAGAAGGACATAGGCTACCTTTTGTGGTAAAAAATAAACTATAAGGTTGAAATAGGGGATGAATGTTTGTATGCGGAATATATATAACATCCAGTAAATAATTCAATCCGACATTGACCTGAGGCTAACCGGCAAAGTGACATTATGGTAGTAAAAAAATTACTTTTTACCTGTGTACAGATAATGTTTTTGTGAGCAGCAGTTATCTATCAATCTTTGTAAACTAACTAAGTGTCAAAGGAAAAAATTACATACCAGGCAAAGTTTCTTGTCTGTTCTTCTATACCAGTGGTAATTAAACCGGCCAAAAAAATCTAATTCAAGTTTGCAATATACATCTTATAAAGGAAATACATAATGAAACTGAAATTGAAACTTTCGCGGGTCTGCGATTGCCATGCCGGTCAGCCAGGTGCGTCTTCACACCATGTTTGAAGGACATTTTGATGTTTTTTTTCTCTATTTCGACGTGAAGCGACGTGTAGCGGACCGAATGGTCCGAGGTCAACATTTTCAGTTCTTACTGTGCAGCAATGTCTCAGCAATTCTCATCAATGAATGAGCCCTTCAGGGATGAAGGCGCCAAAAAGTGAAGTAAAGTCGAAAATTGGTGGTTTTTTTGGTTGTTTTTGGATTTTTGACATATTGTATGGTTACTGGGCCGACTTTTTCTTTGAACTTTCACCCGGCCACGCTGGCAGCCTAGTTCTCATGTTAACCAGCCGTTGTCGTACCCAATAATGCAATTATGATTTTGTTGTTTGTGAAGTATTTTTTTGCGTCAGAACTACATATTAAGTCGTTTATGAGCAGAGTTCGGCCCTGGGCAGCTGCGGACTCTCCGCAGTGAATCCGCGAGAAAATCGAGTAGAGATATTGTCCACCGCATCCATTGCACCTGATTTACTGTATTCATCTGTAGTCTCGCATAACTTCAAGCAATATTATAAGTATAAGAAGTTATTGCAGTCGATGCTTAAGATTCTACATTAAAAAAATTAAACGCCTATTATTTACCTACAACGCTACATGCACGGGAAAATAATTCAGTGGTACTTGTATTATTTTAAGTGCCGGAACCCAGAGAGCACTCTAGAGTGCTGTCTGGGTTCCATTTATGTAGACCTATATTATTATTTAACTTATTTATATAGACCTATAATACCGTTTGAAGTTGTCTGACGTTATCACCATCTCAGAAATCAATTATTCTTAAACTTTTGCATGACTACAATCGTGAATGTGCTCTACTCTGAAATTTCACTAAAACATACGACAACTATTGGGCAATATTCGTTTTCCACCTCCATATCCGAATGCTCATGGGCACCGGCGCTACCATTTTGGACAATGATGGAGCCTAGAACGTTAAAAATAATGTGCTAGAGACAGGCCCTGCAACCGCGTCACCGAATGTTTGCCAAAAGAAGCAAACATCATTCACTAAGCCGATTGAACACTTAAGGGTCTCTTCCACCAAGTACTGATTAGCTTAATCCTCACATTAAAGGGCTTTTATTGCCATATCGCAATCAATACCAGCACAAGATAATCAGCACTTTAGTAATACATGCCCTGTGTCTTTAAAAATAAATCAGCACTTGGTGAGAACCAGGTTTATCCAAAGTTTATCCCAAAGTTTATATGCTGCTCACAATAGTTGTTCTGAAGTGTTTTATTCACTGTGGACAGTAAAAACCTAGATGGTCTACCTACGAAGATAATCGGTATTATATGAAGGCATCATAGTTTATTTGTATAAACCATGTTTCACCATTATATAAAAAAACCTATAACGGTTTTCCAGAGGACACAATGACTTATTGTCTAAAATATTGCAAGAGAGAATTTCAAAATGTTTCAAAGCAATTTTCGCTTTAGCTGAACGTTCCAAATAGGTACGCTATCAAAACCGTCCGCTCCGTTCGTTGAATAATTTGCTAATATTTCATTGTTTCAATACCACGTGAAGGTAGAATTAATCGCAATCCAATAAAATATAGCTTCGTAATGACATTTGTGATTCTGTGAACGGTCGCATATGACCCTTTCACACAATCATGCATTTGTAAGTAATACAAGTCCACATTCAACCCTGAAGATATACTTAAGCCGTTTTCTGACTATAAGAGTTGACTTGTAAGAGTGTACTATGACAGAGTAGCCTTCACCCTAGTGTGCTATGATAGTAGTTTACACGTTTCATAGTTCACTCTTATGTAATGTAAAGAAATTGACAGACATTTTTCTGTAAAGCAGACTCTCGCGCATATTTGTTTTTTTAATTCTTCAATCTCATATTCCAAAGCACTTCTTCAGATTCATAAATAGTTCGACAAAACTCGTCTTCTAGTCGTACTTTTTTGACTATGAGCCAATTTTAACACTGTTTTGCTAAATATTGGTTGGGGAAAAAGTTTCTTCGCATTTTTTAAGAAAATTCAAAACATTTTTTAATATGGTTTATTTACATTTAACTAAAGTATGTAGGTACCATTTTGTTCGATAACTTTTTGCCATCTTGTAGGTAGGGACATGATCCCATTGCTATAGAAATATTGGGACTTCTGATCAATATACCGCGACAAGTGGTTTTGGCAGTCCTCTCGTGATGTTAACCTGACACTGCCTAAGGAATTCTGAAGAGACCTAAACAGGTGGAAATCTGAAGGTGCAAGGTCAGGACTATACGGCGGATGCATTAACACCTCCCAGCCAAACTCTCTTAGTTTTTGCTGAGTGGCTAAAGATGTGTGAGGTCTAGCGTTATCATGATGAAAAACCACACCCCTTCTGTTGATTAATTCCGGCCGCTTTCTCTCAACTTCTTGCTTTAATCTCATCAGTTGTTCGCAGTAGAGTTCAGAATCGATGGTCCTGCCTGGTGGTAACAGCTCATAATGAATAATGCCCTGCCAATCCCACCACACACACAGCATCACCTTGTTGCGAGTTAACCCGGGTTTCGCCACAGTCTGTGAAGCTTGACCGGCCTTTGACCACGACCTTTTTCGCACGTTCTTGTCGTACGTGATCCACTTTTCATCACCAGTTATCAGCTTCTTCAAAAATGGTTCGGTTTCATTACGTCGTAATAAAGAATCACAAATGAGTACACGGTTCATTAGGTTTCTTTCAGTGAGCTCGTGAGGTACCCAAATATCGAGCTTTTTTGTGTACCGAGTTTTTTTCAAATGCGCCAAAACTGTTTTGTGGTCAATTCCTAGTTCTTCAGCTACGTCGTAACTACTGATACGCCGATCTTGCTCCACTTTTTCAAAAATGGCATCCATTTTATCCGTAATAGGGCGACCAGAGCGACGTGCATTTCAAACGTGCAACCAAATTTGTGCTACTCTCACAGACACTGCACTAGGTCTATAAACATCGCAAATTTTTTTCGCGGCTTGCGTTGCATTTTTACATTTTTTGTAGTAAAATTTTAAAATGTATCGAATTTCTTCATTAGATTCACTCATTTTGACAGTACGAAAAACAAATGAGAATCACACATTTTCCTAATTTGAATTTGGAATTATGTTCTTTAAAATTTAAACTTTCAATGATACCAAAACCAGCCAGATACAAATAGTATAGCCAAAGAGATTTTATTACAAGTTCATACATACTATAATGCGAAAAGACTTTTTCCCCGACCTATTATAGACACAATACTATGACATATTTAAAAAACCCGACAGCGTAAAAAATTGTAACTTAAAATTGACTTAGTAAACGAACTGAAAAGATAGAAACAAGTTGAAAAATTAAATATTTGTTGTGTTTGAATTATCATGGTTGACAGTGTTTACAAACGCAGTCGGAGGCATCAAATAGCCCCAGTACGTTCCATAGTAAATGACTAGCGATTTTATGGATTATTTCGGTGGAGCAAGAAAATACGTGGTGGGGGAAGTTCCAATATCCTATCTTTCATTTTTATGTCTAAAGTGAGGTTTTTTTTTCTCGTTCTCGGTGTCACCTATCATCATGAAATTTACATAGGTACACTTTCAATGAATTTAATAACAAAAAAATAATATAAATCATAGTTAAACTATTTGATGCACAATATGAATTATATAATGATATATTATATATTTCCCAATACATTCCATTATTAATGACTAGCGATTTTCTTAGTGATATGGGTATAGCAAAAATAAACTTATTGAGACAAATTATAATCTCCTAACTGTCATATAATAAATACGAAAGTAAGTTTGTCTGTTTCGCGAACTCAACCGACCATCGTGAAATTTGCATAGGCACATCATTGAAAATATAAATCGTAGTTAATGTATCTTATGCCTCCGACTGCGTTTGTAAACACTGTCAACCATGATCATTCAAACACAACAAATATTTAATTTTTCAACTTGTTTCTATCTTTTCAGTTCGTTTACTAAGTCAATTTTAAGTTACAATTTTTTACGCTGTCGGGTTTTTTATATTTTTAAATAATTTGTTTTATTTTAATTATTTTTAGTTTTCGTAGAGCATGCATTTATCATTTAAATATCTGCACGTTAATAAATTCCAACGAAAGTAAGGTTAGGTATTATTATGGAACCTGACATGGATGGCTAATATAACACAACTACCGTCATGATATAAGCCTAATTCAACAAATTCCAAAAGGAATTAGGTGACAGGTCAGGACCTTCCTTTACACAGAATCACGGCTGCACACGGATACCATGGGTGGAAAATACAGACAATGATCAATTGCCACTTCGTCCATAGTTTTTCCTAATGCGGTGATACCAACTCAGGCGGGATTAACCCTGTCACCTAGTAGGGTAAGGTGACCTACAGTTTTACATGGGTTCCGAACCATGAACAACTTGCAAGATAAAGTGGTGTATAACAGATGCGAGGATTTGAGCCCACAACCTCTTGCATGAAAGGCAATATTTTAGTCCCTACACTACGAGGTGTAACAAATAGAGTTTTTTGATTGATATTAAAACAAAACTACATTTTCTAAAAGTTTCTTCATGTTATCTTTAAGGCTTTAATGAAGTCATCAGTTCATAGAATGAGATTCCCTCATTCAACGAATTTTGATCATATGCCGATATATACAAGGTTTTAGTGGAGGTATGGTTCAAACGTTAACGTATTCCTTGGCATATTTGAAACAAAAAGGATATACATTTTATTTGTAGGTATTTAAAATGTATGGGGAAAATCTTTTTCAAGTCGTACAACAAAATATCTTCTACCTTTTTAGCTCCAAATATGCCGAGGAATATGTGGTTAGCTTTTGGACCATATCTCCGTTAACACCCTATATATGGTTTTTTTAGAATCTCCCTCTCATCATCGTTGATTACAGTTACACTAAATTTATAAGCGAACAGTTCGGTCGTTATATCCTGTGGTTATATACAGGGTCCGTCACTCGAAGTGTTACCAATTGAAAATGATGTTATTTAGTTAATTGAAGTACGGTTCGTTAAAAATTATATCACAATAAAACATTGTGACTTTCAATGTTTCAAGAGCTTTCTGAGACGATCCTGAGTGTTGTTGGAACTTCCAGCGTTTCGTACCGCATTGTTTACACGTGCACATGGTATGAGCGCCTCATTTAACACCTTTTGCACACACTTGCTGGTTGACTTTGACGCCCTTCTCGATAAACACGAGTGAATAGCGACCATTTGCGGTCACTGCAGCCGAGACCATAACAGAAGCGGGCGCTTGCTTACGAACGGGAACTCCATCGTCTAAATTCTCGTTGGATTTGCCCTGTAGCCAAACACGAAAATGTTATTTGTTTATATACTGTTAGACAGTAAACATTTTTTCATCAGAAAAAACAATGTTTTCCAGATCGCCAGGCAAGACTTTCATTGCTTGAGCTCTTTGTAGTCGAACTGCCTTCTGCGCTGAACTAAGATGCTATAATTTTTGTATCTTGTTGGTAGGGCTTCAGTTGCATTTCTTTTTGTTTCAGTATGCGCCGATTACTTGAGTCGGGTATTGTCTGACTTTTCGCAAATTTTGCAGAACACTGGTGAGGATTTCCTTGAATTCGAGCCTTTACCTTTCGAACCATATCATGTGATACTGCTATTTTCGGATGACCGCCTCTATGCCGTTTAGCAATGCTAGGTTATAACGCACATGTAAATGTCGGAGCTCCCAAACGATGACTGGTTGTGATTTTCCGGTCAAATACAAAACGATCACAATGTTAGGTTTAATATCCATTGCGAAAATTTATTATACAATTCAAATTTGTTCCCGCTCTTTTCGCCCACTTAAAAACAATTAAACAAATTGACATTTCAACAAAATTTTGGCGCGCTGTCATTATTATTTTGAAAATAGAAGTAACAGTTCAAGTGACGGACCCAGTAGTAATCGCTTTGATCACAGGATTTCATCCATGTATAAACTAACTGAAAATTAAAATTCAATAATCTCCATAATAACCAGGATTATAATATTTATATCCACTACTTCTTAAGACTGGAAGTTGTCTCTTGACTGACAGCTTTGAATGTGAGTCAAAAACATTGTTAAAGCCATTTTTATTTAATTATTGAGCTAGTTAAGTTCCAGTTTCACAGTTTAGAACTTTAACTGGATGCGGCGAAAGAGACCTGGATTCATCGTTTGCAAATATATGTGGGCCCGAGGTCCACAATCGCCCGATCGAATGTGTTACCTTGGAGCTTATAAACTGTTATATGACCTGAGTTGGTGTGACCAGCGCGCTTGCGTAAACAAAAATCATTTGAATTAATTTTTAACGTTGAATATTTTGATGTTTTTGGAATTTCTTATTCCAAATTACATTTAAACATATAAGTTGCATACCTTTTTGTAAACTATTTAAAAAACCCTTTAGTTTGATACCCCACTCGATAGGTTTCAAGAAAAAATATATTTGAAAACACATAATTTGGCACCAAAAATCAGCCATGATTTTTTTTTATGATTTTGATATACCCAGTGTCACTCTCACAATTAAGACGAATGTAACGACACCTCTCAAGCTAAAATCCATCAAGCCGTTTAGGCTGCAGGGGGCGACAAAGAAATATACATACATACATACACTCGAAAAACATAACCCTCCTTCTTTCGCAGTCGGGTAAAAAATACACGAAAGTCAACACAACACAACAACAACAACAAACAAGTGAGGTTATGTTAATGTTATAATAGACCACTCGAAAAAGTTGAGTAGTCCACTATGATTGCACATACTCGTCCGAAAGAACTCTGATGCACGGGTTTTTATTATGTAACTGGACATGGATGGCTAATACGGATCTGAACGTAAGATATCAGCCTTACACACCACATGGGAACTAGGTGCCATTCCAGGACCTTTCTTATATTCCTCGGCTACATTGAACTGGATGGAAAACACGGACAATTCTCATTACCGCTTCGACCATCGTTCATTGAATGCGATGGTACCAACGCTGGCAGGAACTACCCTACCACCTAGTAAGTTAGGTAGGGGACCGACAGTTTAACGTGGAATCCGAACCACAGCCGGCCTCAACGGTTAAAAGTGGTCACATATCCCAACCGCGCTCAGAGGTGCTTACCCAGGTTATCGAATCGCAAAGCGTCGCACCACTGGGCTACCGAGGCTGACACGATACGAGTACCATCAGAGTAACCGCCAGAGTACACAATTTCAGAGTCAACTCTTATCGTCAAGCGAGACTTTACAAAACCCCTTCATTGAAAGCGATAATAACAATGTGTCGCCATATTGGTCCGGTGAAAGTTTTGCTCCTTCGCGAAAATAAATATCTGAAAAATACTATTAAACAACGACTGCACTGAAAACTTTCACATGGCTGAATTTCAGGAGATTTATTTACGACCGAAGTTTTAGTTTAAGTTATGGTCGAAGTGTCTATTTGAGTCTTCCGTGGGTTTCGAAATTCTGCAAGGACACGAAATACCCATACAATCTGGAATTAGTATGACATCTAAATATAATAAGACGGAAAATATACAAATAACCTTCAACTGTTTTTTAATGAAATCGAACATAACATAAAAAAATAATATTATTTCTTTGCAATAAACGTCCTAATTAACAAAATAACCCTGTAGATTGATTCATTAGTAAGAAATAAAAAAATACATAGCATTTAGTACCTATAATATTAAGCATATACAATGCCATCTACATTAAATCATTGTGATGAGATCTTAAACATAATCTGAAAAAGTTTTTAGTTCTTGAAATTTGTCTGAATCAGGATTAAAATCTGCGATCTTTGCATTACTCTACCGCTGAGCTATCCAGTAAAAAAGAGTGGCTGACATAATTGTCTGAATAGATCAGCGGTTTAGCAATTGACATATAGTCCAAAGTAGGTAACTTCAAAAGCTGTTTAAGAAGGTCTTCTGAGTATTTTGAAGATCTGATTAAAATTGTACAATGTAGGTGTTGTTTAATAACCTCAAATTATTGAGATTACTGTAATTTAATATCCATTAAATATATAATAATATCACTTTACTCTCTACAGTTTCATTAACACATAATATATTTACAACTAGCTGCGTTACCCGGCTCCGCTCGGGTTAGTGTCGGCTAAACTTTTTCATGGATAAAAATTTGCCCACATGGCTTGTCCAAATTCGGGTCAAACTGATCCAGGACAATGTATCCATCTATCAAATTTAATCAAGATCGTTTGAGGCGAAATAGCATGATTTAATGAGAAACATTTTAGAGCTTCTTTGAAATTTGGTGGCTATTTAAAAAAAAAGCATTAGCTGCCAGAACTTTTCTGCACTTGCACTGCTACATTGCATACTTAGTAAGTACATAACGTGTAACGTAGGTAAGTTTTGCGTGGACTCTAACCCACAGCCAGCCTCAACATCGAAAACGGTAACCCATCCCGAACCTGACTGCTCCCAGAGATGCGAGAGACTTTAATAAAATACGCATATAAATCTGGTAAGTGGTTCGCAAGTTATAAGAATTTAACACTCACTACTCACCACTCTGGTAATAAGGCTTTATATTACTAAGCCTATAAGTTTTGAGTAGAATCAGGCTAGCGGTAGATACAATCCGCATCTAAATCAAGTAATTGGTTCTCAAGTAATAAGTATTTTATTCCACTGGTCGCACCTCTGGCGATTTAGCGTGATCCTGTTGTATGACAGCCACATCTTAACGTAAGCGAATCTAAATTATATTTAGCCTATCCTAATTCCCGGGTAGTTAAATGTACGTGTACTAAGTTTCATCTATTCGGATGATCGGTTTAAGAGTTATGGAGGAACATACATACATACATACAGCACTCATTTCTAAAAATCGTCAATTTAGTTTTAGTATCATACATAAAGTCTACAAACGAAGTAACTTAGAATACAAAGCAACTTACTCCATGAACAACCCTTACAGATTTATTATTAGTATAGATTACCGTCATTAGAAAGCCTCTAACTAAATTTATTTTAATTTATTTGAGACGTTTCTACATCCAATAATAGCATTCACTCTTACATACACATGCAAATATAAAACGCCTTCGCTATGTAATGCAAGAAATGAAATATGTTCAGAGTTTCGTAACAAAGTTAAGAACTTGAAAAATGCATAAACTTGTAAAATTGAATTATGGAGTTTTCTATGTACTCCATAATAGTGGCGGCGTGAAACTGAAAATACATGTGCAGTAGTAGTCCGAAGGAAAAAGGATAATTCGAATAGCTAATTGTTAAGGTAAATATTTGGAAAACCAGTCAAATGCGAGTAGGACTTGCACATGAAGGATTCCGTACCATCATATAACACAAAAGATTACGTTTTTTATATTAAGGCGCTAGGACTAGCCAACTACTCGCGCCATACAAATGCACTTTTTAACAAATGTAATAATATGTAGTGAAACTCTTCAGCAAATCCAAATAGAACTCCAGACTGATAATGGATTGTTAATATTTTTTTATTCCATCATTTATTTAAATAATAATAAAAATAAAAAAGTTCATTTTTCTCATTAGAAATCTGAAAGTAATTCGATTTCTAGATATAAGCAAAAACAGCATATATGCATAAACAAAAAAATCCATTTGCTTTTAGATTTCTACATTTAGTCAAAAAAGTTCGGAAATGGACACCGTTTCCGCAATGTATTTTGTATAGAAAAAGGAAACATACATTAATGAAAATAGGTCGATTCCTAGACAAGGAATCATATATTGTAAGAATGACACTTATAATCGACGGACTTAGTTAGTTAACTTGGGGTGCCTCGTCTAACTTTGCGATTTGGCTAGTACCAGGGCCTTAACTATAATTGTTTTTAAATTTTACCTATTTGTTCTTACAGCAGCAAAATAAATACACACCCTGAAAATTTCTGCTGCTAACCTATTACGGTTCATGATATACAACAGGGTGCGTCGGTACTTTACGCCTGACCAAAAACTGCTTCTTTACAAGGCGCAGATAAGGTCAGCGTGGAGTACTGTTCGCATTTGTGTGACAGCTCAGCTAAGCACCTGCTTGGCTCTATGGACTCGATACACCGTCGGGCCGTGCGTCTCGTCGACGACCCTGAGGTATCTCTAAATTTGGAGACCCTCCAACTCAAAAGGGATGTCTCTCTCTGTCTTCTATCGTCTTTGCCATGGAGAATGCTCGTCGGAGTTGCATAACGCTGTTCCTCCGTCCCCTTTCTACCTACGGTCAACGCGGAACAGGGAGAAAATGCACTAATTCACAGTCGACATTCCATAAATAAGAACCCACCGATCCCCTATATCCTTTATCTATAAGGTCGGCAAACAATGAAATGAACTCCCTCCGATGTATTTCCCCCAAATTACGACCTGGGGTCCTTCAAACGTGGTGTGAAGAAGCACCTGGCCGGCCGGCATGGTTTTCGCAGCCCCCCTGAATGTTCGAAAACCCATGGGCGTCGTCGGGCACCTTTAGGTCCTGGCGTACGCCATATGCCGCGCTTAACATAAAAAAACATCCCTGTGACAGACGGACGGACGGACAACGGAGGCTTAGTAATAGGGTCCCATTGGCACCCATTGGGTTCGAAACCTTGAACTGAAATTTCGTTATTACAGAATTCGTTTTCTTCATTTATATTCATTTTCTAGCTGAGGTTTCCATCTCCGCTCGGGTCAATTTTGTTTTGGCTAACCACCAGGGCGTGTATTCTTGGCATTCAGTCATTGCGGATTCAGTAGAGTTAACAGTAATGTCAAAGTAAAATCTTTTTTCAGTTAACTCTACTGAATCCGCAATGACTGAATGCCAAGAATACACGCCCTAAACGCACCGCGCCGCATCGCCCGCCCGTGACTTTTTTTGCTCGGATCCTTCTTTTCTCTTCACAAGAATTAAGTTTTCAGTTGCAAAATGTTTTTTTTCAAATTCGACTGGCAGTTCCTGTTCCAAAAAAATCCAAATCCGCTTGAGTCATCGCCCGTGCTCTTAAGAGGATAATGAGGTGATCGAGTTCCCTACAAATGGCTCGTGTCGGTTTCCTCTCGAGGAATATTTTCTGAAATTTTGCACATTAAATAAATTAACCGCGAACAGCTTGATTTTTTTGTCTTATCTTACATCCATGCTATAAGCCTCTAAATATTTGTATCAAAATATTTAAGTTATCGTGGACATAAGTTAGTCTAAAAAACTCAAAAGGTCTCTACGGGTTTAATTAATCTGTAAAATTTCAGAAAAATATTTTCTTAATTTGATTGAGTAAACAGGTACGAGCCATTGTATGGAAAGTAATCACCTCATTATCCTCTTAATTAATTAATCTCTAAATAATTAATTTCGGTAAGCCTTCTTTCTGGATTCTTTTTCGGCCTCTAAGGATCTCAGCGTGATGTGAAATTTTTTTCAAATCAGACTGCTTGTTCCAGAGATAACCGCTTTTAAACCAAAGAACAAACTCTTTAGCTGTATTATATTAGTACACATTTCTTTAAAAATACATTATAGTAATAAATATAACCCTTTTCGGTTGCGCCATATATGCGATATACTTACGAGCGCCATAATACGCTTGTAAGTATATCGGTAAAATTCCGCAGTAGTCTAATAAAATACATCAGATCGCTGAAAAGGGGCCTTCACCGTGACACGGCAACCTCGTTATTTCAGATTATTCGCCGTAAGTAATCACGGCGCTGGAGGGAAATTCGCTCCGGAAAAAGCGCGGGAAAAAATCTCGGGATTGGAAAATCAAAGATGGCGGCGACGCAGTTGTTTGCGAAGTGCTCGCCGGATCAAAGCGCGCGGCTCTACAAATTGAGCCCGTGTGATGTCTGTTGTGGAACGACAGGGATCCGTTACACCCTTTGGTTCTTACATCGTTTGATGAGGAAATTAGCCGTTATTTGTCCCCTTTTGCCTAACCGTTCGTTTTTGGTTTATTTAATTTCTCTCACCGGGAAATTATTGGAAATTGATCTTGGAAATAATGTGGCCTTGATAGTGGTGATCCTGTGAGAGAAATGTGAAATGAAAAACCTGACATGGATAGCTAATATCATCGTACAACTACCGTCATGATATTAGCCCAATACACCACATTACCAAATGAATTAGAAGCCATGTCTGAACCTTCCCTTGGTGAGCACGGCTACATTGAACTGATAGGAAACACGGACAATTATTCATTGCCGCTTCAACCATATTTTGATCCAATACTTTGTGTGTTTTATTTCATATTTTTATAACTTCAGCTAATTTGTACCAATCTGAGCGGCTCCTAGCCCAGGGGGGCCTCTTGCATGCCAGAGTTCTTGGGTTCAAAATCCGTTTCCAGATAACACATCACTTTCTTTTTCCGAGTTTGTATTTCGTGCTGAATGCCAGCTTGATATGGTTAATGGTTAGAAATCTATGTAAAATTTTAAGCCTCATTCCAATATTATATGGTAGAGTTAATTAAAAGAGTGTCCATTTTTCCTGCCATGGATTGCTAACGACATAGTTATCCCATCTTACCGAACTCAAAACATTATCATTAATCATACCGCATTATTCGCTTCGAGTGAGCACGGCTATATTAAGTAATTGATGCGTTAATTTTCTTCGAGATACTTTTGCATAAATAATAAGGATAAACATTGGCAAACAGGTAAATCAAAGATAGAACCCAGCTTTTCTTCTGCTAACGAGTTTGCTTTACTGCAGAGCTAGTTTTACAGTGGTGTGTGAATAACAATTTAACGCAAGCAACAGTAATTTATTGAATGTGCATTGTAAACAGTACAAATATGTAGCTGATCTAAATATAAGAAATTAAGAAAACAATCAATAAAAAATCAGAAATAATCACTTCGTTTGGATTTTGGAAAGTCTGAGATAAATAGTAAATAGACATTTAAAACACAGATGATATTGTTAGTTGAGTCAAACTGCTATATTAATAATATGGATACATAGGTTTATAATTATTATATATTTCTTTTACTACATTTGGGTGTAATAAGTCTGATGATAAAATTTAGTTGCTACAATACTTATGTGTTTCAGTGCTTGCCATGATAGGCCATTATAATTATGTGTTCAAAGAATCTGGCGCGGAGAAATTGTGAAATATTACTTACATACATACATAAATTTTCCTGGAGGGGTAGGCAGAGATGATACAGCGCCATACGGTACAATCACACCAGACCTCTTTCGCTTCAACTACAGACATGCATCTTTTCATACATGCTTTTGAGTCTACATATTAGAAAAAAATTAATAAGGGTTCAAAAACCGCTCGAAAATTATTAAATGTGTATGTATTTTCTTGTTGTTACACCGAAAACATAGAGATTATAATTAGAGCCCGCTCTGCCAGCTTTCACAATGGACTTATGAATTCTTTGTTTTTCAGTGTAACAACAAAAAAAATACACGATCGTGCAGTGTCTCCCCCAGCCCTCTGGCCAGCCCTAGCTCACGTTAAGAGATCAACTCGATGCACATTCGCTCCGGGATTCGAATCATAATATATCCTGTGTTGAACTGTATCCAATCGTGATTAAGTTTCCCGCTACGGGAAGGCGTATAGATGACGTAATTGTATCCGGTTTTGGGTCGCCTTCCCGATTGATAAAGGTATTGATCCTTCGTTAGCGTGCCGTTATACTAAGCATGAGATCTGTTTATAATTCTGGACGATATATGAATTCGGCGTATTTTGGATATTATCTTCCAAATATTTTCCTTTGAAGTATATTGTCATCTACCTTAAGTATGTAGATGAGAAAAGATTACCGGAACTCAAAGAGCAAATACAAAATATATCGAAATAGTAAAGTTTCAAAAATTCACCATTTTAGAATAAAATTTTTTTCAGCCAGTATATTTGTATGATCGACCACTGAAAGTGGTAGACAAGTTTAAATATCTAGGTCATATACTAACCGATAGATTAACGGATGACCTAGATATTGAAAGACAACGTCGGGCTCTGTCGATTAAAAGCAATATGCTGGCGAGACGGTTTGTTCGGTGCTCCAACGCTGTAAAAATTACTCTTTTTAAAGCGTACTGCTAACCGATGTACACAAGTCAGCTGTGGATTAATTACACTCAACGGGCTTACAACACATTGCGTGTGCAATATAATAATGCATTCAGATTCTTACTCGGTCTACCCAAATTCTGTAGCGCCTCAGGAATGTTTACCGAGTCAAGGGTAGATGGCTTTCAGGCAATACTTCGTAAGCGTATTGCCTCATTCAGGAACCGCATTTTCATGTCGAACAACTGTACAGTAATTGCCGCATTGGAAGGTGGACTCGGAAAAATATTTGAGTATTGGTCTGGTGTCCATCGCTATATTCAAATGATGTGAAATGAATTTAAATGTGTAATTAGTTTGATAGTTTGTTAAAATATGGACTTTGTCTGCAATAAAAATATTTTATTATTATTATTATTAAATATTTTTGTGATTAAAAGCACGAAGCGGCAGTGCAGAAGTTGGAGTTTGTTCAACTCACGTACTCTGGCCAGAACGATTTGGTAAAAATATTTTCAATTCAGCCGAATGACCTTCTGTGTGACCTTGTCGCCGTTCGTCACCAACTCGGAATTAAAATTGTGCGCGAGCCCAAAAGTGCACGTCAGGCGAGGATGGCATCGCTTAGTTATTTACCGAACGTCTCGTGCAAAAGCAGCGAAAGTTGAGCGATAAAAGTGACAAAATCACTGGCCCCAAAAACTTGGAAAATCTTGTTAGCCAAGTAGCGCGTCACAGCAGATTGTTCGCTGAATATGTATATTAACAGCACGCATATGATAATTCCCAGATTCCCGGAGGCTCCGAAGCCGAGCTGAGGGCTTATGCGTCCAGGAGGCCATTTCTGGGAATTCCGAGTTGATGACACTGTTCTCAGGACAGGAATTCATTTTGATATTACTTTGGTATTCAGCTAATCGATCGCAGGACAACTTGTGTTTCGCAATAAAAAAATGTTTGAGTTTCCGAACTAAGCGCTAACGAAAAATTACATATCCGTTTCCATAAGCCATCCGTAAATGCACCACGGAGGTTACCATGGTAAATCACCTCGCCGCGTGGACAGGCAAGTGAGTGTCTATATTTGACGTTTAGTGGAATTTCGTACCAAGCTGCCAAAGGACGTGTTATTCGGCCAAGCGAACTGAATGTTACCAGTAAGCATTGCACGAAATGCAACTAAGCAAGCAAGTCTGGCGTTTAGTTGCGTCGTTGCCTTATCAACAACGCCATACTACGGGCGATAACTGTTTGCATAATAAAAAAATCAAAACATAAAATTAAAATAAACATAAAAATGAAAAGCATTATATTTCTAACAGAATTTTGGTTAGTAACTTTTTTTGTTAAGATAGTTATTAATTATTCAAGGTTAGGCAATAATCTCTGGATTTAGCTGTCTGCATCCAATTTGGACCTGCTAAGTTTTTGATTTCATCTTCCCATCGATTTCGTATTCTCCCGTTTTTCATTTACATTTTGCATACTAAAATAAACTGTCAAAACATAACCTTGTATGCTTTTTTTATTAACCTTTTAGATTGGAAAAGATTGGATTATAAACATTGGAAAAAGTTGTGTTTTTTTATTGTATTTTTAGATTGAATACAGATATTTATATAAAAATAAAAACTTACGAATGTAGAATCAAGCTTTCTTGAGTGATACAAATCTCTTGACTATATTTAGGGGTAGGGAACCGTTTGGGCCCGAAAGACGATTTCGCTAGCTTAATTCGCAGTCGGCGTGCAATTTTGTGCCTTAGCCAATGAACAAAAAGAGCTTTTCTTTAAATTTTCAAATCCCAGAGCCCTCGCTGACTACACGACAGTGTAACATTTTTAACATTCTGGGGGTTATCGTGTTAATTTAACACAGTGACCCCAAGTGGTCGGAAGTAATTTTCTAAATCAGTGCGGATTCAGGAATGTCTATTCCGTATGTAAACTAATTAGCCCAATAATTGGCCACCTGGTTCGTGGCACGCGGAGGCGGCAAGTTCCCGCCACAGCCGCGCGGGCGGAGATCGGGCAACGATTTACGTAATAAAGGTGGGGTTACAAAGAAACCCCTGACGTAGCAAGCAACCAGATCGTTGCGGTGTTCGCTTGAATCCGTTTGTTCCCATGCGTGACGCAATAAGCGATTCCGTCGGTGCTTCGTCCGCGATTTTTGAGTTCTGCTTCAGACTCTGAAGTCTTATGGCTCGACATGTATTCACAGAAATCGGTCGAGCACACGGATGCTTCTGGACATACTGTTGCTGCTTCTATCGTCTCCAGCTTCAATCTTAAATTTTATGTGAGATTAAAATGACTGAGAACGCGTGTTTTTATAATAATTCAAATCTTAAAATTTTTAGAATAAAATTTTTCTAATTATTATATAAATCGAAATTATTATCATATTTATTGTTAAACAAGGAAACGCATTAGTAGCTGTGTCTCATGAAACCAAATAAAATGTTATTTCACTGTTTGGCTCAGCTCCCCAATTTAGGAAAACTGTTTTCTCCACGGATTCATTTTCTCAATGGATTTTCGAATTTTGCCTGTGGGTTTTATTTGTTCTGTGGTTTACTTACTTACCTCTCATTTGCCCTTTTACAGTTTAGAGTTTCGGTAATGAGCCTCAAAAAACCGGGAAAATTATTCTCAAATTATCACCGAACCAACGGACAGATAGATGCCAGATAAATTCAACCTTTACAACATGTTGTTTTGGTCCTCTTAAAGCCAATGTGCAAAATATTTTGAGAACTGTTTTATTTTTATTTTATTTTTATTTAAGAGAATTAACAGCGGTAACATAGTTACATACGAACACATTCAAATATAATAAGACATATAATGTATGCTTATGATACCCTCAAAAACAATTCCCATTTCGTTTTTGTTTGTCAGCCTCGTAGCCCAGTGACGCGACGCCTTGCGAAGCGATAAGTTTGGTTAAACATCAAACTGAAAATGGACGGGCAACACCACACTATAAACCCATAACTTAACATGTAAACTATGTATTGGCCATACCAGTACCTTCCTTATATTGCTCGGTTATACACAATTTTAAATAAAATGCGATTGTTGGCAAACAGTTCGTAAGCATCTTGGCAAATACATTTTTCCTTCACCTTTGCGCAAAATATTGTTAACTTACTTAGAATTCTGATGAATGACGTAACCTGTAAAGGTACATCCCACTTGAATGGATACTAAAAACATCTGAGCTTTACCACGCGCCATTGATAAAATGTTTTGGGATATCCTTTAATTTCGTGTTTTGTTATTACATAAACCTATAAAACTAGCTTTCAAAATAATTAGGAACTTCTTAATTTTTCCAGATTTTCGTAAGCTTAACAACATACTCCCTTACCCAAAAAAAAACAACCTTTCGTTAATTATGTTCATTGTTAATTAATATTTATAACGACCACTATACGAGGCAGTGGATTGGAGCAACAAATTAATATTCAAAACTTTTTAATTTGTTTCGAACTACGTTGGATCTTGTATAGATTAAGTGGTTCAATTGGCTTCATTATCCTCCGAGATATTATCCTAATAATATATTTTCCTCGAACGCTCTAAAATAAACAGTTAATCTGCTTCAAATTACAAAACTAAGTTAATTAGCCCATGTTAGCAACAAACCTGCGCAAGAAGGCTTTGGAATTGAATCATGCTCCAATCGCTGCTAGGCTTTCGTGTAAGCTCAACAAATTTTTGGATGAGTATTTTCAATGCCAAACTCGTGTGGCGCGAATTAGAACTAATTGAGCCGCATGCATGGTTTTCGCAGCCCCCGAAAAAGCTCTATATACTTTCGACTGACCGTATACGGTCGTTGAACTGTGGAAGCACTCGCTGCCGAGATGATTCCCCCAAAGTAAAACATGGGGTCCTTCAAAAATTGTGTGAAGCCGCATGGCGCACGCCAGCCGGGATGGAAAGTTCAAAAGCACATGGGCGTCGTCGGGCAAAAAAAAATTTTTCATGCTTGTTCTACGTTGAAAGCAGCCACAGACTACCATGTGGAGAATGTCTAATGACTCCTAAAAGGTCCTTGTGAGATTTAAATATTTATTTTATAAATTTTCATTCACATAACGAAATCAGATTCAGAAAATCAGAAAATAAACTTTTAGTTTGACTCATAATCAAAAATAGACTAAATTTTAATGCTAATTTTCAAAATCTGATCGCAATGCTTTTGAATTTCAATAACTACTGGCTCTCTGAGCTGTAGAATAATATCGAGCCTGCTTGAAAATGTTCAACAGATTCGGTTGAGAAATGGGATCTGTAGAGGAAAATATCTTATTTCAAAATTACTCCGTCATTTTTAAAAATGTTCATAAACTTGCTCGAATAAAAAATCTATACAAATATCGAAAATGTTTACAAAATTTCACGAAAATCGGTTGAGAAATGCGAGCTGTAGAGGCCCGAATAAACATTCTACATTTGAACATTTGTCAAAATTACTCCGCTATTTTGAAAAAATTCAAAATTACTGCGCCATTTTGAACAATTTTCAAAAACTGGCTCGATTACAAAATTCTATAAAAGTATCGAACCTGCTTACAAAATGTAACGCGAATTGGTTGAGAAATGGGACCTGTAGATTTAAAAGCATTTCTGCACAATCTTGGAACGGTGACCATTTCTTCGCTCGCTAAGAGAATACGGTAATGAAGTAACGTTTGAAAATCATCTATAGTATCATTACTAATTTATTTACTTATTATTATATTACGTACCATCCAACGGAAAATATTTTGTCTTATTTTTTTATTTACTTATTTGACTTTTGATTATGATTCTAAACCAAAATTATTTGTTTTTTGACTAGTCTACCGTCGCGCCCGGAGCTTGAGGTAGGAGCCGCCCTCGGCGCGCATGTTGAAGTCGCGTGCCTGAAGACGTATCGGGTTCGAGGTCCGGCTGCAGGCGACCAGCTCGAAGTCCAGTAGCAGCTGGTACAGCATCACCTTCAGCTCCATCAGCGCGAACCGAGACCCTGAGCCGAAGACACGACAAATTTAGGTTTCATGTTTTGTTTTAGTTATGCCTTGGAAAACTATGAAAAGGAAACAAGTTTTAAAAAAAAAACAGGAAATACAGGACAGAACAGAGATAGATACTCGTAATTCTTACATTGCCTTGATTTATTTGTACAATCTTTGTCGTCTTACACATTTTTTTTAAGTTCTTTTATGTAGGTTTGTCGACCTTTATTCATTTACAAATTTTATTGTTGAAGGAAACTGGAAATGTAGACTTAAATCTCTTGCTAAGGACGTACTAACATTTAGCACACAGATGTTAAACCACGTCGCAAATACTGTTGATGCCTGAACACAGGCATTTGTGATATTACAATCTGACTACAAAAGCGATTTAAGTCTATCTAAGCGCGAGTCCACTTGCAACGTCTTCAAATTGAATCCAATGAACCAGTTTTATGAAATTTGGTAAATAGGTAACCAATTTTGTGGAAGATGACATTGTTTGGTTTTTATTACGATTAACATTCTACCCGAAATCGATCCAAAACATCCATACATGCAACAAAATCAAAGATGGGCACAGGTACCGACAAAAAACTAGTCCTATGGTAGTGGACTTCCGCAGAGTACGCACTTCCGAACTGATCCAAAATCTACATAAGCGTAGGCGTGCCGCCTGGTCGCTTGCTTTACGTTAGCGGCATGCACCTGCACCGCAGTGAGTCTGGATTCTTACCGATACAGTTCCTAGGTCCAGAGCCGAAGGGCATGTAGGTGAAGGGCTTGATCTCGTGCTTCCTCTCGTCGGAGAAGCGCTCGGGGTCGAACTTGTGCGGCTCGGGGAAGTATTGCGGGTCCATGTGAAGTGCGTTCACCAGCGCGTACACACACTCCTTAGGCTTTAACTATGGCATAGGAGGAAGACATCTTCAATTTGGAACCAGGCTTTATCGGAAACATGTTCATAGAAGAAACCAGCGAGCATCAATGGACGGGAGGAGCGGTGGAAGAAACTAACGAACCGTCACGAAATATCTATCGCACCTATCGCACTTTATCTCATGTTGCGTCATCTGCTAAGATCGTTAGCGCAAAAATATTTTATTTTGTTTTGGTAATTACCAAAACAAAATAAAATATGTTTTTCTTCTCTCACATTACTAAGAAGTAACTTCTTCCATTTCTGAACACTATGGCATAGGAGGAAGACCCCTTCAATTTAGAACCAGGCTTGAATATCGGAAACATGTTCATAGAAGAAACCAACGAGCATGAAAGGACGGGAGGAGCAGTGAAAGAAACGAACGAACCGTCACTGGCCGTGCGCCGGGTCGCGGTGGTTCCAAAGTATACTCCTTGACAACTTCGCGGTCCATCATTATCGCCGTGCTCCACTTTCTCAGTGACTCTGCAACATTTAATGCAACTTAATCTTCAAATTTAATTCTAATAAAACTGGAGGCAAGATTGGGACACACATACCACTTATTACCATATCCATATACTTGAGGCTCTGGAGAAGTTCGTATGTGACATTAGGGTTACTGGCGTGGCAGCTGTCGATCTCCGCAATGAGCTTCTTCTGAGCATCGGGGTGAAGGGCTAACTCGTGCGCGGTCATCGTCAGTGCTGATGATGAAGAGTCAAAACCAGCGAAGAAGAACGCGAAGGCTTGTCCAGCCAGTTCGTCGCGAGTCCATTCTGGAATGATCTATTTAATACAATTCATGTTTGTTACATAAACAATATCATTATTTGTCCCCGAGAAGATCGAGCGGCATGGGCTTTTGCAACTGGCATGCATAACATACATACATACATCCTCTTCGAATACATGCAGGTGCTTAGAATTTAATAGTTGTTAAACACCTAGAACCAATCGTATGTTCTTCTCGGCTGTCCAGGTATAACAATTCCAACCAATACTGCACTGTAAGTTTGATTTGTATTTTTTTCATCACTAAGGGCCTAGTGCGCGAAACGACAAAAAAAACAAAATCAGCATCAACCTATGATTAAACACGTCACTTTTTATGGACAGTATGGAAGTAACTCCATGCGGTTCACTTAAAGTGACGTGTTTGAACATTGATAAACTCAGCCGTCTCTTCGTGCAATCGGGGCTAAATGTTCTACATGTCCCAACCATCTTAATCTTTGTCACTACATTCTGTAATATCATAGATTAATAATATGTTTTCGGTTTTATAAAACCAATATTTACATGAATAAGTTCAATTTACTTACGTCGCCCTTGGTTTCCTTGGATGTTAGATTCTTCAACAGTGGCAAATCCAAGAGTGTCATCACTCACTGGTTCAATGTTCTTCAGTGTGCCTGCACCAAAACCAAAGCCAGGCTAAATACAATACCCCATTCCAATGTGAACCCTGCAACAATATTTTTATGAAACAATGAAAACGTTAATATTTATGCCTAGTTTGTTATAATAGTTTTAAATCAATGGGATGCAACGATTTTTTTTCTCTTTGTTCTGTCAAAACAATATTACCGTCTCAAGATTCGTTTTTGGTAAGATTTCCTGCAACCACGAAAAGCTCTAAAAGTAATAAGACGGACGGACCGTCAGACAAGCAGTCAGAAAGAGAATACATCCTCAAAATAATTATTTTCCCCATAGAGATACGAAAATCCAAAATTAAATAACCGAAAATGATGTAATTCTTATATTTATGGATAAACAGTGTATGTATCTCGAAGTTTCGTCCATCTGTCTTGTCCATCTGTCTGTCCATCTGTCCATCTGACCTGCAGGTCTTACGTAGGCACGACGTCAAACTTTGGAAATTAGGAGTGAGCGAATTCGTAAGCGAACTTATTGGCACCACCGTCAATTTATTATCACTAAATCTTAGCCGCCTATATATGCCGCTCTCTCTATACGCAAAATGATCGGTCACTACTCCCTTCCTTTCATCCTCGATGATCTCACCTTTCTGTGCATCCATGAGCAGCTGCAACATGTCGGGCCTGTGAATGTCGTTGTCCTCTCGATACTTCATGGTGCCGAACACGAGGTGACGGAAAAAGTCTGTTGTCGCTTTCGGGAAAAGTGTCATTTTTAGTGCCTGTGGAAATCACAAAAAATATTCTCTGCTTAATGGCATGGAAACCATTATTATTATTATTATTATTATTAAGCCATGTTTCGCACAATAATATCCTTAACTATATATATATTTGATATTTGTTTGTGCCACCCTCAGTTGGGCTATATGGCCTCTCATGCTTGCGGGCATGAGGTGTAGTCTTTTAATTCCCTGGCTGACTAGACCTTCCGGGAATTTTTGCATGTATACGTTGCTAAAACAAATCGAGAGACTTACATAAATAAATAAATAAGCGGAGAAACATCTACATCTAATCCTTATTATAAATATAAATTGGTACTAGTGCTTGTGGTTTTTTTTTTTTTGCTTCTTTTTTTTTAATAATTTTTTTTTTTTTTTTCGCACTTTTTTATCTTTTTTTTTTTTTTTTTTCTGATTAAGTACCTTTATGTTACATTGCAAAAAACAATATTAGTTACGAGTAAACTTAACATTTTAACGTATTTATCTTGTAAGTTGGAGGTATTTAAACTTAAATCTATTTTTAATAACATTTTTTTTTTTCACGTAATATACTTAAAACTACTTACATATACTATAATCCTTATTATTTAAGATGGTACTTGTGCTTTTTTTTTTTTTTTGTAAACTTCTTTTTTCTTTTTCTTTTTTTTTTTTTTTTCTTTTTGCACTTTTTTTTTTTTTTTTTTTGTGTACCTTCAGGGTTGCATTTTAACACGTAATATACTTAAACCTAATCCAAATTATTTTATGTAACATGAATATGTAGCTCTGCTGTAATAGACAAACTTAATGCTCACTTCTTGATCTTATTAAAAGTATGCTTTTCCACTCTTTAAATTTCTTCACTCACTTCACTCAATGTCTCTTTTGTATTATTATTTCATCATTGACTTTATTAATTTTGTCCACTTATTCCTGTCCTTCGCGAGTGTCCACCAGCGATTGGCGGCCGCGCGCAGCTCGTCACTCCAGCGCGTCAGCGGCCGCCCGACGCTTCTCACGCCGTCTCGAGGTATCCATTCCGTAGTGAGTCTACTCCATCTTTCATCTGAGCATCGAGCCAAGTGTCCGGCCCACTCAAATTTTAATTTTCTTGCCTTTTCTACAACATCGTCTACTTTCGTTTTCTTTCTCAGATCTTCATTCCTTATTCTCGATGCTCTAGAAATCCCCAGCATGCTCCTCTCCATTGCCCGTTGGTTTACTCTTAACTTCTCTGCCTGTTTATCTGTTAGAGCCCATGTTTGTGCCCCGTAAACCATTACAGGGATTACGGCCATATTAAAAACTTTTCTTTTAATTCCTATCGGCAGATGGCTGCTTTTAAATATACATTTTAAAGACCAGAACTTTTTCCAACCATTGCTACATCTTCTATCCAGTTATTTTTCTAGTCTATTTTGGAAAGACACAACCTGACCCAAGTAGACGTAATCTTGAACGTATTCGAGCTTTTTCCCTTTGATGTCTATTGGTATTTCAGTAAAGTTGGTCATAACCTTTGTTTTAGTTTCATTTAGTTTGAGCCCAGTTTCTTCAAGGATTTCTTGTAGCATACTTAACATTCGTTTAAGTTCTTCAGGAGTTTCTGATAGTAGTATGATATCATCAGCGAATCTTAAAACCTTTAGGTACACTCCGTTTATTCTTATCCCAAAGGTATCAAGGTCCAGCCGTCTAAATATTTCTTCCAGGAGGCAATTAAATAATAATGGCGATAGTGGATCTCCTTGTTTCACGCCTTTTTTTACTGGGAATGGGAGTCCTTCAATGTCTATTTTTATGCTTGCAGTACTGTAGTCATAGATGCTTCTTACAATATTAATGTATTTTTGTTGTATTCCTTGTTTCATTAGCGCTGTCATTAGAAAAGTATGACTTACTGAGTCAAACGCTTTTGTAAAGTCAATAAAGCAGATGTAGATAGCCTTATTATATTCCGTATATTTTTCAGCAATCATGTTCATGGTGTGCAAATGGTCTGATGTCGAGAACCCTTTCCGAAATCCAGCTTGATCTAGCGATTGTTGTTCGTTTAGGTGTTGGTATAATCTTCTTCTCAGTACTGCCATAAACATTTTGTATAAAATTGGTGATAGGCTTACGGGTCTGTAATTGTTAATTTCTGCTTTACTTCCTTTCTTATGTAAAAGTTTTACTTCAGCATGAAGCCACTGTTTTGGTACATTCTCTTCCATCAGTATGTTATTATATATGTTCAATATAGGCTTAATTAGTTGGTCTTTAAATGTTTTTATAAGTTCGTTTGTAAGTCCGTCCTTTCCGGGAGATTTTTTATTTTTTAAGTCATTTATGACGGCTAGGATTTCCTCTGGTAAAATCATGGGGATATTCTCATCGTTTTCCGTACAGATGTGATCTTGGGTTATGTTAGAAATATGGGTGTTGCTATATAGTTCCTTGTAGAATGTAGTTGCTATATGAACGATTCGTGCTCTGTTGTACTCCACTTGACCTTTGCTGTTATTTAAAGATGGCATTAGTTGTTTTCCTGTTTCCTTGCTCCTCAATATTTCTTTAATAGAGCAATTTGTGTCAAGTATTGTTTGCATACATTCATTGTTGTATTTTCTAAGATCGCTTCTAATATTCCTTCGAGTTTGTTTGTTTATATTTCTGAATGTAAATTTCTCTTCCCTTGTTTTTTTCTTAATTGTTTTTATTTCTTCTCTTCTTTTGATTAATTTTTTGGTCTTTTTTGAAATTCTCTCTTTTTTCTTTGGTGAGATTTTCATCTGTTCCTTTATACTTTGAAGGCATGTTTCTAGGTCGTCATAAAGTTTTTGTGTTCCCTTTGTTGTTTTATCGTTGAGTGACTCGATTTCTTTTATGTGTTCAGGTTTAGCTTTGTATTCCAAATTTCTGGAATTTATAAAATGTTTTCTTGTATTTCTTTTTTGATCGGTTGCAATGGATGTCATTAGTAGCCTGTGATCTGTATTGAATAGGAATCTGTTTATAATTGCGACGTTGAGTATGCATTCCATATTTTTCGTCAACACATAGTCAATTTGATTTTTGGTATTTCCATCTGGAGACAGCCACGTCCACTTTCTTCCATTTCTCGATTTGAAGAAACTGTTTGCAATTTTAAGTTGATTTTCTTGTGCAAATAGAATAAGTCTCTCTCCTCGTGTATTTCTTCTGCCGTATCCGTAGGATCCCATTATGTGGTCTTCTTGAGTGTTTCTATAACCCACCTGACTGTTAAAGTCTCCAATTATTAATATATTTTTGTTTTTTATTTCTTCCAGGGCAGAGTTCAGTTGGTCGTAAAAGGTTTCGAGTTCTTCGTTTGATGCTGCTGACGTGGGAGCATATACTTGGACAATGCAATGAACTTTTTTTCCCATGTTTATAGTCAGGATTGCTACTCTGTCAGATTTCGCTTCGCAAGACATAATGCATTTTTTTAATGCTCTATGTATTAGGAATCCAACACCATTCCTTCCTTTCTTCGTCCCATAATGATAAAGAATGTGTCCACTGTTTAATTCCACCAGTTCTTCACCGTGTCGTCTTATTTCAGCCATACCCAATACATCCCAGCTTATATTTTCCAATGCGAATTCGAGCTCTTCTAGTCTATCTTCTCCCAACAAGGTTCTTACATTTATAGTGCCGATATTTAATATATTTTCTTGTGGTATTTCTTCGCATGTGTTGGTAGTTCTGGCTAATGCTTGGGGTGTAATGCTTTTCCGTTTAGGTTTCGAGTTATGTTCATATGTAGAGTGGTTGGCGTGGACCCTTTCAGTGACGATTCGTTCTGAAATGTTCGGTTGTTTTGGATCAGGACAGTGTTTTAGGCTTTTTCTGTTATCCGAATATATTTTAGGTGTGTGTCCATTTACGTTTTTGATGTTGTTTCTACTGTTTTCTTGTTTATATTTCTGATACTGACGTTTTTTCGGCTGTGTATTTATATCGTGGTTTGATGCGCATGATGCTGGTTGCTATGCTGTATTTGAGTTGGGTGTGATGGTTGTTGGTTCTGTTTCAGGGGTACTTTGTTCGCGTACTTTGTCGCTTTGGTCGCGTGACGTCAAATAGGATTCGATCAAATTGTAAGGTTTCGTTACTGATGGGCTCTGCTTTGTTTTCCTTGACTTTTGAAAGAATGTGCCCACTTGTCTAGGTGGAGGAGGGGAAGTCTCTGTATCCGAAAGGGTTCTTTTGTTGTGGTTTTTTTCTTGTCTGTTTTGCGTAAGTTCGACAATTTTGTCGTATTTGAGCACCACGTTTTTTCCTTCTTCCTTTAGTTGTTTTAGTTTTTGTTGAAGTCCCTTACGGATTTCTAGAATTTTTGGGGGAAAGTCTTCTTTTATGTACTGACCAGAGTTTGCTAAAGTTTTCTTCTGACGGAAAATGCTAAATTTCATTTATTTCCTGGTAAGTTCCACTCTTATCGGACGTGTTTTACCTGTTGTTTTTGCCCCAATTCGCATTACGTGGCTTAAATCAGCAGTGGAAGCCGATACATCAATTTTAGCCAGAGTATTCAGTACTTTTACCTCTAAGTGAGAATAACTTTCATCCTCGCTTTCCTGGATTCCATGTAAAATAACATTTTTGCTGCGCTGTTGCCTTTCCAAAAAGTCAATTTTTGAGCCTTGGTCTTGTATTTTCTCGGTGAGTTGTTTATTTTCCAGGGAAAGATTTTCAAGTTTTTTTGAAAAGTTTTCGTTCATCAAGTCAAGTTTTTTGTTTTGAATCTGAATATCTGTCTTTATTTCGTTTCTCAGTTCGCTAATAGCATTTAATACCAGTTGTGTGTCCATTTTAAAGCCTTGCGTTGAAATGTGACGTGTGTTTCCTCTTAACAAGTTCCAGGCTAGTCGACCCTTTAGGCGACGTGTTCAGATTTGTCAGTCTTTTCAGAAGTTGCGCGCGGCAACACAGTCTCTGTACAGCGGTGACGGATGGCCGTTGGCGAGATTAATGTTGTTTATGTATCACTTCGAATTTTCAGTGCCAATTATCTGCGCCAGTAGGCACTTATTGCTAAATATGTATTTATTCTTCAATCACTTGTGAGTGTATCTTTGTTAAAAATACGCCCCGCGGGGATGTTATGCATGTAATGTAGACCGAAATTTACTATGTATGGTGCGTGAATACAATAAACTATTGAAGTTTTTCACCTGTTTTGCAGACTTGCCCACACGTATACAGAAGCACTATTGTGTCTTGCTTTCATGTAGACACTTTTAGTGGCTGTAATAGGGATATTTTAGTAAAAATAACTGTAAAATCACGCAGCCGAATGTTTAGATGTTTTCTGGTGGGTTGCCAGGTATGAGGACGAGGAAACCATTAACCGGGGGTAATTCATACATCACAACAACCCTTAAGTGCAATAAATATTAAATCGATTTTCTGGCATTGCACGCAATTTCAGCCTATGTTATGAGAAAATTAAAGCTTTCACAGAATTATTATTTTTCAACACATTTCTACTTGTGAACAAAGCATATTAATATTAATTTAGATCAAATCAAGTATTGATGGCTGATTTTTTTCTTCCGAGTTTTTGGCTAGAAAAGGCATTCCATCGTTGCCGCACCCCACCCTACGAGTATAGCACCGAAATCGCGCTCTGTGACTTTTTCTTATTCCAAGATAAAGTTGCACCTCCTTGAGCTGTAACCGCAGTGCACGCGGTAGTTAACTTAGGGCCAATTTTTCAATCCTCAGATAGTACTTATAGGACTGATAGAACAAATTCACGTTGCTCAAAAGACGGATAGTCATTGCCAAAGAATTATATTTTCTATCAAAATTATGTTACTAGAATTATACTAATAAACATATGAAATGACTATATCAGATAGATAAACGGAAGCGTAAATAAATCTATCTGGCTGATTATCTGACTATTGAAAAATAAGCCCTTAGGGTGTTGCCAAGGGTGAATCATTCATACAGTAATAGGAAAAAATTGTGAAGATCGTAATTTAATTTGTTTTTTAATTGAAAAATTCCAGGACCTTAATTGCCACTCATCGTACTTAATTAGAATCCTCACCTTCGCTATAGCTGGAAACGCGATAACGATGAACAAGGAGAGCCTCTGGAGCCCGCTAAACTGAGTCAGGGACTTTCCCATCTTGAAAAACTGGTTGTCCTTCTCCTGTTGAGAGTTGACCTTGTGGCCGAACGCGCAGGACGCGATCACATCGTTGGCGTACCGAGAGAACAGGTCGCACATATCCACTTCTCCGCTTTCTTTTCCTGTTACAAACATAGACCATTTATGAAACAAATCCTTTTAAGGTGACCCAACCCGCTCAACTCCCCATACAAACGGGGAATAAAGATCACGCCCATATTTCTTGTCAGAGATCCAACATTTTGCTCAAAATAGCTTTGTTTGATCGAACTAGATGTCTGAAGACCATTGACATTGTAAAATTGTGTTTGGTTTCTAAGTTATAAGGTCTGAAAGTTTGAATTTTTCGCGCGTTTTATACAATAACTTTGGTGGTTTATTACGCAATGATAAAGTAAGAAAATCTTAAAAATATTGGTCATCAGACATAGCTTATTTAATCAAGATTTATAATCGATTTGGTTTTTGTTAGATTTTTGACTACATCGGTTGTGGTTTACTTTTAGCTATAAGTCGTTTTGAAATCGAAATTTTCGTAAATCTTACCAAATCATACACTATGCACATTATCTTTTTTGTGGACATGTTGCATCTTCCTCATCACGGAGCCTGTCTTTTTCTTTGAAACAGAGAAGGTCCCAGAGCGCAACAGCACGGTTTTGTACTGGCCCGCGAATGAATTAGTGCCGCCGGGTTGGGCCACCTTAAATCGTCTAGTGCAGCTACGTCGTTGTGCAAGGACCTCCCTTGAAACCCAGAGGTCTTGATTCGAATCCCCACTCCGTTCATGCACCACTTTCTTTCTCTTTTCGGGTTAGATAAGTTCTTTGCGTCAAGAATGCGAGCTGTTCTATGGTTCGTAATCCGTGCAAAACTGTAACCTTGCCCAACTAGGTGGTTAAGCCTGTCCGGGTTGATACCATCGCACTGGATGAAAAGATGGTCGAAACGACAATGAAGCATTTTCCGTGTTTTGCATGCAGTTCAATGTTGCCGTGCTCATGATGGGAAGATCAAACCAATTCCCTCGGGAATGCGGTGTGACATGGTCATGACAGTGGGTGTGGTAATTAGACATCTAGGACCCTTACAGAAAACAAAATTGTAAGAATCCCGTGTTTTATGTAAATTACACCTCTGGCAAAAATAACAACTCGCTAGAAACATGCCTAGGTTAGGTTAGGTAAGGTTAGATTAGGTTTAGTTTAGTTTAGGTTAGGATTAATTTCAGAAAAATATGAACCCAATCTAGGACCTGCAATTTATTTGAGAAATACACAAAACAGATAGAAAGAAGGGAAACGGGTTACGAAACTTGAAATGTCCTGGATTCGCCAAAGAAGTACGCTTGCCGTAAGAGGCTCCTTAAGGATGGGGGCACGGCAGAACGTCTAAAATGCAAATCGTATAATATCATATTTTAACAAAATTTTAAAACCATGCACAAAGTATAATCGGCATATCGTATAACTTTATGCGTAGTGCATGAAGAAGTTTAAAAAATTAAATTACTTATTTCTCCATACACAACGTATAATAGTCACAACGTATAAAATTATGATCTTTATTTAACAAAAAAAGAAAAACATGCATATCATATAATCCAAAAACTTTTCATACGATAAGCGCCCTTATGACTATACTTTTAAAGCGTATACTCGCACACGACTTTTCGACCGTCTCAATTAGCGTAGGTGGCCTTTCGAAATTGTAGCAAATTGTTATTCTTTAACAAATATCGTTTATGCCGTGCTTCTTGGCATATTATACGTTCTGCACGTTAGGAATATTATACATTGTGACTATTATACGTTTTGCATGATGCAAAGAGTTGATTATATTTTTAAACTTTCTTCATGCACAACGTATAAAATCATACGTTGTGAATATTATACGATATGCAAGGTTTTGATTTTTTGGAAAAAAATACTTTTATACGTTGTGAATATTATACGTATAGTGATTACGACTCCTTAAGGATTTGTTGTTGGTGGTTCGAATTCCACGTAAAACTGTAAATCCCCCTTACTTCATAGTCGGTAGGATAAATCCAATCGCATTGAATTAAACATGGTCCAAGCTGAAATTACAATGATTCGGTCTCCTTCCATGCTCGCTGGGTTTTGCAAACTTTTGTTAGATAGTGCGTTAGGGTAATATCATCTCAGCATGTGTGGTATTAGCCATCCATGTCTAGTTCGATAAAACGATGATATCGAATATTATGGTATTCGACACAATACATATCAGACTTTAAATGGCCTTCGGGATATTTAGATGTCTATCCAGACTTTTAAGTTAATGACCTTGGTGGGTAGGCTTCACCTCCCGGTGAAGGTGGGCCACGACCTGCTGACTGATCTCGCTCACGAAGGGCACCATGCGTCGCATCTTGGCTCCGGTGAAGGCTGGGCTGAGTGTCGAGCGCATGTCGCGCCATTTCTGACCTGCAACAAATATTCCCGCACTTGCAGATCAATATTGAGCAGGCGCATTGTAATAACAATTACAACTTATACTGTGTAGACTCTTGGAGTTTGGAGCGCAGACGCCAAAAATCTAGTAAAAGAGCTAGGTAGATTGCTCATTGAGGCGTCTGGGGACAAACGTGCGCCCAGTTATCTTAGGCAGAAGATCAGCCTAGCCATTCAGCGGGGGAACGCGGCCTCCGTCATCGGCACGTTGCCAATTGCGCCGATGGTGGAGGAATATTTTAGTATTTAGTTATATTTCAATTATTTTGATAATAATTGCATATATTATGTTAATAAAAAATTGATTACTTAAAAAACTTATACCTGAGTGGTTTTTTGTAAAGTTCGTTGACTACTAATGGACATAAAAAATATGCAAGGTTACACGGAAATATCTATCGCACTTATTGCACTTTATCTCATGTTACGTCATCTGATAACATCGTTATCGCAAAAATATTTTATTTTGTTTTGGTAATTAACTGATCTTTTTTTTTTCTCTCAGATTACGACGAAGCAACTTCGCCAATTTCTGAACACTTTAAGTCATCACCACATTTGCAATGATTTTTTAAAAATATATTTGTGTCATCATTATTCTTATTAAACATTAACGATAAATCATGACTTTTTAGATTGAAATTTTAATTAAATAGTCCCATTTCCATTTTATAGTTACTTCTCTGGTAAAGTCTACTACTAATTCCTTTTAAAAAATTGTTCTATCAACAACTAGTTGTTTGATAACATCATCTTTCAAATCTTGTAATTTTAGAATTCAAGTCAAACCTTTTAAAAATAGAAGGCTGCCACCGAAAAGACTATCGAAATCTGAAGAAAAGAAATTCCTGTGATCCACGAAGTGGTCGAAATCCTTCACTGTTATCTTCTTGATCACCTCCGCGTCTCGTATGATTGTGACGGGACTGAACGCCTCAAATGCACCGACATATCTGTGTAAATTAATTTCTTTCTCAACATCAAGTTTTACTCTGCCTCTTCCTATCAGTGACAATGTAATTATTTTGCCAATGGTCTACGAAGATCAATATCTGGCTGTGAATTTTCTTTAACTGCTCTCTTGTGAGTATGTAAGACCTCTATTTCAATGTAGCGATACAGTCGTTCCGTAGTTCCATTCATCCACCCAGTTCACTGTAGCCATGCTGATAAAAGGAATATCTTTGAAAAACCACTGTTTTGGGGTAATATCATGACGGTGAGTGAGCTATTAGCATGTCAAGTTACGTAAATACACATTCGTATTATGATGGCCAGCCATAGCTATCAAGCTTGTGGACATAGTTAATCAACAGCACTTACTTATCTTCAGGGAATGCGAAATATATTTCCTGAAAGTCCTCAACTATGTGTTTCTTGCGGAAGGTGCTCTTGATGAAGTTACCGAAGATCGGAACGGGAGGCAGGTTCCTGACGCCGCGCTCCTCGAAGAACTGGTAGGCTTTCTTGGTGTAGTAGTAGAGATAGGCCGCTAAGGCGACCGCCACTGCCGCTACCACCTCTAGCCACATGGTGCCCTGGCTCTGGCAAATGAGAGAATGATTAAAATGGCAATAAAACCCTATTAGATATTTACAAAAATGTCTAAATAAAAAGTATTGAAGAAAGAAAACATAAAATACCACTCCCGTGGCCAAAATTATACTGAAAAGTAAAAAATACTTTTTATTAGTAGGTATGATACTTTATATTAGGATACTTTTTATTAGGAGTATTTAATAGTAGGTTGAGAGAAATCGTTCACAGAACTTAAACTTTTATTGCATTCGAGGATCTAATACTATGTGCCGTAAGCTTAAGTTATAATAAAAGTTTATATTCAACAAATAATTTGTCCAGAGTTATGAACAATATTTATAAACAGACATTGATACATACATACCATTTATTTTTCTACCTGGCGACTCCGGAGCTGTTTGCACGTATTTACGCGGGCATGTTGCCGAGATTACTGTCGCGGTGCAATATCTAATCAACTTTAAGCGATAACGTTTACTCATCTTTCATTAGCCTGTTTTTTCTTACCCAGTGTGTGCATATTTTTTTGCAAAGCACAATATAGCATAAAACATTCCATAAGGCCTGTACCTCTTTCACTAGTGACCAGTGAAAGAATATTAGTAAGTAGAGGAGATAGCAATAAAACACATATTTTTGATAATTAATCAGCACAAAGAAAGTATTATTCTAACATCCTATTTTAGTTTTTTATTTGTTACGGATGAACATTTTCAAACTGTCTAATTCTGGACCATGATGCGGTTTACGTATTCTGTCACCAGAGAGTCCTAGCGAATAAAAAATAATAATTTTAAAACTACTTGTGTTCCATTTAATATATTTTAGTTCTTAAGTTCATTTAATTAAAATCACATACCAGTATTTGGTTTATTCTGTTAGGGAGAAAAAGCCAAATCTTTACTTACTGCTACATTAACAGAAGACACCACAGCTCTAAGATAAGCTACGCCGTTAAGGATCCATGGGAACGGCGACTACGCGTTATAGAGTTTACTGATTCGTTGTGCACCGACGAAGCTGAGTTCTGCTGCAAGGGGCCGGATAAACCTTTTTAGTAAATCATTGTTTTCGAAATATAAGTATTAGATCCCTCTTCAAGGGCACTAGCAAGGTCAAGCAGAAGCTTGTAAATTTAAATGTGATTTAATACCATTATCACCACAATACACAGTTTCCAGACGCCTGCTTAAGTTATATTTCAATAGTCTGCACACCTTTGTAATAAATTGCACCGTTTATAACCACTGACCGAGCAATACAGTTGAACTACAGCATAGCGATAATATAAAAAAGCAACTTTGGTTGCGTTATTTATTTTCTGAGCCTGCTCCTTTTTTTAATCACCTTTCATCACACACGAACTTTCTGGAATGATTTTAAAAATAGATGCTCCTGACCGCGAGGTAGGTGTGTGTCCTCGCTTCGCATCTCTATAGTTCAATTGGTAATTGTGCAAGGTTGTCCTCCACGTTGTCACCACGCACACACCTAACTCGGTGTACCAAAGAGCATGAATAATTTATCATTGAGTGACACATAAATGCTCAAAATGTCATAAAAAAATCAAGGTTAGAATTTATCTACGTGCACACACTATACACGGGGCGCTCAAATAACAGTGAGAATGTGGTTATATGTGGTATAGTCCCCTTGCAATAAAACAGACAAAATCTTGCAGACACATCTTTGATTCGACAAAATAGTCACTGATCCTCCTTCGTGATATCGTAAACCAATAGGTTTTTGAATAATAGAGTATGCGTTAACTTTTATTTATTTATTTACTTAAATATATTAATTAACAATAGCTTACAACATATTGATATAATTTTCTTGCAGAAACAAACTCGTATTGATAATTGCAGAATACAGACGTCATTTCAAATAGAGTACATAAAATACATAAGTATACAAGTTGTCTGTAAACAGGATCTCTGGATTTAACAAGTCCATTCGTGTATTCTAACATTGTTGCTGCTCTCAGTTGGAGGAGAGATATCGATATCTCTTCTATTAAGTATAATGGATTAACACCATGGCATTATAAGCAAGTCCAGTCCAACATTAAAGCACTTGAAATGTCCGTGAGCGTCGGCTTGTCTAATGGCGGGCCCGAAGCTTGAGGTAGGATCCGCCGGCAACGCGGATACTGAAGTCGTGAGGTTGGATGCGCACCGGAGTAGTGGTGCGGCTCGTGGGCAGCAGCTCGAACTCCAGCAGCAGCTGGTACAGCATCACCTTGAGCTCCATTAGCGCGAACCGAGATCCTGAGAAGTTACATGTTTAATACAGCATGGTTAGTATGATGTTGGTGTGCTGCTTTCCACGGGGGCTATAGACTTCAGATACTATATACTTCAGATAGATCTTAGTCAACAGCTTGGTTCATAGTCTACATATATTTTAGGAAAAATCAGTTTTTAACCCATGACCTCTGGAATAAGAAACAAGACCAAACGGTCTAAAGACCAGTCGCTCAGTAAATCGAACAGAAGAAATGTTTGATATCGAGTATTTCTAGATTTTAGAAAAGCGTGCTGGAAACGTGATTGATGCTGGTAGTCATAATGACGACGAGTTAGAAACCGAGTTTACCGATGCAGTTCCTGGGACCGACGCCGAAGGGCATGAAGGTGAAGGGCTTGATCTCGTGCTTCCTGTCGTCGGAGAAGCGCTCGGGGTCGAACTTGTCCGGCTCGGGGAAGTATTGCGGGTCCATGTGGAGTGCGTTCACCAGCGCGTACACGCTCTCTTTCTTCTTCAGCTGTAGATTGATACATTTATATTTCAATCGATATCTGTTTTTATTAAAAAACCTATAGCCCTGTGTGCCACAGGTGCTCAGAAAAACCCAAATCCACCTCACTTCGCGAAACCTCGCTCAGCGAGGCCAACACCAGCGGATTTGCGGACAATTACAGAGCTATCTTATGCGTTTTTAGGGTTCCGTACCCAAAGGGTGAAAACGGAACCCAATTACTAAGCCTCCGCTGTCCGTCCGTCACACGGCTGTATCTCATGAACCGTAACAGGTAGGAAGTTGAAATTTTCACAGATTATGTATTTATTTTGCCGCTATAACAACAAATAGGTAAAATCATAAAATAATAATAATTAAAGGATACAAAAAACGTGTTTTTTTTTTAAATCTTGTGCGATGGTACGGAACCCTTCGTGTGCGAGTCCGACTCGAACTTGGCCGGTTTTTTTAAATAAGGTTTGAAAACTCCCAAAAACCTGTGGTATCATTGATGGCTGAGAAATACGTAACACAGCTAAGTGACTGAAAGTTATTTTTGTAGTTTTACTGAAAAACTTACCGTCACTGGCTGTGCACCTGGACGCGGTGGTTCTAGGGTGTAATCCTTCAGAACCTCGCGGTCCATCATAATTGCAGGGCTCCATTTCCTCAGTGTTTCTGTAAAATTTTCGACAAATTTACATTATTTTGAAAACTTTCTCAACGTAATCATTAAAAATGTATTGTTTTAAGCATACCACTGATGACCATATCCATATATTTTAAACTCTGGAGCACTTCATATGTGATTTCAGGGTTACTGACGTGGCAGCTGTCTATTTCCTCGACGAGTTTCTTCTGCACGTCAGGGTTAAGGGCCAACTCGTGGGCTGCCATGGTCAGTACTGCTGACGAGGACTCGAAGCCAGCAAAGAAGAAAATGAATGCTTGTCCGGCCAACTCATCCAGAGTCCATTCTAGAAAATTAAATCAAAATCCGGTACTAAGTTTTCAATGGTTTTTGAATCGTTGGAAATATGCTAACTCAAAAAAATCTATAAATAGTTTTAATTAAAACTTAATCAATTACAATGAAGTGATTACTATTGACATTACTTACGACGCTTAACTAAGCTTTCGTGAACCTTGGATTCTTCAACTGTTGCAAATCCAAGAGTGTCATCCCCTACTGGGGCGATATGTTTCAGCGTACCTGAAAAAACAGAGATGTATACAAACATGTTTTCATGGAACTGGGCTTGATTGGCTGCTACAACTTCCGTCATGACATTTTAATTAGGTGCAATACCAGGACCTTTCATAGCTTTAAGCAATGAATGAATGGGTACAGTTAATATAGGTACTTCTTCTCGAAGCCCTGTGATCCGTACTTGTGCTACAGCTTCAGCTGAAGCTAAGCTATATACACATAGTAATCAATCATCCTCATTGTAACCTTGGTGCTTTTATTAGTGAATGTAATAATTATGAGCTGAGCGTGGTGAGAGCTGTACTATTTTAAAAATGAGTATGTGAAAAATGTATTTCTTATTGACATTGACCTGTTCAGGCTCAAATAAACCATAGATTACATTGAAAAAAGTGACAAGCAACTTTTCTGATTTAGCACAGTTTCGATTCAGTCATTTATAGTCAAGCATTCCTCATTAATATTAATGTTATACGATAAGTATATATAAATGAGCCAAAACAGTATTAAACAGTTATTTTAACCGATTGAACAATACCTTTTCACTAAATATAAGACTTCAGGAAGAATGGAAAAATACTACAGCTAGAAATAGTTTCCACATTGTTAAAAAAACAATAAAAATATATAGTAACATTTAATATTTAAGGTTAACTGTTTTACCCATTTAGAGCAACCAATTTACTTATTTGGCTCTATTTTAAAGTTCATCAGTTAGATTCTTTTTTTTTCCAGTATAATAAAACCATACAATTGAGCACAGGAATCTGATTTAAGGCTGAACCGGTGAGTTTTTGCACTCTGTATAATGAAACCTACCCTTTTGAGCCTCCATGAGCAGCTGAAGCACGTCAGGCCGGTGGACGTTATTGTCCTCTCGATACTTCATGGTGCCGAAAACTAGGTTGCGGAAAAAATCTGTCGTCGCTTTTGGAAAGAGCTCGAGTTTCAGCACCTGTACGCAGACACAAAGTAAACAACTTCAAATTTAAGTTGAGTCAGGCTATGACATAATTCAAAAGAAATCTTCTTGAATTAATATTTCTTAAAAAAACATAATATGCTAAATGGGTATGATGTTGAGAAGATGAACATACACACGTATACACACATATTTAAATCCATTCTTATAAACTCACCTTTGCTATAGAGGGAAATGAGACAACGAAAAAGAACCACATCCTTTGGAGTCCGGTGAACTGGGTCATGGACTTTCCCATCTTAAAAAACTCATTGTCCCTTTCGTCCTGTGAGTTGACCTTGTGGCCGAACGCGCAAGACGCGATCACGTCGTTGGCGTAACGAGAGATCATGTCGAACATGTCCACTTCGTCACTCTCTTTCCCTGTTGAACATACGAATATATAAACCACTCCTACAGGTACTGAGATCTGATGATCTTCACGTAGTTTCGGTATGTCAGTCAGTATGATTTTTTTAATGATAGTTTGAAAAATACTAAAATTTAAAGTGAATAAAACATATTTTTTTATTATTAAGATTGAGTGAGCGAATTTATTTTCTTTTCATTAACATATTGCTCATGTTATAAGCACATTTGATAAAACAAATTGTGGCATTTTTCATTAGCTTTTATTTCACATGTGTTCTTATGTTTACACTGTTTTTAGTTTCGTCTTGTTTGCATCCCTTGGTTTTTTTATCATGCTCTAAAGTTATTTTATGTAACTTTTTTTCTGTTTTTACAATTACTTTCCATTTTTTTTTGCATTATTTTAACGCAATCTTTTCTGGTGTAAATTGGTTGTTATTTATAGCTGTTAATTGTATTATGTAATACTGTTTGATTCCTAATAAATATCAAAAAGTAGTACTACGACCTCAACCTGTTCTTGTCGTTTTCTGTTGCCAATCGGATTCTATGATTTATCACTTACCCTTTACATAAGCTTTATTAACTTGAAAATTATTCTGCTCATATTGAGCTATGTTAATATTAATATGTTTATAAATTCGGACCTTGCTCTGTAGACTTCATCTCCCGGTGCAGGTGGGCCACGACCTGCTGACTGATCTCGCTCATGAAGGGCACCATGTGTCGCATCTTGGCTCCGGTGAAGGCGGGGCTGAGTGTTGAACGCATGTCTCGCCATTTCTGACCTGCAAAAGAAAGTAACTAATTTTACTCCCTCTGATTAAAGCTGGTTAAAAGGAGGACAGCAATAAAAATTAAGGTTTCACCTGTTTTGCAAAGTCTGCTATAAAAATGGGAAGATATAGGTATGTAGGTCCTTTATGTGGTATGAATACGTGAATAAAAACAAGAATTGACAAACGATAAGAAAAGGAAGCGTGAAAGTAAAATAAGCATGAAAGTAGCATTGCTTGAAGCTGAAAGTATGAAGCCGAAAAAAATGTTACAAAAGCACGAAACATAACTGAAAGTAGTTATGTATTTTGTAAATCATGTATAAACATAAATACATACATGTCTGTCCAACGATATTTTAGTTGCGAATATATCTATAGTTTAGTTGAGCAGTACGACGAATGCTCCCACAAACTGCAGTGTAGTAAATATTTCCCTACCTTCCATTATTTGGCGAAAAATTTAATACGTTACGAGTACGAATAAGATGAATATAATTAGAAAAATACCGCCAACTGACTGTCAATACATGCATTCTTTGTTAGAGCTTCAAAGGTATCACTTAAATGTCTTTTGACGGGATATAACTAAGTCTCACTTATTTCCTAAATGTAAGTACCTAATTAACATTATCATGTAATTTTCATACAAAAAAATCCAAGATATTTGGTACTTTGTCACCGAACTTGTTGTTGTTCAGTGTGAATGGACTGATAACCTTGTTTGTTCGCTTCAGATATGGCCTGCATATCTGTGCGTAGACCGGCTTCAGTTTCAAGGGAGACATATTTTGCGATTAGAAGGCAATTTCCTTCTAAGCCTTCGTCTGGAGCCAAATATTCTGTTAGTGTGTCAGCGATATTGAAACAAAGCGGTTGCAATACTGCAAGTCATAATTTGATACCGAGATATGCACTGGTATTCGGAAGTAACATCAAATTTTGTCGTTACTACAAATTTAAATATAATTCGGCGAAAAAAGGTTGGCGGTCGAACCGGGAACCCGAAACTGAGAAGCCAGAAATTGAACCAGTGATTAAAATTGTTGATTTCAAACTTCCATTTTCAGGTGTTCCTAAATCATATTCTCATTTAACCTTTAAGAAATAGTAGACTGTTGCCGAAGAGTGGGTCGGAGTCAGCAATGAAGAACTCGCGGTGATCCACGAAGAAGTCGAAATCTTTCACTGTAATCTTCTTGATAATTTCCGGGTCTCTTATGATAGTGACGGGAGTGAACCCCTCAAATGCGCCGACATACCTGTGCAAAGTACGTTAATTATAGTATGCTAGTAACCATGCGTTACAGAATTGTTTTTTCTAGCGAATATATTATTTATTTTACTTATTATATAGTGTATTTTGTATAATTAATTTTCCCCGTAGTTGTATATCTACACTTGCGTTTCCATGGTGGTTATCATATCGATTGGCTTTGTATTCAACATGTTTACTTTCTTTCGATATTGGTTGAGAATCATAACACGTCTAAAGAGCTTTTATGAGGTTTGAAGTAACATTATATTTTCCTTGTTTAGTGACGAGCTCGTTAAACAAGCGGCCGCGTACAAGGACTTTGATCCAGCGAGGCCTTGTTTGGAGGAAAACACGGTTTCAATCTTAATATTAAGTTAATAACATCCCAGATAGCAATGTAAACTTGTTATCGACGTGCCACAAGATCGAAGCGACAACCAAGAAGGTTTCCTAAACATTTGCCATGGCAAGCGAGAGCACTTGCGTCAAGTTTAAATCAAACTATCTTGTTTACACCCGACAAAATTGCATGATGTTCATTAAAACAAAGGAGTATCAATGTTGACATAACAACTTTGTGTAATGTTTATCACAACAAAAAAACCTAAAATATACTTAAATGTTTAATTGTATGTTCTGATCTGATCAGAACTACAATGATGTCAAAAAGCATTGTTTGCTCGCAGGCTATGCTCTCCCAGCCTTTCTCTTAACGAATTGCTTATTATTATTTGCATATTATTCAATTATCACTTCCAAACATTTATGCAACACTTGTGGTGTATTCACCAGTGTTATATATAAGTAAGCTAGCGCCATCTATTGGCAAAAATGTAACATGACACGTTTGCAGCAATGTTAAAAAAATTATGTACAACATCCTTCTCGATCCTTATCTTGACAAGTTTAAAATAATAATTAAACAAACATGCTCCGGCAAATTTTACCGAATAGATTAAAATCACAGATTAACAAACTTGCTGCAACCGCCCTTACTATCTGGGATCGGACAACTCTCAGTTATGGGTAATGTGACTCACTTACTTATCTTCAGGGAATGCAGAGTAGATTTCGTGCAAGACGTCAATTACGTGCTTTTTATGGAAGGTGCTCTGGAAGAAGTTCCCAAAAATCGGGATTGTAGGCAGGTTCCTCACGCCGCGCTCCTCGAAGAACCGGTAGGACTTCTTTGAGTAGTAGTAGAGGTATGCCGCTAAGGCGACCACCACTGCTACTACCACCTCTAGCCACATGGTGCCCTTTCACTTGAACGAAACAAATTTTTACAATGAAATCTTATTTAATTATTTTCAATCCTATTTCACAAGCAATCATAATTTACTGCGGTGTGCTTCGACTAAAATGTGTATTAATTCGCGTAACAAAAATAAAACAAAAGTACTGAAATTGCAACTTTTTGAAAATGTCATTAAAAAAATATGGGTACAACATTTTCTTGTTCGTCCTGAAAAAAGAAGGGGCTTTAATCTATGTTCTTATAACAGACTAAAAATATATACCAATATTCATTATACAACTCAGATTAACCGACTGTTAAATGTGTGACAGTTTTAGTATGCGTGATTATGTATTTGTGATAGATTTAACCCTGATATGTATTAGGGAATAAATATTTTCTAAATGTAAGATATGTTACACATTTTAATTGCATGACGATTATATACCAGTCTTATTAGCTTCACAATTAAACCAATTCTCAATCTCAATAGTTGATTTAAGTTTTTTTTTATTTTTTATTTGAGGATAACCAAACACATATAGATAAAGAAACAAAACATATCAACATAATAAAAGTACAACTATCTACATGCAATAACAGTTGCCACAGAGTAAGAAAAAGTAGAGCTTATGCCTAAAATCTCTAAGTACCTTAAAACTAAAATTATGCAAGAGGTATGACATTGTTATATGCACACTTAAATAAGTTATCCTTAAATAAATAATTGTCATTCTATAGTACATAAATTGTAATGTATATCGCTTTTGGTTTAGTCAACGTAAACACCCCAAATGCGCTGATTTACATAAACAGTTAGTAATCTTTTTTTATCACAATGAAACATAGAAAATAGCACTCCACGATAATAAAGACTTTTAGAAGTGAAATAATATTTAAAATCGGATCAGTAGTTCCAGAGTACAATTTACTTTTTGACGTTTTCTGAACCAACAATGTTTTTGCCCTTTTGCCATATTATTTATGGTATATATTGTCTTTTTTTATCAAACAGTAATGTAAAATAAATAAAAGTATCCTAATAAAATTTGCCAAAGAAAATAGTTTTCTGCATAGAAAATAATTGAGTATTGTACCTTCTATCGGCCTTGTGCGAAAAATGGCCTCCGAGCCACGTATTTACGCGGCGATTGCACTGAGATGACTGTCGCACCGCTTCATATCACATTAATTGTATTGCTTTACGTTTATGCTACGGCTAAAGCTGGCAGTGGGGCTATGCATAGGTTTAGCCGGCTAAATGCGGGCTTTGGCCGAACCATGTGTCCCTTAGACTAAAGCATTGGTGATGAATCTAGGCCTAGTGTTTGGTGTAAAGCACTAGGCCTAGTGGTAAAGACAGGTGTAGACAACAGTCTCTAGTGCCGAAGATCGCGGGTTCAAATACACCTTGATGCAGAGCGACGAACGTTTAAGTAAATTGTCCGCTGTTCGCCGCATCGTATCTCGTCCAATTCTCGCATAGTTTGAAATTATCCTACCTTCGAATGTTCAATCTTTACAGTCAATGTAAATAGATAAATAAACGACTGTACTGCAGAATTGTTTCACCCCTCTAGGTAGGTGAGCCTAAATATAACCCGCTCCTAAGTTATATCTGTAACAAAGTGTGTCATACCTATCAAATAAATAAATAAATAAATAATGTCCACAACGCAGGTAAATCGTTAAATCAATGGAATTGCAAACTATGGGTTTACTATTTACAACAGGTGGCGAAATTGATAAACGCAATACCCGCGAATGTTATGTATTGCTGGTTCGGTCCAGCCTTGCAGTATTATAAAGCAGTGATACTATATATGCGTGTATGTCATAAAGTAGTTCTTTTGTCAGGACTCTTCTTTAATTTATGTATACTTACTTCACGGTCGATTCTGCATGCATATAACATTCGGTGAAAAAAGCGACGTACTTGCTTGGTACGAAAAAATATATTTACCTTGTACACAAGCACAAAATTTAACACAGAAAATTTTTTTAGGGTCCCGTACCCAAAGGGTGAAAACGGAACCCTATTACTAAGCCTCCGCTGTCCGTCCGTCCGTCCGTCCGTCCGTCCGTCTGTCCGTCTGTCCGTCTGTCACAGGGCTGTATCTCGGTAACCGTAACAGATAGACAGCTGAAATTTTCACAGAGTGTGTATTTATTTTGCAGCTATAACAACAAATAGGTCAGAGTAAAAAATAATTAAAATTAAACGGGGACCCCATACAAAAAACGTGATTTTTTTTGTACGATGGTACGGAACCCTTTGTGTGCGAGTCCGACTCGCGCTTGGCCGGTTTTTTTTATTCTACCTATTTGTTGTTATAGCGGCAAAATAAATACATACTCTGTGAAAATTTCAGCTGCCTACCTATTACGGTTCATGAGATACAGCCCTGTGACCGACGGACGGACGGACGCACGGACGGACAGCGGAGGCTTAGTAATAGGGTTCCGTTGGCACCCTTTAGGTACGGAACCCTAAAAATGGAAAACACAAAAAGGTGCTAAAAACATCCGTCAGCATCATTCCTGATTGCGGGGCGCTATGAACTGTGACAATTTGGCACAGTCAAGGTCAGACAGGCTTATCTCCGAGACCACACACATCATCACAAATACTCGCCGTCACGCAAACACGCACTGATACACGTTTTATTAAGGATGTTCCGACCCATACAATGTTTTTTTTACACAGAACGCAAAAAGTATTGCACTTTAAGGCACGAATTCGTCAAAAATATTAAATATAGCCATAGTAGTTGCAGCGAAAACATATTCACAATATGTATAGTAGTGTATATAAAGTAGTGAAAAAAAGAAGGAAAACACTTGCTTGCCCAGAATGTCTAATGTGTCTACAATTATTATTATTTTATGATTTTGCTTCACAAATATGCCTGGTGCTGTTATGTGCTGTTAATTTTTTTTCGGTGTTTTTTGATATTGTTTAGTGTTGATTGGCTTTAACGGTGTAGTTTGATGTTTTCTGTCTTTTCGATGTACTATCTATCTAGATCTAGTATTGTTTGGTATTGTTGATTAAGACCGGGTTGATAATATCACATTTGATAAAAAAGTTGGTCGAAACGGTAATGAAACATTGTCCGTGTTTTCCATTCAGTTCAATATCGCCGTGCTCATGAAATGTCCTGATATGGCAAAAAACAAACTACATGCAGCAAAGGAGAATAGGTAATATATACCTGGAGCTGCCACGAATGATTGCCCATTATTCTTTCACTAGACGAAACCAATTTATGTTGTTTTTCATTGTAATGTCCATGCTAAATACTACCTAATGTATAAAAAAGTACTGTGCCTAAGAATACTTACCTTTCAGAATATTTCGGTAGCGTTAAAAAAAGGTAAATTGAAATTCTTCTGTGTACTATGACATCCGTTTACGCAACAGTTGTTATATTTAATTATATGATGATTAGACATTATTACGAATAAAAATGGCGAAAGTGCGCTTTCCGAAGCGACTGATCGACTGGACGTAGTGGACGTGTGAGCGTGTGCGCGCGGCGGCCCTGACTGAATTTGGAACCTCGGGTTCACTAGCGCCGTAGGTGAAGATCTCAGTAGGTATTTAGGAGTGACGGATGCCTGGTGCTGCATACCGATATACGTTCGCAAAAAGCGTCCTCGAACCACTTTCGCCCTCTGCCATGATACAAACGCATAGTGGTATTTGAATAATAGAGTAAATTGTTATTTTTTCATTATTTAATTTAGGTTAAATAAACAATAGCTAACAAGTCAATTAAATATGTTCTAATAGACACAAGATTAAACTCCGCAGATTAGAGGTGTAATTTTAAATAGTATACGTACATTTCATGAGACTACAGGGTATCCTGTTGACCTTCGACAATCTTACTATGCTAGAAAACGTTAACTTGATGTCAATTAAAACTTCACGGTTTTCGAGATAAAAGCAATGAAATCAAATATCAAAACAATATTGTATGATGTTTTTAATTTTCTTAAATGTTAAAAGATTGTGTAACTTTTTGGGTAATTTTATTTTACCCATTCTAGTCTATTAATTTCATCATTCGATCTAGCACTTCTATACAAAACAGTTCGTTACATGATTGTTACATTTTTTCTAATGGGACACATTTTATACCAATTTGATTTATAGACGAAATAGACAATTCTTTGTCTTATGGGCAGTGTGCCGTTTTTTCTTTTCAGCATTATCATAATAGAGATGCACGTAGATGTTTCTTTAATTCTATTTATACAAGTACTGCAACGGACAGCACTATTTACAGTGGGTTAGGTTAGTTTTAGGTTAAGACAAAATTGTAACTTAGATGCATAATTTGCAGGCGATGGAAAGAAAGAAATCGACAAAGGACTGTGAGCGGTGAGAACAAAGGATGAAATTGATTACAATGTTCTAATAACTTTATACAGTAGTTTATTTCAATTTAATTACTAACTAGTTAATATTAAGATTTCAAGTAATGAGCCTTGTGTTACTTTTAATATAGCAAGTGGTTGCTATATTAAAAGTAACGTAAGATAAAACAAACCTTTTTCTTTTTTGAGATGTTTAATGTGATATGTGGAAGACTACAGCCTCAGAACTCGGTGTTGGAAATGATTACTTCTTTGTATATCCAGTCTGACCGCCATTTCTTTTACTTTTCTGAGTTTGAAAGGTCTATTGAATTGCAAACGAGTATTCATGAATTGTAGCTGTTCTCAATTGTACGAGATATCTGGGCATCCCTGCATGTTTGTTCGATGGATCCATACCGTGGCATAAAAAGTTATCCCAGTCCAGCATTCTAACACTTGTCTAATGTCGAGCCCGAAGCTTGAGGTAGGAGCCTCCGGCGACGCGGACACTAAAGTCGTGAGGTTGGATGCGCATCGGATTTGTGGTGCGGCTCGTGGGCAGTAGCTCGAACTCCAGCAGTAGCTGGTACAGCATCACCTTGAGCTCCATGAGCGCGAACCGAGATCCTGAGAAGTAATACATTGGTGAGTTGCTTTCCACAGGGCCTATGAACTTCAGATACCATGAAAACCTGATTATTTTAAATTAAAATCTGCCATAGTCAGCAGCTCTGTTATTAGTCTAACATATTTTTTTTTGTGTGCATGGACGGTGGTATTAGCAATACTCACTGTCATGATATTAGCCCAACATACCGCATTTCCGAAAGAATTTGGTATCCTTTAACGTACGTAACATAACGTACGTAACGTAACGGACTCAGCGTTACTAAATTGAATTGAATGGAAAGCACGAACAATAGCCGCTTCGACTATTATTTTTATGCCACGTAATGTTACGATGGTAGGGGTAGGGGAGATGTACTTGGATTCCAAACCATGGGACAGCTTGTATTCGTGACAAAATTCTCTTATAGAGAAATGAATTGGTACAGAACGGGCAGGAATTGAACCCATAACCTCTGACGTGATAGCCCCAGCCCTGAACAAGCTGCTCAATAAATTAAGGAGATAAAATATTTAAAATCAAGGGTTCCTAGATTTTGGAAAATGTGTGCTCGAAATGTGATTGAAACATGTACTCATATTGTAGGATGTTATATTTAGTACTAGCTGCGGTACCCGGCTCCGCTCGGGTTAGTGTCGGCTAAATTATCTCATGGATAAAAAGTAGCCCACATGACTGGTCCAAAATAGGGTCAAACTGGTCCAGGACAATGTATCCATGTACCAAATTTAATCAAGATCGTTCGAGCCGAAATAGCATGATTTAATGAGAAACATCCAATAATTCCCATTTAGAGCTTCGTTGACGTTTGATGGCTATTTAAAAAAAAACATTTGCCGCGAGAACCTTTCTGCACTTTCACTGCTACATTGCTTACCTAGTAAGTAACGTGAAACGTAGGTAAGTTTTGCGTGGACTCCAACCCACAGCCAGCCTCAACATCGAAAACAGTAACCCATCTCGAACCTGACTGCTCCCAGAGATGCTATACATTGATAAAATACGCATATAAATCAGGTAAGTGGTTCGCATGTTATAAGACTTTAAGACTCACTACTTACTCTTCTGGTAATGAAGCGTTATATTATGTAATCTATAAGTTTTTAGTAGAATCAGGCTAGACGTTGATACAATGCACATCTAAATCGAGTAATTGGTTCTCAAGGATTTTATTCTGTTGGTCGCTCCTCCGGCGATTTAGCGTGATGCCAAGTAGTCCTAAAGTTGCAGGAAATACCAAGCCGTACTTCAGTAAAAGTAAGCGCTGCCGCCGCAAAGCCGAGCCGTGCATAGCATTGCAGTTTGTATGACAGCCCCATCTTAGCGTAAGCGGAACTGAATTCTATTTAGCCAATCCTAATTCCCGGGTAGTTAAATGTACATGTACTAAGTTTTACAAATCGCTAGTGCCTTGAAAATTCGCCAAACGGACACCAAACAGTCACGACGTCTGCCCTCCCCCCGCCGCCGCTCCCCGCCACCGCCCCCGGCTCCTCTCCCCCTAGTGTGAAGTATCGCTACCGGCATCGTTTTCGCAGCCCCGTGAAAGTTCTAAAGCCCATGGGCACATAAATTGTAGCCTATGTGTTATTCTGATGTATAAGCTATATTATTGTGATGTTGATCCTTTTATAAACACAAAAAGAGAGTTTAAAATAAAAATACTAAATATCTTAAAAGATACAGAAAACAGATAAATATGAAACACATATCACTCACCCATACACACACCCTCCCTCTCTCTCTCACATACACACACACACACTAACACACCCTCGCACACCCTAACACACCCTCACACCCTCAGGCCATCTCATTCACAAACACCCACTCACATTTACACATTAAACAAGCACAAGGTCGTCTAGAAAGAAAATGTATCATTTAAATTTAAGCAATTAGCTTATTACCTATGTAATTTAAATACAACTTATGTACTGTAATGAACGTTCTATACTTAACCAGAATTTGTGTCTGGTGTCTACTTTTACTTTGTTTATATTAGAGGAAATCTGTAATTGGCAACATATTTTAGCTCATGTATTATGTTAACTTGTTATGTAACACGCTGTTGATTTCCCAAATAAAATAAAATAAAATAAAATAAAGTAAAGTTTCATTAGAATCCATTCAGTAGTTTTTACGTGAAAGAGTAACAAACATCCATCCATCCATCCATCCATCCATCCATCCATTATTACAAACTTTCCCCTTTATATTATTTACTAGCTGCGGTACCCGGCTCTGCTCGGGTTAGTGTCGGCTAAATTATTTCATGGATAAAAAGTATCCGACATGGCTGATCCAAAATAGGGTCAAACTGGTCCAGGACAATGTATCCATCTACCAAATTTAATCAAGATCGTTCGAGATGAAATAGCATGATTTAATGAGAAACATCCAATAATTCCCATTTAGAGCTTCGTTGACATTTGGTGGCTACTTAAAAAAAGCATTTGTCGCCAGAACCTTTCTGCACTTGCACTGCAACATTGTTTACCTAGTAAGTAAGTAACGTGTAATGTAGGTAAGTTTTGCGTGGACTCCAACCCACAGCTAGCCTCAACATCGAAAACAGAACCCATCTCGAACCTGACTGCTCCCAGAGATCCTATACATTGATAAAATACGCACATAAATCGGGTTCGTGGTTCGCAAGTTATAAGAATTTAACACTCTCTACTTACCCTTCATGTAATGAAGCGTTATATTATGTAGCCTATAAGTTTTGAGCAGAATCAGGCTAGACGTAGATACAATCCGCGTCTAAATCGAGTAATTGGTTCTCAAGGATTTTGCCAAGTAGTCCTAAAGTTGCGGGAAATACCAAGCTGTACCCGCCCCCCCCCTCCCCGCACCCGCCCCCGTCGGACCACCCGCCCCGCCCCCGGCCCCGCTCCCGCCACCGCCCCCGGCCCCGCTCCCCCCGGTGTGAAGTAGCGCTACCGGCATCATTTTCGCAGCCCCGTGAAAGTTCTAAAGCCCATGGGCACAATATGTTTATAAATTGTAGCCTATGTGTTATTCTGATGTATAAGCTATATTATTGTAAAGTTTCATTAAAATCCATTCAGTAGTTTTTACGTGAAAGAGTAACAAACATCCATCCATCCATCCATCCATTATTACAAACATTCCCCTTTATAATATTTACTAGCTGCGGTACCCGGCTCCGCTCGGGTTAGTGTCGGCTAAATTATCTCATGGATAAAAAGTAGCCCACATGACTGGTCCAAAATAGGGTCAAACTGGTCCAGGACAATGTATCCATGTACCAAATTTAATCAAGATCGTTCGAGCCGAAATAGCATGATTTAATGAGAAACATCCAATAATTCCCATTTAGAGCTTCGTTGACGTTTGGTGGCTATTTAAAAAAAAAACATTTGCCGCGAGAACTTTTCTGCATTTGCACTGCTACATTCCTTACCTAGTAAGTAACGTGTAACGTAGGTAAGTTTTGCGTGGACTCCAACCCACAGCCAGCCTCAACATCGAAAACAGTAACCCATCTCGAACCTGACTGCTCCCAGAGATGCTATACATTGATAAAATACGCATATAAATCAGGTAAGTGGTTCGCATGTTATAAGACTTTAAGACTCACTACTTACCCTTCTGGTAATGAAGCGTTATATTATGTAATCTATAAGTTTTTAGTAGAATCAGGCTAGACGTAGATACAATGCACATCTAAATCGAGTAATTGGTTCTCAAGGATTTTATTCTGTTGGTCGCTCCTCCGGCGATTTAGCGTGATGCCAAGTAGTCCTAAAGTTGCAGGAAATCCGCAACGCCGTACTTCAGTAAAAGTAAGCGCTGCCGCCGCAAAGCCGAGCCGTGCATAGCATTGCAGTTTGTATGACAGCCCCATCTTAGCGTAAGCGGAACTGAATTATATTTAGCCAATCCTAATTCCCGGGTAGTTAAATGTACATGTACTAAGTTTTACAAATCGCTAGTGCCTTGAAAATTCGCCAAACGGACACCAAACAGTCACGACGTCTGCCCTCCCCCCGCCGCCGCTCCCCGCCACCGCCCCCGGCTCCTCTCCCCCTAGTGTGAAGTAGCGCTACCGGCATCGTTTTCGCAGCCCCGTGAAAGTTCTAAAGCCCATGGGCACATAAATTGTAGCCTATGTGTTATTCTGATGTATAAGCTATATTATTGTAAAGTTTCATTAGAATCCATTCAGTAGTTTTTACGTGAAAGAGTAACAAACATCCATCCATCCATCCATCCATCCATCCATCCATCCATCCATCCATCCATCCATCCATCCATCCATTATTACAAACTTTCCCCTTTATATTATTTATTAGATTAGATTAGATTGTCTTTATTTCCGCGGCAAGTAAAATATAGGTTGCCCATAGACAACTGTCTATGGCTGAAGAAAGAAAAAATATGAAAAAGCCAATCAAGAGAGGACACACTGGGAGTCTCAAATTTCGAAACGTTGCCATGGGAATGTGACAAGTTTGGGGCATTCCGAAAAAACAAAAATAAAAACAGGAGAATATCACTGAACTGAAAATGAAAATATTGGGTTCAGTTCGACTCCCGCGCCCGTACAGACCAGAGCTCCGTTGAGCGCTTTCATCCATCTTGAAGGAATCCCGACCAATCGGAATAGTGTGAGGATCTCGCCTCTGGCCTTCGACGCAGCTGCACCCTGAGGGAAGTCCTCCCGCGAGTGTCATCCTCGACACCAGGTGGTGTGCGAGTCAGATCACGCGGCCCGTGAAATACATTATGACTCTTTGACCAGGTTCTCATAAGAGACCAAGTGTAGAGGATGTGCAGTTTATTCCGGTGATGTTTGGAGTCAGCCAGTTGATAAGAGCGGAGGTGGAGCAGGGAGCCTGTAGCCGTCCGACCAGTTCCAGTTTATCTGAGGAGCGGGACGAAGACCCTACAAACGAGACCGGCGGTAGGACTAGAGCTTCATCGGTATGTCGCATAAGCCTAACAGTTTTACACTTCTGTTTGTGCAATGATAAACTTCAATAAACATCACTTCACCTTCATGCTGTGTGTTTGAATATTTCCTCAAAAGTCCTCTCAAAGCAGATGCATAAATTAGGTAGGGTTTGTACGTGTTTTCTTCCGTAGCTTCTACCCTGCACCCTGAGCTTCCGACTGAGCGACCCGAGGCATCGAGATTGAGGAATGCTCTACACGTCACCTGCATTTCCTAGATATCTAGCAAGTCGCCGTGGAGGAGACAAAACCTTTACATCCTCACTCATCACTCACTCACCACCTTCTACACACCACACCACATCACGAACCCTACAATATTAATATTTTAAAACTTACGCGGGACATAACTACAATATTTAGTTTGACGGCTTACCGCGCGTGTGAGGAGCAGCACGTCCTGCTCCTCACACGCGCGGTAAGCCGTCAAACTAAATATTGTAACATGTACTCAGTCAATCGTTCATGTCTATGATGACGAGTTAGAAATACTTTACCGATGCAGTTCCTGGGACCGACGCCGAAGGGCATGAAGGTGAAGGGCTTGATCTCGTGCTTCCTCTCGTCGGAGAAGCGCTCGGGGTCGAACTTGTCCGGCTCGGGGAAGTATTGCGGGTCCATGTGAAGTGCGTTCACCAGCGCGTACACGATCTCAGTCTTCTTTAGCTATTGATTGATACATTCATATTTTAAGTGATTAATCTATGATGACTGAGAAAAACGTAGCGGATATTGTTACTAAAAAGTTTTCAATCGTCTTATGTTCAGAGACTGGGAGTTATTTTTGTGATCTCACTACAAAACTTACCGTTACTGGCTGTGTACCTGGGCGCGGTGGCTCTAGCGTGTAATCCTTTAGAACCTCGCGGTCCATCATAACTGCAGGGCTCCATTTCCTTAGAGTTTCTGTAAAATGTAAGATGTCGCACATTATTTTGATAACTATCTCATTACATGATTAAAACAAAATACATTGGAACATACCACTAATGACCATATCCATATATTTTAAACTTTGGAGGACTTCATATGTGATTTCAGGGTTACTGGCATGGCAACTGTCGATTTCCTCGACTAGTTTCTTCTGCGCATCAGGGTTAAGGGCCAACTCGTGGGCTGCCATGGTCAGTACTGATGACGAGGACTCGAAGCCAGCAAAGAAGAAAATAAATGCTTGTCCAGCCAACTCGTCCAGTGTCCATTCTAAAAAAAAAACAAAATTCAGTGCTGAGATTGCAATAGTTAAGAGAGTCTTTAACTTATAAATTCCCCATACTACGGGCCATAATTTCATGCTCTTAATGTTACACTAGGTTTAGGTTTCTTAAATTATAGATTCTAAAATAGAATGTAGGTATAATAAGGTTTTAATTTGTTTTAATATACCTTTTAGATTTAAAAATATTGGCTAATAAATATTGGAAAAAAGTTGTCTTTTTTACGTTCATTTTCGTTTTTTTTTACTGACTGATACAGATATTTACGAAAAATAAAAAAAATTGTTTAATTCTGACAGCGTTTAGGGGTAAGAAAACGTTAGGGCCTGGAAAACGATTTCACTATTTTAATGGCAGTCGCCGTGCAAAATTGTGCCTTTTAGAATGCATTTCTTAAAATTTTAAATCTGTGACTTCACGACATGAGTAAAATTAATTAGGGCCAATACTTACGACGCTTTACCGAGCTCTCGTGAATCTTGGACTCTTCAACTGTTGCAAATCCGAGAGTGTCGTCCCCTGATGGCGCGATATGTTTCAGCGTACCTGAAAATAACTGGAATATAAACAAACCATGTTTTGTGCCCGCCCGTTTCTGATCTCATCAGAATTACTGAAATGAATGTTTTGAAAAATATACTCAAAATTGCGCCAATTAAGCTCAGTATTCTGCTTTATGAGAGGACAGGCGAGTCGGTAACACTCAGTATAATGAATCTTACCCTTCTGTGCCTCCATCAGCAGCTGCAACACGTCAGGCCGGTGGACGTTGTTTTCCTCTCGATACTTCATGGTGCCGAACACTAGGTTGCGGAAAAAAACTGTCACCGCTTTCGGGAAGATCTCGGCTTTCAGCATCTGCACCAAAACTATGGTACAACACTTTATCGGGGAACGCATTCAGGAATTCATTTCAGAAAACTCTTCAAATTACATGATCGAAATTAAATTTATAGTTATGCGCCAAGCTGAGGCCTAGTTTTAATTAAATCGTCTTGGATTGGAAGAATTGGAAAACTGTAAAATATATGCCTAATCTAGTGTACGAAATATGGGAAAAGAGTACATAAAAATAATTGATTTGAATTCAATCACACAAACTCACCTTTGCTATAGAGGGAAAGGAGACAACGAAAAAGAACCACATCCTTTGGATGCCGGTGAACTGGGTCATGGCTTTTCCCATTCTAAAAAACTCGTTGTCCCTTTCATCCTGTGAGTTGACCTTGTGGCCGAACGCGCAGGACGCGATCACGTCGTTGGCGTACCGAGAGATCATGTCGAACATGTCCACTTCGTCACTCTCTTTCCCTGTTGAACACACGAATATTTAGACAACTCTCACAGGTGACGAGATCTTCGCGTAGTACTACGACTTAAATCACGTGCTATTATATTTTTCTGCGATTAACAAAACACTTAATTCCGACCAATTCTAGTCCCTGCTTTAATCACGAATCCTTCACAAAAACTCTTCATTATGCTTATGAATTCGGACCCTGCTCTGTAGACTTCATCTCCCGGTGCAGGTAGGTCACGACCTGTTGACTGATCTCGCTCATGAAGGGCACCATGTGTCGCATCTTGGCTCCGGTGAAGGCGGGGCTGAGGGTTGATCGCATATCTCGCCATTTCTGACCTGGAAAATGAAGTTTTCATCTACCCTATTTCACTTCATCGGATGAAACCTGGTCGAAACCAGAACAGCAATAAAAAATATTTTTGGTTGTTCGTGGTTTGGTTTGGTTAATGGCTTGCATAGTTCAAAATTGTTACTTTATCTAGATTCAAACTTGTAAATAAAATAATAAATCCTTGAACGATAACAATAGGAACTGAACCAGTAAAAGAAGCAGGTAAGGAGCATTATTTGAAGCTCTAAAGTATTAATCAGAACAACTTAAAGTCAAGGAGTTTTACTTAAATGAAATGTAAAGATGATAAAATGTTCTCACTGTATATATATATTTAATTTTATTGTCCTTCTAATAGTACTGATTTTAGAATCAATGGTAATAGTTATTATAGGTTTTTTTGTCCCTGGTTTGTGGATATAATAATATGTATTAGTGTATTGTATCATATATATTAGTATATTCAATTATATGTATAAATATGTATATATTATGGTATATGTATGTTTATAGAGTTAATTTTTTTTTTCTTTTCAAATTCTGGTGTGTCACCTACCTACAGATATTTCTATTGCCTTTCCTCATCACCCCAAGGGTTGACTGGAAGAAATCACTCTTAGTGATAAGTCCGCCTTTGTGCAGTATTGTTGTTTTGCTGTATGTTTTCTCTGAAATTGTATTTTTGTTTATGCACAATAAAGAATTTATTCATTCATTCCTTCAACAATTTGTTACACATGGACGTAATTGCAGGCAGTTTTTCCAAAAACGATATTTTAGTTGCAAATATTGCTTCAGTTTGGTTGAGCGTAATGACGAATGGTTATAAAAATTGCAGAAAATATAAATTTAAAAGTCAAGCTATACATTTTATAATGCACGAATCACAATAATAAGATGTAAGTATAAAAATAATGACTCACTGTGACATTATAACCTTGCTATGGCCTAATAATTGGGTTCTACTATATGGAAGGAATCCACGCAAATTTGTTTCTGAAGGTAAATTTATGAGTGTCCCTTATATTGGCCTAATCAACATTATCATATCATTTTTATCAAAAAGTATAATAAAATATTGGCAACAAACTTGTTGTTGTCCAGTGGTAACGGCCTGATAACCTTATTTGTTCGCTTCATATACGGCCTGCCTATGTATGCGCAGAACTGCTTCAGTTTCAAGGGAGTAATATTTTGCAATGGTGTAGCAATTCCCTGAAAAGAATTTACATTGACGAAGTCGGTTGCAAAACTACAGTCATAACTTGGCGTTAGTCCACCTCTGGGTATCAGGGTATCGGAAGCCAGAGATGCAGCCTGTTACGATAGTTGTTTGTTTCAAACTTCCATTTCCAGTTTTTCCAGAGTTAAATGTTAATCAAACCTTTCAGAAATAGTAGACTGTTGCCGAAGAGTGGGTCAAAGTCGCCAATGGAGAAGTCCCGGTGATCCACAAAGAAGTCGAAATCTTTCACTGTAACCTTCTTGATAATCTCCGGGTCTCGTATGATAGTGACGGGGGTAAACGCCTCAAATGCGCCGACATACCTGTGCACGGCACGTTCAATACAGTATGAGAGCAATCAATATATGCGTTACAGAATTGCAGGTGTTTCTGGTCATTTTTGTATACATTTGCTTTTCCATAGTGGCAATTATATCAATTGTTTTTGTATTCGACATATTTACTTGCTTTTAAAATATATTGATAATCACAAAACGTTTTAACAACTTTTATGTGATTTCAATTAACATACTATTTGATTCCTTAAGTGAAGAGCTTATTTAATAAGCGGCAGCATAAGCGGCCTATCTTTAAAGGAAAAAAAATATTGGGACAATTTTAGACATTTCTCAGCTATGGGTCAATCAATTTACTCACTTATCTTCAGGGAATGCGGAGTAGATCTCGTGAAAGACATCAATTACGTGCTTCTTATTGAAGGTGCTCTGTATGAAGTTCCCAAAGAACGGGATGGGAGGCAGGTTCCTCACGCCGCGCTCCTCGAAGAACCGGTAGGACTTCTTTGAGTAGTAGTAGAAGTACGCCGCTAAGGCAACTACCACTGCCACTACCACCTCTAGCCACATGGTGCCCTGGTAATCAAACACAATGAAGAATCACTGCGAAATCTTCTTTTTTCGACTGGAAAATATTTCATAATTTCACGTGCTTCGAACAAAATACGTAATCAATCACAACATCAATATTAATAAAAGAAAACGAGACCTGCTGATATGATAGCCTCTGTATGAATTATGAAATTAGTTAAATTTAAATAATATGAATGATACAGCGAGGTACCGGTAAAGCTAAACGCATGGAATAATGAATCGCACTGAAAAACACGTTTTACGAGCTTTTCTCTATCTTTGATCGTACGAGTTTGCTGCAAATTACTAAAGGGAGGCGCTGTACCGCCCTTCGCAGCGCTTGCTCGGCCGCCCGAGCCGGATTTTATTAAAACTGTTATATCGTTATACCATGTGATTCAGGCTACAAATATGTTCTAAATATATTTTTCCCCTTAAAAATAAATGAAATGCATGGAAAATAATTAAGTATTGTACCTTGTGCGATAAATGGTCTCCGTGCTGATGTATTTACGCGGCAATTGCACCAAAATGACTGTCGCACCGCTTCATATCACAATAATTATATTACTTTGCGTATATGCTGCGGCTAAAGCTGGCAGTGGGGCTATACCAAGGTTTAGCCGGCTAATGCGGGCTAAATAAACCACTATAGCTTATATCCAAGCATTGATTATATCAATGGCCTAGGGTTTAACATCTGAGTTTTTTTGTGCCAAAGACCGCGGGTTCTTCTGATTTTCATTAAAAAAAAATGGTCACTGCATGTTTCAGAACCCATGCATAACTAAAGGTATAATGTCAATGTGAAAACATGTTCCCTGCTGACTTGGTGGCAACGGGAGCAATTCTGCTTTTAAAAAATTGCAATTAAATAAATGTGTTCCAAGCGACAATTCACTGCGTTTTATTATAACCGTGATCTGTAGCCTGTCATATAAAAATAAGGTCCTGGCATGACACTTCGTTGTGCTGGTCCAAATACCATGACAATATGTGTGATATTATCCACCCATGTCCGATTTTATAATAAAATTGTACCACACCCCGAAATGTTTATTATGTTGCAGTCCTCAGCTAGCTCAACTTACTCACCCGTGATTTAGTTTGAAAATTAGTATTGTTTTATTGAACCTAACTTGGATGCCTAATTCCACACAACTGCCGCCTTGATATTAGCTTAAAACACCACATTCACAAAGGAATTAATTGCTATGCCAGGGTCTTCTCTTTATGGGCTACAATGAACTGGACACTGGAAACACGCGGACGATTTTTCATTGCGCTTTAACCATAGCTTCATCCAATGCCATGGCGCCAACCCGGGCGGGCTCAACCCTAACACCTTGTAAGGTAAGGGGACCTACAGTTTTAGATGTATTGGGAACCAGTGAACAACCCAGACATATCACATAAAAGGCAAGTCCTGGCAAGGATACATTATTAGGCTAGCGGCTTTGTCTGACCCGCTGAAATACACTTAAATGTATCTTTAGAATTAAGTAATGAAACAAATATCTACTCTAAAACATACTCGAAATAACCCGCTGATAAACTATTGCAGCCTATGTATAAACCCATAGACGAAGAGCAACAGAGTTTTATGTAGTCAAATGACGAAATCAGCTGCCTACTACTCAGAAAGTAATCTTCTGTAGGCAGCAGTCTTACTATGTGCTGTAATACATACAAGTTAACTTGTTCAATATATGTGACATTTAGATATAAGTATGTTAAATATACTTTTCTTTGCATTGTATGCACTTTGGAGAATATGTTTTAAGGTGGCCCAACCCGGCGGCCTCAACTCATTTGCGGGCACGGTACAAAACCGTGCTGTTGCGCTCTGGGACCTTCTCTGTTTCTAAGAATAAGACAGGCTCCGTGATGAGGAAGATGCAACCTGTCCACAAAAAGACAATGTGCATAGTGTATGATTTGGTAAGATTTACGAAAATTTTAATTTCAAAACGACTTATAGCTAAAAGTAAACCACGACCGCTGTAGTCAAAAATCTAACATAGACCAAATAGATTATAAAACTTGATTTAATAAGCTATGTCTGATAACACCTCTTTAAGATGTTCTTACTTTATCATTGCGTAATCCACCTCCAAAGTTATTGTATAAAACGCGCGAAAAATCCGAACTTTTGAACGTTATAACTTGGAAACCAAACACAATTTTACAATGCCAATGGTCATCAGACATCTGCTTCAATCAAATAAAGTTATTTTGAGCAAAATTTTGGATCTCTGATAAGAAATATAGGCGTGATCTTCTTTCCCCTTTTGTATGAGGAGATGAGCGGGTTGGGCCACCTTAAGAAGAAATAAATAAATAAAACAACCAAAGCCAGAATAAACGAAATTTAGCAATCCAAACTCCGGTATATCGTAAATGATTCGGGTCTTAACCATAAGGGTCGGTTGATGCGTGCATTTTCCGGGTTAACTTAAACTTAGCCACACACCTCGGTTAAGCCGTAACATATCCGCAACGGACTTATAAATAAAGTTGTGCATTATTTTTCCTGAGGTGAGCATCTTTTTACAGCAAACCGTGTGCATGAAAAACACCGAAATACAACATAAAGGGATATTCAAAAATATTATGCACTATCGTACATAAGTATATCTGCTATGATAAATGACTTCTCACTCATGTATGCTGGTGACGGATATGCTCACACACACCTGCAAACCCACTTTGGAACACTGACCTTCAGGCCAATCAAATTTAAGCGACCATGACCACGAATAGCGTCTGATATCAAATGTTCATCTAACTATTCGTCTTCGTCTTTAGGCCTAGTGCAGTGTGTAGTGGATTGATACACATTAGTGATGAGCATTGGATAACATATCCAATGCTCTAACCGCTAAGCTATCCAGGCAATCAAACTAATTTCTTATTTTAATAGACAAAAGCTACTACCAGATCGCGCTATTATCGCCAAATAATACTAAGCTAAGGCATTTTGACGGCAAAGAATGAGATTTTAATCGAATTACTGTCGGTTTTGGATTAGTTATTCTGTGGTTTTGGCATCAGTTTATTCAACCCGGATTTAACTTCATGCTTCATATTTATTGGATAAGACATTACCGTTATCTCATTTATTTGAGATTATACAGCGACATCTACGACATATCAGATAAGCTATCGTTTTATATTTTTAGTTTTTTTTTTTAGCAATTTTATGCAAAAATGGTTATCGGAAAACTTGGCATGTAACCGTTTTGTGATTTAGACTAATAAAAGTTGGTCCTTGTCATTAATATTCTCTTGCGATACCTAACTCCCACAGCATAAACGCTGAGAGTTTTAATTGTTTTTGTGGTGTGCTTAATTTGGTAGTCTGAAGGTCCAAAGGTCAGGTCAAGACCTTAAGGTCAAGACTCGTAAAACGATTGTTTCGATATTCAATAAACCCTAATTAAATAGTTATCTCGCGTAATAAAAAAACTACAGTGGAATGATACTAGTGACCAGCGCTACATTAGGTATGGATACATTATATTCACAAAAAAGAACATAAAAAGGTTTTTGAGCTGTAGATCCGCTCTTGTGATCCACGAATAAATTAACAGGGATGTGGAACAGGATCGGGTGGGTAGAAGTGATTCTGAAGTTGGCTTAGGACAGGAGCTACAACATGTGTGGATGTATGGCCTTATATATAGGGAGAAACTCAAAAAAAGTAAAAGTATAGAGGACATCATTTTCAACTTTGAATTAGCAATATGCAAAGCGACCATTATACTTTAATCAGATTGCATAATAAAGGCAAAATTTGCGAGAATCTGGCGCAATCTTCACACACAATCATATGTCGCCTGCCGCAGAAATAATCGCGTGACTCAGAAAAATGATGTCCTCGTTGTGGAACTCCTTTCTCCATCGGAAATTTACGCTTTGCTAGGAAATATATAAAATTACTAGTCAAATAAGTGAAAGAGAAATATAAATCGTTAAAGGTCCTTTAATGAGTAAATTTCCCGAGAAAAATATGTATTGGTAGTAAGCGTTTTTTTGATAAAGATACTCATTAAAAAACCGGCCAAGTGCGAGACGGACTCGCACACGGAGGGTTCCGTACCATCAACACCAAAAAATCTTTTACTTTTTATATTTCTTTATTTTTTATATTTTTTTTATTTTACCTATTTGTTGTTATTTGTGTACTAAATACACACTCTGTGAAAAATACAGCTGCCTACCTATTACGGTTCATGAGATACAGCCCTGCGACAGACGGACGGACGGACGGACGGACGGACGGACGGACGGACGGACGGACGGACGGACGGACGGACGGACGGACGGACGGACGGACGGACGGACGGACGGACGGACGGACGGACGGACGGACGGACGGACGGACGGATGGACGGACGGACAGCGGAGGCTTAGTAACCCTCAGCGGAGGCTTAGTAATAGGGTTCCGTTTTTACCCTTTGGGTACGGAACCCTAAAAAGAATCAAGGCCTTCATTATCGGCGCAACAGGCAATGTGCCGATGACGGACGCCGCTTCACCCCGCTGAATTGCTAGACTGATGTTATGTCTGAGATAACTAGGCCCACGTTTGTGCCCAGACGCGTCCATGAGCAATCTGCTAAGCTCTTTAACTAGATTTTATACATATGAATATTGTAATGAAAACAATCACTTTTTTGACCAAAATTACTTTTTATGCTTCATGTTTATTTACTCTTCTACTACAGTGTTACTTCTTAAACCTGTTACAATATATAAATAGATATATATATATATTCCCTAGGCATTAAACGCAATTCGTAAATGCTATAAAACTATATTAGATAAATAGATAAACAAAACGCACATAACTTAATCAAACTGTATTTGTATATAAGCTTTCACTATAATTAATTAGAATAATAAGATCACATTTCAAAATGCCTATATTATAAAGGTGCGCTATTATTCCAGGCCGGACCAAAACTGCTGCACACAACGTGTACTTAATGTGATAGGAACCTGGTAACGATCACAAACTACTGAAAGCATATTTTAATTATTATTTTTTTGCCTGTGTGTGCACACTTTGCGTTTGTGCGCAGAATATACCATTCCATTCCATAAGTCAAGCGGCGCGGCGCAGGGCTTCGGGTGCTGCCTGCATTTCACTAGTGAACAGTAAAATGAGTACAGCAGATCACGTTTATTTCTTAAACTGAAAAAACATTTTGCGATATTTTTATATTTTGAAGAAAGCTTATTTTTTGGGGCCTTTGAATGATTCCAAATTTGAATTTTCCAAATAAACATTGAAAACAAAAGACTTGCACGGCATAATTATAGCGAAGTTCGAAGGTCTCGATTTACCTACTATGGTTTTTGGTATGTTTCGTGTCAAATTAAGGTTTTAAAACAAGTTAGCATTTAATTTTGCCGATGGAGATATTGGCGATGCATGTGTTGGCGATGCAGATATTGGCGAGGCAGATAGTGGCGATGCAGATGGTGGCGATGCAGATATTGGCGATGGACTACCAGAATAAGGTACATACTCATGACACAAAACCAACAAAGACTAGCGGATTAGATTAGAAAATATAAAAATTTCAACAGATCGTCATTTGTTAAGATTTTTCGCACCTAGGTTTTTCTATTAATTATATTATTATGAAAAAAGGTGACGCTGTCTTCGCCACTTTGCAGGAATTTTCAGGGGATCAGAATGAAGAGTTCATCGAAAAGGGATCAGAACTTTGTAAAAAGTTAGGTATGTAAAATAAAATAGCATTGGAACATACTCAATCTCACTTTTATTTTGAACTAGCTGCGGTACCCGGCTCCGCTCGGGTTAGTGTCGGCTAAATTATCTCATGGATAAAAAGTAGCCCACATGACTGGTCCAAAATAGGGTCAAACTGGTCCAGGACAATGAATCCATGTACCAAATGTAATCAAGATCGTTCGAGCCGAAATAGCATGATTTAATGAGAAACATCCAATAATTCCCATTTAGAGCTTCGTTGACGTTTGGTGGCTATTTAAAAAAAAAAACCTTTGCCGCGAGAACCTTTCTGCACTTTCACTGCTACATTGCTTACCTAGTAAGTAACGTGTAACGTAGGTAAGTTTTGCGTGGACTCCAACCCACAGCCAGCCTCAACATCGAAAACAGTAACCCATCTCGAACCTGACTGCTCCCAGAGATGCTATACATTGATAAAATACGCATATAAATCAGGTAAGTGGTTCGCATGTTATAAGACTTTAAGACTCACTACTTACCCTTCTGGTAATGAAGCGTTATATTATGTAATCTATAAGTTTTTAGTAGAATCAGGCTAGACGTAGATACAATGCACATCTAAATCGAGTAATTGGTTCTCAAGGATTTTATTCTGTTGGTCGCTCCTCCGGCGATTTAGCGTGATGCCAAGTAGTCCTAAAGTTGCAGGAAATACCAAGCCGTACTTCAGTAAAAGTAAGCGCTGCCGCCGCAAAGCCGAGCCGTGCATAGCATTGCAGTTTGTATGACAGCCCCATCTTAGCGTAAGCGGAACTGAATTCTATTTAGCCAATCCTAATTCCCGGGTAGTTAAATGTACATGTACTAAGTTTTACAAATCGCTAGTGCCTTGAAAATTCGCCAAACGGACACCAAACAGTCACGACGTCTGCCCTCCCCCCGCCGCCGCTCTCCGCCACCGCCCCCGGCTCCTCTCCCCCCGGTGTGAAGTAGCGCTACCGGCATCGTTTTTGCAGCCCCGTGAAAGTTCTAAAGCCCATGGGCACATAAATTGTAGCCTATGTGTTATTCTGATGTATAAGCTATATTATTGTAAAGTTTCATTAGAATCCATTCAGTAGTTTTTACGTGAAAGAGTAACAAACATCCATCCATCCATCCATCCATCCATCCATCCATTATTACAAACTTTCCCCTTTATAATATTTACTAGCTGCGGTACCCGGCTCCGCTCGGGTTAGTGTCGGCTAAATTATTTCATGGATAAAGTAGCTCACATGGCTGATCCATAATAGGGTCATACTGGTCCAGGACAATGTTTCCATCTACCAAATTTAATCAAGATCGTTCGAGATGAAATATCATGATTTAATGAGAAACATCCAATAATTCCCATTTAGAGCTTCGTTGACATTTGGTGGCTATTTTAAAAAAAAGCATTTGCCGCCAGAACCTTTCTGCACTTGCACTGCAAAATTTTTTACCTAGTAAGTAAGTAACGTGTAATGTAGGGAAGTTTTGCGTGGACTCCAACCCACAGCTAGCCTCAACATCGATAGCAGTAACCCATCTCGAAACTGACTGCTCCCAGAGATCCTATACAATGATAAAATACGCACATAAATCGGGTTATTGGTTCGCAAGTTATAAGAATTTAACACTCTCTACTCACCCTTCTGGTAATGAAGCGTTATATTATGTAGCCTATAAGTTTTGAGTAGAATCAGGCTAGACGTAGATACCATCCGCATCTAAATCGAGTAATTCCCGCCCCCCCCCGCACCCGCCCCCGCCGAACCGCCCGCCCCGCCCCCGCCGCCGCTCCCGCCGCCGCCCCCGGCCCCGCTCCCCCCGGTGTGAAGTAGCGCTACCGGCATCGTTTTCGCAGCCCCGTGAAAGTTCTAAAGCCCATGGGCACAATATCTTTATAAATTGTAGCCTATGTGTTATTCTGATGTATAAGCTATATTATTGTAAAGTTTCATTAGAATCCATTCAGTAGTTTTTACGTGAAAGAGTAACAAACATCCATCCATCCATCCATCCATCCATCCATCCATCCATCCATTATTACAAACTTTCCCCTTTATAATATTTATTAGATTAGATTAGATGCATGCAATCTAGATTAAGAATTTCGCAAGGCATTATTACGATTCTTCTAGATTAATATTTTTTATCTCTGACTCTCATCATCAAATCCAATGTACTGGCATATACCCGTTTGCTTATGACACGAAAACTATTTACCCGATTGTGGCCAGGTGTTTATCTGCATATACCTAGATTCATCCCGGTGATTTAATAATATGCTTGAAAATTAAAAGCTAAATAATCGCTGATCCTCCTCCGTTGCATCGGAAACCTATAGGAATTTCAGTAAAGAGCTGGTTATTACTTTTAAAATGTTTATTTACTTAAACGTATGCTTATAACTTCATATTTGAATTGATTATATTAACTTAATATTTAAGTATAAACCTATAACATCTTTTATAATAAACACAAAAATAACGCACTTATTTGGAAAATACAAAAAAATCTAAACCGTGAGGTTTTTATAGAGGTCAAGTTACACATTCTGGTAATAATTGATACGATCTAGCGGCCAGTCAAAGGTTGCCGCACACCCTATATACAAGTCAATATAAAAACATTACTCAATTGAACTTTTTCCTTTTACATTTATATAAGTTTCATTTACCTAGAAAAATATCACATTTCATTAAGAAAACGTGTATTAAAATAAAATTGTTCATAGTAGATGTTTCTTTAATTCTGATTACGCAAATCATCCGACAGCCGTTAGATTAGGTTTAGTTATACGTACAACTATTAAGAATGTGTTTTAACTGGTATGCATAATTGCAGTCGATGGAAAGGCAGAGATCGACAAAGAAGGATTGTGAGTGGTAGGAACAGGAGGTCCATTCAGGGCAAGAGTGAATTCGAGTTCGGGAGTGAGTTAACCTAAAAATAGCTGGGAAATATATTATTATTAATAACGGAACCGCTATTTATACTTCCAACGTATTTACGGGACAGACTAGATTTTTATCTAACTGTAATAATGTTCAAGAAGTGTGGAAACATTAACTATTTAAAAAAGTGAGTTGATATTTAGTGACGAATTCGAACTCACTATTTCCCTGAATGGACCCCAGAGCATAAACTCGATTTAAATGTTCTAACACTTTTGATACTTTGTGCAGTATGTTTTGGGTCATATTGAGCCATGTGTTACTTTTAATAAAGCCACCATCAGCTAGAAAATAAACCTTTTGCTGATCTGAGATATTAAATGTAATATAAATGTGATTTTCTTTCGTGAAATATGAAAGTTTGAAATGTCTATTGATGGATTCATTAATCGTGACTTTTCTAAATTGTGCAAGAGATTTCGGCATCTCAGCGAGTTTGATCGATTAATTCATACCGTAACAAAATAAGTAAGGTCAATCCAGCACTGAAACACCTAAAATGTCTGTGTCGTCTGCTTGTCTAATGGCGGGCCCGAAGCTTGAGGTAGGATCCGCCGGCAACGCGGATACTGAAGTCGTGAGGTTGGATGCGCACCGGAGTAGTGGTGCGGCTCGTGGGCAGCAGCTCGAACTCCAGCAGCAGCTGGTACAGCATCACCTTGAGCTCCATTAGCGCGAACCGAGATCCTGAGAAGTTACATGTTTAATACAGCATGGTTAGTATGATGTCGGTGTGCTGCTTTCCACGGGGGCTATAGACTTCAGATACTATAAACTTCAGATAGATCTTAGTCAACAGCTTCAGATACTATAAACTTCAGATAGATCTTAGTCAACAGCTTGGTTCATAGTCTACATATATTTTAGGAAAAATCAGTTTTTAACCCATGACCTCTGGAATAAGAAACAAGACCAAACGGTCTAAAGACCAGTCGCTCAGTAAATCGAACAGAAGAAATGTTTGATATCGAGTATTTCTAGATTTTAGAAAAGCGTGCTGGAAACGTGATTGATGCTGGTAGTCATAATGACGACGAGTTAGAAACCGAGTTTACCGATGCAGTTCCTGGGACCGACGCCGAAGGGCATGAAGGTGAAGGGCTTGATCTCGTGCTTCCTGTCGTCGGAGAAGCGCTCGGGGTCGAACTTGTCCGGCTCGGGGAAGTATTGCGGGTCCATGTGGAGTGCGTTCACCAGCGCGTACACGAATTCATTTTTCTTTAGCTATAAATTGACAAAATTATAATGACCTCTGAGAAAAATTTTGCTCTCATTGCTTCTAAAACGGGATGTACGAAAACTTTCTTCTTTTTTCCATAATTAAGAAAATTGAAGTTATTTTTGTGGTTTCACTTTAAAACTAACCGTTACTGGCTGTGCACCTGGACGCGGTGGCTCTAGCGTGTAATCCTTCAGAACCTCGCGGTCCATCATAATTGCAGGGGCCCATTTCCTCATTGTTTCTGTAAAATTTAAGATAATTTCACATAATTTTGATAGCATTGTCCAAAAAACAAAACATTTATAATTAATTATATTTAGTATGAAACACATACCACTGATGACCATATCCATATATTTTAAACTCTGCAGGACTTCATAGGTGATTTCAGGGTTACTGGCGTGGCAGCTGTCGATTTCCTCGATGAGTTTCTTCTGAACGTCAGAGTTCAGGGCCAACTCGTGGGCTGCCATGGTCAGTACTGATGACGAGGACTCGAAGCCAGCAAAGAAGAAAATGAATGCTTGTCCGGCCAATTCGTCCAAAGTCCATTCTTAAAAATTAAATCGGATAGTTGAAATTGTGTTAGACTAAGAACTTCAATTAATGAAAACTTAACGAAAATAAATTAGTAAAAGGTATCAAACACTTACGACGCTTTACCGAGCTCTCGTGAACCTTGGATTCTTCAACTGTTGCAAATCCGAGAGTATCGTCCCCTGCTGGGGCGATATGTTTCAGCGTACCTGAAAAGATCACAATAATTAAATAAATTAAATTCGCGAGTATTGCGTCTTCCAATTTCGCCACCTTCTGTATGTTTTATATTTATAATTCTACTACAGTCTCTTCTCCTGTAATCACCCGGAATCGCATTCCCTGGAAAAAGTAACGTAGTACTAGCTTGTTACGAAAAAATATATTTACTTAAACATAGACATTTTTGACTACAATACTACACCTACTGTCATGCTATTGGAATGAGGTGCCATGCCAGTACTTTAGTTTTATTGCTGAAAGCTGGCTTAATATAGCAGTAAATGGTACTCTGTATTCCCCGTGTTTCTTGTTTTCCGTTTATGCTAAGAGATCAAAGATGGGTTCCTCTTCATTCTTTGCCAACTGCGCGTCAACGTTTGGCGCGTCGTTAGCTTTAAACAAAAGATATGAACAAATTGCGCCAATTATGATCGGGATGTGGTAGAAGCTTGGACAGGCGAGTTTTGAACGCTTTGTATAATTAAGCCTACCCTTCTGTGCCTCCATGAGCAGCTGCAGCACGTCAGGCCGGTGAACATTGTTATCCTCTCGATACTTCATGGTGCCGAACACTAGGTTGCGGAAAAAAGCTGTCACCGCTTTTGGGAAAAGCTCTGCTTTCAGCATCTGCGCCAAAACTATGAGTTAACGTTTAATCTAGACACGCATTCAATATCCAGACAAAATTGTAAACATCTTCAAATTTCAAGTGCAAGCCTAATTTAAATTAAAACTTCTTCGATTGATATACCTGGAAAAACCATAAAATATATGCCAATATAAATTTGAATAATGGTTTGAGAAGGCGTATATTTTAATAATCGACTTGAATCCAATGAAACGGACTCACCTTTGCTATAGAGGGAAAGGAGAGAGCGAAGAGGAACCATATCCTCTGGAGGCCAGTAAACTGGGTCATGGCCTTTCCCATCTTATAAAACTCGTTGTCCCTTTCGTCCTGTGAGTTGACCTTGTGGCCGAACGCGCAGGACGCGATCACGTCGTTGGCGTACCGAGAGATCATGTCGAACATGTCCACGTCGTCACTCTCTTTCCCTGTTGAACATACGAATATATAAACCACTCCCACAGGTGCTGAGATTTGATGATCTTCATATAGTACTACGACTTCAACCACGTGTTCTAATCGCTTTCTGTTGCCAATCGGATTCACTGCTTTAATCACTTACCCTTTACATTAGCTTTATTAACTTGAAGAGCCTTCTGCTGATATTAAGCTTTGTCAATATGAATATGTTAATCAATTCGGACCTTGCTCTGTAGACTTCATCTCCCGGTGCAGGTGGGCCACGACCTGCTGACTGATCTCGCTCATGAAGGGCACCATGTGTCGCATCTTGGCTCCGGTGAAGGCGGGGCTGAGTGTTGAACGCATATCTCGCCATTTCTGACCTGCCAAAGAAAGTGATGGTTTACCATATTTCACTTCATTGGATGAAACCTTGTAGAAACCAGCATGGAAAATTGTTTCTGGTGTAGTAAGGCATAAATCATTATTGTGAACGTATTTAGTAGGTTCTGCTTAAACATAATTAAATACATTTCGGTTTAACAATATTTTTGTTGCCATTCTTGCTATGGTTCGTTCTATTGATAGATGAACAAAAATACTGTCAACTGTGTCGATATAACGTTGCCACGGCCTAAAAGTATGATTGGGCTAATTACCACGAAAGTGTTTTTGTCGGTGTGTGGAAGTGTCACTTATTTTCTAATCAACATTCTCGTGTAATTTTTATCAAAAAAATCCGCGATATTATGTGTTTTTGCTCAGTGTTAACGGACTGATAACCTCATAATTTGTTCGCTTCAGATATGTCCTGCATATTTGTTCGCAGACCTGCTTCAGTTCCAATGGAGACATGTTTTCAGATGGGAAGGTAATTTTCTTTTAAATTATCATTAGCAGCAATATTTTTAATGTTAGTGTGGTATGTAGAGATATTTAAACTGAGTCGTTTGCAATACTGCAAATGATAATCCTCCGATATTCTGATATCCTCCGTATCAGGATATCGGAAGCCAGAATTGCAGTCCGTTATAATATTTTTTTGTTTTAAACTTCCATTTCCATTTTTTACAAGTGCAATTCATAAAACCTTTGAGAAACAGTAGACTGTTGCCGAAGAGAGGGTCAAAGTCTCCAATGAAGAAGTCCCGGTGATCCACGAAGGAGTCGAAATCTTTCACTGTAATCTTCTTGATGATCTCCGGATCTCGTATGATTGTGACCGGAGTGAACGCCTCAAATGCGCCGACATACCTGTGCGAAGAACGTTCAATACCATAATAAGAGAAATCGTTACATGTGATACTGAATTGCAGGTTTTTTTAATTGCATAACAAATTCTCCATTGCTGTATACACTTGCTTTTCCATAGTGGTAATCATATAAATTTGTTTTGTATTCAACAGGACATATAAACAACTTTTATGATGTTCAAAATAGCATAACATTTTCCTTGTTTAGTGAAAAATTTATATAATAAGCGCCCGCGTAAGCTGGTTTCGATCACAGGAAAACACAGGTTCAAACCATCTTAAAGTTAAAGAAATTGCAGTAAGTCCGTTTGCGCTTAAAGCCTTTGCGTGTGCTTTATCTTGCATAGTTTAGTTTATACATATAAGTCCGACTCTATCTTCAAAGATCAGTATGTTTTCCTTCAATTGCCAACCCAACTGCTCACACCTTTGGATATTCAACGTGACGTTAGGAAACCAAACATTGTTGGATATCACTGAACCGCATCGTAAACCGGGTAAGTGGCTCTCAAGTTATGACCAAAAAGACATACAAACAGATGTACAGAAGTCAGACACTGAATTTGAAGTGGTGGCGATTGTGGCGATGTGGAACCTTTAAATATATACCTATGGATTAATGGACATCTTTTTTTTAAAACTGAACATGGATGACTAATACCAAACTGACCGTCGGGTATTAGCCTAAAACACCACATGGGAACTAGGTGCCATACCAAACCCTTCCTTATATTGCTGGGTTATATTGAACTGGATGGAAAATACGGACAATTTTCATTGCCTCTTCGACCATCGTTCATTAAATGTGATGGTACAAACCCGGGCGGTATTAGCCCTATCTAGGAAGTAAGGAAGGGGACCTTCAGTTTTACGTGGAATCCGAACCACGGCCAGCCGTAACGGTTGAAAATAGTCAGCTATCCAGAACGTAACCGCGCTCAGAGTTGCTCCACCAAGATCGAATCGCAAGGCGTCGCGCCACTGGGCTGAGAGAATATGGGACACTTCACAGTCATGGGTCAATAAATTTACTCACTTATCTTCAGGGAATGCGGAGTAGATCTCGTGCAAGACATCAATTATGTGTTTCCTATTCAAGGTGCTCTGCATGAAGTTCCCAAAGAACGGGATGGGAGGCAGGTTCCTGACGCCGCGCTCCTTGAAGAACCGGTAGGACTTCTTTGAGTAGTAGTAGAGGTACGCCGCTAAGGCGACCACCACTGCCACTACCACCTCCAGCCACATAGTGCCCTGGTATCCGAAATTAAAAATGTACTATGGAATCTTCTTTTTCGAACCACATTTCGAACTGCAAACTGCGGTTTTAACTGTGGTGGGCTTCGTCTTAACTACTACAATAACATTGTTGTAACGTAAAAACAAGTTTTTTCTGCGATGTGCTTTTTGACCAAAATATTTAACCAAGCAAGTTTCTCACCAAACTCGTTTTAATCTCAATAAAACATAGCGCACTTGAGAATAAGGTATTTTTCACAGTAGTGCCGGGCATTACCGCAAATAAACGAACTTTATATTTACAATATATAAACTTCCGCATAATTTTACCTGTTTAGAAAATGATTGTGCATGTAGATTGTCTGATTTTTCCCCTCAATACTAATATAAAATAAACAAAAGGATGCTTCCAGAATTTGCGAAAAAAATCGTTTACTGCATGGAATAATATTACGAGTATGTAGGTAAATATTGTACCTTCTGTCGGCCTTGTGCGAAAAATGACAAACGAACTGATGTATGTATATCCGCGGCAATTGCACCGAGATGACTGGCGTACTGCTTCATATCACATTAATTATATATTGCTACGTTTATGCTACGGCTAAACCCAGCAGTGGGGCTATACCTAGATGGACCCGGCTAATGCGGGCATTGGCTGAACCGCTTAGACAAGAGCATTGATAATACCAATGGGGTTAATACCGGTAGTGTGGCGCATTCTAATCACATGGTATGTAAACACCTCTTTCTTACACGAGATATGTATATTTTTTTTTAGTGAAAAATATTCAGAACCCTTGTAAATCTAAATGTCCTCTTCCCGACTGACTTAGCGATAGCGTTCACCACGCCCATGTCAGTACCATCAAATTAATTAAATTACTATAATAATAAAATTGCTCGAAACATATGAATAATCAAAATATTGTTATGGAAAATATACATAAATATTTTTACAACATATTTAATAAGGTCTGCAATAATTTAGTACCGGTAAATACATGACTACTATTTATTACTGTTATTACCGATGAAACGTAACCTAATAAGTTAGGTTAACTCAATAAGTTACGTTTCTCCGGCTATAGTCGGAAATATGGTGAATAGTTCTTGGTTTAACCACATGGCTAGGTTAATGCGAGAATTAGCCGGTTGAATCTTGACTTTGCCCTGCTCCTGGATTTAGCCGTAACGTATTGGTAACACACTCATGAATACAGTTGTGCAATCTTTTTTCTTTGGGTGCGTCATTTTTCGTCAAAAACAGTGAAAACATTTCAACAATACTATGGACTGCTACGCATATGTATGTCTGCTATAATATACATACAGAAGACGACGATATATAATGATTTATTTATGCTAACAACGGATATGATCACACACACCAGCAAACCCACTTTGAAACTTTTTCCTTCAAACCAATCAAATCTTTTATCATCAAATAATTTATTATCTACATTATATTCAATAGGATTTTCTCGAAATACCGTGGGAAGATTTCATTGATACATAACCTACATGAAAGCAATTTCATTGTCTTGAAGTTCCTTATTTGATTTTCGTTCCATTTTAATTCCTTATATTTCTAACAATTTTCGACGCATTTGCGTGCATGACTGTTTATTGCGGCCTGAACACTATACACATTGCTTCCCTATTCCGACCTACACTAATATTCAAACATAGGCTTAGTATTATCAAAGATAACATCAATAATGACTTCAGTTTTATTCTGAATACACTGTCTTCTGTTGCCTGTAGCATTGACCGTTGTCAAAATGTCCGTAGTGAAATCTTCTAAGGAATTCAAATAAGCAGACCCTGAAACATTGAAATTCTATAGACTCTGCGACTTGAATAACAATTTTAACTTTATTAGAAAAGGGATTTCTACTAAGGTTAGTATTATCGTCTCACCGTCTATCTGATTTTACAATATTTGTTTTTAATATCAGTGACACACATTACTTGACTGCAAATCAATTAAGTTTGGAATGGTGATTTAAAACTTAAATATCCCCCTAGGTATGCATGATTATCAAAAAAACCTATAACATGAAAAGGTGCTAAAACATTTGTGAGCATTCCTGATTGCGGGGCACTATGAACTGTGATAAGTTGGGACTTTCAAGGTCAGACAGGCTTATCTCCGAGAACACACACCCACGGAGTGCAAGTCCCTCTCTAACGTATACTTGTTTGAATGTTTGAGGTTAAAATCCTTATCTGTCACCATACAGCACAAATGATACATTTTGCATCGATTATAATAAACATGGTTTAGGACATGATAGCTATAACCTCACCAACTGTCATGATATCAATCACACCTCATCCCGAACTAGATGCAACCCCAGAACCTACCTGCACGGCTACATCGAACTAGATCTTTCATCTATCTTCATCTTTCATTCAAAGCCATGAGACGAACCGGGCGGGATTACTACGTGGACCTCAAGCAGGACACTCACGCATGCTCCGCGCCCAGTGTTGCTAAACCATAATTATCGAACAGCGAGGCGTAGCACTACCGAGGCTGACCCTGCTGACAAGCATATATATATATGTATATATATATAATATATGTTCAACAAAACCCAGTGCATTCCACCATTTATACGTTTACAAGAGAGCAAAGACTTGGCCGAACCGGCTGGATCAAAATTTTGTATATGTATTTGATTACCTAAAACAGATAATGCTACAATTAAATTTTGCCGTACTGATACCTAGTATTCGAAAGAGATAAAGGATAAGAATAAATAATGATTATTATGTTGTCCCTACGATAAACACAAAAAACAACTTACTTTGACTTGGCTGCGAATTAAAATGTAAAAACCGGCCAAGTGCGAGTCGGAATCGCACATCAAGGGTTCCGTACCAACGTAAATTATTTACCACCAAAAAAAATCTCATTTTTGTATGGGGGCCCCCTTTGATTTTTATTATATTTCATTTGCAAAGCGAAAATGCGGCAAAAGAAATACATACTTTGTGAAAATTTCAGCTGCTTACCTATTACGATTCATGAGATACAGCCCGGTGACAGACGGACGGACGGACGGGCGGACGGACAGCGGAGGCTTAGTAATAGGGTTCCGTTTTCACCCTTTGGGTACGGAACGCTAAAAAGAAAATGTATTAGTTGAGGACGGAACCAGCGTACTGGATAAGTCTTTCACTGATCTTGAACTTGTATCGCAGTGTGGAGAAAGTTTTGTTCATTTCACTGCAATCTCAAGATCGTCTTGAGACTATTTTCGTATAAAATGTACGGAAAATGTAAAATCAATGTTGACAGTCGGAAGACTTGAGAATCGTCGTAAGACTCAAGAATTGTCTTAGAATCTCAGTATAAGTGTTCAAGCTCAGTTAACGATTTCTCGAAAGTGCTATTCCCGTCCTACATACGCCCGAGCATACGCCAGTAAACTAGTGATTTTTTTTCCTTTTTTGTGTATTTTTAGGGATCCGTCGCAAAATTTTAAAAAAGGTCTGGATTTGGTGTATGTTCGTCACACGATTGTGTAGAATCAATCATTTGGGAGCATTTTCAATATCTCGTGTTTCTATTTGACATAAATATAATTTCATTACATAGGCAGGTTGCGCCACCTATCAGTGAAGCATTGAACTGTTTGAACATATTTGTTAGATAGGTTTCATAATCACTGCATGTACAAAATAACAGAGTTACAAATCACCTCCATAGATGGCGAAAGCAAGTTAATTTAAAATATTCTACATGTTTCTTTAATATTTTTAGCTAGATAGTTTGAATTTATTTGCAAAGCCTCGATAACATCTGTTGCATGGGTAGTTTATACCGATTGCTTATTACTTTGGTCAGTATTTTTTAAAGCTTTTTACAAATAAAAAAACTGTTAAGGATGTTCCGACCCATACAATGTTTTTTTTTACACAGAACGCAGCACGAATTCGTCAAAAATATTAGTAGTTGCAGCGAAAACATATTCACAATTTCAGGTTTAATGGTTTCGTTGTAATTGCCGATTAGAAGTTTTACACCGTTAGATGGCGCTGTTAAATAAAAATCGTATTTAAATAAATTGTAACAAAACCAATAATCCTGAAATTGTGAAATTGTTTTCGCTGCAAGTAATATGACTATATTAAACTTGTATTATTAATTCGTGGCTTAAAGTGCAATACTTTTTGCGTTATGTGTGCAAACAACTTTATATGAGTCGGAACAGCCTTAACCGATACAAGTCTTTAGCAAAATTGCATGAGGCATATGCGAATATGGAATTGATACTCATCTTGCCACCATCGTTCCGTACATCTAAAGTGGAATGGGAACCCTCCGTAAAATGAGTCGTTTTGGAACTGAACATGGATGGCTAATACCACCCACATTGTCAATTGTCATGCCATTAGTCGAAAATTTCTCATTTACGGAGGAATTAGGTGCGATCCAGGACCCTGTATGAGCACGTTACATCGAACTGGATGGAAAACACGAACAATACAATTTTTCATTTCCTCTTCGACCATAAATGCTTTCATCCAATGCAATTTTAGACTATCGCGAGTTTATCCTTGCCACCTCTCAATCAAATCAAATCACAAATCTTACTGACGCTTATCAATTTCATTCGGTTCTACGCGGGAGAGGAATTCTTGTGTTCTTTCGTTGCTTTGTCTAAAGGCTCAATAACCTCTTCCGTTTACAATGTAATTGTAAAAATTATAATATGTATACTACCATTATTTATACTTACCAGTTCCTGTTGTTTACTATGAATACTACCATTACGTAGTTCCAAGCTACCAACTATAATAACAATTTAATCAAATCCGCGTATCAATCAATTTGTGACGTGACGTAGTTTGACTAATAAATAAATGGAAATGGAAATGGGAACGATTGCTGTTGTATATTTGCTACGTCATAAACTATGTTATGATATTCACAAGAAATAAAATACAGACGAATTGATAACCTCGTCCTTTTTTAAAATCGGACGAGACGCCTCGGGCCTGCGACCAATGTTCTGTGGGTGCGACAGTTTATTCATATGTATTATGACGCGGTTATACCTCGGGTTATACGGTTTTTTTTCAGACGCAAAATTGCCTTGAACTTGTTTGCCACCTGACATGGATGGCTAATACCACACAACTACCGTTATGATATTGCCCAAAACACCACATTTCCGAAGCTATTAGGTGCCATGCCAGGACCTTCCCTTTATGAGCACGGCTACTTTGAATTGGATGGTAAACACGGACAATTTTTCTTATCCGTTTCGACCACCTTTTCATCCAATGCGATGGTACTAAACCGGGCGGGCTCAAACCCTACCAGTTTTACATGCATTCCAAACCATGGAGCAGCTCGCATTCGTGATGACGTTACGAGCTTTGAAAGCTATACGTGTTTTTTTGTACTGGGGTATTAATTTATTTATTGGAACGCAAAGAACCTACGGTTGTACCATGGAGAAAATTCCTCGACATTCCTCGTTTTAAGGATCTTATAGATAAAGGTTGTAGAGGATCGATGGGTTATTATGTTTAGAATGTCGACAGTGTATGGATGCATTCCCCACCTGTTGCTCGTTGAGCGTGGAGACGACAGAGAAAGAGACTCTGCCTCTTTTCGTAGTTAGGTGATCATTATATTATATCTTCAGGATAGTCGACAAGATGCACGGTACGATGCTGTCGGCTGATGATTAAGTCCAAGGAACCAAGAAGATATTTAGCCGAATGTTCCACACGACATTACCTACATGCGTCTTGCAGAGCAGAATTTCGGTCCAGCGTGAAATACTATTGAGAACTATCAGATTTTTAAGGCCAGCTTGGCTTTATCCTTGATGTGGCGTCTGTAGTTCAGGTTATGGGTCATGATGAAATCGAGAATCTCAATGGAATCTTTGCACACGAGTCGTACCTTGAAAAGACCTGCTGTATTGTTAGTAACAATTTTGTAACTTATATTGTAATAAGCAATTAGTATAAGTTTGGTAAAAGTCAAGTGCCGCTTACTCATAAAAAAAGGACTAGCCGAGACACGGGCGACACTATATGAATTGTCGGCTATACTATATGAATTGTATGTGTAAATTATACAAATTAAATGAAAATTAAATGAAATTAGAACAGGAAAAACAGTACCGTGATCTACAAAATTTCATCTTTATCCTAAACGACTTCGTGTTTGTTGACCTACTGACCTGTGCATCATATCTCCTGAGGTCACTTATCTGACAGCTTACTATCTCGCTCAGAGGCAGCAAGATCCCTGCCCGCACACCCCTCATCTGCTGCATCGGCCTCTGACGCTACTGCTCTACTTCGTGATGTGCCATGCCATGCGTGTGGCCCGATGACAACTATGTTACTATAACTATGTTACGAATAACAAACACCGGCATATTCTGGAAAATACTGAAGACATTCGGTGTGGGTCGTTTGGCGAGATATTGAGGAAAGCTATCGGTGATTAATTACATAAATCTGTGGGCTGATTGATGGCGTACCTTTTTGCAGCTGATGACCGCTGAGGGCCGGGAGGACTGGAGAAGGATTGGAGAGGCGTATGTCCAGCAGTGGATGCAAACACGTTGACTTTGCAGCTGATGCAGATACAAATTTTCTTATGGCAGCATAGATAGCTATTATCGGTTCTTCTGCGGGAAATCCGATGAAAATGACCCGGACATCAAACAGTAACGTGAGAAAAGTTTGCTTGAAAAGCAATATTGTTTCATATTATTTAAGAGGATAATGATGTGATGGAGTTTTATAAAATGGTTCGTTCCTGTTTCCTCACCCGAATTAAGAAATATTTTTTCTGAAATGTTTTGCAACGATGGTTTATATCATGAATATAAAATAGGTTAAGAAAAAAATCAAAACGTTAGGACGGCTCAATTGATACAGAAAAATATTTCTTGTTTGAGTGCGAAAACAGGCACGATTCAATGATTTTTTTGAAACCATAACTAATGGAATCACTGTTTAAATTTCTTAAAAAAAATATTTAAACCTAAAAAATCACACACCTTCTTTTTTAGAAAAAAAATTTCTATTTTAGATACTGAATGAACCCTAAAAGTGATTACTACTTTTCCAATTTCACTTATATGATTGCACTTCACGTTAATTTAAATGTATTTTTAATTCGATATTTTAAATTAATGCAAATACTAAGGGGGTGATATTAATCTTTTTAAGGGGGTGTTAGCACATGATTGCATTCAGTCCCTTAAGAGCGTAAGTAAAACATTTTTTTTTAAAAAGTACAAAGAATTTCGATAATCAATAAAGTACATTTGTAGATTGATTGTTTAGCCATAATTTAAATCCAAAACTGTAAGACTCTTATGCTTTGATTGCTCAAACGGGGCAAATATGCATAACTAGCAGCCCGTTCCGGCTTTGCACGGGCATAATATCATTTAAAAAAATATTATTTTGACACAATGATACACAAATAATCCCTTTTTACGTAGAGTTCCTACATTGAAATATTTGAAATAAAAAAAAACTTAGATTTTATTATTACATGATTATTAGATATTAGAGAAATAATAAATTCAAAGTGCTATAGGGAGAACCGCGGCCTCCGACGCACTATTTATAGGCACTCTCCCGCCCCGCCCCGGCCGGGCGGCACCGCCGCAAACGCTACGTCCCGCAATTTTTAAATCTGTAATATCTTCGAAAACATTCATTTAAATCATATGCTGTAAAGGGCCATATAGATCTATATTAAATCAACAATGTATTTAAGGTATTTAATTGGATAAGGATTAATGCTGTATTGTAAGTGCTGTGCGAGGTGCGGCACGTTAAAGTTTACGGATGGGCCCACTGCATTTCTTCCCGTGTATGTCGTGATAGGCAAAGAAAGGATTTGTCGTTACTGTTTCGGATTCCAAGTTAAACGGTGGGTCTGTTCCTTACTTACTAGGTGGTCCAGGTTCGTACCATCGCAACGAATACACTGTGGTCAAAGCTCCAATGAAAATTGTTTGTGTTTTCCATCCAGCAGTTCAATGTAGAAAAAACCGGCCAAGTGCGAGTCGGACTCGCACACGATGGGTTCCGTACTATCGTACAAGATTTACCACAAACAAAACATATTTTTTGTATGGGGCCCCCCTTTAATTTTTATTATTTTATAATTATACCTTTTTGTTGTTATAGCGGCAAAATAAAACATAATCTGTGAAAATTTCAGCTTCCTACCTGTTACGGTTCATGAGATACAGCCCTGTGACAGATGGACAGACGGACGGACGGACGGACGGACGGACGGACGGACGGACGGACGGACGGACGGACGGTCGGAGGGACGGACGGACAGCGGAGGCTTAGTAATAGGGTTCCGTTTTCACCCTTTGGGTACGGAACCCTAATAAAAAGAAGGTCCTGGAATGACACCTGGTTCCCATGAGATATGTTGGGCCAATATCATGACAGTATCCAAGGCCAGTCTCAAATTTTCTGTTTTTTAAACCTTCATTTAAAATGGGATTTTTTAATTGAAATCCTTTTTCAAAAACAGTTTCATATTCCAGAGATATTGACCGGATGTGGAAGGATGATACACCTTGCATGAATTCAAAATTATAGATAGGATGCATAGGCCTACAATCACCGGTTACTATGGTAAATTAACTCGCCGGGTTAATAACAGGTGAACAAGCAAGATAATGATTCAATCTGACGCTTAGTTGCATTTCGTAGCATGTCAACTGTCAAACGACATGTTATTCGGCCAAGTGAAATGAAATTGACCAGTTGACAGTTACAAAATGCATCTAAACGTCAGATTTAATCACGCTTTTGCCTGCTCACCTGCTATTCACCTGGCGAATTATTTACCATGGTAACCCCCCAGACAAGAGAGTGATTAAGGCTCGGTTGCACGTACGGTCGTGCACGTCAACATCACCGTCGACGTATGATTAAACACGTCACATTGTATGGACAGCATGGAATGAACTCTATGCGGTTCACTAAAAGTGACGTGTTTAAACATTGATTAACTCAGCCGTCTATTCGTGTAATCGGGCTTAGTCTGATAACTTATTGCATTTTATACCATGGTTACTGTCAAACGACGGTTTATTCGGCCAAGTGAACTGAAGTTCACCAGTTGGCATAGTACGAAATGAAACTAAGCGTCAGATTTAATCACTATTTTGCCTGTTTGCCTGCTATTCACTTGGCGAGTTATTTACCATGGTAACTGTGCTAATGGTAATGGAGTAATGGAGAGCTTCATTTCCCCACAATATTATTTCGCTGCGCCATACTTTTAAGCTTTATCTAATGATTGTGCAGTGTAGATCCGGCATGGAAATGTTTGTTTTCCAGGAATTATCTCTGGACACGCGCCGGGCCCGCTCTGGAACTTTCCGGCGCGTACATATTTATTGTTCGTCCTAAAAAATATATTTATTATGACTGCCAGTAATGCGTTCATTCACACAAGGCCGTCGATAACGTGACAACAACACGCCGCGATGCGAGTACGTTTTCTCGATTCGCTCTTCCCGCATGCAGCCCCACGGAGATCGTCGTACCCAGTGCTGCAGTTCAGTGAACACTCGGAAGGTGAAACTCCCCGAGTGAATAGGCAAGTGAATTTTACATGCTGTCAAACGACGTGCTATTCGGCCAAGTGAACCGAATTGTACCAGTTAGCGTGGCCATTAATCGTTAGATTGCATCACTCACTTGCCTGTTCACGCGGCGAGATAATTTAACATGCACTGAAAACAATTATGGTTAACTCTCTGTTTTAGCACAGTTAATATTCAGGTAAAGTATGTCTCATTACTTTTAATGTATTACGGTAAGTATCTATAAATGAGCCAAAACATTCAACAATCCGATGGAAAAATAAATGACACGGTTATCTTAAGGCGCTAGGACTAGCCAACTACTCGCGCCATACAAATGCACTTTTTAACAAATGTAATAATATGTAGTGAAACGCTTCAGCAAATCCAAATAGAACTCCAGACTGATAATGGATTGTTAATATTTTTTTATTCCATCATTTATTTAAATAATAATAAAAATAAAAAAAGTTGATTTTTCTCATTAGAAATCTGAAAGTCATTCGATTTCTAGATATAAGCAAAAACAGCATATATGCATAAACAAAAAATTCCATTTGCTTTTAGATTTCTACATTTAGTCAAAAAAGTTCGGAAATGGACACCGTTTCCGCAATGTATTTTGTATAGAAAAAGGAAACATACATTAACGAAAATCATTCGATTCCTAGACAAGGAATCATATATTGTAAGGATGACACTTATAATCGTCAGACTTAGTTAGTTTACTTGGGGTGCCTCGTCTAACTTTGCGATTTGGCTAGTACCAGGCCCTTAACTGATTGAACATTACGGCTGACTACAAATTAGGCGTGCTACCGTCAAGTTTCAAGAGGTGCAGTAATTTTAACAGATTGGATAGTACCCTTTCACTGAATATAAGACGAGTTTGAATTGAAAAAATACTAAAGCTAGAAACGATTTTCACCCAGTTAGGGTAACAGTAAGAGAAAACAGTTAAAAAAACCTGTAAGAGATATAGTAACATTTAATGTTTAAGGCTAATAGTTAATTAGAGTTAGAGTAACCGATTTACTCAGTTGGCTTAATTTTAACGTTGCAAGGCGATTGTTATTATTGGAATTACAGTTAGATTCACTGATTATTTTTTCCATGTATATTATATGTCAAAAATATTATTCTCATACGAAAGGTTATGCCACAAAATTTTAAATATTGCATTTTTATTTGTTTCGTGTATCGATCTTTTTAAAGTATTCTTGAGGCATGAGCACGTATACACTTTTCCATTCAGGAAAATTTAAAGGGATCTGCCGTGCCCTCAGATCCCTTCAATCTCAAATAGCTATTTATGATCTCACGATCTGGGACATGCGAGCCAGATGCCAATATTTCCCCCCGAGATCATATGTCAGTTCGCGGAACTGAGACCATTTCAGTTGCCAATAGAGAATGTAGATGCATTGCCGAACAGTACGGTTGATGCATCACAGCTGGGCTTGCACTTGACCCGTATGGTGTGATGCAACAGCGTCCGGGGATTCCCGTAGTGCATGTTAGACATCCATTCCTGGCACCATCTGGCACAACAATAGATTATGCTGATCCACGTGTCGCTATAGTTTTACACCTTTTGATTGTGGTTATTATTACGACGTTACAGTTTCGCTGTAACTTTCCCGTAACTTATCCTATTCTTTAAGCCCTCACTGAATTTACTTCCTTCTTTTAACGCTTATCTCTAATTGCTTATTTTGCTTTCCAGTCATTTTTTGGCGAATCTTCGATCGATTGACTGTTCCGATATGCTATGAAGGTTTATCGATGAGTTTGATTTCCAATGATGATTGTCATCTCCAATACAATCGGACTGTTCCGCTTTATTCTTTACAAGCATTCCAATACTAGCTGATAGTTTGGCTTTCCAATAATTACTGCTTTCTTCAATCCTTATTATTTCACTTTCCAGTAATAACGCTCATCTTCGAATAAAAATTACACTCATTTCCTATCCTAACCGAAAGTTTTTAGTTTTCAGTCTTCGATCCTTAATATTTCTCCTTCCTTATGGCGAGTCCTATTCGATCAATAATAATGGTCACGAATCAGTTCAATAATATACATTTATACACTAATTATACAGGTTTTACAATAAATATAAAATAATAATAAATTGATGAAGACTACATACAAGATGCTTAAATTGTCACATCAAAAAATAATTCAAGTAAATTATAAATAAAAATATATCCAGTTATAAAATATCTAGATCAACATCTAAATATGATGCCAGATAAATTAAAAATATCCTTGTTTGTGCAATGCATATGAATTGCATTATGAAGTGAAAATCGATATCAAACATTATTCCCAGGTTACCCCCTTTACTCTCGTAGCCTCAAGCTAACTTAACCTAACCCAACGAACGTTATGATATTAGCCAAATACACCATATTTCCGAAGGAATTTGGTGCCATTCCAGACTTCGACCATAGTTTCATCCAAGGCGGTGGTACTAACTTGGTCTGGCTTAGCCCTACCACGTAGCAGGGGAATGGTTCCTACTCCCAACCATGGTACTGCTTGCATTCGTAACGAAATGCATTTATCCAACGGAGAAAGAGAAAGAAAGTGGTGCATGGCCGGGGCGAGTATTTGAACCCAGACCTCTCGTATGAAAGGCAAGTTCTCTAGTCTAGGGGCTACGAGCTGTACACGATTTTTTTTTATGCGACCTGACATGGATGGCTAATACTACACAACTACCGTTATGATATTAGCCCAATACACCACATTCCCGAAGGAATTTGGTGCCATGCCAGGACCTTCCCTTTATGAGCACGGCTACAATGAACTGGATGGAAAACACGGACAATTTAATTGCCGCTTCGACCATCTTTTCATTCAATGCGATGGTACCAACCCGGGCGGGCTTAAACCCTACCACCTAGTAGGAGAAGGGGACCTACAGTTTTACATGGATTCCGAACCATGGAGCAGCTCGCATTAGTGAATACTAATACTTCATATTATGATATTATGTACTTTATCTTTATACAGTAAAATCAATGACATATTATCAGTTATCAGTAAACAGTTGATACAATGATACAAAAACATCATTGCAGCGATCGCAATGTGAGTGCAGTCGCAAAGGTCAAGGGATACCGGAAGGTTCTTGTCGCACGAGAAAATGTCTTCTGGTCTCGTATTCGCACGAATGTCTAGAAAAACAGACAATTTGAATTTTACCCGGCGGGCTCAACTCATTTGCGAGCACGGTACAAAACCGTGCTGTTGCGCTCTGGGACCTTCTCTGTTTCAAAGAATAAGACAGGCTCCGTGTTGAGGAAGATGCAACCTGTCCACAAAAAAGACAATGTGCATAGTGTATGATTTGGTAAGACTTACGAAAATGTTAATTTCAAAACGACTTATAGCTAAAAGTAAACCACGACCGCTGTAGTCAAAAATCTAACTAAAACCAAATAGATTATAAATCTTGATTAAATAAGCTATGTCTGATGACTAATCTTTTTAAGATGTTCTTACTTTATCATTGCGTAATTCACCTCCAAAGTTATTGTATAAAACGCGCGAAAAATCCGAACTTTCGGACGTTATAACTTGGAAACCATACACAATTTTACAATGCCAATAGTCATCAGACATCTAGTTCAATCAAATAAAGCTATTTTGAGTAAAATTTTGGATCTCTGACAAGTAATATAGGCGTGATCTTCTTTCCCCTTTTGTATGGGGAGATGAGCGGGTTGGGTCATTGAACGTGGAAATATCAATATTGTTAAAAAAATTTACTTACATTAGTGACTGTAGGCAGTGGCCAAGAACTATAGAAAAGGGAATGGACGTGATTCATAAAAAAAATTACCACACTATTTAATGTACGTTACTCCCACTGTTATTATAAATAGGATTGTTTTTTAATGTTTCTAATTTAATCACGCCATGTCGGCTGAACCGAATTTGAATTTGAAATGTCGGGATACGCCTTTCGAGCCAGCCGTTTTTATCCATGAAATATTTCAGCATCACATCAGTTCAAAACGAGATTGCTCCGAACCGAAGCCGTACTCAGCTAGTTATCAATAAAAATAAAAATGATCACTGCTCGGAACACTGAGGAAATCAGAATCCGACTTGAACTTTACTTTTTTTATAATAATAATAGGATAGGCAGAGATTTAAATCTTTTTTGTTGAAACCACATTCTGATGACACAAAAGTATGCTGAAGAAGTGCCCCTGCCACTTGCCTAATCCCAAAAAAAACCGCCCGCCCACAAAATGCCGACGCATTGTCCATTAAAAAACAGGCCAAGTGCGAGTCGGACTCGCACACGAAGGGTTCCGTACCATCGTACAAGATTTAACACAAAAAATCAGGTTTTTTTGTACGCACAAAAAACCTTTCATTTTGATTATTTTTAAATTTTACCTATTTGTTGTTATAGCGGCAAAATAAATACACACTCTGTGAAAATTGCAACTGCCGACCTATAACGGTTCATGAGATACCGAGTGAGATACAGCCCTGTGACAGACGGCCGGACGGACAGCGGAGGCTTAGTAATAGGGTTCCGTTGGCACCCTTTGGGTACGGAACCCTAAAAAAGGATAGCATTTCTTTGGTGTCCAATAGAGCCAAGATGTCGATGTTGTCACCGGCGCTTCCGTTTCGATCCGGTTGCTGGCGGTAGACCGACCGCGGCTTGCATCAGTTCAACTCATTGATAAAGATAGAAAGGGGGTCGCCTTGGTCACCGAATAAATAACTAACGTAACAGAAGCGACACTTGTACATATTTCTATGCGTGTGCTATCGGCTATGTGTGCGTGGTGCGTGGGTGCGCGGAGTGCGCGGGGCGAGTCCGCATCTTCCCAGGAATACTGCGTTCAAAGGTTGTCACTGACTGTGCAACCTCGCGTTAGTTTGGTACTCTCCGAGTCATTTATTATTACAACGTGCATAGTCGACCAACGTGGTGATTTTTTGGAGTGGTTGTGTGTGTGTTTTTTCTTCATTTTAAGTAATGGGGGAAACTTATAAGCTTTAAAGTTAAAGCTTTTAAGATGAAAAAGCGGAATTATAAAGTATTTGTTAACCCCTGAATGTACTTAATATTTGATCCATCATTTATATGACTAATGTACTTTAACATAGCTTAAAAATAATGTTTATGTTCTTATAATGTGAGCCATGTATAAAAAGTTTATTGTTAAAAGTTAAACGAATGATGATGTAAACATGTGTTGAAAAAAGAACATACAATAAATAATAATCATTTCGTACAGTCTGGTTTATTTTAATATCCCCATTGTGTCGAGTGATAACCCTCGCGATGTTTCGTAGCGCGCCGCGCTCCGCCGCTGCGCCGACGGTGAATCTCACACAGACGAGGAGTGTCGACGGCGTGCCTTGGTGCTCGCTACTCCCGCGCGCGCCGCCGCTCGTCTATTATTCCGGGAGGTCACGACATTTTTGGTCACGATAAGGTAAATCTGGGTTCTGGGTGGCTGAATCTGGGTTCACATGTAAGAGACCAACCCTCTGATGCTAAATATGTCGGTCGGCCTGTGCCAAGTGGTTGCGTTATCTAGATTGGCTACATAAAATAGATGTTGGTATGTACCTGCTGATGAATATATTGATTGTCTAGAAACATTGATACCTATTAATTATACAACAAAAACCAGTCGGTTTTTTAATTAAATACTTACATATACCTAAAGTTATATCTGTAACCTAAATCGCCTATAACTACGAAACGCAAACAGAGATTTGTTCAGTTTTGGTATTGCTAGGAAAGTATGTACTGATACTTTCATGCTTCGTTATTTGCGCCCATTTACCTTATCATATCTATTTTTTGTCACCATAACTACTTTTTCAGGCGCCTTATGAACGTAACGCAACCACTTGGCACAGGCAGACTGACACATTTAGGTTCAGAGGGTTGGTCTTTATCCTGTGAACCCAGTTTCAGCCATTTACGTTATCGTTACCATTTTTGTCGCGAGCTCCTAGTCTATATACATACGGCTGACTTGGACACGACGCGCTACAACCAACCATCTACCACTCCAACGAGCCACCAAACGACTACACTATCTTGCTAAAGCAAACCCATAACCAAGAACGTCTTTAAACGTTCTTGCTCATCATGCGTTATGCCCATGACAAACTGTACCGGGTTGGTACCACCGCACTATGGTTGAAGCGGCAATGAAAAATTGTGCTCATAAAGCGAAGATCCTGGTATGCCACCAGATTACTTCGGAAAAGCGGGTTGTTGGGCTAATATCATAATGGTAGTTGTGTGGTATTAGCCATCCATATCGGGTTTCATAAAAAAAATAATTCTTGCATGTGAAAATATCAAAAGGTTATGTGAAGATGATCACATTTCCGTAGGAACTAGGTGCAGTCTTCCCACATGGCTAATCAGCAATAACTCCTTTATCTTCCCGTCTTCTAGACTACTAGAACATGCATTGAATATAATTTATTATTTGCCTGTAAAAACCTCAGACTACTGCTCCTAACAGTGAGAATATTTTGTATTATCAAAGAAATTCCTTCATTCAAGCCCTGCAGCATGTGTTATGCCCATTATATGCATGAAGTAATTCTGCCCTCCTTATTCAAAAGCCGGTAACTACATATTAGGCAAATGTGTACTTACCGCCTTTAGAATAAGGAGGGCTGAATTACTTGGAGTATCACGACCAGAGATACTATTTCTACGACAATGAAAACGATGGCCAAATTTCTAAAACAAAAATTGCCCACGGTAAAGTTGAGTTTGATGCGAAGTTTAATATTAAGAAGCCAGATTATGGTTAACTGACATTAGAAGTGGACCTTTTTTTATGTAACTGGTGGCTAATATGACAACCGCACCTACAGTCATGATATTAGGCCCAACACTTCTTATGGGAACTACATAGGTGCCGTGTCAATAATAACCTTTTAAATATTGAACTGGATGGAAATAACTGACAATTTATATTGCCGCTTCGACCATCGTTCATTAATGCGATGGATGACGGATTAACCCTATCACATAGCAAGTAAGAAATGGGACCTGCAATTTTACGTTGAATCTCTTAGCCTCGATTGCACGAAGAGACGGCCGAGTTAATCGATGTTCAAACACGTCACTTTTAGTGAACCGCGTGGAGTTCCTTCCATACTGTCCATGCAAAGTGACGTGTTTAATCATACGTTGACGTTGATTTGGATTTTTTGTCCTTTCGTGTACTCAGCCTTTAGTCGCCACTTACGACATGCTCGGGAGATACTAGGTCCAGCTTCTTCATTTTGAATTAGCCTCTTCGTCAATCACGCGTGTACCTTTCGTATTTGTGGCCGTTTCTCCCACGGCCCACGGCAGAGCGAGCAAGCAACACTAATATTGTTGCGTACGTCTCGCTCCACCGACAGAACTGTCACTCGGCGACGCAGCTCGTCGCGATGGTTTCGCTTTCGCGTGTCTCCGTGCCGTCGCTGCAACCGCTCCAGCGCATTGCATCATGTTATTCCAAAAATGCTTTCATTAAAATTGACCTAACCTCGTCGTTGCCGATACGATGACAACGCTCAAGTTGTTGAAATAACCAATGATCCTTTTGGTAAACACGGTTCCCCTCTACAGACGCCCGTATCATACACAGTTTAGTATACTCTGCAGGTATCAAAATACTGTATACTCAGATTCTAATGTCACTCGCAAATCATTTGCGACCTAGGTCAAAGTCTAGCTACTCATTTGAGCGTCATCGAGTCATGTAAACATCCCTAAGATTGAACTATGATTTTGTCTAAAGGAGTCCCCTATAACATGATCTCCGCTCCAGCTGTTTACGAATCGATTCTTCGATTATCAATAAAATTTTCTTCCAACCTCTAAACCTGTTTTACACAAATATATCAAATAATTTGATTCCGACTACCATGCTAATAGTTATTTTCAATAGTCTGATAAATCAGCCAGATAACTATTCGACGGATTTAATTACGCCTCTGCTTATCCATCCGTTATAGTTAGTCCATATTTTTATTAGTAAAATTAAAATTTTCATAGAAGGTATAATTTTCCGGTAATGACTATCCATCTTTTGACAAACGTAAAACGTATCAGCCCGATAAGTACTATCTGAGCAACGTGAAATGTTGTATCTGAGGATCGAAAAATCGGCCCAAGTAAAAAATTCCTATAACTCCACAACCTCCTAAGGGGACGATGTCCTCGCCGCACCGCCTTCCATGTGACAGGTTGCCTAGCCGCACCTTGACAGCATCCAATTGCATTAAACTCGGCTTAGTAAATAGTCCCATCCATAACATCACACATCACACGAGTGAGTGTTGTGCCGGCGAGTGCGCAGGCGCATGCATAAAAGCGACGCGAGCGACGTTGCCTCCGCATTTAGCAAACAACCGCACCGACCGAAGGGTTCATCGCAATATTGCGATTGATAGTTTATGTACGAGTTTGAAGACGGAGCTTGGAGTGTGTCGCATTCGGTGTCGTGAAATTTGTTTTTGTGAAATACCAATTGATCTGAAAGGTGAGTTAGGAAGATCCCTTTTTTAAGGTAAGCGCAACATACGGCGTACGCCAGGACCTATTAGGGTGCCCGACGACATCCCATGGGAGTTCTAATTTTTCAGGCGCTTTGAAAACCATGCCGGTGGGCCAGTTGCTTCTTCACACCATGTTTGAAGGACCCCATGTTGTACTTTGGGGGAAACACCTCGAGAGGGAGTTCATTCCGCTGTTTACTGACCCTATGGATAAAAGATCTAGAGGGTCGGTGATCTTACGCACAATCAAGGATCATATACCTACATGCGGCATATCAAATCTCAAAATCTATCTCCATGCATAACATTACGTGGGTATAACTCCGTGGGATCAAACTATGCGTGACAAAATGTAAATGTCTATACATTATCCAGGAAAAAATACTGAAATGCTCAATTCGCATCTTAATATTATATAAGTGCTGGGAATTACTTTCGGCTAACCCGCATGCAAATTTATGTCTGACCTACTTTGAATGGAATAGGTGAATACTTTCTGAATATTTTTAGTGGCATCTTTTATTAACTAAATACAGAGATAGCCACTATTTCTTTTGCTTTCGCCTATTATGGCTTAATATTACATGACACCGACGCACCTGCCTTATTGATCGTTAAGGTTTTATGCAAAATAACGATGTTTTCTTGAATTCCTTGATTGTATGCCTCTCTAACTAAATTCGTACATTTTTTCATTCGTACGTCCGGGTACTAATGACAAATTTAACTAATTACCTTCACTAACTCGATAATTCGCTGGCAGGTAATAATCCAGCTAACCTGCATGCTTGAGCTAGATACAATAGTGAAACCAAGGTTAATGTCAATCGACTCCCAGAATTTAAACGTATTTAAAGAAAGTTTACCTAGAAATGCAATGTCCATCGGACTATCAGGATAACTTGAGTCGGAAATTTTTACCGGTACATTTAAGCCACTACCGTTAATCCGAATATACTTCCCGGATTCCGGAAGGGGCAATGGAAGCATAAAGTTCCAAAGCAAATCAATAAAGTTCTAAACGTCTTTCTGGGATGTTGCCGAGATAAGAGTTGCCAGGCGATTGTAACATGTTCTCACACTATCGTCTATTACTAATTATGCCCTCTCGTGGGTCAGCGAAGGGTTATTCGACAATAACAAACGACGTTTCTACCCCGAGCTTTTTATTCTTCGATTTTTTAAAGTAGAATCGGTAGCAAGATTTCATACACCGCTGTTCGGTGTCTCATGCTATCCACTGATGATAGAGCCACGTAATATTTGGGATTGCCAAATTGTTAAGATAACTGTTGCTATTTAGTTTAGCGATTATTGTTCGTCAGTTACATTGTCATTACAAAGTAAGACGGTGATAAGAGGTCATTGATTTCTTTAGTCTTTCTGAAAGAATGGTCATTGATCTGTAGCATGTTACTCGGAGAATGTTTGGGAAAACGATTGCAAAGCACTGCACTTTTGACTTGAAAGTGTAATAAATTAGTTCCCAGATTTGACAGATCAAAACATTTTCAACGAATGTGATATTTATGTAGAATTTGCAGCAAAGGCACATTATTTAATGAAAGTTCCAAAGATCCAAAGAACATCTTTATGAACATATGTACTGCACCTTTCTCTGGTACTGCGTCTACCGATTTCGCCACCTGCTGTATACCCATAATTAGAAATTCGCCTACAGTCCCTCCTCTGTAATCAATGCCTTCTATCTGCTCAGTTTTTAAATTGTATAAACATTGATTTAACTCTTTACCTGCGTTTGGACATGGACTGAAAAAAAAATTACATTCAAACATATCGACCTAGTCACCAAAATCGTGTTGCCAGTCCTACGTTGACCTCAGCCAACCTATTACTAGTACAACTTCATTCGATAGGTCTCTAAACCCGCAGCCATGGTGTCGGAGGGCAAGCGCGTGTGCGTGATCGGCGCGGGCGCCGCCGGGCTGTGCTCGGCGCGGCACATGCTGGCGCGGCCGGAGCTGGCGGCGAGGGTCGACGTGCTGGAGCAGTCGCCGCGGCTCGGCGGCACGTGGGTCTACACGGACACCGTCGGCTACGACTCCTTCGGCCTGCCCGTTCATACCAGCATGTACAAGAGCCTCAGGTCGGTCGCGGCGGCAGGACCTCTCACGAGCATCCTAATGCCTAAACATTTTCGACCAATGTTTGCGATTGAAACGTGATAGCCAGAGCCCGATGTCGCTTAGTTAGAGCAGCTCGGAATCATTTTTTCTAAATGTGACCAACCCGCATAACGCGTGAAACCGGTTTTTTTAATTGCTTTGTAAAAGATATTTCAAAAAGTTAAACATAACCCCAACTCCAAATTCAATTTTATTTCCAAATTATTGTTGGATTATGTTACGCTCTTTAAAACTATGTTACCATACCACCATACCAGTTAGCTACTGTCAATATCAGCAGCAAACTTGAAAAAGAATACGTTTTAGCATTTTTTTCCATGCAAACATTTTTTTTAAATTTTTTATCTCTTCACGATGGTTTCCTTCACCGTACTTTATTTACCCAATGTTTTTTAAGAAATTAACTACAGGTGGTTGGAGTCACATGACTAATTTGCACCAAGAAAATGGTACCTATACATTTTGCTGAAGCCACGTGAATATTGTATGGGAAACAAGAAAAAATATCGGAATCTCGATTTTAGTGACAAGGACTTTTTTATTCTAATATTGAGTTCTTCATATTCCTACAGATCCCGAAACATGCTGTATACGTCTGGGAGATTTAACTAACAAAAATATATTCAGGATCAAAACTTTAATGAACATCTTTTGGATCAATTTATCTAGCACATTATATGAATGGCTGAATAGCAGTCATGTTTTTTATGGAACCTGACATGCGTGTCACACATAACTACTGTCATGATTTTATTTATCTATTTATGAAAAAAAACACAGAAACAAATATTAGGTAGATTAGGTAAACTTGTTAAGGGCACATTAAGAAATGAAAAACAATAATGATGAAACACGTATAGATTGGTCACACAGTAGAGTTTCCGATCAATTTACAGAACAAAAAAGTAAGAAACTTATAAAGAAAGTAAATAACTTACAAACCACCGGTTTACGGTAACGACCAGTTATTGTTATTACAAGGCATAGTTACTGTATCATTTGAAGACATACTGTAGTCTAATTACGTATCTTTATGACCCATTCAACTTATCTATGTTGTCATTCCAAGTTGTATCATTGGCACGGTTCTAGATTGGTTCAAAGGCTGTCTGAAGGAAAAGGAACGTGTTTATTCGTAGTTTGCCATGCTCTCGGGTTAGGGTTCTATGACCATTAGAACATATATATCATATATATATAATGGCTTTTAATCGTCTCGATCATTTCTTTAGATACAATCAGATATTCACTAAGATTAGCAAGTTTTAAATTTTCGGTAAAGATTACGCAATCCTCCGCTCAATCATGCGACTTAACTTCTGCGCAAGCGTGTCACATGGGCCTTGGTATCTAATTATCTGCTGGATCCTGTACCTGATCACAATGTTTTATCTTCGGAAAATAATAATAATTTCACTAATTTTCCACAAACGCGATACTTGTAAAGATTGTTTATGTTTTCTTCATCACCTTGCTTGGAAAATGTCTATAATTTCTTATCACATATTTTGCAATAATTTTGGTCGTGACCCTTCAGGCTTACGATACACCGACCTCCACAGTGCTTTTCCAATGTTGTTTTGACGGTCAATGATTCATAATACATCTGTGTTCGTGTAATTATAAATAATTACCACAGTTGCAAATATAAGATAAAATGTATTGTTACCATGCAAACATATGAAGTTGATTTTTTTTAATAATTTAACGCCTAAAAAGATAAATATATATTTACATGAAAAGTAGATTTTTAATGATTTCCAACCCAAGAATTCACAAATTAATCAATGTTTTGACTGACATTGACATGGTTTGCGTAAATATTTACTTTTGCATTATCTATATTACTCTCAACGTTTCTTTTAATGATAATACCCGGTACTATAAAATTCACTAATGTACACATTTTTACGATGCACCAGTAAATAGGCATTTAGTTCGTATGGAGACCACAATAGTAGTTCTCCCGTCTGAAATTATTTGGTCGCATGATTTTCTTAGAACTGGAGATGAGTAGCTAGAATCACATCACATCATTAGCCTGCTTGAGACAGCTATCAGAGTGACTTGAGACGATATTGAAAATCGATGCTAATTATCAATTATTGTTCTACTATCTATCTATCAATATATTGGGATTTTAAAATTGTTTAATTGAAAGTATTATATTTAAATCGTTGATTTTGTTAACACAAAATACGAATATTTATATGTGTGATTTAGTTAGAGGACCTAAGCTATATTTTACAGACAATAACACACCGCAATCCTGAAGAATCTAGGTGCCATGCAAGACCGTCCCTGTATATGATCATGGCTCTCTTCAGTTTTACATGGATTTCGAACCAAAGACTCACATGCATTCTTAACTATGATGCCCATTACAGTCTCAGATAGGAAAGAAAGAGGGCGTTTTGAATCATTAGCTTAAATCATAGAGAAAAGATAGTAGGGATAGACTGGTAACGTCATACAGCGTAAAAAAACTCGGTAAATACTTCTTATGTTCGCTGTTACTATGATATTTCTAACCAGCGACATCTGCCTTCACTGCCAGAACTAGTTACACCATCATTACTAAGTTGTTTATAAATGTTGCCTCGCCTTTGCCTATAATGTCATTGTAATGTAATTTAATGTATTCTCAAATGTGAATTGCAACGCCATCTGTTGACTTTTATTATCCCCATTCAACACTTGTATGACGTTGGCAATATTTCTCTAGTAAACGCTACGATTGTACTTTGCAGGACGAACCTCCCGAAGGAGATAATGGGTTTTCCCGATTTCCCGGTGCCCCCGCGCAAGGAGTCGTACCTGCCGGCCAAGGACCTGCTGGCGTTCCTTCAGCTCTACTCCGACCATCACGGGGTCACCGAACACATCAAGGTAAATCAATTGCACCTTTGGTCGGAATATAGAATTACTGCGATATTAATTTAATTAAATTAAAGCATTGTAATCAGATTTTAAAATAATCCAAAATTGTTGTTCTGGAGATTCGTTAGAAACAGGATACGAACCTACTACCATTGAACCCCACCCTGTACCCCACGAACATATACACCCCACGAACATATACCCTGTTCTACCGATGAGCTATCCCGCAAATTATGTCAGCCTACGAATTTTTCGATTGTGTTCCTATCGACTACTAGGTGGCGCTGGCTTCGCAATTGGATCCTATGCTACGGCAATTTTACTGCAATTATTGAAATATCAACCCCGTGTATCAACCTAATTTGGTCTCGCTACCAAGGTTAATTTTCTTATTGGACACTAAAGTCAGTCAGATTTAACTTGATAATTTTATGCGGATAGTTGGATGATTGGATTTGGATAATTGAATAGATGCCTGTTTATAATTTCCAGACCAACAACTTTTTCAGGTTATAACCAATAAATATATAAAATTACTAACACATTGTTAACTTAACCATTTAGATTTATATTCTAATACAAAAATGACCAAAGATCTATTCAGAACCTGGCCTATGCAATCCACCAGACCTAACAGAAAAACCAGCCAAGTTTGACTCCTGCAGAGTCAAACTGACTCTACTTACCATGATTTCCTACCCTTAAGTATTTTCTGAAAAAGCCCCTTTATCCTGGGCAATAAATGAAAAGTAAATCGAGCGAGTTTCAATCAATTTAAAAAAAACATCTACTTTAACAGACTGACCGACGCAACGGATGGACAGGAACATCAGGACATGGGCTGCATTTTATTTTGGTACTGAACACTAAACGGTGTCTACAAGCATATCTGACACGAAACCAGCGTACAGCACGCCTTCAGCTCATGGACCTTGAGGCACAATCTACTGCTTTCGGAGCCAGTCGGCAATTGAGTTGAATGAACGTATCTATAATCTTCAATGTTGACCCGCAGTTCAGCCACCACGTGCAAATGGTGCAGCCAAAGGCCGGCGAGCTGTGGGACGTGAGCTACACGGACCTGCGCACTGGCGAGCGGCACACGCAGGAGTACGACTACGTCATGGTCTGCAACGGCCACTACAATACACCCTACATCCCGCAGATCAAGGGCATGAGTACTTACGAAGGTGAGCCCTTTTTATTATTGGAGATAATCTTGCAATAGAATGAGCAACTGGTGAAACCAAAGGCCTTCGACCTGCCTACCATGAGTCACACGCGCCTGCCCAGAAGCAAGCGGCACACGCAGGAGTGCGACTACGTCGTGGTCTGCAATGGCTACTGCAATACACCCTACATCCCGAGATCAAGGGCATGGGCAGTTAAGAAGGTAAGCGCTTTTCTTCTTATTGAAGACCATTTTGCAATGGAACGCGCAACCGGTGAAGCCAAAGGCCAGCGATCTGTCTAACATGACCTACAAGAAGCGAGCCGCACACGCAGAAGTAAGACTACGTCATTGTCTGTAATGGCCACTACGACTCATTATACATCCCACAGATCAATGACATGAGCATTAACGAAGATAAGCGCTTTTCTTCTCATTGAGAACCTCCTTACAGCAGGAGGTTCTCAATGAGAGGTATATTGCATAGCCATGCTAAGTGGTATTCGTCGTTATCTTATGCAAATGTCTAAAACTTATGATTGACCCGAGATGTCTTACTGGCCTGTTAAATATTCCCAGAATTAAAGCAAAGAAATCCATTAGTATTGTCAAACGTCAAATAATCCTTCGCTGTGTGCAAAAATCATAAATGTCTATTGGGTTGATTAATTTGATCATAAGTACATCCAGAGGTCGCGCCTGTATTTATGTAGTCATCTAATCAGATTTATTATGTAATGTTTTCACCTGCATATGGTTTAAACAGTGAAAAGATCGTATAAGGAGAATGTCAGGAGAGGATATCTACGTTAACATTCTCAGTGTGGCCTACAATCCCCAACGGCTTGCAGGCGACGTGATGCACAGCCACGACTACCGCGTGCCGGAGATCTTCCGCGGGCAGCGCGTGCTCGTGATCGGCGCCGGCCCCTCCGGCATGGACATCGCGCTGGAGATCACGTCCGTCGCCACCAAGGTGGTGCTGAGCCACCACCTCCGCGAGAAGCCGCGCACCGTGTTTCCGGAGAACCTGCTGCAGCGGCCGGACGTGCGCGAGCTGAGTGGCCGCACCGCCGTCTTCACCGACGGCGCCGAGGAGGAAGTCGACGTTGTGTTCTTCTGCACAGGTAACACATGTTTTATTTACATCATTATTCACCGACAAAACATTTAATTTTTTGCATATTTTCTGCATTTCTTTACATGGAAACAGCGAACGCGAACGAAAGTTGCAACGCTACAAATTTGTAAAAAGTGGCCGCCATTTTTTGGAAATTGCAAAGCTCCAAATTTGAAAAAAGGGGCTGCCGTTACGAACTTTCTATGAAATTGATTGATTTATGTTATAGCTTATTGTTCTACTTATATGGAATTAATCTCACTAAAGTCGGCTTTATGTCTTATCTATGGAACTTATAGTCCTAGAACTATCAGGTTGGTACTCAAATAAAACGTCTCATTGAGATCTAACTTACTGAAATGGAGACATAAGTTGATACTCAAATAAATGGACCATGTCCATTTTGATGTCACTTCATTTCTTATCGCGAGCCTAAATTATTATAACTTTAATTTTAATTATCGCATAACTGAAAGAAATCGCCATATCTGGTTGTAAAAAGTTGTCCTAATTCTTCCAAAGTATCTACAATTACTACAATTACAATATTGCCAACCATTTCTAATTTTTTATTTACCATGTTTTATTTACATTTGGAGAGTAATGAATACCACGTTGCGCAGGTTACCTGTACAATTTCCCGTTCCTGGCGCCGTCGTGCGGCGTCACGGTGCAGGACAACTGCGTGGAGGCGCTCTACAAGCACGTCGTTAACATCCGCCACCCCAGCATGTGCTTCATTGGCATCCCCTTCTACGTGTGCGCCTTCTCCATGTTCGACCTGCAGGTAAACTCAACACCGCAAGGCCCAATGCACGTGTATCTTGTAGGGACTTAACATTCATCAGACGGAACGGCTGCGTTAATCTCTCTCGCAGTAAATTCTTCGCCTAATCGGCTTGTTCGATTTTTTTAATTTTTTTTCTGTACTTTCCGGTCATTTGTAGGATTATTTGCTGTAGTTGGACCCGGTAGATGGCGCTATCATCTAGATCTACATTGTTTTACTAACCTTTTGATTAACACGCCCGCTAAGGTTTCTGATCAAATTTAACCAGGTCCGCTCGGGTGATTGAACAAAATGAAATTGACCTGAGCAGAGCTGACAAGTTATGCTTGTATTCTAGATGATACTAGTATATTCGTTTCTTTTCCTCCACTAACTAAAGGGTTTGTGGGTGTCTATGACCCTGTAGAAGACACCACGGACGAAGAAAAACCGACAAGGAACATCGCGAGGAGTTATTTTAATAGATTTACTATAGCCATTACAATAAATAATACTTTTATCACTTACGCCTGCAAAGAATAACAAGTATATTATACTTGTTATTGTTTGCAATGAACCAGCCATTCGAATCACTAATGAGTTTCTGACCAGCAGCCAGTAAAACAAATTCATCTTCCCCATAATTCTTTGTTTCCTGCATAATAATGTATGTGGATAATATGTTTTTATTTTTAAAACAAAGATTGTAGGAGTGTAGTTTTGTCTACAGAATTACCTTCTTTCGGATGTGACTACGGTTTTCTTAACACGTGTATATCCAACTTAATCAGCCCAACACTAGATCTGCGTTATCGGGGATTACCCCTTATATAGAAATTTACTTTTATTTGAAACGGGGATATTACCATGGTAAATAAACTCGCCGAGTGAGCTGGCGAGTCAGTGATTAAATTATACGTCTAGTTGTATTTCGTACCGTACTAACTGATACATTTCAGTTCACTTTTCCAAAAAACACGTCTTTTGATAGTCAGCATGAACACAGATTGTACGCCTTTCGTACATCTGTGGTCACTCGCATACCATTTGGTACTGACTCATCGATGGTTCAACTTCTCATCTGCGTTGTTCGGTGAATCTAAGTTCGGTGATATTGGCAAGCTATAAAAGGGTTCTTTGGCTTTGACTCAGGTCGAAGCCCTCAAGCTTGACCAGACCGCTGTACGCTGACGTTCGGTTGCAGGTGCGGTACTTCCTGCGCTCGATAGACGGCTCGTTCCAGCTGCCGAGCGAGGCCCAGATGACTGCGCACTGGGAGCAGGAGAAGCGGACGCGCGCCGAGCGTGGCTACGGGCGGCGACAGGCGCACATGATGGGTCCCGATCAGGTGAATACGGTGGGCCCTTGGCCGCATTGACTAGCCGTTGGAGTTGGGAAGCCTTCATAAAGTCCAAGATCTAAAACCCAGAACATCCAAAACTTACCTAAACCAATCGAAATGTTCTTTAATAATATTTTTGGTTTTGAACCTTATTCTTTTTGGACTTTATGATGCTTTCCCTTAGAGTTGACCTGAAAATGGCCGCTTTCAATTGTGCACGGATATCGATGTCGGATTTTAAAAATGATCTTGATTGGTCTTTTTCCGATTGGTGAGTACACATGTTCATATGGTTGGTGCGCGTATGTAAATACATATAGTCGATATTCGGGTAAAATCTGCTAAGTGGCATCGTTTTGTGAAATTAGTTAATAATGCAGTTTTAATTTATATTTCAAGATCTTTCTTTTGATAAAAACCTTCTATTTATGCAATTAGGTAGTGTATAGGCATTCAAATTTCTATCTCGAAACTCTAATTTCTGCACTTAACGGGTTTTACCAGTATACCGAAGAAATGGTTTATGCAGCTTCCGTGGAGGTTATACAAAGAGATCGATTGTCTCCGTGGGTTTGAAGGAAAAACTGAACTTCTCAATCTTTGTATATCTCTACAATTTACAACTTGTAAATAACCAAAATGCTCACCAATGAGAACAAGCACACAGCCAGGGCATAAATAACCAGGGCGGAGACATTGCATACATGTCACAAACGATTATGTAACTGAAATCTTGTTACGTACATAATATTTGCATATAACTCACGCGACGTGCATATCACTGGTGCAGGATTATTAATTTCGCGAGAATAGTTACCAAGAACGAGACGCTATAGAAATGAGATAATATATTATAGGGATGCATACATTTGTTATTTTCCTCCATTAGGTTAGGTTAGGCTAAGTTACTTACATACTTCTGTATTCGTAATTGTTCAAAGTGTTACCTCGGTCCAATAAGAATCGCCAAGAAACTTCACTGATAGTTATATTTTAATAACGAATGCTACGGATTCGTAATTTAATAAAATTGTCACCCCAATCGATCTACCATCAAAGGGGGCAATACTACTAAGTCACTATTTGTCGACCAGTCTGACTACTGCGTGTTAACATCGGCACAGCTGACATTTACCCCGACATCAGTATTCCATTGACGGGATGGTGACCCCACCGCAACTTCCTCTCATACTGACCCTAGGAATCGCAAACAGAACCCAAAAGCAATCAAGGATGCACTGTATCCAAGACAAATTGCCCACACATCCCCAAGATGTGATAGAGTACATGCCAATCGACCCACCACCAGGCCGACTATTACGGCTCGCTATCGAGCGAGTCGGCGGCGGAGCCGCTGCCGCCGGTGCTGACCTTGATCCACAACGACAGCAGTCAGAAGTTCCTGGACGACCTGGTGCACTACCGCGCCGGCCGCTACCGCGTCCTCGACGACCGCAGCTTCGCATACACCAGACACGACGCCCAAACACAGACGCAGTGAGCCTCATAAGCTCGTGCCCATTGGGGAATAGAACTCAAAGCTTATTGTAGGTGTCGCATGAGCGATCTCACCTTAGAAATGTCAAAAAAAAACCAGCACAAAGTTTGAAACGAAATATTATAGGTTATGTTATTGTGATATTTTCTTTCCTATGACTTCATTTGATTATCATAATTTGGAACAACTAATTTAAGAGTAATAGCGATAAAATTGGGTAATTTTTTTTTTTTTTTTTAAATCACCATCTGAGCTTTGACAGATCTATTAGGCGAGCTCGCTTAGACGCCACCTGTCGTGATTAATACGCAGTTTCTTTTCCCTTTAGAATAGTTTGAGCTGGCAGTACACGTTCTAGAATGCCTGTACGGTCATTTAGTCGAATGAAGTGTGAACCGTACGAAGAATGAACAAAAAAGGCGTTTGGATCGTCTGTTTTGGATACAGAATTTTTTAAAATAAAATAAATAGCTAATTAATTTTCAAATTCGTTTATTTTTCGAGTAATATAGTTTAATTAGGTATAACACAACCAGCTTAATTAATTTAAATGTTAGCTCACTGTAGTAAGTTCTTCTTGGGCCCAACGAAATAATTCGTCTGGGTCCATATAATTTCGTTATAAATGTAGATAAAATATCATAAAACACATTTCATAAATTAATATAAAGTATATGATACAATATTTCACCAAAGGAATAAATAATTGATTTGCTGAACAATACTTTAGTCAAAACAGGCGTTTTCGCAAAACAAAACAATCATAGTAAATTATTGTTATATGTATATTTTTTTTATATGTATTTATACTATTTTGTGTTACAGCGGAAATATAAATTCATACTCTGAAAAATTCAGCTGTCTTACTGTACTACGATTCATGAAACACAGCCCGCTGACAGACGGACGGACGGACGGACAGGGGAGGCTTAGTAATAGGGTTCCGTTGGCATCCTTTGGGTATGGAACAAAAAGGACATAATCTCAAAAATGTACATTAATATTGTTCTTCTCCTTTTACGTTAAGATAATGTCTATTGGATGGTTTTAGAAAAGTAGACGTTGAAAGAAAGTTATGACAAAACACACCTACCGACTCGGCTCAAAATTCTATATATAGACATTACTTGTAATTTAAATACCAACCATTTCAATTGTAAATATTTTCTAAAAGTATCCGAGACCACTTACAGTGACAGACAAACAGACTTAGTGAGTATTTAATTGGCCGGGCTTTACCGATAACAAATTGTAAGAAGATTGCATATTTACACCAACATCTTCGTGTGTCAACAGCACGACTCACAGGAGCTATTTTTCTTTTTATTGTGAGCCTTAAGAGAATAATGAGGTGATCGAGTTCCACGCATTGGCCCGTGCCTGTGTCCTCAGTCAAATTAAGAGAGCCACGACGTACGATCTCAGCAAATCGCCCGTGTAAACGCCTCGGCAAGACGTGTTTACACGGACAGATTTACTGTCCGACAGTCTGTCCGATATTTCTCGCGGAAGTTGACTTCCTCGTGGAAATGGGGCCTAACAGCAGTCGCTTCCGCAAGCAAGCTTCCATAAAGTCAGAGTCTAGTAGCTCACGCCGCTTGATGCATGGACCTGTTTTTAGGGTTCCGTACACAAAGGGTGCCAAATGGAACCCTTTTACTAAGCCGTCCGTCCGTCCGTCTGACACAGAGCGGCTCGTAGCCTAGTGGCGCGGGGACTATACTAGCATACCAGAGGTCTGGGTTCAATACCTCGCCTTGTTCATAGACCACTTTTTTTCTCATACTGAGATAAATAAGTGCATTTCGTCACGAACGCGAGCTGCTCCATGGTTTGGAATCCATGTAAAACTGTAGGTCCCCTTCCCCTACTAGGTGGTAGAGTTTAAGCCCGCCCAGGTTGGTACCATCGCATTGGACGAAAAGATGGTCGAAGCGGCGATTAAAATTTGTCCGTGTTTTCCATCCAGTTCGATGTGGCCGTGCTCATAAAGGGAAGGTCCTGGCATGGCACCTAATTCCTTCGGGAATGTGGTTTAATGGGCTGTAATCATAACAGTAATTGTATGGTATTAACCATCCATACCAGGTTGCATTTAAAAGGGGCTATATCTCACTAACCGTATAAGGTAGATAGCTGAAATTTTCAAAGAGTGTGTATTTCTGTTGCCGCTATAATGACAAATATAAATATAAAAAACATTTCAAAATAAAAAACAAATTAATGTTAAAGGGGTGAAGGAAAGTGATGTATTTGGGTCAAATCTTACGGAACCCTTCGTGTGCGGGACCGACTGGCACTTGGTTGATTTTTTTACTTCCCTCGCTGTAGAAACATGAATTTAAAAACAAAAAGGTACGATTGTAAGGCACTATTTAAGTACATACTTTTGCATTCCTTTCATTTCACAAAGCATTTTCTAGATAATTTAGATAAATTCTAGATAAGCGAATTTAAAGTAAATGACACCTAGTTTGCAATAATATTTACACCTTTTTAGGGTTCCGTACCCAAATGGTGCCAACGGAACCCTATTACTAAGCCTCCGCTGTCCGTCCGTCCGTCCGTCCGTCCGTCCGTCCGTCTGTCCCCGTCCGTCCGTCCGCGAGTCCGTCCGTCCGTCTGTCACAGGGCTGTATCTCATGAACCGTAATAGGTAGGCAGCTGAAATGTTCACAGAGTGTGTATTTATTAAGCCGCTATAACAACAAATAAAAAATACAAACATACAAAAAAAGTTATTTTTTTGTTTAATCTTGTGCGATGGTACGGAACCCTTCGTGTGCGAGTCCGACTCGCACTTGGCCGGTTTTTGTAATAGTTACAAAACATTATAAAGCTAAATTTGTAGTTTTAAGATCAGAGTATGACATGTTACTTTTTACATATTGTTACATGAATACCTAATTTTCTTTATTATCTACGGTATTTCACGTTTTCGAGTCCTGTTTCCGCCACAATATTTGATGTGTAACAGTAAAAAAAATATACCTATTGTTTTTAAATCTACTTTATTTGTTCTTGAGATATTAAGTTCCAATGTTAATAATTTCGCCAAATAGAGGCGACGCAATCTTGCTGATATTGTTCGGGCTACTACCCAAGGGGCGCCTTCATAAAGTCCAAAAAGCATAAGGTCCAAAACCCAGAACGTCCAAAAGTATGTATTTTTTTTGCATATATTTATAAATGCAAATATTATAATCTAACCTAACCTAACCTAACCAAATTGAAAAAGTTCCGTATTCATTAGTGTTCATTAGTGCATCTTCGCTAAATTGGAATTTAGCGAAGATGAAATATCGGTTCGCAAAGCCGGAGTGAAACACGAGTGCTTCGGTTGAATATTGGCGTGCGTGCGCGGCGCACGTAAAGAAACATAGCTGACGACGCAGCAGTCAGGTTACACATAATGTAGCTTACGCTACAGTGTTTTGGACGGTATGGGTTTTGGACCTTGTGCTTTTTGGACTTTATGATGCGTCCCCCTACCTAACACTCTTCATTTCAACCATCCCAAATGCTTGATCGCCGCGCCGCCAGCCCGCCGGCACCAGCTCCGCTTGCTTGTCTACCGTTACTGTCAGCTGAACCGCTTTTGAGTTCTGCGACGTTGGTTTCACGAAACTAATATTGTTTAAAAGATAACTAGCATACCTACATGTATTCATCGTATTTGAACTCAATACTAATTTCATACAGGTATGACAGTGAATGCTGGTGTATCCTGCAATTGTAAGGTTTTTTTTTATTAAAAATAATTCAATTAAAAAACATTTCTTAAAAGTATTTCAATTGCGAATTTCGCGTTAGTTATAAGTGTAAAACAACTTAAGCACTTATCTCAAAAATAAGCCTTTGTCCTTGATCATTCTTCAAAATGTTTAGCGTAGAAAAATATGACAGACGAATCCTAGGGTATACACTTTTCTTTTCCGAGATTGATATTGGTTCGAAATAGCGATGGGTCCTACAACCCCGCTTCCTCTGCCTTCGTTACTCCTTTTAACACTCCTAATTAGCCTTACTTACTTCTACTCCCACTTCTCATTGTGGTACCATTCCACCTTATAGTAGTCATTCCAGACGGCTTATTAGTCATTCCGTACCGGATAATAGACAGTCCGGAGGAGGCTGAGTTCGTTGTTCGTATCGACTAATTTATCGAAACTGGCCGCATTAAGGTGGCCCAACCCGGCGGGACTAACTCATTCGCGGGTACGGTACAAAACCGTGCTGTTGCGCTCTGGGACCTTCTCTGTTTCAAAGAAAAAGGCAGGCTCCGTGATTAGGAAGATGCAACATGTCCACAAAAAAGACAATGTGCATAGTGCATGATTTGGTAAGATTTACGAATAATTTAATTACAAAACGACTTATAGCCAAAAGTAAACCACGACCACTATGGTCAAAAATCTAACAAAAACTAAATTGATTATAAATCTTGATTAAATAAGATGACTTATCTTTTTAAGATATTCTTACTTTATCATTGTGTAATCCAACTCCAAAGTTATCGTATAAAACGGGCGAAAAATTCGAACTTTCGGACCTTGTAACTTAGAAACCAAACACAATTTTACAATGCTAATGGTCATCAGACATCTAGTTCGATCAAATAAAGCTATTTTGAGCAAAATTTGGGATCTCTGACTAGAAATATGGGCGTGATCTTCTTTCCCGGTTTGTATGGGGAGTTGGGCGGGATGGTTCTCGTTTAAAAATGTTTCAACCATTCTATCCAAATAAACCAGCAAAATCAGCTTGACCTTTTCTTTCTGCTCTTTCTAAATTTTTCAATGAAAACTTTGATTAGATTCCGGTTTTTTGCAAATATTAGCCATTCCGGGGTGGATAGGATAGGATCGAATATTCATGCGTGGCCCATGTTTACGTATTTAGGTACGTATGACAATTTCCCTTTTTGCGCATCTTCGTCACCGACTTAGAAAATGAGGAGATTATCCGATAGATAATTATCGATTTGACCCCTACATGTAGTAGATATGTTTATTTCTTCTAGGCGTTACCATAGTAATTTAAGTCGCCTTGTAAATAGCAGGTGAACAGGCAAGATACTGATTAAATCTGAGGTTTAGTTTCATTTCGTACTATGCTGTGTATGTTTCGCACTCTGTGTCAAACGACGTGTTATTCAACCAAGTGAACTGAAATTCAACGAAGCGTCAGATTTAATCACTCTTTTGCCTGTTCACCTGCTTTTCTCCAGGCGAGCTATTTACCATGGCATCCATCCAGGTGGCTACCATGGTAAGTTAACTCGCCGGGTGAATAGCAGGTGAACATGCCAGAGAGTGATTAAATCTGATGTTTTAGTTTTCTTTTTTATGCGACCTGACATGGATGGTTATATATATAGCCCAATACACCACATTCCCAAAGGAATTTGGTGCCATGCCAGGACCTTCCCTTTATGAGTTGCTTTTGGTACCACGTTAACTATCAAACGAAACTGAAATTTACCAGTTGGCATGGTACGAAAAGCCACTAAACATCAGATTGAATCACTCTTTTGCCTTTTCACCTGCTATTCACCTGGCGAGTTGGTCACCATGGTAAACCCCTGGCTATATTCACTGATTCACTTGGCTTGGATGATTATTTTGTTTGATTCAAAATTAGCTGGCCCCATATGAAAATAGTACCCAAGGTTCGGATCATGATATATCGTTCAAGAACCCAGCCACACCCACCCAACAAAAAGTTATTAATAATTAGCATATACAGAAGGCTTTTAGGGCTTTACATTCATTCAGTTCATCTTTAAAAAAACAATGGAGTGCGCGTAGACTGAAGTTAGATATCCATGAATTACATTGAAAGTACTGCGAATTTATCGTGGACTCTGAATAGTGTTTTAAATCGAAAAATTTTAAACGCTTGCTCCTCTATCACAGATAGTACACTTTAAAATAAAACACAGCACAATCAAACATTGTAATCAATCGAGAATAAAAAAAACAAATACAGATATAAGAGCACAATTTACACTCATTAACTTAGGCATAAGATCTTTCGTCAACAATTAAAAAAATCACAATAATAAAATCTTGTCTAAACCACTTCATAGAGTTTCTTAAACATACTTATAATATTAAAAACTAACCTACTATTACATTATAACGCAAGGGTACACCCTCTCTGCTAAACTGTCAACTGAAAACTGGGACAAACGCTATCGCAAGAACGAGATTTATAATTATTTGTGAGTGAGTGTGTGTGTATGTATGTAAGAATGTGTGCAAAATACATCATGCAGATAGTTGTACTAAAGTTGTACTGCGTTGGCTCGCTCACGGATGCAGGGCAGTTCAAGACCAACTGCATACTTACTGATCATTGGAGTCATTGAATTAATTCCACGAGCTACGTCCATTGTAACTTTACCTTCCTATTACTTTTGTATAGGATCCGATTTAAAACTCACTCATTCATCCTTACATCCTTTACTTTCGAACCATCATTATGTTTGTCTATAGCCTCTAAAAACGGGTTTTCGTCTGAAACACTCATTTTCGTTTAACCTTTTCGTATTTCATTTTACCCGGACATGATCTGGCATGATCGATGTATGCATTTACAATTACTAATTAGAACAGTTTTATTTACATAACAAGACTGATGTTATGAAACATTTCAACGCATTCGCGTTCATATCGGATATGCAATTTGCTGCAACATTTGTGCTATTATTGCACCACCATTGCAGTTTTCGTAATGATTTGACTTGATTTTTTTTTAAGGGTTGTTCAACACCTATTGACCACATTTCTAACCTTTTCTAAGGACTAACCTTGTGCATAGGGTTACAATTGTAAATTCGTAAAGTGAAAAGGCCTGACTTCTCGCAAAAACGCCTCACTGAAACAAACCAAAACAAAAATTTTTACAAAAAAAATAACCGACTTCAAAGAAAAAGCACTAAAAAGTAAAAATAATTTCCATTTTTGTAGTTACGATTTCTGTTATTTTTTGAGTCGGCGTCAGCCGGGCACGCGCTGCGCCAATCAAGAGAACCTAACCTAACCTAACCTAACCTAACCTACCCTAACCTTGGCTGACACCGACTCAAAAAATAACAGAAATCGTAACTACAAAAATGGAAATTATTTTTTTACTTTTTAGTGCTTTTTCTTTGAAGTCGGTTATTTTTTTTGTTAATTTTTTTTTTTTGTTTATTTTTAGTGAATCTGAAGTACACTTACTAATTTGTACACGTCCTTTCCAATAAAAAAAGAATCACCGAAATCGGTTGGCGTTATATTGAGTTATTCGTCCATTTGTCGCGCACATCTTAATACAAATTTGAGACTTTTATGATTTTCTCATGGATATCATTGTCAGAACTTAACCAAATTAAAATGGGACCACTTCGGAAGCACTAGCTATCATTTAAAAAAATCATCATAATCGGTTAACCCAGGCAAAAGTTATGAGGTAACAAACATAAAAAAAAACAAAAAAACAAAAAAAAACATACAGACGAATTGATAACCTCCTCCTTTTTTGAAGTCGGTTAAAAAGTTAGCTGTCACGATATCTTGGAGACAGCCGTGAGTTCGAAGTAAATATATTTAGATTATATGTCAAAAATCCTGCCGAATTAAAAGTCCGGACGGATTGCCAAAAAACTGTTCAAATTCGGACAGATAGTTTTAGTGACGGAATGGATCTTGGCCGGTCCTCTTCCCTTGCAAACCAAATCTTATATCGGATTTGGTTGCCGTGCAGCCGCTGGCACTTGGAGAGCGACGGCCAAGATATCTCTCGTCAAATACCCTGACTATTTGTGCACGTTTGTGCTACATCCATTGGCTACGACCGAATTCTGATCAATTTTAGTTGCAAGAAACCCCTTTCCAGATGAAAAACCTCTCTCCCAAGATGTATTCGTAGTGAACGCGTGTGTGTTTGTGCGCAGGAGAACTACTACGCGTCGCTGGCAGAGGAGGCCGGCACCGCGACTCTGCCAGCTGTGCTGACCAAGATCCGCGAGGAGAGCTCCGAGCGGTTCCTGCACAACCTCAGCGGCTACCGGCGGGACATATACAAGATCATCGACGACGACACTTACGAGATCATCAGCGACGGCAAGCGGCAGATTCTTTGTTGACCCTACCCTGAGAATAGGGGAACAGCAGTGAGAAGGCGACGGACTCTCAAGTGGGGGTTTATATCGCGCAGGTTGGACACGCAGAGGCGTACCACAGAGTCGCGGCAATTCCTACAGATAATTTTACTTTGCACTTTACTCCTCGAATATTTTACATGTTTACGTATATTTCCATGGCGATGATTTTTTCGCTTTTCAAAGCAAAAAATAGCTTGTGGGTCTTGAGTCGACCTAGATTTGTAGTAAAGTAGAATTTGTAGTCATTCATGTGAGTGTGTGGTGAGTAATACATGTAGCATTTCAGAGAACGTTTTAAATAAGTGGGTTTGATGTGTCTTGGTATGATAATTTAATATATAAATTGGAGCCTATGGCATGACATCCAAAATAAAGAGCAGATAGGTGTTGTTAAGGTGGCCCAACCCGGCGGGCCTAACTCATTCGCGGGCACGGTACAAAACCGTGCTGTTGCGCTCTGGGACCTTCTCTGTTTCAAAGAATAAGACAGGCTCCGTGATGATGAAGATGCAACATATCTACAAAAAAGACAATGTGCATAGTGTATGATTTGGTAAGATTTACAAAAATTTTAATTTCAAAACGACTTATAGCTAAAAGTAAACCACGACCGCTGTAGTGAAAAATCGAACAAAAACCAAATATATTATAAATCTTGATTAAATAAGCTATGTCTGATGACTAATCTTTTTAAGATGTTCTTACTTCATCATTGCGTAATCCACCTCCAAAGTTATTGTATAAAACGCGCGAAAAATGCGAACTTTCGGACCTTATAACTTAGAAACCAAACACAATTTTACAATGCCAATGGTCATCAGACATCTAGTTCGATCAAATAAAGCTATATTGAGCAAAATTTTGGATCTCTGACAAGAAATATGGGCGTGATCTTCTTTCCCCTTTTGTATGGGGAGATGAGCGGGTTGGGCCACCTTAAGTGGCTTTTCGAATCCACCAAGCTTGTCATTATGAGCAGGGTATTTGTAATAAGTAAAAAATCTTACCTAAAGTTTTGCACTATTTACATTATAATATAGGCTTTCGCGACGGAATTTAGAGTTACGTAAATACAGTTTTAATTTAGGATTAGATTAACATTGACTTCACGTATTTATTAATGTATGTAACTAGCGATGTGTTCTAAATGGTTCTTAATTAGTATTAAGGATTCAATAGTATAGTAAATAGAATAGTCATTTATAAGTAAATAAGGGCCTTTACGATAAAACCAAAGTTTGATTAAACAAGAAAAAACTGCTTATGTAACCTTATTTAAACCAAACTTTGTTGCGACACAGAAAATACATTATCAAAGAAAATGTTTATGTGAATAAATAACTTACCTGGGGGTGTTAACATGGTAAGTTACTTCGTCGGATGAATAGCAGGTGAACAGGAAAGATAGTGATTAAATCTGACGTTTAGTTGCATTTTTTACCATGTTACCGCCAAACGAGATGTTATTTGGCAAGGTAAACCAAAATTTACCAGTTGGCTTGGTACGAAATGCAAATAAACTTCAGATGTTATCACTTTTTTTCCTATTCACTTGCTCAGTTATTTAACATGGTAACCCTCCTGATTATACCTACAACATTTTTATAGGCTTTTTCTAAGCTTTGCTCAAAAGCCAAATAAGTATATTTTTCTGGATTTTCCTCTGGTTAAATAATTGTTTTTTTTTTATATTTGTGAAACAGTCGTACACAAAATTAATTTAAAATAACACATAAATATAAACTAGTTAATAGGTCATGCTCGGTTCGTTTTTCGTATTTTACCGAATAAGTAATATCATAGATTAATTATACTTACCAATCTGGAACAAAAATTAAATAAGAGATAAAAGGGTTAACAAATATTAATATATACAAAAGCACCATATTATTTTATTAATTAATATGAACTTTATTTGGAACCTACATAATTTACTTTCACTGTTGTTACAAATGATTATTAAAATAATAACAATAAAATGATAACAAGTAAGCGATTTATTACGCTGTCTATCCGAAAACATTTTAATAGTTGATTAACTCAGCCGTCTCTCTGTGCAATCGAGGCTAAATACTATCATTGTGTGCTAACAGTAATGTCGTTAAAAAAACCGGCCAAGTGCGAGTCGGACTCGCGCACGAAGGGTTCCGTACCATCGTATATTTAAGGAAATTACGGAACCTCGGTTGTGCCTTCTGAACTTCGCCTCTACCCGCTATTACCCTCATTCCCGAAGGAATTAGGTGACATGCCAGGATCTTCTATTTACGACCACGGCTACATTGAACTGTATGGAAAACATGGACAATTTATTATTGCCGTTTCGACCATAGGTATTATCATCTCATGCGATGGTACCAATCGTAGGGAAAGGGCACCTATAGTTTAACATGGATCCAAACATCTCCCAACAAACTCGCATTCGTAACGAAATTCATTTATCCAATTCTGAAAAAGAAAGAAAGTGATTTATAAACGGGGCGGGGATTTGAACCCGCTACAAACATATCCAATGCTGAATGTAACGATGAATATAAAAAAATAATCATTAAATTGTTTTTTTTTTGTTCACATTAGAAAAAAATTAATTAATTTTTTTTATTAAAAGAGAGGAACTTCAATCAAGAATTGATACATGAAGAATAATATAATTTAAGCAACGTGGAAAAATGTTTATTTTTATAATATGCATTACAAAGCCTATTTAAAAAAAAATAACAACAGTCGTCTCAATATGACAAATGATCAGATTCTGAACGTATTATGTGAAATCAACATAAATTTGTCTCCAAAAAACATCTACCCTTAATTATAATCATATCATGAACATACACTGAGAAAAAAGTAGGCTGACAAAGTGACAAAAATCACGTTGTCAGAAAAAAATTGTTGAAGCATCAAAATAAGTTGTTACTATAACGAATCGAGCTTATTTCCCAGGACAGCTTTTATTTTGTCAATTGCTTTTTGTCATTGAAACAAAGTCGTATTTGTTACTGTAACAACTTTGGTCACTGTTTGTTAGTGTAACAAAGTGGAAGTTGCGAGCGCAACAATGTCTAGTATGTTTTGCTAGAATTACTTTGTTAGATTGTATATATGGTCGACAAAAAAAAAATTGTCGTTGCAACCAATTCCCTATGACGGCTCTCCAGGGTTAAAGTTTCTTTGTTGGGCCAACAATAATTTTTTCTCAGTGTAATTGTATCATTTTGAAGCCCTTAAAATATCCAGGGTGGTTTGGTTACCATGATAAATCATTCGCTAGGTACATATCAGGTGAATAGGCAAAGGAGGCAAAATGAGGGCCGAGTGCACGAAAGGACAAAAAATCAAAATCAACGTCAACTCCAAGGGGTTCACTAATAGTGACGTGTTTGAACATTGACTAACTCAGCCGTCCCTTCGTGCAATCGGGGCTAAGTTTGACGTTTAGTTGAATTTCGTACCATGCCAACTGGTAAATTTTAGTTCACTTGACCGAATAACTCAATACAGGTTCCAGCCTTGCGTTATATTCGTAAAGTAGTTTTTACTGGGTTCTTTCTTTAATTAAAGTGTCCTTGCTTCACGGTCGATTATACGTACATACAAATCACATTCCTTGGAAAAAGATATGTCCTTCTTTTTTGTTTCTTATTTTCATAATGATAGTAATGATTCATTCTTTAGCCTTGAAAGTACCTTACAATAGGTTTGTAGGTTACCAGGTTTGCTGGTTCCATAAAAAAACTAACGTTGAAACTGAAAAATCAATAATAAAAATATATGTATTTGAAAAATATGTTTTTTAATTTTTCTATAACTCTTTCCTTCATCGATTTGTGATTTCCCACCATACACTTGCATGTGGATAGAAAATTGTTACACATAAGTGGATATACACGATAATATATCACTTATTGTTAATGGTCTCTAGGCCAAAAACGTCCTTTGCGTTTTTTTTAAACAGAAAATGTATATAAACATTTTACGATAAATGTTTTTGCCTACCTACTCATTGAAGCGATTGATAAAGCATTTTGAAAGCTAAAACACAATTTCGTTTCATTTATTTATTCTACTTCTGGTAGTCAAACTACACTAAGGGCCGAGTGCACGAAAGGACAAAAAATTAAAATCAAAATCAATGTACCATTAAACACGTCACTTTGTATAGACAGTATGGAAGGAACTCTATGCGGTTCACTAAAAGTGACGTGTTTGAACATTGATTAACTCGGCCGTCTCTTCGTGGAACCGGGGCTAAGTCATGTCACAATTTGATTGATCCGCGGATTCGATCAACCAGTGAAGAAGAACCCGCAAAGAAACTTGCAATGTCATACTTGCAATATTTATGTATGTTACTTGTTATGTTAACCCGCAAATATTGCGGCTTGTAGCCTAGTGGTGCGGGGACTGGCCTAGCGTACCAGAGGTCTGGGTTCAATTCCGACATGCACCACTTTCTTTCTCATTCCGAGTTCGATAAGTGCATTTCATCAAGAATGCAAGCTGCTCCATGGTTCGGAATCCATGTAAAACTGTAGGTCCCCTTCCCCTACAAGATGGTAGGGTTTAAGCCCGCCCGGGTTGGTACCATCGCATTGGATGAAAAGATGGTCGAAGCGGCAATGAAAAATTGTCCGTGTTTTCCATCCAGTTCAATGGAGCCGCGCTCATAAAAGGGAAGGTCCTGGCATGGCACCTAATTCCTTAGGGAATCAGGTGTATTGGGCTAATATCATAACGGTAGTTGCTTGATATTAGCCATCCATGTCTGCTCGCATAAAAAAAAATAGCTTAGATATTTTTTACAAAGCTTCTATGTTCCATTACAGCAATAAGGTAATGTTTCTAAAAATTTAATATTATCTGGAATTCTGTACTCAGGAATCAGGACTATTTCACTCGACAAAACTCGCTCACTATCTTTTAAAGCGGTTGGCAAAGCGATTTTTTCGACTAATTGAAATGCCGTGCTCTAGAATCTTTCTGTCAAGAAAAAAGCTTTTACAACCGCTATGAAAGCGGTTTTCTTGACTAAAAAAATAAATCCTGATTCCTGAGCGCGGAATACCAAGAATAGGCCTACATATTGCTGCAGAATTCCCTGGTCACTAGTCCTTTTCTTATTAAGTTTTTTATATACATACTTGGCAGTCATAAAACGGAAGGAGTTTAGCTTAGATTTTAATTACCATCCAGTGTTAAATGTAACCATTTTCATTAAAACCTAAAAAAATATGTTAGGCAGGAAAAAAGGGTGACAGCAAGCTCAAATGAATGTCGCCCAATCCGTAGTTAGGAATTTATTATGTAGATAAGTATATAATAAGTAGGTATGTATTCATATTTATTTTGAAATGTTTTAATTAGTGTTCGTTGACACGTTTGCCAAATCACTCGCATTATGATTTACTGCCTTTTTGTAAAAAAAATTAATCAATCTTTAACCGAAATATGCTAGAGGTAAATCGATCCTAAATTCTAACAATAATTAGCTAACGCCATACATATACATAACAAAGCCAAGCCCTGACATATCGTTACTCTAGCCGAGATTTAGAACTTGATTTGCGTTCAATTCTTTTTGTTTTTGCTAAATATCCTTTGTACATTAAGCTAATACGCCGTGCTGCGAACGTGGTATTTTCATAGCAGGCCTATCGCTGGAATTCCGTTATTAGTATTCAGGAATCCTGAGTCTAGAATACCGCTTTTATAGTTTCAAAGCGTTTTTTCTTGACGAAAAAATTCCGGGGCATAGTATTTAAAAATCAAGGTTTTCCTTTGAAAAAATCGCTTTGAAAACCGCTATAAAAGCAACATTTCTATGTGTAAGTCTAAAACAAATTCGATCGGAGTAAACCTTTTTGCACGCAACTTTAGGTTAAGAATTGAGACTTCATTAATTATTTTCAACGAGAGTTTTATACAGCCTCAGTGCTCTCCGAAGTTATGCAACGCTGGGTCCGGTCTGGTCTTGGATGGGTGACCATTAGACCGTTGAGAGAGGCTGGCCGTGGTTCGGATTCCACGTTAAACTGTAGGTCCCCTTCCTTACTTACTAGGTGGTAGGGTTAATCCCGCCCGGGTTGGTACCATCGCATTGAATGAACGATGGTCGAAGCGGCAATGAAAATTGTCCGTGTTTTCCATCCAGTTCAATGTAGCCGAGCAATATAAGGAAGGTCCTGGCATGGCACCTAGTTCCCATGTGCTGTGTTGGGCTAATACCATGACAGAAGGTGTGGTATTAGCCATCATGTCCAGTCACATAAAAAAAAAAATAACCATCTATTCCAGAATTTAGTTCATCTTTGATTTAACCATTTCTTAAGTCCGTGGCTTCTTATTTTTTGCCCGCATTGAGTGGTGGCGAGATGAGGTACAAGGGGTACACCACTAGGGTACACCATGTACCTCTAGATCTTTTATCCATAGTTTCGGTAAACTATGGAATCGACTTCCTGCCGAGATTTTCCCCTCAAAGTACAGCATGGGGTCCTTCAAACATGGTGTGAAAAAACCGGCCAAGTGCGAGTCGGACTCGCACACGAATGGTTCCGTACCATGGTACAAAATTTAACACAAAAAATCACGTTTTTTAGTTCCTAAGGGGAGGCCCTTAATTTTTTATATTTTTTTAATTTTACCTATTTGTTGTTATAGCGGCAAAATAAATACACACTCTGTGAACATTTCAGCTGCCTACCTATTACAGTTCATGGGATACAGCCATGTGACAGACGGACGGACGGACGGACAGCGGAGGCTTAGTAGTAACGTTCCGTTTTCACCCTTTCGGTACGGAACCCTAAAAAGCACCTGGCCGGCCGGCATGGTTTTCGGAGCCCCTGCGTAAGTACGAAATCACATGGGCGGCGCCTGGCGCCTCTTTTGTAAGGTCCTGGCGTGCGCCATATGCCGTGCATCCTTATACCTAAGCATCCTATACCTAAATATGTTTAACCAATTTTTGCGATTTTAACGAGATAGCCAGAGCCCGACGTTCGCTTGGTTAAAGCAGCTCGGAATAAATTTTTCGAAATGTGACCAACCCGCATAACGTGTGAAACTTAGGTGTGAAACCGGTTTCACTTTTTCAAATTTCAAAAAGTTAATCATAATCTTAATTTCTAAAATTTTATTTCGTGTTTATACAATAAATTATTAAACAATTAAGAAACTCACTGAATATTAAATACAAAATGTTATGAATCAATAAAAAATAACCTTAACTAAATTGGTAGATAATGTTACACTCTTTTAAATGATATTTGAAACAATATCAGTTCCTTTAAATATCATCAGCAAACTGTAAAAAGAATACCTACGTTTGAGACAGGACTTTAGCATTTTTTTTCTATGGAGAAATTATTTCTTAACTCTATTGGTAGAACGTTAGCTGAAAAATGTACATGTTTTTTTTCATGTTCTCATTCTATAAGGTTCAGAAATGATTATACATTAAAAATAACATTACGGACCATTACGGGTCCGAGCGTACGACTATTTCATTTATGAATAAATTAAACTTGCTGAATATTACTCCAAACATAAGGTACAGTTTGGCAAAAAAGATTCTGACGTGGTGACAGGATAATTTTTTTTTTTGATGGCAACACTTTGCTGTCAATTGTATGCATGTATTCCAAAGAGTTCGGAAAAGTCGCTGCGCTCTTTCTAAGGCTGCGCTCCTACATTCGCTTATTACATTTATACATTAGAGATTCTCTTTCTACGATGTATTCTTAGTACCTACGTCGTTTATTTTAAAGTCAAGATGCCCTTCTACTGTTTAGAAATTTCGAAAATTCCGCAGCGCATAATACCTGTGCTGCATTTTCGCAATAAATTCGTACCATAACGCGACAATCAAATATAGCAAAGCTGCTGAGAACATAGGTATTTACCGTTTCCGAGTGAAATTCGCACGAATTTCGTAGGTAGCTAATTCAATTAGATAACCTTGACCAGACGAGTTCACGCCAGTACCGACGCCAGTGCACTTGCTGTGATGAGCATAGGAAGTCGTTGTTTGTGCTCTGTGTCCTTCGCGGCTGTATTTTTATTAAAACGTCGGAGCATCTCAGAACTGAAGACCATACTCGTATGTGAGTGACATTATGTTTATCTGTTACCACAAATAACCGTTTTCCATTTAATTTATCATGTCTAGAAAGATAAGAATTGTTATTGGTCTGACGAAGATTTGCTTGAAACAGCACTCTAATCTGGGGTGTGGCTGTTCATACCATTTTCAAACAAACGAACACAAATAGTTTATAGCACGGTGACCTTGGCATTGCAGGCGCCATCCGTTTCAAACAAACTACTTAATGTTCGCGCCAGAAACTGCGCAGTACTTAGCACTTATTCTGTGGCAGCAGAGGCTTTATCTAATTCGTCGGTCAAAAAATTTTATTATGTTATTAGAAAAAGATTATTAGGAAGGCATATATATAAGCCTACGTCGATGTAGGAAGGTAATTGAAACAACGCCGAGTCTAACGAAGGTATATAGGAGAGTAGGTCTAAGCTTTTGGCCTTGAACACGTTAGACTGGCACCGCCGCCAGAGCATGGTAATCGCCACGATTTTATTAGTGTGGTAACTCAAAATCGGTGGATGTGTCTCAGAGTAAGACATGATCATTACAATTCTTTGCGACGATTTCCGCGTAAGGGCGGCCGGTAGGAACCCTAAGCCTGGTTTTCACCAAGTGCTCATTTATTTTAATCGACACTTAAAGGGCCTTTTTTAATAAAGTGCTGATTATCTTGTACTGGTATTAATTGCAAGCTACTAAGAAAGGCCCTTAATATGTGGCGATTAAGCTAATCAGCAGTAGGTGAAAAATGCCCTAAGACTGAATATTTGATTATTGAACCGGCAGTTCCATGCTCTGGAAACATGATTTTTCAGTCGAGAAAACCGCTTTTATAGCCGTTGTCAGAGCGACAATAAGCAAAGATGATATACCATCACAGTATAGACCTATACCCTATACCACCTATACTTGGTTACGAATATATCATTCTTCTTTCTTTCGGCATTAATTTACGCGTGCAGAAAACGGCTCAAACTGTAAATTGACATATTGTGATATGTGGTACCCACTATTAGAGTAGTCTATTTACCTTCGTTTTTGTGTCATGAACGAAGACATTGATGACTTTACCAAACAAATCTGTTATAGGATTCTCAGGACACAATGTGGTGGTCCGTAACGCTGAGCTTGGTGGTGGTGTCCGCCGTCTCTCTCTACCTGTACTGCCGGAAGCGCTACCAGTACTTCGCAGAGCGAGAGGTCCGCAGCTTGACTCCCCTGCTGCTTATAGGCTCCTTCTGGAGGAGTATGCTCTCTAAGAATCACTTCCTAGAGGACTTTCAACGTGGATACGACACCTTCCCAAACGAAAAGTTAGTGGATTCATTTAATGATGCACGGATCTCATGGATTTCAATATTTCAAGGGACACACATAACGAATAACTAAGATCATATCAATTTACGTCATAATAGCATAGAAAAAGCTGCGCGCGCATGCAAGGCCTCTATGAATTGAGGCACCTTTCCGCAGAACATAAAGTCGCATATACAAAAGGGGGCCACCCCCTCCTAAGCTACGAACCGTTTGTATGTGCTTACTGGCTTACCATGTAGATAAACCCGTCATGGGTTTAAATGCCCGCGATCTTAAATCAGTTCAAAAATCAATCAGCGAAGTTTCTTGCCATTTCTTCTTCTATGTGATTATTAAACTGGCTGATTGTTAAAGTATGAGAAATCTTTGAGTGCATTATGAATAGTAATATACAGGGTGTTTTTTTATTTCGATGCATTCCTTCTTAGGGGTCTTTCTAGAGCTAATTTGCAACAAATTTGGCCCCGTGAATGGGGGTCTAAAATCAATAGTTTTTGAGTTATTTAAGTTTTTAGTTTATTTTAAAATGTTCTGTGTTATTATGAAAAAGTGATGATTGTAAAATAACTACTACACTCTGGGCATTTTATCAGCGATTTTCTTATAACTGATAAATGAGAGACTTCTTCAAAAAAAATTATGCATGAAAAGCAAACCGGGTGGGATTGAGCCTACCCACTAAGTAAGGAAGTTTTACGTTATTCCCCCTTTTTAACCGACTTCAAAGAAAAGGAGGAGGTTCTCAATTCGTCGGAATCTTTTTTTCTCTTTTTTTTAGTTAGCCTATTCCGGATGATTAGGTAACATAAACAAGTAGGGTAAGAACACGTAAAACTCAACACTGGTTCCTTGCGATGAAGTTGATGAACTAATTCGGAGTAAACCAAGCGTTCGTAACTCAGAAGAGATTGAACGAAATATATATATTTTTATAGCTTTCTCAAGGCCCATTATTCGTACACATAAATCATACAGATGTAATAAAATAAATTAATATTTCATCTTAGTCATGTTAAGATGTTGTGGTTGCAGATATTTTGGTGCTTTTGAAGGTTTCACACCCGTGCTACACATTAGAGACCCCGAAATCATCAAAAAGATTACGGTCAAGGATTTCGACCACTTCGTTGATCACAAAAACGCCTTATTTCGAGACGACGATCATATGATAAAGGACAATCTCTTCAGTCTTAAAGGTGGGATTAGCTAATTTTTGATTGCTATTTTCAGATCTAATGTTGGAGGTTATTGTGTAAAATGTATCGAGATGCACTGTATGTTGTTTAACCTGGATGTGTTAGAGCTTGAATTTGAAGCCAAAAGTACATGTTTCATATGAAACAATTCGATTTTCTAGCCCATATGGACATTTGTAAGTAAATAGTCTTTCTTTTACAAAATGTTAACCGACATAATTACTAAATAAAAATTGGAAACAAATTTCAGGTCAAAAATGGAGAGATATGCGTGGAACTCTGAGCCCAGCATTCACAGGTTCCAAGATGAGGTTGATGGTTCCATTCATGGAGGATATAAGCAAACAAGTTGTGCAATACTTGCACGATGAAGTCAAAACTTGCAATAATGGTAAGTATCTGAATAGTCACAGTATAAACCTATATATTTAACAATGAACGGAACAAATTTCTCCAGATAATTTAATCTTCTTTGAAGTCAAATGTGTAGCATAGACAGTATTATTTTATTAGTTCCGTTTCCAAAGTTCCTATTTAGTTTTTGTTCAATGAGAAATAACAACCATTAAACCTCCAGAATGTCGGTAACATAATGTCAAGTAGTGTGTCTGCGCGTTGTCTTGCTGCAGGGAAAGCGCCTGAAGCTAAGGAACTGTACGAGTTCTTCACCCGTTACTCCAACGATGTCATCGCCTCCTGCGCCTTCGGTTACCAAATCAACTCACTCAAGGAAAAGTCCAATGACTTCTACACTATGGGCCGGCTGATAACAACTTTCAATAAGTTCAAGTTTTTCTTAATTATCTTATTTCCGCGCCTCTGCAAGGTCAGTTTAGTTTAATTCGTGTAATTTAAAATCCATGTCATCACTTCCAATTTTTTTTTTGCCAGACCAAATTATCAAAAGCCATAGAGCCGATATTACGGGTTAGAGCAGCAAACATCCAAAGGTTGCAGGTTCTAACCCTGCTTCAGACTTATTATTCTTAAATATGATCAACATTTCAAATTAATGGCAAAACCGTTATATCATACACATTAGTATGTACACAATATCGTCATCACATGACTTCAGATTTATAAACTGTTCGAAAGAATTCAAATAATGTATTTCAAGATAAAATATTTTTTGCAAATAAAACTTGTACGATTATTTCAATGACGTCAAGTTTTATAGGGTTAGAATTCTGACACTGCTTTATTCCAATATTGTATCCTCAATTAATACCCTCAATGAATTGATGTTCAACTGCATGTTTGGAAACGTTTGCCATGTTCTCGGGTAATACATTACAGATCTAACCAACATTGCATCTAAAACTTTTAGAAATGTAAGCAAAGCTTCGCAATGTTGCATCGATTGGTCTGTTTCAGATGATGGGATTGTCGATATTCTCGTCAAAAGCAACTAAGTTTTTTCAAAACCTAGTATCGGACACAATGCGCTACCGGAAGGAGAATTCCGTAGTGCGCGCAGACATGATACAACTTCTCATGGAGGCCAAAGATGGTCAGTAATGGTTTGTTCTTTAAATTCACTTTAGCTGGTGACTCACATTCTCCTCTGTAGCAGATGCAGCTAATCGCACTCGCCTGCAAGTCAACAGCGAAAGTGCATTTAAAGATTTAACCTCATTTCTGTTGAATACATACCAATTTTATTATCAAGTGTCCTTTAAAAAGACCGAACTACGCAATGTGTTTGATCTGGATGTGCATAGTCATTATTCGTAAGAAAACTTTAATTAACCAAATTTTCATGTTCCAGGTACCTTGAAAAATGCACCAGATTCTAGAGTTGACGATAGTCTAGGCTTTGCTACGGTGGAAGAATCGGAAATTAATAAAGCTGTTTCCAACAATAGAAGTAAGAATATTCGATCTTTCTCTAAGAATAGTATAAAGAATAAGAATTAGGTACTTCCACTTCAATTTAGATGAATATTCATAGAGTGGACCGACGACGAGCTGGCGGCGCAGGCGTTCCTGTTCTTCTTTGCTGGGTTCGAAACAACTGCGACGGCGCTCACGTTCACGGCGCACGAGCTGGCCATCAACCCGGACGTACAGGCGAAGCTGCACGACGAGGTGCAGCGCAGCCGGGCCAAGCACGCTCGGCTCTCGTACGAGGCATTGCAGGAGCTGCACTACATGGACATGGTCATCAGCGGTGAGAGCAATAAGAGGTTTTCTTGCTGAACGGTAACGTTGCACCGCTTGGTTTAACCACCGGTGGTAACGGAATTGAATGTCGATTTTACCAACATAGATTTTGATGTGGAAGTAGACCTACCGTATAACGCGTGCACGCCAAATGGAGCACTACAAATATCATATAAGTAGGTATTTTACAAAGTTATTATTTTAGACTAATAGATGTGTTGATAATTTAACGTATTTAATGAATACGACATTACCAAAGACCTACATATAAGCAATGTAATCAGATTTTGAAAATAAATAGAATTTTTTTTTTTGGTCTGGACATTCGTCGGATTGGGCAGGACAGGGTAGGATTCGATTGATGTCCAACCATTGCAGTCAAAATACCAAAAAATCAATAAGCGGAACCTGCGCCATCAAGCTGTAGATATTCAGATTTGTGTTTATTCGAAGATAAATGTGTTAATTCGGGTTTTTTTTTAATCCACACATCGTCGACTACAGAGACGCTCAGAAAATGGGCGGGGGCAGTCCTCCTCGACCGAGTATGCCAAAAGGAGTACACCCTGGAACCACCGCATCCTGGAGGCAAGCCTTACGTTGTAAGTATGAGTTACGTGCATATATATTTTTTTCGTTTTATCTGACCCGCCTTTTCGAAAAGTCTTGCCTCACACGTAGTTCTCTGGCCATTATTGTTTACATCGATTCGTAATAGAGATTGTGTAATATGAGAAACCTATATTGCATAGACTTCCTTCTGTATTTAGATGAAGCCTAAGGACTGCTTGTACGTCATGGTTAACGCGATTCACATGGACCCGCAATACTTCCCCGAGCCGCACAAGTTCGACCCGGAGCGCTTCTCCGACGAGAGGAAGCACGAGATCAAGCCCTTCACCTACATGCCCTTCGGCTCCGGGCCCCGGAACTGTATCGGTGCGTCTATATTCTTTATTTCTTCTAATGCCCTCTTCATCTGCTAAACTTTCTTGTCAACTGTAGATGTTTAAGGGCCTGGTACTAGCCAAATCGCAAAGTTAGACGAGGCACCCCAAGTTAACTAACTAAGTCTGACGATTATAAGTGTCATTCTTACAATATATGATTCCTTGTCTAGGAATTGAATTATTTTCGTTAATGTATGCTTCCTTTTTCTATACAAAATACATTGCGGAAACGGTGTCCATTTCCGAACTTTTTTGACTAAATGTAGAAATCTAAAAGCAAATGGAATTTTTTGTTTATGCATATATGCTGTTTTTGCTTATATCTAGAAATCGAATTACTTTCAGATTTCTAATGAGAAAAATCAACTTTTTTATTTTTATTATTATTTTAATAAATGATGGAATAAAAAAATATTAACAATCCATTATCAGTCTGGAGTTCTATTTGGATTTGCTGAAGCGTTTCACTACATATTATTACATTTGTTATAAAGTGCATTTGTATGGCGCGAGTAGTTGGCTAGTCCTAGCGCCTTAATCTAGAGCAGTCTTTCTCAAAGTGGGCGATAACGCCCCCTTGTGGGCGATAACGCCCCCTTGTGGGTGATAGCGCTCCCTTGTGGGCGATAATACCCCCTTGTGGGCGCTAGAGTCCGACAGAGGGGCGGTAAAAGACTCAGAGGAAATTGGGTGGCGTTGAAGTCGTTTATGGGGGCGATGGCTGATTTGTGTCTTTCCAATATTTTATGGAACCTACTTTAATCTAAAATAAAACCTACCTGCTAAAATAAATCGATAATTTTGATAAATATTAATTATAAAGGTTCGTTAATTTGCGCTCATTAGAACTATCATTAGAGCTATTTTAATATAATTAAATGTATTTAATTACAGTAATCATTGCTATTGTGTTTTTAAGATTTGGCAAAGCTAAACCTTTTGGGGGGTGCTGGAAAATAATGGAATCAAAGTGGGTGGTACACCAAATAAGTTTGAGAACCTCTGATCTAGAGTATTTACGCAGGCGCCACGTCTCAATTTGGGCAATTTATTTCTTTCAAAGATGCTATAGAAAAGAACACTATTCTAAGTATTTTCCTTTTCTTGACAAAATGCTTGGGCAAAATTTGACCTTATGCGTTAGAAACTGATCGAGCCCACAGGCAAGAGAGGCTATGACGCAATCGGGAGGACGGCTGCCAAACTTTACCATGAGATGGCGCCACATAAAAATTTTCCACAGTTTCATTTCAAGGTTATAGGTTGTTGACCAATTAAACTGAGTTAATATACCTTGAACTGGATGTCAAACACGAAAAATTTTATTGCCATTTCAATTATCTATTCATTAAAAAAAACTCCAGTTGGCACAGTTTTATGTCGCGCCATCTGGTGGTAAAGCTTTGCGTGGTGCATCCCGCGTGAAAGAAATGTACAGTGAGATTCAAATAAGAATTGGACGGGGCTCTTGACTAACTTCACTCGAATTCGCGAGGGAAAGTACGCGGCAACACCGCGTCAAAGCACTGAAGGTTGTGAAGTGAAGTGAGGGTTTTAGCAGTTTGACATTCAAAATGGCGGCGATCCTATCCTATTCTTATTTGAATCGCATTGTAAGAGGTCTATGACAGCGCATTTTTAACCTGTCAAAATCATGGAAGTGATCAAAAGACATAGCATCAATAGTAATGAATTCTGACCGCCCAGGGTCTCGGTTCGCACTCATGGAGCTGAAGGTGATCCTGCACCATCTGCTGCTCGATTTCGAGTTTGCGACTTGCGAGAAGACCTGCAACCCGATCCGCCTCGCACGCGGCGGCGTCAAGATCGCGGCCGCCGGCGGCTCCTGGGTCCAGTTCAAGCCAAGGAACTGAGCCAGTGAATTGTTTTATGCAGAGTCCAATGTTCAGTCAGAACATCAAAATTAGCCATTGTATATAATCGAGTAAACGCACCATCAACACCAAAAAATCTGGTTTTTTTGTATGGGGCCCCCCTTTAATTTTGATTATTCTTTTATTTTACCTATTTGTTGTTATAGCGGCAGGTTATAGCTTAGTAATAGGGTTCCGTTTTCACCCTTTGGGCACGGAACCCTAAAAATGGTCCTACCCATACTAGTTTTCGAGATATGATTTTTCAAAGTTTAAATTTCACTTAATTTATGTACTAAGTGATCCGCGAAGGCGCAAGTGGGTGTGGTTATAGGGGTATCGCCAGGGGTATCGTGGGTCCGTAGTGGTCGCTACCCGCGCGGCAGCTTAGGGCGCGCTCACACTGTCGTATGCGTTTACTTTGTTGGAAGATGTTATAATTGGAAAAAATTAAGAAAAAAAACTTTCATCACTGCACAATACATACGATACATATCACGTTCCTCCATATTCCTGACCCGATATAGCAGTAATTAATGTATTTTTAATTGCCTTTGAATTAATCACAGAATTGAAAGGAAGGAGAAGGAGTAGTAGAGAAAGGAAAAATACAACGCTACACTGCACTGGAAATAAAACAATCTAATCCATATAGCATATCATTTAATTTCATATCCATAATGTAGAATGTTAGCAAATGAGTAAAATAAAATTTAGTTGATAGTACAAAAAGTTTATTTTACAGAAGTGTTGAACCGAAGCGACCCTCCTCTCCTACGCCTACCTACGTCCAGTTCTCTCACATATTGCTATATTCACAAGAGAAATTGAACAACTAGTCCTTTTAGCATCTAGCACCATTTCGATATATAAGTATATGTTAAGTGTACAAAATATAAATAACAGAATATCAACTGAATATATTTTAAGAAATAACGCAATATAAAATTAACAAGACTTAAATACGCTTTTATATTATTCCAAATTGCAAAATACAACCTCTTTTTTTTTCGCATCCTTTCACACTGGTAGAGCCTCATTCTGTCAGTGAATTTTGTTATCATTTCTACCCAGATTTATCATACGTTAAAGAAAACAGTAATAAAAAACTGTATTCTACGTAAGTGAAAAAATTTGAAGTAAAATGTAAGATTCTTGTTATAAAACGAAAGAAATCGACATTGATGGTAGCAGAGGTCGTATTTCGTTTTATTTGTACCATAAAATACACTTCTCGCATCTCATTCGAATCCTTTAAAGGGTTATTCTGGAATTTTGGCAAATTTTGTCACAAAAATAAGAATCGTGCTTGTAGTCCGATCCTAAGCATCCAATGTTTCACTTCTAGTCGGTCTGTTCACTCCGGTGAACTTATTAACTTCAATCAACACATTGGTTTTTTTTTTAAAGATAAGACTAGTTCAAGAAAGTATTGCATTCTGCAAGCAAACCAACTTATTCGAAACTGCCCTTCGATTGTAAAACAATCCTTAAAAATAATAAGTATACGACAAACTCTTAAACGCTACTAATAATATCCTATGCACATTTAGAGGAAGTATACAAAATATCCATATCTTCTTTAAACACTTATCCTTATATTTGTCATATCAATTTCGTCAATTAACATCCCAATATTGTCTAATCGAAATCCACAGTCTTCAAGTGTTCATACGGCACATTCTTTAAACGCCAACTTAATATATTAATTTGTCCAATATTTAAAAATAGTATATCCTATAACTACGCAAGAAAGAACCACATGGTATACTTCCTACATTCCTGTATTGTCCAAAACGATGTCTCCTGATCTGAAAAATCCTCTCATCCTCCTCCTCATAGTTGCATGCCTTGGTGAGATGTCAACATCTTTTTACATAGATGCAAGTTTCCCTCAAACGTTAAGCATACGTTTTTTTTAAGCATTAATAATATCTTGTCATATCAGGGAAATTTTATTTCTTAAGTACAGATTGGTGAAACGTTTTCAGTTATCAATTTACCATTACATCAGCGCAGAATTGTGCTCTCAGAGCCCTTAGTCTGATTTCTGACCTAAACTGGCGTTTTCGCCAACCCGATCCACTAGCGGTTTCTAATGTATGGAGAATTGAAGAGCGCATGCAGTGGGGGTTAAGCGAACTAACATTTCCAAGTCTGAGTTTGATTTGACATCTCATTCATCACCGCCGTAAATACATGGACGATGCTGTTTACGTCGACTCCAAATTTTCATACATATCGGTAGTCTGAGTTTGATTTTGACAGCTTAAAGAAGTTTTTTACGTAACTTCGAAGTTCCGAAAACGCAAATTAAGGTGACCCATTTGATCCTAAACCATATTCCCACTGAATATGGGTTCAGATCAAACGGGACACATAGAAGTATAAAAATGATTTTTCAGATAAGAGGCCTGTTGGGCTACTGCTCAGTGCAAAGCTTTCACCTAGAGAGTAAGTAGGACGGCAGTGGCAACGTTTGGCTTAAACACCAATTCAGGTGAGAAATTGGACTAGGGGCTTAGGTTTAAAGATCGGCAAATAAGAGGCAAGTAAACAAAGACCAAGCTAACAATTAACAGGCTTCCGAAAGTGTCAAGCCCAAGCAACGTTTCTTGTATACGCGACACAAAAAGTAATAGACTTTGAGGCACTAATCAATTAGAAATATTAAAATAGCCACAGATTTTGTGGACACCTCATTGTCAGGTTCAATGGTTATATCAGGATTATAGTAATTAAGAAGTTGTATACCTTGGATGGCGCGATAAAAATAGCCCTTAGATAGGGCATAAAACTGAACTAAACCTGAAATTCTGATTTGGCTACAACATCTATGGTAACATTTATTTATATCAAACTTCAGACTTTCTATGGCCTGGACACGTTTGGGTCAACCGTAAGCTATACCCCAGAAAGTAACCCCAAACTATAGACGAAGGATAGTAGGGATGGACTGGTAACGTCATACAACATACAAAACTCGCTAAATACTTCTTATGTTCGCGTCACTATGACATTTCTAAGAAGCACCATCTCCCGTCACTGCCAAAACTAGTTACACCGTTATTGGAGTAAGCTCAATTCCAAATGTTGCCTAGGCAGGCATGATGAAGATGTTACGTTTTAACTATAAATCTAGGTATATCTTTGTGAAAAAAAATATCATTGATATTCATGGGTGTGTATTTAATGTATTCTCAAATGTGAAATGCAACGCCATCTATTGACTTTTAACTTTTATTACCCCCTATTCAACACTTGTATGACAGTAAGCAATCTTTCCCAACTATCATTTATCGATGCCCAGACCGAGTTCATCGCTCAGTCTATACTGTTGTGCTTCCCCGCTCTCTCATTACTTGGACTCGACACTTGGATCAACCTTTTAAGAGGAGACTCCATCAAATATTGACATAATTTTCATAGCTTATTCGTAAAACGATCGTCAGCCATCCAGAAGTCGAACACCGCCATTGTACCATAGTAAAACATAACACATGTCACAGACATTCACCAGCATAGCTCAAAAACTTAAAATGCAATAATTGTTACATAACGTAGCCACTATATAAAAATGGGAAGAGGCAGTGTCTAGATTATGGAAAATTTAGACGTGCTTTAAATAAGCACAGAACGTTTCTTAAGAAGTCTCATGCTTTAGTAAAAGAACATGAAACAATGTACATAGCTGCAGGTGATGACAAGATATTCTTAACTGTCTAATAATATTGAATTACTCTCAACTAACAGCAATATCCTACTGCAATAGGACAAACAACAGATTTATTTTAACGAGTAAAAGGGTAACTTTCTTCAGATGCAACAGATATATGTTAATACTGTTCTTACTTTATATGTGTCCAACCTAACTCTTAAATTCTTAATTCTTTTTAAAATTAGAGCAGTGTACTTTTCCCTAGCATGGGCTCTGATAAATTACACATTTTAACACAGTGTATTTATCACTATGGCATGCCAGGTAGTTAATGTTTATGATGTATGCACTCCTGGTAATGTAAGAATGACTCACACCTCTAACCATACCTTGATTACTTGCATACCTTGATAGCTACCAGCATACATTTTGTCCCCTATTATGTATATTCTTGGTGATCAGCAATGGGAAAGGCAATTGTCAAAGTGGTACTAGCATAGGTTGCCCCGATAATGAATACAATTTAATTTCAGATTTTGAAAATAATCAGAAAAATAATTACTTGGAAGATTTTGTAAAAATATTTTTTGATCAATGGAATTTCTTAGAGCAATTTCGGCATTTTAAAAGAATTATATGGACCATTGATGTTAACACCACCACCTAGTGAACAAGGAAGGTAATTTTACAAGTTAAAAATCAAGCTACATACATTTGTCACAGTAGAAAACCAATACCGATTTGACAGGCGCAAGCTATAATAGCGCCATCTGTAGGTACAGCTTAAGGTAGGGCTTTAGCTGGCCTTCCCCATTCCCCACACCTGTCTATGTCTCAGCGAAGGGAATGTCAGGCTGCAACTTGATGGTCTGCGGCGTTGGGTCGTAGTGTCCCACCAGGTAGTAGACGTCATTGTTGTCATACACAGAGGTGTACCGCTGTGAGTCACCACCCATGCGCTCCTGGTACTGTGTCAGCGACAACACCTCGCACTTGTGTGATATTGTCTGAACGTCATTCTCGTCCGTGTGAGGCGACTCGAATAACCCGCCCTGCAAACAAAAAAAAATACCTCATATGTCTCGGCAGGAGATTTGCCCACAATATATGGCACAGAAATTCAAAGAGGAATGTATTGCCATTGCTGCTCCACAAGTATGGAATAACCACCGGAATGAAGGGTTCAACAGAACTGGAGAGTGGGAATGGGACCGGGAATAGGTAAACTTGATGAGGAATGTTTAAAGGAGTCATAAAGGGTTCTCGGAATGGGGTGAGCTCTGAACGACTGATAGCTTTTTCTTTCTTTCAAATTTAAATCCGACTGGTTCTAGACCTGGGTTCTAGACCTCTAGAACCTAGAACTCTTACTAAAACCTGACAATCGATTGGGCTTTTGACACAAATTATGTTCCATGTATTCGGTCAATAAGATTTACAACAGCAGAAATAAGGAATACTAACGGGATACTTGAGCGTGCTCTGGAAGCCGACGGTCTCTTCGGGATGGTAGAACCACTTGACCTTGACGGCCATGGCGGCGCCGCGCGCCTCCCACAGCGACACGATGCGGCCGATGTAGGGCCGGTCGGGGCGGCCCGTCGACAGGAATACGGCGCAGTCGCCCACCTGTACACACATACAACAGGTAAATAAATTACTAAGCGGAATTACCATGTTATCCCGGAAACAAAAGTAGGCGGTGCAATAATTCTGTAAGAATTCAATCTATTACCGCTTAGTTAGTTAGCTACTTTCGCCACAGCTAACGTCATACAAAACTCGCTAAAAACTGCTTATTTTCGCTGGCACTAGGACATTTCTAACCAGCGCCATCTACCATCAAAGCCAGAACTAGTTTCACCGTCGTTAAAGTAAACTTAATTCTAAATTTTGCCTCGGTAGGCACGATGAAAACGTTAAATTTGAACTAAAAAATAAGTAATAACATTGTAATAAAAAAATATCATTGATATTCATTGGTTTGTATTTAATTTATACTGAAACGTTAATTGCAACGCCACCTGTAGACTTTTATTACCCCTATTCAACACTGGTATTGCGTTAGGAATATATCCTTTCCTCTTTAATCTATGGCCCCACAGAGAATGCTCTTAGGAGATGCGTATGGCTATCGACCATATCTCAATGCACAAATCCACAAATTCAAAGTCCACATTCCGCCAATAAGAAATTCATTTATTTATTTAAACACATGACAAATACATACATTTCACATAACAGAAAACCAAGGCGTAGAAATGTAGCATACTTAATTACAATATGGAAAAAAGAAAAAAAAAACAGATATTTAATTAACTATGGATGAGTTAACTTTCAAATAGCCTTCCAAAAATGTCGTGCACACTCTCTCAAACGTCCTTCTCAGATTTACAAACACATCACATTCAGGTGTTGACAGATGCATCGCATTGAACAGCCTCAGGACGAGACATATGGGCGACCAGTAGTGAGAGCGGGTGCGCGTCACAATCTCGGCAAACAAACGTGCGTTCCGCCGTCGAGTACCAGCTGTAGTAAAGCTTGCGAATCAACTTTCCCGATCAGAATTTTGAAACCAAACAGCATTAATGCCCGGGATCTCCGAAGTTCAAGTGAGTTGAAGCCCAGAATCCCGAGTAAAAATGCTGGTGGGTACAAATAAGTAAGGGTAATACCCGTTTATCTGAGTACTAGCGGCCCGCTCCGGCTTCGCACGGGTATAAAATATATAGCCTATGTCACTTACTGAAAAAATGATTAACATCGATCCATTAGTTTTGATTTATTCATTACTGTCCGTAGCCCGCACGCGTTAAATTTGAAGTAAAACAATTCCCCTTTCCTTATACCATGAGTATTTCCTGCTATCTTTGGAATATCTAAATTCATACACTACATTTTTACTTATTTACTTTTTAAATTTTTACCTATTTATTTTATTTTTACAACAATTAATATATTACAGAATGTCATTATATACAACGTTCACAGCTTTATTGTCATTAGACAATACAAACATGTTTTCTCTAGAGGTTACTCTTGAAAGAGCGACATAGGTACAGTTGGCCATGTGAAAAACAGTCAACGCTCAAATCTAAACCTGCATCGTTGAAGGTTTGACCCTGCGATTTATTAATGGTCATTGCAATTTTTAAATCTGTAATATCTTCGAAAATATTCATTTAAATCATATGCTGTAACGGGCCATATAGATCCATATTAAATCAACAATTTATTTAAGGTATTTAATTGGATAAGGATTAATGCTGTATTGGTTAAAATCACTTCGAAAATTAGCCATTATTTGTCGTAAAAAGTAAATGACAAAAAAATGTTATTGTGGGATATCCATAAGAGATAGACATATACCATAGCGGAATTTTCTGTAGACCTTTTCAATGTGTACGATACTTAGTACGTTATTTTGACAAATCTCGTAGGGTTCAGCCTGCGTTTGCAATGTAAGCGGAAAAATGATTTTTTAAGCTATTGCATAGCTTCTATCGAGGGCCTTGAGCGCGGGGACCGAATCCAGAAATTCCGTAACGAAAAAAAACCTCACGCTCCCCACTCCGACGGGCGATGCCGGTAGTGCTACTTCACACCAGGGGGAGCGGGGCCGGGGGCGGCGGCGGGAGCGGCGGCGCGGCGGGGGCGGCATAAGTTGATACAAAATGCTATGCAATAGCTTTACCGCGGCAGTCCCCGAGTGCCACACGTCTTTTTTTATGACATCACATTGGAAACCTCAAAAATAACAGTATTTCTCCACTATTTAATGGATGTTATTATACATATAAACCTTCCTCTTTAATCACTCTATCTATTAAAAAAAACCGCATAAAAATCCGTTGCGTAGTTTTAAAGATTTAAGCGAACATGGGGATATAGGGACAGAGAAAGCGACTTTGTTTTATAATATGTAGTGATATAAAAATCTCAGGAACCTTTTTTGAATTTTCTCAAGCATGAGAATATAGTTATCCTCATGTGGAGACTAGACAATTGCCCCCGCTTCTAGCTTAGATCTGACAAGCGACAACAATAATTTTAGTGCGATCGGATCCTTAAACTCTTTGGCATTTCGTAGTACGAAACCCAGCTTGCCAAATGAGGCTTTTGTTAATGCTCGTATGTGACTTCTGTCGCCCTGGGAATTTGTATAGCACCCAGGCGGTAGTCGTGCATCAGTGGTGTGAGTGAGCGGGTGTATAATGCTACTATACACTTTTCAGGATTTAATGCTAGTTTGTTTGTGATGCTCCACTGATACACTAAATTAGGAGTACGTTGAATAACCTCGCAATCAGTTTCATCCTTAATACGTAAGAATAGCTTCAAATCATCAGCATATAGAAGACAGGACACCAAGCTTGTCAAACCTACAATGTCATCAATCATTATATTAAAGAGGAGACTAGACAGGACTGAACCCTGACTTACTCCTGATCGCGTATTATAAGGTTCAGATTCGTAACACCCGTACCTCACATACTGGCGCCGATCTCGTAGGTATTCAGCGAATAATACTAGCAGCTTAGGTGTGAAACCTGCAGTACTGAGTTTATGGAGTAGAATATCGTTATCAACTCTGTCGAATGCTTTTCGGAAGTCCAAGTACACCACATCTACTTGTGTATTTTTGTCCAGACTCTCAGAAATATAATGACTGATGACCGGCAAGTTTGATTCGACAGAGAGCTTTCGTGTAAAACCATGCTGTTCCTGTGACATGTATAGTGCAGTGCCCTCATAAATGTAACTGTGTAAAATCGATTCAAAAATCTTGGCAGCAGCTGAGAGCACTGCTACCGGTCTATAGTTCTCCACATTTGATTTGTCGCTACCCTTAGGTATCGGAGTTACTCGTGTCACTTTCCATTGCTGTGGATATACACCCGACTCGAGAGCTAGGTTGAATATATGGAGGAGCACCCGTCCCTGCCCGCTGCGCGACAACCGTGTCCAGTATTGGAATGTTCGGTAAGAATACGGATTGAAAGAAATTTGCAAAGGCTTGAGCGGCAGCCGGACCTCGGTGAGGTATGCCCTGCTGAGATATGCACGGTTCAAAACCACCTTTAGAATGTAAGCTACGCACATGCCCCCAGAATGTCTGTGAGTTTTTTTATATCTTTATTTCTGCAGATCTAGTGTACTCTGTACGTAACGTAGCCATTTTAACTTTTATTTGACCTCGCAAAGCACTAAAATTTTCGTAAAAATGCTGACTCTTAGGGCCGAGTGCACGAAAGGACAAAAAATCAAAATCAATGTCAAAGTATGATCAAACACATCACTTTGTGTGGACAGTATGAAAGTAACTCTATGCGGTTCACTAAAAGTGACGTGTTTGAACATTGATTAACTCAGCCTTTTCTTCGTGCAATCGGGGCTTAGTCTGCTTATACAGTTTGTGAATGCTTGCTTTGTACTTAATGTCGCGGATTATTTCACTCGTAGACCACCCCGGATAACGTCTAGAGCTCGAGTGAGACCGCATTTTTTTTGGGACGCATTTGTCTATACAATCATACATAAGTTTATAAAAAATATTTACGGCATTATTAGCATTTTTTTGCTGCAAACAAATATTCCAGTCAATATTTGCTATGAGACAATATAAACGCGTGAAGTCACCCTTACTGAAATTCCAATCGGTACTTGTGGCAATGTTTAAAACGTCGAGGCGCTGCTCGCGAGGGAGCGCACGCGATGTTTACGATCAGTGGCGGGTGGCAGGTATCTATGCGCATTTGTAGCTTGTAGCGCGATCTTGTAGATCAGTACTTTATTTTAAAGTCTGTTAATTATGGAATACATTTAAATGTATGGACAATGGAATAATAAACGATCAGCGCGAAAAAGTACTTACGCTGAGTACTTCGTTGCCCCTCTGGATGGATTTATAGAAGAGCTTTCGGTGGCGCGGACGCGCCGCCACGCGCCGGTAGGTCGAGCCGTGCCACGACCACAGCTGGCCGCCCGGAAGGAACGCCGCCATCTTGCTCACGCCGGCGCCCCCGCCGCCGCCTTCGGACGACGTGCTCGAAACTGTACGCTTCTTGCTCTTCTGCTAAAATTGAATAAAACATAAGAATAAAAAAAATGTAGCACAACGATCTTAATAAATATTTTTGTTGCTAAAAAACACCACCAATAAACACTTTTGATACAAAGAATGAATAGTCATGTTGTGTCTGTAAAAAACCACAATACAATATTGCCGCAGGGCAAGACCCTTTTCTGATATCATTGCCAGAACATGAGATATAGCTGACATAGAATACAATAACTAATAAATCTCTACAAACCTTTTTGATGTTATCTACGGAAGATGCACCATCAACCTCCATTCCGATTCCACTATCCTTAAGATTATCCTTCAACGCTGTCTGCTCTGCTTGAGCCTCTTTCAACTTCTTACTGAAGTCTAATATGGCGTTTTTCACTAAGGTCCTTTTGGAGACTACAGTTTTCTTGATAACTGTCTTCATATCTTCCTCGGGAGACTTTTCCATAGCAACCAACGTAGATATTTGGTCACTCGAATCGTGAGAGTCTTCATTGGACTTGTTGGAATCGACGCCTTCCGATGAAGACTTGTGCCTGTGGTGATCGTCTCCGGAAGAGCTGGAATGTTCCTTGCAGCCCGAATGCCTCTTTCTGTGCTTGCGGTGGTGCTTCTTGTGGTGTCTCCGGTGTTTGCAGTGATCATCGTAGCACTTGTGCTTTTTCTTCTTCTTTTTGATGTAATCTAACGCTTCGGGGTTCTCCTCAAGACTACCCGACATTAACCTTTTGAGTTTCTCCTTTCTGTGCTTCTTAAGTTTCTTCCTATCTCTATGCTTGTCCTCAGATTCTGAATGTGTCTTCTCGTTGCTGGGTTTGCAGGCTACAACTAGGACAGTCTCAGAAGTAGAAGGTTTCTGCTGCTCTACTGGCTGGGAAGGTGGGGTGCTCTTTCTGTCTTCCGTACTGTTTACACTGGTATTTCGTCTTCTTTTCCCTAACGTCAGCAGTGGATTAGGGTCATATTCTGAAATAAAAATCACAACCCAGTAAGTCTTGAGCGATCTTGTGCACCCAATGGAAAAAAAGGTCACATCATGGCAAGACAGCTTTTTTAAGTTCTTGTTTTACACATTTAGCTATCATTAAATTTAGAGTACACTCACCAACAACTGGGTAGTTGGGCTCCAAGAGTCTAATATCCTCGATGGCGATGCGGCCCGAGTCGCCGTCGTCGAACTCGACCGACACGAACTTGTCGTCGGACTCGGAGTCGGCGGCGTCGGCGGCGGTGCCCGGGTACAGGCAGCGGTACTGCTGCGACCAGTACGCGCACAGCCGCGCGCCCGCTCGCAGCTCGCGCGCCGACCCCGGCGTCACCTCCAGGATCTGCGGCATCACATCGCGACTATACTCTCCAGTATCTTCCACTATCGCAGGAAGGGAATGCACCCCTTCACTGTCAACAGTCCCACAACAGAAACCGATTAGTGCTGAGGGTCCATGTTTAATATGATGTTAAGAAACCCTGCTCTAGATCCTTTATCCATATGGTCTGTAGACAGTGTCCATAGGTGTCGCGGTTACCTCTTAGGTGGGAACCTGCCGGACAGATATGCCGCGGTTTACATAAAAAGTATGCTCGTAGTTAGGTAGAACTCGTCAGTGGACCAAAAGAGGCGAGAGCAGCCCACTCTAGTCTCCACCGCGCTGCCGGCTCCTTTTTTCGTCCCATTGTGTTGATATGTTTCTTCTAAAGTGTACTATTAAAAATTCATCCAATCTATCCATACTTTTATAAAGCCTATTTAAGGTGGGCCTTCCCGCTCTTCATAAAAACGTGGGATACCATTTGCATATTTCTTGTTGGGAATAAAAATTATACTCAAAACAGCTTCATTTAATCGAACTACATAGATGCTTGATGACCATTTGCATAGTAAAATAGTGTTTGGCTTGGAAGAAATAGAGATTGTCTTTGTCTTTCAGACAGAGACAGTGCCAGAGTGCAATAGCACGATTTTGTGCTGTGTCCGCGAATAAGTTAGCCCCGTTGAATACCGTCGACGTATTAAGTGTCGTGGCTGTAGAGATGAACACGGCAAATATCCCACTCACGGCGTCTCGGAGCGTCTCCTCGCGCGACAGGATGTGCGGCTTGTTGCCGCGCTCCCCGTCCAACGTGACCGCGTAGACGTCCGGCGCTTGCACGGCGCTCAGCCGTCCCGCGTAGAACAGTCCACCGCGGGCAGTCAGCACGCGCGGCGAACTGTCCAGCGCCGACTCGGTCAGCGTGCAGCGCGACTCCTTCGCCAGCTGCGCGCTTGGTACCTGCACCTGTAACGGATGACGTTTTATGTTGCTTGTGAACAGATAGATTGCAGGTTAGGGTCAATCCAAGTGCACTAATTTGAACGATGCTTAGCGCTTTACCATCACAGATTATAATGTAAGCTGATCAGTGAAATCATGGGCGTTAAAATCATAAAGAGGTGTTTTAGATTAAGTGGTCAATTAAGTCATCTTAAAAAGTAGCATGAAGCCGTGAGGCGTTGTGTAAATTTAGAAGTAAGTTTTTAGAATTAGGAAGTAATTATTGCAATAATATCATTATTATCTACGTTATGGATCTAGGTTGTTTGACAGTTCCTACTTAATAATCTCATTAAAAGTGACTGTAAAACTAAGAGACCTAACTGTCAGTAATTTGTAGAATTACCGAGTTTCCCTTTCTGTTAATAATATACATAATATACATAAGACCGCGTTTAAGATTGTAGAAATCAACATAAAAATATAGATTTTTAATTTTACACCGCACTGTTTAACTTCGAAAGGGAAAAATATGAGGGTGAAATTATGAGTTCATTGATGAACTGATAATTTCTAATAATTAACAATAATATTCTATACCAAATAATGAAAAGTAAACGAACGTAGGTTAAAAATACGTGTGCATACCGGCGACTTAGCTGTTGACTTTCTCCGCTTGCTCTTGTCACCGTCGTTGGACTCTCTTCTTGCGGCGAACTCGAGCTCCGACACTTGAGTGCGGCCGTGCTTGAGTGCGATGCGGTCGGTCTTCTGCCGGTTCTTCAGGCGCACCTCGTGCAGGCTCTCCATGGAGGAGCTCGCGGAGCGCGCGAGGCTCGACTGGGAGCCCCACTCCGCCTCCTCCTCTTCCGAGTAATCTTTCACCTGCGCAATCGAGACATGTTATGTCCACGCCATGGTAACTTACGCCTTCAGCACACCTACGCCGAGAACTGCGGTAGCGAAACTGACATGTCCTAATCTATAGAAACATATCGCGTATGTTGCATCTCACTCTACCCATCTGGAATTTCCCTGGACTGCCTTTCAGTCTAAGTGGTATCGCTTTCCCTCGCACGGACACAGCGGTACTGCCAGCATGCTAGTTCTACACATTCGCTATCGCTCAGCAAACTCAGAAGTCCGTCAATACCTCCACATCTTTGCAGAAAAGGACTAGCTACACGAGGTAAGTAAAATGTCACAATAGTTACCTTCGGCTCTGCCTTGAGCTTGGGTCGCACCTTACTCGTGCGGGCGCGACTCGGATCCTCGCCTTTCGAGTAGATGATTCCACCCTTACTCGGCAAGTTGAGGCGACTCTTGGCTGCCAACAGATAGCCGACGAGGCTGCTCTTCGACTTAGGCTTCTTGGCAACTATCGTCTCGGTGGAGTCCGGCGAGGAGAGCTTCTTGGGGCGGCCGACCTTGCGCTTCTTGGAGGAGCCGCTGCGGTCCGGCGGCGAGGGGGACGCCGACGAGAGCGACGAGGTCGGCGACGGCGCGCTCGGCTCGAGCGCGTGCAGCTGGGCGCGCTTCTCGTCGAACTGGCGCTGCAGGTCGGCGAGCCGGTCGCGCATGTCCCGCTCGATCGCGTGCACCACGTCCGCCGCGCTCGGCACGTGCGTGCACGCGCCGGCGCCGCACGCGCACGACGCCACGCGCCGGTAGCTCGCGAGCAGCTCCGCGTCCGCCGGCGCCGGCGGCCGCGGCGGCTTCGTGTCGCGGCTCTCCCTCTCCTCGCGGTGGCGCCGGATCTTCTCGAACTTGTACCGCGAGCGCTCCTCCTCGTGATGCCGCTTGCGATCGCCTCTCTCGGGGCTCTCGTCCCTAGTTTTCCGCCGCTCCTTTTTCTCCCGGGGCGGGCGGTCCGCGCCGTCGGCGGGGCTGAGGAGCGCCGGCGGCTCGCTCTTGACGTGGACGCGCGACGGCGGCGGCGGGGGCGGCGGAGCGGCCGAGCCGTCCTCGACTTCCTCCATGAAGCGCTGCTCGGCGAGGGCGCACAGGAGACCGAGCCCGTCGAGCGAGGGCGGCTTTCTCGCTTCCTCGGCGAGCCGCATCGTCGGCATCGGGGGGAACTCGAAGCGCCGCCGCCCCTCGTCGACGCTGCGCGGCGGAGATTTGGGGGAGGTCTTGATGACGACGCCGGGCGGCAGCCGCGTGTCGACCGAGAGGGCGGCCATCGGCGGGGGGGGCGGGTCGAGCGGGGGCATGTCAGCCCCGGCCGCGCCGCCGCCGAGCGTCTCGAACTGCTCGATGCTATTCGAGAGCAACTCGAGACCGCTGACGTCGACGCTCGGCCGCTCCGGTTCCGGCGGGCGGGCGGGCGACGCCGGCGACGCGCCGCCGCAGTCGATGACGAGGTCGTGCGAGCCGCCGCTGCTCGAGTTGGTGTCGAGGGCGTCCTCCGGCTCGAGCGGCGCGGCGGGCGAGGCCGGCTCGGCGTCGTCGTCGCCGGTCGGCGAGGCGACGGCGACGCCGACGCAGGCGACGTCGCGCTCGTCGTCGTCGGCGTGATTGGGCGAGTCGTCGTCGTCGTCGGGCTGCGCGTCCGTCTGGTTGGAGGCGTCGCGGTGCAGCGGCTGCGGCGGGTCAGGCGGCGGCGTGAGGCAGGCGACGGGCTCGCCCGGCGCGGGCAGGTAGGGCGGCTGCGGCGGCGGCGGCGGCTGGTAGTAGAGCTTGTCGGGGGGCGCGTGGTCCGGCTCGATCTTGATGAGCGCGTGCGGGGCGAGCAGGTTGAGAAGCGGCTTGCGCTTGTCGGGCGGCTGCATGCTGGCCGGCGGCGGCGGCGGCGGCGGCTGCGGCGCGGCGAGCGTGACGAGGCGCGTCGAGTGGGTCTGCGTGTGCTGGTGGAGCGTGGCGGAGGCGAGCAGGTCGCAGGAGCCGCCGAGCAGCTGCAGCGCCGAGTGCGGCGGCTGCGGCGGCAGCAGGAGCGGCGCGGAGGGGTAGCCGCCCCACAGCACGGCCTGCGGGTAGGCGAGGTCGGGTGCGGGCGGGGCGGGCAGCAGCAGCAGCGCGCCGCTCGAGGGCTCGCGCACGAGCTGGTAGCCGCCGCCGCCGCCGCCGCCCCCGCCGACGCCCATGCCCACACCGACGCCGACGCCCATGCCGCTCACCATCATGTTGTCCATCGACATTTGCGCTGAAATAAGTTACAACAAAACTTCATCAAATGAAATATCGTTACAGAACATACGAGCAAAGTATAGCAACGTATTTTACAACAGGTGTAATGATGATATAATTCTATCTACTAAGTTATCTGAAGACTATTAAGTTATCTGTGCCTTCACTGAGTTTATGCATAATACGATGGATACTAATTGTTAACGCCGTGCATACCGTTTTCTCAAAAGCGTTCAACAAAATCAGCCACAATATACTTATTTATTGGAAATCCCATGAAGCACATTTCGGTATATACGGACGCCCATCCAATTCATTATTTAGAAAAGAAGTCAAGGTGTCTCGCTAGAGGAATGTGCATCACAATTTTCTTAGTCATAACCAGTTACGGAGTGACTCAGGGATCGCACAAGGGTCCCTTGTGTTTCACTCTATTAACAATATTGATAAAGATATTATATGAATTTACGCTTTCTGCTCAATACGGATACAGTTTTACATAATTTCTTTGCACACTAAATTGTAATATTTTATTATTGTTCGAGTTGTAAAATGATCTATGATCAAATGTAAGACTAGAAGTTTAGATAAATGACACAATATACAATTTGAACATGACAGGATGGTAAATCGGGATAAGACTCCTCATTTGAGGGCAAACATGATGGGAACTAGGGCATGGAGAACTAGAAGTTGCAGAGACATGACACATTATAAAATGACAGAAAAGAAGATATTGATGAGACTCATCATTTAAGCACGAACATGGTGAAGAACTAGAAATTACAGATATATGACAAAATGCAATTTGAACATGACAGGATGCTAGATCGAGATAAAACTCCTCATTTGAGCAACAACATGATAGGTCTAGGAATCGAAGTTCCAGAGATATGACACTTTTAAACTTTTAATATGACAGGAAGGTAGATCTCAATGAGGAGTTCATTTAATTACCAGAAGTAAAAGTAGAAGTTTCAGAGATTCTAAACAAAGTCGACACTTGTGACATGCACGGCAAGAGATGCAGTGTTACAATTTTAGTAGACATAAGTAATAAAACCGGCCAAGTGCGAGTCGGACTCGCACACGACGGGTTCCGTACCATCGTACAAGATTTAACACAAAACATTTTTGTTGTTATAACGGTAAAATAAATTCACACTCAGTGAACATTTCAGCTGCATAATTATTACGGTTCAAGAGATACAGCCCTGTGACAGACGGACGGACGGACGGCCGGACGGATGGACGGACGGACAGCGGTAATAGGGTTCCGTTGGCACCCTTTGGGTAAGGAACCCTAGAAAAGCAGATAGCAGACAAAATGGCGGATATTGAACAGCTTTATACGTACGCCCGTCAACTAACCGTGCCGTTATTCGGACATCCGTTCGCTACTCAACAGGGCTGCCTCGGTCGCCATGACAACGCCACTATTTTCAAACTTTGGAGCGATGCAAATTCCGTTTCGTCGCGAGTTACCGATTTCAAAGTTTAGTGCCCCATCCCAAATGGATGCGAAGGAACGTAAGGAAAATACGTTTAAAAAAACATGATAAAGAACCCCGCACAAATCGTATGGGAATTGGCTCCCGGTCAAATTGGCTGAAATTTGGATATGTTGTTCGTTTCGGCATCCTGAACAAAAGTCTCAATGGGCACAAAGCCCAATTTTGCTTATTTTGGCCGCTACGGGGCTCCAAAGCTCCACGGGTTGACCATTATTTACTACTCAAAACGGCGATCTCCTGGCAGTTTAGTATTTGCTACGCTGAGGAAAAAGTACCCTCTCATGTTTTTGGGGGGGCTAAATTCAAATCCAATGTCAATATGACAATATTGACAGTTGACAGCTGTCAATTAGTTGTCAACTAGCTGTCAAACAGCGAGAAATAAACAAAATCGATAAAATCCACATGTGAATGTAGGTTTTTGAGGTTGCTGAGTTCAAAACTGATGGCCAAAAGACAATAATGACAGTTGACAGCTGTCAACTAACTGTCAAACAGCATTTTACAACCAAAATGGATGCAACCCACATGTCAATATACGTTTTTGAGCTTTCTGAGTTCAAAACTGATGTCCAAAAGATGATATAGACAGTTGACAGTTGTCAACTAACTGTCAAACAGCATTTGACAGCTAAAGTGGATGAAACCCATATGTAAATATATGTTTTTGAGCTTGCTGAGTCGAAAACTGGTGGCCAAAAGACGATATTGACAGTTGACAGCTGTCAACTGTCATTATTGTCTTTTGGCCATCAGTTTTGAACTCAGCAACCTCAAAAACCTACATTCACATGTGGATTTTATCGATTTTGTTTATTTCTCGCTGTTTGACAGCTAGTTGACAACTAATTGACAGCTGTCAACTGTCAATATTGTCATATTGACATTGGATTTGAATTTAGCCCCCCCGAAAACATGAGAGGGTACTTTTTCCTCAGCGTAGAAAATACTAAACTGCCAGGAGATCGCCGTTTTGAGTAGTAAATAATGGTCAACCCGTGGAGCTTTGGAGCCCCGTAGCGGCCAAAATAAGCAAAATTGGGCTTTGTGCCCATTGAGACTTTTGTTCAGGATGCCGAAACGAACAACATATCCAAATTTCAGCCAATTTGACCGGGAGCCAATTCCCATACGATTTGTGCGGGGTTCTTTGTTGAAAATTTCAGGAAAGCCATGTTTTTTTTATTTTTTTTTATGTGACTGGACATGGATGGCTAATACCACACCTTCTGTCATGGTATTAGCCCAACACACCACATGGGAACTAGGTGCCATGCCAGAACCTTCCTTATATTGCACGGCTAGATTGAACTGGATGGAAAACACGGACAATTTCGACCACACAAAAAATCTCTGCTATTAATAACCGAGTCGATACGGTTATTGTAAAACTGTAAAAAAATTGCAATGCACTCTGCTAATCTAGCTGTTAAAACTGTAGATTTCAACTATCTAACGTATATAATAATAGCAGAAATTCTGTTAAAAGTAACCGTATAAGCGTAACAGAGTTAGCACGGTTGCTATTAACAAATTATGCTGTAAGATTTATTGTAACCAATTTATTCGGTTGTAAATAACAATTATACGGTTGCATTTAACAGTTATAATGTTAACCTAAGTTGCGTTATAATGTTAACCTAGAAAACCGCCTCCCGGAGGAACCGTTTATTAGCACACTGAACTAGATCAGTGGTTCCTGGAAGCTCCCAAAGTGGTCCGCGAAGGCATCCAAAAAATATTAAATAAGTGATGAGTCCAGTTAGAAAATAAACGCGTTACTATAACCTAACTCTCTAAAAAAAATATTGGAAAATAAATTAAAATAATGATGTATTCGATGTGGTAAAGAACAACCCTTTAGTCATTAGCATTTAGATTTATTTCAAACAGTTGTAGGCCATGGGAAGACAGAAATTTTGTCAAATGGTCCCTCATCACTAAAAGGTTTAGAACCACTGAACTAAAAGGAACGGACAAGTTTCCATTGCCGCTCCGACCATCATTTCGTCCAACGCGAAGGTGTCCATGTCTAGTTACAAAAAATAACTATGTTTTAACGTAAGGACGAACGATTACATTTATCGAGGTACAGAACCCTGAAAATAAGTGTCCGAATTCATCAACTACGACGAAAGCGAAAAGCACATCACCCCCGTTGCTAATTTCATTCAAACTACAGAACGAAAACACATTGACGTTAACAGAAAAAAAAAACAATACACCGCCTTCATTAGCGAGTCGTTTCGAAAATAAAACAAGATTCAAGTAGGTCAGCTGCGGCGACGTGGTCTCGCGGCCTACACGCAGCTCCTCCTCCGGTCGCCCCGCCCACTTTCTCGGCTCCGCCAATCGGAGCGACGGACGCCCACACGAAGGCGTCGCACAACTTCCTGGAAACGGTTCGGAAGCGATCGACTCCCATTGCAATGAAATTTGAATTTGGAACATTCGTTTTGTGTGTAGCCGTCAGCGTTTCGTGTTTCGGTCTGTTTATGGCAACACTGCCCGAACTTGACGCGCCGCGTGTATATGTCGTGCCGTATGATAGATATTATCCGCTGCGAAAGAGCGAATGTGCTTTAGATCACGCGATGACCTGGATCAGGCCTGTTTTAAATAGCGGATCTATTATGACATCATTCATGTTCATTTATTCCGACCTTTAAGTGCCCATGCACTCACGGATATGTCCTTTTAAGAACCGGTTCAAATTGTAGATGCGGACAAAAAAGAACTCTGACATGCTAACGAAACAATTACTCGGATAACAGTTAATCATAAAGTAAAATTTGAAAATACATAAAAATCCTATTTGCACAAACAACATTACACAGTGTTTTCTCTAAGTTTTTCTAATTTGCATATAAATACGAGTTATCTATGCTGTATTTCTGTTATTTTCGTTGTTTGACGCGTTGTTATTTCCGGACATGGTTCACGTTCGTACAGGTGGACAAAGCTTACAATTACCGGACTGGTGGCAACCCTAGCTAAGCAGTGAAGACGTCAAATGTGATTTTATAGGTAAGCACCTAGGTTAAGATGTTATTCGTTATTAATTGGTATAGCACAAAACGAGGCGCAAAATAATAAACGAAACTTAAACATGTGGTTAACGCCGCCGAAGGCGTTCAAGGTTTTGCCTTGAGCCTGAACACATGCCGCAAGCTGCAATAAATTAACTAAACTGTGTTTCGACCTTGATGGGAATATCCGAGGGGTCAGGCATTCACGGAATCTCGTGTACCTACAATCGTTTGGTAATCTCAGTAATCTTCGGTGGGAGTCCGAGGAATCTGGAAATGATTAGGTAATCTGGACGAATGTTAGGGAATCTGGGAATCCCAACATCCAATGCATGGTGATTCTGGGAAATCTTAGGCACGTTTGTTTGTTAAAAAGAATATATTTTTTTACATAAATTGGGACTCCTTAGTAATCTTAGAAAAGCCAGAATCATTGGTAATCCCTCAGGAATCTCTGGTAGTCCTTGGGAATTCTTAACAATCTATAACCAATCTTGGTTGTATTGCTTCTGGTTATTATACTTTTTGCTGGAGTGACTGGACCCCTCGGGAATATCCAAAGAATTGAAGGCTCCATATGACGCTAACCTCCAATATTTTGGGTTATTTTTCTCAGCGTTCCCGTACAAAAATCGAAATATCAAAGTTTAGACTAATTCCAGTGTGTGACCGTAAAACGGTTTTAATGAGTTACTTATATTCTTGAAAAAATAATGTTTGTAAACATCTATTTACGAGATTTTTACTAGGTTTTCAAGCCGGCGCTTGGAAACTATAAATGGTTAAGACATTTCTTGTTTGTGGGACAAGATCACATATTTATCTAGTGAATAAGCGTGAAACATATATAAATTCACTTTAGATAGTAGACTTTACAGGTCAAAAACCAAAATTTCGCTTCGTCGCGCGTCGCGATTTTCACGTGCATACAACAATGAACCCTAACGCAAACTCAATGCTTCCGGAGATCGCCATTATCGTTTGTTTGCTGAATGCTGGAGTCAGTTGGAGCCTTAAGTCTGACTACGTGAGTACACTAGGATTACAGCAGATGCAACTTTGAGTGATAGTCCGGAGCTCGCCAACCCACCAACGTGGGCATAAAGAGATTAAAGGCATTTTCAGAGGACATTTTGACAACCAATGACCCGATTGGACCCATTTGGACGGGAATATGAATAAAATCAGACACGAGAAGTCACAAATACATGCTCTGCAGCACGAAAATATTGTAAGCACACTCCATATTTCCGAGCTGACAAATTTGATGAACAATAGAAGCATTCCATCGTAACAATCAAGTGAAATAATCAGCAGGTAAGCGTGAATCTCCTTATTCGACGACAATGGGCTTATCTGATCGCAGCGGCGTTTACATAAATTTACGTCACGCGTCACAATGCGATGCGCGCTGGCGTTTCTCACACAACCTACTGCGACCGCTGCCCTCCCGGTACACTACGGCCTGGGTGTGGAGACACGGCCCCTACCGGTCTTGTTATAAATCATAAAGAAGGGCCTAAATACTGTGGCAACATTTTTGTGGTGGCAACACCAGGGGAAGGTAGCAATGTTGGGTGGGAACTGGTTGGGATGTGAGTGGAATGTCAGATTTATTTAATCAAACCGATGGCCCTGCTTTTTCACTCGGGTGTCCTTAAAACTTAAATGATCATCTAAGCAGAAAACCGACATTTAGCCGTTGACATTGCGCCAGTTGGGAACAATGTTCCCAAGTTGTAGGATTGAAACTCTCCTCAATAATACAACTTGGGAGTTTTCAAGCGTAACTTGAACAAGCTCGATAGCTCTGCAATAGGCCGCAAATTCACTGGTATGGTACCTCGCCGATTTTAGTTTCGCTAGGTGAGGTGGGCTTGGCTTTTCTGAGCATGTTTGGTCTCTCTCTGAACAGTCATCCATTTCGATTTTTTTTCGTAAATAAAGGAGATCACCCAGCGCGGATTTTTTGTAGATCTCCCAAAAACATATTTTTATTAGGTAAAGGCGCCTGAGGCTTGAACCTTCTAGTAAAAGCCGTGTCGGTGATATCTACGAAACAAACAATATTGAAGTAATATTGGTTTTGCTAATGAAAATACGGGCCAGGTTTTATATTGGTCTCATTTTAAGCATTTCCATTTTAGAAAATAACGATAAATATAATGATAGTGCGAGTCGGTGAGGAACTATCTGAAGCCCATGATGTTCACAGCGGTGTGCCTCAGGGTTCGGTGATCGGGCCTGTCGCTTTCGGTATCTTTCTTACAGACCTCAAAGCGATAATGGAACTACCATTTACAGTTTTTGCTGATGACACCAAATTCCTCGGAGATCCTGTCATAAGCCACCAACTAATTCAAGACAACATCGACCTCATCGTGCATTGGACTAAGGACTGGCTTCTCACACTAAACGCAGCAAAATGTACCGTTGCAAATAGGTCCCAAAAATCCGCATCATAAATATGCAATTGAGGGGAACCTTTGTAAACCCTGTCAATGTCCAGAAAAAATCTCGGAGTAATTGCGTCACAGGACCTTAAATGGGAACCACATATTGTAGAAGTCACAAAAAAAGCAAACTAACTCCTTTATATGATCAGGAAAGCATTCTCCTACATGAATCCAGATTTATTCCTTAAACTCTACAAAACGTATGTCCGACCTCTTCTCGATTACTCTTACTAAGTGTGGAATCCCTACTTTATCAGTGACATTGACTTGCTTGAGAAGGTCCAGAGACGATCATCCAAGATGGTTCCATCCCTGAGAAAAAAAGTCATGAAAGCCGCTTGGACGCACTGGGTCTTATACTATACTTGAACAAAGAAGACAAAGAGGAGACCTCATCGAAACTTTTAAAATATTAAATAGTCATTACGACGTAGCCAACTTTAATGAATATATACAATGAACACCATCGAGAAACTACGTGGACGTTCCTTAAAACTAAACCGAACTAGTTCCAATTCCAACCCAAGAAAGTACTTTCTAACTAACCGAGTAGTGGACTCTTGGAACAAGCTACCACAAGAAGTAATAAGTGCTGTATCAGTTAATAGTTTTAAAAATAAACTTGACAAACATCTGAACAAAAATAAAACTAATAAGTATACCTAACAGAAACAAAAAAATATAAAAGATATTTAAAAAGTGCACTCAACACGTGAAGTACACGCCTCAGCTTGAAGATGCTAGTGTATATAAGTAAATAATATATAATAATAACGTGCACTATGTCTAAAATGGAAACACGACCAGTGCAAACAACTGCACAGTGAACTCCCCTACCAAATGTTAATTCTAAAGGTACCCGTACACGGGTAACTAAAGTTGCTCAACTTGCAGCAATCTCTGTCGACTTCGTCCTCACGACAACATCCAGCAATCTCCGGCAACATGGTTTATGGACAAGCATGGAACCATTAACGAAGCAATTAATTGCCCGCATGTGGCGAGCATGTGCACGTATACGTAGCAATTCAATAAACAACTCACCGGCGACACGAAAAGTATGGAGGGATGTGGAGCAATATCGCTCCATATTGCTGAGATAATTGCTGACAATGTATTGTGGTTGCTCATTGCGCCATCTATTGCTCCACTTTGTTTGGTAACAGTTGCCCAGCAATTAATTGCCTCACAAATTGTCTGTGCACGGGGCACCTCTAGTTCCTTCAGATGGAATGTTTAAATACGGATGATGGCCTGAATTTAAAACTGGCTGCGGTACTCGGCTCCAGTCGAGGCTGATTGTATTCCACCTTATATTATAGGTTTAAGGACTTGAAGAACAATTAGTCTCGTAGATCGGAGACTTGACTTCCCTTTATGAATTGGATAAGTGCATTCCGTCACGAATGCGAGCTGTACCATGGTTTGGAATCCATGTAAAACTGTGGGTACCCCCTTCCCCTACTAGTAACTTTCCTATTTTCCTACTTTTTTTAATTTAGTGCGATTTAATAAGAAAAGGCAATCTCATGTGCCTTAAGCGTGTTACGATGTCCTGGATATCTTAATGCATTATACATCCTAATGAGAATAGCCGCCGCGCCGCCAACGGGTCGGCTGTCTGCTCGAAGTCAGCATCAAACAAACCTTAACGTAATTAGTTGACAGACCGGTCTAGATAGTTTAAAATTAGATTTTGGGTACTTATAGTAATTCTAGCCTCGTTTCCAGAACGCAGTTGTCTAACATCTCAGATTATTGCTCTTGGCAAATTAGATATAATTTATTTTACATGGGTTCCAATAACTCTGTTGTACGGCTCGTAGCTCAGAGGCGTCGGGACTTGCCATCCATGCCAGAGGCCATGGGTTTGATTTCCGCCCCACTTTCTTTATCTTTCAAGTTGGATAAGTAAGTGCATTTCGTAACAATTACGAGCAGTTTCATCGTTTGAAACCCTTGTAGAACTGTAGGGCCCCTTCCCTTACTAACTGGTAGGGTTTAAGTGGGTTTGGGCCCGCCCGAGTTGGTACGGGATAAAATGATTGGATGAAAAGATGGTCGAAGCGGCAATGAAAAACTGTCAGTTCAAGCCGTACAATGAAGGTCCTAGCATGACACGTACCTAATTCCTTCGCGAATGCGGTGTGTTGAGCATGTCCAGTAACATACAACAAAATTCGTACGAGTTTTAATACTAATTTACAAACGCGCATGGTTCAAAATGCCCATAAACTCCAAAATGGCGATAGCGACGCAGAAATAAACGAACTGAGAGACGGAGACACGAGACACACCTACGGAAGTGTAAAACTGGTTTCCTGCTCGAAATAAAAACCGCGCGAACCGGACCGCTCCGACACCTGGTCCTTGAACAGTTGGCCGGCCACAAATCTACCGCTGCTTGTAGAATCGACCCACTTATTATTATCGAACAAGCAATTTAGGTCATTTGGGACAATCCATGTTGCATGTAACAAGGTGATTGAGAAAAAAACATACTATTAAGGCTTTATGTGCTTGTAAGTAACTAAGCTCAGTTCTGACAAAGCCTCTGCCCATATATATACCTCAAAACTAGAAGATGCGCGATAAGGTTTTACCCGCATACGTCCTAATTCATTTTGATTTGTGGTCGACTAAACATCTGAATGCAGTTCAATGCGACAAGACGGCGAAATTGTGCAGTAAAAAAGTGTTAAAACAGGACTGAAAAGAATAAAAAAGTTGCATGGAATGTTTAAATTCTCTATCAACTATTGAAAAGGTCGTTTCAGCCGGTGTGCCACAGGGATCTCACATTAGACTGCTATTGTTAATCATATTTATCAACGATCTCATCATCCGTCTAAGATGCAACTTTTTTTTAATGCTGATGACCCAAAAGTTTTCCGGGAAGTTTTCCAACAAGACCACTTAATATGACAGAAGGATGTTAAACGATTTTCGATCGGTGTAAAGAAAATCAGATGCCATTTTAATATTGAAAAGTGTTTTGTTGTAACCTTGTCTAGAAAACATCACCCAACGATGAGGAGTTGACCTTTGTAGATCACATTAAAAGCGTCCTCATACCTAAACATTTTGGATCAATTTTTGCGGTTAAAACGAGATAGCCAGAGCCCGACGTCGCTTAGTTAGAGCAGCTCGAAATAACTCTTTCTAAATGTGACCAACCTGAATAACGCGTGAAACTGTTTTTTTTATTGTTTCGTTAAAAAAATTGGGAAAAGTTAAACATGTTCTTCGCTGAATGGGTACCTAGATAATGTTAAGATCTTTGAAATGATATTAAAATAAATATTAGTTAATATCAATATAAGCCGTAAACTTGAAAAATAATATATTTGAGACCTGATTTAAAAAAAATTATCCATGCATAAAATATCAATTTCTGTAACATTTTTCTTTCTGTTTTGGTAGAAAGTGAGCTGGAATTATACATGTTTTTTTTTTTCAATGTCTCATTCCATAGACAAACCATTCGCATTGGCTAGTATAACCATCTAAAATCTATTTTATAAAAAAATATACCAGCGTTTCGGTTTAATATATCGTGTTCCTAAAGATTTTCGTCGGCCACAGAGTATAATTTATTTATACAATTAATATAATTGTAAGAAGCAATATGGAATAAGCAAACTTGGTGTGGTCTCCGTTCTACGCTGTACATATAAACCGAAGATTTTTTCGATTATTGTGTGAGAAGCGCCGCGAGATATGTGATCTCATCTTTCTATGATAGGTGATTCATATTAAGGTGATGGTTTCTTAAACGTGGTATTTTCATACACAGGTAAGTACTGAATAGTTGCACAAATATGCATGCGGTGCGCACAATTTTATTGGAATGTTACCTAGCATATATTAACATGGTGTTAATTATTGTTCTTTCATGGCAAATGTTCTGCTTTGTGTGCCAAAGAAATGAACAAAAAAAGTATCAAAACACGGGAGACGATTCAGCGGCAACGTCAGCTGACTGAAATCACGTTGCGCCATGTTTTTTGGAGCATGAGCGAGATAGAGCGCGTAAACAGACTGGCACGGGTTCTGTCTGAGGGAAGAAGACCACAGAATTATGTAATAGGAAGAAATTTAGAAGTAGTTTTAGCAGATTTGTTATCCGTTATATGCTATATGTTTATTTATTTATTTTATTTATTTATTAATATGGCTCACATACAGGATAAATCCGTATTACACAATCATAAACACATTTACAGTATAAAAAACGAACGAATCATCCTACAGGTAGTGGGTACAGCGTGTACAGTTATAGGTAGTCAGCTAAGAAAGTTTATGTCTACGATTCAACAATATGTTTAAAATAAAATAGTGAAAAAAAATTGAGAGAAAAAAAAAATGTCCGAAGTGGGTATCGAACCGCGGACAACCCGCTCGTATAAGTAGTCGTATGTTAGTCAAACATCAGTATATACGGGTAAATTAAAATATAATGACAGCAACATTTCGGGGAGTAAATAGGTAGAGAGGAAATATTTATGAAGAAATTATTAGAAGTACATTGCTTAAGGTGGCCCAACCCGGCTGGCCTAACTCATTCGCGGGCACGGTACAAAACCGTGCTGTTGCGCTCTGGGACCTTCTCTGTTTCAAAGAATAATACAGGCTCCGTGATGAGGAAGATGCAACATGTCCACAAAAAAGACAATGTGCATAGTGTATGATTTGGTAAGATTTACGAAAATTTTAATTTCAAAACGACTTATAGCTAAAAGTAAACCACGACCACTGTAGTCAAAAATCTAACAAAAACTAAATAGATCATAAATTTTGATTAAATAAGCTATGTCTGATGACTAATCTTTTTACGATGTTCTTACTTTATCATTGCGTAATCCACCTCCAAAGTTATTGTATAAAACGCGCAAACAATTCGAACTTTCGGACCTTATAACTTAGAAACCAAACACAATTTGACAATGCTAACGGTCATCAGACATCTAGTTCGATCAAATAAAGCTATTTTGAGCAACATTTTGGATCTCTTGACAAGAAATATGGGCGTGATCTTCTTTCCCCTTTTGTATGGGGAGATGAGCGGGTTGGGCCACCTTAACATATCGATGGCTTTACCTACCCATCCCGACTAGACAGAATTAAAAAATAAATGCATGTATTTAACAGATTGACAGGTATCGTAAAGTCAAATTGTGGGTGACATCGCTTGATATTATGAAGATTGAACAGCATATCTATATGTCACTGTTGAATACCTTTGGTATACAGTGACTGCAGGACTTAACTGGTAAACGTCGTGTCAATCCTGAGTCCGCATTATTTGAAGATCTAGATAGACTCATACGAAGGTCATGGACAACTCTATTCAAACGAATCTTCTAATCGACACCTGCGTACTCACAATGGTTCCACTTAGTTATATGCTCACACGGTACTTTGGTACAAAACGCGCGGCTGTTCTACCTCAGAACTTTTTTCCCGCCTAATTTAGTTCCCGGACACTCGACACGACGCGACGTTCGCGCCTGCGCAGCGTCGGGCGCGTGCCGTCTCGCTCGCACGCACGACGCCGCTCCCTCGCGGCCGCGAGGTTATATTGCCTCGCAAAAATGTTATTTAGCGCGGCAGCTCTCAAATTGGCAATGAATCAAGAGACAATACGAACGCTCGGGGTTTCCAAAGGGAATGAATTATGAAAGAACATTCTTGAACAGGGAGCTTGCAAAGGGATAAACTATGCAGAAGATGAGCTGCGATGTATGGTAGGAATGACGATTATTACGGTACGGTAGACGCCTCATGACACGAGCCTCTTCGTGCGGTGATTGGTCCAACTGCATTCCTTCCCGTGCATTTCGTAAGAACCGACTAAGGGATTTGTCGTCAGTGGTTCGGATTCCACCTAAAACTGTATACTTTCCTTACTTTAGGTTTATTACAAAATTTATTTCTAAACTACGTTTGTATGGAGAGCGTAATTGAGTGATAGTACCTATACAATTATAGATACTCATAAACCTCAGTTTTAAAGTAGAAGAAAATTATATATGACAAAAGCATATCACTGACTTGAAGCTGACCACACCACGCTTGCAACACAAAAAGTTTGATTTTATAATCTGACAGGGACCATGTTGAATGCAGTGACGCGCGGTTGTGGCGGCCCTACCCACAACATAGGCGTTCGCGCCCTCGATTAGCGGAGTTAGCCTTCGCGTTAGCTCGTAAACCGCACCGAACCGGTTCTGTGCGCAGATTCTGGCTTCGGAAGCCTCTAGGCTTCACGAGCGGTTGTCTATCTCGACGGTTACCTGACTCGTGAGAGATCTCATACCTAGGTCTGTGGCTACATTTAATATATTCCGGGAGGTCACGACATTTTTGGTCACGATAAGGTAAATGGCTGAATCTGGGTTCATATGCTAGAGACGAACCCTCTCATCCTAAATATGTCGGTCTGCCTGCGCCAAGTGGTTGCGTTATCTAGATTTGCTATATAAAATGTATTTATTTATTTATTAAGGCGAGCTCACAGTGCCTTTACATAACAATAGAAAAATAATATAAATGAAAAATGTATGTTGGTATGTACCTACTGAAGAATGTACGACTATCTAGGAACATTGATACCTATTAGTTATGCAACAATAACCAGTCGGTTTTAGATTAAATACTTAAATATATCTAAAGTTGAATCTGTAACCTAAATCGCATATAACTACCAAATGCAAACAACAATGTACAAACAAGTATGTACTGATACTTTTATGATTCGTTATTTGCAGTTGTAATACTTTTTTTTTGACACTATAACTATTTTTTCAGGCGCCTTATTTACGTAACGCAACCACTTGAAACAGACAGACTGACACATTTAGCTTCAGAGGGTTGGTCTTCATCCTGTGAACTCAGTTTCAGCCATATACGTTATCGTTACCATTTTGTCGCGACCTCCTAGTCTAATATGTTGCTGGCCTAAACTCTGTTTCGGGTAAACCAGTATGTTCTAGACAAATTCAGTTAATAATGAGTCATCCTTACCTAACGTCGTCGTCTTTGATCATATATGTAGAAATCTAATAAAAATTGTTTCCGTATCGATCCCTTTTTTCGCATGCAACATATGGCACCATAGCAACAAAAAAAACGAAAGGGGTGGCGAAGGAGCCCATTAACATTCGACAACATACCTATGAGTGGATTAGATAATGCCATGTCGGATTTGGTCACCCCATTGTACGTAACCGCGTAGTACTTTGGGGTTATAAGTCTGAGCATCCGATTGTATTGCATACCTACATTTAGATGTTGTTGTTTATGTGGAAATCTATACAATCCGCCATTATTGAAAATTCCTGGGAAATGAATACAGAGTGGATTTTGCAATTTGGGCCTACAGGGCCAAATAGAATTTTTAATCAGTTCATTAAAAATCAACACTTTCCTTTAGTTAGCCTGATAACATTACTTCATAGGATTTGTTCCTTATAAGTGACACTATTGACTGGTGCAATAATACAGGTTGCTTTATTTTTCTGAAAATCATCGAATTCCGATTCCCGGCTATGAAAACGATTTTTCCAAAAATCTAATAATGTAGTTTTAGTTTTTATAAAAATCGGCCTCATGACTCCTTTAAGTGTTTTTTACTATTTCTTATAGTTTCGGATTTTGGCTCTGAAGACCCAGTTGAAAAATTCACCTGGATACTGCCTGAAATGTAATGTGTTTAGTAACATACATTTTACTATACACATTTATAGATTTTCTAAACTGGAATTAGAAATGTGTATTTGCGATATCGGCAGTCGGTCTATCTCTCTAATAACAATTTGGAACAGTGTGGAGCAAGCACGCAACCCCCAGACAAAGCATGACATAAGAAATGCAGCATCTAAGAGCTAAGAATAGCTAATAGCTAGCACAAGATAAGAATAGCTGTTCACAAGAAAATTTTGGAGCTCATAATCAAATATTTATACAGTGTGAATGTGTCATTAACACAATTTGCTCTGCTGCTGAAGAGAATTATTTTCCTACGGTACGATATTAAATTTCATACATATTAATTTGAGTTTCGGTGACATATACATTTGAAGCATAGTAACCAGATTTTTAAAATAATCTGAAAGAGTATTTATTGGTGGTGACATTCGTCGGAAGCAGGAATAAATGGGTGACATTCGTCGGAAGCAGGAATAAATGTCCTAATAACCTTTAGGAATTGCATATAATGCATAGAAAATGCATTCATTTCCTAGGTCAAATATTGGTTAAGAAACTTGGACAAATTATTTTACACATTTCCTTAATTGGCTCTGCATTGGAAACATTTCCTTGGAATTGTATACAATTGCTAGGTTTCATAAATTTTTGCTAAATATACATAATATGAATACAGCTTGTTGAGAATGTCAAACATAATTTCAGAGTGGATTCAGTATCCGAAATAGAGAATTTTTTTGCCAAGAAACTACAAAAATAATTATTTATTTCACTAAGCAAGCAAATTCGAAATATATGTACAGAAAAATAAACTGAACAGTAACAGGTTTCAAATAATCTATGTATAAGTAGGTATCAGTGCAAAATATCAAATTGCTAAAGTGGTTTTAAAATAATTTGTAAACTGGGTATGTTTTTTTATGTAACTGGACATGGATGGCTAACACCACTAGTACCACAATCACAGTCAAGATCCCAACATACCGCAATTCCGAAGGAAATTAACATGCCCTGCCAGGAACACCCTGAGGCTGAGATAAATAGTCGTAACAGAAACTAAGACTAACGAAAAGTAGTACTTTGTGACGTCAAATTGAACTACTTTAGATTTCGTCCATACAAGATGTGTCCAAGTGACGTCACAAAGTACTACTTTGCGTTAGCATTAGTTTCGGTGACGACTATTTATCTCAGCCTAAGACAGCTACATTGAACTGAATGGAAAACACGGACAATCATTCATTGCCACTTCGACAATCTTTTCATCAAATGCGATGGTACCAACCCGGGCGGGTTTAACCCTTTTTTTATACTGACATGGATGACTAATAACACACAACTACCGTTATGATATTAGCCCAATACACCACATTCCTGAAGGAATTAGGCGCCTTGTCAGGACCTTCCCTTTATGAGCACCTATTTACCCTACCACCTAGTATGGGAAGGGGACATGGAGAGGACATATTACATGAATTCCGAACCATGGAACAGCTCGCATTCGTGACGAAATGTAGTTACATCTCATAATGAGAAAGAATGTAGGGCATGAACGGGGCGGGGATTTGAACCCAGAGCTCCTGGATGCAAGGCAAGTCAAATATTGGTTAAGAAACTTGGACAAATTATTTTACACATTTCCTTAATTGGCTCTGCATTGGAAACATTTCCTTGGAATTGTATACAATTGCTAGGTTTCATAAATTTTTGCTAAATATACATAATATGAATACAGCTTGTTGAGAATGTCAAACATAATTTCAGAGTGGATTCAGTATCCGAAATAGAGAATTTTTTTGCCAAGAAACTACAAAAATAATTATTTATTTCACTAAGCAAGCAAATTCGAAATATATGTACAGAAAAATAAACTGAACAGTAACAGGTTTCAAATAATCTATGTATAAGTAGGTATCAGTGCAAAATATCAAATTGCTAAAGTGGTTTTAAAATAATTTGTAAACTGGGTATGTTTTTTTATGTAACTGGACATGGATGGCTAACACCACTAGTACCACAATCACAGTCAAGATCCCAACATACCGCAATTCCGAAGGAAATTAACATGCCCTGCCAGGAACACCCTGAGGCTGAGATAAATAGTCGTAACAGAAACTAAGACTAACGAAAAGTAGTACTTTGTGACGTCAAATTGAACTACTTTAGATTTCGTCCATACAAGATGTGTCCAAGTGACGTCACAAAGTACTACTTTGCGTTAGCATTAGTTTCGGTGACGACTATTTATCTCAGCCTAAGACAGCTACATTGAACTGAATGGAAAACACGGACAATCATTCATTGCCACTTCGACAATCTTTTCATCAAATGCGATGGTACCAACCCGGGCGGGTTTAACCCTTTTTTTATACTGACATGGATGACTAATAACACACAACTACCGTTATGATATTAGCCCAATACACCACATTCCTGAAGGAATTAGGCGCCTTGTCAGGACCTTCCCTTTATGAGCACCTATTTACCCTACCACCTAGTATGGGAAGGGGACATGGAGAGGACATATTACATGAATTCCGAACCATGGAACAGCTCGCATTCGTGACGAAATGTAGTTACATCTCATAATGAGAAAGAATGTAGGGCATGAACGGGGCGGGGATTTGAACCCAGAGCTCCTGGATGCAAGGCAAGTCAAATATTGGTTAAGAAACTTGGACAAATTATTTTACACATTTCCTTAATTGGCTCTGCATTGGAAACATTTCCTTGGAATTGTATACAATTGCTAGGTTTCATAAATTTTTGCTAAATATACATAATATGAATACAGCTTGTTGAGAATGTCAAACATAATTTCAGAGTGGATTCAGTATCCGAAATAGAGAATTTTTTTGCCAAGAAACTACAAAAATAATTATTTATTTCACTAAGCAAGCAAATTCGAAATATATGTACAGAAAAATAAACTGAACAGTAACAGGTTTCAAATAATCTATGTATAAGTAGGTATCAGTGCAAAATATCAAATTGCTAAAGTGGTTTTAAAATAATTTGTAAACTGGGTATGTTTTTTTATGTAACTGGACATGGATGGCTAACACCACTAGTACCACAATCACAGTCAAGATCCCAACATACCGCAATTCCGAAGGAAATTAACATGCCCTGCCAGGAACACCCTGAGGCTGAGATAAATAGTCGTAACAGAAACTAAGACTAACGAAAAGTAGTACTTTGTGACGTCAAATTGAACTACTTTAGATTTCGTCCATACAAGATGTGTCCAAGTGACGTCACAAAGTACTACTTTGCGTTAGCATTAGTTTCGGTGACGACTATTTATCTCAGCCTAAGACAGCTACATTGAACTGAATGGAAAACACGGACAATCATTCATTGCCACTTCGACAATCTTTTCATCAAATGCGATGGTACCAACCCGGGCGGGTTTAACCCTTTTTTTATACTGACATGGATGACTAATAACACACAACTACCGTTATGATATTAGCCCAATACACCACATTCCTGAAGGAATTAGGCGCCTTGTCAGGACCTTCCCTTTATGAGCACCTATTTACCCTACCACCTAGTATGGGAAGGGGACATGGAGAGGACATATTACATGAATTCCGAACCATGGAACAGCTCGCATTCGTGACGAAATGTAGTTACATCTCATAATGAGAAAGAATGTAGGGCATGAACGGGGCGGGGATTTGAACCCAGAGCTCCTGGATGCAAGGCAAGTCCCCGCGCCACTAGGCTACGAGCCGCGTGGGTCGCTACTCACCGGGGTACTGCCAGAGCGCGGTGGGCGGCGGGGCGAGCGGTGCGGGCGGCGCGTGTGACGTCACCGGCCAGCTACAGCCCGCCAGCTGCGGCGCGCGCTCCTCGCAGTGCAGCAGCGCCCCGCCCACGGCGCCCACGCCCACCGTCATGGCCGCCGCCTCTGTCGCACGCCCGGGGAGACACGCGCGGCGTTAGCACGGCACGGCAGTGGCGCGACAAGCTCGCTCGCTCGTACACGCGCGCACGCCCGCTCGGCACCGGCACCGAGCGGGCGTGCGGGGGTGGTACAGACACGGCCACAGGTCTGAGTTAAATAGTTGTAACTTAACTAAAACTAACTGAAAGTAGTACTTTCTCATGTCACTTTTGACACTAGTTAAATTGTTACTTTCGGTTAGTGTTAGTTCCAGTTGCGACTGTTTATCACAACCGCCAAAGTGAGGTAAACAAGTCGTACTTTTAGCCCCGATTGCACGAAGAGACGGCTGAGTTAATCAATGTTCAAACACGTCACTTTTAGTGAACCGCAAAGAGTTTCTTCCATACTGTCCGTACAAAGTGACGTGTTTAATCATACGTTGACGTTGATTTTGATGTTTTGCCCTTTCGTGCACTCGACCCTTAGTGGGGGAACGGCAGAATATATAAAATGCAGATCGTATAAAATAATGTTTCGACGAAAAATTAAAAACCATGCACAACGTATAATAAACAGATCGTATAATTTGATAAGTAGTGCATGAAGAAGTTGAAAAAAATAAGCAACTATTTTCTTCATGCATAACGTATAAATGTCAAAACGCATAAAATTTTAGTATCTGCATGTTGCATGTTGATCTTTAGATTCAATCGAAAACTGTTTATAATGCGAAACATTTTTATTCCATAAACGCCCATTTTATTTTGAAACTGTCTTCATGCATAACGTAGAAAATTATACATTGTGGATTTTATACGATGTGCATGGTTTTGATATTTTGCGAAAAGTACTTTTATAAGTTGTGAATTTTATACGTACAACTACGACAATTAATTTCATCTAGAAGTCTACACATTTGCACACAATTAAACACGTATTGTGCATCACCAACATCAAAAATAGACTACTCGAAAAAAATATCATCTTTAAAATAAATTAGCGGTAAAGTTATGAAAGCCGTGTTTTTTAATTTTAGTGGCAAAGGAGAATATCCATAATAAAAGTGTCGAGTTTGTGAATTAGCTACAATAGAAAAGTGCATTCGTTGTTAGAAGTTTAAGTTAACAAAAAAATTTCGTGATTTTTTCGTGAATTTTCTAACCGGCGGATTATCAATATCAAATAAATGATTGTATTTTAACTTCCAATTTTTCCAAGCGTCTTCACATCACATCAGCACACACTATATTATTACACATTGTCCTATATTATTTGCGCATAGCGTGTTTAAAAAAAAATCCGACGAATTGAGAACCTCCTCCTTTCTTTTGAAGTCAGTTAAAAAAGAGATGGAAGTTTATTTTTCTCTTGATGGCGCTATCTATGAACGATGTTATGATTTTTTTTTAATAATGGTCTGGCAAGTACAGTCTGCTAGTTTAGTTTATGTAAACGAATTTTCAAAAATCTATATCTAGTACAGTTTCCTGGAGTATAAAAGAGTTAAAATTATGGATTAAAATTATAAAACAGAGCTGCGTTTTTGTATTGTATTACCAGGTTGGCACCGGTTGTCTTGCCCATAGACGAATGGTCATTATCATTGTAATAATACGTAGGTATTTTTGTCAAACAATCGTTTCATTACAATACTTATAGTAAAATACAACACGACTTTGACAGTGTTACCGGAAGATGTCCGTTTTATTATTTAAGACTTACCTAGATAAATGTGTGTTTACCTACTCATAGAAGTCTAAATTATTTTCCTGCCTCTATAAGTTTCGCTTACCTATCTATTATGCGTAACAAAGTTGGTTTTAGTAATGGGTATATTGATTTGATTTTAAATGAAAACGTATTACAATGTTCGTATCAATCAACTTTACAAATCGCCACATTGTTGGGTAACTTTTGCAACAGACTCGTTTCCTAGTGCCGAAAATTGATTGCAGATTGCATCACACCGAATGTATTTCAAATCACCAGTTACTTTTAGTTGTTTGAGTTCCCTGAATAAGGATGTAAAATATCTGAACGGGGAATGTCTTTAAATGCAATTGAATTGAATTGCAATACATTTTTAACAAAAAGTTAAAAACGATGCACCAAGAAGTGGAATGCATTTACTGTTTGTGATTTAAAGGGTGCCAAAAACTGAAGTTAAAGAACAACAATGTTTACTTACCCATCGATAACTACTTATTTGAGGCCACCCATGCATATCAGACTAAATGCTAATCGAACATTTCTCATATCAAAAGAATGGACTGTAATAGTTTATTTCAATTTACACGATAATTCGCCTAATCAGGAGACCATAGTGAAAGGTAATAGAAATCGGGTTGAACTACACGAACCTGAACCTCATTGTAACACCTGTTTTCCTTATTCGTTTAGCGAAGAAACTGACAGTACCACAATACCGCTACGACAAGCAAACTAAGCGCGAAATACTCTTGACCAATTACTCATTCAAAGCGGGGGGCTGATTCCTAGTGGAAAACCGACAGGTAACATGAAAGCACATGAAAGGGTTCAAACCTTTCCGGAGTACTAAATCGCAGAGGAGGCTAATGCTGGTCGGCTAGGAAGAAATAGCATCTTAAGGCGGTATTACATGGCAAACAATGGCATTTAACTTAGCTTTTTTTTTATGTGACTGGACATGGATGGCTAATACCACAAGTTCTGTCATGGTATTAGCCCAATACACCACATGGGAACTAGGTGCCATGCCAGGACCTTCCTTATATTGCACGGATACATTGAACTGGATGGAAAACACGGACAATTTTCATTGCCGCTTCGACCATCGTTCATCCCATGCGATGGTACCAACCCGGGCGGGATAAACCCTACCACCTAGTAAGTAAGGAAGGGGACCTACAGCTTAACGTGGAATCCGAACCACGGCCAGCCTCTCTCAACGGTCGAATGGTCACCCATCCAAGACCAGACCGGACCATAAACTCTCAAGATAAATTTCATCAAATCTGTAAATGTCTCACCGAGAAAAAATACACGTTTTGCATGTGTGGTAAATCGACGAGCATATGTTGAGGTTTGTTTGACTTTCCACGAAAACGCCGTCAACAAAATGCGATAACGAGTTCAGAGAAGAATTTGGTTCAAAACGAAACAGAGCAATGCAATAATCCTTAGGTTAAAAGGGCACTCAAGAAAATAGTCGCCGGGTCCTAAGCGAGGTCCTAAGTAAAAACGAAGGCGTCGTCGTCGCGTAAAATCGAAAAAAAAAAACAATTAAGTTCGTTTTCTTCTCACGAAACAAATTCCCACAATTAAATGAAATATTGGAGCAGCAGCAAGCTGCAGGAGAAATAAAAAGAACGAGATAATGAGAGAACCAAGGCACGTGCTGGTCACTGGCATCTCGCTCGCTCACATCTTACCGTCACCTTCTAGCACAGACAGAATGTGCTGCTATGAAGAGTCTAGCATATTAACAGATAAACTTGGGTTATTTTGGAACATGAGTGGAATACGTTTGTTGTTCGTCTCTGTGGAGATGTTTCAGGTTATAAGTGCACCACTGCGTCCCTGGCATAGCCTTCCCGTTATTTATAGATATGTGGTACTAAAGTAATAAACTGAAAATAACTTTAAATTATATAAAAACTTTAGTCAGTGTAACCATATGACAAATGTATTGCGGTTTTTCTTATATGAGAAATCAATACCTAGAGATAAATATATAATAGAGTTTCACAGATCTAAGCTTGAATAGTTTTAAAAATAGAACGGGAAATAAAGAAAGAAATCACACCATTTCAGCTAACCAATTTTGAATTATCTTCGATTATCGCATGTACTCGGCGCCACAAGAAATGAGTGGGGGTTCGCATCGTTCTCGTTCTCTCCAGGGCAGCGGCGCAATGCCGTCTCGCTCTCTCAAAATACACCTCCACACCGACGCTGATAGCCTAGTAGGCGGCGCGCTGAGGAAAAGGGTTTATCCGATGCCTGTTTGCCGCGCTAGACCGAAGCTTTGGCTTTTTTATCGTCAGTTTTCCGATAAAGGCGCCGTTTTCTAAGCTTGTCGCTTGTGGTCACTTGTGGAAAATGCGTTTATGTCGCGTCGTCTATCTAATGACAGGTTAGAACGATTTACGACGCAAGCACGTGTGTCCGGCTACTCACGCTACCTGTCAGCGTAAAAATAGCTCGGCTTAGCACCGCTGGTACGTAAATGCATCGAGAATACACCAAACTCAAACAATTTGGCTAAAGTCACATCGTGAAATTAGGGTATTATTAAAATGTGCTAATCCACAAATAGACTGTGTATCCCCAAGATTTTTTTTGCAAACATCAAAACTTTCCTATTTCATTCCAACTTCCAAACGTTCCTATTTTTTCGTTAGCAACCGATTTGGATCATATTTGCATGAAATAATTGGGCAAATTTAATTATTATCTATTATTCGCGTCGATTAATAATACATAGATGCTTAGGTAAACATAATTGATAGCAGGCAATGTTAGAATTTATAAGAAACCCTATAAGGTTTTCGCAGTCTTAGCTTGTCATGGGAGTTTCTCGAGTCCATGCCCAAGGAGCTAAGGACTAAACTGAACATACTTATACACACATACATTACAAAACCTAGTTAACCTAACCTAATCTAGACCACAGAAAAAATATATATTTTTTAAACATTCAAATACGTTTAAATATGACATTTTCATATGACATCGCCTCATGCAAACGAAACCAACGCTGTTTCAGTCGAAATCGAATCCTATTCTCCAAACACGTGGTCTGCCTAGACGCGCAGTTACCAGGAGTCGAGGAAATAGCAGCCTCTGCCATTCCACGCATTCCACTGACGACTCAGCTAGCTAGGTAGAGTATGTTATGCGTGGTGGTAGGAGGCACAAAATTAATCCTAATACATCATTATTCTATCATATTCATCATATTCTACAACATTCGATAGTGTGCGTTCACCATTGCTTTTCAATATACTTTTATGTGCTATGGCCTAATGCGGCCTACTACACAGAATTTAGTTCTTCTGTAGCCTGCAATGTATAATGTTATTAACTAGATTCTTGTAAAATTTATTGTTGTAACCTATTGTTTTTTTTAAATTAATTATGTATATACGTGTGTTTTTTGGAAAAAAATTATTGAAATTGAAATTGAACATATTTGAGTTTGTTTATGTTTCCTCTGAGGTTTGTTTGTTACGCTTTCACGTAAAAGCCACTGGACGGCAAGCAACTATAACTAATATTATATTTATGCAACCTGACATGAATGGCTAATACCACATACCAACCGTCATGATAAGCCCAATACACCACATTCCCGGAAGAATTAGGTGGCATGCCAGGACCTTCTGGATGGAAATCACGGACAATTTTTCATTGCCGCTTCGACCTCATTACATATTTTCATCAAATTGTTTATTGTTTATTCATCATCCATAGACAGTACACTGCACTCGGATTTGTCATATTTTATCCTAAGCCAGTTCGGCAATCCCAGCGAAGAAGAACTGGCAAGAAACTCCGTTGGTTTTTTTTTTTAAACTTAGTCTAAATTTATTTTAGAATCTCAGGTAAAAGCGCTAAATTAATATGAATTGATGAGAATCAACAACCATTGACAACAAACTGAATAAATGTTAACCTGTTATTTTTCTTGTATTTTATCACTTATTGGTACTTAACTATCGCTTTAGGTGTTATCACAAACATTTTGGTGAAAAAAAAATACTGAACTTGCTCACAAATTTTCACAAAAGCTTCGCCATTTTGAAAAATGTGTAAAAATGTCACAAAACTTTTGTTTATGCAAAAACACCCTCGCGAGGTCTACAGCTCAGATAAGTTCTATAGTAGGATTTTGTTTTAAGGTGCGTGGTGAACATTTATTCAGTTTTAAGCTAGATGCAAAAACAGACTCGCGATGTCTACAGCTCAGAGAGTCAAAAGTTAGTTAATTTGTTTAATTTATTCATAAAACATGAACACATTAGACATTAGTGTTAATATTTTATTGGGGACCCTACATTGTGTCAGTGACTTGATATTTGGAAGGGATATGTGGGAAGTTTCACGGCTGTACATGTCTATTATTGTGAATGTACAGACAGACATGTTCAAGCGTCCCCCAGTTCATAGTCTCCAGTCCAACTGCCTAGCGTAGCCAAACTCCTCTCTGTTGCTGCGACCCCACTCCGTGCGCGATGCGCCGGCTACGCGTCTACCACTTCGGAAAAGACTCGTGTCCCTTCCTTACGCTACCCGACTTGAATTTTACAGATTTGTAACGCTTCGAGAACCATTTCTCTCCGGTTCATTATTTTATTTGAGAACAAACTCATATATCCATTATAATGCGATGCAATTCCATAACTTCAAATGTTAGAATGAACTCAAAAATATCGCTCCAGACTGCTTACGTCGCCGTCAGCTTACTTCAAAGCTCTATGCCACGAAAATATACAGGCTACCACTCCGTGACTATAAATCAGTAAGCAATTATTATGATTATTATTTCGTTACCTAGCTGATATTTAGATGTGATGCCAAACTTCCTGAGGCGCTCTGGTGCTAGCCAAAACGCGAAGTTTTACCAAAGTTTTTTGAGTACATTAGTCTCACGTTAAGAAATCGAGTTATTTAACTTGCTTCCGTAAATTATATTTCTTAACGTCTGACCGTTTTGACTAAAGTTAGAAAACTTAATGGAGACGGACTTATTTGTTTTTCTATACTAATAATAAATCTGTAAGGGTTGTTCATGTAGTAAGTTGATTTGTTTTCGAAGATACTTCGTTTGTAGACTTTGTATATGATACTAAGACTAAATTGATGATTTTTAGAAATCAGTTCTGTATGTATGTATGTATGTATGTATGTATGTTCCTCTATAACTCTTAAACCGATCATCCGAATTTGATGAAACTTACTACACGTACTCGTATATATGAATACACGGGACACAGGATAGGCTATATATATAATTCAGTTCCGCTTACATTAAAGATGTAGTTGTCATACAAACCGAAATGCCCCGAGGCGGCGCGGCGGCTACTATCTGCCTTTATTTCTACGTTTACTTATTCTGAGCCCCTTTGCGTGGCTTTTTGATACGGTTTTCATGAATATAAGGAGCGATCAACGAGAAAGGATTGCGTATGTAATTTTTTAATATTTAATACAAACTTAAAGAGAAAAATGAAAACGATGTACTCGAAAATTATAGGTGTTAAAAAAGTTTCACGATATCATGTGGAGCGATATCTTCGAACCACTCGCCCGATTTATTTGCGTATTTTATCAACGTATAGCAACTCTGGGCGCAGTTGCCGTTTTCGATGTTGAAGGTGGCTGTGGTTCGTATTTCTCATAAAACTTTGTAAAAGTAAGAAAGGTGGTAGGGTTAATCCCGCCTTTGTTGGTTTTTTATCAATTTCTATGTAGCAGTGCCAGTGCAGTAAGGTTCTAGCGGCACATGCTTTTAAAATTTGCTCCCAAATGTTTAGCTCTAAATGGGAATATGTCGATGTTTATCATTAAATCATGCCATATCGGTTCAAACGATTTTGATTAAATTTTGTAGATGGATACATAGTCTGGGACCAGCCTTTTGTTGTGTTACTTTTTATCCAGGAAATAATTCAGACCGAAATCAATCCAACACGACATTGACCCGAGCGGAGCCGGGTACCGCAGCTAGTTTATAAATATGTGTTTACTTACATCTAGCGCTCATCCTTTCAAAGTTCCAATGCGAAAGTTCGAGTTCGAGACAAGGAATTAACTATTAGTTAACATAATATGTTAACTAATAGTTAATAATAGTTAAAGTATTTTTAGCTACAAAATGTTCTAGGATATTAAATTTCCGGGGGTCTGTATAAGCTCTGCCTACCCATCCGGGGAAAGGGCTTGATGTTACAGTATGTAGTATGTATTTTAGTATGTACGTATGGGAAAAAATGTTTATAAATTATCCCAACACAAACTGTTTGCAGAGCAAAATGAATCGATTTATTTTTTAAGAAACATGTCAACTTGCTATCGGTGCAGCAATACCCCATGAGTCGAACAAATATCACTAAATACTGGGTTACAGGGCAGAACTATGAACGCAAAGGAAACCGATTCTAAAAATCACAGACAATCGTGAGTTCGCGACATGTCGGAAACGCTTGTCACTCATCGCACCCATTATTATACTTTAAGAGGTGTCATTCTTACTTTACTATGGAGTTAGGGAGGGGCTTTCAAAATCGATGAACTACAAACAATTTGCAGAATTGCTTAATAAGTGCCTTGCGGACATTAAGTGAAGTTTGAGAGTTTCAAAGAAATCATAGTAAGTATTTTCTCATGTTTCCATTATAGGTTTCCATTACATTTTGAACTTAGGCAATATAACATTAAGGTTGATATTAAGGATTGTAGTGGCGACAGTGGGGCATTGCATGCGTTAACGACGTTTTCGTTGAGATAAAAGAAATCGTTCAATATCGTTCATTAATAGTAATGGAAGGATGGAGGGAGATTGGGGCGAGAGGCGAGGGGGTGAGGGTGCGAGTATTGATTCCGGAAATTTCGTAGGTTTCTCTCAGTAGCCGAAGGGGACCACTTTTCCAAGGGTATATCAGGATAATACGTCTATCCTGTGTGTGTTTTTGTTAGTACAGATATAAAATTCCTCTCGTCCTTTTCTACAGATTTGACTTTTATTTCCAAATTGATTTAGTGCATTTTCATTGCACATTCGTGGTGGGCCGTTTTTTAGAGCAATTTCGTAAGTGGCATATTGTGGTAAGTTTAATCAAACTCACTAGCTAGATGGACTTATTAAAAAATTAATATTTTTCGATTCATGATCTGGGCAAAAAAAGGACGAAGTCAGTTAGTCATTGACAGTGCATTAACTTTAAAATAGGTACCTACGACACTATGTTAAAAAAAATAGTGGCAGAGTTAACGATTCCTTTTTTGTGATCCGTAGTTTCCTTTGAAATATTTAGTACTTGGTGTGTAATGCATGTGATTATCTTTTTTATCATTATAGAACATTGGCTTGACTAATTTACAGTAAATAAACTTCGGTAGAGATTTAGGCATTCAGTTTTGGCTTCAAAGTTATCGAGACGCGTAACAAACAAAATGTCGGCACGATATCACGTTGGCATTGCACGTTTTAAGACCGTTGCAGACGATGCGTATTACTAATCTTTAGTACTAAAGCGGCATTCAAACATTTCATAGCATATTTAATTGTATACACGGTTGCAGTGATTCATATATTATCTACTATCAGACTGTCAACCTTTCCATTATGTGATCTATCATAGCGATAGAATATAAATAAAACATAACATAAAAACGAATGCATCTGTTTACTGCTCTCATGAGTTTATCTCGCGGCCGTCACGCCCGTCGATGTTTGTATACAATTATTAGCTATTCTCCGTTATTATAAACTCTCTACCTTTCATTATAAATCAAGTTGTGTTAGTGTAACAATTTAGTATAACAATATTACTTAAGCATGTATCTACATGTAATCTTAAACCGATCTTTGTCCAGTTCAGTTCTTACTCAGATCTCCGACACGATGTAGACCTGGTTTAGGGCTTCTTGCTGGAAGTCCTAATACTGATCGAGTATAATTAAAATACAACAGTCAAGTAGATTTTACTAACCCTCTCTTGTTTATAAAAGTAGTACTGGCGCAAGCTGCTACGCATTGTCTGCACCGGGCCTAATATTTTGTTTTTTGTGCACAGAGCAACCTATGGATCACGCCAGACTCTCATCTAAGAAGCGTCGACTTCAGGTGCTTCTTCACGTTACGTTTGAAGGAGGCGTTCTGTTGCAGAGTGTGTGTGTACATGTGTGTGTGTTGTTTTTATTATGTAACTTTACATGAATAGCTAGTACAATACACTGGTTTTGTGATGGAATTAGGTGTCATATAACAGGACCTTTCTTTTATGAGCACGGCTACATTTAACTGGATGGAAAATACGGACAATTTTATTGCCGTTTCGACTATCTTTTCATCCATAGCGATGGTACCAACTCGGGCGGGCTTAACCCTACCACCTAGTAGGGGAAGGGGTCCTCCAGTTGTACAAGGATTCCGAACCATAGAACAGCTCGCATCCGATACCAAATGCACTCATCCAACTTAGAAAGAGAAAGTGATGCACGAACGGGGCCAGGATTTGAACCCATGACCTCTGGCATGGAAGGCAAATCCCTCCGCCACTAAGCCACGAGCTGTCGCTCGTGACAGCGGTTCATATCGGATCAGAATGCACAGCTTCGCAGAAGCCGCCTCCCACTCGGGAGCGGAATTTAATCTCTCAGCTGAGCGAGTTTTAATTTTGTAAGTTGCCTCGAGCAAACCCGCTACTGAAACTTGGAAACTCGCCTCTAATTTAACCCCCCTAAAGGTGAACTTCGTTCGACTACTTTGCGGGTGCTTACAGAGGGAGAGAGATAGCGAAGCAGACCTTTGTGTTTGGAGGAACGAGACGGCGAATCGGTCTGGCTGACTGCAACCGAATACCGCGTTCGCGTTGATAGCTTTTAAAAAAAAATAAGGCACTCAGCCATATCTATCTACTAAGAAATGCAGTTGATCCGAGATGTTTATAATATGATATTTAATATCAAAATAAATGAATATACGTTTTATTAGTGATTTTTATGAAATACCTATTTTAACAAGGTAGTTAGGCCCTTGCCTGCGATAATAAAATGTTTTATTTTTCATTTATTTTTTTAATATTTCCAAAATGGACCTGAAAAATGTAAATTCATTTCAAATTCTTTTGGAAATCTATAATCTAATTTATCTAATAGTTTTAATATAAACATTTAGCAAAACAAAATCACGGCGATCAGTTTCTCGGTATTATCTCTATGAATAATAGAGCGAAGGACTAGTTAACTATTAATTTGGCTTTGAAATTTTAAAATAAAATTTCCATAAAAATTCCATTCGTTCCAAACACACAAAGGGGAGGGAATAACTTAACTTCCGAACGAAAACAGGTTCGCTTTGACAACAAACGTACATGGACTCATTCGACAGGTAGAAGTTCCATATCAATAGATATAAGTAGTCATACCTACCTAGTGATGCTGTGATGGTTTAAAACGGTCCCAGTGCATTCCGTCCCGTGCATGCCGTATGAGACGGCATAAGGGTTTGGCTATTTGAGTTTCGGATTCCATTTAAAACTATAGGTACGAACTTACCTACTATGTGGTAGAGTTAATCCCACGAGGGCTCTGTACACCTAAGTATTTTATCTATTTTTGTGTTAATAATCTAACGTTGTACTAATTATTATGACAAGCTTTTTACACCTAAATTACACCAAAATTTTCATTACCTTTATCTTTGGCAATTTATAATTAGGTTGTTTAAATTAATTAATTAAGATTATTTATCACGCTCTAAACCTCGGTTTACTGCTCGTTCTTTGTGTTGTTAGTGCAATGTATTTTAACCATGAATATTGTAAATGACAATTTCAAGTGTAGTTTACTACCATATGACTGCTGATTTAAAATAAATAAATAAACTCGGACTATCAAAATATTGATTGAACGATGGTCGGAGCGAGAATGAAAATTGTCCGTGTTTTCCATCAATTTCAACGTAACCGTGCAATATAACGGCCCTGGCGGCGTGGCACCCAGAATTCCCACGAGATGTGTTCACCTAATATCATGACCACACCCTCATATTATCCATCCATGGCCAGGTAAAAAAACCTAAAAAAGAAAGCCCATTCAGGGCAGATAAAAAATAAATCCAAAGGAATGGGGTCAATTCGCACTAACTACGACGAGATGAAAATACGCGACCATAGTGAAGAAAACTCGAAGCTTATTGTAGGTTTTTTTTTTTTTATCTGACTGGACATGGATGGGTAATACCACACCTTCTGTCATGGTATTAGCCCAACACACCACATGGGAACTAGGTGCCATGCCAGGACCTTCCTTATATTGCACGCCTACATTGAACTGGATGGAAAACACGGACAATTTTCATTGCCGCTTCGACCATCGTTCATCCAATGCGGTGGTACCAACCCGGGCGGGATTAACCCTACCACCTAGTAAGTAAGGAAGGGGACCTACAGTTTAACGTGGAATCCGAACCACGGCCAGCTTCTCTCAACGGTCGAATGGTCACCAATCCAAGACCAGACCGGACCCAGCGTTGCTTAACTTCGGAGAGCGATCGCCGAAGTGTCGCGCCACTGGGCCACTGAGGCTGCGTAAGCGACCACACCTAAGAAACGTCAAAACGATCATACCTGTCAAGTGTTATTTACGAGTTTTAGATGCAAGAGGTACTCCACGATGCAGTTATAATAAGGTTTGCAGGAAACCAAGAGTTTTTGTTTGTCTTCAAACAAATTTTAATGTAATAGACCAGCACAAAGTTTGAAATTAAATATTATAGGTTACTAGCTGAGGTACCCGGCTCCGCTCGGGTCAATGTTGTTTTTGACTGATTTCGGGCTGGTTAAGTTCAGCCTGCGTTTGCAAGGTAAGCGGAAAAAATGTAATTATTTACGACATCACATTAGAAACCTCAAAAATAACAGTATTTTTCCACTATTTAATGGATGTTATTATACATATAAACCTTACTCTTTAATCACTCTATCTATTAAAAAAACCGCATCAAAATCCGTTGCGTATTTTTAATGATTTAAGCATACATAGGGATATAGGGACAGAGAAAGCGACTTTGTTTTATACTATGTAGTGATAGTCATAGTGATAGTGATAGTGATGATGTTATTGTGATATTTTATTTCCTACGACTTGATTTGATTAGCATAACTTTGAACAAGTAATTTTTAGAATAATAACGAGAAAATTTAGTCATTTTAATTACGTAGGTTGAGTAAACAAAATTTTAAAATGTATTCTATTTTATTTCGTACGGTATCTATATGACAGGTTTGACAGATCTTTTAGGTAAGCTCGCTTAGACGCCACCTGTTGTCGTGGTAAATAAGCAGTTTTCTTTCCCATTCAAATATGGGTACGTTTATTTGAATGGGAAAGAAAACTGCTTGTCCGGACGGAAATAAAATCACCTTTTAAGGCTGTCGTGAAGTCACAGGAAATCTAAGATTTAAACATTTTAGGAAATGCATTCTTTCTCCATTGGCCAAGGCACAATTTTGCACGGCGACTACCATTAAAATAGCAAAATCGTCTTCCAGGCCCTAACGTTTGCCAGATTTTAATCAATTTTTTTTTTATCATTTGTGAAAGCTTCATTCGGTGTCCGTATGTTTTGGTTGTTTTGTAAATATATGTGTTTTTAGGTAAAAAAAAAAAAGTGCACGTAAAAAAGACACATCTTTTAAATGTAATATTAGCCAATATTTTCCAATCTAAAAGGTACATTAAAGAAATGAAAACATACAGACATCGATTTTAGAATCCAAAATTTCAAAATCCTAGTAAAACATCCAACAGCATGGAAATAGTTATCGCCCACAGTATGGGGAATTGATAGGGTAACACTCTCCAATGCTATAGTAACGTAAGTAACATGCGAAGCGTAATATGTAACATAAGTTACTAAAATAAAGGTAATGGGTTCAAAATTTAGAGCAAATAATTACTCTATAGAAATAATCTAGCTGTTGCAATCTATTTGCTGCACATTCGTGTGTAATACTTGCTCATTTGCATAAAATTGCAAGGAAAAAAGTTACGCCACAGCTACTGTGCGTTCGCAGTTCGGAGACGCCTACTCCATAGTCGTGTAAGTGGGTAAGAACACGCAAACTTATATGTAGATTTCAAAACAGGCATTTCTGTCTAATCTTATTTAAGAGTTTATACATGAAAGGAAGTTTGCTATGGTTTGCAGGAATAAAAAATCTCTTCAAACTATTATTTAACGCGAATGAGGGTAATGAGGTTATGTTATTTATTTTATTTCAAATAAATAAATAAAATACAATCGTCATGGTTTATTTTGTATGGAATCTGAGAGGTAGATCCTTTAAGAGTAGGTCGCCTTGGCGCCATTTGTCGTGATAAATAAGTACTATTCTTTCCTACCAGGTAATACTGTAATATTCACCTTGAAATACATTTAGCCCCGGTTGCACGAAGAGACGGCCGGGTTAATCAATGTTCAAACACGTCACTTTTATTGATCCGCATAGAGTTCCTTCCATACTGTCCCCACAAAGTGACATGTTTGATCATACTTTGACGTTGATTTTGATGTTTTGTCCTTTCGTGCACTCGGCCCTTAGTACTGCTGTGTACAATTTAGATTAGCTGCATGCATTAAGAACGGCCCGTAAGCTATGCTCCCCATAAAAACTTAGTTTACTAATCATTTGAAAACGCTATTCCAATTAAATTGATATTCAATATCTAATATCAGGTAACAAATATCTGTGTCTGCATGTTTTGTTTTTTTGAAAAATCCAAACCTAATGAAATGAAAGCAAAAAGAAAATCTTCATGTTTACTCTGTGGTTGGACCCAGAATACATTTACCGAAAAAACAAAGTCATGCAGACAAAGATATTTGTAACCTTATATTAGATGCAAAACATCAAAGTAAGTTGGAACAGTGGTTTTCAAATTATTAGTAAACTACGTTTGTATGGGTGGCGAAATTTTCTGATGCTTACGGGCCGACCTTAAGTGTAGGCGACCTTATTTCAAGCGTGGTTCTGGTTATACAATCAATTCATAAATTAACCAGATTTGGGCCAACACAAGTCTAGTTCCATCTAATCGCGACGCATTTTTAAGTATATTTCTTTCTATGTTTTTGTACAGTCACGTAATTTCATGTGAATACGGAAAAATGTAGTCACTTTCGTCATATCTACGTCTACAGAATAAAAGAGACTTTCGAATTTAGGAAGGCACGCACCGCACTTCGTACCCCGAGCTCTCGCCCGAGCGTTGGTCAGCCACATTGTAATTGCGCACATTGCACTTGGCCGGTGTCACAATATTCCAATTAATGAAACAAGTGGACTGACACGTTAGCACATAGCACATAAGAAGTTATAATACTAACGATAGCATCGCGCAGTCAATACGGTCGTTTAATTTCACGAGGTCGTGACGAGTTCGACATTTCGCGCACGTTTAGGTTTTTTGCAGACTGAAAGAACTTTAAAATGACTCAAATCATAGAAAACTAAGGCGCAACAAGTTGCATGCGTCATGAAAACCCACGCTGTGTGACTCAATGAAATTACATTTTACGAGGTAATTGTGCAATTATCTGAATACGCAAAAGCCAAGTAGCATTGCGATGATAATGCATGTAATAAACGGACTGACTTACGTACGAAATCTATAAACCCAGACCATCGTCTGAATAGTTATACAGAGTTTAAGAACTGAATAGTTCTACTTCTCTGGAATTCTGTACGCAAAGGAAAAAAACATATAACTATTCAGACGATGATCTTGGTTTAAGCAGTAACAGGGTCAGACTTCCTCATGCATTCGCAACAATATACATGGCGTGTACCAGGCGCACACGCGCGGCGAAGAGCTTCGACTCACCGAGGTCGTGCATGCGGTGCTGCTGGTCCTTCTGGGTGGAGAGCGCGGCGAGTAGGCCTCCGGCGCCCGTGTCGCCGACCCGCTGCCGTGCCACCGCTATGCCCACCGGGATGGTGCCTGTCACACGCAACCCATCAGCTCCCATTCCATGTTGACGTCATTGGAGAAAGAATATGTTTAGATTTCAAAACATTGCACCCGGCTTCCATTATTTGTTGTTTTACAATTTTGAAATTATGAACAAGTTTTGGAATAACTTAAACTTCTATCTGATCAGCTTAGTGGTAACTAACGGATCCTAAATAACGGAGATTCGGGTTAGATGGAACATCGGCACAGCATGAGTTTTTCTATGATGTTCGGTGAAGAAAACACCACGAAAGTGTTTAAACAGAAAACCCTGCTAAAAATGGCTCATGGTCAAGCACGGAAGATTGAATAGTCCCAAATAAGCTGCCAGGAAGACATTAGAGCTTAGCATTACATACAATGCAGAGTATTTTGAAATTTGAAGATCACCCAGAAATTAAACAGTATACACCCCTAACAACAAAAAAGACCTAAATGAAAAAACTATACAAATACTTAGGACGATTGCTCGTCGAGCATTAATAATTTACATTTTGCAAAAAACTGCTGCTACTGCTATCTTATAGCATTAAAATATATGAAATAGGCATGTGTTTTTATGGCTCAAGAACGATAAGCGAGCGGAGTTGGATCATTTTGTAAAGTTTTCTCTTTGTATCCACTGAGCATTGTACTAGGAGAGCAGGCGCGAGCAGCAAGCGCGTTACCGTTGTTGAACGAGGCAGGTATGGCGGTGTGGTGGTCGTGCTTGGTGCCGGGCGAGCTCTGCTCCAGCTTGACGGCGACCAGATCGGACATATGCACGTGCTGCGCGTGCGCGTGCGGCTCGCGCTTCACTTGCACGTGCACGTTGTGGCCGGCCATGCCCAAGCTCGTCCACGCCACCGGGTTCGTCCGGCTGCAGCCTCCGCCGCCCTCCATGCCGTGCACCACCTGTCGCAATATCTCGGTGAATAAACACCCCAACATCAGGGTCGGCAAGGGCGCATGTATTCAATGAGGCTTGAAGTAGGCCCGTCGAGGACTGTGTCTGTTATGAATGATTATCATAGCGTTACTTAAGAGTTAATGTAATGTGCATTACAAGTCACTTGTTAAAGTAGTTCAGTGTAGCTTTGTGCAATAAAGGAGTCATGCAGTGCCATTCAAGTACGGTCACATACGAAACCGTAAAATGTATTCAATAAAAAATCGACAGAAGAAAGTACAAAAAAAATTAATAGGTTTAAAATCATACATCATCATAAATGAAATCAGAATAATACAATTTACAATACAATTAGTTCTACATAATTACATATAATTGCACATATTATTCCTTTATACATATTATGAAAAACATTATAATACACTCGGAAATTACTGCACAATGTAAAAGCGCTCTACTAAAGTCTACTTAAGCCAGGCTTTAGTTGCTTTGGTGGCGAACAGTACTCGAACGCACCAATCATCTATTTCAAAAATGGGACCAACTAGAAAGTATACCCTTTCAAACAAAAAAAGATTTTTTCAAATCGGTTCAGGGGTCTTCGAGTAATCGGTGAACATACATAAATACAAAAAAGAGAGAAAAAAAAGATTCCGACGAATTGAGAACCTCCTCCTTTTTTTCGAAGTCGGTTAAAAATAAAAACACGTCTGACAGTGCAATTTACAAGCCCTTTTACCTATACATAAGTACATCGACGACATAAGTCCAGTAGCACTCTACGGTCGAGTTTGTTTTGCCCATGTAGCGTGTCCCTTCCCCGCCCTGCCTGCTGCAGCGGTGCTATCCCCTTCACCCACTTCTCCACCGCGCAATGCGACCGCTTCATAGCAATCGCGTTGGACTGTGCTACTGGACTTTTGAATGCGACTATACATGCGCCGACATGGGCCCGTAAGCATCCGAAAATTACGCTCCCCATACAAACCTAGTTTAGTAATCACTTGAAAACCACTGTTCCAATTTCCTTGATATTAGGGAATTAATATCAGGCAACAAATATCTATGTCTGCACGTGTTTGTTTTTTTGAAAAATGTATCCAGTGTCACATAACAGAGAAAAGAAAATTAGTATTGTAGCGACCTAGCGCCCTCTACTGAGAGCTGCTCGTTTCACATGCCACAAATGCGACCAACAGATGCAATAGAAGCTAGTTAACATGGCGGGCGCTAGATGGCGCTTTCAGCTAGACATATAAATCTATATCGCACAAACGAAGTTTCCCAGCGAGTTAACACATATACAACATTCAAATCACGACTAATGGAGAGCAGCTGCGCAGCCGTGGGTCTCAAGACCTGACCCACCTTTTCATCTCTCCACAGTATAAAGATTTTATTTTTCCGTTATTTGACTTGCTTTAGATTTGCAAAACAAAAACGTGCAGACACAGATATTTATTGTAGAATATAAGATATCAAATATCAAGCAAATCGGAAAAGTGTTTTTCAAATGATTAGTAAACTACGTTTGTATGGGGAACATAGCTTACTGGCCGTTCTTAAGTAATACCATAGGTAAGACTGCTATAGTTTTATTTAGTACATTATTAAAGACGCGTTAACGATTATCTTACCTTCTTGGGAGAATTAGTAGGGCAAGTGTTGCACGAACGCTTCAGATGCTCAGTCTTGATCGACAGCGGTTGCATAATACTGGTCACATTCTCCAGCATCTGCCGCTGCGCATCGTTACCCAGGCCGCAGCAAGTCACGGAGTCCGAAAAACACTGTTTGGCCAGTTTCGGATCATCCATTTTACTTGGGACGTCCCTGCACAACATCATAAGGCATTTAGTTCGATTTTCAAAATAAGAAGAAACAAACGTTGAAACGAAATCTGCAAAATCGTATACATAGACTATGACACAGACAGAGGACGCATTGTCTGTGTTTTGTGTCTGTTGGATTCGAAAGTGAGCAGCCAACTATTTTGGTGACGCAATCGTCTGGCTAGCTGCGTTGGTTAGAGCATCGGATACCTATGTGGTTTTAAGTTCCTGCTTATCCTGCTTCAGATGAATGTCAGACCATACGTTTTCTGATCATTTTTATGATCTAAACACAAATATTTTAAATGCAGATGTCACTGTTTGTATTGTGGGTAAGTAAGATTTACCCCTGATTTTACCACCTCCAACTACCTGTTAGTATAGTTTAGTCACACTAGAGAGGAGGTGTTATTACCTCATATTACTAAGGAACGCAGCGTGACACTGCGCAGGGTAGCGGGGGGAAAAACCTTTCATGGTGGGGGTTCAAGCTCCGCCTTTTATGCTAAATCCATCTACCGGAACAACCGGTATTCTGGTAGCAGCTATTCCGAGAGCTATTCTTAGTGGTTACAAGGCTACAACTAGATGGCGCCTTTTGCATTTTGCTGTGAGTTTTTCTATTAAAAACCTTCGAAATTTAAATCTATACCTTCGCGCGGATTCAAATAATTTTAATTTAAAAATGTCAAAATTTGCATCATGAGATCAATATTTCTTACCGTACAAAGAAAATTATTGCGCGCCATCTATCGGCGATACAATGCTCGAATAAAGACTCAAATTATAAAATAATAGCAGCCCGTTCCGGCTTTGCACGGGCATAATATAATTTAAAAAAATATTATTTTGACACAATGATACACAAATAAACCCTTTTTACGTAGAGTTCCTACATTGAAATACTTGAAATAAAAAAAAACTTAGATATTTTTATTAGATATTAGAGAAATAATAAATTCAAAGTGCTATAGGGAGAACCGCGGCCTCCGACGCACTATTTATAGGCACGCTCCCGCGCCCCGGCCGGCCGGTACCGCCGCGGCGCCGCCAACGCTACGTCCCGCAATTTTTAAATCTATAATATCTTCGAAAATATTCATTTAAATCATATGCTGTAAAGGGCCATATAGATCTATATTAAATCAACAATTTATTTAAGGTATTTAATTGGATAAGGATGAATGCTGTGCTGTATTGGTTAAAATCGCTTCGAAAATTAGCCCTTATTTGTCGTAAATAGTAAATGACAAAAAAATGTTATCGTGGGATATCCATAAGAGATAGACATATACCATAGCGGAGTTTTCTGTAGACCTTTTCAATGTGTACAATACTTAGTACATTATTTTGATAAATCTCGTAGGGTTCAGCCTGCGTTTGCAATTTAAGCGGAAAAAAATAGTTTTTTTACGACATCACATTGGAAACCTCAAAAATAACAGTATTTCTCTACTATTTAATGGATGTTATTATACATATAAACCTTCCTCGTCAATCACTCTATCTATTGAAAAAAAACCGCATCAAAATTTGCGTAGTTTTAAAGATTTAAGCATACATAGGGATATAGGGATATAGGGATATAGGGACAGAGAAAGCGACTTTGTTTTATACTATGTAGTGATAGTGATGAGGTGTTTTACTGACAAATAAAACTTAATTCCACCTACAAACTTTAGATTATTTTGTCATGTGTATGTTTGCAATATTTTACACAAAATGTCATCGTGTAATCGACTGTTCGTTGAAAATTGCCGCGCAGACCATAATATTGTCCCACAACCTAACACCGCCAGCGCCATGTCGCGAATGACGCTAAGCCACGCTTTCTTATCACGTGGGCTGTGACGTAGGGACCCACTTGGTGGACACAGACCCACTATGCTAAGACCATCTCCTCTCTACCTCCATCCTCTGTGGTAGCATTGCATATTTTTGATTCGGAAGCAGTTTTTTACCAATGATTCTTTGGCGAGTACAGTTCAGGAGCCGGGTAAGCGTTACCTCTTCGTCTGCTCCAGCAGCACCTGATGCGAGTAGGACTTGAGCAACTCGAGCTGCAGCGGTGAGTAGGGGCTGCCGGGCGGCGGCGTGGGCACGCCGAACGCGCTCACGGACGTCGAGAACAGGCTCTCCGACACTGCAATAGACAATCTCCTTAGCTCAACGTTGATGAACGTAAACAAATAATTGTATATGGTTGTTCGAAATAAACAACTTAGTAAAACACCACACTCCGAGGCTAAGTTTCTTAAATGCATAAACGAAGCAAGTTCTCATGCAAGTCTTTAAATAATATTATAAATACTTATTTGCCACATGGAAATACAAATACGGGACGAATTCATAACCTTTCTTATTTTAGATTCGGTTAAAGTTCGGACCGTTGGAACTATGGCGCACCTCAGTTTAAAGAGTCATTCGAGGGCGCGTCGATGCTTTACGATGTATTTGAATTAATTTTAATATTTTATAGGAACGCCCCAGTCTTCCTGTCCTTTTCAACAGAAAAGACAGAAAGGAATCTCGAATTGTCTCTATTTTCGGTATCAAAATGTCGACGCAATAATATTACTAAATACGGCAAATTATTGCATACGGTGGAAGAAGTTCAATCACATCGACGTTAAATAATAAAAGAGAAACCTTTACAGACTTCTTGGTACTTCTACTATTTATATGTCATACTTTTTACTGATGTTTGTGACCGTTTCAACGTAAGGGCAAAGGCAAAGTAGCATTCAGGGTAAGAGTGAGTTCGAATTCGTCACTAAATATCAACTCACTTTTTTAAATAGTTAATGTTTTCACACTTCTTGAACATCATTATAGTTAGTAAAAAATCTGGTCTGTCCCGTAAATACGTTGGAAGTATAAATAACGGTTCCGTTATTTAAATATTAATATATTTCCCAGCTATTTATTTCAGGTTAGGCCTTAGGGACCCTTTACATAGAATGTGTTCGCTTTATAATAAGAACTTATCTGACCTAAACATCTTCTTTGACTCTCAGCGCAATTTCAAGCACAAAATAAAAAACATGGCTCAATAGGACTTGCTATACTGTCACTCTAATTGATGTATAAATTAATTAGCGAGGAATGGGTTAGGATGCAGGTTAGTTCTACAGTTTTTTGTTTACTAACTGTTTTATTACTTTATCTGTATCTGTGTTTCGTGCAAATAAATTCCCGAACTCGAACTCACTCTTACCTGAATGGACCCCGAGATTCAACAATTTTCAGCCGACATAAACTCGTTATTGCGTGTTGACCAGCGGAATTCACCTCTAAATGCGTTTGATATGTACCAGGGGGGCATACGACAAAGGCGGTTTCCATTCCGCCTGTCTCCCGCCCGGCAGGTGGAAGCCGCCCGGCCAACCGTGGCTAATCCGATGTTTATCTCGGGATATTCCACCGTATGTACACTCCGTAGAACGGGATATCTCACGTATGTTGGGGAAACTGACTATCGACTCGATTGTGCCAACAATCTGCCACATTCGACAAATTCCAGCCGTTAGTCTCCAACGCGGCAGACTTAATTACCTGGACTGATTGCAGTTCGTTCATACGGGATTAATACTGGTTGAAAACCCGTTTGGAGAACGTTTTGGACTCGACTAGACGCATGAATAAATGTAAATAAATGTATGTAGGTATAAACCTAAATACTGTGTTAGTAGGAGGCATTCATTATGGGAGGAGGGACTGTAGGAGAATTCCAAATTATGGGTATACAGCCGGTGGCGAAATTGGTAGACGCAATACTCGCGAATGGTTTGTTTTACTGGTTCGGGTCCAGCCTTGCAGTATAATCGTAAAGTAGTTCTTTTTACTGGGCCCTTTCTTTAATTAATGTGTCCTTGCTTCACCACGGTCGATTATACATACATACATATCTCATTCCTTGGAATAAGCGACGTACCTGCTTAGTACGAAAAAGTATATTTACTTGAATTATATATAGCCTATCCTGTGTCCCGTGTATTTACATGTACGTATAGTAAGTTTCATCGAATTCGGATAATCGGTTAATGAGTTATGGAGGAACATACATACATACAGAACTGATTTCTAAAAATCATTAATTTAGTCTTAGTATCATACATAAAGTCTACAAACGGAGTATCTTAGAAAACAAAGCAACTTATTCCATGAACACCCCTTACAGATTTATTATTAGTATATATTTAGTTTCCTGTAAAAGCCAACCCAAGAAACAAGTTTTCTGGGTCTGGAAAGGCATTTTCGGCAGCTTCAGTTAGATTGCCTTATGACGACCAATCGACTATTTTGAACGAACATAATCCGGCTCTAAGAGAGCAGCGTGCCGAGGCGGTCGGATTGGTGTCCACCTTGACAACCGACACGCTCGCGAGACCTGCAGGTCTATTCCTGGCATTCAGTAATCATGGAATCAGGAATCCTGAGTATAGAAAACCGCTGTTGTAGCGGTTTTCAAAGCGATTTTCTTGACGAAAATATTCCGGAGCATAGTTTTTTTAATCAATCAAGGTTTTCCGTCGAAAAACTCGCTTTGAAAATCGCTATAAAAGCGGTTGTCTAGACTCAGCATTCTTGATTCCTGATTACTGAATGCCAGGTATAACCCTGCCGCGCGCTGCACCCCCGCCAGCCCTTCGCACCCCACCTGCCGCCCGCCACCCCCGCACACGGTAACGACGCACTTTAAGGCTCCAACTGAGACCAGCGTAAAATCGGCTATTGGTGTTCTGAAAAAATAGGGCGGGCCACGGCTAGTCAGAAATCATCCAATAGCTTTCATTCTCACGATGTCGCTAGGTCCGGCAAGATCATTTACGACGCGCTATAATCGTTCGACGCGCCAGAGTGGTTTAAATATTTCAGAGGTGGCGAATTAATTCAGATCTGATAAATGTTGTATTACACTTAATGCGGTTGGAATTTTATTCAAATCACGATCGGTTCGTGATTATGTACCGATTGTAGAGTTTTATTTATCAATACTGCTTTTTATGTTTTATCAGTTTTTTTAATGTTAGGTTGAATAAAACAATATTAAACACATATTAAACAATATTATCTGTACTTAATGGAAATAAATATCATCTTGAGGTCATTTTAAAAATTAATATAAAATATTATGTATACTATACGGGTTGCTCTTTTAAATTCACACGTGACAGCAGGGGTGATATTGGAGGCAATATTAAGCACCTCTTAATTTTAAACTTGCCTAAAATAAAAATGAACGCAGTTCATACACATTTCATCAAAGTTAATTGACAAAATCATATGTAGGTAGTGTTATTTTTATATTTGAGACAAATAAAACATTTGAAGGTGCATCGAAAGAATGATCTGCATAAGAATAAGAAACTTGTATTATTTTACATAGATCTAAGAAACTCTAGTTATACGCTTGGGCCAACCTACATATTCAAACAAACATTAATTGGCAAAACAGTCTTGCATTTTTTTTTTAATTAATGGAGCCGAACAAAAATTGTTTTCAAAGATAGTTATTCAATACTATTTGATTCATGAGAAATATGAGATAGAGCGTCATATAATTGAAGAGGGCGCAAGAAGAATTAGTATGTACCGAATAATAAAACGTCACAAAGAAACGGAAGAGGCCGATTTTAAAAAGATTCCGTGAAAACTTAGTCTAGTATCTACATGAAGAAATATAAGCCGAGTAAAAAAGGTTTTTGAACAGGCATCTACAAAATCGGTGAGAGTTGCAACGGATAAACTAAAAATTTCCAAGTCCAGTGTATACCTTGTTTGGCAACCTATGAACGAAAACAGCAATGTTTCCGAACCCTATTATTATACAGGGTATATGAACTCCCAGATTTACCTTAGAGAGTGCATTATCATATTGCAATACCTTTCATAGACAAGCATTATTGGTGAGTAGGTGTTTTGTTTTGGACCGATTAGGCTTCACGCCATTACGAGTTTAAGTTACTCAGTATTTACAGACTGCGGGTGTAGAGTTCTCAACTAGACAAAAAATGCCCCAATTTTTCTTCAAGCTCGACTTATTGAATTTTTTTAGGACCTGTGTAAAAGAGTGCCTAAAGTACACAGATATACCTCAAACATTCTTATCTTTCAAAAAGGGATGGACTAGGTTGGCCAAAAAAAATTTCATCTTTCCGCGCAGAGTGCTAAGCTTAATTTGGCGTAAATATTCTTGAGGTATCATTAGTTTTATTGCTGCCGGCAAACAACTGCGAAAGGAGAAGACTTTGTGTGAAGGTGGCCATCTATTATGAAGTAATTATTAGTATTATCTTTGGTGGGAACGATGAAACCACCCGTCTCATGCAGGTGTTTACCACAATCCGTACCCAGCGCAAGTAACTCGGCCGTGATGCTAGTGCCAAAACAGGTTGCGGGTGGCGGCGGCTAGTCATATCCGCTATAGCCTCTTATATCATTTAATATACCTGACTTCAATATTTTTAAATTGGTTTAAGTATAACATAAAAGTCATTACTTTAACATATTATGTCAAGTAAAGAAACATATTTATGCTATTCTAATAATAGTATTAATAACTATAGCATGAAACTATGTTTGAAGCGGCAATGATTTTTTTTTCGTGTTTCCCATCCAGTTCAGTGTAGGCGTGAGGGAAGGTTCTGGGTTGGCACCTAATTCTTTCGAAAATGTGGTGTATTGGGCTAATATCATAACGGCAGTTGTGTGTTATTAGCCATCCTAGTCAGGTTGCATAAAAAAAACTGGGAGGAGCGAATGGGTAACGAAAGAATGACGAAACAAATTTACATAGCGGAAGAATCCATGATAAAATCCAAAACTGTAGATTTTTATAAATATTCTAAACATTTTATAGTAAATTTAAAACACATTGGAAAACTAAATGATTAAGAACAAAAACAATTTATAGGATTCCGTACCCAAAGGGTGAAAAGGGAACCCTATTACTAAGCCTCCGCTGTCCGTCCGTCTGTCACAGGGCTGTTTCTCATGAACCGTAACAGATAGGAAGCTGATATTTTCACAGATTATGTATTTATTTTGCCGCTATAACAACAAATAGGTAAATTTATAAAATAATAAAAATTAAAGGAGCCATACAAAAAACTGTTTTGGTTTTGCGGTAAATCTTGTACGATGGTACGGAACCCTTCGTGTTCGAGTCCGACTCGCACTTGGCCGGTTTTTTTAGTTTGTTGGCGTTAAAATAAAAAAAACATTAAAACCTTTAACAAATAGGTTAATAATTAAATTACTATTACTGCATACATTATTTCCAAACATCCAAATGTTTCCTTTTGACGACTTTATTGACTTAAAATATGACTTTTATAAAATCCCCTTTTCCTATTAGGTGGTAGGCCCATCCCGGTCGATACCATAGCATTGGATGAAAAGATGGAAATCATTTCTACCCATAGATACCTCCGGGGAATTGGCAGAATAAATCATTGGGTAAAATTATAAACAAAATCTACTTAAATTTTATTTCGGTCATTAAAAATGAATCCGAGTCTTTTTATCTTGAGGCGGACCGGACTAGCATTTCCTAAATATTTTCGTTTGTTGCTCATTGTTTATGTTGAACGCTGAAAAAAAATGTCAGTCGTGACTGCCGCCTCTATCACAGAATGCCTCTACTGTGCTCTATATTTGTTTCATACAAAAAATATGCAACAAAGATAACTTGATTCTTACTTACTAAATAAGAAGAATACAGGTAAATCAAGGTATTCCCAAAAGGATAAGTTCGTAAGATGTGTATTTTTAGAGTTATTTGAACAAATATCACCGCAAAAACTGAGAGAATAACTAGCACAGAAACCACGTGCGTAGAGCCCAACGTCAGGGGCGGTACTAGTCGGCAGAGATCCGAAAACAAACGATAAAGGCGACCTCTGTACACACTGTATTTGCGTTAGGGTCCATTATTGAATGCGCGTCAGAATCGATTTTGCTGCTTGATGGCGAGCGCGAGGAAGCAAAATATTGTTTTCGATTTATAAAATCTATTTTTCGCCATTTCATAATTTCTTGGCGGTTATTCACTAGATAAATATGCAATCTTGTACTTTAAAAAAGAAAATTGTATAAATCATGAATAATTTCCAAGCGCTGGAACAAAAACCTAGTAAATGGGCGTCTGCAAACTTATTTTTTTTTTAAGAGTATAAGCATCGCATTAAGCCCGTTTTACGGTCATACACTAGATAATAGTCCAAACTTTGATATTTAATTTTTTTTACTGGTATTTATTCTTAACCGGCTCTGAAATGACCATTGAAATAACACCAAAATATCGTAACGTTAGCGTCAACGGGCCTCTTAATGGGAAATATTAATAGCGAACGACCCTTAGTTACGGTTAACTGGCACGCTGTACGAAAGTTCGAACGGCTTCTCCGCAGCGAAAAAACTCCGGGCGTATCGATCGCCGACAATCCGGTGAAGTGTGGCCTGTTGCGCTTCGAAAATAAATAACTAATGTGAATAAAATTTGATGACTGATCAGTGATATCACAATTCTTGAGACGAGGTAAATGATTTGGACCAACACCAAAACACGGTTGGCAATGGGGAGGTCGGCTGCCAAACTTTACCACCAGATGGCGCCACATAAAACTTTGCCACGGTTTCATTTTAAGGTTATAGGTTGTTGACCAATTAAACTGAGTTAATACAACCTACCTTGAAATGAATGTAAAACACGGAGAATGTGATTGCCTGTGATTCGTGAGTAAACATAACCTCTACGTGATAGCTTGGCATAGTTTTATGTGGCGCCATCTGGTGGTAAAGCTTTGCGCCGTGCACCCCATTGCCCCCATTTTATGAAGGATTTTTTTATCGCCGAGCCTTTTATCATTATTTCTGAATTCACCCCTGAAAGTCTAGATGCGCTAGCAACGAGACGGATAAGAGAGCAACAGAATGACAGCACACGGCTTTCAACTTTGCGTTGATATCTCGCAAAATCAGTTTAACTTAGAATCGGCTGAGTTTATACTACTGGAACTCGATTTTAATCATACAAAATTACTTCTCGGAGTATTCTACTGTCCTCCGCGTGTTAACTATTTTAATACATTTGAACAAGTTTTGGAGCCCCTTGTCTCTGAGTACACACATATTGTCATAATGGGTGACTTCAACACTTGTTTAATAAAAGAAGATAACCGGTCTCTTAAATTACGCCATATCATTAGGTCCTTAAATATTCATGTTCTTCCCCTTCAGGCCACTTATCAAATACATGACTCACATTCTCTCTTAGATTTAATTTTAACATCTCGTATTGACTTAGTTAGTTCCCATGGTCAGCTAATTGCTCCTGGTTTTTCACGCCATGACCTCATATTTTTATCTTACAAAATCAAACCTCCTAAACAAAAACCTAAACTATTATCCCTGCGTAATTTTGCACGAATGGACATTGATGCTTTAAGAGATGATGCTGCTAAAATAAATTGGGAACCTGTATTTAAACTTGATGCTATTGATTCAAAGGTCGATGCATTGACGACCAATGTCATTGAACTTTATAATAAGCATGCGCCCGTTAGAAAAGTAAAAATTAAACATGCACCTGCTCCTTGGCTTACTGGTGAAATTCGCATCTTGATGTCCAAACGGGACGCATTAAAACGTAAACATAAGTCACAGCCTTCAGAGGAAAATCTAGTACTATACAAGCGTGCAAGAAATCGGTGTAATAAGATGTGTAGGGATGCTAAACGCCGCCACATTCACAATTCCGTCCTAAATACTTCTCCCAATGATATGTGGAAATTCTTAAGAACCCTGGGTGTTGGCAAATCAAATTCTGATGTCAATCCTGCCATCGACCTAGATGGTCTCAATCGTCACTTTTCCGCTTCTCCGGTGACAATTGGTTCTGCCGATAAAGCAAACACTATTCGCCAATTACTCTCACAAGACCCTGCTCATATTTCGCCCGAACCTTTCCAATTCACCCAAGTCTCTAATGGCGAAATAAGTAAAATAATATATTCAATAAAAAGCAAAGCTATTGGTAGTGATAATATGAGTCGTGATCTCTTCATCCCGATACTAGACTTGCTCTTACCCATAATCTCCAATATTGTTAATCACTCTCTGGTATCGGGTTGTTTCCCTGACACTTGGAAACGTGCTTATATCATACCACTACCAAAAAAAGTTTGTCCCTCTGCGTTTAGTGATTATCGTCCTATTTCAATTTTACCGTTTCTATCTAAAGTTCTTGAGCGTGTAGCTCATTTCCAACTTTCCAACTACCTTTCTGTTAATTCTCTTCATGACCCTCTTCAATCCGGATTTCGCCCATCCCATAGCACCACCTCTGCTTTGGTGAAGATTACTGACGATATTCGGCTTGCCATGGATGATCTAAAACTTACTCTTTTAGTATTGTTAGATTTCAGTAGCGCTTTTAATTCCGTCGATTTTGACATTATCTGTGCCATCCTTTTCTCTCTTAATATCTCTCAACCAGTAATAGATTGGTTTTCATCTTATCTTCGTGGTCGCCAGCAATGTACCCGTTTAGACAATGTTTACTCACCTTGGTGTGACATAACTGCTGGTGTACCTCAAGGCGGTGTTCTCTCACCCTTACTCTTCTCAATTTTTATTAATAAAATTGTTTCAATTCTCGTTTCTCACTACCATCTCTACGCCGACGACTTGCAGCTGTATAGACACTTTCGTATTGATGACCTTGCTACTGATATAAGTCTTATGAATGTAGATCTTGATTTGGTACTCAATTGGGCTACGAGGTTTGGCCTTCTAGTCAATCCTTCTAAGTCGCAGGCAATCATTATTGGTACTCACAAACTTCTAGCTAAGCTGAATCGAGACGAGCTACCTGATCTTTTATTCAATGGCACTGTCATTCCTTACGTTAAATGCGTGAAAAACCTGGGACTCATGATCGACGAAACTCTGTCTTGGCAACCACAAGTTAGTCAAGTAAGCCGCAAAATGTTTGCTAGCATGCATACTCTGAAACTCTTAAAGAACTTTATTCCTTTCGCTACCAAAATTACGCTTGCACAATCCTTGCTTCTCCCTTTACTTGATTATGGTGACGTGTGCTATCTTGATCTCAATCAAGAGCTCCTTAACAAACTCGACCGCCTCCTCAACGTGTGTATCCGCTACGTATTTGGGCTTCGTAAATTTGATCACATCTCTGAATTCCGAACTCGTCTTCAATGGCTCGATATTCGTCACCGAAGGAATACTTATGTCCTTTCACTTCTCTACAGCATCCTTAATGATCCCAATGCTCCCTCGTACCTTCGTAATCGGTTTTCATATCTTTGCTCACATGGTCTCCCACTTAGATCGACCGGCTCTTCGGTACTGGCCATTCCCTCGCACACATCCTCCACGTATTCAGACTCCTTTACAGTGCACGCTGCGAGGCAGTGGAATCAGCTACCTCCCCATTTACGAAATTCCCCCTCTATCTATGTTTTTAAAAAAAATCTCAAAGCTTATTTTCTGTCTTTATGATTTCTTTAATTTTCTCCCTCATACTTCTTTAAGTTGGTCAGTATTTATTTTTATTTTTTTATTTCTTTTGCCAATATATATATTTTTTTCCTTAAAATTATATTGTATTAAGTATCATCTTTTATTTGTTTTTATAATATATATATGTAGTATTTAGTATTTATTTATTGATATTTATGTAGTTATATTTATGTACAGTTATATAAGTTTTATATTTAAGTTTAAGTATAATGTGTATTTGTTGTATATTGTGTAGGAATTATGTTTCCTCTAAAGCTATTTCTCCATAGTTACTACTCGCACTACTGCTCACGATACCCAAAGGTAGACTGGTAGAAAATGCCTCCGGCAATAAGTTGTACCTTTTGCCCGAATGTTTTTTGAGTGCAATAAACTTATATAAATAAATAAATAAATAAACTTATTGTTACCTACACTCGTTCTTTAGAGGGCCACTATGAAGAGGCCATACCGTAGCGCTAATTGGCGACAATTAGTTCGCAAGATGGCGGGCGGAAGTCGTCGCTGTATCCGGCGGAAGCTCGTCCGGTCGGAACTTAATGTGCACTTCCGGTGCTTTCAGCGACGTCCCCGATAAGAGCAGCATAGAGCGCTAGCTGTCGAAACATGGCAAGAAGCACCAAAGTGTTCTCGTATAAAAGATCGCGTATTCAAATAAAAAGTGAGCGGCTCGTAGCCTAGTGGCGCGGGGACTGGCCCAGGGTGCCAGAGGTCTGGGTTCAATTCCGATATGCACCCCTGTCTTTCTCTTTCCGAGTTCTATAAGTGCATTTTCATCACAAATGCAAGCTGCTCCATGGTTTGGAATCCATGTAAAACTGTTGGTCCCCTTTCCCTACTGGGTGCAAGGATTTGCCTTATTTCGCCCGGGTTGGTACCATCGCATTGGATGAAAAGATGTTCGAAGCGGAAATGAAAAATTGTCCGTGTTTTCCATCCAGTTCAATGTAACCGTGTTCATAAAGGGAAGGTCCTGGCATGGCACCTAATTCCTTCGGGAATGTGGTGTATTGGGCTAATATCATAACGGTAATTGTTTGGTATTATTAGCTACCCATGTCAGGTCGCATAAAAAAATCCAGGTTACGCAGTTCTTTCTTTCTAGTACGAGTATTTGTCGAACTTACGATTTTCCGGGGCGCAATGCCGTACTGAGTCCACATGTTTCGACTCCAAAGCTGAAGTCATCATCAGGACCACTTTAGTGCCCCGGAGTAACGTCCGACAGCCCGGCTTGTCAATCGGTTTTTTGAGGCCCAGTACGGCATTAAGTTCGACAAGTGATATGTACAGCAACGGCGTAAACTTAAGAACATTGTGAGTTCTTTCTTTATTATCAGGATAGCCCTTAGATGAAAAAGATTCCTTTTTCATCTAATCAAATCAAATCAAATCAAATCAAATTTTATTTTATAAAGGTACAGTAGAATATCTAAGGGATAGCCCTCTTGGTTGCATGCCGTCAGGCTTTAGAAGTTCATACAGTGCGTTGTAAATGGCCGATTTTATTCACAGAACCATGCCGCTGCCGAATTGTAGTCGTCAATTATCGTAGGGCGTCACTTTGCGAGTATCCCGCAACATACGCCGCTCGTATATCTTTACGATCTAGAGGCTTTTTTTCACCAGATTCTGACAATTGCGCTATCACTTCCACAATGACCATCGCATCGTTTTGCCCAGTCTACTAGCGCGCCGCAGACGGTCATCGCCGCCACGTTCTCGATTTCGCTGCCGCCGCGCTGCTCGCTCGCTCTCAGCTTCATGCGATTGGGGATTCGGGAAACATTCAATATATCGTTTTCCCCGTAAGCGAACACAAACGGTCACAAACGGCGCACACGTTTTACAACCGCCGCGGAGCTCCGTGTGTCGATGTCGCGACGATTATACGAATGATTGATCACTGCACTCGGAGCACGAATAGGGAACGGTGGACGGAAACAGTCCCCATCGATCATCCTGAGTCCTGGATATTGGACTCGGCCGTTTGCAGTCGATAACGATAATACTTAACGGCGATAAGCGACGATAGGAAAAAAACTTACTTGAACCAAAGAATGAGGTGCTGAGCTGAATGATTTAAGTTTACAATACTAGAAGCAGACGAATTTAAACCAAGTGAGGTTGCTGTGGAGCAGATGATAATGTTATATCGGACTGAAACTAATATAGACACTGTTACTATTAAACCCAGAACTTCCTCGGAATAGTCATACCATGTTTTGTCCCTTTCTATCGAAATTGACACTTATTTCAATGCAAAGCACAAAACATAGTATAACTTTCCGAGGTTGATTTGGGTTTATTGGTAAGGCTTGTCTGAGATAAATAGTCGTAACAAAAACTAAGGCTAACGAAAAGTAGTACTTTCTGACGTCACTTTGACACATTTTGTATGGACGAAATCTCAAAGTATGCAAATTGACGTCACAAAGTACTACTTTTCGTTAGTCTTAGTTTCTGTTACGACTATTTATCTCAGCCTTATTAGTGTTTTGTCCGCTTTTCTTATTCCATATTAATTTGTGATCATACATAACTGTCGTTTTCGTGATTCTATTTCCGAATAAGGTTTCCGAGTCGGGAACCTTAGAGCATACACAATCTATGAAATGACGCACACACTTCGTACGGAATATCTCCGAACGGATTCCGTTTTGGATTAACGCACAAGTGTGGTTGCGTTCGCAGGACCCGATTCGGATTCCATATTCAGAAACCGAATCAGGACAACGAACTTCTATGCCGCCAGTTCATGTGTACAGGAGTATTATTAACAGAAATCATATAATGTGAAGAAATATCAGTCGTCTGTGGTGAACGGCATTGTTTAGCTGGATGAGGTAGGTTTAAATGTCGAGACGAAAGCGAAAGTGTCTAAATCTGTCCAGTTGTAAATTACAAGGACGTTCGATGTGCAATCGTATATAAGAAATTCATACTCTGACTTCAAAACTACGAATCTAGCTTACTGCACTTAATCCACTTAGATGTAGTTAAATGTGTATTGTGTATGATTATGGATATTAATAAATAAATAAACCTTTGTATATTTTTGTAACTATTCCAAAAAACTTTAAAATAAAATTTTCTTAACAACCGCTCACCTTTTTAATATAATGTAAATTGTAAGGCTTAATATTCTTTCGAATGGTAGCTTTTTTGTTTTTTATCATGATTCTCCGGTCCGGATATTAACAAACACACGTATTTTACATGCATGCAACGGCTTTTGATGCCAACTCGCCGCGCTCGTCGCTCGACTCGTCCCCGTAGGTGTGCGCGCAGCCTGACTGGGCAGGCGTGCAGTGCGCGGGAGCGACGGGAGCGGGGAGGTAATTAGAATGGGTTTATCCACGAGTGAGGTTTATCTCACGTGCGGTGCGGGGAGGTAGAGAAGGGTGGGGGGCGGCGGCGGCTTATTTGTTGAATCGCGGGACGACTCGTTAGTTTCCTACCGAGCCATAGACAAGACAACGCGGTTGGAGATCCGATTGTGCCGTCGTAGCTGGTCGATGCAGAAGGAGCAGTCTAACTGTCAGTCAACCGTTCAAATACAAAATGCGATAATCATCATCAAGACAAACTATTCTGAGCCTGGTAGTCCCCGTTGTCACCTAAATTGGCGTTTACGGCGAACCGATCGACTGGCGTTTTCAATTGCATAGAAAATTTTAAGAGCGCGCGCAGTGGACGCTAATCCAAATGACATTTGCGAGTCCGAGTTTGATTTGACAGCTTACTCAACGTTGGGGTAAATACGTCGACGTTGCCGTTTACGCCGACTCCGCGTTTTCATACAAATCGGAAGCCCGAGTTTGACTTTGACAGCTTGAAGAAGTAAAACCACAGAATATCTAGTAAAAACTTGTATGGAGTTTGACGTTTTTACGGAAAACGCCAGTCGATCGGTTTGCCGTAAACGCCAATTTAGGTGACAACTCGGAGTACAGGCTGTGTTCCTAATTCCCAAACGAGTGCACACTTTCCGGGAAAATGTTCCATGCTGTCAGTTGTAGCCCCCGGCCGGGCCCCGGGGCGGGGCGGCGGACACGCTTCCAAACGAGCGCAGCAGACACGTATTGACACAGTGGCTTATTTGCCCTCCGCTCCCGTGTGGTCCCGCCAGCGAGCTAGGAAGGGCGGCAGTAGCGACCGAACCTCGTCTGTATGGGCGGGGCGGCGGCGCGTAGACACTTTTATATACATTGGCGGCAGCACCGGCGAGTCAGGTCGCTTACAAGTTTTCTTACTATCGATTTTCTTGAACACACAACGACTCTTAAGAACACCTAAGAACTTCACAGGACGCTATGTATTAGTGCAACGGACATTCGATGTAGTGCCGTGCTAGGACCTTCCCTTTATGAGCACGTCTACATTGAACTGGATGAAAAACACGGACAATGTTCAATTGCCGCGTCCGACCATCATTTCATACAATGCGATGATACTAACCCGAGTGGTCTTAAACCCCACCACCTAGTAAAGAGGGGGAACATGGATTCCGAACCATGGAACAACTCGCATTCGTAACGAAATGCACTCATCCAACTCGGAAAGAAAAATAAAGTGTGGCATGAACGGGGCGAGGATTTGAACACAGACCTCTGGTATGCCAGGCAAGTCCCCGCGCCACCAGGCTACGAGCCGCTCAGTTGGTGAATGCCGCCACACGAATGAGTTTCGATCGGTACTCCCGTCTTTCCATTCTCGCTGGATCCCAAGTCTGCCCTCTCCCCCTCCTGCGCCGACGTCCCCCTCACCCTCTACACACGCACAACTGTCTGTCTCGACTGCTCACGTTTACAATTTTCCCTCCAAACAATCGTGACAGGATTTGGCGGCGGCTACTATTTTTAGGGTTCCGTAAGGGTACCAACGGGACTATTACTAATCCTCCTCTGTCCGCCCGTCTGTCCGTCTGCTACAGGGCTGTATCTCATGAAACGTAATAGGTAGATAATTTAAGTTCTCACAGAGTGTGTATGACTATTGCCGCTATGATAACAAATAGTGCAAATGAAAATTATATTGAAATTAAAGGGGGTCCCCTAAAAAAAACATGATTTTATTATGTTTAATTCTGTACGATGGTACGGAACCCTTCGTGAGCGAGTCCGACTCGCACTTGGCCGGTTTTTTATCTAACGTAATCCCTCACCTTTCTGGTAGTGCGGCGGAGGCAGCCGCTGCTGCTGCAGGGGAGCCGGCGCGGCCGCGGGCGCCGCACACTGGAACAGCGAGTAGACGCCGTACCGCGGCACACCTGCGTCACACCACCCACCACTCAGTTACAGGGACATCAGCCGGCAGGCACAAACTTAGTTACAGGGGCAACAACAGGCACAGGGAACAGCAGGCATATAACTCGTTACAGGGATAAACGGGCACATAACCTCGTTACAGGGATAAACAGGCACATAACCTCGTTACAGGGATAAAAGGGCACATAACTTCGTTACAGGAACATCAGCCAAGAGGCACAAACTTACGTAGTTACAGGGGCAAGAACAGGCACATCACCTAGTTAAAGGGGCATCGGCAGGCACATACCTCGTTACAGGGATAAACGGGCATATGACTTCGTTACAGGGACATCAGCCGGCAGGCATAAACTTATTTACAGGGGCATCACCAAGCACATAACCTCGTTATAGGGATCAGCAGGCACGTAACTTCGCCACAGTGACATCAGCCGGCACATTACTTGGTTAAAGGGGCATCAGCAGGTCATATAGCTGTGTAGCCTAGCACTATTACTTATTCTGTGCCAGAGGCAAGGGCGTCGCCAGCCGATGGCGCAGGGGGGGGGGGGGCAAGTTGACTTTAGTTTCAGTTTCAGTTTCTTTATTTCCTCCATTAGATGTATATTACACACTCGGATTCGTCATTTTTTTTTTCCTGTCGGTTCGATTACTTCTGGCGAAGAAGAGCCGACAAGAAACTTCGTCGGGTTGGTCATTGTATTATTATTTTTTTCTTTTTTTTTCCAGTGATACTTACAAACTAGTTTACAGTGATTGATTGATTACTACTGCTCACAAAGAACATTATTATAAGAACATTATATACATTGGTGAGGAGCAAACTCTTGACTACTATAATGACATCTTATTCTAAATTAATAGGAATTATGATCTAAATTATTCAGGTGTAATAAGCCATCGTCATTTTTGATACAAGGTAATATCAAATTAAATATAAGTTAGTAAATAAACAAATTCATACTACAATGTAGTACCCATGTCAGAAAAAATAATAATAATAGAAAATAATAATAATAATAAAAAAAAAATTGGTAGTACCGTGTTAGGTACCCGGTCAAGTATGTAGTCATGAGCTTTAATTTAAACAAGTTTTCTATCTAATAAGGCTTCCTGGATAGTGTAGTAGCTTTTTTTTATTAATACTGATTTCAATATTACCTACTACAATTCATACTTTTCTCATTCTCATTGGTGAATTCATTCGAGTTTCGACGTACGGGAATGATTGTTCAAGGCTTGAACTTCAAGCAAAAACTCAAAGACTTAGGTCTTTGATTGCATTATATTTGGCAACATTTTTAGAATCTCTAGGGGGGGCAGCTGACCCTCCCTGTTAAAGGGACATCAGCAGGTCATATAGCTGTGTTGACTACAGAGGCATTAACAGGCACAGAACTCCGTTACGGTACAGCAGGCATATCTTAGATACAGTCACTTAGTTACGTCGCCATGAATATAGCTTACTTTAGTTAGAATTGAAAAATTCCAGTGATATTAATTAATTAATTTAGCACTTTAGCCCAGTCCCGTTTGATGGGCCAAGTACCAATTTAACTCGCCGGGTGAACAGGCAAGTGAGCGATTACATTATACGTTTAGTTGCATATCGTGCCATGGCTTACAAGTAACTGCTACCTTTTATTAGAGTTTCAAGAACTGGACAGAAAACTCCAATCTTTGATCAATGCCAAATTATCACATTTGAACACAGATACTGCTTATATGTATAGTATATTTCCATTGACTGTTTCCCTCGTGCATTATTTATAATTGGATATTATGTTTTCAGCTCTTATAATAACCAAACATTACAAATTAAAATGACAGTACATTTGAAAACCTATAATTTCTTCAGCATTTTCAAAATATTTTCTCAAGCTTAATATGTTATTGTTTGAACCGTCCATAAAACTACTAGACCCCATATTTATCAGAGTGCGTTCCGAAGTGTTCTAGATTTTATGTGTCTACATCGACGATGTCGTATTGCGTTTCACTGCAACGCCCGTCGTAAAATCTTCGGTCGGTGCTCCACAAAACATCGCCCGCGGCACAATGGCCCGATGAATCACGGCGAACAGTGAAAGAGTTCCGTGTACTATACCTACGGCCATTGTGGCCCGGTACAATGCAGCGGGATGCAAGTAGCGCGCGGTGTGGGGAGGAGAGGCGGCTGCGCGCGCAACCACTTTCCGTTTCATTATTCAATCATCCATCAATTCTAGGCTCCGACCAGAGCAGCGACGGATTTGATACCTTGGCTGCCATAGACCTTCGGAAGATCGCCGCCCCCTCCGGATAGGTACCAAGGTCTCAGAAAATGGTAAATGAGCAAAAAAAAAAGCCCTTAGAAATCATTCATGTCTTTTCTTAACACAACGATCATTTAAATCTATTATTTAAACATATTCTAAACTATCTGAATACCCATTTTTCACGTCCGATTACTCATTAAATAATTACAAGGAATAATTCAAAACTACTTCTTTTCCTAGTAACAATATGAATGAGACAACGACAGAACATCGCATCGTACTTCCGTTGTCACAAGACGTGTTCGGGTAGCCTGCTCCATGCCATTCCGTCCGGTAAGGGAGAAAAAAAGGCTCAAATACGTATGTAAAATTATCCCTAGGACCAATGTGAAGGATTGTTGCTTATGAAATATAAAAAAACATTAAACTCTGTCCATTATTATTGCGTTTGGATTGTAGCATTTTACTCTACGCTGAGCTTTGGTATCTCTAAAACATGAATTACCTCAAAACCGTTTTTTGTCAATAACTTTGAAATGGCAATGAACTTGGTGTTCAAAATTCATAATTCGAAAAGATATATAATTATCTAAATTATTACACTGATTTGGAAGATAGACACTAAAATTTTGAGGGGCCCAAAATGTATGAGGCATTCTCCTTTTCGGAATTGTTTTCGAATGAGCAAAAAAAGCGCGTGCAAGTGGGATAGTCTTCGCAAATAAAATTTAACGAAGCACTAACTCATCCAGCCGATTTGAGTAAGACGGTCGCAATTTTTCGACAAAACACAAAAGTTGATGCGACCAGTTTTCAGAGATTTTTTGAAGTTTCTCCAATACAAATCAGAACACAAAATTCCCCACAAAGTTTTGCCGACCCCGAAATTTTGCCGCCCTAGGCCCGAGCCTACTCGTCCTATAGGGAAATCCGCCCCTGGCTCCGACAATACTCATCCGGTTCGAGAATCATCTAGAAACGGTCATGCTTGTCTAATTATATTACCAGTCAATATTGTGTTGTGTCAGACGTGATTATACGAACTGGCCCATAGCCTAGCCGTTGTTGTCCAAAGGTTGAAAGTTTGCCAGCGAGTAATGGAGCCAACCATGCTGGGAATATCGCTACGGGATATGGTGCGTAACGAGGCAATCCACCGACGTACCAAAGTAGTCGATATCACCAGGTGTCTAAGCTCAAATGGCAGTGGACTGGTCACGTCAGCCGAAGAGATGACGAGCGTTGGAGTAACCGTGTCCTCCACTGGCGTCCGTGGACAGGAAAAAGGGGTGTGGGAAGCAGTACCATCCGCCAGGTGGGACGACGACGTTATGTGCGTCAGCGGAAATCAGTGGTATCGTGCCGCTGAGGGCCAGAAGAACTGGAGAAAAATTGGAGAGGCGTATGTCCAGCAGTGGACGCAAACACGCTGGTTGACTGACTTCATGTAGTATAGTTAAGGCACCGCCATGGACACTTTTTTTTTTTGGAAATCGATTCGTTGGACAATAATATGATCATAGTTCCATAAAAACCGGCCAAGTGCGAGTTGGACTCGTACACGAAGGGTTCCGTACCATCGTACAGGATTTACAAAAAAAAAAAAATTTTTTTTGTATGGGGCCCCCCTTTAATTTTTATTATTTTATAATGTTACCTATTTGTTGTTATAGCGGCAAAATAAATACATAATCTGTAAAAAATTCAGCTTCCTACCTGTTACGGTTCATGAGATACAGCCCTGTGACAGACGGACAGACGGACGGACGGACGGACGGACGGACGGACAGCGGAGGCTTAGTAATAGGGTTCCGTTTTTACCCTTTGGGTACGGAACGAGTGCGACTCGCACTTGGCCGGATTTTTTTATTTATTTATTTAGTTTATATTAGCCAGGCAGCCTAGGCTGATGTGTCTAAATCGAGTAAACGGTTCATTCATGTATTTACAGATTTTTTTCACTTAATCGGTTTCAGTTCACATAGTTACTTATATAAACATTTATTTATTTTGATATTGATTGCCAGTAATATCGCTAATGAGGGTTAATGTTGGCCCTTATGCCCGCCGCATTAGGACTACTTTTGTGTTTAGCAACCTTACATTATAATACATGCAAATAAAACGGACAAAGAAAAGACGGACGATAAACAAATTCTAGTTCATGCAATATAACATAATACTTAACTACTTTTTACTTTATAATGTTATTCATACAGAGTGCATTTGAGTTTTTATCACAAATGGGCCCATGACTCCTTCGAGTATTTTTAGATATTTCTTATAGTTTCGGAGTTGGCCATGAAGGTACCTTTGAAAATGTCATTTATATGTTGGTAAAAACCGGCCAAGTGCGAGTCGGACTTGCACATGAAGGGTTCCGTATCATCATACAAGATTTGACCCAAAGAAATCACGTTTATTGTGTGGTAGCCCCCTTTCGATTTTCACTATTTGTCGTTACAACGGCAACACAAATACATGCTCTGTGAAATGTTCAACTGCCTACCTATTACGGTTCATCAGATACAGCCCTGTGACAGACGGATGACGGACGGACAGCGGAGGCTTAGTAATAGGGTTCCGTTTGGCACCCTTTGGGTACGGAACCCTAATAACTAACTTCAAATGACCCAGCCCGGCAGGTTTTGGATCATTTGTTTTCAAATGGCTAGCCAACGCCAGCTAACAGTTGAACGTTTGCCTATCTTCATATTTTAGCGCAATGTCTTATTTTTGCTTATTTTGGCTTATTTACACCGTTCTATATGCAATCAAGCATCTCGACAAAAAAATCATAAGTTACGCAACAAGCCACAGCAACCGTATATGTACAGCGCGATACAGCCCGCTAGCCAGGGGTTGCGCAGTGCAAAGCTCTACATAGGCTAGCTGCTAGCTGTGTCGACTGTAGCGACTGTATCCAGCCGCCAGCACTCAGCGCGATCGATAGCTAATTGAATTAATCTAGGCCCAGCGCATCGATACAGCTACCCAGACACGCAGCCACCCAGACACGCAGCCACCCAGTAGCAGCCACCCAGACACGTAGCCACCCAGTAGCAGCCACCCGGCTACGAAACGCCTCCGCCGCGCTAAGAGTTTTCTATCCGATGTATTATCTAAATTATGTCGAGTAAGTGAGATGAGCAATCACTTTGTAGCAGCATAGCAGAGCAGTACAAACACCATATTTTACCTAGAATTCCAGAAGGGCATACCTAGAATATCCGGCAGGTAGCATTTTAATTACGCGTTTCCGTTGACACATTATGATGAAAATGTATCTTATCTTGGCATCAAAGAATTGTTGGCGTCACAATGTTTATTTGAAGCCCCAAATTAAAAATGTAAATTACTAGAACCAAAATAATGATGTTTTAAATGTAACTGGACCTAGGTGGTTACTACCACACTCATCGTTACCATCCAATCACCTTGAAATCCCGAAAGAATTAGGTGCCAACTGGATGGAAAACAGGGACAATTTTTCATTGCAGCGTTGACCATATTTCATGCAATGCAATGGTACCAACCCGGGCGGGCTTACCACCTACAACAGTTTTACATGGATTCCGAACCATGGAGCAGCTTGCATTCGCGACGAAATTACGAAATTCGCGGCTCGTATCCTAGTGGCGCGGGGACTTGACTAGCAAACCAGAGGTCTGGGTTCAAATCCTCGCCCCTTTCATGCACCACTAAATTTCTCTTTCTGTGTTGGATGAGTGCATTTCGTTACGAATGCGAGCTGTTTTTCGAGCTGCCCGGCGCCTATTTATAGTGCTGTTTCCTTGCCCTATTTATAGCTTCAAATGGTAACGAGCCTACGATACGATACGATTACGATAATGTAGCCTACATTGTCCACAACGGGACTGTTTTAAAAAAAAAAAGGTCGAAGCGGCAATGAAAAATTGTCCGTGTTTTCCATCCAGTTCAATGTAGCCGTGCTCATAAAGGGAAGGTCCTGGCATGGCACCAAATTCTTTCGGGAATGTGGTGTATTGGGCTTATATCATAACGGTAGTTGTGTGGTATCAGCCATCCATGTCGGGTCGCATAAAAAAAATGCTCACTTTGAAACGACGGATTATTCGGCCAGGGGAACTGAAATTTACTTGTGAGCATGGTACGAAATACGACTAATCATCAGATCTTATCACTCGTTTGTTCGCCGGAGGATAAAAAATACCATGGTAACCCCCCTCTCTTCAGAATTTTTTTCCAAGCATAAATATCATTTCACAAAATATGTTTTAATTATATTGTTGCTGAAATTATACATGTTTTTTTCATGTTCTCATTACATAGGTTCAGGACTTAGCCCCGGTTGCACGAAGAGACGGCCGAGTTAATCAATGTTCAAACACGTCACTTTTAGTCAACCGCATAGAGTTCCTTCCAAACTGTCTATACAAAGTGACGTGTTTAATCGTACATTGATGTTGATTTTAAGGCGCTAGGACTAGCCAACTACTCGCGCCATACAAATACACCTTTTAACAAATGTAATAATATGTAGTGAAACGCTTCAGCAAATCCAAATAGAACTCCAGACTGATAATGGATTGTTAATATTTATTGATTTTCGTCATTTATTTAAATAATAATAAATAATAAAAAAGTTGATTTTTCTCATTAGAAATCTGAAAGTAATTCGATTTCTAGATATAAGCAAAAACAGCATATATGCATAAACAAAAAAATCCATTTGCTTTTAGATTTCTACATTTAGTCAAAAAAGTTCGGAAATGAACACCATTTCCGCAATGTATTTTGTATAGAAAAAGGAAACATACATTAACGAAAATAGGTTGATTCCTAGACAAGGAATCATATATTGTAAGAATGACACTTCTAATCGTCAGACTTAGTTAGTTAACTTGGGTTGCCTCGTCTAACTTTGCGATTTGGCTTGTACCAGGGCCTTAATTTTTTGTTCTTTCGTGCACTAGACCCTTAGTATAATAATCTTAACATACAAAAAAAAAACATTAAATCTCTTTGGTACAGGGAATATACTGACCGTCTATGTGTTGCGCGAGCGTGGGCGGGCGGGAGCGGCCGGCGGCCGCCGCCCCGCCCGGCATCGCCTCCCCGCCGCCACCGCACCCGCGCGCCGCCGCCGCACCGCCTCCGCCACCGCCACCGCCGCCGCCGCCGCCGCGCACCGTCTCCCTGCCGGCCACGACCACAACACAACGTCAAACAATATTAAAACATTCAGGCATAGATGTTGACTACATATTTTAGAATCCTAAATTTCAAAAACCTTGTAATACATAAGCAGCTGTGTTCAGAGTGGGCGGACTTACTATAATCCGCCTGACTAAACCGGTTTTTGTGTGGTTAGTCCGTACTAAGTTTGTATTAACTAATCTTGCACTAAGATTTGACGCGAGCTCTCTGAATACGACTGAGAGCATGTAAACAGTTATCACAGGTAGTATGGACACTAAAGGTGGCCCTTCCCGGCGGGACCAACTCATTCGCGGGCACGGTACAAAACCGTGCTATTGCGCGCTCTGGGACATTCTCTGATTTGAAGAAAATTGATTTGAAGAAGAAAGGAGGATGCAACATGTCCACAAAGCAGTCAATGCGCATAGTGTTTGATTTAGTAAGATTTACGAAATTTTTTATTACAAAACGACTTAAAGCCAAAAGTAAACCACGACCGCTGAAGTAAGAAATCTAACAAAAACCAATTTATATAATTATAAATTATAAATTATAAATTATAATATAATTTATTATAAATCTCATGAAACAAGCTATGTCTGATGACCAATCTTTTTAAGATGTTTGTATTTTATCGTTGAGTGATCCACCTCCAAAGTTAATGCAAAAAAACGCGCGAAAAATTCGAACTTTCGGACCTTATAACTTAGAAACCAAAACCACACACAATGCCAATAGTCATCAGACATCTAATTAGATCAAATAAAGCAGTTTTGATTATAATTTTGGATCTCTGACAAGAAATAAGCGCATGATCTTCTTTCCACGTCTGTATGGGAAGTTGAGCGGGAAGGCCCACCTAAGCGGATAAGTTCCGGTCGTCACTCCGGTCCTTTCACGCGTGACAACGCCGCGCCGCGGTGGCCGAGGCGGGACGACCGGGCGCGGGAACGCGGTGCGGGACGCGTCGGAACTAGGTCGTCCCGGCGCCTATTTATAGTGCTGTTTCCTTGCCCTATTTATAGCTTCAAATGGTAACGAGAGGGTACACTGTCCACAAAGGGACTCTTCCCAACAGGGACTGTTTAACTAATTGGTACTTCATGAGGACTGTTCATTTCAAATCGTATATGCTTGGGCCTGGACCACATGATCGGGATAAAACCGTACGGACGGAATTTCTGCCTATGTTGGGAACCCCGGAATCAGTGAGTGCATGTGGTCGGACTAGGGTTGCCACCCGTCCGGATTTCCCCGGGTTTGTCCAAGTTTAGAGGGCATCCGGGGAGCGTTTGGGCGGGGCTTCATTTGGAGTCCGGGTTTACAACTGTTTAAAAAACCTGTTGACATGTCCGGGTTCTGGGATCTAAAATCCGGGATCTTCACGCGTATTTTCACGTCTTGTCCTGGTTGCCAAATTTTAGGGATGGCAACCCTAGGCCGGACCCATACACTTCCATAGGGGATTCATAAAAATAATTCTGTCTGTTCCGTTTTAGGCCTTAGGTCAGTTTTCTGCAGGCAAATATGAAAAATGCAGAGCATAAAGTAGGTTCTGCATTTCTTCCCGCAAATGTCCCGCACAGTCACATGTCAGTGAATGAACATAGAGATTCATCTTTCTAGGTTCCGGCACAACGTAAAATTGTTGTGACTTACCAGCCCGGGTTGGCATTGAATAATTCGATGGTCGAAGTGGCAAATTAAATTATCAGTGTTTTCTATCCAGATGTAGCCGTGCAATAAAAGGGAGCTCCTGACATGGCACCTAGTTCCCATAAGGTGTGTTGGCATGAAATAAGTATGAAAATAGCGTATGGTATTGGGCTCACAAAGTATTTGTGGTTTCAACCCATGTCCACAACATAAAAAAAATTTAGAGAACACAGTATGACACGAGAGATTATTGGGTTTATTTCAGTCAACAGTCTTTAAGTCAGTTTAAGATATTCTAAGTTATACCTATGTAGAACATGTATTCTTCTGTATTTTTATTAATATGTATAAAGAAGAGCAATGAAACCGAGAATGAAACACTGACAGATATTACAGAGAAAAAAACCGGCCAAGTGCGAGTCGGACTCGCACACGAAGGGTTCCGTACCATCGTAACAAAAAAAATCACGTTTGTTGTATGGGAGCTCCCTTTAATTTTAATTATTTTTTAATCTTACCTATTTTTTGTTATAACGGCAAAATAAATACACACTCTCTGAAAATTTCAGCTGTCTACCTGTTACGGTTACTGAAATACAGCCCTGTGACAGACGGACGGACGGACGGACGGACGGACAGCGGAGGCTTAGTAATAGGGTTCCGTTTTCACCCTTTGGGTACGGAACCCTAAAAACGAAAGAAGCCTTATCAAACCATTGCATGGCGGTTGACATCATTCTAAAAACAGAATTTTAGTGATCGTATTCACTTTAATTATCAGTGGAAATTACAGAGCTCAAACCAGATGAAAAAATAACAGTGTTTAAAAAACATGCTTCGCCCCGGAGTTGTATTCGTCCGCATTCCATGTGTAGCGAAGCGAACCTAGCGACAGCTATTATTATATGCAGCTAGCGAGCAGTCGTGACCCCGCGTCGCGTCGGCGCGAGACGGGGCGGGGGGAGTAGGGGGGAGGGCGACGGCGGCGGAGGCGTGAGGAGGGTCGGGAGGGGGAGGAGTGGGCGGGCAACAGGTCGGCGGCGACGGCGGTCGAGTACTAGGGGGACAGAGGAACAAAAGAGTATTTGAAGAGCTTCAACTCTAGCAGCGAGAACGTCGCGGTTCAATATTCCACAAACTGGCAAAGACAAAACAAACCGTGCATAAAATTGTGAAGTTTTTTTTATTCCCGCAGATTATCAGGGATTGATTAGGTGCTCGGAAAGGCCAATTTCACCTCATCTCGCGAAACCACGCTCAGCGAAGCACCATACCAGCGGATTTGCGGACTATAGCTAAGCTATCGAGCTTGTTCAAATTAAGCTTGAAAACTCTGGTTTAGCTAAGGTTTAAAGAATGACTCCCGCCGGTAGACAGGTCCATACCCTGACGGTGCGGCGGAGACATGAGTGAGAAACGATTCGTTATCAATTGCCCAAATGTCAACCACAAGCGGGTACTCTATACCCGAAGTCCCAGTTGTCACCTAAATTGGCGTTCACGGCAAACCTTTTGAATGGCGTTTTCAAATGTATGGAGAAAATAAGAAGCGCGCGCAGCGGGCGTTAAGCGAACTAACATTTGCGAGTCCGAGCTTGATTTGACAGCTTACTCAACGTTGCCGTAAATACGTCGACGTTGCCGTTTACGTCCACTCCGCGTTTTCATACAAATCGGAAGTCCGAGTTTGACTTTGACAGCTTGAAGAAGTAAAACCACAGAATATCTATAAAACTTGTATGGAGTTGACGTTTTTACCGAAAACGCCAGTCGATCGGTTTGCCGTAAACGCCAATTTAGGTGAGAACTCAGACTGACCACTCTTATTATCTGCTCAGTGCTCCGTATATAGCTTGAATGGGGAATAAGGAATGCAAGTTTCGAACAGCAACGTATACAGGTGAATTTTTCAAGTGGGTCTTCAGGGCCCAATCCGAAACTATAAGACATACCGAAAAACATTCAAAGTGAGACCGATTTTGATAAAAACAACTTTATTGTTAGATTTTTGGAAAAATCGTTTTCCGAGCCGGGAATCGAACTCGTTGATTTTGAGAAAAATAAAGCACCTGTATTATTGCAGCAGTCAAAAGTGTCGCTTATAAGGAAAACATCCTGTGAAGTAATGTTGCGAACTAAAGGAAAGCGTTGATTAACTAATTCTCAAGAATGATCGTAGCATGTATATGCTATGTAGGTATACAAAATTGTATGAAAAGGAGAAAGTGCGAAGTTCTGCTCGAAAGAACACGCAAAAGGAGACACGCGAAGCCTTTTAGCTCCCTAATGATGTACACGGTACGGTACCGTTGGCACCCTTTGGGTACGGAACCCTAATAAAAGTTTATTTATTTCGCATAGATAAATACAACGAAACAACATAGCAAGTAAAAAGTAATAATAGATAAGAAAAAAAAACAGTTATTGCACATCATTACAAACACGCTAACAGAGCAATAAAAACAATCAGAAGTATGCAGTTGGTTTATAAAATCATTTGGTCCCGTCTCCCACACTGGCTGAGATAAATAGTCGTCATGGTACATTAAATGTAGTTATGTTGTGCATGTGAGTTTTGTTCTAGTAGTGGGTTCGAGTTAAGGGTTCTTATGTCTTTCGTAATGCCTTGGGTTGGATTAAGAAAGATTGTTTACTTGATTATGTAAAAAAAATCACTATAAGTTTAATTTAAATTTAAAAGCCATTTGGTAACTAATTATGTGCACATTGTCAAAGAATATATTCACTACATTGTGGTTGTAACGGTTTTGAGGTGGAGGATTTTATTGATTTTCATGTGTGTGGACGGAGCGGGGAACCACGAGCTTCTTTGTGCAAAGGCAGTCCTAGTAGGTGAAATATTCCATTTTTCGTGGCGAAAAGGTCTCAGCGATCCCCGATTGCAGGTTAGATGAGCAGTTTTTATGATTTTTTTGAACCATTATGGCGATTAAAAGCTGACGAGTAATGAGAACTTAAGCTTCCTGATAAAGTTGTTCCGTGGGACGGCGGAAGGGTCTCGCATGCATAATTTTAAGAATGGCTCGTTGAGGTCTTTCTACTTTTAGCAAAATGCTTTTTGCTGCCCAACCCCAAGCTTAAACGCAATAGTTGAAGAGGAATTGGCAAAGTGCGTAGTAGATTCGCAGAAGGTGTGACTTGACGCAAGCGTTTGAAAGTTGGGAGCAGTTTCCTGATTCTTCCAACTAATGTTTTTATGTGCTCAGTCCAGCAGAGCCTATTGTCTAGATGTTGGATGTCACAGTCAGTGAGGACAAGTGTGGGATGATAAAGACTCAGCCGTGTCGTCGCCTAACTGTCCAAATACGGAGCGTATCACAGTAAACGCCACAATAGGCATTGGAATTTGTAATTCAACTGTATGTGGGTCAAAGTCCAATGCGTGGCGGTTACGGTGATGCCGTTTACAAGTGTGGGACTTCTTGTTTTTTCAAAATATAAGTCAAAAGGATAATGCATTAGATCGCGAGGCGATTACAGAGTAAAAAACCAACGCCAACGAATATTGTAATCGGCTTCGCGATGGACGTAGATAAGTAGCGCAATCTGTTGACCAACTCAGGAACTATTTTGTGCGCTTCGGTTTTGCAGCAGCGCTATGCCTTCGCGGATGGCGCGCTCGTAACAAAACATACACTGATTATAGCGCCGGCCAGTAATTTCGCTTACGAATTTGCTCACTTCTGATGTTTTCAAGCTTCAGTGCCACGCAAGAGCAAGTTAGAACTGCACAGGACGCCATTTAGTGAAACAAACCTTATCAGTGATTTATCGCTAATACGTGGCTATGATGCCGCTAAACGGATCAGTATCGGTTGCCATCTCGTGTGAGCATGATCTACATACTGCCTGCTCGGCATAATAACGTAACGGACATTCCCGCAAGCTCCCGTTGCACAATTCTGCGAAGCAGCGCTCATTTGCCTCGGACACATTCAGCCCCTCCCCTCCCCGCGCCGGCCGCCGCCTCCTCACCCGTCGCCCGCAGAAGTGAGCACTCCGTGCGCCCGCTACCCTCTCGTGTCGCGCGCGTTCATAGAAGACACGACGAGCCCCGAGACGGTCCCCGAGCGAGCGCTGGTGACATCATAGGACGCAATGTGAGCATATTTTGTAGCGGCTGTACAGTCGTTTCGTCTGAAATCTATACACCGGAAATAGAGACAAATTTGAGATCTCTTTCTGACATGCTGACGTCAACCATAGAGTGAAAGGGATTCCTTCTCTTTCCAGTGTATACATTTGATAAGTAACGACTGTACGCAAGTCATAATATTGAATGCCTGCTTTTCTGGGCAATGACGCGAAAGGAAGTCGTAAAGTATGTGCCAATGGCGGATTCCGTGGAAGGCTTCGAGTCGTTTGAAAGCCATGTGAAAAAAACAACCACTCCTTTTCATAATTTAGGAAGAATAGCGATGGCGAAAATGTTGTGTCGAAAAACTATATTATGCGTTGCTACCTAAGCTGCTTGTAGTTCAAGGCGCGGGGCCTCGTCTCACATTCAAGAGTTCGTAGATTCAATCCCGCATCGTGCATGCACAACTTTTATTTTCTCCGTTGGATAAGTTCATTCGTCGCAAATATAAGCTGCTCCACGGTTCGGAATCCATGCAGAACTGTGTCCCCTTCTTTATTAGGTTGAACAGTTAAGTCGTCCGGGTTGGTAACATCGCATTGATAATCCATGGTCGAAGCCGCAATTAAAATAACAGTGATTTCCATCGAGTTCAATGTAGCGTGCAATACAATGACGGTCTGGGCATGGCACTTAGCTCCTATATGGTACGTTGGGCCATGCATATCCAGTCTCCAACTACACATAAAAAAAAAACAGAACGTTCTATTCCCACTGCTCCGTACAAATGGCTGTAGAAACAAGATAAGGTCCATAATTTGTAAATTAAAAGCATTACGTCACGCTCGACGTCACGTCTCTCGTCCTGTCCTGCCGTTTGTACATTCTATGATAGCAATAAGTATAACAAGTCTATGATGCACTAGCAGATGAATAAGCAATTGTTAGGAGTCAGGATATGGATACCTACCTAGTACACGCGATCATTACATAAGTACACGCATAAATAATGTGGCACCTACATGTATGAGAGGGACTGATATACTTATGCGAGCCGATGCATTCGCACTCGGCCCGGCAGTAGGACTGGTCGCAGAATTTGTGTAATGAATGTAATATTTTAAAGAAGTAAATAAAGTGTATGAATACATTTCGAGTTTTGGTGATCGGCATCCTTTCAAATCAGAAGAAGGGATAAAAGGGAAATGTTTAATTTCCTGACACGCGTCCACAAAACAAGAACGTAAGTTTTTTTTTCTTTCTTATCTTTATTTAGGTTTTCCATTTAAGCAAGGAGCATGAATGATGCGAGCCCTTTCAGATAATATATCTGCATCAAGGTCCAGTAACGTAAACTTACCTATGATGAACGAGAATTTTAATGGAACGGTTGAATAGGTACCGGGTGAGATTTCAATTTTATGAGAAGAAGAAGAAAGAAAGGAGAAAAATATAGTTTATTTTACGCATGTTTACAGTGTTAGATAATCGCTATATTTAAAAATGTGTACTATTACAGTTCACGTTGGAATATATCTAGCAATAGTGTGTAAAAATGGGCATGGCATAAGCAAACCGATTTGTTATTATTATTATTATTTGTGTGTATAAATTACAAGTCCTTGTTAAACAGAAGTAATGAACAATATGGCATACTTTAATAAAATAATAATTTCTTACGGAAGAAACTGAAATCTGTATTTATATAAATAATGTATGAGGTACGAATGGTGATATACATAATATGATATTTGTATAAATGTATCATAGCACAATGATCCGGCAGGAATATGGTGTAATGCAGGTCCCAGGCACTACCGGGTGTCCATTCTAATAATAGAAATGTTATTGATAATACACCATTGTTTATTGAGCTCGACCTTTTCGTTCAAGTCGCCCGGAGCATGACGTAACGTAGGTACTGCTCGCAATCCGACTTATCGTTCGGTACTACATAAATACGTACGTTATCGTTTCATCTTACACACTATTCACGACTCGTTTATGTTTGGTCGCTGGTCAGTGACAACACAGCTGGTGTTTAATATCTACATCCTATGTCACATTATTGTGCCATTTGTATTAGACCTTTCGCACAAGCCTTTGGTGAATGAAACGCTCGATACGGGCCATATGCTTACAACTTAAATGTGGCATACTTACATTTCATCCAATTTTCTCTTGAATAATTAAGAAATGGTTAATGGTTTGGTTGTATTTCGATCATATTATATATATGTTCTCTATATTCATCCTTCATCCAACGAAGATTATAGCCCATGTTGTTTCGAGTTTCAGTGAACGGTTGTGACGAGATGGGAAGTTTGTTGGGAATGACTGCCCGAGAGTATCGTCGGATCGTCATCCAAACGTCTGGAGACGAAGACGACCCGAGGGTGGCGCCGCCGCCGGAAAGCGTCTCGAGCGACGAGAGTGAACAACGTCTACGTCAGCGAGCTATGGTATCGCGGAGAGCATGGCGCTCTTCTCTTAGAGGGTACCGTTTGGCTGATGACGGGAAGGAGCGTCAGCCAAGCGGTTCGAAGGCTTATCATATCACTGGGGAGTCAAGAAGACTACCGGGTGGTAAGGGAGCGAAGCGAGGTTTAGACCGACTAGAAAGAGAGGCGGATGGTCCCGGCGCCGTTACGCGAGTCATTCGCAGGGTGACATTGAGCATCGGAAGAATGGCGGGCAGCGTTCGGTAAGCCGGCGACTAGAGAGAGAGAGGCGGATGGTCCTGGCAAGAGAATCCGTTACGCGAGTCATTCGCAGGGTGACATTGAGCATCGGAAGAATGGCGGGCAGCGTTCGGTAAGCCGGCGACTAGAGAGAGAGAGGCGGATGGTCCTGGCAAGAGAATCCGTTACGCGAGTCATTCGCAGGGTGACATTGAGCATCGGAAGAATGGCGGGCAGCGTTCGGAAAGCCGGCGACTAGAGAGAGAGAAGAACATCGTGACGCGAGGATGAGAAGCAACGACGATGGATCTATCCAGGATGACCACGGAGAACGACGCCGGAGCCGCCCTCGGTCGAGTCGACGTCGTCAGATTGGGCAAGAACGAGCAGTGAGGAGCCGTTTTCCAAGTGAATCTTCTCCGGCGCCGTCAACTTCTAGTGCGGACTCTAAGATAGTCGTTAGGACGATACTACTTTGCTGAGCCAATTCTTTAGCGTGCTCAAAGGAGTCAAGGGCAACAAACTAACCTCAGTTAATAATGTCATACCAGAGTTAGATCCTTCATCCAAAGCTCAGACGATTGTAACATGGATTGCTAAAGTTGAAGAATGTAGGGAAATATACTCGTGGGACGAAAAAGAGACAATCCACTACGCTGTTCCAAAGTTATGCGGCCTAGCCAAGACATGGTACCAGGGACTACCGTCCCTTTTGTATACCTCGTTGGGCAGAGTGGCAGGTCAAATCAACCGAATCCTTCCCATGTAAAGAAGACTACGCTGAATTGTTAACTGAGATGCTAGCAATAACGGTGCGCTATGGTGCAACCCTGAATACGTATTTTTAGGCAAACAAATAGTCTCTTAAATCTCTTGGTGCGCAGGCGGTCGATTGTATGTTAGATAGATGACAGGGCAATCAAATTAGGAGCGCAAGTTGTATAATTTAGCGAGCCCGAACAGGTTCTCAACTATTTAAAAACAATTCAAATAGGACAGACGAAAAGCAACAACATTCAAAAACTCAACATAACACGATGATCACTCATTTTAATCAGCCAATTGATAAATATCCGGAGCGACGCAAGCAACCACTAGTTTGCTTTAATTGTAACGAAGAAGGGCATGCTAGATTTAAGTGTCGAAAACCCATCACTAAATGCACTCTTTGTTACAAATTTGAGCATTTGGCTAAGGATTGTAAACTAACAACTTCGTCAATTAAAAGGCAACCGGAATCTAACATGAAAGACGAAAAGTACGTGATGGAACTAAGGGCCGAGTGCACGAAAGGACAAAACATCAAAATCAACGTCAAAATGTGATCAAACACGTCACTTTGTGTGGACAGTATGGAAAGAACTCTATGCGGATCACTAAAAGTGTCGTGTTTGAACATTGATTAACTCGGCCGTCTCTTCGTGCAACCGGGGCTAAGTGTGTGAATGTTCCCTACTAGCGATAAATATGTGTTGTCAATAACAGTTAACGGTACTCCGATGACTTGTCATGTAGATTTGGGGAGCGAATGTACTCTCATACGCCATACCGAAGCCCAGGCTTAACATTTGTTGATCACATTAATCTTCCGGCAATGAGGGGTTTTGCGGGCACTAGACCCTTGGGAAAAATAACTGCACTAATCGGAGTTCAAGGGATTGAAGAAAATACTGACTTATTCGTTGTTGATGACTTCATCATTAACCGTCCCGTTCTTTTAGGGCACTCGTTCACTGAAAAACCGAACATAATTAACGAAAACGCCAACTCGTATATTTTTTTAACGGGAAATGGGTAAATCCCGTAGAGTCCTTCTAAATATAAGCCATTAACGTCACTCTAAAAGCAGGCGCCATGCAGTCAGTCCCTGTTGCACCGTGTCCGTCGTTCTCGGGTAAAGTTTACGTCAACGGTAATATAAGACGCCATAAAAATTAGGAGTACTATCTTTTGCCAGGAGAATATGAAATAAAAGACGATGTTGGTTTCCTGCTACTGTAACATTTTTGTACAAGTAATATTGTCTTGGAAAACGTCACGGCAATAAATCAATCAACGCCTATCGACAACGCGAAACTAGTTCCAAATCTCAAAGTTTGCACGGATAAGCTAAAGGAAGAATTTGATGATCCTTTTGTTAATATAGGAGATAGCATAACGGACCAACAAGAACAAAAACTACGAGACGTACTCAGGAACTGAAAATAATGATTGCTTTTCTGAAGGTCTCCAAGATCTCGGCTCTACCATGACGACGGAGCTGGAAATTACACTCATGGATTCCGACCCGGTGGTTTATAGACCTTATAGTATGCCGTTCCACGAAAGAAATGTAGTACGTAATATGGTACAAGAAATGTTGGATTGCGGTATTGTACGAGAATCGAATTCCCCTTTCGCACTCTTAGGCATAGACTTCAAGATTTTGACTGATTATAGTGCACTCCGGACTACCTTAGCGCTGGTGGGTACAATTTCAAGAGTACGATTGCGAAATCGAATATAGACCCGGAACGCGTATATCTCATGTAGACGCTCTGAGTAGGAGCCCCGTTTAAACCGCAATCCCTGAAGACCACGTATTGGATATATTATCCTTATATATAAACAAGTTTATATCTTTATTTCAAAATATACCCATGATAGATGCGCGCTCGACCCCATTGTGGCTGCTTAGCTAAAACCAATTTAAGCATATTGTGTTTGCCTATTATTCGGCTGATTGACGTAACCGAAATTTTAACATATGTTATTACAAGTGCATTATGTAAAGTGTGTTGGCAATCCTGAAATATAATGTATGATGATATATGATGATGACTGGATCAGTACAGTACAGTCACACGACCCAGATCTAAGACGAATTAAAGAAATATTGACAGACACTGAAAAAAAAAAAAGAAAAGATAATGCTGTCATTCACAATAATTTTAAACTTAAGAATGGTCCTATATACCGGATTCTCCAGGACGACATTCCGGTGGTTCCGAAGGGAGTTCGTTGGCATTAATTAAAAATGAACCACGATAACGTAGGGCACTTTGGATTTGAGAAAACTCTCTCTATAATACAGGAATCATATTGGTTTCCCAAAATGCGTCGTTTTATTAAGAAATACATTGCAGCTTGTTTGGAATGCGCCCACCATAAAATTCCACCAGGAAAGCGTGAAGGAATGTTGCTCCCGATACCTAGAATCGCTATTCCTTTCCATTTCATACATGCTGACCATTTAGGTCCATTTGTGAGGAGCAAGAAAGGAAACCTGTATGTATTAGTAATAATCGACGCGTTTACGAAATATATTAATATTACACCAGTGCGAAATACTAAATCAGAAACATCTATTAAGGTTCTCAAAGATCACATGAGCTACTTTGGGACCCCTACGCGTCTTATAACGGATAAGGGAACGAGCTTTACGAGTAAAACATTTAAATAATTTAGCAACTCTGCGAGTATCGAACATGTTTTAAATGCGGTCGCTACACCTAGAGCAAGTGGCCAAGTCGAACGATTAAATTGGAAATCCTAGATGCACTCTCCACTAAAAGTTATGGTGCGGACGAAAGGACCTGGGATGAATATCTCCCAGTAAAACAAATGGGGCTCAATACCACCTTACATAAAACTATAAAAGAAATGTCCATCAGAATTATCATTCGGCTTCAAACCAATTCACACATTCGAAGGTATACTGAACACCGTCAATGCTGATACAGCGGAAATATATTCCAACGATATAATCTTGCAAATCAGATCAGAGAATTAATTAACCAACAAAAAAAAGGATAAAGAACGGTATGACCAACGACGAAAATAGGAAAGGTATATAACGTAGGCGACTTAATACGAGTCGAAAGAGCGATACCGAGCACGGGCAAGTCTAAGAAACTTACTGTTAATTGTCAAAGACCATATCGAGTTACTAAGATTCTTAGGTTTATGATTGAAGACACACCACTTACCCGTAAAGGGGAAAGGAGATATGAAAGCATAGTCTCCTTGGATAAAATATACCCATGGCTTAGTTTTAACGGACACTGCGAAAGTGATTCAAGCGAGGATACAGGAAATGAATAAGCAAAATAAAAATCATATCCCTTATTACAAAGCAGATAAAATATTCGAAACATCCAAGACGTGATAAGATTGTTATTAATACAAGTATCTATGCTGCGTAAACGTACCTAAACTATAAGAAAAAAAACATGGTTTGGTGTTCGCAAATCATTGTCATTCAAATTCTAAAAATGTATGACATTATTACTTAAGAATTTCATTTTTTTATTTTACTTTACTTTAATATTGTTCAAGTCCATCATAAGATGAAAGAGTATTGTTAACCTTATGTTTTAAATGGAGTATCCTTATGATTTTTTTTATTATTATATAAATTAGAATTATGTTAATTTAGGCTAGTTACAACGATGAATGTGTATGTTCGATATAAGTATAATTGCGATTATATAATTCAAACATCGAAAAAAAAGAAGAAACCAAACTTTTATGTACAAACGGCGTCACTCTAACTGCCACACATTGGACTTTGACCTATATACGCTTTATTTGAAAATATCAATGCCCACTGTGGGTGATGCGCCCCTTACTTACGCGATGGGACTCGCTGAAAAAAGGATGGCCGAGCTGTTAGGAGTCAGGATATGGATACCTACCTAGTACACGCGATCATTACATAAGTACACGCATAAATAATGTGGCACCTACATGTATGAGAGGGACTGATATACTTATGCGAGCCGATGCATTCGCACTCGGCCCGGCAGTAGGACTGGTCGCAGAATTTGTGTAATGAATGTAATATTTTAAAGAAGTAAATAAAGTGTATGAATACATTTCGAGTTTTGGTGATCGGCATCCTTTCAAAATATCTTTGGCAATTAACATCGGCCCCCTAATCGGTAACCAATATAGCAAAGAATATATACTATATACTCCAATACCACAAAATAAGAGTCAATGCTGAGTAGGCCTACCTACATGAACAATAACCTACTGCGTCGCTACGTTATAAGCATAGGGTTGCCATCTCTAAAATTTGGCAACCAGGACAAGACGTGAAAATACGCGTGAAAACCCCGGATTTTAGAGCCCAGAACCCGGACATGTGAACAGGTTTTTTCAACAGTCAGTCAATTTGTAAACCCGGACTACAAATGAAGGCCCGCCCGGACGCTCCCCGGATGCCCTCGAAACTAGGACAATTCCGGGGAAACCTGGACGGATGGCAACCCTATATAAGCAAAAGTCCGTATTAATTAATGCTTTATGAGAGCATTCCTGGTAACAGGTTGACCCGACCAACTGGCTAAGCCATCTATATAAAGCAAGATATACCGACGGGATAAATTAAACTATAATCGAGTTTTATGTCATCAGCGTCTCTTTGTCTTGGTTTAAAGTTAGTCGCCGCTCAGGCCAGGCTCCCAGCCCGTGACGTCATCGGCAGCGAGATATAGGTCACCGCGTCAGCGCTCTGTCGGCCTGGGAACTGGATCCTGGAGCCGAGGAGATCATGTTTGCTTATATGCTAGGTTTACATTCTCGTGACTCGGCGGGGCGGTGGCGGCGCGGCGGCAGACCCCAAACATCGCAACGATTAACTTCACTCAAACTTGCTTATAATCTGAGTTCTACGCTAATTCGAAATACTATCGAGTCATGTCAGTATTTCGTAATACTAATTAAATTTGTAAGCCCCAGTTTATTTTCTTAAGTTATACACGTTCGCAAAGAGTCTTTGGTATAATAATGTTTTATTGTATCTCCGGTACCACCGCTTCTTTCGGAAAAAGTTTTGCGAAGGTAAAATTCAAATTAAGTCACACTTGGGCTCAGTTTGACAGTATGTCAAGCGTCGTCGCAAGTAGCGGACGCCGCCCGAGCCAAGGAAGCGAGTTTGCATTTTCGTTCTCGCACACGTGACATACGAGACGCGAGTACCCGCAAACAGGACCGAATGTGTCTATTTCAATTCGCGAGAATGTAAACCAAGCATTAGTATCGGAATCTCAGGCAGAGTTTGCGGCAAACACGGATTTACAAAAGTTTGCGCGCGGCCCCGGGGGAATCTCAGCTCTGCGGCAGTTTAGAATTTTTACAGCAAATTGGAATGGTTCGCTGAAACGAAAATGCATTCGGTTATGGCAGCGCCTTGGTGTCTACTCATCAACGTGACAAATTGGACAAAGCGTGCAAAGCTACATTCCAAGAAATCCGGCTAGGTGTTTACTTCTAAAATCGACTTCATGTGTCAAACTATGTACATTCTGTGAGCACCATTTCCGGAGTATACGTACAAGGAGCCGTAAATGTGAACTGGACATAGAAACGTGCAACTTAACAGATCAAAACCGCGGCATTTGCTGTAGGTATAGAGAACAACGGCTGGGGACACCTTTACTTTAGAAATGAGCTGGAACCCTGCCGGATTCCTGGATATAAACTACAGCATGCTCGGAAAAAAGATAGATACTTACCTACTTAGAGCCATGGAGGTGAAGAATGTATACTTCTAAATTTCTTCATTTCTCATCTTCTTCATTTCTCATCTTCTTCATTTCTTCACCTCCATGCCTACAGCGGATAGCTCAGCCATGCAAGGTCATGGACGTATATTTGTATGTAACCAGACATGGTTGGCTAATACCATAACCACCGTCATGATATTTGCCCAACAAACCGCAAGGAATTGGGTGTCATGCCAGAACATTCCCCTTATGAGCACGGCTATATAGAACTGGATGGAAAACACGGACAATTTTTCATTGTCGTTACAACCATCTTTTCGTCCAATGCGATGTTACCAACCCGGGCGGGCTTAACCCAGGTAGGGGAAGGGCACCTTATTTTAGGTGGATTCTTAAACAGGAGCAGATTGCATTCGTCACTAAATGCACTTTTCCAACTCAGAAAGAGAAGTGTTGCATGAACGGGGTGAAAATTTGTAGGTAAAAAATGGGCGTTTCAGTTTTAAAATGTTACCCTATCAATTCCCCATACTATGGGCGATTATTGTTTTCAGGCTCTTAATGTTGCACAAGGTTTTTAAAATTTTGGATTCTAAAATATATTGTAGAAATCTATGTCTGTAGGTTTTAATTTTTTTAATATACCATTTAAATTGGAAAATATTGGCTAGTAAACTGAAAAAAGAAAGAAAAGAAAACGTTTATTATTAGAAAGCAAAGGTGCAAGTAAACAATGTTATATGCTAAAATATCAGTAGAAATTCATATGATGAGATAATACAAGTAGTTGTGTTTATTTAATGTACCTAAATATTACATGTTGTACTTTGGTAAAAAGTTGTCTTTCATTTTCGTTTTTTTTTTTACTAAAAAATACAGATATTTAAAAAAAAACACAGGGATATAGAATGAAACTTTCTGAAGTGATACGTTAATTTGTGAAAACGATTCTTCTAGCTCAGACATGTTCAAATGTTGCAGTTGAAGAAGCATACGAAAATGGAGTTCCTAAGTCCTTGCGCGCGCAGCTAGAGTCGCGCAAGGTGAGACCGCGACGCTAAACGTAAATAAACACGGGCCAGATTCCACGAATGTACTCGTCCATCCACAGTTTAATTAACGCCCGTCTCGAACTAATGTAAACTCTATTCCCTTCGGTCGTCGTTCCATATTCCAACGGGCCGTACGGGTGCCACCGCGAATAAATCTAATCGCAGGCGACCGGTTCCGCGCGATTGAAGTAAATAAATAAATTGGGAGTCCCACCGTTTCCAGACGCTAACTGCTCGCTTGGTGCAGGCCGTGCCCTCGCGCATGTGAGGGCGATTTTTTACTAGCTCAAGTTCCCGGCTCCGCTCGGTTTCCATTTCCATTTTCCATTTCCATGAAAAAATCTACATGCTCGTGTTAGTATTTGTGGAAGTGTTTACAATTTCCGTTGTTCAGTGCATGAATAGATTATCAATAGATTAGGTATGGCGGGTGTTATAACTTCGCTGCTGCTAATAAAAGAGCAACCATACCATATATGAGGATAAACAACGACAGCTAAATTTAAGTATTGTAATTTTATTTTGAAAATGTGAAGAAACATTTGTCTGAGGCACGTCGAACGCCCAGAAATGAATAATTTATCAGCTAATTTTTTTAATCCGATTTTTTTATGTAATGCGGGAAATGCGAGCCTCGAAGAGTGAAGTATCTATCTGTGTCTAGAGCAGTATTTCTCAAAGTACACGATAACGCCCTCTCGTGGGAGCTAAAGGTCTACAGGGGGGCGGTAAAGGACTCGGCGGAAATAAGGGGGCGTTGAAGTGGTTTAGGGGGGCGTTGGCTGAATTGCGTTGTTCTATTATTTTATAGTAGTTACTTGAAACTAAAATAAAAACCTACCTACTACACTACATCGATTATTTTGTTAAATATTATTCATAGTTTCGTTGCATTGCTCTCATTAGAACTCAGAAACAAAATATCATAGCTAATGTCGCAAGCTATAAGTAAAAGACAAAATAAGTTTAAAACCTCTGGTCTATACCATGCTCTACGAAGCTGCATAATGCCACCCCTTCGTCAGTTTTATACATTCGCTCAACGCGAAGCAAACTGGGAATAGGGTCTGTAAACTAGATCGAGATAGGTATGTCTTACAAAGTACAACCTGGGTCCTTCAGCTGGGAGGCATAGTTTTGCAGCCCCGTGTTAGTTTGAAGGCCCATGCGCTTCTTCGGGTACCTCTTATTTGAGGATCTGGCGTACTCATAGATTAATAAAAAAATATCGATACTTAAGAGAGTCGTTACCCTATCAATTCCCCATACTACTGGCGATAACTGTTTACATGCTGTTAATGTTGCAACTAGGTCTTTGAAAATTTGGATTTCAAAATGTATATTGTCAAAATCTACGTCTGAATGTTTTATAATGTTATTAATATACCTTTTAAATTGGAAAATATTGGCTAAACACATTGGAAAAAAGTTTATTTTATTAAAAAAAAAAATCAAAAATACAGATATTTACAAAAAAAATACATACGGTCATAGAAGAAGCTTGCTCAAGTGATTAATAATGTTTTATTCAGATATGACAACGTTAGGGAACCGTCAGGGCCTGGAAGACGATTTCGCAAATTTAATGGCAGTCGCCATGTAAAATTGTGCCTTGACCCATGCACAAAGAATGCATTTCTTAAAACTTTCACATCTTAGAGTTCCGCTGCCTTCACGACAGCCTTATTGTGGGAGCCATCGCGAATATAACGTCCGACTAGTTCGTTCGGGCATTCGTAGGACCGCCCGAACTCTGCATGCCTAGAGCCTGCCAACTATTACTTAGCATGATTGGGGGCCATTCATTATATGGGCTATAAAAATACGTCCAAAATGCTATCACCTAAATCAGAATTTATGGGTTGGTTCGTGAGAGATTTTGCGTGCTTCAAGGATGGAGTCGATTATTTAGAAAAGTATTCATTACACACAGTGTAGAGCGGCCAGTAATCAGAGCTGAAAGGGAGCGATTCTGTCACAAAACGGAATAACTTGTGTACTACTCACGTAGGGTTAATCTCGCCCGTTTTGTTACGATGGCATTGAATTAACGATGGTCGTAAGGGCAATAACAATAATTTTAAGTCAGTCAGCCTCTCCAATTTTCCTCCAGTCCTCCCGGCCCTCAGCGGTACGGAACCACTGCTTTCCGCCGACGAACTTGATGTCGTCGTCCCACCTGGCGGGTGGTCTTCCCACACTCCGTTTTCCTGTCCGAGGCCACCAGTGTAGGACACGGTTACTCCAACGGTCGTCGTCTCTTCGGCTGACGTGACCAGCCCATTGCCATTTGAGCTTAGCCACCCGGTGTCCAATATCGACTACTTTGGTACGTCGGCGGATTGCCTCGTTACGCATCATATCCCGTAGCGATATTCCCAGCATGGCTCGCTGCATTGCTCGCTGGGCAACTTTTAACCTTTGGACAACGGCGACCGTCAGAGTCCACGTTTCACACCCGTACGTACATCATAACCGTAAATTCTAAGTGCCGCCTAAATATAGTCCGCGTCTTTCATATAAGAGAAAAGCAAGGATAAATTTATTCGATATGGCTCATAATTTAATTTCACATGGCTATGAGACCAACACACTTCTTGGGAACTAAGTGCCATGCCAGGACCATTCTTTTGCACAGCTACATTGAACTGGATGGAAAATACGGACAACTTTCATTGTCTTTCATTCTCTTGTCATTTGTATTTTGACTCTTTGTTTACTAACCTACCCATAGCAGTTAATTAATATTGTGTATTTATTTTCTACCTGGCGCCTGCTCCATGGTATTGATTATTTATTTTTGACTCATTTTATACAACATAGAGCTCACGAAAGTAACCTAACAAATCAACACTAAATTCAAAAATCCTTTTTAATTTCTACATTTATTCCGATTATACCGTGCTTTGCTTTTACTCGACACTGGCAGAAATATGCAAAACTCAAGCGTGAACAAAAAGGCTAATCCACCAGCCTAGTTTGAAGCCTTTAAAGAAGAAGAAGAAGTAGAAGGTCACTGTAAACAAACATGACGTTCATGACAGAAATAATCGTATTAAAACTAAATCGTACAGAGCTTTCACAACTTTTTCATGTTGCCACTGGAGTAGTGCATCGCTCTTAAGGTCTCTGCTTGCGGCGACGCTAGGTTCGGGTTTCCTCTTTTCCTAAAATATGGTTGATAGAGGCGATGGCTGTGCCCGGCGTGATGCTCGTGAACGGGTGCTGTTTGTGGGGACTGGCTTGCTCCAATTGGCAACATGCTAGATGGCGGGCATGGTATTTACTAATAAACTGATATTTGTCATAAACTGTTGCATATGACATGAATTGTTGATTCTCGTCAATTCATATTAATTTAGCGTGTTTATCTGTGAGTCTAAATACTTTTGTAAATTTAGACTAAGTGGACGTTGAAAAAAAAAACCAGCGGAGTTTCTTGCCAGTTATTCTTCGCTGCAATTGCCCCGACCTGGCTAATGATAAAATATGACAAATCCGAGTGCAGTGTACTGTCTATGGATGATAAATAAACAATAAACAAATGTCGCTTCCACCATCATTCATTCAATGCTATGGTACCTACCTGGGCGGGGTTAACACCTGTTTTCACCACCACCAGTTACCTGAAATCCGATAAGTAGCTTTCGGATTTTTGTAGCCGGAGGTGGTGTAAACGGGCATAACGCTACCACTTATTCATTAAAGGACGTTTAACGTGGAATCAGATCCACGAACGACGAATCCCTTTGTCGCCTCTTACGAAATGCACGATGAGAAATGCAATGGGCCCAATTGTATTATTTTTAGGTGCCGGAACCCACACAGACCATGGTACCAACCTGGGCGGGGTTAAACAATGCCCTGTGTTCGTTACTAGCGACTCTGCAGTATGGACTTATTCAAAGAATTACGGTTGTCTATGCCGTAAACATATGCATTTTGTTAGAAATACGGTCGCGCGCATTGCGTCAAGCATCAATGCAAGCCACCGCTAAATATTTGGGTTAGGCGAAAGTGGCAAATACCTCTTCGATCGAAAGCGCAAAGGCGGCCATGTCCGCTGGAAAAGTTTATTCTGAGGATTAACTCGCCCCCTTTGAGATGAAATTCCCCTCCCCTGGTCCCTTCTTATTGATCCTCCGAAAGCAGACTTCCCGCGCCACACGAGATTGAAAACTCTCGCAAGCGCTTTTTTTCAGTCCTCCCTAGGTTTTATAGTGATCGAAGAGTGATCCACGCGGTAGGGTTATTCCCGGTCGAGATGGTCCCATATCGCACAATCTGTGGAATGAACTATGGCCGAAGCAGTAAAGAAAAACCGGCCAAGGGCGAGTCGGACTCGCACACAAAGGGTTCCGTACCATCGAACAACATTTAATAAAAAAAAACAGGTTTTTTGTACCCTCTTCAATTTTTATTATTTTTTTATTTTACCTATTTGTTGTTATAACGGCAAAATAAATACACACTCTGTGAAAATTTAAGCTACCTACCTAAAACGGTTCATGAGATACAGCCCTGTGACAGACGGACGGATGGACGGACGGACGGACGGACGGACAGACGGACGGACGGACGGACGGACGGACGAACGGACAGCGGAGGCTTAGTAATAGGGTTCCGTTTTCGCCCTTTGGGTACGGAACCCTAAAAACGTCCTCTTTCCATTTTCATTTGTTGCAGCTTGTGGTAGTCAAACTAGACTAACCCCTGATTTTACCACCTCCAATTACCTGAAATCCGATGGTTAACTTTCGGTTAAATTGCATATTTACATGGCGTAACCGAAAGGAAACTTTGGGATTTTTGTAGCTGGTGGCGGTGGGAACGGGCGTTAGTCATGTCACAATATAACCGATCCGTGGAATCGAGTAACTCAGTGAAGAACCCGCAAATAAACTTATCCTAGAATTGTACAACAGGGCCGACTTTTCAATCCTCAGATAGTACCTACTTATCGAACTGATCTTACTTATCGTACAAATCTACATCTGTCAAAAGACGGATAGCCATTACCGGAGAATTATATCATCTATCACAATTATCTAACTGTAAGTTTACTAATAAAAATAAGGACTTACTTATTTTTTTATGTGACTGGACATGGATGGCTAATACCACACCTTCTGTCATGGTATTAGCCCAACACACCACATGGGAACTAGGTGCCATGCCAGGACCTTCCTTATATTGCACGGCTACATTGAACTGGATGGAAAACACGGACAATTTTCATTGCCGCTTCGACCATCGTTCATTCGATGCGATGGTACCAACCCGGGCGGGATTAACCCTACCACCTAGTAAGTAAGGAAGGGGACCTACAGTATTACGTGGAAACCGAACCACGGCTAGCCTCAACGGTTGAAAATGGTGACCCATCCAGAACGTAACCGCGCTCAGAGGTGCTTTCCCAGCTTATCGATTCGCAAGGCGTCGTCGGACACTGAGCTACTGAGGCTGACATGCTGTTTGAAGTTATAGCTCGTCTGTGTTTGGTAAATTGTATGCCAAACTTATTTCTAGTGCTATGGCATCAACCTAGCCGCCTCATCTTGGACTTTGATCGACATAGGTTTTCCATGGAAATGCCAATGCCGGGTGAAGTGCTCCATACGTCTGGTTATTTCTATTGTTTTTTTATGATATGCGCGCCGTGTAGCATATGCCAGCCAGGACCTCACCCATGGGCTTTCGAAATTTCACTGCGGCATGGGCGATATTTTAGTAAACATACTTATTTTTTTATGTGACTGGCCATGGATGGCTAATACCACAAGTTCTATCATGGTATTAGCCCAACACACCACATGGGAACTAGGTGCCATGCCAGGACCTTTCTTATATTGCACGGCTACATTGAACTGGATGGAAAACACGGACAATTTTCATTGCCGCTTCGACCATCGTTCATCCAATGCGATGGTACCAACCCGGGCGGGATAAACCCTACCACCTAGTAAGTAAGGAAGGGGACCTACAGCTTAACGTGGAATCTGAACCACGGCCAGCCTCTCTCAACGGTCGAATGGTCACCCATCCAAGACCAGACCGGACCCAGCGTTGCTTAACTTCGGAGAGCGATCGCCGAAGTGTCGCGCCACTGGGCCACTGACTTATTTTCATGTCTCATAATCTCCATTGGCTTAAAACATTTCTACACGAGTGCCTGGGTCTAAAGTTGAGGACACTTCGCAGGGGTTTTTTTGCTAAAAAAATATACGATTTCTATCGGAAGTATTTCCCCAAAACACCGGGCCATATGACGCACGACTGTCAAAAGTAAGCATAATATACCACATGTAGCCGCGTTTTGGTTCTAGCATGGCACCAAGTTCCCATAAGGTGAGAGGGCTAATATCACGTCGGTAGGTAAATTGTCCGTGTTTTCCATCCAGTCCTATTTAGCCGCGCCTAGGTTCTGGTATGTACTAGTTCCCATGCGATGCGTATGGTTAATATCACAAACTTAGGCATGGTATAACATAAAAAACCGGGCAAGCGCGAGGCGGACTCGCACACGAAGGGTTCCGTACTATCGTTCCTACAAGATTTAATAAAAAAACAGGTTTTTTGTATGGAGCCCCTTTTAATTTTTATATTTTCTTAATTTTACCTATTTTTTGTTATAGCGGTAAAAAAAATACAAACTCTATGAAAATTTCAGCTTCCTATCTATTACGATTCACAAGATACAGCCCTTTGACAGACGGACGGACGGACAGCGGAGGCTTAGTAATAAGGTTCCGTTGGAACCCTTTGGGTATGGAACCCTAAAAACGCTCCAGTTCGCGGCAATAGCGGTACGAAGGAGGCGCGGTGCGGGGGCGGTGCGGTGGCGACGCGCGGGCTCCCGCATCAGCCCTCAAAATGGCCGCTCAGAGCGGCCAATAAAGCGTTATTGCTCCGTAAAAAATCTGCCCTTTATTGCTTTCAAAGTTATAGGTAGTTTTATTTTCAATGTTTAATTTTCCGCCTGTCAGTGGAGTGCGCGAGTTTTATCGTCGAAAATTGTTGTTAATTACTTTCTCTGTGGTGTTTATGGCTTTTCCAATGCTCTTGGTTTATTTTGGTCGGACTGACAGCGGGTGGCAGGCCGTCAGTGTCCGGGTGACAAGTGGACGATGTTGTCATTACATCAGCCGTGTACTCATAGAACTAACACGAAACGTTCTCAAATTCCTACTATCAAATTGTTTTTGTACACTGCACTCGGATTTGTCATTTTATCATTGGCCAGTTCAGCGATTCCGGCGAAGAAGAACTGGCAAGAAACTCCGCTGGACATTTTTTTCAACGTCCACTTAGTCTACGTTTGCAAAAGTATTTGCTACTACTAACAATCACAGGTAAAAACACAAAATAAATAAAAATTGACTAGAATCAACAATTCATGTCATATGCAAAAATCAGTTTATTTGTAAAGACCGTTGCCAATTGGAGCAAGCCAGTCCCCACAAACAGCACCAGTTCACGAGTATCACGCCGGGCACAGCCATAGCCTAATATCTAATAGCCACTATGTAAAAACAAATTATATTTAATGTATTTCTTTTTTGTCAACTTTTATGATATCATCACAGATGGCTTAGTGTGTCGAAATACCGTCCCACGGTTTAGACCAGGGGCTGAACCGGCGTAACATGTGAGAAAATATGAGCGGGAATTCGATTAATTCTGCATCAATCCGAAGTGGATGCCAAATATTCTACCCCGTAAGAGCGCAGAAGGTATGGCACAAACGCTTGAACTAATTTTGATGAACTTCGGTATAGAGATAGTCTGGACTTTGGAGAAGAACATAGGCTACCTTTTTAACCGACTTCATGTGGCGTAAATTAGACTCGAACGGGGTGAAATACGGGATTAAATGTGTATGGGAAACTCACATAATGTCCCAGAAATACTTCATCCGGTCATGACCCGAGCGGAGCGGGGTCAGAAGTTACTAATAAAATTTACTTGTGTGTTTTAATATGATAACATTATTTTCCGTCTGTGAGCGAAATAATTCAACCAAGAACGTCTAAAAATGTATCGTTCGTATCGAACACTACCTGGGTTCTATTTCGTGGTTACTTCCAACAGAAATTCCCCCACATCCCGACCGCCCGCCAATGTCACCTAATCGAATCATAACACACTAGATAATGTTATCGCCCACTTCAAATGGCGATAATTCCAAAGGATTGCAAGCGGTTCACCTTCCAAAGCCAAGTGAGTGACATTAGTACAAGCCTCGTGGGATACGGGGACGCATCATAAAGTTCAAAAACCCATACCGTCCAAAACACTTATAAATACGGATATTTTCATTTAGGATAGGTTAGGTTAGGTTAGATTATATGCATATTATAGTACACACGAAAAATACATACTTTTGGGTGTTGTGTGGGTTTTGGACCTTATGCTTTTTGGACTTTGTGAAGCCGACCCGTGGATACGGGCAATTATATTGATGACATAATTCGATAGGCTAAATCAAACGAGACGGGACTGGGGGGACCGGATCCCTCCAGCCTCCCCGGGGAGCGGGGCCGGGGTAGTTGCGGGCTGTCTCCTCCGCCCCAACGCGACCCCTGCGACGGTCGATATCGCTGCATTTATGGGAGCAAACGAAAGGACGCAGGTGTGATTACCCCCAAAAAGCTCTTCCGCGAAAGATCCGAAGGAATTATGTTAAAAAATCTAGGCCTAAAAGTCTCTGAAAACCTTTTCTTTTATGGACCTAGAAATTGATTACGATACCCCGTCCTTCCATGCTCGCTAACTAATGCCACACTCACTGTCATAAGACAAGCCCAATACACCATATCCAATGACTGTGGGTATAGTATTAGCCATCCATGTCGAGTTACATAAAAAATACATACCGTCCCTCGAAGTTGAAAGGAGGAAAAAACACAGGAAGACAATTTGTGAAAGTACTGCGATAATACCGACGTGAAATTAAACAAGAGAAAAACATTATCAAGACGAAAAAAAAGATCAAATGAAAATAGATCTCCAATTCTTTTTGAGGTTGGTGTTGGTAATGAGCGGTGGGAATGAGCCCCAGCAGGCGGAGTTGCCAGGCAGCGCCCCACCTCGCCTCTGCAGCCTCCGGGCGGAGGGGAGATATTTGCTGAGGCCTCGCTACCTGCATACTAGTACTGTGTGCGGTAAACTCGACGGCATTATATATATATATATATATATATATATATATATATATATATATATATATATATATATTTTTATGTGACTGGACATGGATGGCTAATACCACACCTTCTGTCATGGTATTAGCCCAACACACCACATGGGAACTAGGTGCCATGTCAGGACCTTCCTTATATTGCACGGCTACATTGAACTGGATGGAAAACACGGACAATTTTCATTGGCGCTTCGACCATCGTTCATCCAATGCGATGGTACCAACCCGGGCGGGATAAACCCTACCACCTAGTAAGTAAGGAAGGGGACCTACAGTTTAACGTGGAATCCGAACCACGGCCAGCCTTTCTCAACCGGCGAATGGTCACCCATCCAAGACCAGACCGGACCCAGCGTTACTTAACTTCGGAGAGCGATCGCCGAAGTGTCGCGCCACTGTTCCACTGAGGCTGACGCACACTTAGGACTTCGACACTGGTCTGTCTGTACCTATTTGAAAGTACTCTGATCAAGTAAGTACAATCGACGGTCAGATGACGGAAGGCAAGTACCCGTGTCCCTGAGCTACGAGCCGCTCAGTAACCAGTCAATAACCATCTTATTAATCTGGGTCCTTTATGAACGTTCTTACTTATCAGCCATGTAAACTAAAGGAAATGCAGGAGTCTAGCTTTAATTCATAAGCGTAGTTCAAGATATCGATTCGATAGCACCCCCTACTAACTCTCGGTATCTGCATAAGTAGATACTATCAATGTTTATTTTAGTCTTTATCTTTTGATGAATATTGCATGTATCTCAATTTTGATGATAAACTCAAGCGGAAGGATGATTTCAAAATTTAATCCAGATTCAAGATGGCGTCAATCCGGCATCTAACGGATTTTGTACGAGCAGTGACAATTACGTCCCAGGATTTTTTCAATAAAACCCAAACAAGTTGAGTTACGACCAAAATGTCATCATCGACCTTCACAATAGTCTTCTTCTAACTCTATAATGATTTCAACAATGCTCTCATTTCTCTCCGAAATTAACTCGATAAGCACAGCGGATACAGCTCCTTGGCCTCCGTTTACACCGCCATGCTGAGTTACCTTGAGGTGCAACTTCATCTTGGGGCATAAGAAAAGTCTTGAAAAGAATGTCTTTTTTCGCGAAAAACCCTTAAACAATTCATCAAAACATTTTTATCACAACACGCGGTTTTATTAATACAAACACTCATTCTCACGACTCCACAAAAAGTCGTTTAAAACAAACCATACAAATTACAGTTCGACTTAATTTCAAATTTCAAGGAACAAAAGAAAGGTCCCTTCTCACCAGCCATATTTCTTTCCAACCACGCAGTGTGGCCAGTTCCTCGGTTACATTCAAATTCCCTGGACTTTATTACCGACGTTTACTTATAAACCAGCACTGTAACGGACTGAGAGACAAACGCGCAGTTTAAGGTGGCCCAACCCGGCGGGCCTAACTCATTCGCGGGCACGGTACAAAACCGTGCTGTTGCGCTCTGGGACCTTCTCTGTTTCAAAGAATAAGACAGGCTTCGTGATGAGGAAGATGCAACATGTCCACAAAAAAGACAATGTCCATAGTGTATGATTTGGTAAGATTTACGAAAATTTTAATTTCAAAACGACTTATAGCTAAAAGTAAACCACGACCGCTGTAGTAAAAAATCCAACAAAAACCAAATAGATCATAAATCTTGATTAAATAATCTACGTCTGATGACTAATCTTTCTACGATGTTTTTACTCTATCTTTGCGTAATCCACCTCCAAAGTTATTGTATAAAACGCGCGAAAAATTCGAACTTTCGGACCTTATAACTTAGAAACCAAACACAATTTTACAACGCCAATGGTCATCAGACATCTAGTTCGATCAAATAAAGCTATTTTGAGCAAAATTTTGGATCTCTGACAAGAAATATGGGAGTGATCTTCTTTCCCCTTTTGTATGGGGAGATGAGCGGGTTGGGCCACCTTAAGCCGCTGGACCAAGAGAGAAGGAAGTATTCCTTGAGTATGAGTAAACTTGAAGGTATTTTCGGAAATTCCATCCCTAAAGAGATCCCCGTTCATATTGGGAACTTTGTATGGAAACATCTTTTCTCCTGTAAACATTCATCCGATTGCCCTAAAACTTTGGTAAATTGCTGCGAGCATACGCTCGCGAAGGTTTTCGATCCCCTTATACCGGGCTCGGCTCGCGTGAAAGTTGACCTAAATTGACCCAAGAGGAGGCGGGAACATCAGCTAGTTACATATAAAATTGGTTCTGTTTTGCAAAACAAAACACCATGTCACTATGATGGACTGAATAATTATGTAAACTAGTTTCTTTGCGGGTTCTTCATTACTGAGTTGATAGAATCCGCGGGTCAGTTTGTGACGTAACTTATTGTAGTTTTAATACCAAAAGTTTAAATAATTTAAATTGCCATACAAGTACATAAGTATATGGTCACTTTGGCCATGGAGTCACGATATCAGCCGCATGCAACTTCTCATTCCTTTTCTCTTTAGTGGGTACATACATATTCGGGAGGTGGCGATAACTTAATTGACCACAATAACACATTGTTTTGAGTCTGCATCGATGAATATAGAAGTCTGGGACTCCTAGAATGAGAATCAGAAGTCAGGATTGGTTTCGCAAATTTTGCGTGCGACGACAGTCCTTTGGAATTCCGGTCTTTTACTGCAGACATATTACGTGTAATGCAAATCAGCCGTGGTTTGTTCAACCCATTGAACAACAAATTATAGTTACCAAGTTAATGATCAAATTTCAGTGCCTATGTCGAAGAGATAAAAATGACCCAAACTATCCTAAAAATTGCCTCAAGCACAACTACAGTCTCGCAAAAAGGTGAGAAACATCACCGGCCTAGTATCGCTATGGTTTTTGAAGGATGGAGCCGTTTATCAGGAACAAACCTGAAACAAAGAAAAAGAATATTAGAATACAGTTCAAGTTCCAAAATATTTAAGATGTCGCCACCGTAGCGACCTCTACGTAGAGCTGTTAGTTTAAACAAGCCAATAAATGAACAAACAGATGCATAGATCCTAGTCAGCATGCACTACGATAGGTAGCGCAACCAATGTCAATGTCAAGAACGCGAAGAAGTCTGTATCGCACTATCTAATATATTTTTTATTTTTTTTTATTTATTTAATAAGGTAAACCAAGAGCGTATATACAAATAAATTTAGAAAAAGCTTATGTCTATGAGTAACGCCAATAATAGGTTTACACGAAGTATCCATGAGCGTGTTTGAGATAATATCTTAATAAGTAAAAATCACATATAAAAGGGTGCATGTATATGTATGATGTAGGTGATGTTTGCCAGTGTATAATGTAGTGCAGTGTAAGTGAATGAAAGAGTTGTGGTTGTGTAGTGTGTGTGATGTGTAAAATAAAAATAATAATGCATAAACAACACCTGAGCTTCTAGTCCCAATTGTCACGTCACCAATAGCCAATAGCTTCGCTAGGAGAGTAGCCGTGGGTCTCGAGACCTGACCCAACTTTTCATCTCCACAAAAATATTTAAGCCTCAGAGTGGGAGGACTTTTATTATAAAAAATCTCATGGAATGATGATGCTTAGTTGTGTTGTTTTGGCTGTCGTACAAAAACAAATAAGCGGGCATCTGATTCGTGCATGGATTGAGGTTTTCGCTATGAGAATTTCTTGCAACACGTTGATGCGCGTGGCTGTATGTATTGTGTACATGTGTACGTCCCGTCTCAAGGCAGTGTGTATGCTATACCTTATTGCATCCTGAACCCTTTCAGCTAAAATGGCATGCACGAAAATTCTAAGTTCACTTGTTCACCGGGCGAGTTATTTTACAAACCCCCTGGTCCTATTAGCAGTATAAGTCGTGTCGCGACGACGACGGCGCGGCGGGGTGGAGGACAAGGTGTGGCGGAATATGGCTGTGGCGTCGCGTTAAGGGTTACCACCAGGGCCAGATTAAGGCTCCGTATGACGCTAAATCGCACTTAGCTTTGTCTTAATTTCTCAGAGAATATTGAACTAATCATGCTAAAATTGCGTGATATGAAACTTCACTTATATCCGCTTAATCTGAATGATTATTGTTCCAATAGCATAACATTGGCCCGATAGAAAAAAATCGCGAAAATAGGTCGATTTTTTCACATTATGCTTTATTTCTCAGAATTGGTATTAATTACAGTGCTAGTAATCTCACATTATATTTGCATCATGATTTTCAAATTTTTGAATGATTATTATTGCATTTGGACACAATTTTTCATTCAAAGCATCAAAAAAATGAATTTTGGACTTACGACAAAATTTCTGAGCACCGTGAAGTATCCCTTTCCCTTTCGTTCTCTTGGCGACTATCTATCGCCATTTCGGTAGCCTCAGTCCGCTGCGATGTTTCGAAGCGGGCGCACGCCTCTCCGCACGACTCTCCGCACGCGGAGATCGCTTTCGGGATCGCGACAGTAACAAAGTTCCGAACCAAATTCTTACGAGCATCAGCTGAACTTCATAGATGGCGCTGTAAAATTCTCAATCAAATGTTATTGAGGTCTAATGCCGAAATAATTGACACTGGTTAGTAACGTTCGGTTAGCAAGATATAAATAAATAAAAATATAATAAATAAATAAAATATTTGTTATAATATAAAAAAAGAGATGTTTCCAGGAACCGAACTTCGATATGTGTGGTTCTCAAATTCGCAGCAAAAATACGACACTAAAACCATTGTGCCACGACTGTCGTTACGTAATTATGCTAAATTCTCCTTCTCAAGCCTAGCGGGCACTACGAGTATTGGGGCGGCCGCAAATATCCGCCTCCCCGTGGAACGTGCGTCTGCAAGTACGTCCATTGCGGACGGGTCGCAACAGGACAAGTCACATGACCTTGGCAGATAGCTCGGCGGGCGGATTTTTGTATTTTTTGTCGGCGGCACAGAATAATTAATAACATGAACAGAAGGAAAACTCCGTGAAAAGAATAAATGACATAAATAATATGTTTTGTTTTGTTGGTTCGTTTTCAGGCTACCGTACCCAAAGGGTGAAAACGAAAGCCTATTACTAAGCCTCCGCTGTCCGTCCGTCCGTCCGTCTGTCACAGGGCCATAGGTAGGCAACTGAAATGTTCACGGAGTGTGTATTTATTTTACCGCTATAACAACAAATAGCTAAAATAAAATTATAATAAAAATTAAAAATATAATAAAATAAAATAAAATAAATTCTATGACGAAAAGAAACTCCAATATTAATCTCGGAGGAACGGTTCAGTTCAATTTCATGTGTTGTACATGTCATGTCATGACCAAATTTGTTTTCGTTATAGCTTGGGAAACACTGGTCGTAGACCCATGATGCGACCACTCAAAATAAACGTCCCGACCTGATCTACCTGTCTGTCATGTCAAAATTAGTTTTTGTTATATCATGGGAAACACTGGTCGTAGACCCATCATGCGACCACTCAAAATAAACGCCCCGACCTGGTCTACCTGTCTGTCATGTCAAAATTTTTTTTCGTTATATCATGGGAAACACTGGTAGTAGAACCATCATGCGACCACTCAAAATAAACGCCCCGACCTGGTCTAACTTCCTGTCATGTCAAAATTTGTTTTCGTTATATCATGGGAAACACTGGTCGTAGACCCATCATGCGACCCCTCAAAATAAACGCCCGGACCTGATCTACCTGTCTGTTATGTCAAAATTTGTTTTCTTACAAATGTGATACTTACAAACTAGTTTACAGTGATTGATTGATTACTACTGCTCACAAAGAACATTATTATAAGAACATTATATACATTGGTGAGGAGCAAACTCTTGACTACTATAATGACATCTTATTCTAAATTAATAGGAATTATGATCTAAATTATTCAGGTGTAAAAAGCCATCGTCAGTAGACCCATCATGCGACAATCTACCTGTCTGTCATGTCAAAATTGTTTTTTGTTACATCATGGAAAACACTGGTCTTAGACCCATCATGCGACCACTCAAAATAACCGCCCCGACCTGATCTACCTGTCTGTCATGTCAAAATTGGTTTTCGTTTTATCATGGGAAACACTGATCGTAGACCCATCAAGCGACCACTCAATATAAACGCCCCGACCTGATCTAACTTCCTGTCATGTCAAATTTTTTTTTCGTTATATCATGGGAAACACTGGTAGTAGAACCATCATGCGACCACTCAAAATAAACGCCCCGACCTGATCTACCTGTCTGTCATGTCAAAATTAGTTTTCGTTATATCTTGGGAAACACTGGTCGTAGACCCATGATGCGACCACTCAAAGTAAAAGTCCCGACCTGATCTACCCGTCTGTCATGTCAACAATTTTTTTGTTATATCATGGGAAACACTGGTCTTAGAGCCATCATGTGACCACTCAAAATAAACGCCCCGACCTGATCTACCTGTCTGTCATGTCAAAATTAGTTTTCGTTACATCATGGGAAACACTGGTCGTAGGCCCATCATGCGACCACTCAAAATAAATGCCCCGACCTGGTCTAACTTCCTGTCATGTCAAAATTTGTTTTCGTTATATCATGGGAAACACTGGTCGGAGGCCCATCATGCGACCACTCAAAATAAATGCCCCGACCTGGTCTAACTTCCTGTCATGTCAAAATTTGTTTTCGTTATATCATGGGAAACACTGGTAGTAGACCCATCATGCGACAATCTACCTGTCTGTCATGTCAAAATTGTTTTTTGTTACATCATGGGAAACACTGGTCTTAGACCCATCATGCGACCACTCAAAATAACCGCCCCGACCTGATCTACCTGTCTGTCATGTCAAAATTAGTTTTCGTTATATCATGGGAAACACTGGTCGCAGACCCATCATGCGACCACTCAAAATAAACGCCCGGACCTGATCTACCTCTCTGTTATGTCAAAATTTGTTTTCGTTATAGCTTGGGAAATACTGGTCGTAGACCCATCATGCGACCACTCAAAATAAACGCCCCGACCTGATCTACCTGCCTGTCATGTCAAAATTAGTTTTCGTTATATCATGGAAAACACTGGTCGCAGACCCATCATGCGACCACTCAAAATAAACGCCCCGACCTGATCTAACTTCCTGTCATGTCAAAATTGTTTTTTGTTATATCATGGGAAACACTGGTCTTAGACCCATCATGCGACCACTCAAAATAAACGCCCCGACCTGATCTACCTGTTTGTCATGTCAAACCCATCAAGCCCCGATCTGATCTACCTGTCTGTCATGTCAAAATTTGTTTTCGTTATATCATGGGAAACACTGGTCGTAGACCTATCATGCGACCACTCAAAATAAACGCCCCGACCTAATCTACCTGTCTGTCATGTCAAAATTTGTTTTCGTTATATCATTGGAAACACTGGTCGTAGACTAGCGATAGGCGATTGCGAATAAAAACAATCGAATTATTCGATTGTTCCCGTTATTCGATTCATTCGAATACAAATCTACGTTATTCGATTGTTGCACAGCGCTGCTCTGTGGCGCTACAGCGGAGCGGACGAGCGTCCAAATATTATAAGACACTTCGGCGCGGGGCGACCGCGCGACTGACGCGAGTGAACGAGATACAATCGACGAGCGCGCATACGCGACCTCACGCAATTGTACGCGCCGCGCACAATCGACGAGCAGCGCATAACTAGGTACGCACCGCACCGAATACAATTGCACGCAGTAATAGGGTTCCGTTTTCGACATCAACAACGACGAACAACGACGACAACGTCGCCAACGTCGAAAAAAAGATGTTCAAACGACAAAAGACGCGGCACTCGCTGCCGCGGCAAATAGCAGCTAAATAGTACCACCAATACTGCGTACCAGGCGACCACAGGAGAGCAAAGTGAACTAAAAAAACGGGCCAAGTGCGAGTCGGACTCGCACACGATGGGTTCCGCACCATCAACACCAAAAATCACGTTTCTTTTGTATGGCCCCCCCTTTAATTTTTATAAATTTTTTTAATTTACCTATTTGTTGTTATAGCGGCAAAATAAATACACACTCTGTGAAAGTTTCTGCTGCCTACCTATTACGGTTCATGAGATAGAGCCCTGTGACAGACGGACGGACGGACGGACGGACGGACGGACGGACGGACGGACGGACGGACGGACGGACGGACGGACGGACGGACGGACGGACGGACGGACGGACGGACGGACGGACAGACGGATGGACGGATGGACGGACGGACGGAGAGCAGAGGCTTAGTAATAGGGTTCCGTTTTCACCCTTTGGGTACGGAACCCTAAAAAGTGTCGACACTACTTTTCACATTCCTTGGAATAAGCGACGTAGGTACCTGCTTAGTACAAAAAAGTAAATTTACTTCACTTGTGCCGCGGGAGGAATTTGGCTTTTGTTTCGGCTCTCACTACTAATGAATAATGACGTAACGACCATCAGGTTTATTGAAAAATAATTCTTATTTTTATCAATTTACCTATCAATTTGGGAGACAAAAAATTAGATTTTTCTCCGTTTTCATCACTGCGCTACGGCGCTATGAACGGCGATATAATGTAAGTCGCGTGGCGTCATTTTTTGCGCGCTCGTTGCATGGAAATTATTTCTCCATCGTCTCACGTTTATCCTTTTTAAAAGTGTTATTTTACTTTTTATTGTATCAAATGACGTTTATACTTTTTAAAATTGTTAATCAGGTAAAAACTTTTACCAAAACCTATTATTATGTAATATTTTTTTATATGTGTAAATCAATTAAGTCTAACCCACGCTATAATTATATACTATACACCATTAACAATAAAAAGAAAAAAAAACAGAAAAAAAAATTTGTAACCTACAGGATTCGAACCGACATCCCCCATCGAACAATAACTGTAGATAAGACGTTTCACGCGCTACACCAACCAGCTACTGACGATTAACGTGAAAATAGTAAATCATTTCATGAAGTAGAGATCTGACGAAATGGTTGCTGTTTTCTAGCAGCAATGTGAATAATATGGCGGGTGATCTCGAGCCTTGTGATTGGTTGTATGATCATTGACGACTTGCCGCGGGATCGATACAACTTTCACGAAGTTCCAGCGACGGCGTATAGGTGTCGCTCTAACAATATCTCATTTCAGTTTTATCCTAAGATTCACGGCGCCACTGCCGCTTCGGCGTCTAGCGGAGCGGTGGGGGGGAAATCGGGAATTTGTCTAGCTTCATACGCGGCCTTAACCATACCACTAGACAGTGCAATTTTCGGCGCGCGAAATTCAAATTTTGACTTTAATTTTACTGGAAGAAATCACTTTTAGTGATAAGTCCGCCTTTGTGCAGTTTCGCTCTGTTAGATTTAATTGTTCTGTAAATAGTTTTTAATGTAATTTGCACAATAAAGAATTTCTTTCTTTTTTTCTTTCTTTCGCACTCATTTTCGCAAGAAATTTTTTTCTCTGTCGGGCTCCTTTAGCGTCACACCCTCATCGTATTCACCCCTACATAGTTAATCTAGGTATTTACCCAGATAGTATAAACAAATGCGTCCGTCTTGGAAACGCTATCCGACACAAATCTTCAATTAAAATCTTCACTTCATGGGGACCTTTCTCGATGCGAGGTTCCTAGTCAGTTGCCTTCACTGCCTTATGGATAATCCGGCCCTGGTCCTGTCTAGACAAATCCTGACAGAATTCGGTGGAAATAGTCAAGAAAGAATACTCTTTATATAAAGTTTTAAGTATTTATTTGTAAACAAAATTAGTGAGTAGGTATACAAGAAAGGAATTTAGTTCTCACTACAAAGATCTAAATTAAATTTCAAAACTAATAATTAATTTATGTAATTGAATTGAATAGGAATACATAGACAATCCAACTTAAACATTGTTATCATGCCTGCATGCAACATTTTTCGAATTGTACTGCGCAAGCAACAAAACAACACAGCTCAAACCGCGAAAAAGGGAAAATGCCAAGACTTTTTTTTATAAATGGACTTTTAAATTTTAGAGATGGCAACCCTAATCGCGGTCGCGGCGGTGGCGGCCGGGCCGGATGCGACGCGATAAGAACTCCGGTTCGAAGCCCGGCCAGCCGCGTTCGCATACCGACGCGACAACGACGCCTCGGACACACGGGTTACCATGGTACGTTAACACGCCGGATGAATAGCAGGTGAAGAGGCAAGATAGTATTGAAATCCGACGTTATATTGCATTTCGTACCATGCTAACTGTCAAACATCGTGTATTAACTTGAATGTACCAGTTGTCATGCTACGAAATGGATCGAAACGTCAGATTATCACTCTTTTGCCTGTGCGTTCAGTTCGATAAGGGCAAGTAAACAGCATTTATTTATTTATTGAATCACATTAAAAACAACAACAACACGTATAGTAACAATATCTTATGAAACATCCCACAAGTAGTGAGCACACCATGTGCTAACAGTATTTAGAATTAACAAAATACACAAAACAAATGTATCATCAATATCAAAATAGCAAAGAAAATTAAAATGAATAATATTACAAAAAAGAAGTAACAATAAACGACAAAACTGTTGCATTTGAGTGAGTGGACAGCAACAATAAAAAAAAAAATTAAGTTAAATTAAGTGTAAGAAAAACAAAAACAACATTAGGCTTACAATGATGGTCAAAAGGTAAGTGGTAACAAGCGATAATTATATGAGTTTTTTTATACTTGATTCCGAACATCAAAAAATTTCACACTTATCCCTAAAATCGTTGCATGTTTTCAGCATTCTGTTAAGGGGAGAATGGGAACCTTGTTCGTGCGAGAGTTAACGGTCTGGAAAGGCATTCTATTTTCTAATCTACTTGTAAGACGAGGAACTTGAATATCAATTCTTTGTAGGAGTTTAGGGCAATCGATCAGTGCATTGAAAATTTTATATATGAACATTAAGTCCGCCCGGGAACGGCGTAGTGCTAAGGTATCCATTGAGTAATACTCGAGGCGAAGGTCTGTGCTAGTGATTGTCAGCGAAAGTGAGGTGGTACAAAAATCGCTTTTGCACTCTCTCGAGTCTGTCGATATGTACCTTGTAAAACGGACTCCAAGCCGTACTGCAGTATTCCAAAACACTACGTACCAAGGAGTTATATAATAGGATGAGAGTATATGGGATTTCTCGATAAGTGATTCGTAACTCGTAATAGAGGCTCTGAACGCAGCGCAGTCGTCTATGTTATCACGCCCCTAAGGCCGCGATCGAGTTTCGCAGTCGAACCTGAGCTGCGAGCGCGAATGAAGCTATTCGGCGGGCGCCGTTTCCAGGAAGCGCCAAAGAGCACGGCGCTGTTTATCGGTTTCCATTTCCTCCCGTTCCCAGAAGGGCGTGTTGATGTTGCTGAGCGCAGGCGCAACACACTTGCACGCGCCATTGTTCCCGCGGGCCCTCCTCCTCCCCCCCCCCACCGCCGCGCCCCTCCCGCCGCGGCGACAGCGGGCGTCGAGTCGCCGGGCGCACCGCGAGATAACGCCACGCGCACGAAAACGTTCGGCCGTGACTCGGCAAGTGTCCGGAATTTCTAGCGACCGTGACTTTAGAAGAGCGCACGCCCCGGTCACAAGCACCGAAATTTACTCAAACTAGCGACGACGCGCGAAGTGTTACAACTACATTGATTGAGCTTGACGTTATCGACACAGTAGTCGACTAACGTTTTGCCATGTGGGTTAAGATGAGTAATAATATGTCTATTTAGTTTAGATGACGGCTCTATGGAAAAGTCCTTTGCCTACCTGACAAAACGGAGCTGTCAGGGCTAAGATAATTGAAAATGTCTTAAAAGATGCCAAGACCAGGGTGACATTGAGTCACTTTTGGAAACCCATGAAAATTCATTAGAAAAAGTCGCACGTTAGTGTGTTTAAAGCTCGGCCAGCAAAGAGCTACGGCTCACCGAAGTCACGCATGCGGTGCTGGCAGACGCCGACCAGCGAGAGCCGAGAGTTTTTTTTAAATATAATTGGACATGGATGACTAATACCGAACTGGCCGTCAGATATTAGCCTAACACACCACATGGGAACTAGGTGCCATGCCAGGACCTTCCTTATATTGATCGGCTACATTGAACTGTATGGAAAACACGGACAATTTTCATTGCCGCTTCGACACAGAGTATTGAGAATCCCTAGTTCTATCTGGATAGAGTGTCCATCCGACGCCTCGACGTCTCAGGGCGCCTTCATCGGTCGATGAGCACACCTCGCGAACAGTTTCGTTCCGAGTTGGCTTCCCTTCCCATGTAAAACATTCTCAAAAAGTGTAGGAGTTGAACTGACAGGCGTGAATTGGCATGGCAGTTGTACTTGACGGCACAATTTGTTTGAGAAAACGGATTTGTGGGGTTGTTTGCACCGGGAGCGAGCACGATGTTTTTTTCTTTATTACGGATAGAATGCCAGACGGCTAGAACATCGTCGTCCATCACCGGTGACGCCATGACTTTAACTGAACGTCGCTGCCGATTGGACAGTTTAAATTGATCGTGTGCGGTGTGGTGTTTATGGACGAACTGAAGATTGGATCAAGCCTGCAGCGTCATGCCGATTGGACAATAGGCAGCATGGTGTATAGCCGACATAAAAAATACATTACACAAAACTTAAAACTAGCAATAGGTATCTGTGTACATATTTGTTATGTAACTAAATTATACAATAAGCAAATACTGTCGGTTTTAAGAGGCGGTGCTCACCCCGTCGAAGTAGTGGCGCTGCAGAGGTCATGAGCATATAGGTCTGGGATAGGAGGCTAGGAAGCTCACTGAATGCTCGGCGTGACACGAGCGGCCTCGCGGGTTGGTGTTGGCTGGCTGAAGAATGCAACCTCACGGCACTACAGCACTCTCAAAAGCCCTCCACGACTCATAGCCCGCACCGAAAACATTCACTCGAAACCGCACGCCGCACAAAATACACGTGTCATAGAAATAGGATGTACCATGCTAGGTCTATGGTCGTTGGCCTCCTAACTAAATCCAAGCTCAACCCAGTTCGTACCACTCAATGTGACAGCTCCATAGTCACAGAAAAACAAACCGTACTATGGAGGCGCAACTCGGCAATGCGGTCGAAACTAAACACTGTCCTTTCAACAATTATATCAAGTTGTAACGATGTTAGCTGGCAGGGACCCACGCTATAGTTAAGAGGATATTGAGGTGATTACATTCCATGCAATGGACTCGTGCCTGTTTCCTCAGTCAAGTAAAGATTTTTTTTCGGAAATTTTGCACATTAAATAAATTAACTGAGAGCTAAGTCATTACGTTTTGGTTTGTTTGATAAATTATCTTATATCCATGATATATACCTCTAAAGATTGGTATCAAAATGGTTAAGGGCGTATATCATGGATCTAAGTTTCTTAGTTAACAGCTAAACCAAGCTAAGGGTGTCTTCGAAAAGATCTAAAACGAATGTACGATCACATGACCTACGTGCCTCGATGCTAGTAGTATCTATAAAAATGCAATGACCCCTTAAGTTTAATAAGGGATGAGCGCGGTAAAAAGAAACCTATAAGTCTTAAGACGGGCTAAAGCAATGCTAGGGATTGGCGAGATTTGCCCACAAGAACGGGAAATGAGTTTTATCGATCGGCCTTCAAGCCTTGGGGCAATATACGTAACTGTCTACACAAGCAAAGAGCGAGCACCTACAGCCCATATCTCCTACAGTCTACCTATAGCCTCTTAATAGGTAACATTCCACCTCTTAGGAAGATGGCCGTTGTGACCTTGCACATCCATCAATGTATACCTACATATATTCAATCAAAACATATCTCCATAGCACCTCTATGGTGCTATGGTGATATGTTTAGCGCCTCTGAAAGGTTAGCAACTCTATTGTGCTATGTTGAAAGTTTAGCCCTATTGAGAGGTTAGCACCTCTATGGTGCTATGGTGATATGCACGCAGGAAGAGCGATGCCACGCTGCTAAAGAATATACAGATGTTGACGGAGGTCCAAAATTTCACCATGTATTCCTAGACATGTTTAGAGCAAAAAATTTGGATTATATCGGGATCCACATGTGGGGATACCCTGTCACCGTAATACGTTCAGGTCACTTCTCGCGCGGCCGAAGCTGCAGCTGAGAAGGCAGCAGCAAATAACCAACATAAATACAGCTGCGTGGCGAGTTTCTTTGAGTATTTGGCTTTAGTCGTCGAGACGCTCGGTTCGTGGTCAACAAATAACCAACATAAATACAGCTGCGTAGCGAGTTCCTTTGAGTTTTTGGCTTTAGTCGTCGAGACGCTCGGTTCGTGGTCAGCAAATAACCAACATAAATATAGCTGCGTGGCGAGTTCCTTTGAGTTTTTGGCTTTAGTCGTCGAGACGCTCGGTTCGTGGCCAGCAAATAACCAACATAAATACAGCTGCGTGGCGAGTTCCTTTGAGTATTTGGCTTTAGTCGTCGAGACGCTCGGTTCGTGGTCAGCAAATAACCAACATAAATATAGCTGCGTGGCGAGTTCCTTTGAGTTTTTGGCTTTAGTCGTCGAGACGCTCGGTTCGTGGCCAGCAAATAACCAACATAAATACAGCTGCGTGGCGAGTTCCTTTGAGTATTTGGCTTTAGTCGTCGAGACGCTCGGTTCGTGGTCAGCAAATAACCAACATAAATATAGCTGCGTGGCGAGTTCCTTTGAGTTTTTGGCTTTAATCGTCGAGACGCTCGGTTCGTGGCCAGCAAATAACCAACATAAATACAGCTGCGTGGCGAGTTCCTTTGAGTATTTGGCTTTAGTCGTCGAGACGCTCGGTTCGTGGTCAGCAAATAACCAACATAAATACAGCTGCGTGGCGAGTTCCTTTGAGTATTTGGCTTTAGTCGTCGAGACGCTCGGTTCGTGGTCAACAAATAACCAACATAAATACAGCTGCGTAGCGAGTTCCTTTGAGTTTTTGGCTTTAGTCGTCGAGACGCTCGGTTCGTGGTCAGCAAATAACCAACATAAATACAGCTGCGTGGCGAGTTCCTTTGAGTATTTGGCTTTAGTCGTCGAGACGCTCGGTTCGTGGCCAGCAAATAACCAACATAAATACAGCTGCGTGGCGAGTTCCTTTGAGTATTTGGCTTTAGTCGTCGAGACGCTCGGTTCGTGGTCAGCAAATAACCAACATAAATACAGCTGCGTGGCGAGTTCCTTTGAGTATTTGGCTTTAGTCGTCGAGACGCTCGGTTCGTGGTCAACAAATAACCAACATAAATACAGCTGCGTAGCGAGTTCCTTTGAGTTTTTGGCTTTAGTCGTCGAGACGCTCGGTTCGTGGCCAGCAAATAACCAACATAAATACAGCTGCGTGGCGAGTTCATTTGAGTTTTTGGCTTTAGTCGTCGAGACGCTCGGTTCTTGGTCAGCAGAAGCGATCATTTTCGCTTCAAAATTAGGAAAACTTTTGAATTAAAGTTCTGGGGATCCCAGGTCCGGGGCACGTTTTGTCCGGCGAATAAGCCTCGAAATTCAAAGCGGTTACACCGCCAGTATTTTAGGTACAGTTACAGTTTCGGCTCTTTTAGAAGGGTTTTGTATCTTTAAGTTTAAATCACCTATGTACCTTAAGGTTCCTACCTATCTAATAAAGTTAAATATTTGGTTGTACGACTGTTATCTAGCTTTTTTAGGGTTCCGTACCCAAAGGGAGAAAACGGAACCCTATTACTAAGCCTCCGCTGTCCGTCCGTCCATTCGTCCGTCCGTCTGTCACAGGGCTGTATCTCATGAACCGTAATAGGTAGGCAGCTAAAATTTTTAGTGTGTATTTATTATGCCGTTATAACAACGAGTAGGTAAAATACAAAAATAATAAAAATTAAAGGGGGGTCCTATACAAAAAACCTGATTTTTTGTGTTAAATCTTGTTCGATGGTACGGAACGCTTCGTGTGCGAATCTGACTCGCACTTGGCGGCTTTTGCTACAAATATGCCAAGGAAAACCTGAAGCATAGTCCGCTAATAGATAACACCACTCTCGAGCGTTAGCATTATGAAATAACCCCGGCATCACACGAAATCGTACCAAATTTTGTGTTATCTCATAACGCTAACGCTCGAAAGTGAGTTATCTCTTAGCGGACTAAAGCTTCTGGTTAACGTTTGGAATATACCTCCGCTAACACCCTGCATACACTCCGCTGCTGCCGCCCGATCCGTCGCGCAGTGGCGAGCAGTGACGAGCAGTGGCGAGGTAGCGCCGAGCAGTGACGAGCAGTGACGAGCAGTGACGAGCAGTGACGAGCAGTGACGAGCAGTGATGAGCAGTGACGAGGCAGTGCCGCCGTGCAGCCGACACGACCCGCGATAACGCTTATCTTGCGGTGGGCGCTATGAATGGTCGCGTTTATAGTGAGCGCACTCCGCTCGCCCGGTGGGAATACCACACGACTGATAATGTATGGCACTATTCCTAACAGCTATTTTCTCCCATAAATGAGAAATTCTGTTCACAATGATTGAATAAAACAGCATTACAATTAAGGTTTTTTTTCTGGACAGGGGTTACCATTTTTCCGCACAAACTTCTTGCAGTCGATACCAGTACAAGATAATCAGCACTTTCGTAATAAAGGACCTTAAAGTGTCGATTAAAATAAATCGGAGCTTGGTGAAAACCAGGCTTAGACACCATTCCTAGTAGGTATTGCCTGGTTACATTGAACTGGATGGGGAATTACTGATAATTTTCACTGACGTTTCGATTGTTTTTCAATCCAATGCGATGGCACCAAAACACCTACTCGGGAAAGAGGATCTAGTTTCACACGGATTCTAAAGCATAAAACGGCTCGCATTAGTGACAAAATTATTTTCATTAGTACTCTTAATATAATAAGAATGGTCTTAAGAGAGATTGAAGAAGTTAGAACAATACAGACATTAACACAAGTTACAAGATTGATTTTTATTCAACCTAACATGGATGGCTTATACCACACAACTACCGTTATGATATTAGCCCAATACACCACATTCCCGAAGGAATTCATTGCCATGCCAGGACCATCCCTTCGCCCGAGATTAGCATCTACCTTTACTCTTAAGGTGGCCCAACCCGCTCATCTCCCCATACAAAAGGGGAAAGAAGATCACGCCCATATTCTTGTCAGAGATCCAAAATTTTGCTCAAAATAGCTTTATTTGATCGAACTAGATGTCTGATGACCATTGGCATTGTAAAATTGTGTTTGGTTTCTAAGTTATGAGGTCCGAAAGTTCGAATTTTTCGCGCGTTTTATACAATAACTTTGGAGGTGGATTTCGCAATGATAAAGTAAGAACATCGTCAAAAGATTAGTCATCAGACATAGCTTATTTAATCAAGATTTATGATCTATTTGGTTTTTGTTAGATTTTTGACTACAGCGGTCGTGGTTTACTTTTAGCTATATGTCGTTTTGAAATAAAAATTTTCGTAAATCTTACCAAATCATACACTATGCACATTGTCTTTTTTGTGGACATGTTGCATCTTCCTCATCACGGAGCCTGTCTTATTCTTTGAAACAGAGAAGGTCCCAGAGCGCAACTGCACGGTATTGTACCGTGCCCGCGAATGAGTTAGGCCTGCCGGGTTGGGCCACCTTAAGGAACAGTTCAAGAATGAATAACATATGTTGCTGTAATAATAATTCGAATTTGGTTATTTATCGGAAGAATCACATGTAAAAAAAAACCGGCCAAGTGCGAGTCGGACTTGCACACGAAGGCGGATTGTTATAGCGGCAAAATAAATACACAATCCCTACCGATTACGGTTCACGAGATACAGCCCTGTGACAGACCGACGGACGGACGGACGGACAGCGGAGGCTTAGTAATAGGGTTCCGTTTTTACCATTTGGGTACGGAACCCTAAAAATAGCATTAAATTAAGTTGGAGCTTTGAAGATTCAATTTTAAGTTTAGCTGATTACATAGTTGTGAATCGTTTTTTCGTAGTGCAACGTGCAACCATCGAATAGAATAAATAAACTCTAAAGAAATCGAATATCTAAATCGAATGCATACTCTCCCCTTTCCTGGCTTACTGGATAGTTTGACTCGCGGGTTTTGCCTATTTAAATGCAGACAAAAATTATTGACGGCGACGGAAACTCCATCACGATTTCACATTTGACACTTTCCCTGAGCTCAGCTGCGAAGGAAGAAGCCAGCGAAATGTTCGAATCAGGGAGCATGGAAGGACTAGAAGAACAACCCAAACGCGCATGTAGGGGGGCAACTTTCACCTACAATGGCGGCAGCGCCGGCGAGACCGTTCGCTTACGAATTCCTTCACTTCTGATCTCATGTAGTGATCGATTGGCTTACGAATTCGCTTATTTCTGATTATATGTAGTTCCAACAACTCGTAAGAACTACACATGACCCTATTTAGTGTAACGAACATTCGATGTTGCACGTGCCGAATTCGTAAGCTACCTAGGCAACTAAAGTTAGACATTTTGCACTAACTCGTGGCTACGATGCCGCTGCCATACGTTTTTTACTGACATGGATGGCTAATGCCACACAACTACCGTTATGATATAAGCCCAATAAATGACACTCCCGGAAGTATTAGGTGCCATGCCAGGACCTTCCCTTTATGAGCACATCTACATTAAACTGGATGGAAAACACGGACTATCTTTTCCTCCAATGCGATGATAACAACCCGGGCAGGCTTAAATCTGACCACCTAGTAGGGGAAGGGGACCTACAGTTTTAGATGGATTCCGAACCATGGAGCAGCTCGCATTCGTAACGAAATTCACTTAGCCAACTCAGAAAAAGAAATAAAGTGGTGAATGAACAGGGCAAAGCAAGTCCCCGCGCCACTAGGCTACAAGTTTGATCGCTACTCCCGTCCTTCCATGCTCGCTGGCTCGAATCGAAGGTGCGACGAGGGACGAGATGCAGACGGCCCCCTCCTCCGCCAGCAACCCCCTCAACCCGGAGGCCGCGGGGGGGGGGGGGGGGGGGAGGACGAAAATGGAGGCGAAGCAAAATCGCAATAATTTGAGACGCGCTGGAGCGCCAGCCGCTCGCGCCCACGTCAGCCGCTGGCCGTACCATGCGCAGAAAAACTACTTATACTATACTCATATAATAATTCAGAAGAGTTTGTATGTTTTTTGTTATTTTGTTTGAGAAAACATAGTTTTGCATTTCTTAGCCCAATTATTGTGGAAGGTTACAGCCTATTTAAAATAAAAGTCAAAACTAACACGGACGAGCGATGCGACATGATGGATTGGGGGAAAATGTTTTTAAAACGCACACCGGGAATCGGTAAAACTAAGATCATATGCAATTAAACAAGATTATGGATTTCAAGAGGGAAATTAAAGATGGAAGCATCCGAAAACAAGTTCCGAAAAAAAATTCAACGTAAAAATATAAAAAAACACTGTTTATTAGCAACTGGGTTGGTTGTATCTAATATAAGTTATCTAAGATCTGTATCCAAACGATTTTGTCCTGAAAAAAATATCCTGAGTCAATGTCTATGTTAGCAAACATAAATTATGCAGTAATAATCTGTCCATCATCACTACATAGTATAAAACAAAGTCGCTTTCTCTGTCCCTATATCCCTATGTCCCTATATCCCTATGTCCCTATATCCCTATATCCCTGTGTATGCTTAAATCTTTAAAACTACGCAACGGATTTTGATGCGGTTTTTTTAAAATACATTGAGTGATTGAAGAGGAAGGTTTATATGTATAATAACATCAATTAAATAGCGGAGAAATACTGTTATTTTTTAGGTTTCCAATGTGATGTCGTAAAAAAATATTTTTTTTCCGCTTACATTGCAAACGCAGGCTGAACCCTACGAGATTTATCAAAATAATGTACTAAGTATTGTATACATTGAAAAGGTCTACAGAAAACTCAGCGATGGTATATGTCTATCTCTTATGGATATCCCACAATAACATTTGTTTGTCATTTACTTTTTACGACAAATAATGGCTAATTTTCGAAGCAATTTTAACTAATACAGTATTAATCCTTATCCAATTACATACCTTAAATACATTGTTGATTTAATATAGATCTATATGGCCCTTTACAGCATATGATTTAAATGAATATTTTCGAAGATATTATAGATTTTAAAATTGCGGGACGTAGCGTTTGCGGCGGGACCGGCCGGCCGGGGCGGGTTCTCCCTGTAGCACTTTGAATTAATTATTTCTCTAATATCTAATAATCATGTAATAATAATATCCAAGTTTTTTTTATTTCAAACTACGCTACGTAAAAAGGGTTTATTTGTGTATCATTGTGCAAAAATATTTTTTTTAAATGATATTATGCCCGTGCAAAGCCGGGACGGGCTGCTAGTGGATTAATAAAATACATTTCTTTAAAATTAAATAATATGGATCGACCGAAGTAACATGTAAAAAATGTAGTCAATTGGAACAATCGTTTTAAAATTATTGAACTGAAAACTAGTTTTACCTTCCCCCACCTCACCCGACAGCGAAATCCTGGATTCGAGCATGATCTTAACCTCAGGATTAAGGCGATGTTCGCGTCAAAATATTTGTTAATTTAGACCTTTCAATAAGGAGTATTTCGGCGCCAAAACACGATCGATATCCTCCAATCGAAAGCCTCATTGGCGTTATCTAGCTGTGAAAAACTTGCGAAATATTCTGTATCCCCGACGTTTTTGTCGCGCGTGGCGTACTCGGCATTCGCCCAGTTATTTCTCCCAGCAGCGGCGTCGGCGTCATTCATAGAGTGAAAGTGAAGGCGGATTATACATAATTGCGTATTTATTTAGGATGCTCTCCGACAGATGCACGGAGTACTGAGTGAGTGCAGGCCCTGCAGGGTGAGGCAGGGTGCAGCGCGCCACCCCCTCTCTGCGGCAGAAAATAAGGTGTTTTATGTAATTTGTAATTAAAAAGATGCCGGCTTCATTTCAGTACCGACACGGTATGTCTATAATAGAAAGATATGGTAAAAATACATTATCATATTACAAGAAGTTATTATTACTTATAGAAGTTCCAGAGATTTGACACGATGTAATTTGAAGTAAGACAGGATAGCAAGGTATCGATCGATCTCGATGAGAGCTTTTATTTGAGTACCAACATGATGGGTTCAAGACAAGTCGGTCCAGAGTCCAGAGATAAGACACAAAGGAAACTCTTGCCAACTTTTACGGGCAAAAAATGCAGTGCGACCATTTATTATGATTACCATCCAGGACCAGTGTAAGACCTATTGTTATAAAATAACTATAACGTTTCGAAGAAAGTTAAAAATGGCAAACACTTTTCAAATTAAGATCGTTGCAATAATAGCGGTTGTGTTGTTCCGAGTTAGGTCCCCATCAGTTAAGCCCCAAAGAGTCTTCGCCTACTAAGAAGCTTCGCCTACTAATTTGACAAAGTGCCAAGTACAGTCTAACTGCTAGATCAGAGCTCTGAAGAAATGTGACGATAGCTCGCAAGTCTAGTTATCCGCCTCTAAGCCCAAGTATATTTCTCGCGTAAAACATTTAGTTGAACTTATGAGGTGTGAACTATGAGGAAAAGTTTAAAGTCGTATTTTTAATCAGACGAAGCAAAGTGTACTGAAAGCACCTGTAGACCGGGATAGATACGGTTTGAGAAGCACATGAAATCCGAAATGAAATTTTTTTTCTCAGAAATATATAATTTCATGTTCATATGCTTACATTAAGTTTGCAACATTTAGCGGGGCCCGGCAGATAGAAAAAAAATTAAAATTTATAAAAACATATATATCTCCTAAACAAATGTTTAGAAACGGTGTTAAAAAAATGTATATGTTAAGTCTTTTGAGGCGTAATGTAACTGTGAATTTGCAACAATTTTGTAATTACGGAAATGTATTTAAAAAAATGTTTTTACTCAAAAAAATCTATGCCGCGAACCTACCTTGCTATTGCTATATTTGTTTCCAGAATATGTAAAAGAAAATTAAATTCTTTAAAAACTATATACAACGAACGATTTTATACGTATTTCGATTTTTTTGTTTAGCTTTTGTGTGAATGTAAAAATTATAAATGAAAAAAAATGTGCTTCTAATATTTGCAACATTTTACAAATATCACAGAATATAGAGTTTGCGGTCAGTTTCCAATTTCAGAAAATAAAATAGAATTTTCATTATTTGCTTTGCAGATATTATGAAAATAGTACAAAAAAAAATATTTACACAGTTCCGTAAATAAGAAATTGTTGCAAATTCACAGTAATATTACACCTAAAATTAGCTAACATATAACATTTTTAAATAACATTTCTAAATATTTGTTTAGGAGATATCATTTTTTAAACATATTTCATAGTTTCTATATCTTCCGGACCCCCCAAAATGTTGCAAACTTAATGTCCCCACGTCCACATGAAATACTACGTTTATGAGAAAAAAAAAATGCATTTCGGATTTAATGTTTTTCTAAGAGCTGATTTAAGGTGGCCCAACCCGGCGGGCCCAACTCATTCGCGGGCACGGTACAAAACCGTGCTGTTGCGCTCTGGGACCTTCTCTGTTTCAAAGAATAAGACAAGCTCCGTGATGAGGAAGATGCAACATGTCCACAAAAAAGACAATGTGCATAGTGTATGATTTGGTAAGATTTACGAAAATTTTAATTTCAAGACGACTTATAGCTAAAAGTAAACCACGACCACTGTAGTCAAAAATCTAACAAAAACCAAATAGATCATAAATCTTGACTAAATAAGCTATGTCTGATGACTAATCTTTTTACGATGTTCTTAATTTATCATTGCGAATCCACCTTCAAAGTTATTGTATAAAACGCGCGAAAAATTCGAACTGTCGGACCTTATAACTTAGAAACCAAACACAATTTTACAATGCCAATGGTCATCAGACATCTAGTTCGATCAAATAAAGCTATTTTGAGCAAAATTTTGGATCTCTGACAAGAAATATGGGCGTGATCTTCTTTCCCCTTTTGTATGGGGAGATGAGCGGGTTGGGCCACCTTAAGGCTAAAGTTCCTGGAGTACTGGCCGGCCGGCATGGTTTTAGCAGTCCCCGTGAAAGATCGAAAATCCATGGACTTCGCTTCGTCGGGTACCTATCGTGCGCAATATGCCACGGATAAGATTACGAGTGGTGTAGCGGGACACCCGGTAGGAACAACGTTTCTTTCTTCATAATACTTCAAATAAACACTTTAAAGTCGGACGGAACAACATTTCACAAGCGCCAGTCGTCAAGTTAAACACAATATTACGCAGACGCATAATTAAATTAAATGGACGCAGACGGTTGCAGGGCGCTTCGTCGGTCCCAACGCATTGCGGCCGGAAGGTCGACACTTCCATCGATTACACATCACTAGCCAATTTATGGCAACATTCGTATATATTGAGCTGTCAAACTAGTTCGCCTTATTTTGGTCTCGATTTTAATGTCCGTCTTCTTTTTAACGAAGAAAAATACAAGCGAAGGAAGAGGCAGGTAACGGTGTTATCGTTTCGGCCGTAATATGATGCGACCAAGGATTTTTTATCGTTGGTGACAGCAAAAGTGTCGCTCGGACAATTTTTCCCGTGAAGCTCCCATCCGCCAAACGCGCGATAAGGAACATAATAGGTCGGGGAAAAAGTCTTTTCGCATTATAGTATGTATGAACTTGTAATAAAATCTCTTTGGCTATACTATTTGTATCTGGCTGGTTTTGGTATCATTGAAAGTTTAAATTTTAAAGAACATAATTCCAAATTCAAATTAGGAAAATGTGTGATTCTCATTTGTTTTTCGTACTGTCAAAATGAGTGAATCTAATGAAGAAATTCGATACATTTTAAAATTTTTCTACAAAAAAGGTAAAAATGCAACGCAAGCCGCGAAAAAAAATTGCAATGTTTATGGACCTAGTACAGTGTCTGTGATAATAGCACAAATTTGGTTTGAGCGTTTTCAATCCGGAAATTTTGATGTCAAAGATGCACGTCGCTCTGGTCGCCCTATTACGGATAAAATGGATGCCATTTTTGAAAAAGTGGAGCAAGATCGGCATATCAGTAGTTACGACGTAGCTGAAGAACTAGGAATTGACCACAAACAGTTTTGGCGCATTTGAAAAAAACTGGGTACACAAAAAAGCTCGATATTTGGGTACCTCACGAGCTCACTGAAAGAAACCTAATGAACCGTGTACTCATTTGTGATTCTTTATTACGACGTAATGAAACCGAACCATTTTTGAAGAAGCTGATAACTGGTGATGAAAAGTGGATCACGTACGACAAGAACGTGCGAAAAAGGTCGTGGTCAAAGGCCGGTCAAGCTTCACAGACTGTGGCGAAACCCGGGTTAACTCGCAACAAGGTGATGCTGTGTGTGTGGTGGGATTGGAAGGGCATTATTCATTATGAGCTGTTACCACCAGGCAGGACCATCGATTCTGAACTCTACTGCGAACAACTGATGAGATTAAAGCAAGAAGTTGAGAGAAAGCGGCCGGAATTAATCAACAGAAGGGGTGTGGTTTTTCATCATGATAACGCTAGACCTCACACATCTTTAGCCACTCAGCAAAAACTAAGAGAGTTTGGCTGGGAGGTGTTAATGCATCCGCCGTATAGTCCTGACCTTGCACCTTCAGATTTCCACCTGTTTAGGTCTCTTCAGAATTCTTTAGGCAGTGTCAGGTTAACATCACGAGAGGACTGCCAAAACCACTTGTCGCGGTATATTGATCAGAAGTCCCAATATTTCTATAGCAATGGGATCATGTCCCTACCTACAAGATGGCAAAAAGTTATCGAACAAAATGGTACCTACATACTTTAGTTAAATGTAAATAAACCATATTAAAAAATGTTTTGAATTTTCTTAAAAAATGCGAAGAAACTTTTTCCCCAACCTAATAGTTCCAACATGTATGAAAGTACCTATATAAATAAATAGCGGACCAAAATAAATCAACTGTTCAGTTGATAGTTCAGTTGAAATTATGAAATATTGAATTAGACAGAATAGAAGCCAAAGACCTAAATATAGTTGAATCTAAATTTCCACAACAAAGAAAAAGTAAGAAATTGTTTAGTTACCTTAACTGAAAACATGTTTATCTAAATTATCTAAAACAAAGTATTTGGCTTAAACTATATAATAACCATATAACATTTACATGTTTCTTATATAAAATTATCTAGTGTTATCACTTTGAGAACAGATAAATAATTGAAAAAATCTAAGGTATAAAAGTTAGTACCCACCCACACATAGAATAATAGATAAATCGGCTCTAGGCGCAGCATATGTCACCGTATTGTGAAATTAATAATGCCATCATATCGAAGTCGGTAATACGCGAATATGCAAATAACGACGAGCACCTACCGGCAAGTCGCAGTCATGCAAGCAGCGAGCATGGAAGAAAAGGAGTAGCGATCGAAACTCACGCGTATGTCGGTGGACGCAAAGCCACGAGTTAGTGGAAAACGTCTAGCTGTAGTTAGTTCCCTTCCGAATTCCTGTGAAGTTCTTACGTGTCGTTGGTACTGGAGAAAATCAGTATCAGGTAAGCGAATTCCTAAGCGAAGTCCCTCGCTGCCGCGCCGTGGTCGCCCTACACAAACTAGATCTGGTTGCTTTTTTTATGTAACTGGACATGGATGGCTAATACCGAACTGACCGTCATATATTAGCCTAACGCACCACATGGGAACCAGGTGCCATGCCAGGACCTTCCTTATATTGCACAGCTTCGACCATCGTTCATTTAATGCGATGTTACCAAACCGGGCGGGATTAACCCTACCACCTAGTGTAAGGAAGAGGACCTACAGTTTTACGTGGAATCCGAACGACGGCCAGCCTCACCGGTCGAAAATTGTCACCCATCCAGAACCTAACCGCGCACAGAGGTGCTTCCCCAGCTTATCGATTCGCAAGGCGTCGCACACTGAGCTACCGAGGCTGACCGCTTGCTACTCCCGCCCTTCCGTGCTCGCTGCCCGAACGTCTCGTCCTCGGTGACTCCGTACGCCCTAAAAACGTGGTACAAATCCAATCATGCACGGGGCGCCAAATTGCCCACGAAGTCGGCTGCATCCACAAAATTTACAATCCCATTACGGTTCAAACGAAATCGAACAAAAAGCCCAGCACGGGGTCGGTGCGGAGCGCGAGCGCGGACCGAGCCTGCCATTGTCAGCGCGTTTTTTCCCCGGATTTTTTGTCGCTTCAGATTTGATAAGGGCCCACTTGTGCCTACCTGGCTAGGTAGATAATTCCCGGAACGACCGCGGCCGGGGGAAACACGCTGCTTTTATTGGGTTAGATTCATACCTAACATCTACTAAGCACGTGAATAATTTCGTAGTAGGTACTTATACACACTGTACCAGTTTGAAAATCCTTATTCGATCTCCGTGACCTATTACTCCAGGAACTTTAGCCTTAAATCAGCACTTAGAAAAACATTAAATCCGAAATGCATTTTTTTCTCATAAACGTAATATTTCATGTGGACGTGTGTACATTAAGTTTGCAACATTTTGGGGGGTCCGGAAGATAGAAATAAACTATGAAATATGTTTAAAAAATTATATCTCCTAAACAAATATTTAGAAATGTTATATGTTAGCTAATTTTAGGTGTAATATTACTGTGAATTTGCAACAATTTCCTATTTACGGAACTGTGTAAATATTTTTTTTGTACTATTTTCATAATATTTGCAAAGCAAATAATGAAAATTCTATTTTATTTTCTGAAATTGGAAACTGACCGCAAACTCTAGATTCTGTGAAATTTGTAAAATGTTGCAAATATTAGAAGCACATTTTTTTTCATTTATAATTTTTACATTCACACAAAAGCTAAACAAAAAATTCGAAATACGTATAAAATCGTTCGTTGTATAGTTTTTAAAGAATTTAATTTTCGATTAAATATTCTAGAAACAAATATAGCAATAGCAAGTTAGGTTCGCGGCATAGATTTTTTTTAGTAAAAACATTTTTTTAAATACATTTCCGTAATTACAAAATTGTTGCAAATTCACAGTTACATTACGCCTTTATACTTATTAATTTTAGCCATATTAATACTTAACATATCAATTTTTTTAAGACCGTTTCTAAATATTTGTTTAGGAGATAAATATTTTTTAATACATTTTAATTTTTTTTCTATCTTCCGGGCCCCGCTAAATGTTGCAAACTTAATGTACGCATATGAAAATGAAATTATATATTTCTGAGAAAAAAAAATTCATTTCGGATTTCATGTGCTTCTCAAACCGTATCTATCCCGGTCTATATTACAAATTTCGCTACAAATTGACTAGCGCCCGGTGTCACCCGCCAGGTGGGACGACGACATCAAGTGCGTCGGCGGAAAGCAGTGGGTCCGTACCGCTGAGGGCCGGGAGGACTGGAGAAAGATTGGAGGCATATGTCCAGCATTGGCCGCAAACACGCTGACTGACTGACTGACGGTATCACTACCTCCGGCTACGAAAATCCCAAAGTTACCTTTCGGTTACAAACACCATATAAATATGTAATGTAACCGAAAGTTAACTATCGAATTTCAGGCAGCTGGAGTTGGTGAAATAAGGGGTTGGACTAACAAGCACGATTTAAAAAAAAAACAGATAAATTGGTGGTTACCAACTAGCACAAAACTATGAGAAGACAGAAAACATATTCTGTAGAGTTAGCTAGTAACGTCTTTTTTTCTATTTGACCCAAATACATATTTACTACATGTTCCCCTTCCTGCTCCCACATTACACCACACTAACACACCCTATCGCACCACAAACACACACACATCTCATCAGTACACAAAACACCTATACACACACCCTCTCACACACTAGTAACACCATGTAAATCACAAAATATTAAAGATCGATGTTTTTGTATCTCGAACAAACTTTTTCCTATCATACAGTCAAGCACTAGTTTGGGAAAGAGGAAACAGAGGGGTCACTCAAGGAATAATCTCGGTAATCTTAGTATTCCGGGAGGTCACGACATTTTTGGTCAAGATAAGATAAATGGCTGAATCTGGGTTCACATGTTAGAGACCAACCCTCCGATGCTAAATAAGTCAGTCTGCCTGCGCCAAATGGTTGCGTTATTTAGATTGGCTATATAAAATAGAAGTTGGTATGTACCTGCTGATGAATATGCTGATGGTCTTGGAATATTGATACCCAATAATTATACAACAATAACCAGTCGGTTTTTCAATTAAATATACGTAAAGTTATATCTGTAACCTATAACTACGAAATGCAAACAAGGATTTGTTCAGTTTTGGTATCACTAAGTAAGTATGTACTGATACTTTCATCTGCATTATTTGCAGTAATTTACCTTTTCATATATTTTTGTTGTAACGATAACAACTTTTTCAGGCGCATTATCTAGGTGACGCAACCACTTGGCACAGGCAGACTGACACATTTAGCTTCAGAGGGTTGGTCTTTATCCTGTGAACCCAGTTTCAGCCATTTACGTTATCGTTACCATTTTTGTCGCGACCTCCTAGTCTATAGGTGGGAGTCGGAGGAATCTTAGGTAATCTGGAGTGATCTTAGGGAATTTAGGAATCCCAAGAACATAATTGCCAATTCTATAAAATGTATTTCAATGTCGGGCAGTCGTGGGTGCGGCAGTCAGAAAACCGTTGGCAGCTGCGAGTATTCCCGAAATCATTCTAAAATTCGAAAATGTAGTGCTGTCCTGTTTGAACTTATTTAGCTTGTTCGAAAAATGTTCGCAGCATGTCACTCAAATTGGGAGCGGAGCATACGTTTAAATTTGGAAGGCAATCCTCCACATTAGCTTTTTTTTTGCTCATTCATAAAATTCTTGCAGTATTCCTCTCCAATTGGGAGCTGAACTTTAATTTTCGAAGACCAATCTCTGCATGACCTTTTTTTTTTTGCTCAAACGAAAGTAATTTCAAAATACTTTGGATTTACTAGCAATGTTGTAGTCCTTAGTAATCTTAGAAAGGCCAGAATTTTTGAAAATCCTAGGAATCTTTGGGGATTACCAAAAAATCTTTGGAAGTCCTTTTGGAATCCTTTTAATAGTACATTCATAATGTGACTTCGAGCAACCATGCAACATATAATTACATGATGTAAAATTGTAATATAGCCAAAGTTAGAAAAACCCTGCAAAAGAACTCTCGGCCGTACTCATAATGGAGGCGGCAGGGTTTCGTGGAAAGTTCCCCGACGGAATAAACAAATCGGGCCGAGTTGCCGACAGCGACAGGCGGGCGGCCTCCGGTGCGATTTCTTCGGAAAGCGTCAATACCACAGAAGAGAAAAGGAAGGAGACGTGTCATGCGGTTACGCACGACGCCACCGCGCCGCCGTCCGTATGGACAAATTGTGTCATAGCAGCCGCAGTGCGATTACGAAGCGCAAAATTAGGTGTAGGTACTGCACCTACCCCAGTCTGACGGTAAACTGACATTTGTATGCGAAAGCTGTCAGTTTGGGGCTGGTGCCGCACCTACACCTTATTTCTCGCTTCGTAATCGCACTAACGTCGGTCGCGCTTTGTAAACATCGCCACCGAACGCGAATATACTCCAAAAGTTGCTGCAAACCGCGTTCTTTCCGTTCCCTTTCCATCGCTGAACGCAGAACAGGGAGGGAATGCACCCATTCACTTTCATCGTTCCCATAGTAATAAACAACCGACACTCTCGTCTAGCCCCTCTATCTATAGGGTAGGTAAACTATGGAATATACGTGCCGAGGTATTTCCGCCAAAGTAAAACATGGTCCAAAGAAGCATCTGGTGGGCCGACATGGTTTTCGCAGCCCCCGTGAAAGCAGCGTCGCCGGGTCGGGCGTACGCCATATGTCGCTTTAAACTGTTTTAGAAAATTAATAAAATCGCGCTATAGTTACTTTTAGAAAATCGAGGACAGGGGGTCTCATAGTAGGAGCGCTAGGTGGCATATCTCCTTCCTCTTATGATCTGAGATCGAGACAAAGGGCGCGCAGCTGTACGGGTGCCGAACTCGCCCGGAAGCCCCGAAACCCTACAAGTTTGCCAACTCTATTGTGCGACGTAGCTATTCGGGGCTTTCCAAACCATTCTTAGAACAGACTAGATTTTAGGTTTTCCCAGCAATACACACGAACATAGCTTGCTTAATTCGCTTCTGTCACAGACATGATCTCTTTATACATGCTCGTCGATTATGTCAGGTTCGTTTAGTCCATGCCAACCAGGATTAGATTTACACTCCCCCTCTCTTACCCAACTATTTGCGCAGCTTCTCCAGAAAATTCAATCCTAAACGAATGTTTACTGCAAAATTATTCCACATTCGTGTATCTTTTCCAATATCCAAGTCTCTCTTTGATACACATTTGTAGGGACCTGTTAGTCGGGAGTTATCACCCAAATTGGCGTTTTCGGTACGTTACGTAAAAACGTCAAAACCGTACCAAATTTACTTGATTTCTGTTGTTTTACTTCTTCAACCAGTCAAAATCAAACTCGGACCACCGATTTTTATGTAAACGAGGAGCCGACACGTAGACGGCAAAGTCAACGTATTCACGGCGACGAACGCGACGATGCGTTAGCTGTCAAATACGCAAATGTTCCATACATTCGAAAACGCTAGTCGACCGGTTTGTCGTAAGCCACAATTTATGTGAGAAGTCCTACCAAGGGCTCAGAACAGACGCACTTTGGATGCCCATTATAAATTGAAAGTTCTATTCACGACTTTCACCGAATTTCAAATTGCCCCAATAGACGTGCCTGCATCGGGACTGCACCCGCCCCTCCCCGGCCCGCGCGCGCCCGATCGATAGAGCGCCCCGCGCCCCTCCGCCGACCGCCGCTCTGCCGTCCCGCTCGCGCCTGCGACCTTATCGCGACCTTGAACCCTACCGGAAGAGATAAGGCGCGCGTGCGAGCGGGACGGCGTGACCCGCTCGATGCCGAGCGCGGCGCGGCGGAGGCGGAGGGACGACGCGAACTTGGCTTCAACTTTCGCCGCCACTTCCTGCAAGTCGCCCGGCGGGCACTCTTCTCATATTCGGCTGACTCACACTTTCGTGTACTTCGATCAGGCGAGCATGGAAGGACGGGAGTAGAATCCAAACTGAAGAATGTGACATGTATGTTTGTATAATCGACCGTGAAGCAAGGACACATTAATTGAAGAAAGAGCCCAGTAAAAAGAACTACTTTACGAATATACTGCAAGGCTGAACCCGAACCAGCAAAACATACCATTCGCGGGTTCAATTAATGTGTCCTTGCTTCACGGTCGATTATACATACATACATGTCACATTCCTTGGAAAAAGCGACGTACCTGCTTAGTACGAAAAAGTATATTTACTTGGAATCCAAACTGGTTTGTATGTCCCTATCTGAGGACTCGACCAGGGCTAGCGGCCGGAACTAGGGGTCCGCCTGTTTGGACAGAGTACCGCGGGAATTGGGGTTTAGCCCATCGTCAGCATCGGCCTTCGGGCCCCAACATTTGAGGTTGCAGGAGCGGGAAATGTTGTCTTCCCGACAAAGCATGTGCGTTCGGGTATCCACTCCGCGCGCAGCGAGCGTTTCAAGCACCAAGTAATGGGCTGCAGAGGGAAAGCGACGCGGGGCAGGTGAGTTGTCCTTGTTAAATTGGTAGGTCCTGACGAAAGTCAGGGAGGGCTTAATTACACCTCCGGTGCTAGTCTGGAGAACTAGAAATGCAAGATAGTACGAGAGCGGACCGTTGTCAACCCTACGTCATCGAGTAACACCATGGGACCCATTTGTGGTTGTGCGGATTAGAATAGGCTTCCTAAAAATACTAGGTTGCCTGACCCAAACCTGGAACGTTTTGTGCAGTAGGTAATATTAAATCACTTTTTTGGTAGAATTTAACGTCATCGAGTAACAACATGAGACCTAGCACAATCGGTAAAGGTCATCAAGAAAAGCTAAAAAAAAGTAGGTTGGCTCGTCCTACCCTGGCACGTTCTGAGGTTGGCCGGTTTTAAAATGTCGAAAAATAAAAAAAAATACGTCATCGAGTAACAAGTTGACAATACCACCATTCGATAGTCCTATGAACATGCTTCATAAAAAAATTAGGTTGGCTGCCCTCAGCCTGGCACGTTTCCTACGCGGCCATGTTGAACGTCGGATGCGCCCAGTTCTTATGTTCATCAATTGTTAAATTAATATAATATAACAGTTTTGTGATATGTCTATCTATAAACAGTGATGTTTTTATTGATCAGAACTCATCTTGAATAGGTTAAAAAAAAACCAAAATGAAATATTTGTGATATAGGTATTGATTGATTGCGTGATATTAGGGCATTGTCGTATCTAATTATTAACTAAGTTTAACTCAAGTTAACTTTAGGTTATGATGCACATAGTTCCGCATACTTGAAGAGTAAAAACCGGAAGTTGCAAATACATATTCTTTCTGAATCTACCGTATGGATCATTCAACGTAGGGAATCGCAACTCCAGTCAGCCCATGCCTACGGCATTAGAGGCGCACGCTTTAAATTCTGCCACGGCCCTCGTCATTACAAAATTTTAATCAGATTGAATGTAAACATAACGTAATGAAGATTATTTAATAGACATAATAAAATAAATCGCCACAAAACTTAAACCCATAAGTGAAGTATCTCAAAGTTACTATTCTTTAATTCACATGAATTTAGGGTAAATATTCTAGTGTATATTTCCATTCTTTAAACATTTCAATGTATATGTTTTTGCCGGGTCTATACAAAAGTATATGTCCACATCGTCACTCACATATTAAGGAAGTTTAGTAAGCTTTGGCGTAACTCTCTTTTCTTTATTTACGTATCTCTTTTATTTTATCATAAACAAGTTGCAACGTATCCAAACCGAAGCGGAATTTTAAATTAACAGCTCTTAAGTCGTAGGTATAGTTTAAATAATACCTGAAAAGCTCTGTAAAATATTTATGTATTAGTTATAGAAAACATATACATTTAAATGTTTAAAGGATGGAAATAACCATGAATATTTAACCTAAAATCATGTGAATACAAGAATAGTGCCTTTTTGGCGATTTATTTTATTATGACTATTAAAATTCTTCATTACATCAGGTTAACATTCAATCTAATTTGAATTATGTAATGAGGAGCTCCGTCGCAGAATGTAAAGCGTGCGCCTCTAATGTCGTAGGCATGGGCTGACAGGGGTTGAAGAAAGGACCTTAAAGCGATGCACACTCCAGTGGCAACAAGAAAACATTTTAAAACCTGTGTACGTGTAGTGTTAGATCCAGAATTAGTACTATTATTTCTGTCATGAACTACTATAGTGACCTGTAAACAAAGAGACAAATTACAAAACCTTATTATTCTTACAGCTAAAAAAAACGACATAATATTAAACCTTTAAATGCTACCACCTACAAAAAAATAAGAGTACAATGGTTTGAGAACAGTCAGTCAATCCGTCAGCGTGTTTGCGACCACTGCGGGACATACGCCTCTCCAATCCTTCTCCAGTCCTTCCGGCCCTCAGCGGTACGGACCCACTGCTTTCCCCGACGCACTTTATGCCGTCTTTCCACCTGGCGGGTGGTCTTCCCACACTCCGTTTGCCTGTCCACGGCCGCCAGTGTAGGACACAGTTACTCTAACGGTCGTAGTCTCGTCAGCTGACGTGACCAGCCCACTCATAACCGGGAGGACGCACTGGTCATATGTTCGGGTCTTTAAATTTTGCGAAAGGTCAGACCTCAGAGCGAATGTAAGCTTTCCGAAGGCAGCCCAACCCAGTTGAATCCGTCGCTCAACCTGCAAAGACAGTCCTTGTATACCAAGCCGCAGGATTTGACCGAGATAACGATTTGTCCTCCCGTCATACCCTCAGTCGCCATGACCTTGGTTTTATCCCGGTTAATCTTCAGACCTACCTATCGATGCTTTATAAAGGTCTTCCAGCATTGTTTGAAGCTGAACTCGGGATTTTGACAGAAGAACAATGTGATCGGCGAAGCGAAGATGACTGAGGAAAATATTCGTTAACGTTGATACCCATGTTGTCCCATTCAAGCGTCTTGAACACATTCCGATGCGCTTGTGAAGAGCTTGGGTGAGATCACATCCCCCTGCCTAACGCCTTTAGCAAGAGGGATGGGTTGGGTATTTTAATGAAGCCTCACAGTCATCGTCGCGGACCGATACAGATTTCGGAGTACCTCGAACGCCTGGTGGTCGATTCTACACCTCAGGAGGGAGTTTTCGACAGCCCATTTTTCAACTGAGTCGAACGCCTTCTCGTAAAGGACTAGAAAAGAAGTGGAAGGCTACAAAGAGCGGCGTGTTGTACTCCTCGCACTTCTGCACCACTTGTCTCACAGTAAATATGTGATCCATTATGCCGTATCCTTTCCTGAACCCAGCTTGCTCACGAGGCTGGTACTGATTCAGCCTCTGTGTCAGCCAACTCGTGATGACTCATGAAAAGACCTTGTATACGTGGCTTAGAACTGAGATAGGTCGATAGTTCTTCAACTTCGCCCTATTTTTTTGAGAACTGCATTGCACAGTGTTTGCAGTTCCTTCAAGATGGGTCTCCCGCCAGACTTTAGCAGTTCCGTCGTTATCCTGTCCTCATCTGGAGCCTTGTGTTTTTTTAGTCCTTTCAAAACAGCCTTTATCTCATAGACACTAATCTCCGGCAGATCCTCGGTGTAGTATCTAGTGAGCGGCGCACGCCTATCAGAGTCGAGTGGTTTGCTTGGGCTCGGGGCATGAATTCGCTACATCGAGGTACTCCGAATTCTGTTTCGGTCCGCGACGATGACTGTGAGGCTCCATGAAAATACCCAACCCATCCCTCTTGGTAAAAGCGTTAGGCAGGGGGATGTGATCTCAAATAAAATAAAATCAAAAATATCAAATCAAAATATTTTTATTCGCAGTGATTACATTACAATATTAAGAATTTGCATAACATATTATAATATTGATACCAATCATGTGAATTCGTCGTTTTACACAATAACATTAAAATAACTTAAATCGTAGAAAGTTTTGTCAAGCAACCATGTACTTAACTTCTTTTTAAATCTTATGTTAGTTTCTTCTCGCAAGTCTCTTGGTAGCTTATTATACATATTAATACTATTGAAGTGGATATAATTCCGGGTAATTTCTCACATAAAAAATAGTTCTTTGTACGTACATATCATAGTATGAAATTTTAGGTTTTTAAACCAAACAAGTGCGTCCCACTTAGAGTGTGTATTTATCAGAATTGCTTTCTTTTGTAGTCTAAATACTGAAACCGCTTCCCCTGAAGAACCCCAGAACTCAATGCCATTGGTCATGACAGAGTATAAATAACCGAAGTAGGCACTCTTCAGGGTATCTAAGTCACAGCATTTAGACAGGGTTCTGAGGCAATAACAAGCTTTTGTTAATTTATCACAAACACGTTGAATGTGTTTGTCCCATCGTAACTTTTGATCCAACGTGAAGCCTAAGAATATAGTAGATATTGCAAACGTTATGACTTCATCGTTATATTCGATAAACATCTCATCATTCATTTCATGTTTAATATTTTTCATCCTAAAATGTACACAGTGTGTTTTAGCACTATTTAACATTAACCCATTTGCTGCGAACCATTTACCCAACTCCTCAATTATTTTTGTTGTTTTTGTAAGGAGTGTTTCAATACTTTTATCAGTAACAATTACATTTGCGTCGTCAGCGTAAATTACTATGGTTTTCGCGAGAAGTACTAGCATAGTGTCTTTTGCAATGTCATCAATAAAAATAATAAACAGCAATGGTGCCATGATTGAGCCTTGAGGTACTCCGTAATCGGTTTCAAATAATCGTGATACAGAGTTATCGAAAATACCATTTGTTCTGTTTTTATATCTTATATTTACGTTACTTTCTCACCCACATTTTCTCACCCAAGCTCTTCACAAACGCATCGGAATATGTGTTCAAGACGCTTGAATGGGGCAACATGGGTATCAACGTTAGTGAATATTTTCCTCAGTTATCTTCGCTACGCCGATCACATTGTTCTTCTGTAAAATTCCCGAGTTCAGCTTTAAACTATGCTGGAAGACCTTTATAAAGCATCGATAAAGGTAGGTCTGAAGATGAACCGGGATAAAACCATGGTCATGGCGACTGAGGGTATGACGGGAGGACAAATCGTTATCGACGTAGAAGTGATCGAACAGGTTGAAGAGTACGTATATCTCGGTCAAATCCTGCGGCTTGGTATACAAGGACTGTCTTTGGAGGTTGAGCGACGGATTCAACTAGGTTGAGTTGCCTTCGGAAAGCTTAAATCGCTCTGAGGTCTCACCTTCCGTAAAATTTAAAGACCCGAACACATGAACAGTGCGTCCTCCCGGTTATGACATGACGTACGGGTGCGAAACGTGGACTCTGATGGTCGCCGTTGTCCAAATGTTAAAAGTTGCCCAGCGAGCAATGGAGCGAGCCATGCTGGGAATATCGCTACGGGATATGGTACGTAAAGAGGCAATCCGCCGACGTACCAATGTAGTCGATATTGGACACCGGGTGGCTAAGCTCAAATGGCAGTGGGCTGGTTACGTCAGCCGAAGAGACGACGACCGTTGGAGTAACCGTGTCCTACACTGGCGGCCGTGAACAGGCAAACGGAGTGTGGGAAGACCACTCGCCAGGTGGGAAGATGAGATCAAGTGCGTCGGCGGAAAGCAGTGGTTCCGTAACGCTGAGGGCCGGGAGGACTGGAGAAGGATTGGAGAGGCGTATGTCCAGCAGTGGGCGCAAACACGCTGACTGACTGACTGACATTGCGAAAATTGTACCCATTTTCTCAAAGCACAGGGTCCATTTCGGTGAAGATATGGTCCTTGTCACACAACCGCTGTGCTCTGAGTCTCAATGCTCTTGCGACCGATTCCAAATGCACCGGAGCATGATGCGAAGTAGCTTGTAGACAACGATTTGTGTATGTCGGCTTGCGGTACACTGTGTGGCTTAGGATTCCATCCAATCGTCGAGCAACAAGTACTTCCAAGAACGCCAAAGTGCCTTCCTTCTCACAATCTACTGTATATTTTATATTTGTGTGAACCTAATTAAGATGAGAGATGAAAGCGTCGAGTGATTGGCGACCATGTGACCAGATTGAAATCACGTCATCCACGTACCGTACCCAAAACATTGACTTAAGAGGTGAAGTTTGCAATATGCGGTGTTCCAGCGGTTCCATGAAAAGGTTTGCCACCACTGGTGTCACTGGTGTTCCCATTGCTACACCTTCTCGCTGAATGTAGTATTGTCCGTTCCACAGAAAGTATGTCTTAGTGAGACAATATGGCAGGAGCTTGACGCACTCAGTGTCGATGTCGTTGCTGATGACTAAGTTTCTGATGATGTCGAGGGACTCTTGGACTGGTACGTCTGCATACAGCGACTCGACGTCAAAGCTCACTAATAGATCCATGCATGCCAACTTCACTGTAGACAACAATTCCACAAAATGGGCCGAATCTTTAACGTAGGACGACATCTTGCCAGACAGGGGTTGAAATATTGAGGCGACATGTTTAGCGAGGAGGTAGGTAGGAGCATTTATCTGGCTGACTATTGGTCTAAGGGGGTTCCCGTCTTTGTGAATTTTAGGAAGACCGTAGAAGCGCTACCACCGCATTTCCGCTACCACCTCGACCCACACCTATGACTTACGACCACGGCGAGTCTAGTTGTCAGTCGTCTGCTGCGTACGAACGTGGCGGACAACCTCCTTGACAACGGGCTGAACGATCAGCTCGATACGTCGGCAAATGTCTCCTCCCGCCGCGTGAAAAGCCGTAACCTTTTTCAAATATATTTAACGACCACGGTAATCCCAAAAGTATCACAAGTAAGGTTATTTCTTTAGTTATAGCTGAAGATAGATCATTTGCAGTATTTAATACATCACAATTCACATTACGTATTTGGGTCCCCAGTGCATTAAACTCGTTTTACTGTCATTTAAACGTAGGTAGGCTTCACACCATAATTTAAGCGAGTTCATAGCTTGTATAAAGGACTCCCGTAGTTCTGATATACGATTCTTTCAAATTGATGATTTGTCATCAGCAAATAAAATCATATCATTATCTGTTGCGATGCAGCTTGAAATATCATTTATAACAACATATAAAACCACGGTATTAGAACTGAGCCCTGCGGTATACCCATGGTGATTGATTCTACATCAGACGTTTTTGTTGTCTATTTAATATACATATATAATTTACAAATACCTCATTGATTTTCACTAACACCATAAGTGTTCTAGTTTTCCTGGAAGTATTTTGTGATCTACACAGTCAAAAGCTTTTGATACATCACAGAAAATGCCGTAGGTGCTCATAGATTTAACCAGAGAAGTTAAAATAGATATTAACACCAAGGCAATGGCATCTCCTGTTGACCTACACTTACGAAATTGATTATAATTAATAACACTGTGAATGTAAGGACACAGGCCGATAATTTTTAACATCATTATGAGATCCGTTTTTAAGCAATGGTATTACCCTAGTAATTTTTAATAAGTCTGGAAATTTGCCATCTTCAATACAATTCTAAGAGGTTCTATAATACTGCCCCATATGGACTTTAACAGATTAGTAGATATGTTCCATAAACCTTGCGGTCCTTTGGACTTAAGGTCTGTTACTTTTTGAATCTCAGAACAGCTAACAGATTCAAAAGTGACAGACTTCTTATTGCGTGGTAAAAATATTTTGAGTTGCTCTAATGCGAGATTTACAATTTATTGGATGTATTTAGTTGTATCTTGCGCGACAGAAGAAAGATATTTGTGGAAATTCAATTATTTGCAACCATTGCACCCAATCAATCAATATATCACAAATATTTCATTTTGTTTTTTTTACCTATCCAAGGTGAGTTCAGATCAATAAAAATATCACCGGTTTATAGATAGACATATCACAAAACTGTTATATTATATTAATTTAACAATTGATTGAATATAGGAACTGGGCGCATCCGACGTTCAACATGGCCGCGTAGGAAACGTGCCAGGCTGAAGGCAGCCAACCAAATTTTTTTATGAATCATGTTCATAGGACTATCGAATGGTAGTATTGTCATCTTGTTACTCGATGACGTATTTTTTTTTATTTTTCGAAATTTTAAAACCGGTCAACCTCAGAACGTGCCAAGGTAGGACGAGCCAACCTACTTTTTTTTAGCTTTTCTTGATGACCTTTACCGATTGTGCTAGGTCTCATGTTGTTACTCGATGACGTTAAATTCTACCAAAAAAGTGATTTAATATTACCTACTGCACAAAACGTTCCAGGTTTGGGTCAGGCAACCTAGTATTTTTAGGAAGCCTATTCTAATCCGCACAACCACAAATGGGTCCCATGGTGTTACTCGATGACGTAGGGTTGACGACGGTCCGCTCTCGTACTAAGAGCTAGTAATTGTGCCGGCCTATCCAGCAGTGGAGCGAGAGAATGGAGAGATGCATTATGCGCATCAGGAAATGAGTGTGCCGACTGAATAACTCCGGGACCATACCTACTAGAGATATGCGAGTCAGCTTATCTGTCGCCCCGAGCGTGGATTGAAATGCAAGCAGCTTCGGTTGCGGGCGGTTAGCGTGTATTGCAGCCCCGGTACCTATCTGGAGAACAGGGAGTGAACTTCCTCAACGTGCCACTCGCCATTAAGGGTACCAATGCAATATGCGGAGGCGCCAAGACCTACCGAAGAGCTACGGGGCCATGGTCCCCGCCTGGACGTTTTCGGTCGTCGAGCGGAAATAGCGTCGCCCTAGCCTAACATAACCTAACCTAACCTAACGGTCGGTCACTGGGAGCGCTATTCAATAAACAGCGAAGGGAAAGTCGTTTAGCCTGCATATAACAAATCTGGTTTGCACGAGGGCGGCGGACGCGGTGGGCCCGGCGTAGCCACTTTTACATAGAAAATCGCGGGCGATTGAGTTCGCTTACGAATTCGCTTATACCATTAGCTTATACTGATTTTCTCGCGTTCCAACGACACGTAAGAAAAGAAACGTAAGAACTTCACAGAACGCTATTTAGTGTAAAGAACATTCGATGTTGCACGTCCCGAATTCGTAACACAAGGTCAAACAGTTGCGACATTTTGTAAGCTACGCTGTCGCCATATAAATCAGTTTTGATCGCTACCCTCGTCCTTTCACGCTCGCTGTTTTCGATGTGTTGACGCAAGCTCGGGTAACGTCAACCTCAAGAAATCCGAGATTGTCACGGCGGATCTCGTCTCGTAACTCCACCTTACTTCTCATGCGCGAGGTCTTGGTTTCCATCTCCGCTGCATTCATTCACCACTTTCTTTTCTCTTTTTTAGTTGCATAAATGCATTTCGCCAAGAGTGGCAGCTGTTTCATAGTTCGAAATCCACGTAACCCTCGTAGGGTATGGCCAGCCCAGGTTTGTACTATCGCATTGGGTTGGGTCGCAACGCTAATGAAAAATAATCTCGGTTTTCCACCCAGTTGCCATACATAGAATAGGGAATGTCCTTTCATGGCACATCATTCTTTCGGGAGTAACGTGTGGTGGGCTAACCGATTACCGAACCGGGTAACGAAACTATTTAGGAACTGAATAATGTATGTTTTACGTCAAACAGAATAAAAAAGTCCTACGAGACTGAACTATTTTTGCGATGAGTGAAGCGGGGCAACACCAGGGACGAGGGCAACACGGTTAGTAATGAGGCGTCGCGAGTAAATACGCCATCAACAAGTTACCCACCTGCTCCTAGACCTGTAGCCCGCGTCAAAGAAAAAGAAATAGATACTCCCCCGTCTAGAAAATTACATCTTGATCTGAAATTTACCCCCACTGTTCACACCGGACCACCTTGATGGTTGGCATGGCACAGGACTTATTATCAAAGAATATTTAATACTGAATGACCGTTGCAGCCCCCTCGCACTTTCGTGAATCTGAGAGGCATGCCTTGCACCATAATCATGTTATGTGTTACTACCTACGAGTATTCACGAGAGTTACTACGGTAGGAGGACATAAACAAATTGCACCATTCTAGCAGTAAGTCAATTGCCTCAAGTCACGCGACAGGTGAAGCCAATGGCTCGAGGCGATTTGCCCGCCGCGCCTTCTATGTAGATGACCCGTCACAATACGGCTAGGCAGTAAACATTACCAGCAGAGGGCACCGCATCCACCGGCGCATTTAGCAGGTGTTGCCAGTCAATTTAAATTGAAATTTCGCTAAATTGTGACCGGTTATGCGCATCGGAGGGGTAATTTTCTTGTAAGCCGGCATTTATTTCGCCAAAACGTTTTAATGTCCACGTCCAAAGCATGTCCTGAAAATAAATTGGATATTTATGCGAACCTTATGTTCAAGCGATATAACAGGGTAGGAAAATTAGCAGTTGGGTGGACGCGCAGTGGAAAAAGATCATAATATGGAAAAGAATAGGCCCCTCGTCGAAACTATTTCCGAAGTCCCTTCACTAGTAAATGACCATCTTCGATATAGTCTTCGACTTCTGTCCATAGTACTCATCTTCTATACTTAACTAATAATAAATCTATAAGGGGTGTTCATAGAGTAAGTTGTTTTGTTTTACAAGATACTGCGTTTGTAGACTCTATATATGATACTAAAACTAAATTGACGATTTTTTAAAAATCATTTCTGAATGTATGTATGTATGTTCCTCCAGAATTCTTAAACCGATCATCAGAATTAGATGAAACTTAGTACTTATTAACCCTTTTATTCCGGGAGGTCACGACATTTTTGGTTAAGATAAGGCAATAGCTAAATCTGAGGTCACAGGTTAGAGACCACCCATGTCGGTCTGCTTGCGCCAATTGGTGGCGTAGGCTAGATTGGCTATACAAAATAAATGTTCATTTATACCTGCTGATGAACGTGTTGATTGTCTGGACATATTGATATCTATTATTTATACAACAATATCCAGTCGGTTTTATAATTAAATACTTAAATATACCTAAAGTTTTACCTGTAACCTAAATTGCTTATAACTACGAAATGCAACCAACGATTTGTTCAGTTTTGGCTTTACTAAGAAAGTATGTACTGACGCTTTCATGTTGCGTTATTTGGAGCCATTTACCTCTTGATATATTTTTTTTGTCACTATAACTACTCTTTCAGGCGCCTTATTTAGGTAACGCAACCACTTTGCGCAGGCAGATCGACCGCATTTAGCTTTAGAGGGTTGATCTTTATCCTGTGTACTCAGTTTCAGCCTTTTTCGCTATCGTTACCATTATCGTCGCGAACCGCTAGTCTATTTTTAACGTTTCTTGGGTGGGGAGTTGCAGGCTGCCGCATCAGGCAGGTGGATTGGCAATGAATGCACGCCTCGGGCGTTCCGTGGCCAGCCCTTTGCCTATTCTTACGTCACGCTTTCGTATTAGCGGTGCAAACGCGTACCTCAGTGTGCCTTCAGTGCCAACTCCAAAACTATGAGGAAATCGAACTCGTCGATTTTGAACACATCCCGTGTTATTGCACTGGTTAATAGTTTCGATTACAAGAAAAAAACCGGCCAAGTGCGAGTCGGACTCGCACACGAAGGGTTCCGTACCATCTTACAAGATTTAACACAAAAATATCACGTTTTTTTGTATTTTAATTTTTATATTTTGTTTATTTTACCTATTTGCTGTTACAGCGGCAAACTAAATACACACTCTGTGAAAATTTCAGCTGCCTACCTATTACGGTTCATGAGATACAGCCCTGTGACAGACAGACGGACGGACGGACGGACGGACGGACAGCGGAGGCTTAATAATAGGGCTCCGTTTTCACCCTTTGGGTACGGAACCCTAAAAAGACCTGTGAAGTAATGTTATCCTGCAAACTAAAGTGTTGAATAACCGTAAACATAACATTACTCAGTGTATATACTCCACCAACGATGGTGCACTCCAGACTTAGATTTATTCCTAGCCAGATAACACAAACTAGCATTGGGCCCTTCCGGGTGCACCCCATTCCGAGAACCCGCATCCTAAGCTTTAGTTACCTACTCCTTTTGACACGCCTCATCAGCCTTACTGACTTCTATTCCCATTCCCACTCATCATTAAGTTATATCCATTCCTTCTTATTATAGTAATTCCACACCACATAATAATCATTCCTGAAGAGAACCTTACCCAAATCGTCAACACGACCTTTTTTTGGCATTCCCAATATTTTCAATGATAATTTTGGCGGGCTCCCGGAGTGCTGACCTTTTTTTTTGCTCATTTGAAATTTGCAGTGAAAATTTAGATCGGAATTAAGACTTTTATGGTTTCTTGGACTATCCATCATTCCGGTATAGCCATTTCGGAGTTAAATTATAGCCACTCCAGGGTGGAAATATGTTTAACCATCCAGATTTTTGTGGGTTCTCGACGGATTCCCGGAGTAACATTGGGCCTTCATTCCGGAGGTGATTCCGGGCGTGTCGAGTAGGAATGGGAATGCATTCCTTTTTGGACCCAGAATGACCCATCGCTAACACATACTAACCTTCCTAAAGTCTAAAGTCTAGCTCTAGCGCGGCTCTCAAAATGCCTTCCCGCCTCGCCGCCAGACATAACATAAAATGATAACATGGGGTGAGCTTTCATTACCGCTGCATCGACTATAGTTGTACGGCGGCGCTGCGCTGTAGCGGCCGCTACACAATTTCGTTACTATGCGCCCGGTCGGACGAGTGGAACCAGTTCGTGCGGGAGGGGGGGGGGCGCGGGGCGGGGTGGGTGGCCTCCCTTCCGCCCTCCCCTCTCCCGCGCGACGTTCGCCGTGCACCGGTACGACTGGGCAGCTCGGGAGTTCGGCGAGTCAAGTCGCGCGGAGGCTACATATGTTCCCTCCCGGTTTCAGAAAAAACCGGCCAAGTGCGAGTCGGACCCGCACACGAAGGGTTCCGTACCATCGTACAAGATTTAACACAAAAAAACACGTTTTTGTAAAATTAAAGGGCCCCCTTCAATTTTTATATTTTTTTTAATTTTACCTATTTTTTGTAACAGTGGCATAATAAATACATACACTGTGAAAATTTCAGCTGCCTAGCTATTACGGTTCATGAGATACAGCCCTGTGACAGACGGACGGACGGACAGCGAAGGCTTAGTAATAGTGTTCCGTTGGCACCCTTTGGGTACGGAACCCTAAAAAACAAAACAAAATATTCAAACCCAGGATACCTACTAACTTACTGAGTTTAGATGCAATACATATCAGGTAAATTGTTTTTTTTATTATTGTCATAAGTTTATGCTTCTTCCTCGATAAATGTACGTTTATCACTGGTCCATCGTCGTTCAATATCCGCTCCCGCCAATGCGCAATAATAGTGAGAATAAGAATGATAACAGAAAAATGCTGTCCGATTCTAAACGGAATAAATATTTGATTTGTCTGTACATTTACCATTGTGTAGGAAATATCGCCTCGATATCGGTACTGACTCAATATTATGTCTTACTAGCTGTCGTACCCGGCTCCGCTCGGGTTAGTGTCAGCAAAATTATTTCATGGATTCATCAGTAGCCCACATGAATGATCCAAAATAGGCTCAAACTGGTCCAGGACAGTGTATCCATTTACAAATTTCATTAAGACCATTCGAGCCGAAATAGCATGATTTAATGAGAAACATCCAATCATTCCCATTTAGAGCTTCGTTGACATTTGGTAGCTATTTTAAAATAAAAGCATTTGCCGCCAGAACCTTTCTGCTCCTAGTAAGTAACGTGTAACGTAGGTAAGTTTTGCGTGGACTCCAACCCACAGCCAGCTTCAACATCGAAAACAGTAAACCATCTAGAACCTGACTGCTCCTGATGCTATACATTGATAAAATACGCACAAAATTGGGGTAAGCGGACACAAACGCCAATGGCGTCTGCCCTCACGCGTCTGCCCGTGTTCGTGCGCACTCAGCGATGAGCAACTTCTTCCTCCACCTCACCGCCCCCGTCGGACCGGCCGCCCCGCCCCCGCCGCCCCCGGCCCCGCTCCCCGTGGTGTGAAGTAGCGCTACCGGCGCCGTTTTCGCAGCCCCGTGAAAGTTCGAAAGCCCATGGGCACAATATCTTTATAAATTGTAGCCTATGTGTTATTCTGATGTATAAGCTATATTATTGTAAAGTTTCATTTAAATCCATTCAGTAGTTTTTACGTGAAAGAGTAACAAACATCCATCCATTATTACAAACTTTCCCCTTTATAATATTAGTAGGATTCCATGCCTTTGCCAAATACAACAGCAGAAACATCTTCAATATTACTAATATTCCGGGAGGTCACGACATTTTTGGTAACCATAAGTTAAATGGCTGAATCTGGGTTCACAGGCTAGAGACCAATCCTCTGATGCTAAATATGTCGGTCGCTTGCGCCAATTGGTTGCGTTATCTACATTGGCTATTTAAATTGATGTTGGTATGTACTTGGTAATAAATAAACTGATAGTCTCGAAATATTGATACCTATTAATTATACAACAAAAATTGGTCATTTTTTTAAATTAAATGTTTAAAATATATACCTAAAGTTATATCTGTAACCTAAATCGCCTATAACTACAAAATGCAACCTAAGATTTGTTTAGTTATGGTATTGCTTAAGCAAGTATGTACTGATAGATACTTTCATGCTTTCATACATATTTTTTCATCGTAACTACTTTTTCAGGCGCCTTATCTATGTAACACAAGCACTTGGCGCAGGTAGACTGAAACATTTTTTAGAGTGAATCCAGTTTCAGTTATTTTTTCGTTACCATTTTTGTCGCGACCTCCTAGTCTATAAGCCGAAGGTAGCTTGCCTTGGCAATTTTAAGCGATTTAAATTGGTACGTAAAGACAAACAGCTAGGTAAGTACCACTTACTACATCCCCCCGTGTGTTATAAGTAAACAATGTGGAATAAAAACAGCAATTACACACGGCGGGCAGCGATTAACGTTAAACGGACGGTTGCGCCGCCCTTCAATTCCACGGGCCAAATTGCCGCGCTAGCGAACCCGGGATAACGTCGCTAAGGAATATCGACCTTTTAGGAGGTGCTGAAGATGTGCGTAAGAGGCGCGGTAAAGGTACGATTGGAATCAGTGGCGGAGCATGGGGGGGGCGGAGGGTGCGGTCCGCACCGGGCGCACTTTGACGGGGGCGGCATTTCACAGGTGTCGGAAAAAAAATCGAGAAAAAAGACATATTATATGATCAATCAAAAAATAAGAGGGCGGCAAATTTGGGATCCGCACCGGGGGCTAGTGACCTGTGCTACGGAACTGATTGGAATCATAGACATGTATTTTTACCAGACTGCAGCGAAGCCAAAAGGAAGGGTTATGATTTAAGGTGGCCCAACCCGCTCATCTCGAGGGGTCACTCACTCAAGGAATCTGGTGTACAATCGTTTGGGAATCTCAAGAATCTTAGGTGGGAGTCCGAGGAATCTGGTGGGAGTCCGGAGAATCTCGGAAATCTTATGTAATCCCGAGTAATCCTAAAGAATCTGGAAATCCCAAGGAAATCATTGGGAATCCTATCAAATTCATGGAAATCTCGGGTAATCTTAGGCGGAGTCCGAGGAATCCGATGGGAGTCCGAGGATTCTGGAAATCTTATGTAATCCCGAGTAATCCTAAGGAATCTGATAATACTAAGGAAATCATTGGGAATCCTTTCAAATTAATGGAAATCTCGGGTAATCCTGGGCGGGAGTCCGAGGAATAGGAAAATCTTGGGTAGTCTCGAGTACTCCCAGGGAGTGTAGGAATCCTAAGGGAATCATTGGCAATCCGATCAAAGTCTTTGTAATCTCAGATAATCTTGTCGGGGTCGGACTAAGCCGGTTTTTGTATGCTTAGTCCGGTGCAATTCTAGTACAGTACGTAAGTTTTGACAGGTTAGTTCTGAATAAGACTGTAAAGGTTTTTAAAATAAGAGTACCTTATCTCGAGTACGTGAAATATTTACTAGGTTTTTAAATATAGACTTTTATAACGGCCCAGGCAAAGAAATAATCATTTTTGACCTAATGATGGCTGAGATACTAAGGGATTTCGAAAGATCGGAGTACCTCATCGTGAAGTTGAGTATGTCAAATATGTATTATGGCTTCAAAAATGGTATTGCATAATGCATCAGGCAAAAAAAAAACAGGGCTGACCTAATGATCGCTGAGATAATACGGGATCTAATCTAACAATGATAGCGCAGCCGTGGGCGCGGCCGCCAGTTTGCGAAGAAATCACGCACACGTGTGCGCACGAGTGTGCGCAGCGCGCACCCCGCGTGTGCCCGACGACCCAATTCCAAAACATATTCAGTCGTATTCAGAGTAAACCTGTCAAAATTTAGTACGGGATAAGCACCGGATTAACCAAACAAAAACCGGTTTAGTCCGACCTTAATACGCGTACTATGCGAATAGAAGGTTATCATGCGTATACTACTTTTTAGGGTTCTGTACCCATAGGGTGAAAACGGAACCCTATTACAAAGCCTCAGCTGTCCGTCCGTCCGTCCGTCTGTCACAAAGCTGTTACTCATGAACCGTAATAAGTACGTAGCTGAAATTTTCACAGAGTGAGTATTTAATTTGCCGCTATAACAACAAATAAGTAAAATTTAAAGATAATAAAAAAATACAAATAATATTATTTTTTGGTGTTAAATCATTTACGATGGTACGAAACCCCTTGTGTGCGAGTCCGACTCGCGTTTGTTTACTGTGTATTGGGTGGGCGACTTTTAGTCAGTGATTTTGATTAAATAATTAGATGATTGTAGGTATGTTGTGAACCGAGCTTGGGGCGGACTAACTTTACTACGCGTATTAAGGTCGAAGTAAACCGGTTTTTGTATGGTTAGTCCGGTGCTAATCTCGTACCAAGTTTTTACAGGTTCACAGTGAATACGACTGCAAGGGATTTCGAAAAATAAGAGTACCTACCTAATCGCGAAGTTTTCTACGTGAAATATTTGCTAAGGTTTCAAATATAGCCTTTTATAATGACCCAGGCAAAAAAAAAATCAACCCTGACCTAATGATGGCTGAGATTCTAAGAGATTTCGAAAGAGCGAAGTACCTCATCTTGCAATTTAGTATGTGAAATATGTACTGTGGATTCAAAAATGGTATTGTATAATGCCTCAGGGAAAGAAAAAATCAGCGCTGATCTAAAGATCGCTGAGATAATATGGGATCTAATTTAACCGGATTCCGCCTGGGTGAATATGTCCAAAACGAATATCGCACCAACGCGCACCGGCCGGCCACGGCGCGGGGGCTCCCCGCTCGGCGCCGCCGCCCGCGCCCGCGCTGTTGCCGCCTCGCGCGGACGCCGCGCCCGTGCCGAACCCCCCCGGCCGCGCCGCCCGCCTGTCTGCGATGACGTCACGGACACGTGCTGCGCGCAACGCGCAATTATAAGTCTCTATGAATCGTTGGTGGTCACTAAGAATCTTTAGAAATCCCGAAATCATTGGAATGTACCAAAAATGTGTTGGTAGTCCTTAAAAAATCCAGGTTATCTTTGGTAGTCTCTAGGAATCTTTGGTAGTCCTCAGAAATCTTACGAAATCCCAGTATATTTGAAATCTCCAAAAATCTTTTGTAGTCTTTGGAAATCTTTAGGAATCTCCAAGAATCTTTAGTAGTCTTTGGAAATCTTTAGGAATCTCCAAGAATCTTTGGTAGTCTTTGGAAATCTTTAGGAATCTCCAGGAATCTTTGGTAGTCTTTGGAAATCTTTAGGAATCTCCAAGAATCTTTAGTAGTCTTTGGAAATCTTTAGGAATCTAGAAATCCCAAGGAAATCTTGACTACTGGGAATCTGGTGTACACTTTTTGCTCGAGTGACTAACCCCTCGGCTCATCTCCCCATACAAAAGGGGAAAGAAGATCACGTCTATATTTCTTGTCAAAGATCCAAAATTTTGCTCAAAATAGCTTTATTTGATTGAACTAGATGTCTGATGACCATTGGCATTGTAAGATTGTGTTTGGTTTCCAAGTTATAAAGTCCGAAAGTTCGGATTTTTCGCGCGTTTTATACAATAACTTTGGAGGTGGATTCCGCAATGATAAAGTAAGAACATCTTAAAAAGATTAGTCATCAGACATAGCTTATTTAATGAAGATGTATAATCTATTTGGTTTTTGTTAGATTTTTGACTACAGCGGTCGTGGTTTACTTTTAGCTATAAGTCGTTTTGAAATTAAAATTTTCGTAAATCTTACCAAATCATACACTATGCACATTGTCTTTTTTGTGGACAGGTTGCATCTTCCTCATCACGGAGCCTGTCTTATTCTTAGAAACAGAGAAGGTCCCAGAGCGCAACAGCACGGTTTTGTACCGTGCCCGCAAATGATTTGAGGCCGCCGGGTTGGGTCACCTTAAGCGGTCAATGTATGTATAAGTACTGTTTGCATTTGTGGGACGGCTCAGCTAAGCACCTGCTAGGCTTCCTGGCGACGATACAGCGTCTGGCCGTGCGTCTCGCCGACGACCCCGAGGTATGCTTAAATTTGGAGACCCTGCAACTCCGAAGGGATGAAGGGTCTCTCTCTGTCTTCTATCGTCTTTACCATGGAGAATGCTCGTCGGAGCTGCATAACGCAGTCCCTCCGTCCCCTTACTACCTTCGCTCAACGCGAAATAGCGAGAAAATGCACAAATTCACAGTCGACATAAAAAAAGAACCCACCGATCCGCTAGATCCTGTATCTATAGGGTCGGGAAAAAATTGAATGAATTCCCTTCCGAGGTATTTCCCCCAAATTACGATCGGGGATCTTTCGTAGATCAAACGTGATGTGAAGAAGCACCTGGCCGGCCGGCATGGTTTATGCAGTCCCTCTGAATATTCGAAAACCCATGGGCGTCGTCGGGCACCTTATTAGATCCTGGCGTAAACCATATGCCGCGCTTAACATTAAAAATATATTTGTATTTACGGATGCTCCACCATAGCGCCTAAACAATTCATCTGATTTTGATGAAAAAGGTGTCAATCGATTCGTTATTCTAGCCCGGATAACAGAGGAAATATCGGAAGACCGGCCAAGTGCGAGTCGGACTCGCACACGAAGGGTTCCGTACCATCGCACAAGATTTAAAAAAAAACAAATTTTAATTATTATTATTTTATAATATTACCTATTTGTTGTTATAGCGGCAAAACAAATACATAATCTGTGAAAATTTCAGCTTCCTAACCGTTACGGTTCATGAGATACAGCCCTGTGACAGACGGACGGACGGACGGACGGACGGACGGACGGACGGACGGACGGACGGACGGACGGACGGACGGACGGACGGACAGCGGAGGCTTAGTAATAGGGTTCCGTTTTCACCCTTTGGGCACGGAACCCTAAAAACCAATAAAACGATGATATCAAAAATCATCTATTTTGTTTCTTACCTTTTAGTAGTCAGGTTACAGTTTTTTTAACTTTTGTTATATTTTCTTTCCGAGCTAGAGTTTATGAAGGCAAGTTTCTGCACCACTTTTTATCCTCTTTTTGATTTGGATAAGTGCAATTCGTCACGAATGCGAGCTGTTCCATGGTTCGAAATCCGTCCGGCCGACAGTGCGACTACCAAGCGCCATCGACGTAACAAAGTTTTAGATTATATCGATGCCAAGCGCGAAATGGTGTGTAGGTGCTGTCATACCTAACTACCCCCATACTGACAGCAAACTGACAAATTTCGTATGCGAACGCTGTCAGTTTGTGCTAGGTGCTACCTAATTTCGCGGTTCGTAATCAAACTGCGGATTTGTACTATCGCATTGCATATATTAGGTTGGGGAAAAAGTTTCTTCGCATTTTTTAAGAAAATTCAAAACATTTTTTAATATGGTTTATTTACATTTAACTAAAGTATGTAGGTACCATTTTGTTCGATAACTTTTTGCATTCTTGTAGGTAGGGACATGATCCCATTGCTATAGAAATATTGGGACTTCTGATCAATATACCGCGACAAGTGGTTTTGGCAGTCCTCTCGTGATGTTAACCTGACACTGCCTAAAGAATTCTGAAGAGACCTAAACAGGTGGAAATCTGAAGGTGCAAGGTCAGGACTATACGGCGGATGCATTAACACCTCCCAGCCAAACTCTCTTAGTTTTTGCTGAGTGGCTAAAGATGTGTGAGGTCTAGCGTTATCATGATGAAAAACCACACCCCTTCTGTTGATTAATTCCGGCCGCTTTCTCTCAACTTCTTGCTTTAATCTCATCAGTTGTTCGCAGTAGAGTTCAGAATCGATGGTCCTGCCTGGTGGTAACAGCTCATAATGAATAATGCCCTTCCAATCCCACCACACACACAGCATCACCTTGTTGCGAGTTAACCCGGGTTTCGCCACAGTCTGTGAAGCTTGACCGGCCTTTGACCACGACCTTTTTCGCACGTTCTTGTCGTACGTGATCCACTTTTCATCACCAGTTATCAGCTTCTTCAAAAATGGTTCGGTTTCATTACGTCGTAATAAAGAATCACAAATGAGTACACGGTTCATTAGGTTTCTTTCAGTGAGCTCGTGAGGTACCCAAATATCGAGCTTTTTTGTGTACCCAGTTTTTTTCAAATGCGCCAAAACTGTTTTGTGGTCAATTCCTAGTTCTTCAGCTACGTCGTAACTACTGATATGCCGATCTTGCTCCACTTTTTCAAAAATGGCATCCATTTTATCCGTAATAGGGCGACCAGAGCGACGTGCATCTTTGACATCAAAATTTCCGGATTGAAAACGCTTAAACCAAATTTGTGCTACTCTCACAGACACTGCACTAGGTCCATAAACATCGCAAATTTTTTTCGCGGCTTGCGTTGCATTTTTACCTTTTTTGTAGTAAAATTTTAAAATGTATCGAATTTCTTCATTAGATTCACTCATTTTGACAGTACGAAAAACAAATGAGAATCACACATTTTTCTAATTTGAATTTGGAATTATGTTCTTTAAAATTTAAACTTTCAATGATACCAAAACCAGCCAGATACAAATAGTATAGCCAAAGAGATTTTATTACAAGTTCATACATACTATAATGCGAAAAGACTTTTTCCCCGACCTATTATATATGTATATGTCCTGAAACCCGTTTCAACACAAACATTTTCACATGAATTTACATTTCGAACAGCCTTGCAAGGGTTGTTTTCCGATAACGGTCTAACGACCAACTAACAACCTGTGAAATTCTCACGTATTCAGTAGTGAGCAAATTCGTAAGCAAACTGACTGACCGGCGCTAACGTCAGTGTGTGTGTTATCACATTATAACCAAAAAATGGCTACGCTGCGGGCTGAATGCGCTGTGGACAGAATAATTACTTATTCAGTGCCAGAAATCATGTATAGATGAATCGGGAGAGGGGCTGTAGAGCCGACGCGGTAGAGATAGATATAGGGAATAACATAAACATCGAATTATTTTTATGCAACCAGTGATGCAACCTGACATGGATGGCTAATGCCACACAACTACCGCTATGATACGCCCAATACACCACATTCCCGAAGGAATTAGGTGCCATGCCAGGGCCTTCCCTTTATGGGAATTGGATGGGATGGGAACATTGAACTGGATGGAAAACAAGGAAACTTTCGAAGCGGCTTCGAAGCCGCTTCGAAAGTCTTTTTATCCAATGCGATGGTAGCAAGCCGGGCGGGCTTACGCCCTACCAGCAATAGGGGAAGAGGACCTATAGTTCAATATGGATGCCGAACCATGGAGCAGAAGAAAAAGAAAGAAAGTGGTAGATGAACGGGTCGAGGATTTGAACCCAGACCTCTGGTGTGCAAGGCAAGCACATGCGCAGCGAGCTCCATGACGTGTATGTATGTACGTGTACGTATGTATGCATGTTTGACGTGTCTATACAGACAGAGCGACTTACCAATCCGTTTTTAATGGTTGAATGACTTTGATTTATGGATTGTGTCTATGGTTTTGTGAGGCTAATGGTAGTGTCAATTGATATATTTGCTACCAACCAAAACGGCTGTTTGTTGCTACCGTTAAAAGTGCAACAAACCCGTCTGGTTTGAGACTAGAAAGTTTTTAAATTACGAAAAAAAAACAATGCACATTTTATGCTCACTAATCGCCTTTTCAAAGAAATTTATTGTTGTTGACTTGCACACCTACAAAGGTCGACTCGAAAGGGGGTGATCCTATACACGTAACTAAACATATTTCGTCCTACGAGTTTTGTTTCATTGGTCCCATATATTTGATTATTTCCATAGCCACCGCGGGCGAACGCGCTCCCGAAATGCGTTCGACAAGTCAGTTACCACCCAGACAAACCCTCCAATACGTCTGCGACTATGTTTGGTGTGACATGTTACGAGGACGTTCTTATTGTTGGATTGGTAGTTTTTGAAAATTGGAGACATCGGGTCTCAAAGTAGGTGTGCTAGATGGGCATTGTCATCTGCGGTCACAACCAACAATTTAACATACAGGCGTATAAAGAAGCGATTAACATCAATTATGGTAATTTTCAGGCTACAATTAGCTAGTATTAGTGCAATTAGGAATGTTATTTGTGAACAGGTGCAGCAAGTTATTTTCCCATCTTCTCCAAACGATCAGCACATTTACTCAAACTTCAGAATCAGAGTCTCAGGGTAAACAATTCTCAAGTGTTTTTACCATGAGGTTGATGCGAACAAGTTTTGTGCATTTACTGGCAGATCTATACCCACCGTCTGTAGGTACATAGAAAAGGGAAGATAGCTTGCGTCACCAAAATGCAGGAAAAAAAGACAACTTTTTTGGGTTCTTGAAATTAAGGTGGCCCAACCCGGCGGGCCTAAATCATTCGCGGGCACGGTACAAAACCGTGCTGTTGCGCTCTGGGGCCTTCTCTGTTTCAAAGAATAAGACAGGTTCCGTGATGAGGAAGATGCAACATGTCCACAAAAAAGACAATGTGCATAGTGTATGATTTGGTAAGATTTTTTCAAAACGACTTATAGCTAAAAGTAAACCACGACCGCTGTAGTCAAAAATCTAACCAAAACCAAATAGATTATAAATCTTGATTAAATAAGCTATGTCTGATGACTAATCTTTTTAAGATGTTCTTACTTTATCATTGCGTAATCCACCTCCAAAGTTATTGTATAAAACGCGCAAAAAATTCAAATTTTCGGACCTTATAATTTAGAAACCAAACACAATTTTACAATGCCAATGGTCATCAGACATCTAGTTCGATCAAATAAAGCTATTTTGAGCAAAATTTTGGATCTCTGACAAGAAATATGGGCGTGATCTTCTTTTCCCTGTTGTATGGGGAGATGAACGGGATGGGCCACGTTACTTTCTACGCGCTGAAAGAAGTATATATATATCTATAGTCAGGTTTCCGACACGGACTTTTCAGATGCAGCACGATTAGTGAATACTGCAACCGAGGGATCCGTTATCAAATTATTGAAATATTTCCCAATAATATTATTGTATGTAGCTTAAGAACGGCCCGTAAGTTATGTTCCCCATACAATCGCAGTTTACTAATTATTTGAAAAGCACTTTCTAATTTGCTTGATATTTGGTATCTAATATTCGACAATAAATATCTGTGTCTGCACGCTTTTGTTTTGCTGAATAATCTAAAGCAAGTCAATTAACAGGCAAAACAAAATCTTCATACAAATTTTCTTTTGCCATTGTATGACACAGGATAGATTATTCGAAAAGAGAAACACGTGCAGACATAGATATTTGTTGCTTAATATTAATACCCAAATATCAAGCAAATTGGAACAGCAAACAAACGATAATGGCGGTCTCCGGAAGCACTGAGTTTGCGTTAGGGTTCATTGTTGTATGCACGTGAAAATCGAGCACGACGAAGCGAAATTTTGGTTTTTGTCCTGTAAAGTCTTCTTTCTAAAGTGAATTAAGGAGGTATAAATATGTAATTTATTTAAATTTAATGTATTATAATACAGACAAAACTTAAAATATCTTATAAACTAAAATAAATAATAGATTTCATCCAGTTCGGCGGAATCACCCGCTGTACCCAAAACGCTGGCTGCGTTGCCTCTCTGAATTGCCAAGGCAATGCGCTGCACAAAATAAGCCCTAGCGTGGCGGTCACCGGTCTTTTCTATCAAAAGATTTCCGATTTCTTGACAGAATAGTTTGGCATCAGGTGACCAAACACCTAGGGTCTCTACGGCGAATGCCAGGAATTCAAAGCGGTCGAGGAGGCTAGAATAAATTCCTTTCTTTAGGTTTTGGGCGGACAAAGCGGCCGATCCCGCCGAAGTGGAAGTACCGACAAGGTGAGAAGGAGCAAATGTGTCTGCACACGTTGCATCCCACACGAGCGCTCTTCCGCGGCACCAAGGAGTAAGCGTCATTCCATCAGGGCGACGGCCGTCGTCACGGCACAGTCCGGGCGGCTCTAGTATGCACGGAATATCTACTGACCCTACTATTGTTACTCGCGTTTGAGCTGCAATGCGAGCAGGTGGGCAGTGTCGGTGATATCGGTGCGCGGCGACAGTGATGCATCGCGCGCGGCCGGAATGTCACGCGAAACAAAACACTGCTCCGGCCAAACAATACGCGCGGTATCGCCGGGTTGAGCCCACGGGTTGAGTCACACACAACGCTTCACTTGCCACCGCAAACCTTTTCCCAAGACTCGCACGCGAGATACGATAAAGCGGGTTTTTTACATCAGTTATAATAGGTAATAGTCGTAGCGATATTAATGGATTATTTTGAAACGGATATGTAAAGTCTAAGTAGGTAAACATAAATAGGGCGCTTTAGAAAGTTAGAGAGGTGATCGGTTGACTCCTTGTAAATGACAAATGTAAACCCTATTCGTACCGTAAATTCTACACCCATACGTGGACGTTACATATATATATCTATATAAGTAATGTTTCAGTGTTTTCAAAAATATATATGTTACATACATATGTGGTCCAAGTATGTCTGGGACTGGGGTCAGGAGCCATAACTAAATGGTATTACCATCAAATGTTAAAGTACATATAAGGAGACTGGTTTTTTCCAGCCGAGCTGGCTTTCTTGAGCACAAATTATATCGCTTGATAACGCAACGCCTTAGATAACGAAAATCGACATCAACACCGAGCTAAAAGTGCTTACAAATAAATCTCACGGATAGACGTGAGTCGATCGCGCTAGACTGAATCAGAGAACGAGAATGAAATCGTTCGGTCAGTGACCGAAACGAAATGATAGAGAACCCGGCCGGCACGAAACTACTATCGATCGGTTGATAGAGATGAATGAATGATACGAGCGAACAAACTCATTTGTACGTAAATAGCAACCGCAACAAATAAACACACAATATCCGCTAATCGCTACTTGGTTGCAATTTTATCAAATGATAGTCAATTGTTTAAATGTATTTGTCAGGCGGGATATTATAGTAAATTAGCATAGCGGGTGAACAGGCTGTAAGCGATTAAATCCAACGTTAAGTTGCACTTCGTACCATCTCACTCGTAGATTTCAGATCAGTCAGTCAGCGTGTTTGCGTCCACTGCTGGACATACGCCTTGCCAATTTTTCTCCAGTCCTCCCGGCCCTCAGCGGTACGGAACCACTGCTTTCCGCAGACGCACTTGTTGTCGTCGTCCCACCTGGCGGGTGGTCTTCCCACACTCCGTTTTCCTGTCCACGGCCGCCAGTGCAGGACACGGTTACTCCAACGGTCGTCGTCTCTTCGGCTGATTTCAGATCACTTAGCCGAATAACAAGTCGTTTGACAGTTAGCATGGTACGAAATGTAAATTAACGTCAGATTAATCACTCACTTACCTGTTCATCCCGGTGGGTTAATGTACCACGGTGACCCCGTAAATTAAAACAAGATTCGTTCGCTTCATGCGGCGATCACGACCGATTCGGATCACTGAATATGTGTTGTTGATCGAGCCACGTCCACTTCCGCAACCCGAACAAGTCGGGGTCAAAACATCATTAGTGGCGCAACGCCGACTGGTAGGTGGCTGCCAGATAGCGGCTTCGGAGGTTGTACAATCTGTGCTGCCAGCAACACCCAAATCTCATTAGTGCGCACGACGCCGATCGGTAAATGCGTAACGAATTACACACGACCGCGCGAGTAAGATAAAATTTGAACGTAAGAAGAGCATACGAAAGAATTTGCTATTTATGCTCGGGTTAACGTGAGCGATTCGCAGTTGACGTTTTAACAAAAAAAGCAAATCTTTCTTGGGTAGTACGTCCATCCTATTCGTCACTTTTGACTGCTCTATGACCATCTACTACGTATGGACATACTCCTACGGTCAGATCTCCGTGAGTCAGTCTTTCCGCCAATCATAAATGTCTGCCTGTCTGTCTGTCTGTCAACGTGTTATCATGTTATGAAATGAAACTAAACGTCGGATTTAATTAATCACCTGCCCGTACACCTGAGCCGGTAGTCTAAGTTGTCACCTAAATTGGCGTTACGGCAAACCGATCGACTGGCGTTTTCAAATGTATGGAGAAATTGGAGAGCGCGCGCAGCGGGCGTTAAGCGAACTAACATTTGCGAGTCCGAGCTTGATTTGACAGCTTACTCAACGTTGCCGTAAGTACGTCGACGTTGCCGTTTACGTCCACTCCGCGTTTTCATACAAATCGGAAGTCCGCGTTTGACTTTGACAGATTGAAGAAGTAAAACCACAGAATGTCTAGTAAAAACTTGTATGGAGTTTGGAGAAAACGCCAGTCGATCGGTTTGCCGTAAACGCCAATTTCGGTGAGAACTCAGACTGCCCACTCAGGAGTCAATTTACTATGGTAACCGCCCAGAACTATAAAAACAAGTGAAATCGGTGCCACTGCCGGGGGAGCGTTCGTCTTCGCGGCGCGGCAGGAGGCGAGGGCTTAGGGCGCGGGGCGGGGGGGGGGGGGGGGGGGGTGCTGTCTGCCAACTTGGACGTGTGTTGGGGCCCTTGTGTGATGGGTGTAGGTAACTCAAGATATCTGCGCGCCACAACCAAACTCACGGGCATTTGGCCATGGACATCTCGCCAACTCTATTCAATTGTGTAAACCTGCGGAATCGAAGAGCTCAGCGAAATTTCGATAAGTGATTTGTAACTTGTAATAGAGGCTCTGAGCACTGTCAGCGCGATTCGGACCAACTGTTCACGCTGTCGGCGTTTGAGCGCAATTCGGACAACGGCCCATTCCCATTGGATCATTGACAAATTCTCCTTTGGGCAAGACCCAACATTACGTCAACGATTTTATCAATTTCGGACTCACTTCCTTTAATAATAATAATTCTTTATTCTTTACCAAAAATGCATTTCACATACAGTTTGATTCATAACGGTCGGCCTTCCCGCTCGACTCCCCATACAAACGTGGAAAGAAAATCATGCGCATATTCCTTGTCAGAGATCCAAAATTATACTGAAAACAGCTTTATTTAATCAAACCATTGATGACCATTGGTATTGTAAAATAGTGTTTGGTTTCTAAGTAGGTCTAAGGTCTGAAAGTTCGAATTTTTCGCGCGTTTTATACAATAACTTTGGAGGTGAAGGCTTCATGAAGATTATATGTTAATCAATTCGGTTTTTGTTTGATTTTGGACTACAGCGGTCGTGATTTACTTTTAGCTATAAGTTGTTTTGTATTAAAATTTTCGTTAATCTTACCAAATTAAACACTATGCGTATTGACATGTTGCATCTTCCTCATCACCGAGCCGGCCTTTTTTTTTGAAACAGAGAAGGTCCCAGAGCGCAATTGCACGGCTTTGTACCGTGCCCGCGAATGAGTTGGTCCCGCCGGGAAGGGACCACCTTAAATCATATCATCAAATTTCCCCGAACACACAGACTAGCTGAGCTTCCCGGCTCCGCTCAGGTCAATTTCGTTTTGCGACATTGACCCGAGCGGAGCCTGTTAATCAAAACCCTCGCTTCTCATCGCCCGCCCGCTCTATTACTTCATTTTCGCTTAGCGTTCTGACTTTTGCTCTTTGCTCTTCTTTTAAAGGACGTAGCGTAATGTTATATAGCCTATAAGTTTCCTGAAGAATATCGGCTATCAAATGCAAAGATATGTTTTGATATCCGACTGGTAGTTCCAGAGATTCGAGCGTTCAAACAAACAAAGTACGTCCCAAAAGTTTTATGTCAAAAATGTTATTTCCAGTTTGGACCGAAGCTTTGCCGTTCTCTCCACGTCTGGCTGGCTACAGCAGGGGGTATCAGTTGCGCCTGCGCACTGCGACCCGCTCGGAGACAATCCGACAAACAAACGAGCGAGCTATTTTCGTACATTTAATAACTTGGGACGACTCACACGGCCCGAGGCGGCGACGAATGACGCGCCATATGGAGCCGCTTTGTTTCTACGAATTCCAAGTCCATTATGATAAAAAAACCGGCCAAGTGCGAGTCGGACTCGCACACGAAGGGTTCCGTACCATCGTAAAATATTTAATTCACAAAAAATCACGTTTTTTGTATCGGAGCCCCCTTTAATTTTAATATTTTTATCAATTTTACCTATTTGTTGTTATAGCGGCTCTGGGAAAATTTCAGCTGTCTATCTGTTTAGGTTACTGAGATACAGCCCTGTGACAGAAGGACAGACGGACGGACGGACGGACGGACGGACGGACGGACGGACGGACGGACGGACGGACGGACAGCGGAGGCTTAGTAATAGGGTTCCGTTGGCACCCTTTGGGTACGGAACCCTAAAAACGAATCATGAAGGAGAGTAAACGGGTTGAAGGTCCACCATCAAGTCATCCATCGAATAGTAATCACACTGACACATCATCACACCGCTTTAGTTTAGGATAATGAAACGCCATTCGAAATATTTATTTTAATGTAATGGACATAGATGGCTAATACCGGAACCTACCGTCATAATATAAAAGCGCTACACACAGAGACGCCATACAAGTCGAATGTCATCATGAACGAAGTACACCAACATCACACTGTAACGGTCAAGCGGGTTGGGCTTTTGTATAGCCCTGGGGCTGAACTGGCGTAAGATGTGAGGGAATTCGATCAATTCGGCACCAATCAGAAGTGGATGCGAAATTTTCTACCCAATAAGAGCGCAGAAGGTATAATATATAATAATCTGATTGATTCAGAATTAATCGAATTCCCTCGCATATTTTCTCACATCTTACGCCGGTTACGTGACGTGACACATACATTTATGAGAACTTTAGAACTTTTGACGCGTTTCGGGTCTTCTTAATCTTAGCCTACACACCCATTCCCGAAGGAATTCGGCGCTACCCTTTATGAGCACGCCTTTAATGAACTGAATGGAAAACATGGCCGCTTCGGCCACATTTTCATCCGATACGATGGTACCAAACCGGGCCTAGCAGGTTAGGGGGGACCCACACATTTACATTCCGAACTATGGAACAGCTGGCATTCGCGACGAAATGCGCTTATTTAACTCGGAAAGAGAAAGAAAGTAGTGCATGGACGGGGCGGGTCCCTAACTCGTGACCTCTGGCATAGAAGAGACGCGCCACTGAGCTACGAGCTGTTCCAACGGTACCTAGTAAGCAACGCTAATAAGTAACCATTCGAAGCTGAAATAAAATCCTTTTTTATGTGTAGCGTGGCAGATGGCATGCGCCAGGCCCTCACCCGAGGGGTACCCGACGACGCCCATTGGTTTTCGGACGTTTCTCATGATCATGATCCGCAAAATCAGTGTCGTGCAGCTAGGTGCTTCTTAACCATAGAGCAAAGTTGTTCTAACACCATGATTGAAGGATAAATGATTTAGAGGATCGGTTGGTTCTTATTCGAAAAACGTCGACAGTGATTGGGTGCATTCCCTGCCTGTATTGAGCCATAGTAGAAAGGGAACGGAGGGATAGCGTTTTGCACTCCGAAAAGCATTCTCCGTTGCACAAACTAGAGGTCTATCTCTTTGGTGCAAAAAAATAATCACTTAGAGACCCTACCTACCTACGTCCGTTCGGAGGTGGAGAGCTATGGTCTCTAGATTCATCATGGCACGGCTCCAGGGAGTCAGGCAGGATCAGGTACTTAGCTGACCCGCCCCACAGATGCGAACAATACCTTTTTAGGGTTCCGTACCCAAAGGGTGAAAACGGAAACCCATTACTAAGCCTCCGCTGTCCGTCCGTCCGTCCGTCACAGGGCTGTATCTCATGAACCGTAATAGGTAGGCAAAACTTCACAGAGTATGTATTTATTATGCCGCTAAAACAACAAATAGGTAAAATTAAAAAAAAATAAAAAAAAATACAAAAAACGTGTTTTTTGTGTTAAATGTTGCACGATGGTACGGAACCAATTGTGTGCGAGTCCGACTCGCACTTGGCCGGTTTTGTTTCTTCTTCATGGACTCCTTGCAAATTATTACGGATCCCCTCCGAACTCACTTGAAGGAAAATAAAACAAGGCATTTTGAAAAAACTATTTTATATTTATTACCACAGAAAATTAAAAAATACGTTATTTTTTGTTCATCACGCGCAGTATTAATTGTCATTGTATCAAACCTGGATCCTCAGCACCGATGCCATGGACCCCAGGTTAGGAACCCTGTCCTAGACCGTATTTTTGTCTTTTGTAGAGTTGCAGTTTTTGGTCAGACGTGGTCGTGCTCAAATAAACCTACTCCTTTATAAGTTATCATTATCATGTCAGTGGTGCGATAAATTCATGGTCAGCAATTAAAAAATGTATGGCAACACGGTCATTTAACACATGCATGTGCATAAGTGTACCCTATTCGGTTTTTATAAAAGTTCTAAGCGTTACATTGTAGTCGGACAATCGCAGCGAAGTGGTCCCGCTGCGAAAGTCCCTCCACGCACGCATGCGCAGCGCGCCTCCCCCTCCCCTCCCCCACCTCGCCGCCGCTACGCATCGCACCCCTCCCGCCGCCGACAACTAAACACAGAGTTGTCCTATTCTACGTTGCCGTGAGAGCACCTGCGCTGCACACGAGTATTATATGTAGGTACGCAGCGAACGCAGTAGCTTCGGAAATAATATGGAACCATGCAAATGGCCGTTCCGAAAAATATATGAATCGTTTGCGATAGTCGGTTTCCTTAGAATAGGATTCTCTAACAACAGATGTGCAAATATATTCCCCAAATAGGTTCCCCCCAATAAACAGGTGACATTTCGGTCGGTAGTCGATCCAGACCCTGGATTCACATTCTGTTACACCCTTGAAGTTGCTTTGACCATTGTTATGTGAGCACGCTGCACATTATTCAAAAAAGTATCGTAGCGTACTAACGATGGGTCATTCCGGGTGAACCCCATTCCGAAAACCTGCTTCCTCTGCTTCGGTTACTCCTTTTGACACTCCTCATTAGTGTTACTGACTCCTATTCCCATTCCTCATGTTATATCAATTCCATCTTATTATAGTCATTCCACAAAGTAACCGCCATTCCGGAGTGACGACCTTTTTCTTTGCTCATTCGAAATTTTCAATAAAGACTTGGATCCGGATGATTTTTTGCGCTTTTTTTTGCTCATTCGTAATTTTAAATGAAAACTTGGATTTCTCGGGGTAACCATCATTTCGGTATGTCCATTCCGAAGTGATATTATTGCCACTCTGAGGTGGAAATATAACCATTCAGGAGTGGAGGTTTTAACCATTCCAGATTTTTGTGGGTTCTCGACGGGTTCTCGAAGTTTCAGTCCGGAGTTCAATCTGGACGTGTGGAGTAGGAATGGGAATGCATTCCTTTTTGGAGCATCGCTATACCATACCTATGTTAGTAGTTTGAGTGTAGACAATGCAGCCCCAGGAAAAGTAATTATGTGGTCTAGCTGCACACAACGAGCTTGAACCTTCAGTCTTGACTGGCCGCTGCAAGGAACAATTACGGCGCAAAAGAGGACTTATTCCTTTAATTTATTTATTCCAGACAACCTTTGGGCAAGTAGCTTACACTGTACGTGGGCTCAAACTTGGTCATAGCCAGATATGCAGTAACTTCGCGCGATGAGAATATTGTAGTCTATGCAATCGTTGTTTAGTCTAGTAAATTTTATCTGTGATTGTATGTCTGATTTGTTGGTAACAGGAAGAGCTAAACCGGAATTTCATGTATAGACGAGCGAGACCTAAGGCAGCCCAAGGTAACTTTTCTGCACAGCTTTTTGCCTCAATTTAGGTAGGTAATAAGTGTCGCTGCATCAAATTGGCTGGTCGTGTCGCAAGTTTGAGCAAGATAACATAAATTAAGTTAGAAAATAATAAACAAATAAATACAATTTCGTTGCGACGATTTCCGTTCTCGGGTTGCTAGTGGACCGGTTTGGGGTAAACGCCAATTTAGGTGAGAAGTCACGCTTAACCGGGTTTATTTTTATGCAACCTGACATGGATGGCTAATACCACACAACTACCGTTAGCCTAATACACCACATTCCGGAAGGCGTTAGGTGCCATGCCAGGACCTTCCCTTTATGAGCACGGCTACATTGAACTGGATGGAAAAGACGGACAATTTTTCATTGCCGCTTCAACCATAGTTTCATCCAATGCGGTGGTACCAACCCGGGCGGGCTTAACCCTACCACCTAGTAGAGCAAGGGGACCTACAGTTTAACATGGGTTCCGAACCATGGAACTGCTCGCATTCGTAACGAAATGCACTTGTCCAACTGAGAAAGAGAAAGAATTTGAACCCAGACCTCTTTGGATGAAAGGCAAGTCCTCTAGCCCCTAGACCCCGAGCTGATATTTAGCCCAAATAATAGCTTTGACAACCTAAATACCACATCACATTGCTACAGTCCTTGTTCCTATACCTACCTCTTACTAGAATATTATGCTAAGGTCGCGGTCGTCGACGCGTCGGAGGTTTGTTATTCGTCCAAGTGTACGAGCATGACACGCATGGTAGAGCCGGGTAGAGCGCAGCGCACATTGTGATGTAAAGCAGTTGCGCGCGCATACGAGATGCCATCAGCGCATTGTGCGCCATCTGTGGACTCCGCGCCACAACAGCCTAATGTCCTTGTTTCCTTTCGCTTTGTTCCGTGCGGACACCCCCGCCCCCCCCCCCCCCCCCCGATGCTATCAGAATACAATTAATGCAATTGAATTAATGTAAAGTTATTCCGGGGAGACTGAGATTTTGGACAGTTCCAACCGAAAGGACTATTTCCGAAACTATTGTGTTGGAGAATAGAGCCCCTAGTCCAACCTGTCACCTAAATTGGCGTTGACACCAAAGCGATCGACTGGCGTTTTTGAAATGTATGGAGAAATAAAGAGTGGGCGCAGAGGGCGTTACTAACATTTGCGGGTCTGAGTTTGATTTGACAGCTTACGTATCGTCGTTTACGCTGACCACGCGTTTTCGTACAAATTTGGTAGTTCGAATCTGATTTTGACAGGTTGAAGAAGTAAAACCACAGACTAAGTAGTAAAACTTGCATGAAGTGTGAAGTTTATACGTAACTTCGAAGTTCCGTCAACGCCAACTTAGTTGAGAACTCGGACTGACCATACAGGGGATCAGCACGTAGATGTCTGTATTTTTCTATTGCCGAGAATATGTCAATGGTGCCGAGTGATTTTATAACGAATTTGTGCAATTAGGCGCACCATGACATCAGCTTGAGAACCATTTCAGCAAAGTTGAGCTACACACTTTGTGGTTAGGGTAATACCGGTGTGTTCCCAAAAAGATTTCACTCATAGAGGACATGGAAAATTTTGCTCAGTTTTTGTTTTGTGGTTTTGTTCGGAAATATGTACCAAAATCAGTGGTACATAACCTCGAAACTATATTAATCCGCTTGGTGCTGCATTTTCAGAAAGGTTTTTAACAATGTTACCACTTCGCATGGCATCCGCTGCTGTCAATATCATCTGTCGGGCAGACAGCGGGTGGCGCGACGAAGGGCGGGAGGGGGGGTAGGGCCGCGCTGACGTCACGGCGCGACGGGCGCGGCGCGGAGGCGAGGGAGCCGCTGCTGCAGGCCCCGCGTCTCAGCTGATCCCGCTGCACGCACACGCGCGCGCACCCTCCCGGCCGCGCCGTCCGTGTGCGCACACACGCACCCACACAACGCCTCCGGACAAGGAGGGGATATCGAATAGAGAATTTAGTAGACGAAAACGCGGGGATGACGCCAGCTACGTGCATTGCCTATTTGTAGCATTGGTTGCAGATCGATCTAGATCAATGTAGATGCGCCCGCGGGTGTAGCACTAGGGGGTTACCATGGTAAATTTATACGCCGGGGGAACAGGCAAGTGTGTGGTAAAATCTGAGCTTCTAGTCGCAGTTGTAGCCTAAATTGGCATTTACGACGCCGCCACAACGATCGACTAGCGTTTTCAAATGTAAGGAGAAGTTGACGAGCGCGCGCAGTGGGCGTTAAGCGAACTAACATTTACGAGTCCGAGTTTGATTTGATAGCTTACTCGCGCCGTGTCGCCGTAAATACGTCGACGTTTCCGTTTACGCCGACTCCGCGTTTTCATACAAATCGGAAGTTCGGGGTTAAGGAAGAAGTAAAACCAAAGAATAAGTAGTAAAAACTTGAATGGGGTTTGACGTTTTTACGTGACTTCGATGTTCCGTACACACCAATTTAGGTGAGAACTCGGACTGACCACTCTGACGTTTAGTTGAATTTCGTACCATACCATGCTAACTATTCAGCAACCTATTTTACAGCCAAGTTTACTGAAATTTTACAAGCTAGCATGATACCTACGATATGCAACTGAACGTCAGATTGATACACTCACTTTCCTGTTCACCCAGCGTGTTAATTTAACATGGTAGGTAATCCCCCTGGGGCCGTTTCTCATTGAAGGTCTAGGTCCGGATTGGCCGATCCACAGATATTTTGAATGGGTCCGTTTAGATACAAGGTAAACGCGAACAAAGACTGGATAGCTATGTTGGCATGTATATTGGCAAGCAGGTATAGCGATTTTGATACTGAAAACTTACCAACCTAGTCAAAATTGCCCCGATTAAATACATAGGTATACAAGATAACAATACTTATTCATTGCACGACATTTTTGGTCACAATAAGGTAAATGGCTGAATCTGGTTTCTTAGAGACCAACCCTCTGATGCTATATATGTCGGTCTGCCTGCGGCAAGTGATTGCAATAGCTAGAATGGCTCTACAAAATAGATATTGGTATGCACCTGCTGATGAATATACTGATTGTCTGAAAATATTGATATCAATTAATTAAACAACAATAACCAGTCGGTTTTTTTAAATATACCTAAATTTATATCTGTAATCTAAATCGCCTAAAACAACTAAATGCAACCAGATAATTGTTCAGTTTTGGTATTCATAATCAAGTATGCACTGATAGTTACATGTTTCGTTATTGACAGCCATTTACCTTATCACCATTTTTTTGGTCACCATAACTACTCTTTCAGGCGCCTTTTCTAGACAGAGCAACCACTTGGCGCAGACAGACCGACACATTTAGCATCAGAGGGATGGTCTTTATGCTGTGAAACCAGTTTCAGCCATTTACGTTACCGTTACCATTTTTGTCGCGACTTCCTAGTCTACACAACTCGAAGCAAACTTAGATGACCAACGATAGTCCTATTCTACGACGCAATCGGTGACACGTAATTCTCCACGTACAGCTGAATTCAGAGAAGGCGGACTAACTTTAGAGCGCGGATTATTGCCGGACTAAGCCGGTTTTTGTATGGTTAGAGAGGTGCTAATCTCGTACTACGCTTTGACATATTTACTATGAATACGACTGATAGTGTTCGGAGTGGTCAGTCCGAGTTATAACCTAAATTGGCGTTCTTCTTCGAAGTAACGTAAAAACGTCAGACACCATAAGGTTTTTACTTCTTATTCTGTGGTTTTACTTCTTCGAGCTGTCAAAATCATACTCAACTGGCGTTTTTTACGGAGAAATTTAAGAGCGAGCGCAGTGGGCGTTAAGCCATGGAGGTGAGGAAATTATTCTTCCTTCACCTCTATGCGTTAAGCGAACTAACATTTGCGAGTCCGAGTTTGATTTGACAGCTTACTCACCGCCTCCGCCGCAAATACGTTGACGTTGCCGTTTACGCCGATCGGAAGTCCGTGTTTGACTGTTGCTGTCAAGCTTGAAGAAGGAAATCCTCATAATATGTAGTAAAAACTACACGAAAACACGTCTGCGGATACCTATGTTTGTCTTTTTTTTAATTGGAGACGGCGGGACTCATAGTAGGTGCGCGAGATGGCGTACCTATCTCCTTCCTTTTTATCTATGAATAGGAATATTAAGAGGATAATGAGATCATCCGAGTTCCATACAATGGCTCGTGCCTGATTCTTCACTCAAAATAAGAAAAATGTTTCTGAATTTTATTCATTGAATAAATCAAAGCTGGCCCTTCCCGGCGGGACTAACTCATTCGCAGGCACGGTAGAAAACCGTGTGAAAACCGCGGTGAAAAACGCGCTCTGGGACCGGTTCTTTGATGAGGAGGATGCAATCATTTCCACGAAGCAGACAATGCGCAAAGTGTTTGATTTGGTAAGATTTACGAACATTTTAATTAAAAAACGAATTATACCTAGAAGTTAATCACGACCGCTGTAGCCAAAAATCAAACAAAAACCAAATTGATTATACATCTTCATAAAACCAGCTAGGTCTGATGACTAATCTTTTTAAGATGTTGTTATTTTATCGTTGAGTAATCCACCTCCAAATTATTGTACAAAACGCGCGAAAAATTCGAACGAACGAATAACTTAGAAAACAAACACTATTTTACTATGCCAATAGTCATCAGACATCTAGTTCGATAAAATAAAGCTCTTTTGATAAAAATATCCGAAAGTTTGAATTTTTCGCGCGTTTTATACAATAACTTTGGTGGTTTATTACGCAATGATAAAGTAAGAATATCTTAAAAAGATTAGTCATCAGACATGCTTATTAAATCAAGATTTATAATCTATTTGGTTTTTTGTTAGATTTCTGACTACAGTGGTCGTGGTTTACTTTTAGCTATATAAGTCGTTTTGAAATTAAAATTTTCGTAAATCTTACCAAATCATACACTATGCACATTGTCTTTTTTGTGGACATGTTGCATCTTCCTCACCACGGTGCCTGTCTTTTTCTTTGAAACAGAGAAGGTCCCAGAGCGCAACAGCACGGTTTTGTACAGTGCCCGCTAATGACTTAGTCCCGCCGGGTTGGGCCACCTTAAAGGGCGTATACCATGTATTTAAGGTCGGCCCGTAAGCACCTGAAAATTTCGCCCCCCATACAAACGTAGTTTACTAATGATTTGAAAACCACTGTTCCAACTTACTTGATATTTGGTATCTAATATTAGACTACAAATATTTGTGTCTGCATGCCTTTGTTTTTTCGGTAAATGTATTCTGGGTCAAACCACAGAGAAAACAAAATTCGTATGAAGATTTTCTTTTTGCATTCATTTAATTCGGTTTGGATTTTTCAAAAAAACAAAAGCATGCAGACACAGATATTTGTTACCTGATATTAGATATTAAATATCAATTTAATTGGAATAGCGGTTTCCAAATGATTAGTAAACTACGTTTGTATGGGGAGCATAGCTTACGGGCTGTTCTTAAGTTAAGTTATCAAAAAAATCTAAATGTACAGAGGTAGCTCTCAGTTTCAAACATCTTTCTTAATTTGAGTGAGGGATCAGGCACGAGCCATTTCATGGAGATAATTATTCTCTTAAATCACACGGGTAGGTACCTACCTACCTACCAATCTATTTTCTAACAATTCATTGAAAAATATGGGAACGAATACGCGTTATCATTCATTTTTGTATTATTGGTCTGGTGGATAGAACCATAGTTTAACTAGGTACCTACCTTCTAGTTATTCCATTGCAGAACTATGCAGAGTAGGTAGTGCAGTAATATGACACATTTTTGTATGGACGAAATTTCAAAGTAATGTAAATCTCTGCCTAAGACTGATATAAATAGTCGCAACCGAAACTAATGCTAACGCAAAGTAGTACGATGTGACGTCACTTTTCATTACTTTGAGATTTCGTCCATACAAATTGTGTCAGATTGACGTCACAAAGTAGTACTTTTCGTTAGTCTTACTATTCGAAACAAAACACACATAAACGTAACAGAAACGAATGCTAACGCAAAGTAGTACTTTGTGACGTCAATTGGCGTTGCGTTGAGATTTCGTCCATACAAAATGTGCCAAAGTGACGTCACAAAGTACTACTTTCCGTTAGTCTTAGGCTGAGATAAATAGTCATAACAGAAACTAAGGCCGAGATAAATAGTCGTAACAGAAACTAAGACTAACGAAAAGTAGTACTTTGTGACGTCAATTGGCATTACTTTAAGGCTGAGATAAATAGTCGTCACCGAAACTAATGCTAACGCAAAGTAGTACTTTGTGACGTCACTTTGACACATTTTGTATGGACGCAATCTCAAAGTAATGCAAATTGACGTCACAAAGTACTACTTTTCGTTAGTCTTAGTTTCTGTTACGACTATTTATCTCGGCCTAAGATTTCGTCCATACAAAATGAGTCAAAGTGACGTCACAAAGTACTACTTTGCGTTAGCATTAGTTTCGGCGAAGACTATTTATCTCAGCCTAAGACTAACGAAAAGTAGTACTTTGTGACGTCACTTTGCCTTACTTTGATATTTCGTCCATACAAAATGTGTCAATTTGACGTCACAAAGTACTACTTTTAGTTAGTCTTGGTTTTTGTTACGACTATTTATCTCAGCCTTAGTTTGTGTTACGAATATTTATCTCAGCCTTAGACTACCTAAAAGTAGTACTTTGTGACGTCAATTTGCATTACTTTGAGATTTCGTCCATACAAAATGTGTCAAAGTGATGTCACAAAGTACCTACTAATTTTCGTTAGTCCTAGTTTCTGTTACGTCTAAGTATTTATCTCAGCATTAGATCTCTGGAGAAATCAGAACCATTTCTGTAATCTGAGGCCTCTACATAAACGATTATATTATTATAACTAATTTGATTACATTATTAGCCAACACATGGGATCTAGGTGCCATGCCATTGAACTGGATGGAAAACACGGCAAAGCACGTAAGATTTTTTTTTGTATATATTAATATAAATATTAATTAATTATAATATTATATTAATTAATATAAACATAACATAAAATAAATAATGATAACGTAAGAAACATATTCTAGAGCCTAATTGGTTTGTTAACAACCAGTTTTACATTATTGAGGTACGTACCTAACCTATACCTACCTAAGTGATTTTGAAAAATCTCTTGATCTACCAGTTGATTGTTTGGATCCAGACAGATGTTTGGAACAGTTCTAGAGAGCTCATAGCGTATCATTTTACCGGCTGTCAAATGCGCGAAAAGAAAAACTAAAAATTTCTATTAATTTATAAAATGTTTATATATTTCGAAATTCTCGACTGAAAATAATTTATTTATTCAATAAAAGTGTAAAATACTTTTTCCTTAGACAATAATAACGGGAACCTTGGCATGTGAACAGTGCAGACTTAACAGGTTTTTGTTATTATTACTGAAATCAAAACTACTCTGTGCATAAACTTAATATCTGCTTCCATCTTTGAAAATTAGTTATGTGCGTACATGCAACTCTATCGATATCATCAGGGGTCATTCAATAATAATGTTAAGGAAATACCTAGTGCTTCTAGATATCGACGCAGAAATCTATTTGATAGGTGAATCATGAACTTTATATGAAAGAGTTTCGAAAAAACATTAATTTCGAGCTAAAAAGCCGGGAGCGCAGCGCGGAGAAAATAGGCCTACAGCGGCGCAGCGGTCGTCGGGCCGCGGCCGGGATCGACCGACCACGCGCTGCGTTTACTATTTATACGCCTGTGCGGTTGGCACAGGCACCAATAAAGACCCACAACTCACCTGATATAAACACAAAAATCCAGTATTGCTCCGGTAATCCAAGGCTTGTTTAGTCACACCTTCACACTCGACACTATTCACTCCACTTTCAATAAAAAAGTAACGCACATCTTGTCGAATTTAACAAAAATAAATTAACTGTTGAGGTATGAATTTTACCCCATTTTGCGGATCAGTACACTGTCATCAACGAAAAAAAGCGAAATTAGCCATCCAACATTGTTTCATGTCACTTTTACCACTAATTTAGGTTTAGATATAGGAATTTCGGTAGTTACCAATAATATACAATGTGTGTTTCCAAATGCACTTCCTATTTCAGACTTTTAGTTTATCATTTCACACGAAACGAAAACCGGTAAGCAAGTAAAAACTAGTTTTCCTCTTTCAGCGATCATATGCAAAACTGTATTTTATAAATTTCACGCATTCAAACGTATGCTCCACATGGAAATGAATTGATTTGTGGCGGACATTCACAGCGCGTCCCTGGAGCGCAGCAACCACACTCTATCGCGTTCGTTTTCGTACTAAAAAGACCGGTTGTTTGGTTGCGCGGCGCGGGGCGGGGGGATGAAGGAGCGGCGAGTGCGGGGCTATTGGGGCGGGGGGCGGGCCGGTCGGCGCCGCTGGGGGGAGGGGCGAGGTTGGGCCCCGCGGAGGCGGGGGAAGCAGTAGTTCGCACAGATGCTTTGCGTGGCGTTGCGTGCTATTTTGTGATGCATTTGTCAAATCCGTGAAATTTCACTAATGAATAGGAATTGCTCCGATATATTGTCAATCGTCTCTGTATACAATAGGTACCACTTAGGTATTTGTGTCATTAGTAATTCGGGTATATTATATAGCTATTTTGGAAACCATAGGTCGGCGATAAACATTGTAATGTTTTTGTATACTTGTATGACTGCGTGTTTCATAACAAATAAAATGAATCAATAATTTCACCGGACCCACTCAATGATATTTTAAAAAGCCTATTAATATTATTCTGTTGTCGATAAATGACTCAATAACATGGTAGAGAAATGTAAAAAGGTCGAAATTAATTATTATAAAAAAGCCTTAACATATATGTATTTTATGATTTCAACGCGCAATAGGACAACACACTTTCAATATATCTTCAATGTGGATACTTTTAGTATCCACATTTCTCATTTGTGCGACCATGCAGACTATTTATCTATCGGGTCAACAACTGTGAAATGTAATGCCTTCCAAAGTGTTTTTCTCAAAGTCGAGCTCAAGGTATAACCTCGGGTACCGAAACGAAAACGTAATGTGAAGAAGTTCCTTGGTCGGCCGGCATGGTTTTCGTCACTTCATGTGTATTAGATACCTACTTATTCTGCACCATGGGCTGTGCCATGGGTAACGTCAGGGGTCTCCTTTGTTATAACTACCTATAACATGAAAAGTTGAAACGAATGGGCATTATAAGCTTGTCATTAGCGTTATTTGGGCATTTGACATTTCATTTATATCAATCAAACAGTTGGTAGACCTTTGATGTATGGTGTACCACAAGGTAGTATTGTGAGCCCAATTCTGTTTCTGGTAAACATGAATAATCTAATGATTGGTGACCTAGAGCGTTATATTTCTAAAGCTTAAATTGGGAAGAAGTTTACAGACTATCTCAAGAAGGTGCGAATCACAAGCGAAATGTATAGGTATGATATAGAATATACTAATGGTATTACATACCAATACGTCGTTTGAAGCACCCAAATTGCATCCAATGCAATGCAAATAACTAGGTGCGCATAATACCACTAGTTTCAATTATACCAGGACCTACTTATATCTGAAGTGTGTCCCATAATTAACGCAAGATTTTAATTTGGCGCCATTTGTGCAATAAAGTGTTGGCAAAACTAAAAAAAAATGTTGACAGCTGACAGTTTATGGTAAGTAAAAATGGAGCGTTTATATCATAGAACAAAGTGTTTTCATTGTTAAACAATATTTAAGAAATAATGAAAATTTGGCGGCTACAGTCGACAATTTCGTACAAAATATGGTCGGAATATTGATTTAACTTCGTCAACTGTGAAGAGAGTAATTGAAAAACCGGCCAAGTGCGAGTCGGACTCGCACACGAAGGGTTCCGTACCATCGTAAAAAATAAAACAAAAAAATCACGTTTTTTGTATGGGAGCCCCCTTTAATTTTAATTATTTTTTAATCTTACCTATTTGTTGTTATAGCGGCAAAATAAATACACACTCTGTGAAAATTTCAGCTGTCTACCTGTTACGGTTACTGAGATACAGCCCTGGGACAGACGGACGGACGGACGGACGGACGGACGGACAGCGGAGGCTTAGTAATAGGGTTCCGTTTTCACCCTTTGGGTACGGAACCCTAAAAATCAGGGAGAATGGATCAATTGGTGATGATAAACACACTGGTCGTCCAAAAACCAGCCGTTCAAATGCATGGAGGTGAAAACAGGAGAACGAATGGAACTAAAAAAATGGCCTTATCACCATGTTCAAATGTCAATAACGAAGTAGTGCGTGAAAGTGTCCGTGAAAGTCTAGAAACATCAATTTGACGTTGTGGACAAGAATTGCAAATTTCCAGAAGCTCTCTACAGCGTGTACTCTGCAAAGATCGGCGTCTCCATGCTAAAAAGTTCAACTGACACAAGAACTGAAGCCTAATGAACATGCACAGTGAAGAAAGTTCGTTGGATAGATTATTGAACATCAATAAGTGTATGCCGATTTTTCGAGCAAAATCATCCTAAGCGACGAAGCACATTTTCACCTTGATGGCTTCGTTAATCGCCCGAAATGCCCACAGAGAACCCACATGTGATTGCCGAAAAACAAATGCTTCCACAACGTGTCACTGTTTTGGGCTGAAGGCATCATTAGACCATACTTCTTCCAAAATGAGGCTGGTCAAGCAGTGACTGTTAATGGTGCTCGATATCGCGACATGACAACACCGTTCTTTCTGTCTAAATTGGATGATATTGATGTGAAAGGAGTATGGTTTCAACAAGACGGGGCCACATACCATACAGCCTCTGAACGTCAGAATTAATCACTCTGTTCCATGTTCACCTGATAGGTATTCGTCTCCCGAGTTTTTTAATAATTGGTAGCCTCCTCGGTAACCCCTGCTCCCAGATGCATAGTGTTATGAACCAGATAAAAACGGAAACATTTAAGTTTATTTTGTATTTCCTTAAGTTTGTTTCTGTCTTGAGAACTTGTTTTGGTATTATTTTGTGTATGTCCGCACCCCACATACACATATTTTTAATTTTCTTTGATTGATATTTATTCATATACTAGCTGAGGTTCCTGACTCCGCTAGGGCCGATTTCGTTTTGACTATTAACCCGAACGGAGCCCGGTAAAATGTAGCTTAACTTTCGCGGGCGTGTTATTCAAACGGCCAGTTCTGGATGTCAACAGTAGCGCCACCTATAGGGTCCAATTATGTTTAAATACAGGTTAATAATAAATATCAGTTTTAACCTCACTCAAATATTTGCAATTGTTAACACCCGTATTCTAACAATGCATTTACAGGTGATGACTACCATTTTGTGATAAAGTTTGCAAGGATGGGGTCAAAATATTGGGTCAATAGATCCCTACTTTAAAAAACCGGCCAAGTGCGAGTCGGACTCGCACACGAAGGGTTCCGTACCATCGTACAAGATTTAACACAAAAAAGTAAGGTTTTTTGTATTGGGCCCCCCTTTAATTTTTATTTTTTTCTTATTTCACCCACCTCTGTGAAATTTTCAGCTGCCTACCTATTACGGTTTATGTGATACAGCCCTGCGACGGACGGACGGACGGACGGACGGACGGACGGACAACGGAGGCTTAGTAATAGAGTTCCGTTTTCACCCTTCGGTTTTAGGTTTAGAATAAGATTAAGCTTTAGGTTAAGATGCATTCTGCTTGTACATGTTGTGTTTGTCTTTTACTGAAAGTGCACTCAGGCTTAATGTATTATTTTTTTCTTATGTGAATGTTAGAGCTGTACTTTTGTTGACGAACCTAATAAAAAAAAACCCTAAAAAGATACAAGATAGACATACAAGAGAGAAAAAGTCCAAATTTTTATAAGTTTCAAACAAAACTACGACTTACCAACCGAAAGGTGCACGTTTGTTCTATACTCCTCTGAATGACTACCTATTCATAATCCCTGCCTATAAAAAAATATATTTTAGCACAGAATAAAATGTTCCTTGGTCTATTCCAGTAGCTTGTCACTTATGTAGGAGACTAAGCCCCGATTGCACGAAAAGACAACACGTCACTTTTAGTGAACCGCATGAAGTTCATTCCATACTGTCTATAGAAAGTGACGTGTTAAATCATACGTTGAAGTGAATTTTGATTTTTGTCCTTTTGTGCACTGAGTTTGAATTCCAATCATTGTAGGCCTAGGTTGTAGGTTGCCTGCCAGGGTCGGTACCATCGCACCTGTGTCCCTGTTTTCTATCCAGTTCAACCCAACGAGGTTTTTTATCGTCGAGTTCAATGTAACCGTGCAAAGGTAAGGTACTGTCATAGAATAAATACCTAAAAGTAGGTCCTCTTCCCCTACTAACGCCCGTTGCCTCCAGCTACATAAATCCCAAAGTTACTTTTCAGTTAGTTACACCATACAAATATGCCATGTAACCGATAGTTAGTTGTCGGATTTCAGGTAACTGGCGGTGGTGAAAACAGGGGTAAGTAGTAGTCGTGGGACGAGAAATGAGAAATGGGTTTGTAAACTGTTACTAGTGTAAAAACGAAGTATTCATTTTACGCCGAGCAGTATGGCCGCTACAAGTTTCTTGTAGCGCACTGGATCGCGCACGCGGCGCGCCAACGAAAGCCCGTAGGTTGCGAGACGTCTAGACGCAACGACCCGCCAGCCGCGACTGTCTCGCTCGCGCAATGTAGCTGTATCCGGCTCGAAGCCGGCGACTCTCGTAACTGTAGTTACAAGTAATGTTAGTAATATTAATAATTACTTCGTTGCGGCTTGTAGCCGGCGACTCTCGCAACTGGGGTTACCGCCGAAACTGTTAATGCGCCGAAACTGTTAATGCGCAGTGCGCACTGTAATCGAAGAGGGGCTACATTGTTAACGACCGCCGTTGTGGTTTGCTTACAGAAAAAGTCCAACGATTGGTATTTCTAAATGCTAATAGGCATATAAAATAAATGTTAATTATGTTTATTTATCATTTGTGTTATATTATTTCTGGGGATTATTTTGTCGAGGATAAAAAGTTTTGTCTGACTTCTTAATTGTTTGCGATAACTACATAGTAACAAAACCTCCTTCTTGATTTTGATTTTTGGATTTTTTCTCTTTTTCTTGTTAGGGTTCCGTACCCAAAGGGTGAAAACGGAACCCTATTACTAAGCCTCCGCTGTCCGTCCGTCCGTCCGTCCGTCCGTCCGTCCGTCCGTCCGTCCGTCCGTCCGTCCGTCCGTCCGTCCGTCCGTCCGTCCGTCTGTCCGTCTGTCCGTCCGTCTGTCCGTCTGTCACAGGGCTGTATCTCAGTAACCGTAACAGATAGACAGCTGAAATTTTCACAGATTGTGTATTTATTTTGCCGCTATAACAACAAATAGGTAAGATTATAAAATAATTTAAATAAAAACGTGATTTTTTTGTTCGATGGTACGGAACCCTTCGTGTTCGAGTCCGACTCGCACTTGGCCGGTTTTACAGGTCACTGCACTCGAGATTCAGAATTCATGTGAGATGATCGAACCGTGCTAGATGTCATTATACCCATTCATGTCCAGCAAAAAAAAAAAAAAGAGAGAAGAAGGGAGAGGGGGTTTTCTTTCATTTATTTTTGAAACCGTTTCCGCTAACGGCTATCGGCATCAGCATTAACAGTTACTAACGTTTTCGAAAACCAGTGGAAACGCCCACGACTAGTAAGTAGGGTATGCTTAAGCCCGCTCGGGTTGGTACCATCGCTTTGGATGAGACATGGTTGAAGTGACAATGAATTTTTCCTTGTTTTCAGTCCAGATTAAGCGAAGGATCTGGCATACCTAATTCCTTCGGGAATGTGGTGTACTGGGCGTGTATTCTTGGCATTCAGTCATTGCGGATTCAGTAGAGTTAACAGTAATGTCAACTGAATCCGCAATGACTGAATGCCAAGAATACACGTCCTGAGCTAATAATCATGGCGGAAGTTGGTGGTGACAGGTTCCATGAAATAAAAGAAAACTCATAACACTGAAAAATTAAAACCTATAACCGTACAATAATTTTATTGTTTTTATAATTATTTCCCACGATTTTTTACGCACTTTTCCAAACTAAAACAGTTGCCCAAGACGTGTCGGTGCGCTGGCAACCCAAGCATGTGCGGGAGGACGCGGGGAGCGCAAGTGAGCGGCTATCGCCGACGAGTCTTGTATTTTTTCTCTCGATTCTCGTCAAACGAGTTCCACGCGGCACGGGCATTGTTAAAACGTGTAGTATAGTTACGTCTGCCTTATTTTATTGGTTATTTTGGATAGCCGACGTTAACTTCTTTAATTCCCATCTAAAAAATTCGGTTTTTGTATAGCATTCCGATGTAGAGACGGAATAAGTTACTACCTGGACTGCATATTTTGTGGTCTGCAGCAATAATTTATTTTTGTGTGCTTCTCATCGAGAATGAAAGAATGGGTAATTTAGTTGAATTGATTAACCCCTTTAAGGGCTGATTTTTCAATAGTCTGATAAACAGCCAGATAACTATTCGATGCATTTATTTACATTTCTGCTTATCCGTCCGATATAGTGAGTCCATATGTTTGTTAAGTATAATTATAGTCAGATAATTGTCACAGGCTGAGATAAATAGTCGTAACAGAAACTAAGACTAACGAAAAGTAAGTAGTAGGTACAAGGGCGTCGCCAAGGGGGGGCAGGGAGGGGCAGCTGCCCCCCCCCCCCCCCCTAGAGATTCTTAAAAAGTTGCCAAATATAATGCAACCAAAGTCCTAAGTCTTTGAGTTGATTTGCTTGAAGTTCAAGCCTTGAACAATCATTCCCGTACGTCGAAACTCGAATGAATTCACCAATGAAATTGAGAAAAGTATGAATTGTAGTAGGTAAAGTCAACTTTCCCCCCCCCCCCTGCGCCATCGACTGGCGACGCCCTTGAGTAGGTATTTTGTGACGTCACTTTGACACATTTTGTATGGACGAAATGGCAAAGTAATGCAAAGTGACGTCACAAAGTAATATTTTTGGTTAGTTTTAGTTTCTGTTACGACTATTTATCTCAGCCACAGAAGATATAATTATCCATCAATGACTATCCGTCTTTTCACAAACGTAAATTTTTACTATCAGAGTAGGTAGGTACTTACTCTGAGAATTAAAAAATCGGCCCTAAGAATTCTATTAATCATATGATAATGTAGTTTAAATAATATTTTAAGAAAGCATCCAGTTACATCTCCAGTATCGTATTAAAATCCTGAAGAAACTAATTATATTATTATTTATTTCATTTATTTATTAACTACTAGCTGAGGTACCCGGCTCCGCTCGGGTCAATTTCGTTTTAGATTAATATCGGTCTGTATTATTTCCTAGATATTTGATGAGTTCCCCGTGCAAACTTTAAATCTCTATTGTTATTATCAGATTATTGTCAAAGATTTTATTCAGCGATTTTTTTAGTGTACACTAAAGTGAACACACTTTTTTATCACTTCGTCAAATGGCTGCTACACAGAACAATGCCTCCTCAATATTCCGTGGCTGCATACCTATTACAAGTAACATTTAGTGCCGATTTTTCAATCCTCAGATATTACTTATCGGACTTATAGTAAAAATTCACTTTGGTCAAAAGACGGACAGTCATTGCCGGAGAATTATATCTTTTATCACAATTATCTGACTATAATTTTACTAATAAACACATGGACTTACTATATCGGATGGATAAGCAGAATCGTAAATAAACCGTCGAATAGTTATCTGGCTGTTGAAAAATCAGCTCTAAAATAAACAAATAAACAATGTCGTTACAGCATCATACATTTTTTTAAATTACAATTAGAATAGAGCAAACTTATATGTCCTAAACTTATATGTACGTAGATGTCCTCCTCAAAAGTCCAGACTATCTCTATGCCAAAATTCATCAAAATTGGTTCAAGGGTTTTGGCGTGAACATTTGCGTTCATAATATGAATAGTATGGATTGAGAAAAACAATAAAACACATATACAAAGAATTCATTAGAAACAGACCTAAAAGTAGGTCTGGAAGCCAATTTTTGACGAACGGAGACTTAGGGCCTTTTTCACCTACTGCTGATTCGCTTAATCGCCACATCAGCAGCTTTCAATCAATGCCAATACAAGATAATCAGCACTTTAGTAATAAAGGCCCTTTAAGTGTCGATTAATATAAATCAGCACTTGGTGAAAACCAGGCTTAGGGAAGAGCTGAAAATAAACTAAGTTAAACTGTCGTGCTTTTATGCTACCATTTCTCGAGGAATGCAAACTAAATAAGTGGATTCGATACAAAAAAACCGGCCAAGTGCGAGTCGGGCTCGCACACGAAGGGTTCCGTACCATCGTAAAAGATTTAACACAAAATATCCCGTCTTTTGTATGGGCCCCCCTTTAATTTTGAGATTTTTTTTATATTACGTATTTGTTGTTATAGCGGCAAAATAAATACATGCCCTGTGAAAATTTCAGTTGCCTACCTATTACGGTTAATGAGATACAGCCTTGTGACAGACGGACGGACGGACGGACGGACGGACGGACAGCGGATGTTAAGTAATAGGGTTTCGTTTTCACCCTTTGGGTACGGAACCCTAAAAATATAAAAGAAAATTATTTCCACATTTACAGAATAAAATACGAGGTGTTTCGGGAAAGGTTGCAGAAACTTCAGAAAAAGGAGTGTACCTTTATACTATATTTTTCAAATGTTTGCTAGGTCTTTTATCACGGGTGCCATTTCTGGCTCCAAAATTTGAAGACCAGGTCCTAACATGCCACCTAATTCCTTTAGGAATGTGGTGTTGGGCAAATATCTTGACAGTAAGCTATAAAAGTCCAGTTTCATAGAAAAAACCCAAGGGATTGAAGGGATACATAATCTCTTTCTGCGTAATTACGTCTAAGTACCACAAAAACTCTATAAAGCACTTCTATGCTGGGATTTCTCCTAAATACCTACATGTGTTAGTTTTCTATCCATTTCAATGTAGCAGTGCCAGTAAATCAAGGGTCTGGCGGCACATGCTATTAATTTTTTTGGAAACATTGCCACCAAATATTTACGAATTGCTAAATGGGAATGTATCGATGGTTTTTCTTTAGGCTACTTTTTATCCAGGAAATAATTAGCCCGATCTCAGTACAAAACTTCACTGGCCCGAGCGGAGCCGGGTACCTCAGCTAGTAAACCCTATAAACAACCAAACGTTCTTGTCCAAACATATTAGCGAATATAATTGATAGTGCCATCTTGTGATCGCACCAAAAAATATTTAAAGCGTGAATGATAAAATAGTGCGCCATCTAGTAGCAGAATAAAGCAACAGATGCGCACCTTCAGAAATAAACATTGAAAAATGGAGTGTCAACATTACTGCACGCAAGCAGTTTATTGATGTACACAACAGATGGAGCTTTCTCCCAGCTTTTATTATCCATTCGTTCTGAATGATTATTCATTTCAAAGAATAAATAATAATAAATATTAAAAAACTTGTCATTGCTAATTATAATAATAAATATTTCATGTGGAAAGTAAACTTAAAAAATTTGGGACTTGTAGGTTTTACGAATGACTTTATGAAACAAACAAAATAAAAGTTTTTTTTCTTATGTATTTTTGAAATATTTTTTGCACATAATCTATATGTTTCCGCTACTTTATCGCGTCTCGCTGGGCTGTGGATCTCTGCACGTCTAATTCCTGACGTACCCCTCATGTGATCAGCGTATCGATGCATCAGCGTAACTGTGCATCATGCCTAGGGACAGTAGATTGTTGATGAAAACCAAAAATAGTGTTGATGACAGCACGGAGTCCTTTCATGGGGTCATCAGACCCCAATCGGGAACTCTTATGAAATCGTGAATATTACGATACCCTAACCGAAGACCTATGGGGCTTTACATTACAGGGTGTAATCCTCATGTTTTTCCGAGACAATTTGTTTTCTCTAAAGTGTCTAATTACCGAGATATACATTTCTGAAATGTATGTTTTTGTTTAGTGTAATTTGACGAGACGTTGTAACCATGCATAAGAAGGTCTTGGCATGGAACCTAGATCCCACGTGGTGTATCAGTCTAATGTCATGATGGTAGGTGTGATATTCTGCCCTCCTAAACAGGCGGTAACATATGGGCCTCATATTTAGGAGGGCAGTATTAGCCATCCATGTCCAAGCACATGCAACGTTCCCACGTTCTAACGGAACATTAGATTCTTTTTACACTAAAATATTGAATTACTTTGTATGGAAAGTCTAACTTTTTTATTCAGAGGATATTCCGCAAAAAGTTATTAAACTTTTTTGTTTGTTTCAATCCCAAATATCTTTCCCTTAAGGATGTTCCGACCCATACAATGTTTTTTTTACACAGAACGCAAAAAGTATTGCACTTTAAGGCACGAATTCGTCAAAAATATTAAATATAGCCATAGTAGTTGCAGCGAAAACATATTCACAATTTCAGGTTTAATGGTTTCGTTGTAATTGCCGATTAAAAGTTTTACACCGTTAGATGGCGCTGTTAAATAAAAATCGTATTTAAATAACTTGTAACAAAACCAACAATCCTGAAATTGTGAAATTGTTTTCGCTGCAAGTAATATGACTATATTAAACTTTTATTATTAATTCGTGGCTTAAAGTGCTTTTTGTACTTTTTGCGTTATGTGTGCAAACAACTTTATATGGGTCGGAACAGCCTAATGTACTTGCCATTACCCCTACGTTCCGAAATGCGTACTACATTGCAAAGATCGCAGACGCAGTGAATACTTGTGTTCCGAATTGATATCACTGCTCAAAGCCACAAACGCACGATATCAAATCGGACCAATTTGAGCAGACATATGTGTCAGAGCCTAACCTAACTACCTCAAAAATGCCTTGTAAGTCTCGATAGTGGTATTTCAGGCCTAAAATTGTCTAACTAGATAACAAATGGCGAAAGGCCTTCGTTATTTCAGAATACAAGTGCATACGATCAGGATAACGATGACAGGCATCGGACAGCGTACACGGCGCACATGCTCTCAACCGTGCGCGTTTGTACGATCTGTGTGCGGTCTAGACTGGATGCATAGATGGCTAATACCACACAACTACCTTTATGATATTAGCTCAATACGCCACATTCCCGAAGGAATTAGGTGCCATGCCAGGACCTTCTTTTTATGATCACGGCTGCATTGGACTGGATGGAAAACACGGACAATTTATCATTGCCGCTTCAACCATCTTTTCATCAAATGCGATGGTACCAACCCGGACGGCTTAAACCCTACCACCTAGTAGGGGAAGGGGACCTAGAGTTTTACATGGGTTCCGAACCATGGAGCAGCTCGCATTCTTGACGAAATGCACTTATCCAACTCGGAAAGCGAAAGAAAGTGGTGCGTGGACGGGGTGAGGATTTGAACCCAGACCTCTGGTATGCTAGGCAAGTCCCCGCGCCACTAGGCTACGCGGCGCGATGCCGCCGTGGCCGCTTGAGAATAGTTGTACTTGGGCAAAGTTCAATAAACTGCAGTGTGGGACAGCAAGGGCCCGCGGACTGCTTGCTCCTCCGTGCTGCCGCGGGCTGGGATCGATACAGCACTAGCGGTGCAGGAGCTCACCCGAGCCCCGAACTGCCCCGCGCCCCTTCCCGCAGGGGTAACCGCCCCTTCGCCGCCAGCGAGATGTAAGGGAGCAGCTAACCGAAATTGAAAGTTTTCTATACGTTACTTTAAGTTCCAAGTTTAGTAAGGGCTTTTTTAGGGTTCCGTACCCAAAGGGTAAAAACGGAACCCTATTACTAAGCCTCCGCTGTCCGTCCGTCGGTCGGTCAGTCCGTCCGTCACAGGGCTGTATCTCATGAACCGTAATAGGCAGGTAGCTGAAATTTTCACAGTGTGTGTATTTATTTTGCCGCTATAACAACAAATAGGTGAAATAAAAAAATAGTAAAAATTAAAGGGGGGGGTGAAAGGAAAAAAAATTGTACGATGGTACGGAACCCTTCGTGTGAGAGTCCGACTCGCACTTGGCCGGTTTTTCAACCTACTGTTGATCTTTCGTAGCAGCTTACAATCGATACCATTACAAGATAATCAGCACTTTAGTAATAAAAACCCTTTATTACTAAAGTGCTGATTATCTTGTACTGGTATTGATCTCAAGCTGCTAACAAGGCAGTCGGTGAAAAAGGTCCTAAGTGTAAAACGGTAGGCCCCCTTCTCCCTACTAGGTGGTAGGGTTTAAACTCGCCCGGGTTGGTTCCATCAACGCATTGAATGAACGATGGTCGAAGCGGCGATGAAAATTGTTCGTGTTTTCCATCCAGTTCAATGTAGCCGAGCAATGTAAAGAAGGTCCTGGCGTGCCACCTAGTTCCCATGTGGTGTGATTGGTATTAGCTAATGTCAAAGCTAATTACATAAAAAAAAGAATGATAACCTACCCGGTTAAGCCGTTGCTAACCCTGTTTCCCTTTCCCTAAGACTACATAAGTAAGACTCATGCCTAATTTCTGCTTAGTGGAAAACATATTCCTGGTATCATTTTAAAATGTAGGTATTTACATTTTACTAACAAAATTAGCAGCAAGCGCGAGGTGTGTGTCGCACTAGTACCGGCTTTACAAAGATATATCGTAAACATTCACAGATGCTAAGATAGTTTTGTGATCCATCACATGTTTATAAATTCTGTTGTTTTTGGATGAATAAATACAAAAATAACTTATATTTTACACCACAGTAAGTCGCGCGTGACTCTATCAAGCATGGAAGACTGAGATATTATATTCATTTTAGCAAATACAAATGGTAATAATCATATCAGTAAGGTGTTACGTCTATCAATCTGATTTCACTGCGCGTGCGTGCCTTGTCGACTCCTCGCAGGGTTGCCTCCTCAGGGTTGACACCAATCTGCTAACAAGCGCGTAGTCGATATTACTATGGGCAAAGATTTGCCTCTTTAGGCAAACACTCGGCGACGCGGTTGCAGGGCGTATTATTGCTTAGCAGGTTAACAATTAGAATGTTGTTGTATCAGAAAAGATCCGAACTTTCCATCCTGTATAGTAAAAAATATATACAGTAAAATACCTATATTTTTAACCAATAAATGGAAAATTGGCTATATCCATTGCTTAGGATACTTTCCATGTTGTATTCCATGTGTGTGCGTTCACCATTACTTTTCAATGTACTTTTATGTGCTATACCTAATGCGGCCTACTACACAGAATTTAGTTCTTCTGTAGGCTGCAACGTATAATTTTATTAACTACTCGTAGATTTTTGTAAAATGTATTATAACATATTGTTTTTTTTTTTAGTTAATTATGTATATACGTGTGTTTTTGGAAAATAAATTGAATTTGAATTTTAATTTGAATTCACAGGACGGGTATATGAAAGGACGGGTATTCAAAGAAGATAAATATTTGATCTGAAAATTCCACCTAAGAAAATACGTATCAAAATTAATGAATATTTTATTGTTAGTCGAAAATGTTAAGAGTATCAATTAAATATAAAAATATTTAATTGATACTCTTAACATTTTCTTGTATTTTTATACCAATCTATAAGACATTGGATTTGTTATATTTCATGGTTTCCAAAATTTAACATTACTAACAAGAACGATTACTAGTTTAGAACTCATCGATTATTATCAGGAAATAACGGGTTCATTATTGTAGCATTTTTGTCGGTTGGTTTAACGTGTAACTCATATGCGACTTTGAAAATACATGAATGCAGTTATACTCGTAATTTTGTTTTGGAAAGAAGGTTTGCTTGTTTGAATACGTTTGTATGGGAAACATATTTTTTTACGATGGCGTATTACGTAAGTTAAACAACATTTAATGTTTTCAAATAACTACATTGTATTTTGAAATTTACAAAAGATGAAAGATTTATTGATAGTCTAGCCATATTTTAGAACTATAACGGTAACGCTCTAATTCTTAGTTAAACTAGTTTTATTCATTTTTAAATATTATTATTAATTTTCATAATTTGAGAAATTGACGTACTTAATCTTAAAAATTATAGCTAGACTATTGATCTACAATTTCAAGTTTAGGTATCGAAATTATAAAAAACAAAAATATGCGTAAATTTTTTATTTTTCATTTTCATCATTTCATAAATAATTTGTTTTCCTAACGCCCTTATCGAACGAAACGCAATCAGCTGGAGCGTTTACGTAAATCTGACGTTTAGTTGTATTTCGAACGACGTGTTACTTATTCGGCCAATTGAACAAACATTTTGCCTGGTACAAAATGCAACTAAACTTCATATTTAAAGACCCCCTTGCCTGGTTCACCCGGCGAGTTAATTTACCATGGTTCCGATCGCTCCGGAGTTTATTTTTCCATGAAATCGCTCAGATATTCTTAGAGCGGAAAATGAGAACGTTTTCCACCACAGGGCAAGAGGGCACGGCGAAAGGTCACTTACCTCGCGCGACTTTTGCGCAGTGCCGCTCGCCCGAGCGGGCGCGCGGCGGGCGCGGGGTACACGAGGGGCGGGCGCGGGGTACACGAGGGGCCGGGGCAGGCGGACGGGCGAGGGGCGCTCCTGACGAGTCAGGGCGGGCGGATACAGACTCGTGGCGGTGGCGGTTGTTTCTAGGGCGGCTGCTGGAGTTTTGTGCATTGAGTAAAAAAGGAAATTAATTCCATGCAGGTCGACCAAAGGTTACTGTTGCTTAACACAATGTCTATTATCTTTTTATGATGCGTCCTACGGTTAGGGGCTATGATTAAATGTGTAAGTGACTTGATATTTAAGTGAGAGAAAAAATTGTGTCAATATTGGCGAGCGGTTATTTCAGGGTCCAATGTATTTACTCATCGGATAAACGAATTCTGTTAAAATTTGTATGATGAGGGAAACATGAAGCATAAATAAAAAATAATTCTCATTCAGAGCCGAAATATAATGACAGTACCGTTAATAGCCTAAGGATTTTTTTCTCATGAAAGTTCTAAAGTCTTAAGAAGCAAATTTGATAGTTCACCCTTTAAGTTCTCTCAATTGAATATTTTTATATTATGTAGGTTTGTAAAAGTACACGAAATTAGAAACCGAATGGAAAGATTTGAACCACAGAATAAGTATTACCTAGTCGTAAACGCTTTGATGTGCTCGTTAGATGTAAGCTTACGGAGGCATTAAAACTCACGGATGTACATCAAAATCACATTTTATTGAGACACATTTGTATAAAATATATGAGATACAAAACAGCACAGTCGTAAATAAATTAAGTTTCAATATACCGATATAAAATGCTCCAATATTTCAATATTAAATTAACACATTTTAGAGAGTAAGATTTAATTTAGATGACAGGAGTGCGACCGGTCAAAATTGGGCTATCTTCATCGCCTGATATGGACGCACACATTTTATTCTGCGTCGCCGCCTAGTGGTTGAATACGCCAAGTTATAAAAGATTTTATTCGAATAAATTTGAATTAATATAAAAATCAACCTTAACCAAATGGTTCCTATAAGTGAAGGTAATTATTTTATATTGTTTTAAATAAACAATTGATTACAATAAACAAGCAGTTGAGTGGTTTACACAATTAATTGGCGGTGATATAAACACAGCTCAATTTACCCAGTCATTATTTAGTGTGGCACAAGCGTGTTATAGCCAATCAAGGATCTTTGATCTTACAATACCGAGCGAAAATGAAAGACGCAAAAGAGAATGGTCGCACTCATTTTCTATACTAAACTTCATAAATATAGATTTATAACATTAGGTACTCGTAATGTGGGGGTTCTCAGATTGTCTAGGGATAAGGCAGTAGAGGGTCGAGGGTGATATTTAATGTACTAACATAAAAATTCAAATTAGCACAGACACTTCGGCAAATGTGCACTCTTTTAGGTATTAATAACATACAAGTTCCAAAGCTTATACACCGGATAGAGTGTACAATTTAGAGGAAGCAACAAGCGGAATGTTAAGATCATGTACATACAGGGTATGGGAGCAGTCACTGCCCTTACTCCGAGAACTGTTTCTAGATCATGCACATACAGGGTGTGGAAGCAGTTACTGCCCTTACTTCAGGAAGTATTTCTTGAGGTCAATACAAACAATTACCTAAGCTGCCATTTTGCTGTATTTTAATAGATTTTCTTATTTTAATATTAGTACAAACGAATTCATAAAATAGCGTAAAAGAGTTATAATCAATTGTTGTAGTACTTTTAATAATATAACTGGGTTAGACTGACAGCGAGTTAGCGGACGGCACTCGTGCTGGGTGGGCTTGCGATGAGCGAGCGTATAGGATGGCGAGAGTGAAGAGTGTGGGCGATCGGCACCAACGCGAGTGGCAAGATCGCGCCGCAACAACGCTTCGCTGTCATTTTCATGGTTTGCAAAATTTTAAAAACTTTGAAAAATCATATTTGTGTTATTTTCGGAATCTATAGCAAGCTGGGGGTGGGTTTGTAAAAACAATTCCTCTGAGGGCCTATTTTACAATCCTCAGATAGTACTTATAAGTCTGATAGTACAAATTCACGTTAGTCAAAAGACAGATAGTCATTGCCGGAGAATTATATCTTCTATCACAATTATCTGACTTTAATTTGACTAATAATCATATGGACTTACTTTATCGGATGGATAAGCAGAAGCGTAAATAAATCCGTCGAATAGTTATCTGACCATTGAAAAATCAGCCCTAAGTTCAATTCCGAAGTAGCACCTTCATTTCATAAAATTAAAAGAAAGTGCTTACATTTTTGATCACAACTCTTTGAATATTAGGGTGCCGAATTTACGACAGTGACTGTCTTTACAACCTGTATATTTCTAGTTTTAATTATACTTTATTTCCATCATCACCTTTAGCGCTGTTATTGATGATGTAGGCTTTGTTTACATCATTATTGGTGGATGTGGGACAAGAAACATAACACCAATTTAGTTCGAATGGGAATCACACTTTGGCAACATTTATAATGTTTTTTTTAAAAGTAAATGATCGTATCTAACAAGGAAAAAGTATATCCTGCTCGATTCTTACATTCATTTAACATGCAAGGTGTGGCTTACAATTTTTTACTGCTAACCTCAGCCTAGAAGCAGTAATATTCATTCCTAGGTCGCATTTCCGTGAGATTGTTGGAAGCTCTAGCGATGCTGGTGGTTGGGTATTATAAAAGCAATTCCTCGCAGTTCAATTCCTGAGGGACACCTTCGGGAAGTTTAAATAAAATGAGGACAATATTCCTATTGGCAATAGAGCTTTGTTGCGTTTCACGCAAACTTTGGCACCGCTTCTCATCGCACCGTTACATACACATCACAGCATATAGGATTATCCGTTTCGTAACACAACATTCACTTCAGTGGCTATTACACGGTTTTTAAAAGCGAGGACCCGGACGGAATTTAAGGAATTTGGACCTGTCTTAAGTTGTTAAAACGACGTCAATAACTATGGGCTTTGGTTCAATATGTTTAAATACTTAGACGGATTAATTCCTGCACTCCTTGAATTCCCTCTGGTTCTTCGCTCCTAAAAACCATGATATATGAAAACGGTTGGGTGGATGAAGGATCCAGACGAGTATACGAATCCGGTCTGGCTATTCTATAAGTTGCGGAAGGGTGATGCATGGGAGATTGGAAATTACAGGAATTATATACGTATATTCTAATCGATGCACTGCCATGCCACGAGCGTAGTGTATTTTTGCGGTTAGGTTCGAAGGTGCGGTAGGATGCCTCTACACAAATTATATACAGCTATAAACATTATTAGAAGTAGATATAAGAAAATACGATAGGTTCGAATTAAAATGCTTAGGATGTTTAGGTACATGGTATGGTCGGAGAGATTTCTTAAAGTCTAGTGTTTGGTATCGTGGTTCGTTTATGGCCACTTTAGTTCTTAATCTAAGTGTAATATGATATATGTACGATACAACATCGATTGTTACATTTGGAATACATTATAAGTACAATGAACATCCAATTTACACAACACTCACGATCTGACTTAAAACTACATACAGACAACTTATCAGACTAAAATATGACTTCGCTGATAAAAACTCAGGGTCGGTCGGGGATGCTGTTCGATGGGGAGAACATAATCTGCAAGTTCAAAATTAACTGACAGCTGACAGGATAAAGGATTTGTTGAATGAAAGTGATCCATGGCTCAGACAAACTCAATCAAACATATTTTTCAACAAATTTTCTAAATTGTTTAGGTTCTCACCAAACATTTTTTTAAAGTTAACATCTTCCTATGTATTACTAGATAGTACAGGTATTTCAATAAAAAAAACTATTATGATTAAAAAATAACTCAAAGATAAATAGCGCAAAGCAGCCCGTTAGGAAAATCAAGCAAAAAAATACAATGTTTCTGTTTAAATTTTACCTTGAACCAATCGTTTTAAAGTTGTTCATAATTTTAATTACATTTTAAGTTTGCCATGCCCGAAAGTTAAATGCTTAGGAAGTTGGTGAAATGGTAATTGAAAATATATATCAGCTATCATAATAAATGTCGTTCTATCCTAATTGGATACATCTCATTGTTATGACTTTGGATCATGCCATCGGTAGTTAGATCAATAAAATGTGAAGTGAATTTACACTCATAGCGAAAATTTTAATAAACTTACAATTTAAAGGTTTTACTGAAATTTTATAATGTACAACGTTCTCCGAACACTTCACTTCAGTCTCTTCGTAATTTGTTGATCATCCTTCAGTTGCTATTTCAGCAAGTTTATGTAGTTACTTCGTACGATTTATCTCCTGGCTTGAATTTGGACAAAGACACAAAATCTACAATTACTTAGTAAGTAATCTATGCCAGTAGATATCAATTTTGATAATTAAAGCTCTGGAGAAGAGATGTGAAAATAATTACCTTATAATAATAGATTAAACCATAGTTTACTAAATTTCTTAAGCATTAATATCTGTGGAAATAATATTCTTCCAAGAAAATAACACGTCCCATATTTCGCGAAACCAGGAGCTGTTATGTACTTGAATTAAACTATAATTAGTTTAAAACGTGGTTTACAAAAGTCTACCTTGCAAGTGACTTATCTGACACACTAGGTACATTACTTGCTACAATTAAACTGGATTGCGGGGCAGCCATTTAAAGTCATATATGTACATAAATATGTTCGTATTTTTTGCTGTAAATATTATATTCTAAATATGTATGTATTTAAAAGTGGTTTGATAAACACACAAAACAACATCTATGTGTTGGGTATATTTTTTTTAACCTACCTATACGATTATCGCTATTCCTTGTATGTAAAGTGATTGGGGTAGAATTACGCCTACACGAGTTTTTGGAGAAACAACATTAAACATTCTCATCTCATAAAACATTATGCAAAATATTGTTCTAGTTCTATCTCCACCAGACCCGACGTAAAATGATATCAATCAAATAGAATGATTGTAGTAACTGATTGATACACCGGGCGTGCCTCAAGGTTCCATCATTGGCCCCTCTATCTAAACAAATACTTTATAATATACTATTTCTATTTTAAGCTGGTAATTATCTGATCCTCCTGTCTGAACAAAAGTATTTGAAGTTAGCCGGATCCCCCAGTGGGAGTAATGTTTATACGTCCGCTGAGATAGGTGATGTTCCCGATCTCTCGTCACTTCTACGAACAGCTCATATTCTTAGATCTGCGGTGGAATTCTCTTAAAAAAAGTGTAACGTTTCGTCACGATCGGGCTGTTGAATGTGAAGCGCGCGTTAGACACGCTGAGCCCGACTGTCAATCGGTACTAGAATCCTACGGTCGGTACGCGCCACGTGCAATACAACACGGCGCGTGACGTCGACACCTCTTGCACCTACGCTGTTGGTTCCGGGAGTTCTATTAGCATTGTGTATGGACGATAGATGGGCAGGTTTATAAATATCTCAGAGGCCGAATTAACCCAGAAATACTTCCTCAGAGCGGACGATCGTAAGGAAATGTGAGTTAATTCTCTTACAAAGTATGCACCTATACAAGTAGCTTCCGATTCCCTGTGGATGTTTGTAAACACGGATATCGACGATTGTAAAAAATGAGGCGCTAAGTTAAAATGATATGTACCGAACACTGAAAACGCTGCACTGCCGTCTCCAGTTTTACTATAGTAACATTTACCTAAGCTCCCGACCACTTTCGTGTATCCAGCGTTTTCAGAGATGATATCGGCTGTTCCACGCAGTACGTGCGTCTATACGATGAGCCGTCAGACCGACAGAGGACCTACATAGAACCCAGTACCACCTCACAATTCTCAGCGCAACGCAGTGGATTGATAAGCGCAGAAGAAAGGCTCGCCAGGGTTCTAGTTACAAACGACTCTAACCGGTAGGTGCGCGCAAGTGGTACAGTCGAACAAAGAGTTTAAGGTGGCCCATCCCGCTCATCTCCCCATACAAAAGGGGAAAGAAGATCACGCCCAGATTCCTTGTCAGAGATCCAAAATGTTGCTCAAAATAGCTTTATTTGATCGAACTAGATGTCTGATGACCATTGGCATTGTAAAATTGTGTTTGGTTTCTAAGTTATAAGGTCCGAAAGTTCGAATTTTTCGCGCGTTTTATACAATAACTTTGGAGGTGGATTACGCAATGATAAAGTAAGAACATCGTAAAAAGATTAGTCATCAGACATAGCTTATTTAATCAAGATTTATTATCTATTTGGTTTTTGTTAGATTTTTGACTACAGCGATCGTGGTTTACTTTTAGCTATAAGTCGTTTTGAAATCAAAATTTTCGTAAATCTTAGCAAATCATACACTATGCACATTATCTTTTTTGTGGACATGTTGCATCTTCCTCATCACGGAGCCTGTCTTATTCTTTGAAACAGAGAGGGTCCCAGAGCGCAACAGCACGGTTTTGTACCGTGCCCGCGAATGAGTTGGGCCCGCCGGGTTGGGCCACCTTAAGATACACATCCGGTTGAATGAAAAGATGAACAGTCGAAATACTTTGACTTTTGGAAACAATTATAGTGTTGAGTATAGATTCAAACATAGCTGAGGATGTCTTCTAGCTACTGAGTAAACAAAACCCTAACAAAATTTAATCACAGGTTGTGTTTAAACACCATTCGTTTTACGTTTTACGTTTAACCGGAAGTGTATCCTTTAACCTTTGGTTGACTGTACACTTGCTAAATGACCGCACAGCACACACTTCACGTCCATGTCCATTCCAATACGAGTACGATCGATGTGTTACACAAGTGGACGTCAACAAAATGTGGATCAGACTTTTCACAGACACCCTTAAATTCTGCCTTAACCTACGATACATTAACGTACTATTAGTACTTACTCTGTCACAGTGAATCTTGTACTCCTAACAAAGGTCCCGATTTGGAAAATGACCATCGATCTCTTGAAGAAACCCTCCGGAATGTATGCAGGATGCTGCAGTTAAATCCTACGTACAAAATACTCCCCCTTCAGCGGTCGGACACGGCTCACGAAGTTATACATACTCCATTTGTTCCTATTTTAACGAAAGGTCATAAAAAGATTAACTCTCGAATCTTTCATTCTAACTACATAATATACTTACCAGCCAATACTACTTATTTACATAGCAGAATACTTACTATTTTACCTTACTTCAGTCACCATTTGTGGGTTTAATTTTAATGTTTGTAACGTAAATAAAATTATTCCAATTTAAGTGTCAAGTCAAGTATAATCAGGTAATAATTTACGCCCCCTAGTTAACTTATTAATTCAATCAAAATTATATTAAAATAAAGATATGATTTATAAAGGGCAAAATCTCATAAGCCAACATAAAGTTAAACATGCTGTTAGAAGACAGGCGGCTTATGTAAACCGGATTTTAGAATACAACATTTATGTGTTTGGAAGTCGGATTTTGGCTGCTGCATTCTGGTTAAGAAGCATGTGTAAATGCCCTTTGTGGTGGCTACTGTCAAGATTATGCATTCGCATTGAGATCTGCGCGTAGGGAGCTTAAATGTAAGTCAAGACGTAATTTTCGCAGGCGGATACATAAAGACTAGTGCTATGTAAATAAGGAGTATGATTTTCGACCGGTGAAGAAGTAATTTTTGAATGAAATTCAAAAGTTAATCGTACTTATTGACTTCCATTAAGCCGGTCTCCTGCTATGTTAATTTAAAACCAAACATGGTTAGCGAACATCATGCGTCTCCTGCATTTTTTTTTGACATTAGAACATGTTTGAATATCTTCCAATCGATGGCGACGAGAACGTCCGCAATGATCGAGCGAGACATTCACCTCTCCCCACACCACTCTGCCGGCGAACAGTTGCGAATGTTTGCGTGTTTTTATTTGCCGAACGCTCAGACCTCGCCGCCATTTTGTACGCACAACACGGTCGCAGGAGACGCGGCTTTACATTTCCAGCGAGCATCGTTCCACGGACGATGGTGGTCGAGAGCCTAGGTGTCGCGGGCGGGGCGCGCGGGCGCGGTCGCCGGCGACGTCACGCTGGGCTGGGTGCGCAGCGCGGGCCGCTCGCGGTGCTTGTCGTCGACGCCGTTGTTGGCGTGGTGCGCGGGCGCGGCGGCGGCGGGCGCGGGCGCGGGAGCGGGCGGCTCGGGCGCGTGCGCCGCCGGGTGGTGCATCTTGCGGTTGTACAAGTGGATGCAGAGACACCTGCGGGCGAGAACAACGGCGCTGTTAGAGATTAGATATTGGCATTATCGAATTGTCCGGTTGGGTTTTTCATGTTAACCTTTTGGATTATGCTCATTATAGCGCGTTTGGCGGTGGGAGCTGCAAGGGAAAAAGTGTCCAAGCGAGACTTTTACTATCGCAGACCCAGCAACCAATATTACTATACGGCCGAAACGATAATAACAGCGATACATCAGATCAGATGATTTTGACGGCTAACTACAAATCTGGCGTGCAACTGTCCAAATTCAAGAGGTAACATGTAGAACAGATTGGACAGTACCTTTTCACTGAGTTAGGGAAACAGTTTTAGAACAGAATAGAATAGAAAAACATTTATTCGATTAAGGTACATGGTTACACAGAGAAAAGTAAATTAAATTACACTTAAATGGAAAAACTTAATATAAAAAATAGAAGAAATTAACTAAAATAGTACCCTAAGGAAAAGGACTTGTGACTCAGGGATGGTGCGCACTTACAAAAGCTGCACCATGCTGCAGCAATCAGGCGACGCTGGTTTTCAGTCACCACCTAGTTGTTGGGGGTGTGTTGGTGTGTGAGGGTGTGTTAGCGTGGTTGTTCAGTGACACGGTGTGATAGTTGTGTGTGTATGTATATGTTTTTTGGATGAGCGCTAGTGAGCTGTCTGCTTGATGGGGTATCGATAGATAGTATTTTGCTTTGAGTGTATGTGCAAAAGGATGTATGGGAATGTGAATATGTGTATTTTGATATGTTTAATGTTAGTCTTTGAAACAAGTGTTATATTTTGAACGTGAATTTGGTATGTCTTATTATATATATTTACTTACAGAATGCATTTAATATATGTGGATATTCATTAGCTTTTTTGAGCCAGGTTCTTTTTGTTGAGATAGAAACAAATTCATACAAGCTTTTTTTAATGGGTTGAGTTTTTTTTGTTCGAATTGGTGGCGGCAAGTCGTTCCAGCATTTGCTGGCAGCATATTTGAAACTACTTCTGAATGCGGCTCTTGTGTTTTGGAATCATTAGAAGGGTGGAACTTGCTCTTGTTTTGTATTGGTGTGTATTTTGTGACCATTGTAATTTATTGAAGAGATATTGTGGGGTTTTATTGTTAATTACGTTGAATAACAATGGAAGGAATTTATGTTTTCGTCTATTTTTCATATTTCAATTTTTGTAGCTATTAAGTTATGGCGTTATATGGTTTCGTCGAGGAATATCAGAAATGAAGCGCATACAGGCATTCTGTACTCTTTGCACCATCTTTGATCTTTTTGTGTCCAGACAAGGGCCATAAACTATGTCACAGTAACCTAATTGTGACAATATTAGACTTTCACACATTAAATTACGTACCTCCTGAGAGAGAAAAGGTCGAAGTTTGTAAAGAGTTCTAAGTTTGGAAAAGCAAAACCTGCCTTTAAGTTAATGTGTTCCTAAAAGCGCAAATGTTGATCTAACTTTAGACCTAAGTGACGCGTAGTATCAGATTCGGGGATACTTTCCCCGTTTATGTTTATTTGAATGTTTGTTTGGTGAATTCGGTATACCTGATGTTTGGTCCCAATTACGATATACGCGCTTTTTGTAGGGTTTATTTTTAGATCATGAGCACGTGCGACATTCTGAAGATTATCGAGGTCCTGGTTGATGCCTGTACAGGACGTTTCTATAGATGCAGTATCAAGGTTTGTGCTAATATATGCTTGTATGTCATCAGCGTAAGCGTGACATTTGCAGTTTGTGCAATTAATGAAACAATCAATAAGTTTAGCTGTATACAAAGAGTAAAGCATTAGGCTCAGAATGGAGCCTTGTATGACTCCTTGGGTAAGAGGCAGCGGGGTTGATCTGACCAATTGACCACTTTTGTTACGGCATTCGACTATTTGCTCATGACCTTGAAAATAAGACCCAAACGATGATATAGCATTCCCAACTATTCCTATAGCAGACAGTTTGTTGATAAGCAAAGAAGTGTTTACATTATCGTAAGCGCGAGAAAAATCAAGCAAGACAAGGATTGACCCTTTACCTTTATCTGATTCAGTAATCATATCATCTGTCACATGTAATAAGGCCGATGTCGTGCTATAATGTTTCCGAAATCCTGATTGCGTAGCGGGAATTATATGTAGGGAGTTAATGCAAGGGCTAATTTGACCGAGAACATTTTTTTCCAGAACTTTTGATAGAGCGGGTTGAATGCTTATGGGTCTGAGATCTTTGACGCTTCCTACTTCTTTCTTTTTTGCTAGTGGTTTGACTAACGATAATTTCAAGGCTGTGGGAAATACTCCTGTTATTAGTGAAGTATTAATAATGTGCGTTATAATTGGGCTGGAAAATGGTAGGACTAACCTAATCATTTCCAACGATAATCCATCTGTTTCAATTGCGTTGGATTTCAATTTTCGAAGTTCCGCTTCAACAATAGTTTGGTTTGTTGTAGTAAGGGTAAATTGTAAGTTATGGCACAGTTAAATGTTTAGGCAAACCGTTTCCAAACCAGAGTAACCAGTTGACTTAGTTGGCTCTATTTTAAAGTGGCGACACGGATTATCGGAATTTTAGTTAAATTCACATTTTTTTTTTCAGTGCGGAATGAACTCTTACTCATACGGAAAATTATACGTGATGAAAAAACGTTTAGGTCAATGACGCGCTATTTAGTGTGACCTATCTGCTTTTAACAAAGGAACATTGCTCATTCATAGTGAATCCGCAAGTTTGCGCCGGTTTCTCATGAAGCTTTCCCGCACCGGAGCGCGGAGTGGAGACAATAGAAACGTTGACAAAAGGCCCGCTCGAGACATCCGCACCGGAGCAGCCAGCATCCGCCCCGCAAGCCGCCCCCATTCGTCCGCTTTACCTTTACGCGACAGCTGTTCATCCATCCATCTACGTCCCTACGTCGTGCCTCCCAGCCATTTCATATACGAATTTTTCTTCTTTGAGGAGCCTTTTTAGGGGTTCGTACCCAAAGGGTGAAAACGAAACCCTATTACTAAGCTGTCCGTCCGTCCTTCCGTCCGTCCGTCTATCACAGGGTTTGTATCTCATGAACCGTAATAGGTAGGCAACTGAAATGTTCACAGAGTATGTATTTATTTTGCCGCTATAACAACAAATAGGTGAAATAAAAAAATATTATAATTAAAGAGGGGTATTTACCCCCCTTACAAAAAACGTTTTTTTTGTGTTACGATGGTACGGAACCCTTCGTGTGCGAGACCGACTCGCACCTGGCCGGTTTTGTAAGAAAACCCGTTTTGACGAGGTGCTGTGTCGGTTGTGCCGAGAGAACACAGGCGCCCAGAAAAGCAAAATCCACCTCACCTCGCGAAACCGCGCTCAGCCAGGCACCATACCAGCGATTTTGAGGACTGTTGCAATAGTGAAATTTGAGAGCTTGTTTGAATTACGTTTGAAAATACCAAACTGCCAAGTAGATATGAGGCAGTCGCCGTCCGACAGTCCTATACACTGGCGCATGGCGGTGCGGCCATGGGGGTTAATAATTTACCATATATGGGTGCGGCAGATAAATACATGAATTTGAGAAAAGATTCGTTCGCATAATCCTAATGCTAACTACTAAACCATACCGCAAGCCGGACCACGCAGAGCGAAGGGTTCTCTGCTACACGACACATCTCATACAAATACATTTTAGTTGAAAGTGTGAAGTTAAGTAGTAAGTAGGAAATTAAATTTTTAAACTGATTGTTTTCTGAATTTCTCATCGTAAGTTAAAGAGGGCAAATTATCTAGGACTTCAAGGTGATATATCATCTCAAAACCTATCTTACGACACCCAACATTTTTCATTCCAGTTGTTGCTTGATTCGCTCTATTTATTCGATTTATGTAAAATAATCATTTAAATAAAATAATTTGAATTTTGAAAAAAAAAAGATAAAATTTGCACGGAGTGTGTATTTATATTGACGCTACAACTACAAACTAAAAAAAAACAATGTTAAAAAGCTCCCGGTCGCACTTGGCTGTTTTTTTCTGAATGGAGTCGATTAAGCTTCCTTCATTACTTAAAAAAAAAGCGACGTTTTATGATAACAGTGATTTCTCGTTCTGCAGGTCAACGTAAAATTACATTTCTAAAAGAAATTGCAATAAAAATAAGGGCATTTTTAACTAATTACTTTTATTTTCGTGAAATAAACGCTTAACATCATTAAACAAGCAAAATAAAAGGATGTTTGGATTTCCTGTCTTCAGCAAGCTCTTAGGTACATAAAAAGAAGGATTTAGGGCAAGGGTAGCATTGGACGAAAAAGAGGCGGATTCATCAATCATGCCATTTCTATTGAAAGCTGACACGGGACACAAGTTTAAATTTTCTTGTGCCCTTAATGTATGGCGAATGAGTAATATGCATAAGTATATAGAGAATAGAAAGACTCATTCATCATTTGAGACGTCTTTGTATACTACTGCGAAATACTAGTATCCACTGGAGCAAAGTAAACTGTTTTGTTAAATAAACTATCACGTGGTGACACGACTACTGCGAAGACTAGCTTGCATCCACTGAGGCAAAGGGGAACTAGAGGTAGAACCTTTCATACGAAATTCAAGAAAACTTTTAAATTAGAAATGAAAAACTTTCCGTCGTATAATGTTTATGGGATAAGGTTTGGCGAAAAGGTTTTTTTTTTTTTTGTTTTTGTTTTTGATTTTATAAAAATGTGTAAATCCTCCATGTACAGCAAAATCCGGGCTACAAAATTTTGTATGAAACGTTCATCGTTTAGTTCCCCCTTAAAAAAACTATCACGTGGTGACAAGACTACTGCGAAATACTAGCTTGCATCCACTGGTGAAAAGTAAACAGTTAGTTAAACAAGCTATGACGTGGTGATACGACGTCCGACCACGCGAGATTCACTCTGTCCTTTTGATGGAAGTTTGAACTGACCACGTGAATCCTTCCATTGTTCTGAGTTTAAATACCAGACACGTATTTACGTTTTTTTTACTTTAGACTTCTTTTAGTACCCGTTTGATTTGGGCTTTCTAGCTTTCATCATTTAGTTGTAATGTTGTGAATACTTAGCTCCCCCAACCTACAGTCTGTTGAGCCGCGACTTCCCTTGCCAGGTGTGTGGTGTGTTGTGTTGTGTTCTCTTGTCCTCTGCTGGCCCATCTTCCACCTTGTCCAATCCATGGGGTTGAGAATGAGCCGGGTTGGGATCACAACTGTGCTCGCAGCATGCATCGACCACAATCGCGCCTTTACGCGCCACTCTCCTAACAGTCGCAACAGTGAGTCGGCAGCAAGCGCACGTCTGTTTTGAGTTTCTTTCGAATTTCCGAGCATGCTCGTCAACGCAAGCTTGTCATTCTCTTATTGAGCAATAAGTTGAGCATTTTCTGAGACACCCATTATCCGGATTTATGCCTATCCGGATTGCCTTCAGTCCCAATTGATTCGGAAAATCGGAGTTTTATCCTATCGGCATTCTGCACGATACTAAGCGCGTTTTTTTGCCGAATTCGTTCCGACTCGTGAGGGAGCGGTCTTACTTTGCCTAGACTAGACGTAAGTGGTGAGTGGTTAGCTGGGTAATTTGAGTGCGGGGTGCAGTGTGGGTGCGTAATTAGCTAAGTGTGTGGGGCAGGGGGACTGGAGGAACTGCGGTGAGGTGGCGTGAGAGGAAGGTGTCGACTCATGGTATCTCAGAGGAACCGCCATAGAACTTCACCGCTCATAGCAGTATCTACATAACAGATGCTTAATCCACCGCCGTGACTCTACAGTCGACAACAATCAAAGTGGGCAACGAAGAATAAACGATATTCAAATGTATCTAACCTTACAATGTTTGGGTTATTTCAGATAGTAAAGTAATATTCGTTTTCCTAAATATGTTGGGCGGGTTTTAGCATTAAAAATAACACCACTTAAAGGTTAAAGGATTTTTAGAAATGCCAGTCAGGGAAAAGTTGAATATAGCAACATTCGGTTAGGTACTAATTTGAACAAATTAAAATTTAAAAAGCTTCACCTTTGGAGATGTCGTGGAAAAAGTTTTCAAACAATTTTATTTCTAAAGGTGTAAATTGTCGTCACTGTCAGTCCCGATAAGTGTGATGTGAAATCCGACTTTCGGTTACATGGAGTATTTATATGGTGTAACCGAAAGGTAACTTTGGGATTTTTGTAACTGGAGGTGGTGGAAACGTCTCCGTGTTCTCCGCAGCGAAAGCCAGGTACAACGTTTAGCTAGACCGTAGATAAGAAGGAAGGAGATATGCCATCTAGCGCGCTTACTATGGACCACCTGTCTCCAATTTTCAAAAACTACCAACCCAACTTAAACGTACATGCTTACAACTTAAACGGCTATTTAAGAGCGCATTCGCGCACGGTGGCGATTTTTCGACAGTGTGGCATACAGCGCAGCCCCATACAATTGTATGGTCATTTTGACCATACGGCGGAGATGCGATATCGAGCGCATGCCGCTTCTCCTTCCTTTTTGAATGAATATATATTTTTTTATTTATTTGGTTTGTCAACAGTGACTCATTTCGCAAATTACAAGAAAATCTTACAAAGATACAGGAAAATCACTAAAAAGAGACAAACACAACATGATATACATTTCTTTTTTAAGGGTCTAATCCCTGTTTTCACCACCGCCAGTTACCTGAAATCTGATAGGTAACTTTCGGTTACATGGCATATTTGTATATAGTGTAACCGAAAAATATCTTTGGGAATTTTGTAGCTGGAGGTGGTGGAAACGGGCATAAGTCCAACGGTGTAACAGAGTTAAGTACATTTCGAAACGATATGTACAAACGCTACCGAGTGTATAAGTAAGCTAAATATGAAATATAATTATAATTACTGAATGAATTAGTGAATGAATGAATGAATAAATTCTTTATTGTGCAACAGAAAACAAGTACAATTACACAATTCGAAACAACAACAAAATTGCACAAAGGCGGACTTATCACTAGGAGTGATTTCTTCCAGTCAACCTTTTTCTTCGTATGTAATGTAGAGTCGGCGGCTTACCTCAAAACGGCTGTCACAAGGCCAGCGCCAATAAGAGCGGCGCCCGCGCCCAGCAGGTAGTAGCGGTGCTGGGCAGCCTCCGCGCCCGGGGACAGCTGCACCAACCCCACCACCAGCACTACGATTCCGAGGAGAATGGAGCCTACCACGGCGTGCAGCACTGCAACCTGGTGACAAAACGTATACTAAGAATACTCCAAAAGAAAATTTGTCATCACTTACTGATCCAGCGACATGCGAAGCGTCTTGTTTCAGTTTGGGAAAAAAATCTTTCGTATGTCCAGCTGTCCGCCTGCCGGCGTCCGGTTGATCGGCTGTTCTTCTCTACAGATCGCAGTTCTCAATAGATTCTCGCGAAATTTTGTGAGCAGGTTCGATAATTACAGATAATTTTGATTGTCGATTTAGATTTTGGAAAAAAAAATTCAAAACGTCAACAATATTTGGTTTTGTGTCAAGCGTTAGGTAAGTACCGAATGATAAAAATAAAGAGTAAAATAAAAATATAAGGTTTGGTTCATGAAAATGTTATCAACCTTTTTTGCTCATAGGTGGTTAACGTTTGGACCATGTTAACAACCTGTATAATGAACTGTAATAATTAAACTCAAGTCTGTGAATTTTTAACATGAATATTTATCGTGTGATATTACGTTTGGCCGCAGAATAAGTTACTTGCAATATCCATATAACTCAATGGTGACTAGTCTTCAATACATACTAACGAATGCATATTCATTATCGATTTAAGTTTTACGTAATCGGAAAGTGGTGTCCCAGAGCGTAACCATATTATGGTGCATTACTTTCAATTCAATGCCCCACAATGTGGCGTTTATTTCACAGATATATGGAATAGGTACCATTATTTTCACACAAAGGCAAATCTTACTCGCTCTCATATTGTAATACCGTCGGGACATGTACAGTGTTGTTTGAGTGGAAGTGCGAGAGACGGGTTTTGCTGAGCTGGGCTCTTAGATGATTAATGATATTGGGCAAGGAACACAGGAATTCCTGGAGCGCAGTGAGCCTCCGGGAAGTTCTCGGAATGGCTGGAGGAATTTGGGGCCGATTATATCTTATCAGCCGGCCGGTTCACACACAATGAACCGAGAGCTGCTGAAATAACGTTTTGAACATAAGTAAAGTAATTTGCTCATGGGAACTACGCTCACCTCAGCAGGCCTATTCCTGGCATTCCGTAATCAGGAATCAGGAATCCCGAGTCTAGAAAACCGATTTTGTAGCAGATTTCAAAGTGATTTTCTTGACGAAAATATTCCAGTTCTTTGAATGAATCAAGGTTTCCCGTCGAAAAACTCGCTTTGAAAATCGCAATAAAAGCTGTTTTCTAGACTCAGGATACCTGATTCCTGATTACTGAATGCCAGCAATAGACCTGCAGTTCAGTTATTAGTAACTAAGATAGTGACCCCTTGACACACTTGAGATCATGGGGTAATAATACGCCAGTTAAAATGATTCCCAGTTTGCAATCAGTTTTGAAGAAAGGGCTTTCGAGTTTAGCACAATGTTCTAGCTCTGCGCCTCTCTTAGTTTGACACAGAAATGAGCTCGCATCTCGTTTTGAGTGCTAACATATTTTTTCGTAAGTAATACGTAGTACCAATAATTGTTTGGCAGTAGCATTTAGATCTAAGTATGTATTTATTCGTTGATTGTCATAAACCACTACAGTGAAAGAATACCAGGGCACCACGCGAGGGAGAGGTATACTATTAGTTTTGTCATAAACTACTGCAGTGAAATAATTCCAGGGCACCACGCAAGGGAGAGGCATACTATTAGTTTTGTCATAAAATACTGCAGTGAAAGAATACCAGGGCACCACGCGAGAGAGAGGCATACTATTAGTTTTGTCATAAACTACTGCAGTGAAAGAATTCCAGGGCACCCCGCAAGGGAGAGGCATACTATTAGTTTTGTCATAAAATACTGCAGTGAAAGAATACCAGGGCACCACGCGAGAGAGAGGCATACTATTAGTTTTGTCATAAAATACTGCAGTGAAAGAATACCAGGGCACCACGCGAGAGAGAGGCATACTATTAGTTTTGTCATAAACCACTACAGTGAAAGAATACCAGGGCACCACGCGAGGGAAAGGCATACTATTAGTTTTGTCATAAACTACTGCAGTGAAAGAATACCAGGATACCACACAAGGGAGAGGCATACTATTAGTTTTGTCATAAACTACTGCAGTAAAAGAATACCAAGGCACCACGCGAGAGAGAGGCATACTATTCGTTTTGTCATAAACTACTACAGTGAAAGAATACCAGAGGGAGAGGCTCACCTTGCCGCAGACGTAGTACTCGCTGTGGTAGCGGTGGCCGGGCGGGGACGGCGTCGGCGAGGGCGAGTTGCCCGAGCGGCCGACCTGCAGCGCGAGCTGCGACGGCCGCCGCCCGCGCTTCTCCTGCCGGCGCCGCTCGTGGCGCACGGCTACTGCGGGAAGTGCACCAATCATCTTTTCTGCAAGACAAGCGGACCGGTCAGTGCTCGGCCGCCGGGAGCCAGGGTTGCCAGGTGCCCCGCTCTTGCAGTTATATCGCCGCTCTTCTGCTGTCCGCGTTGAGGAGGAACCTGGCAGCCCCCTCTGGCACTCTGAGCACATAATATATATAGGATTACATCCAGTAGCTCAACTCGATGCAAAGTCCCGATTTCGTGCACCTGTACAGGCACATTTCGCTTGTATGGGCTCTAAGCTAGTTTCGCGGTGCTGTATGTCGCGAATGGTCCTTCGAAGCCATGTTTTTAAAAGTAAAAGAACAAGCAGTACTCCGCCAATATTTAGGTGACACCCCCGACACTCGATGGAGGGATGGTATTTATCTCAAAAATCGTCTGAGTTGAGCTACTGCTGTGGCCCGGTCGCACAGCTATAGCTACTGTGCCCTGAGGCTGGAGTGCGCCATCTCTGGCATAATTACTGTATGATCTATGGTTAGAGTTATGGTTATTGTAAATATATCTTCTTTCTTCTTCAGGATAGGTACGTATTCATTTTTAAATAATTACGAGCCAGAGATGGTGTACTCCACCCTAAGTGTTTAAAAAAGTGAAAATAGATGTTTTACTGACGCAACAAAGATGTAGAATGTGTAATCCATTATTTGTAAAACATGTAAAACTGTAGGCGCCCTTACCTATGGTGTGCCATATTAGGTGGTACCGTTACCGGGTTGTTACCAATGCGATGGTAGATGAAAAGGTGGGTCAAGCGACAATGAAAAATTGCTAGTGGTTTTCATCAGTTTTATGTAACCTTTATAAATACAAGCTCCTGGCATGGCTAGGCCGGCCAACTATGTATGTCCAGTTACATAAAAAAAATTGTACATATGTATCATAGGATATTGTGTATAGTTATTGGAGCAGGCGCGCTTGCATGAAGACAGATTTTCATCAGACATAAGATATTTTGTAGACATAATTAATTCTTCTTTGTCAATATTTGCATTACAATATCTATATTGTTGATGCAAACATATGTTAATAGTATTTCCATATAAAATACACATGATTATGGATAACGGGCCAAATGTGCGTTACAACGTTGAAGCAGTCAGTTTATTAGTAAGTAAACATGAAATCACACACACGCACGTACCGTCACACCAACACTCATACCCATCATGCACCTTTATTTTAACGAGAAGTAGAGATCTTTATAAATAAACATGTCTTCTAGCCATAGACGCATTTACTTAATCCATTAAATGGATTTCCGAAAAAAATGATCTCGTTGTGTTAGGTCTTTCTTCTCTTTTGAATTTTGAAATATCTGATGAACTCAGTGGTGATTTCGGCTTCAGTCCCCATTTCGGAGAATTTCCGGCGAACAAAAACACTACGAGGAAAGCTGCCAGAAAGCCTACGGAATCGCTAAATTCGCAGTAGAATACTAATGCCAGTTCATTATTTGCACTAAATACATACAAGTACTAATTCACAAAAAATATGAAACTTTATGTTTCAATATGTCAAAAATTATGCATTTTTCTAACCCAAATGTTGTCATAAACTTACATTCTACGAATATTACATGATATCTAATTGAACAACGTTAAAAATTCTTACGTGGATATCTTGGTTGTAGCAATGATTGAAGCATATCTGAAACAAAGGATTTACGTACTTTATACAAAAATCCTTTTTATATAAAAAAATATTAAATGCAAACAAACTTTATGTTCTATTTGTTGCAAATGAAAGATGATTCAAATAATGTTTACTAGTATATAATTCTACACTAAAGCGATATTGGGGTTAACTGTCGGCTCAACAAAACAACTACAAAAATATTCTCCCTATAAAACTAAACTTATAAAAAGCACAATAAGATACACTTTATTCCTTGGTCGTAACTCATAGTGTGCTAGCAGTAACCATAAACATACTTAATCATGCAGTAAATTCATGCTTACCTACAAGTTTAAGTGAAACGGACTATCCCCAGCGGGAACGCTGTTCGTCGTTTGGTCCGTCGGCTGAAATATAATTCCGAATCACAGAAGAGAAAAGAAAGGAGAAGTGTCATGTGTCGTTACTCGCGACTCTGGCGTATGGAATAATTGTGCAATATGCTCGTATGCTGGGCGTTCGAAGCAGCCGGGTCAATGCTCTGTGCTCGTATGGGAAGTAAGAGGCACACAGTCCAAACATCGCCACATTCCTTTTTAGGGTTCCGTACCCAAATGGTGCCAACGGAACCCTATTACTAAGCCTCCGCTGTCCGTCCGTCCGTCCGTCCGTCAGTACCGTAATTGGTAGGCAACTGAAATTTAACAGAGTGTATTCATTTTGCCGATATAACAAGAAATAGGTAAAAAGTAAAATCAAATAAAAACTTAAAAGCGTCCCATACAAAAAACGTGATTTTAAATCTTGTATGATGGTATGGAACCCTCGGTGTGCAAGTCCGACGCGCACTTGGCCGGTTTTTTTTATTTGTGTTTTCGATACTACCGACACTAAGAAATCAGACTACGTCAAAATGGTTAGCCGTTCCACCAAACGACCATTACCTTACTGTCGGTATAAACCTTCGCCCCAGAAAAGTTGTTTTCGAGAAAGAAGCACTTTTGTTGAACGATCCCTCGCGCACTCTCCAGGGAATAACTCCCCTATCACTGTTTGAGTGTGGCGCGTCGATATAAGAATGCTTTCCGACTAGCAACCCGATACGGAAATTTCCCAGAGTCCTTGTGTAATAGAAAATAGGATTTTGTCCAACAAAAAACCCTAACTATCGGAATAGTTCAATGAATAACTAACCTAACCTAACCTGACCTAACCTAACCTAGAAAACCCAAGATAAGTAAAGAGTCGAAGGTCAGTGTAATAATTTGAAAGTAGCTTCCAGATGATACGATTGAAATGGTATATGGTTAACGTTCTTTCAAAAGTCAATTTTGATAGCGGGTCAAAGGTTCCATCACATATTTATTGTAAAATAGTTGATACCAAAAGGAACTCAGGAATACATAGATACTTATGCGAACTAAGCTTATTCCAAATGACCCCCGCGATTATGAATACAAATAAGCCTTCGACCTGTGTGGCCAGTCGTCTATATCAGCACGAACGAACGAAACGCGGCTGCTTTGATCAAGGGTGCCTTAAGTGAATCCAAATCAGGATGAGGCTTTGGACATTCCTTTTCCTCCAAGTGTTGCCATATTTGAAAATTCATCTGAAATCATCCAAAAGTCTGGACTTGTGGACAGCTATTCTTCATTCCTGATGAAGCCAAGTTCACGCGCCGCCAGCCAGTTTTGCGTGCTTTTTGTTCTATGAGCTGGCGCAATCTTGTGGAATACACAGTGTCATTTATTGAATACATATGAATGAGAAACAGGATTCACAAGGTTTGTGAAGACTGTATTCGTGTTTACACCTTTCTCACAGAAATACACCTCAGTTCAGATTATTAACGATATATTATTAACGACCGCGGTAATCTCATGAGTGAAGATGGAAAATAGCCTTCATCCGAAAAAAGAATTACACGGCGCTTTTTCCCCGCGTATCGCTTCCACAAAACGGTGGATCTCTTCACTTGCAAGTCCATTAAACGCGCATCTAATCGATGTCCCGTTTTTGTTCTATAGCCCCTGTGGGGGCACCCTTTTCACTGTGGCTCTTATTTACCACATCTGAAGGGACAAAAGTTTGCTTACGCGTGGGATTTCTTTGGATTCGCGCCTTCAGAGCAATTATTACAAACTTTTCACAGATTAAGCCCCGGTTGCACCAAGAGACGGCTGAGTAAATCAATGTTCAAACACGTCACTTTTAGTGAACCGCATGGATTTCCTTCCGTACTGTCCATACAAAGTGACGTGTTTAATCATACGTTGACGTTGATTTTGATGTTTGGTCCTTTCGTGCACTCGGCCCTATGAGTGCTAGAGTCCTGACAGCGCGAGGGCGACAACTTCTTTTTCTGTCTTTTACGCGTGAATCTTCAAATTATAGTTTGATGGAGCGATAAAGGAATATTTTGGTCATATTCAAATTATTCGTTAGTTTGAAAAGTTGATCTGGCGCGAAACCGCGCCGATGTAACACAATAACCGCCACTCGGTCTTCTTCCACTCCATGTGTAAAAATGAATCTTTTAAATAGAGCATATTTTCATTATCATAAAAAACGTTAAATGTTTAAATAATTTAAATGTTTCAGCATCAGATAACTGCCTTTAAGATAAAATAATCGAAATCACATCATGTGTTAACTTTTTGTACGTATTAAGAACTTACATTTATCGTATCTGATCTATCAAAACATTTGACTGTGTTAACCATAAAATACTTCTAGGGAAACTAGCCCTTGGTCCGAATTGGGTTGACAGTGCTCACAAATATATTCGTGAAAACACCTGGTCCGAATCAGTATTCGTGAATACTGCAATTTTTGCGATATAAAATCGGACCGATTTTGAGCGTGCTAACGGTGGTCACAAAATAACCTCAAACTATTGTTTAAAGTGTCTTCAACAAAAGAGAGTATTTAATGTTCAACAATGAACCATTTGCAAGCGGATAACCATTTTGACTATGAGATTGATGATGAAGATGATTTTGAGATGTTGATAGATATAGAATTTGGCAAACAGGCGAAATAGTAGTAGAAGGACAGTGGAAAGAGCGCGCATTTTTGCAGTATTGCACACGGTTACGTAGTTACTGCATCAAAAGGGCGAGCGAAAGCGGTGACGCGTTTTATTTTATATTCTCTGTCCTCTACTTGCAGTATCAAAATCAAATTTGCCGCGCGATCTATGGTTTCCGGTGACAGCGCCCACGGTTTTGCCCTGAGCACCGTAAGCACTTGAACGAGGACGTCAACATGACGTCATACCTCACAATCTTGCATTTGTGAGCACTGTCAACGCGTTTCGGACCAACTGTATTCACGCTGTCAACGTTTGAGCGCAATTCTGACTATAGCCTAGAATTATGGTTGCGATAAGTATGTCAGTAATCATATTTAAAGAATAGATAACATGTTTGTGATGCGAGAGTTTGATTTAGAATCAATCACGATGAGTGTAACGCAGGGCTCTTTGCTAGGGCCATTATTATTGTTTATTTATGGAAATCACGTTTTTGAGCGGCGCTTAGAAGAGGGGCGCGGGGACTTGCTTTCTATGTCAGAGGTCCTGAATTCGATCCCTGCCCAGTACATGCACCACTTGCTTTCTCTTTCTGAGTTGAATACGTGCATTTCGTCGTGAATGCGAGCTGTTTCATGGTTAGAATACATCCGTATTCGGAGAGCATCTGTCAAAACTTAGTATGAGATTAGCACCGGACTAACCATACAAAAACCGGTTTAGTCCTGCGGATTAAAGTTAGTCCGCCCACTCCGAATACTCCCGGCAGTGTTTAGCCCCGCCCGGCTTATGGTACCGTCCGTCCATTTTTTCCATCCAGTTCAATGTAGCCTTGCACATAGAGGGAAGGTCCTGGCATGGCACCTTATTCTTCCGAGTATGAGATGTATTGGGATAATACCATGACGACGGGTTTGGTATTACCCGTTCATGTCCGTTGCTTAAAAACATTTTGACAAGCTTGCTGCTAACCTCAGCATGCCGAGCTCAGCATTCTACGGGATAATTAAATCAAACAGCTTTGTGGTTTATCATGCATACTTTTACAGTGTACTGTCGTACGGACTGACGTTCTGGTGTGTTGCCCCAAAACATGAGAGATTGTAATCTTGACCTTACCGATCTTACCATTTTCCAAAACAACTGCTTTGTGAGGAAACATAACACCATTAAGGGCCTGGTACGAGCCAAATCGCAAAGTTAGACGAGGCACCCCAAGTTAACTAACTAAGTCTGACGATTATAAGTGTCATTCTTACAATATATGATTCCTTGTCTAGGAATTGAATTATTTTCGTTAATGTATGTTTACTTTTTCTATACAAAATACATTGCGGAAACGGTGTCCATTTCCGAACTTTTTTGACTAAATGTAGAAATCTAAAAGCAAATGGAATTTTTTGTTTATGCATATATGCTGTTTTTGCTTATATCTAGAAATCGAATTACTTTCAGATTTCTAATGAGAAAAATCAACTTTTTTATTTTTATTATTATTTAAATAAATGATGAAATAAAAAAATATTAACAATCCATTATCAGTCTGGAGTTCTATTTGGATTTGCTGAAGCGTTTCACTACATATTATTACATTTGTTATAAAGTGCATTTGTATGGCGCGAGTAGTTGGCTAGTCCTAGCGCCTTAAACTGTGATTTTCATAATTATAACACAGCAAACAGCCTCAATCAGCCCAGTGGCGCGACACTTCGGCGATCGCTCTCCGAAGTGAAGAAACGCTGGGTCCGGTCTGGTCTTGGATGGGTAATACCACAAGTTCTGTCATGGTATTAGCCCAACACACCACATGGGAACTAGGTGCCATGCCAGGACCTTCCTTATATTGCACGGCTACATTGAACTGGATGGAAAACACGGACAATTTTCATTGCCGCTTCGACCATCGTTCATCCAATGCGATGGTACCAACCCGGGCGGGATAAACCCTACCACCTAGTAAGTAAGGATAGGGACCTACAGCTTAACGTGGAATCCGAACCACGGCCAGCCTCTCTCAACGGTCTAATGGTCACCCATCCAAGACCAGACCGGACCCAGCGTTGCTTAACTTCGGAGAGCGATCGCCGAAGTCTCGCGCCACTGGGCCACTGAGGCTGATCATACATAAAGTCTACAAACGAAGTATCTTAGAAAACAAAGCAACTTACTCCATGAACACCCCTTAGAGATTTATTATTAGTATAGATGAAGTTAATACCATTCCGACCTCCCAAAGTCCCGAGAAGGTGTAAAAATATAACAGATTTCTCAATTCATTAAAAAACCGGCCAAATGCGAGTCGGACTCGCACACCATCGTACAAGATTTAACACAAAAAATCAAGTTTTTTGTATGGGACCCACCTAAATTTTTTGTTTTTTTTTTATTTTACCTATTTTTTGTTATAGCGGTAAAATAAATACACACACTGTAAACATTTCAGCTGCCTACCTGATACGATTCACGAGATACAGCTCGGTGACAGACAGACGGACGGACGGACGGACGGACGGACAGCGGAGACTTAGTAATAGGGCTCCGTTTTCACCCTTTGGGTACGAAACCCTAAAAACTGATAGATAATCGAGACGATAGGTAATCGAGAGCTTCGTTTTCTTTAAAAAAGTTCGCTAGTTTTCATGTCACACAAGTGTCCTATTAATCTGCATACAATTTGACAGCTTCTCACGCGAGAACTTCTCGTAATCGCTTCCCAAGTAGAACCGCAGTGTGTGTCAATGTTTATAGGTACATAGGTATTTTGGTAAATTGATAACCAGCACATTAAAAAAGACGTTTTATTTGGAATGCTCGCAAAACCGGAGCACCCGGCCGTGGCAGCAGGTGAGAGCAAATTACTTTTCACAGAGTGCGAATCTCCAATTTTCAATCAAGCAATTGGGACGTTCGTCTCGTCAGGAGAGCCATTTCACACCCCTACATATGTAGAACAGGGAAATATATTGAGACGACCGCGATGTAAAGTTAATCTTTGTTTGGATTTCGTCCCTGTTTTGTTGACCGAGCGAACGGCGAGCGCGGTGTCTCCGTTTCATCTTGGGAAAAAAATATTTCGTATGTCTGTCCGGTTCTTCTCCTCCACAGGTAACTCGCATTTCTCAACCGTTTTAGTGAAATGTTACTTAAAAAATAGAAGAAGGATTTTGTTTTAAGATTCGCGGTGAAGAAATATATAATCTAGGAACATGGAGGACCAACCACATTATCAAAGGATACCAACTTGTTTGCTCATTTTTGTATCGATGCCCATTCGTGGTCCTGGCATAAAATCCGATTGGGGAGTTCAATATTTAGTGTATGCCAAGTGCATACACTAAATATTCGGATGTTAATATATGAAAAATATAGACAACAGTATGTATTTGTTTAAATCCTGTTAAATAAATATTTGGTAGCTAGCCTGGAATTAGCAATTTAGGTTAAATATTTTTTATTGCAACTGTGTACACATTAAGATAAATATGAAGATAACCTAAGCAGTATAAAAAAGAAAATTAAAGCTATAAAAATTATTTTTCCGCCAATTTGTATTTGAACAAAATAAAGTTGATGGTTTTATTTACTTAATTGATTGCATGCTACATACCCTGTAAGTAAGGAAACATCTTCCATGTTTATTTAATTTGTTTCTGTTGTTCGACATAATACTGTGTTGTTGTTGACTTCTGACTGGACGACGCGTCAGAGGTCCTCGAGGTCGCGCCGCGATCCTGATGATATCCGCAACGTGGTGGACCAAACGTTGGAAAAAAGTAAGCTTTACTTTACACTGTACATCCGTAAACATTAAGTATTATAATAACATCTTCCATTATATATACAAGCTGTTTGGTGTATAACATAGGCATAAATAGTCGCCATATAGAACATCCGCTGCACCTTTTAGACTCCGTCTCTACCCGCAACACCGAGATATAATGTGTAAATTGATCGTTTGGTGAGTTATATTTTTCATAACCCAAAAGAAAGTAATACAATCAAAAAACATATACAAATATGTGTTATATACAAACAAATGCATACTTTTGCATACATACAAATGCATTCATGAATTTGTATGCATACTTTTGCATACATACAAATGCATTCATGAATTTGTGTTTTTTTGCACTTAAACTGCTTTTTATGTGGATATGGCTATTCATGCTTATGTACGTTAATATTTCTATGCATATAGCAAAATAACATTTAAAAACTTTTCCATTTTTCTATCTTCATTATCTTTTAGTAAATAAAATAGGGATCTTTTAGTAAATAAAAACATTTTTTGTGTTTATAATTTATTTATTTTTTAATAATCCATGAAAAGTGACACAAACCTTAAAATTACGATTTTTATTTGTGAGGCTGACATTTGATGTGACAAAAGATTAATACAAATCTAATTATTATTCATTAAAAAATCTATTTTTATGTATGTATTTATGTGTTTGCCCCTAAAATGTAGACAAAATAGTAGTAAAATACGTCTTTTTAATGAATATAATTTGTTATGAATACAATATCTGTTTAATTTAAAATAAAGTTACCTATATAGCTATGTATGTATTCACAGCCTGTGCAAGCTACGATTTGAACATGTTTTTATTTAAATGTTTTAAATATCTTGAGTTGGCAAGAAAAAAAATCGATGTAACGTGAGTACAATTTTATTTAAAATTTACTACTAGTTTTATAATTAATCTTACCAAATTCAAAGTGATTTAATAAGTTATTAAATTAGAGATGTTAAAAAAATCATATGCAAACCGTTTATATGCAAACATAAATTGTCAAGTCCTACAGTTGCTACAAAAGTATTGACAAACTAGCGTAATGTGATTAAGACAATTTCAAATTAACAGTTTTATTTGGCACTAAACATATAATACTGTATTTATTTTAGTTATTCAGATTGCTTTTAGTGAAATAGTTTATGTTCAAATGAGGCTTTATTCTTCCTTTATACTGTACAATATAAAAGTTATTTTAAACTGTCTGTTGTTAGTGATCTTTTTCTTCTTATGAAATAGGTTAAACAATAAATGAAATCAAATCTAAAAGAAAAGGGCAAAGGCTGAGCAACTTAAACATAATAAGTACAAAGCTGGTGAGGCTAATTATGAATTGATCGCCTTTGCCGTGGAAACCTATTAGGCACTAAAGTATTAACAAAAAAACCTGGGCAAACGGCTCATTGAGGCGTCTGGAAACCAACATGCGCACCGGCAGAACATCAGCCTGGCAATGCAGCCGGGGAACGCACTGGGACTACGTCCAATACCCCATTGGAGAAATATTTTTATTTATAGCTCAATATGTTTGCGTTTGAAATTGCAATATGTCTAATTATGACCTAAAATGATATTGCGATAAAATAAATATGGATGCAAAAAATATTTCCTCAACAGTCCATATTTAGAATTGTATTAAACACCAAGAAAATTATTATACTCTATACAATGAATTTCCAGCAAATTATCACTAGTTTTTCACAAATGCTTGGTCAACTTTTTATAAGTATTGATATGCAACTTTGTGTTGTTTTGGGTACTAAGCAAACATAATTCAGGTACATAGTTATCGGTGCCCATCATGTTCCAAGCACCTTATAGAATAAGTTTTTGAGCAATAAACCTATTTAACGGTTAGTAGTAATGTACAGTGCTTAACGTACAACTCGATATTTATGGCATAGCGTAGTACCTACCAAATTTAAGAAATAATTTAATATAAAAACCTTTTTGCATAAAATTTTGAGACATTCGAACATGAAACATCGATTAATTAGTCGCCACATGTCCTTGTCAATATTTGCGGCAGCATAATTTTTTTTTGTTTGAGAGAAATAAAACGAACTTACCAAAATATGTATCAAAATAGCCAAAATTAGTAGAAATGCAGCCATTTGAAATACCTATTCGTGTTGTTTGATATAATTAAAATACATATTCGGCGCAGATTTTTAAAATATCAATGGACACTAATTGATAGAATAATAATACATTTCAATATATATATATATCGTCCAAGCACTAGGCACATCACTCTAAATATACGTCACACGTATCAAGTTATACCTTAAGCACTACAGTATTTTCACCGGATATATTGGTATTGCAGAGGAAAAATGGATAATATCGATTTCAGATTGTTTGGCTCTCAGCCCCGGTTGCACGAAGAGACGGCCGAGTTAATCAATGTTCAAACACGTCACTTTTAGTGATCCGCATAGAGTTCCTTCCATACTGTCCACACAAAGTGACGTGTTTGATCATACTTTGACGTTGATTTTGATTTTTTGTCCTTTCGTGCACTCCGCCCTAAGAATAAACATTCTGTAACTTCCTCGTGATTGCGTATTCTTAGTTAGGTCAAGCTTTGGAAAGAAGACACTAATAATGTCCTTGTCATATTAAGTAAGTGGCAATCTTTTTTTAACGCAATGTTTTAAAATAACATCAATACTGTTGTAACCAAAGTGAGTTATGCTTTTGGATTTGGATTTATATATATGTAATGTTTTGTGTAAATATTCGATGAACTTAATTTGGAGATATTTCGTGTAGATTATACAGCGACGCATCTAATAAAAATAGTACGCAATGCCAATGTAGTGCAGATAGTAATAAATAAGAAAAACGTAGGAAAATGGAAACTCACATATTATTAATATTTTTTTTACCGAATTAGATGTGCTACATTTTACTCGAATATACAGAAACGCATTTATAAAATTTGTGCATATTTTTAAAGTTATGCGTGCAGTGGGCAAATATTTGTTTATAATCATTATACTTTATTACATCTAGGAATGGTTAATTCTAAACTATTATAGGCACAACAATTCATATTAAATGTGTTTTAATGTAAGCTGTGCCATAGCAAAGTTCACAGCAAACGAGGTAAGTACTTAAACATCGTAGAAATATGTTTAGATTCTTATCTAGAAATATAAAAAAGTGTTCGAATTCATACAAATTGGATCGTATATATCAATTTCATTAACATTAAAATAAGGTTTCGGTATTGCATTCTTCATTGAAAAAAGTATGAAAAAACATTTCACTAGCTGGATCTACAAAACAAGAAAGAGAGATAAAGTTTTTGCCTAGTTTTTTAATTGTGCTATATTTACAAGTTAAGTGAGACTTAATAAAAGTATTAAGGCATATTAGTCATAATGCGAGTTAATTAAATTGCCACACCATATTTGTAAATGCTTTAATAATTCTAACACCAAACACGAGAAATGAAATAGAGGTTAATTTACAGGTTCAACGGAAAAGTATCTAATACATCGATACACGTTACTGACAAAAATAAATAATAATGGTACAATCATCTAAGTGTGAGAAATGTAAATATTAATAAGAATTGTATAAAATTTTAGAGTAGAATCAGATTAACGATCAGTCTCAAGCCAACATACACGGAATGTACAAAGATAAACTACGAGATCCTATCTCCTAACACCGGTAGCTACAGAAATGTTGGTTCCTCCGCGTCCACATGCACTACCCCCACCCCGCACCCCGCACCCGCTCCCGAGAGACTCTCGCTTCACTTTCATTCGTCGGCGGCGACTCTGCGGCGTTCGCTGTGCCGACCCTCTCACAAACGCAGCAAGCAACCAAATTGAATCGCGGATAAGCTCTGTCGATCTATACGCAACTAGCGGCATTCCAGCATATCGTTAAACTACCTAGCTATCGAGAGCGAAATATCTAGATGACTATTAAATATTTAAATTACACTTCGATTCACACGTGTATATATTTTTTCTTTACATGTCTCATTTCACGAAATTGAGCCGGATCGGCACCCACGGCGGTCGGGTGCAGGCGGGACGCTGACTCCTCGTCTGAGGCGGCGGGTGTGAGGCGCATGCAGCCGATTCACATGCGCGACATGATGAGGTAGCGGCCGCCCGCGCCGAGCAGCTCGCGCGTGTCGGACGGCGTTCCGGGGCTGAGGCTCGGCGCCGCCGACGCCGCCGAGTACGTGTCCCGGTTGAAGCGATCGAGCCGCCGCCCCCCGCCGTCCGCGTCCGCCGACTCCGACGTCACCGACACCTCCTCCTCCACTATCTGCTCGAGCGGCGGCGTCTCGCGCATCACCTCGCCGTTCGCCGCGAGCGCGTTCACGAACCCATGCGAGCGGTGCTCGGCGAACTCCGGCGTCGGCAGCGGCGAGAAGTGCGCGCTCAGCGGCGGCGAGGCCGGCGAGGGATCGAGCGCGGCCGGGCCGAGCCGCGCGAGCCGCGTCTCGTGCTTGGTGAGCATGCCGCCGGTCTCGGCGTCGCGCTCGAGCCGGTGGCCGGAGCGCGAGCGCGTCAGCTGCCGCTGAACGTAGTCCTCGAGCGCGTCCTCCTCGCTCTTCGTGAGGTACTTGTGCAGCGCGATGAGGAAGATGCCGAGGCCGAGCGCGAAGAGCCCCGCGCACACGAGCTCATTCCACCAGCCGCCGGAGCCGATGGCGCTCCACGAGGTGACGTCGTCGGGGAGCCAGCCCGACACGACCAGGAACAGGCCGAGCACGAGGAAGACGACGCCGAGGTGCAGCATGCCGACCGAGGAGACGACCTCGTTGTCGCCGGCGCCGGCGGCGCGGGGCGCGCGGTGCCGCCGCCGGTCGAGCGAGCCCGTCGAGCAGTGCGGCGAGGTGACGCCCGACTCGGTGCTCTGCAGCGAGTAGCGGCGCTCGCGCGCGCGCTGCTGCTCGGCGCGCCGCTTGCGCTCGCGCCGAATGGCGAGCGCCGAGTGCAGCCCGACCGCGTGCATGGTGGCCGCACCTGCAACACGGGCACGGGTCAGGCGCGCTCCGCTCCGGCGTAACGCGCCGCACCTGCCTCGAGCTGCGGAAACTCCAGACCCGTGCCCGTGTTGCACTCCCTACCCACATGACACCACCATGCCACGACATCACACACCGCACGACGCGAGCGCGTGAAGCGAGTTTCCACAGCTCGACACACAGTACGGCACTCTTCGCTGCGACAATTGAAACCATAAGTTTAAGTATGTGTACAATAGCACAGTATTTTACACACTATCCGCCCTTCCAGTAATACGCTAGCTTTTTTAGGAAAAACGTAAGCATAGTGCAAACTTAAGTTAGGTACTGTAAATCTTTGTGGGAAATAAACGTATATTAAAGTAGATTTATTATTAGAAAAAAAACATTGGTTTGGATAGATATTCAAAGATGATGCGAATCTATACTAATAATCACAAATACATTGAAAAAGAAAACATTTACTTCTTTTTCATTTTACATGTGTAAGCATTCGTGGGTTCCTACAAATTATAGTTGTCTACTAATTTGTGGTGTACAGAATTGCTGGAAATATCAGTGAAAATGTTTCCTTTTGTATTGTGATATTTTCGCGCACTCGTAATAAAAATATCCACCAACAAAAGCTCGCATAAAACAAACACGCTATCTGACAAAGTATCCCTCCGACGCCGAGGGCGGAAGCATCCGCATGAACAGTGAAGGGCTACTCGATACGAGGATAGGTCAAGTGGCTTAAAGAGTCGAGTGGTTTTGGCATTATCAAGTCCCTATCTACGAAGCTATTGACGAAGCTAAGCTTATTCTCTGCAAAATATAAGATCATGTATGCCCACAATTGATATAATTTTACAATAACGCCTGTGTTCATTTAATATAGCAGTATACGTATGTAAAAGAGGCGAGGAGGCGCAGACATATATAGTTATCACGTTTCTAATGTGCAAATATATCAAAGAACACAACATTATTTTACAATGTCTACTGAGTGCACATTGAAACTAATAAAAAGTTGAAAAATAAAAGTATAAAAAAAATACAACAATTTCAGTTTAAGATGTACAATTTACAAATCTTTCTTGTAATCCAATACTGCATTGTTACTTTTTTTTTTTAAGTTTCAGATTGCACGTAAACTGTATGTGCAAGAATTTGCTAGAAACATACGAATCACAAAATGTACTAAGATATTTATGCGAGACTTCGATTTTATCAGGAAAATAAATGTTTTATAGACACATTATTTTTTTAATTAAATTAAATTAAACAGTTTCCGTCATTAATTTCGTAGAATATTCAGATATATGTACATTTATTTTTGAGATTACATATGTTATTACGTTTTCCGGGAGCGATGACAATTCGGTCGACTGGATTTTCGCACATTTGCAACTAACTATGGGTGCATCTACGTACATATAGGTACACCGGCATTTCGCTCAACATCCCAAACCACCCCGACAAACGTCAGTCACAATTCGGTCACAAATATATTGACCGCACTGAGAACAGTGTTTTAATTGTATGTGTAGCCATTTTCTAAACTTCTAAGCAACTCATTATAGATTTTAGCGTATCCAATTATAATATATTTAAAATATGCTCAGGACTACTGCATTATGACCGCTATTGGTCGATAGGCACCTAATGCTGTTTCCGAAAACAGCTGTCCGTCAGCTTGCACTTCCGGTTCTAGCAAAAGTTGTGAAGATATTAAATTTACTGCCTTACAGCAGACAGTATGCACGAGTTGGCGAAGCGCCAGGCGCACTGGCGGCTCCGCAATTCGTTCATTCATTCCAACTAGATTTTAATGCCGCGCGCATCTTTAAATGTTCCTAAACAGAAATCTGGATGGAACGATTAAATAATAATGTTTTAGTCTCGAGAATATAAAAAACATAATTATAGTTTTTTATTCTTTAACATACTAAAGGGTCTGCATACATGTCAAAAATCTGTTCTCGCATAAGCTTAAGCTTACTTAAGGTGGCCCAACCCGGCGGGCTCAACTCATTTGCGGGCACGGTACAAAACCGTGCTGTTGCGCTCTAGGACCTTCTATGTTTCTAAGAATAAGACAGGCTCCGTGATGAGGAAGATGCAACCTGTCCACAAAAAAGACAATGTGCATAGTGTATGATTTGGTAAGATTTACGAAAATTGTAATATCAAAACGACTTATAGCTAAAAGTAAACCACGACTGCTGTAGTCAAAAATCTAACAAAAACCAAATAGATTATAAATCTTGATTAAATAAGCTATGTCTGATGACTAATTTTTTTAAGATGTTCTTACTTTATCATTGCGTAATCCACCTCCAAAGTTATTGTATAAAACGCGCGAAAAATTCGAACTTTCGGACGTTATAACTTGGAAACCAAACACAATTTTACAATGCCAATGGTCATCAGACATCTAGTTCGATCAAATAAAGCTATTTTGAGCAAAATTTTGGATCTCTGACAAGAAATATAGGCGTGATCTTCTTTCCACTTTTGTATGGGGAGATGAGCGGGTTGGGCCACCTTAAGCTCGTTAAGTTTTTTCTCCGATATAGCAAAAGCACTTTTTAATCCGTTATTGCCACTGTTAGAAATATTATCGCATTACTATTTTGCATAATTTGAGGCATTCGTCTGACTTTGAAATCAACTAAACAGCAATAACACAATAAAATCGCCAACGAGGTGATGAATATGTGGGAGTTTTATAACGTCCAAACAATAACAAACACATCGCTACTGGGAGCCGAAGACTAACCAATCACGTGCCAGCAGCGCATTCCAAAATTAAACTCCGTGTAACCGTCGTGCGTCGGTTTACCTTACCGGCTGCCGACGAGACGTGAGTTTGGCCATAGTTTGGCGCAGGCAAGCGATGGAATACCTACGTTGTTGGAACTCACATTCACAGCGTTGTTGGCGATTAATAACATTACGGGCTTGGTCAGTTTCGCATTCGCGAAAAGTAAGTGTAGGTTCAAAATATGTTAATTCAAAATATGTGGATTGACGGCCATAACAAAATAAAACTCAACAAAAAAGCATTCCTCTTCCTACATTTATGAAATGAGATCATATTGCAAGGCAGCGCTGGTAAAGAACCACATTTACGACCGTTTAACAATGTTTGTATAAGCAAGCTTGTTTTATTTTGACTATCTGGTTTTATTGCTACACCGCGAAGATTATGCCTGGCAGATGCTAGTAAGCTGAATTTAACACATTTATCTTCAGCAATCGGTGGGAGGCAGGCATACAGGATTTTTGTGGCATGAGTCCATACTCCGAATCCAGAACAATCCAGTCTTTTTAATAACCCAGTCCGATTGATATATGCCCAACATACCATCTCATCCTGGAAATTATCATTACCAGAGTAAATTTTATAAAATAAAAGAGGGTTCACCTGCACCAATTAAAAGCGGATGTTAAATGTTCTTTATATACATCATTATTTTATTTCCTTTAATTCACTCCTATATTTCTTTGCATTCCGGGACTATTTTATTGATCGTCTTTTTGAAACTAACTCCAAATCCACCACACCTCGCGAAACCAGTGAGGCACTATACCAGCTGAGAAGCGGACTATTATAGAGCTATCGCGCGTTTGAGGAAAAACACTCGTCAACAGACAGTTCCAAACTCTGGCTGTGAGGCAGAGAAACGTGTGGGTTTTTAAAAACCTGATGTCAACCACAAATGATTATCTGCGGCGAGTGCTATTTAGGAAATCCTGCAAGGGGAAACTAAGTGGTCAAAAGATTTGAGTTAAGGCGAATTCCGTAATAATTGCTAATTCATACTAATTAAAACAATTAGTTGTAAAGTGTTTTTACAACTAATTGTTTTAATTAGTTGCAGGGCACTAAACAAGGCATGACTGATTAGTCAGTCAGTCAGCGTGTTTGCGTCCACTGCTGGACATACGGCTCTCCAATTTTCCTCCAGTCCTCCCGGCCTTCAGCGGTACGGAAGTCTGCAAGGGCAGAAGATATCTTGTGCAGAGTCTACTTCCCTTCGCTGTTTATTATAAGCGCTCCTAATGACCGAACCGTGAAGTTATACCATAGTAAAATGTTATGCGTAAAAGGAGACTCTATTCCTACTGATCGCACAAAAACGCCCAGTCTTGCTGCCTCGGCATAAAGCTTTAGTACTCTTAAGGTGGCCCAACCCGGCGGGCCTAACTCATTCGCGGGCACGGTACAAAACCGTGCTGTTGCGCTCTGGGACCTTCTCTGTTTCAAAGAATAAGACAGGCTCCGTGATGAGGAAGATGCAACATGTCCACAAAAAAGACAATGTGCATAGTGTATGATTTGGTAAGATTTACGAAAATTTTAATTTCAAAACGACTTATAGCTAAAAGTAAACCACGACCGCTGTAGTAAAAAATCTAACAAAAACCAAATAGATCATAAATCTTGATTAAATAAGCTATGTCTGATGACTAATCTTTTTAAGATGTTCTTACTTTATCAATGCGTAATCCACCTCCAAAGTTATTGTATAAAACGCGCGAAAAATTCGAAGTTTCGGACCTTATAACTTAGAAACCAAACACAATTTTACAATGCCAATGGTCATCAGACATCTAGTTCGATCAAATAAAGCTATTTTGAGCAAAATTTTGGATCTTTGAGAAGAAATATGGGCGTGATCTTCTTTCCCCTTTTGTATGGGGAGATGAGCGGGTTGGGCCACCTTAAGGCGGCCCAACCCGGCGGGCCTAACTCATTCGCGGGCACGGTACAAAACGGTGCTGTTGCGCTCTGGGACCTTCTCTGTTTCAAAGAATAAGACAGGCTCCGTGATGAGGAAGATGCAACATGTCCACAAAAAATACAATGTGCATAGTGTATGATTTGGTAAGATTTACGAAAATTTTAATTTCAAAACGACTTATAGCTAAAAGTAAACCACGACCGCTGTAGTCAAAAATCTAACAAAAACCAAATAGATCATAAATCTTCATTAAATAAGCTATGTCTGATGACTAATCTTTTTACGATGTTCTTACTTTATCATTGCGTAATCCACCTCCAAAGTTATTGTATAAAACGCGCAAAATATTCGAACTTTCGGACCTCATAACATGGAAACCAAACACAATTTTACAATGCCAATGGTCATCAGACATCTAGTTCGATCGAATAAAGCTATTTTGAGCAAAAGTTTGGATCTCTGACAAGAAATATGGGCGTGATCTTCTTTCCCCTTTTGTATGGGGAGATGAGCGGGTTGGGCCACCTTAATGGCATGTGTCACGTGGACGATGTCCATTCCCTATTATCCAAATAGGTACCGGAGCTGTAATGCACGCTTACCATATAACTAGCATGACATCCTAGTTCTATGATGCTTACTGTCCGCAATCGAACCTGTTTACGTTTCAATCCACGTTTGGAACGACAATCTGGGTTTCCAAAGACATATAGATATTCACTTGTCCTCTGCTTACATTTAATTTATCATTCTAGCTATTCGGAGGTCACGACATTTTTGGGCACGATGAGGTAAATAGCTGAATCTGAGTTCACATGTTAGAGACCAACCCTCTGATGATAAATATGTCGGTCTGCCCGTGCCAAGAGGTTGCGTTATCTAGATTGGCGATATAAAATAGATGCTGGTATGTACCTGCTGATGAAATACTGATTGTCTGAAAGCATTGATACCTATTACAACAATAACCAGTCGGTTTTTTAGTTAAATACTTAAATTAACCTTAAGTTATATCTGTAACCTAAATCGCCTATAACTACGAAATGCAACCAAATGTTTGTTCAGTTTTTGTATTGCTAACCAAGTATGTACTGATACTTTCATGCTACGTTATTTGCATCCACTTACCTTATCATATATATTCTTTGTTACCATAACTAGTTTTTCAGGCGCATTATCTACGTAACGCAACCACTTGGAAAAGGCAGACTGACACATTTAGCTTCAGAGGGTTGGTCTTTATCCCGTGAACCCAGTTTCAGCTATTTACGTTATGGTTATCATTTTTGTCGCGAGTCTAAGCCGCCATGAATGTCAATCAAACTAGGTCTTTCCTAACTCAATCCAAATTGAACCGTTCTTCCACTAGTATAGGCCTCGCAATACCGATATTGTTTCAGTGCTTCCAAGCGAATTCATGGGCAGTCCTAACTCGTGGAAGCTATTGTCAGCGGAAACCCTTCAGTTTTGCGGTGTTTCGAAGGTAAAATAGGGAATTACATGTTTAGTTACAATATATTAGCATTGTTTTGTCTTCGAGAACTCAAGCGTATTGTTTGAAGCGTTTAGGGACAGATCCCTGTGTTCGCAGCTTGTAAAGCTTGCCACAAATTTAACAATACAATGAAGTAACAAATATGTTATGGATATAGAACTGTCTGCCGGCGTGTGTTTTCCTCAAACCTACAACTTGGGAGTCTTCAAACGTAATTTAAACCAGCTTTATAGATTATAGCTTATAGCGCAATCCGCATGGTGCCTCGATGAGCGTGGTTTCGCGAGCTAAGGTGGATTCGCCTTTTCTGAGTACATTTGGTCTCTCAGCACAGTACCGTATTTTCTTAAAAAAATATTTATATACAGTAGGAGACTTAGGATACGTAACCAGAGTATACACTTCCGGTTGAAAGAAATAATGAACAGTCAAAATAATTGTCAAATTACTGTTGGATATCGTGATAACGTTTTTTGTCCGACCCCGGTTTTCACCACCTCCAGTTACCTGAAATCCGATAAGTAACCTTCGGTTACATGTCATATTTACATGGCGTAACCGAAAGGTAACGTTGGGGTTGTTGTAGCTGGATAGGGTGGAAACGGGCCCGAGTCTGGCACAATGCATTACTTTTCAAGCTAACGGCCTTACACCCGACCTGATTGACTGGATCGCATAATTTCTGCATGTCCGCAACATTAAAAGTTTTGGTTGACGGTTGTTGCTCCAAAGTCATGTCAGTGAATGCCGGTGTACCGCAAGGTTCTGTGTCGTCCCCAATCGTTTTTCTGCCGCAAATTAATAATCTATTCAATTTGGACAACATTGTTTGCTACGTTGATAGTCTGCGAAGAGTGTGATTTCGCGAGGTGAGGTGTGTTTGGTTTTTCTGAGCACTTTCGAGTCTCTCAGCACTATTTTGTGGTTTCTCTGCCTATGTCACGGAAAAAAATGTGAAATAAAATAGTTTTTGTATAACTTGTAAAACATATACTACTATTGATACCCTTTTTTATGAAACCTGACATGGATGGCTAATATATTAGACCAATACACCACATTCCCGAAGGAATTAGGTGCCATGCCAGGACCTTCCCTTTATGAGCACGGCTACATTGAACTGGGTGGAAAACACGGACAATTTTTCATTGCCGCTTCGACCATCTTTTCATCCAATGCGGTGGTACCAACCCGGGCGGGCTTAAACCCTACCACCTAGTAGGGGAAGGGGATCTACAGTTTTACATTGACTCCGAACCATGGAGCAGCTCGCATTCGTGATGAAAATGCACTTATCGAACTCGGAAAGAGAAAGACAGTGGTGCATGTCGGTATTGAACCCAGAGCCGGTAGTCTCAGTTGTCACCTAAATTGGCGTTACGGCAAACCGATCGACTGGCGTTTTCAAATGTATGGAGAAATCTAAGAGCGCGCGCAGCGGGCGTTAAGCGAACTAACATTTGCGAGTCCGAGCTTGATTTGACAGCTTACTCAACGTTGCCGTAAATACGTCGACGTTGCGGTTTAAGTCCACTCCGCGTTTTCATACAAATCGGAAGTCCGCGTTTGACTTTGACAGCTTGAAGAAGTAAAACCACAGAATATCTAGTAAAAACTTGTATAGAGTTTGGAGAAAACGCCAGTCGATCGGTTTGCCGTAACGCCAATTTAGGTGACAACTTAGACTACCGGCTCAGGTCTCTGGTACGCTAGGCCAGTCCTCGCGCCACTAGGGTACGAGCCGCTCTAATCGAACTCAGAAATAGAAAGAAAGTGGTGCATGTCGGGGCGAGGAAACCCAGACCTCTGGTACGCTAGGCCAGTCCCCGCGCCACTAGGGTACGAGCCGCTCTAATCGAACTCAGAAATAGAAAGAAAGTGGTGCATGTCGGGGCGAGGAAACCCAGACCTCTGGTACGCTAGGCCAGTCCCCGCGCCACTAGGGTACGAGCCGCTCTAATCGAACTCAGAAATAGAAAGAAAGTGGTGCATGTCGGGGCGAGGAAACCCAGACCTCTGGTACGCTAGGCCAGTCCCCGCGCCACTAGGGTACGAGCCGCTCTAATCGAACTCAGAAATAGAAAGAAAGTGGTGCATGTCGGGGCGAGGAAACCCAGACCTCTGGTACGCTAGGCCAGTCCCCGCGACGTCCCTACGAGTCGCTACGAATTTTCGCTGCATAATCCAGACGAATAGTATTTCAACGAGCTTTGAGTCGGAGGCGGCGCGGAGGTGGCGACAAACAATACATGTAGTACAATAATACGGTGGTGTGCGTGCCAGTGAATTATTCAACGTTTCAGCACAAGCAGAGCCGCGCGACACGGACGACGCGACGCGACGACGTGAATGCACAGAGGTCAGTGAACTCGACTCGTGAAAATTGTACGGGGCGTGTTTTTATTTGTACAGTACGTAATTTGTTTTGCTTAGTCGCGTGCCGCTCGTAGGAACATTTTCTACATAAATCTGTGCAAACATTCCCCCACAGAATCGAATACCGGTACTTCGTAACAGAAGGGCCACTCTAGTGGCAGCTGCGGGGACGCATCATAAAGTCCAAAAAGCGCAAAGTCCAAAACCCATACCGTCCAAAACACTTGTGAATACGAATACATATTTTCAATTTGGTTAGGTTAGGTTAGATTATATGCATATTATACACACGAAAAATACATACTTTTGGACGTTCTTGGTTTTGGACCTTATGCTTTTTGGACTTTATAAATGCGGCCCGCAGCTGCGAGGACGATAGCGGAAATTACAGTTAAAGTGCAGCCATCTTGGAATATTGGCCGATCCCTGGCTAGCACTATAGTTATTCTGTGCCCTGGCTGGAGTAAAGACGACATTTTATATTTTTTTCTCTGCAGGATACTTATGGGAAACGCAAGGGATTTATCGCCATATTCAACCAGAGAGTCACTGTGTGGTGGTGTGTCTAGTTTAAATACTGCTAAATTTAATAAAAGTAACTATTGAAAAAAGGCATCCTACGAGAAATAATGTTATTGATTGGAAGGAGCGTCCGTCAGTTAATTTATATTTCATCCAGGCCAGACAGGACTGAAGTTCGTCCGGATCGGCTCTAGCTCACTTCACGTGAAACATTCGCAAACGTGACAGCATGGATATAGGCACATTCAACCCCGTGCATTCCCCTAGCCCTAGACTCTAGACGAGGAATGTGATTTCTGGATTCTGAGAACAGAATGCTTAGTAATATTTTTTCTACATGTAACTGGATATGTATGGCTCATACCAAAGTGACCGTCAGATATTAGCCAAACACATCACATGGGAACTAGGTGCCATGCCAGGACCTCCCTTATACTGCTCGGCTGCATTGAACTGGATGGAAAACACGGTCAATTTTCATTGCCGCTTCGACCATCGTTCGTTCAATGCGATGGTACGAACCCGGGCGGGATTAACACTACCACCGAGTAAGTAAAAAACCAGGGCCTACAGTTTTACCTGGAATGCGAACCACTACCAGCCTCAACGGTTGAGAATGGTCACCCATCCGGAACCCAACGTGCTCAGCATGTCTATTCCTGACATTCAATCAGGAATCCTGAGTCTAGAAAACCGCTTTTATAGCGATTTTCAAAGCGAGCTTTTCTACGAAAAACCTTGATTAATTTAAAAAAACTATGCTTCGGAATATTTTCGTCAAGAAAACCGCTGCAAATGCTGTTTTCTAGACTCAGGATTCCTGATTCTTGATTACTGAATGCCAGGAATAGACCAGCAGAGGTGCTGACAGGTCCAAAAATTTTGAGAGTTACAGCGGTACAGCGCACCGGTTGTTCCACGTGACATGTCCATACACGTGACAACTACAATGACGCTAATTGACATCGCACGTGACTAAAATGTAGAATTCCAAGGCCACGCTCCAAATAATAACACTGGGAAAATTTTACTTCGCCGCATTTTAACCAATTGAGAGGTAGTCAAACTGTTTTTAGACGGACGGACGGGCGGACAGCGGAGGCTTAGTAATAGGGTTTCGTTTTCACCCTTTGGGTACGGAACCCTAAAAATTGATAAATTAATAAAAATAAAAACGTGATTTTTGTGTGTTTTTTGGTGTTAAATCTTTTACTATGGTACGGAACCCTTCGTGGGCGAGTCCGTCTGGCATGTGGCCCTTTTTTTTATTTAGATTGTGGGTTCAAATCCCCGCCCCGTTCATGCATCACTTTCTTTCTCTTTCCGAGCTGGATAAGTGCGTTTCGTTACGAGCGCCTGATATGAGAGCCGTTGTCGCCTATTTTTAACAGACTTCAAAAAAAGGAGGAGGTTCTCAATTCGTCGGAATCTTTTTTTTTTTCTAAAACTATGGAGGAGGAAAAACACAAACTGTTTTCACGTTTGTTGTTGTTTTTTAGCGGGAGTTAATTTATTTTATTGTTGTTATCTCATCAGAAAATATTATAAAATACGAATATACATATAATAATAACAATAGTAATATATAATAATAATAATATAACTAGTGGCTCTCTGAGCCTTCGTCTTCGTATGTCTTCTTCGTATGTCTGTCTTTTTAAACACTTTTGACATTTAAAACTTTTTTTAAAACTGGCTCGACTGAAATGTTCTACATAAATATTGAACCTGCTTGCAACAATTCACGAGAATCGGAGAGGAGAACAACCGGACAGACATACCACATTTAATTTTTTTTCGAAATTACTCCGCCATTATTAACTAAAGTATTTTTGCCCAATCTTCAAACGAGACCTTCGTTACGGTCGATCAATAACAGTTGAGCAACGCCATTTAACTTACTGCCAAGAGAACCATCTCTGGTTATAATCCGGGAGGTCACGACATTTTTGGTCACGATAAGGTAAATGGCTGAATCTGGGTTCACATGTTAGAGACCAACCCTCTGATGCTAAATATGTCGGTCTGCCCGTGCCAAGTGGTTGCGTTATCTAGATTGGCTATATAAAATAGATGCTGGTATGTACGTGCTGATGAATATACTGATTGTCTGGAAACATTGATGCCTATTAATTATGCAACAATAACTAGTCGGTTTTTTAATTACATACTTAAATATACCTAAAGTTATATCTGTAACCTAAATCGCCTATAACTACGAAATACAACCAAATGTTTGTTCAGTTTTTGTATTGCTAAGCAAGTATGTACTGATACTTTCATGCTTCGGTATGTGCATCCATTTACCTTATCATATATATTTTTTGTCACCATAACTAGTTTTTCAGGCGCATTATCTACGTAACGCAACCACTTGGAATAGGCAGACAGACACATTTAGCTTCAGAGGGTTGGTCTTTATCCCGTGATACCCGTTTCAGCCATTTACGTTATCGTTACCATTTTTGTCGCGACCTCCTATTAACTAATATTAACTAATATCTAACTTATATCTATTAGTGATAAATTTAAATAAATCCGTCCTTATTTACCTACTAATAAACCCCGGAAACGACAGAACCAACGAATCAACTGGAGTCTCATGTAGAACATCGGGCTCGTATTCTGAAGACGCAGGTTCGAGTTCCGTTTCAGGGAAATTCGTGTGTCAGATGATTTCAAAATGAAACATCAATATTTAACTTTTACCCAACCAACCCGAAATCAGAAAAGGACGGAACATTAGGATGCCGATAATGAAGGCCGGGCGAATTGGAGCGATTCACGAAGTTTTCGGCAGGACTGACCCTTTTGGCGATGACAGAGACGGATCCAAGGCCGTTAAAGTGGGGCAGCAGTGTCGCAGAGACCGCAGCGGGAGCGGGGGCCGAGGGAAGGGGGTGGACACAGGAAGAGGGGGGGGGGGTGGACACAGGAAGAGGGCAGGCGCCCGTCGGCTCGGCGGCACTAGCGATTTATAGCTTCCATGGAAGCACATGCCCGGCTACATCGATCGCCCAGTAACAAACTAACGATAGACATAGTGGGGGTGAAAAGGTGCGACGCCTCGGCGTTCGATAATCGAGGTTAAGCAACGATGGGTGCGGCTACTCGATGGGTGACCGTTTCCGAACGTTGGGGCTGGATATGGTTCGGATTCCACGTAAAACGGTAGTGCCACTTTCTTACTTGTAGATGGCAGGGTTAATTATGCTTGGGTACGGGACCAAGGGACTCGTGTAAGGATTTGACAAAATAATCTGTATGCCCGATAAAATATCCCAGCTACCCTTAGAATCGGTCTATACCACAGCTACAGGTCGAGACAACGGGACACAAGATGTCTAAAAGCTTATCATGTAAAAGTGTTAAACCTCACAACCAAACAAACTGAAGACGCTTGACGGAAATCGCATCAAGCCATATTTAGCCAAGCCAAGCATTACTTACTTTGTAGCTTTGTGCTACAAAGCAGATAGTTTTTAAATTATAATTTATCTTTTCTGTGTATCTGATTTTAACAAATAATGCTAACAGACACTTGATGACCGTAGAGGAAACGAATAAATAACAAAATAACATCCATCCATCGCATTGAATGAAAGAAAGTCGAAACGGCAATAAAAAATGTTCGTGTTGGGCACTCAGTTCCCATGTCAAGTTCCATGAAATAGACATTGCGTGCATGAAGGATACTGTCAACAGCGTAGAAGAAAAAGTTGAATGAGGCACGGCGAGAAACTGCAGATTACTACAATCTGCGCAGCCGAAGTCCTTACAGGAAGTTAACTTCCTACAGGAAGAAGCGAGATTCAGGTCGCGCCGCGAATCCTGATGACATCCGCAACGGGCCGGATGGAAATGCTGAGTGGAAGAAGTCATCCGAACACTGTTTCGCTTTGTTTGTGGTTCTAATCATAGCAGTATCTGAATAAATGTCTTCGGTGCCTTTGTCACACTAGTTGTCCTGATGCAATTAATCTTATTATTAAAGCTGGATTGATTTTTAGGGTTCCGTACCCAAAGGCTGAAAACGGAACCCTATTACTAAGCCTCCGCTGTCCGTCCGTCCGTCCGTCCGTCCATCCGTCCGTCTGTCCGTCCGTCCGTCCGTCCGTCCGTCCGTCCGTCCGTCCGTCCGTCCGTCCGTCCGTCCGTCCGTCCGTCCGTCCGTCCGTCCGTCCGTCCGTCCGTCTGTCCGTCTGTCACAGGGCTGTATCTCAGTAACCGTAACAGATAGATAGCTGAAAATTTCACAGAGTGTGTATTTATTTTGCCGCTATAACAACAAATAGGTAAAATTCAAAAAAATATTCAAATTAAAGGGGGCTCCCATACAAAAAACGTGATTTTTTTGTGTTAAATATTTTACGAAGGTACGGAACCCTTCGTGTGCGAGTCTGACACGCACTTGGCCGGTTTTTTATGCAGCTATTTTTCAGTTATAACAGTAGGTTCGTTTACTATGATGCATTTGAACGGCTTTTCGCGGCCTAGTTTCCTGAATCAATTCCTGCTCCGTATCGAATTCCTCTTTATCCTCCTAAAGGGGGAGCAGCCGCACGTCGCCTCCCTCCCGTCCACCCACGCCAGGGGGCGCTGCGACGTCGATTGTACCCAAGGATGCCACCAATACCCACACTTACTTACTATTAACTTATTCTGTGCCACACATGTCATACCAAAAGACGGACACACCGAGATAACAATTTACTTTTAAACAATTCAATGTTTACACAAAATTCTGATTAACCCGAAAATCATAATTTTGATAAAAAAAATTAAAGTTGGAAATATATCGAACAAAATGTATTACAAACGCAAGTTAAATATATCTATCTGCCTTACTGAACATTTCCTGCATCTACAAATATCCGCTGCATACTTAAAAAACAATAAGAGTTTACTCATATTTGTAAGAAAAATTGGATATTCGAAGAATTACATAATGCGTTCCAAAATATAAACATAGAAAGTGTATAGAAAGTGTTCCTAAAGAGACAGTAATTTCGATTATTTTATTGAAAAAATATAAACATTACATGATAGAAGCATTTAGGGGATATTCGATTTAATTTCGATTTGTTTTGTTTGTTGCATAAAAAATCATAATACATATACACAAAACGTAGTAGGGTGTGCATTACTGAATTAAAAATAATGTATTTAAGTGAACCAATAACTAGATAAGAAAAAAGAAAAAAATGTGACGTGTTTAATGATACGCTGACGTCAATTTTATGTTGACTTTCGTCAAATCTTTCGTGCACTAGTAAGTTGTCTATCCGATTTGGCATTGACCTTGCAGCGGTCTCCTCGCGCCAATAACGAGGGATCGCAGCAATAGATCGTAACCGGATAGAGGGTTGCACCAGTGTTTTAATTTTGGTTGCACCGAGTATTCATAATATTAGGTTGGGGAAAAAGTTTCTTCGCATTTTTTAAGAAAATTCAAAACATTTTTTAATATGGTTTATTTACATTTAACTAAAGTATGTAGGTACCATTTTGTTCGATAACTTTTTGCCATCTTGTAGGTAGGGACATGAGATCCCATTGCTATAGAAATATTGGGACTTCTGATCAATATACCGCGACAAGTGGTTTTGGTAGTCCTCTCGTGATGTTAACCTGACACTGCCTAAAGAATTCTGAAGAGACCTAAACAGGTGGAAATCTGAAGGTGCAAGATCAGGACTATACGGCGGATGCATTAACACCTCCCAGCCAAACTCTCTTAGTTTTTGCTGAGTGGCTAAAGATGTGTGAGGTCTAGCGTTATCATGATGAAAAACCACACCCTTCTGTTGATTAATTCCGGCCGCTTTCTCTCAACTTCTTGCTTTAATCTCATCAGTTGTTCGCAGTAGAGTTCAGAATCGATGGTCCTGCCTGGTGGTAACAGCTCATAATGAATAATGCCCTTCCAATCCCACCACACACACAGCATCACCTTGTTGCGAGTTAACCCGGGTTTCGCCACAGTCTGTGAAGCTTGACCGGCCTTTGACCACGACCTTTTTCGCACGTTCTTGTCGTACGTGATCCACTTTTTATCACCAGTTATCAGCTTCTTCAAAAATGGTTCGGTTTCATTACGTCGTAATAAAGAATCACAAATGAGTACACGGTTCATTAGGTTTCTTTCAGTGAGCTCGTGAGGTACCCAAATATCGAGCTTTTTTGTGTACCCAGTTTTTTTCAAATGCGCCAAAACTGTTTTGTGGTCAATTCCTAGTTCTTCAGCTACGTCGTAACTACTGATATGCCGATCTTGCTCCACTTTTTCAAAAATGGCATCCATTTTATCCGTAATAGGGCGACCAGAGCGACGTGCATCTTTGACATCAAAATTTCCGGATTGAAAACGCTTAAACCAAATTTGTGCTACTCTCACAGACACTGCACTAGGTCCATAAACATCGCAAATTTTTTTCGCGGCTTGCGTTGCATTTTTACCTTTTTTGTAGTAAAATTTTAAAATGTATCGAATTTCTTCATTAGATTCACTCATTTTGACAGTACGAAAAACAAATGAGAATCACACATTGTCCTAATTTGAATTTGGAATTATGTTCTTTAAAATTTAAACTTTCAATGATACCAAAACCAGCCAGATACAAATAGTATAGCCAAAGAGATTTTATTACAAGTTCATACATACTATAATGCGAAAATACTTTTTCCCCGACCTATTATTTTTGAGAGGTTGATTGATCATGATTGATGAGGATGATTGGTCATGATACATCTTGATATTTTACAAATTATGCATACCTGTGCAAAAAAAATATTTTAGAAACTGCTGCAATTCGATTGAACCCCAAGCTGTAATCCAAGTGCAACGCATAACAACTTTGAGTGAAGATACATCAGTCAAAATCCAACGTTTTGGGTGCTCGGGTGCTCCGATTTGATAAATGAGGTAATGAGAGGGTAGTTCACTTTGACATTACCTTGGTATTCTGGTTATCGATCGCAGCGCCACAAGGAATGAGAGGCACGATATAAAAATTTCTCGAGTATACACATCTATTTCCTTAAGCAATCCGTCAATGCACCAGAAGAGGTCGGAAGATATTTGCTAATTCAGCGAGGATTCAGGAGTATGTATACTGTACGTTGCACAGCTCGTAGCTCAGTGGCGGATGGACTTGCCTTGCATCTCAGAGGTCTGGGTTCAAATCCCCGCCCCGTTAATTCACCGCTTTCTTTCTCTTTCTGAGTTGGAAAAGTGCATTTCGTCACGAATGTGAGCTGTTTCTGGTTCGGATTCCATGTTCAGGTCCCCAGGGTTAGTACGAAAAGCTGATTTTATCCGTATTTTCCATCCAATTCAGTGTAGTCGTGCTAATTCATCATCACATCGAAGGTCCTGGCATGGCACTTAATTCCTTTGGGAATGCGGTGTGTTGGGCTTATATCATGATGGGTGTATTATTGTGCATTAATGCCCAGTTACATAAAAAATGTTAATTAATCAGCGCAAAAATGACCTCCTGGAAGTAGAGCTATAGTAGGCATCCCCCGCCCGGCTGCCGCAATCATCACCTCCCCCGTATTGTATTGGGATGCGCTAAAGAGATACCAACGTTTGGCGTTTATTTTCAGACTCGTCCATCGGCACGCCAGCCGCCACAAGCCGCCACAAGCCGCCACAAGCCGCCACAAGCCGCCACAAGCCGCCACAAGCCGCCACAAGCCGCCAGGCTCGAGGCGGATGTGCGGGTGCTATACGATTTGTTTGTGGCATTTGTCGATCAGTTTGGGCCTTTTGATGATCCTACTAATCAATGGCATAGACTATTCGATGCACATGTTTTGTCTCGTTAGATATTGACGCTCGGGTTAATAGAAATCTATTTCAATCACTTAATCAGAGTCGGGTGTCGCTCCGTTTTGAAATGAGAGCGTAAGTACGTGCGATGTGAACACGTCAGCCCTTCTTATAGCGTTAATAATATTGCCCCAATACTGAAAAAAAAATAGAGCAGCATCCAGAACGTTGCGTTTTAACCAATGATTTTTACAAGGAATGTGATATGTATGTATGTATAATCGACCGTCAAGCAAGGACACATTAATTGAAGAAAGTGCCTAGTAAAAAAAACTACTTTACAAATAAACTGCAAGGCTGGACCCGAACCAGCAAAACATACCATTCGCGGGTATTACGTCTACGAATTTTGCCACCGGCTGTGTACCCATAATTAGGAATTCTTCTACTTACCTTCCTGCTTGGCACGAAAAAGTATAGTCAGAAATCGGTAATCTTTCAGTCGAGAAAACAGCTTTTATAGCGGTTGTCAAAGCGATTGTATCGACGAAAAGATTTCCGAGCACGGTTTTTCAACGATTCAAGGTTTTCCGTCGATAAAATGCGGTCAGCCGAAAAGCTAAATTGAATTTAACATTGGGGCTGAATAGAGAGAAGTCGGAGAGAAACATACTGTTTTTCGCGCCATTTACTAATGCTAATGCAGACAATAACAATATGATGCACTAACAACAATTTCAATGCAGAGCACACAAGCCCATGTGCATAGTTTTTTATTTCATGCTTAAAATGTTTTTAATGGTAACGAGATTACAATTTTCAAAATACTAATAAAATAACCATAAAATAAGTTTTTCAAATTAACGTTTCTTGTTTTAGCTTTCATGTAGCATAGTTATAGCAAGCAGAATACTCACGTCAGTAGAATAGTTGATATAAAACTCGAGTTTTGAATTTAAATTGGGCCAAATCTTATTAATATATCGCCCGTTATCAATTTATAAGATTAAATATAAATTATGATGTCAAAATATGTTTGAAGTTAATTTAAAATAATTGACCTATTTTTGCATACATCGGTGTTAACACCATTATAAAGGCAATTTACAACTTCCTTTGACAAATTCCACCGTACGCTTGAACGAGGTTCTAGTCTATAGCAAAACAAGTTTTTACTGCTAGTCTATTAGCATTTTAGGGCAGTAAGTACTATTATAATAAAATAATATAACCCCCCTCAACGCTCCACGGGGTTGCCAGTTAAAAGAAATCTGTATGTCAGAAAATTGCTGCCATAAAATGATCTGATTCCTCCATCATCAATCCATTCGGCAGAATACACTTTTATTGCTTTCTTATGGGCTCCAGCTGGGGTAAGGGAATGTCATCGGTCCACACTGGGCTTGAAAAGGATTTCCAATTTAGTAACGATTTCGAACGATCATTGTTTGATACGTCGTTTGTTATTCATAGGCTTTGCCATCCTCGGTTCAAGTCAGGGTTTATTTCTAAATCCGATAGAAACATCAGGGTTCAGAACCCACGTTTAACTGTACTTTAATAGGAATGTTATCCGCCTGGGTCGGTACCATCACATTGAATGAAATGTTGTCGAAGCTCAAAATAAAATTACGCGTTCTCTGACACTTCGACGTAGTACCAAAGATAATAGTAATAATTACCTCACTGAAATAAATGTGACTGAAGCCGGACTTGAATGCGGTGGGAATATAGTTTAGGGTGGTTCCGAACGTGTCCAACCTGTACAAAGTTTCTTTTGTCTGGTGTTTGTGCCTTTGAGGCACTCATTAACTTGATAAGATAGGTTAATTGATTTTGTTGTAATAGCTATTAGAGTTTGATACAACATATATAACAAGTTTGTACCGTCATTTTGAAGTGTCAGAGCTATTTATTAGGAGTCTTTTTAATATATTTCTTTTAGTTCCAACCCTTTTCTCTAAGTAATATGAAAAGAAGGGTTCCATCTCTAAGGAATAATAAAGTTTTTATTAGTAGAGATTTTCTCTACAAGATAGCGATTGGAGAGGCTCGCCAACATTAAAACATAAATTTTTGCAGTAATCGTTTCGACATCAATGGGGCAGTAGGGGCGACTTTTTTGGAATCGCCAACTGAGTTGTCATTTTGACAAAGATTAAAAAATATTTACACGTGAAAAGCTAGAAAAGTCATAATCTGTTACTTTAAACATAGCCCAAAATTTAAATTTAATATTTGATACTGGTATAATTTCTGGAAAAGATCGAAGACAAATTTTTATGCTTCCAATTTCTCGTATGGGTTTGCAATGATATCTTCTTCTGTGAGATATGTTGCAGAGAGATGCATCATTTGATTTATGCTTGCGGACTGTTATTATATTATGGTATTATATCTCTAAGATTTTCATTCAGACCGCATTCTAAGGGCCGAGTGCACGAACGGAAAAAAAAACCAAATCAACGTCAACGTACGATTAAACACGTCACTTTGTAAGAACAATATGGAAAGAACTCCATACGGTTCACTAAAAGTGACGTCTTTGAACATTGATTAACTCAGCCATCTCTTCGTGCAATTGGGGATTAGAGATGCTTGCGCACAATCATCCTGACTGATTCGTTACTAATTGAGAATTTCAACGAAAGATTGCCACAATGATCAACCCTCATCCACTTAAAATGAACTCTATATTCGCATCGATCATGCCATGGGAGCTGTCAACAGCGTAAAGTGACTCGACGTCCACTCGCCCCGTTTCGTCCCCACGGAATACCCACTGTTTGTCATACACTCGGACTCTGTGTGCTTTCCGAACGCGACGCCATAGCAATTTGCAGCGAAACGTGGGAGGGAGGGGTCCGAACATGACAGCAGCAAATACAGGCCGCTTTAATGAGCCTTCTGTTTCAGTGTTTTAGTCCAATTTAGTCCAATCGATAAGACTCGCGGTCTTATCGATTGGACTATCGGTTAGGACCGAGAAGGCACAGAAAAGTGAGTGGATCAACTGGCTGATGCGATTAAATTGCTGTCTTCAATCGCCTTGATAATTCGTCTAGAAAATATGCCGTTAAAAAACCTAGCCTAACTTTTTAACTCAAGGTTATTTCGAGGTCCACCCAGGCATACGCACTGCCATATTAGCACCATTTAGGTTAGAATACGCTTGAATCACCTTCCAAAGCGAAGAGCCGCGCAGTATGTAAAACGAAATTGTAGCCTTTTTTGCAAAGAAGTTTTATACGTTTGGGCACTTTTATGAATATCAGAGAAATTTACGATCAACTCGCAAAATATATCCATATTTCCGATTCGCGTACTGTTCCTATGTAGAAGTGTTGTGACCCATATTTGGCGAATTCTTATATTGGAAGAAACACGAGATAACTTTGTTTTATTTTTATTGTATCTACGCCTGTATTGTAAAGAAGATTATTCGGCACATCGACCGAAAAATTGTTTGTATATTCGTAGATTTTGTGGATCATTTGCAAAGTTTTGACCTATGAGACCTTTTGTAAGATGTCACGTGGTGACATTTTATAGAAAGGTTTTTTTTTCTTTATTTTTGAAAATTACCAAAATCCTAGTAGTAAACTCTTTGTAACTTTTTATTTTTGTTGTAACGTAACAGTATTTAAATGTATTTATTCTTGAAAAAAAATACTTGCTGACGTTCTGCTTGTACATGTTGTGTTTGTTTTTTACTGAAAGTGCACTCAGGTTATTTTTTTATGTATTTATTTTTTCTTATATGAATGTTAGAGCTGTTCTTTGGTTGACAAACGTAATAAAAATTAAAAGCTAAGATGATTTAAAGGACTTATTACCTCCCAAATTCCCTAGAATAAGTAATACTATGACTAAATATTAATTTCTTAATTGGTTAAAAAAAAACTGACAGCAATTGAGAGCTTAGTTTTATTTTAAAAAGTTACTAGCAAACGCCCTTTCCAACGGTATACCACATGTCAAAGAAAATCATTCACTATGAGGTCAAAATTGGGGAAATGTGTCCTGGGGGTCCATTCAGGGCTAGAGTGAGTTCGAGTTCGGGAGTGAGTTAACCTAAAAATAGGTGGGAAATATATTATTATTTAAATAACGGAACCGTAATTTATACTTCCAACGTAATTACGGGACGGACCAGATTTTTACCAAACTATAATGATATTCAAGAAGTGTGGAAACTTTAACTATTTAAAAAAAAATTAAATTTTAAATTCGGCGCCTCACAATCTGACATTCCAGAAACCTATCAACTGTTTCCCGCCAAAACATTTCCTGCCTCCTACGGCCAAGGTGGCAAGTCTTTTTAACAGATTTCAAAAGAAGGCGAATTCTCAATTCAACCGCATTATTTTTTTTGGGTTGTTTACAAGTTTCTCGATATCTCCGCAAACTGTCAACCGATTTGAATAATTCATGTTCTCATTATTAGTGTATATCTCAGGGGGGTTGCTTTCAGTTTTCAAGAATACTACTCCTAAGGGTGGGAAATGTAACAGTTTTAAAAACCATTTTACCGATTCCAAGCACCCTGGATTAGAAGGCGGTACAAAATCACACCTGAAAAACCGGCCAAGTGCGAGTCGGACTCGCTCACGAAGGGTTCCGTACCATCGTACAAGATTTACCACGAAAATAACAGGTTTTTTGTATGGCGCCCCCCTTTAAATTTTATTATTTTATAATTTTACCTATTTGTTGTTATAGCGGCAAAATAAATACGTAATCTGTGAAAATTTCAGCTTCCTACCTATTACGGTTCATGAGATACAGCCCTGTGACAGACGGACGGACGGACGGACATCGGAGGCTTAGTAATAGGGTTCCGTTTTCACCCTTTGGGTACGGAACCCTAAAAAGTATGACGGACCGCTTTTGTCCGTTTGTAGCGCCTTCCACTTCAGTGTGCTTGGATTCGGTTCAATGTTTATTAAAACTGTTATTTCAGCTCCTCCTTTATTGTTGCAAGTTAACAATACAATACAACAAAATTTTCATTGCGAGTTTGTCGCTGAGTCAATCGAATCCGCAGAACGATCCACAAGTGCCACTTGGTACCCTGACCATCAAATTCGCACGCCAAGGTCTGCCGGCGGGAGCTGCTGCATATGTTATCGGAATAGAGGTAGTAGCGCCTGATAACGTCACTGCAGCCAGACTGAATCACCGAACGAGTGTTCGAGTGCCGTGACCGACTGATACGGGATATCCGTGTCATTGCGTAATGTGAATGTTTCTATTAGCTAAGTAAAATCAATGAAAGGTCGTAAGGATTCGGACTGTATTGATTTTATTGTATGTGCATGCTCAATGTTTACGGGTTTCCTCAGCGTCAAACTGAGGATCGGTAAGTGCGTCCGGCCGTCGGAGTCGTAGTGAGCACAGAACAATAAGGATGGTAGTGAGACATCTTTGGTGCCTGCTCAGTAAGAAGAGCGCTAGCTGCAACGGTTTCTAAGGTTCCTGACTATATAACAGCAATAACTCCGCCACTTAACAGGATGTCTTCCCGTGTATTCATACAACAAACACGAGTTAAATTCACAGATGAAAGTCACTCACTCACATTTTGCTTTTGCATGACGTCATCGCTGATTATTTTATGTTGTGTCTTCGTCATTACAATCATTACAAAGGGACAAGACGAGTCGCGAGTAGCTGTCATATACTATGAGAAGAAGAGTGCAGTATTCACCGGTAAATCACAGGTGACTGTGAATTACCTGCGAATGTAAATTTAAATATTAAACCCACTGTAGGGTTAATCTTGAATTTCACTTCTACCAGCGGCTCACTTGCGAAGAAGAGTCGTATTAGGCATAGTTTTTTTACATAATTAGTGGTGACAGTAATTCGTGTGAAAGCTTTTCGTTTTCTTTCTATGAGTAAGAAGGCTGAGCTCGCTGCATTTCTTCCAGTGCATGTCGTAAGACGAGATTAAGGGATATGTCGTTCCTGGTTCGACCCTTTCTCCTACTAGGTGGTATAGGGATTAAGTCCGCCCGGATTGGTACCATCGCATTTAATGAACGATGATCGAAGCGGCAGTTATAATTGACCGTGTTTTCCATTCAGGTCAATGTAGCCGTGAAACATAAAGAAATTCCTGGATGACACCTTTCGCATGTGGTGTGTTGGGCTAATATCGTGACAGTAGGTGAATGTGATGTGAATGTCCGACTTAGGGCCGAATGCACGAAAGGACAAAATCAACGCCAACGTATGATCAAACACGTCACTTTGTATGGACAGTATGGAAGGAACTCCATGCGGTAAACTAAAAGTGACATGTTTGAACGTTGATTAACTCAGCCGTCTCATCATGCAATGGGGGCTAAATCGCCTTTGGTTAAACCTAATGGTTAGTCCGGTGATAATAAGAGCAAAACATTTTGACAGTACACTCTGAATACGACTACTAGTGGCTTAGCAAAAATACCTAATGTGGCTAGTGACTGTGACATTACGGAAGACAAAATTGATGAAGTCACATCTGTCGCTTTCACAACTAAAAATAAAACATAAATCATTCCCATCAACATTCTAGGAATTTCCGATAACGTTGGATATAAGAAATGCATGGTTCTAAATATTGCCTACGCACCGTCCTAACGACACCGAAACCTAATTTAGGTTTAGGTCATTCAGTAGTGTCTCGGCTACTGAAATCGGCTAGGTACCTACCTACCTATTAAGTTAATATCAAAATGGAGTTTTGCATAAGCCGTCATACATATTCCCGGAATGAATCTAGTCAGGATTCGAGCTGTAGACAGGGGTGTTGGCGCAGCGGGCCTGCAGTTCATGCTCTGTGTCAGAGCCTGTAGTCTCACCTACGCCAAACCGATCGACTGGCCGAGTTTGATTTGACAGCTTACTCGACGTCGGCGTAAATACGTCGACGTTGCCGTTTACCGCGACTCCGCGTTTTCGTACAAATCGGAAGTTCGAGTTTGACTTCGACAGCTTGAAGAAGTAAAACCACAGAATAAGTACTAAACATTTGTATGGGGTTTGACGTTTTTACGTATCGTTCCGTAAACGCCGATTTAGGTGAGAGCTCAGACTGACCACCTTGATCCAGTGTCGACAGCTTCGTTAGTATGTTTTGAGATGGTCATTCCTTGTGTGCGGTTAAGTGGAAATGGTCATGCGGTCAAATTTTCACACATATTTTAATACCGTGCCATCGTGCTAAAAATAATACAGATTTTCAACAAAATCAATATAGCTGTTCTGTTATGGACCGTCTAGTCTACGACCGTCTTACGATTGTAGACTAGACTTATACCTACTAGGTAAATAAAAGTACATAAACACGTTAGCGTCCTATGGTGTTATATAAGCAGCGCTGTACGTACTCAAGGGCCTCACCTAAAACCACGGTCGCTCTCCGTCCTAAAACCAACGTTTTTCCGTCCAATTTTCAAAGATTGTCCGATCCCGTTCGAATCAGTTGAAAGTGAAGATTTAACTATATTTTTTTCATTTATGGCGTTTCATGGATAATAAAGATAGGCTTGGTGCTGGTGCCTAGGTAGTTCAATGCTCGAAATGTCAGTAAAGTTGTTTACGAAACATTACCTAATATTGATCACTTCATTCCTATGCTACTAAAACAATTTTCCAAGAATTGCGGGTAGTTAAGATCATCATGTTTTGAAGCAGAACATTTTAAAATGTATTTGTTATTACATGAAATTCATATATACACACAAAATAATATCACTACCTTTTGCGCAGCAGACAATAGGCAAAGATATTTTTTTTTATTTTTTTTTTTTATTTTTATTTTGAAATATGTTGGGTCTAACAAAAAGGAAGGATTATCCTTGTTTATTTTGAATCCGCCATTCGGCCACTGTGCAAAAGCGCCCCCGAGGAATTACTACACCACACCGCAAATACGAAAGCGAGCGAGCAGCAGCGGGCGGCGGCGCTCACCTGGTGATGTGTGCTCCGGTGGGTGACGAGCCGCACTCAATGCGTGCCGGGGCTCCGGGCCCGCGGCCGCGCCGCTGCTACCATCCCCTCACACGGAACTGGCTGGCGTGGCTATGCGCGAGGTGGCGTGCCGTCGCGTCGGGACCGCGTTCGCCGGACAACTGAGGGGCTCGCCGGCGCTCGCTCGGGCTCGCCGGGGCTGCCAGCGCGCGAACCCGACAGTTGCCGGTCCGCCCGTCTCGCTGGGTTCGCGCCTTACCTTTGTACAGTTCCCGCCATGATAAACGCTACGCATTGAAGACGCAGAGACCAGTGAGCGACCAGGAGCTGTATTTTTATCTGTTTGTGGTTCCGTACCCAAAGGGTGCCAACGGAACTAAAGACACTGTAAGGATTTACCAACATAATTGCAACAAAAGAAATGATTTTTCGGGTTTTTTCAACAGAGTTTGGTAAATGCTGGGTTAGGTTTTACCATGTCGTTGAGGTAAATCCTAAGATTTACCGAGAGAATGGTGGTAAAAGTGCGAAATTAACTATGATTTTAGAACAGTTTGAACTTTAAGCATTAAGAGTTGGTAAATGTTAGGTTTTACTGGTAAATCTTAAGATTTACCGTAGTTCGGGCTTTTACAGTAACATGTACATATAACAGGTTGTGTTTTTAGTTAGAACCGACAGCGGCGCGCGGCGGTGGGCAAGAAAAGCCCTGGAATATTGCTCTTTTACGTTTTGCGACGCGTCAAAAATTTTACGAAATCCCTAGAATGAGTCAGCCATCGTTTGATTTTCGGGATTGTTTTGTTATCGGAAATAATCTGCGAAGCCACGTAGGTATTAGATAAAAATAATATTTGTGTCGTGACGAGGAGAGTAAACTCGGATAGGCACATTTTTAGTTTAGATGGTTGCAAGCCACGTTTAAAAACATGAGAAGACCAGTATTTCGCATACGTAAAACTCAGAATAGGGTTTCGGTCAAATCGTAACTTATCGCGGAGTTGAGTTATGCTACATCAATCAAACTGATGTTTCGTTGCTGGGCGACTAAGCTCAATTTTGGCCGCTCGGTGCGGCAGCTGGCAACACCGTCCGTCGCGGCACGCGCTGCGAAGAAGACGCGCCGCGCCTGCGGGCGCGCGCCGCCCCCCCGCCCCGCCCGCGCGCCCTCCGCCCAGCTCGATACCGCCCGCCCTGCGCGCCGCCGCCCGCCCAACAGGTTACATGCGAGATGCTCTCTCGCGAGCGAGGAGGAACGGGAGTGGCGATCGGAGCGCATTCGTATGGCGGCAGCGCAGTCACGAATTAGGGTCGAGTGCACGAAAGGACAAAAAATCAAAATCAACGTCAACTACTGATCAAACACGTCACTTTGTGTGGACAGTATGGACTCTATGAACTCTATGCGGATCACTAAAAGTGACGTGTTTGAACATTGATTAAATCGGCCGTCTCTTCGTGCAACCGGGGCTTAGTGGACAAGTTCTGTAGTTAGTTCGCTTAGGAACTGGGAACGCACAACATAGAATGCTCTTGGACTAAAGGCGGGAACTCATTCGCGGGCACGGTACAAAAGCTATTGCGCTCTGGAACCTTCTCTGATTTTTAAAGAAAAAGACAGGCTCCGTGATGAAGAGGATGCAACATGTCCACAAAGCAGACAATGCGCATAGTGTTGGATATGATTCGTTGCTAAAAGTGTAGTCAAAAATTTAACAAAAATCAAATTGATTATAAAGCTTCATGGAACAGGCTATGTTTGATGACTAATATTTTTAACATGTTTTTATTTTATCGTTGAGTAATCCTCCTCCAAATTATTTCCAGCCTCAATAGCCCAGTAGCGCGACACTTCGGCGATCGCTCTCCGAAGTTAAGCAACGCTGGGTCCGGTCTGGTCTTGGATGGGTGACCATTCGACCGTTGAGAGAGGCTGGCCGTGGTTCGGATTCCACGTTAAACTGTAGGTCCCCTTCCGTACTTACTAGGTGGTAGGGTTCATCCCGCCCGGGTTGGTACCATCGTATTGGATGAACGATGGTCGAAGCGGCAATGAATATTGTCCGTGTTTTCCATCCAGTTCAATGTAGCCGTGCAATATAAGAAAGGTCCTGGCATGGCACCTAGTTCCCATGTGGTGTGTTGGACTAATACCATGACAGAAGGTGTGGTATTAGCCATCCATGTCCAGTCACATAAAAAAAAAATATATTGCATAAAACGAGCGAAAAATTCGAACTTTCGGACCATCAGGTATCAGACATCTAGTTATTAATAAACAAAGCTATTATGAGCAAACTTTTGGATATGTGACAAAAAAATATGGGCATGATCTTCTTTCCACGTTTGTATGGGAGTTGAGCGGGAATGCCCACCCTCCCCATACAAAAGGGGAAAGAAGATTACGCCCATATTTCTTGTCAGAGATCCAAAATGTATCCTAAAATAGCTTTATTTGATCGAACTAGATGTCTGATGACCATTGGCATTGTAAAATTGTGTTTGGTTTCTAAGTTATAAGGTCCGAAAGTTCGAATTTTTCGCGCGTTTTATGTAATAACTTTGGAGGTGGATTACGCAATGATAAAGTAAGAACATCTTAAAAAGATTAGTCATGAGACATAGCTTATTTAATCAAGATAATAATCCGTTTGGTTTTTGTTAGATTTTTGACTACAGCGGTCGGGGTTTACTTTTAGCTATAAGTCGTTTTGAAATCAAAATTTTCGTAAATCCTACCAAATCATACACTATGCACATTGTCTTTTTTGTGGACATGTTGCATCTTCCTGATCACGGAGCCTGTCTTTTTCATTGAAACAGAGATGGTTGTTCAGAGTCAGAGCCCAGAGCCCAGAGCGCAACAGCACGGTTTTGTACAGTGCCCGCGAATGAGTTCGTCCCTCCGGGTTGAGCCACCTTAAGTGCGGCATATGGCGCACGCCAGGACCTCACAAAAAAGGCTTCCGACGACACCCATGGGCTTGGGACTTTCACAGATGCTGCGAAAACCTTGCCGGCCGGCCGGGTGCTTCTTCACACCATTTTTGAAGGAACCCAGGCGGTACTTTGAGAGAAAAACTTCGGCAGAGAGTCGATTGAACCTTGAAGTTCTTACATGTCGTTGAAACTGGAGAACTTCAGTAGTGTAAGTGCTCGTCCCCATATTACGTGGCCAATTTTACCCACTTCTTGACCCCCTCCCTCCCCCTCTACCAGTTTCCGTAGTACCTTAAATATTTACATTAAATAGCTTCATATTACATCAATATTTCAGATCTTGGTGATGTGTGAACGGCACAAGTAAGGAGAATTAAAACCCAAACTCACAAGTACACGTTTTATTCTATTATTTTTCAAGAATTTATTTTATAATTTTGACTAATATTAATGACCGCGTAAATACTACGTGACTTAGCACTAAATTGTGACTGATCGCTGTCTTTTGTGACAACCCCTCCACCTAATTATGGTACGAGCCCTAAGCCCCCATACAAACGACTTTCTGTCGCCACGCCCGTCCTTCCGTCCCCGCTGTCTCTCGGTGTGCAGACTATCTGCAATCTCCGATCCATTAATCGGGTAATTATATTTGACGGTCCATTTTATGACCCCGCCGACCCTGGCGGTGAGTGACGGCGGGGGAGAGGGGAACGCCTCCAGAGGCTACGTGCCCTGGAACATGCTGGCGCGCCCGCCAAACGCACGACCCGCGTTTCTGTAGTTTATTGCACCCGATGCAACTGGTGCATCAATAATGCGCCCTGAGCGTGACCTGGGTCGGCCCGGGCCGTTGCGTAGCAACAACCACCCACCGCCACCGCACCTTCGCGCCCTGTCGGCGGAAACATTTGGAAAATACCTCACTTCGCTGGTGACTAAGTTTGGTGGGACCAAGTGGCCCCTGATTTCACCACCTCCAGCTACCTAAATTCGATAGTTAACTTTCGGTTACATTGAATAAATTGTTCTGGCACACATACAGGACACATCGATCGTCGGGATGGAAGTGGATTTAAAGATGGAGGGAACACCTCAGTAATATAAATAATCTAGTAATCTTCAAATTGTAAGGAAATAACGTTGTCTGTCCGTCAACGGACTACCATTGGATTCGTTTCGAGATCTCGACATTAGCGGCAGTAAAATGCTACAGCACTGGTCCGTGTATTAACCACTTTACCTGAGATCACGATACCTACTATGTATAGCTCTCATCGGCTTGAACTCATCTAATGGCGCATGCTAAGGCAACTTACATGAGCACCAGCCGTAGAAACTGACATCGTTAGTAATGCGGGTGCGCAGCCGTATTTGTCTATGGTCCACAACATTTCAACATTTCACAACGGACTACCCTCACCCGCTGTTGACACCGGACCATAGTTATTCTGTGACCGGACAACCGTAAGTAACCACCATAAGCAGTGGCGTAACAATAGGGTGGCAGGCCTGGCATAATGCTACGGGCCCCCGACCCAAGAGGGCCCCGGCCCAACAAAAATATTTTTTTACATTGTACCAGAGTATTTTATTTTATTTGAAAAGTATTTTTTTATAAGTTCTGCTTAAAATCCAAAGTAAGACAAATAAAGACCATAATACAATTTCAAGTTAATCGTTAAGCATGTCAACCAACCTAAACTTTGATGATGTTATAGACACTTTTGCGGAACCGAAAGCTCGAAAAAAATAATTTTCATAATAAATATCTTATCGAAATTAAATTGTTATTTTATTTTATTTTAAATGTATGCAGGTTTCCTCACGATGTTGTTCCTACACCGAAAAGCTAGCGAATAGATGATGATTGCATTAAGATATTCTGTTCTATGGATGAATGTGAAGTCTACAATACGCATTGGGCTAGCGTGGGGACTACAGACCATTCTCTCTCGCCTAAGAGAGGAGGCCTATGGCCATTAGTGAGACATATACAACGTGTAATTGAGTATGCTGAATATCTGGAAGCTTGCCACGGTCCCCAGATGGTATAGTTACCCACTGACCATAAATGCATAATATTGTTTCTGATATTGCTCCGACTAGTGTTGATGAAAATTTTCTCCAAATTATCAAACGTCGTCACTGGTGCCATTTCTTGCTGCCGAGAGCACAATATTGAGCCGGTCTGGCACCTCACTTGGCCCTTTACACAATATAGGCGTAGTGACACTTTCTGTACGAGGGAAAATGGATGTCAAAAGTGGCCCTTGTGCGTAAACGGTTTACGCGAGACGCTCCTGGGAGTCCGCACCGGAGCGCGCGCCTTATTGACGGTTCGGCGCGCCGTCAAATATCGACGGAAAATCTTAAATCGTAGAAGTACCGTGCTCCGGAGAGAAAACCACTTTGACGACCGATGTGAAAGCGGTTTTCACGACCGAAAGATTCCCGATTCCCGAGCGCGGAACTCCAAGAAAGCCTATTGATCGGCGCCACTGAAAAGTTACTAACAATGGGAAATAACGTGCCTTTGGGGTTGTATGGATACATTTCGGAGTTGGTTCCATCTCGAGGGACGGTTCTATGCGCGTCGTGCGAGTTGTGCGTTCGGACTATAGGAAGTTGGACTACCCCAGGGCCTACCTAAGGACGTGGTGACTACATTTCGTCGCACCGGCAACGAAAACTAGCAAAGCATGCTTGAAAGCGTTGGATTTTTAACCAGCATTTGGCCTATTCACTACTTAACCGCCCCGTGATATCACCCAATCCCTCTACCCATTTATTTAATAAATTAAAAGCTTAAAAGCTTAGTAAATTAAAAGCTTAAAGTGGACTGCGGTGGATGGAAATTCAAAATGATTATAATTTGAGTAGATTTGAATGTGACATATATGGTAGAATCTACTGTAAAGTAAGGACACATTAATACTACTTCTTGAAATATACTGGAATCCTGGACCATATACTTCACGTTATCTCTTGCTTAACGGTCGATTATACATATTGAAAAAAGCAGCGAACATGGAAGGACTGGAGCAGCAACTGAAACTAGTTTGCAACATACAATAGCGGTAGCGCCGGCGAGTGAGTTCGCTTACGTGTTCCCTTACTACTGATTTTCTTGAGATTCGACGACATGTTATAACACGTAAGAACTTCAGAGGTGCTATTTAGTGCAACGAAAATTCGATAATTCGCTTCCGAGTAAACGAACTAACTACAATTGGATAGAACTTTTCTACTAACTAGTAGCTAAGCTACGGTGCCGCCATACGAGCGAGTTTAGATCGCCTCCTTCCATGCTCGCTGGAAAAATAGCAACGTACTTGCTTACTACGAAAAAGTATGCTTTAATCAAAGTAGATATGTTTAGTTCACACCACAATTTCACACTGATCACTGGCACGAATATGTCCAAGGACATTCCTCTAGTTCTTGGATAAAGGTATCGAAATGTTTTTGATTTTTGGATGGACGCAAATACCTGTCGAAATAAAATCTGCCAAATTTGGAAGCGACACCTTTATTTCTCTCCTTTCATTACGTCTTGAGGATCTACAGCGTATTCCTTGTACTTCCGGCTGTTTCGTTTAGTTTTCATTTTACTGAAGGGCATCACATGCAGTAAGCTGTTGGTAGGTTTCATCTTCCGACGGTAGACTGCTCCCAGCCACCACCACACCGGCGGCACCGCCCTCCCTAGGCATTACTTATTCCGTGCCTAGGCATCGCGCCGCGGCCGGCGGCACAGCAGCGTGTGTATATTCTCTGACAGCAGCGCGGTGAACTTGCCAGGCTGGTAGGTCGGCATGAATGGCAAGAAGGAAGTCCACTGCCACCTACCGACAACGTAACAGGCTCACTACACTATCGAACAAGTTTCCATGCATAAAGTGAATAAAATCGGTATTAGGTACTGTGCAATAGGAATGCATGTAGCATACTACGGCCGATAAACTGTTTCCATGCTATTAATGATTTACTAGGTTTTTGAAATTTTGGATTCTAAAATATGTTATAGAAATCTATGTCTGTATGTTTTAATTTCTCTTATATACCTTTTATGTTGGCTAATAAACATTGGAAAAAAGTTGTCAGTTTTTAAGTTAATTTTCGTTTTTTTTTCCTAAAAATGCAGATATTTACATAAAAATCAAAACATACGGACATAGAATGAAGCTTTCTCAAGTGATGCTACTTTTTTATTGAAATCTAGCAACGTTTAGGGGTAGGGAAACGTTAGGGCCCGGAAAACGATTTCCGTGCAAAATTGTGCCTTGGCCAATGGACAAACAATGCATTTCTTAAAATTAGATTTACATAGATTAAAATCTTAGATTTCTTGTGACTTCACGACAGCCTTAAGAAGATTTGAAAACGAATTTATGGAATAAGAATAGTTTAAATTGTTTCCAAATATCTGTTTATGAAAAACAAAAAAACAGAGGCTGTGCTGGGGACTTAAGGTGCTCAGAAAAGCCAAATACACCTCGTCTCGCGAAACCACGCTCAACGAGGCACCATACCAGCGGATTTGCGGACTATTGCTGAGCTTTCGAGCTTGTACGATAAAAAATAACCTTCTTAATGAAATTCTTTTCGGCTAAAAGTGAAAATTTTCTCAAGTCGGAAACAAACATCAAAACGTGAAAAACAGTCGATATTTTTTTTTATATTCATAAAAACAATCTGTTTGATTATATATACATATATGTCACACTCTGATCGTATAACTGCAGCTTGTGTAAAAAAAATCTAAACATAAAGCATTTTAAAATAGCGCGTAAAAACTTTAAAATGGAATGGTCTTATAATCGCGAAACAACCAACCTCCACTCCAGAAAACCCGTCAATCATACAATTTTATTTTGCTTCAGGCAAATTCGCACGAGCTCAAGTGCCGAACGCATCCAACGTTACCTGCGGATGTAGGTCATTCCCGCAGGGAAGTCGTAGGTGTCTGCCGCCCTCGCCTCCCCCTCGCGCCCTACTCCCAGCGCCATCTGCCGCCCCCATGCCGCCAGCCCCCGCTCCTCGTCTGAGCCTGGCCAGCACGACACACCCCAGCCACATCACTACTAGCAGCACTAAGCTACGTACTAGGTACGATATGTATACTAGGTCACAGCATTTATGGCTGAATTATATTAAGAAATTATATTATGATTGAATATTTCCTCTAATATCTTTTAGACGCTTTATTTACACAGCTCGAGTGCACACGACCCTACGTTTTTGTTGGTATCTGTTAAGGCTACGCCGTCCACCCGTGGGTAAAAAATATTGCCCCAACACATTGACACAACGTGCTCACTCACACAAATGTAAGACATTTACACGGCGCACATTGGATCACGATGCACGGCGGACTTGGACTATGTAAAATATAAAACTTGCGTTAATTATGGGACACACAGTATAAAAAAATCTATAACCACAGATCGTTGCGTGCTAGGTACTACTGTACGTACAGGAACTGAGGTATAGGGTGCAGCCTGTAGTAAGCTCGGCGCCATGCGTCTCGTACTACTACTGTACACTGACCAGGTATGAGGTTGTCGAGCAGGCAGCCGGTGACGCCACCAACCAGAATGGAGGTGGACAGCAGCACCTGCAGAACGGCGTCGAGCGTCGAGACGCCGGTAGTGAGCTCGGCACCGTGCGTTGCCATCCAGCGCGTCAGCACGAGCGGAAAGAATAGGCTGAATCCGACTATGTACAGGTTGCGAGAGCTGTTCAGGTCGATGTACTGTAGTGCTGACAGACCTGTACAATTTCACGTGATTTCAAAAATGTTTTAACGTGTAACGTGATTGCAGTCGGTTTGTAGTGACCACAGAGCCAAGAATCACCCCACGCACTTTCATAAAGCCGTAGTCCTTTACCAACACTGCATGTAACGAAAATGCATCCCAAAATACAACGTTAACTTGCGTAACGGTAACGTTACGTGTATAATGGGACTTATTGCAAAAAAAAAATCAATTTCAATAAACAAAGGCAGGGAAATGGTACAGTCGAATAAAGAGTTAAGGATACACATCCGGTTGAATGAAAAGATGAACAGTCGAAATACTTTGAATTTTGGAAACAATTATAGGGTAACATGTAGATTCAAACATAGTTGAGGATGTCTACTCAGGAAGAGTAAACAAAACCATAACAAAATTAAATCGAAAGTTGCATATAAACACCATTAATTTTAACGTTTAGCCGGAAGTTTATCCTTTAACCTTTGGTTGACTGTACCTACAGTTTTACGTGCATTCCGACACATGAAATTCACTCATCTGACTCAGAAAGAGAAATAAACAAACGAGGCGGAGGTTCATCCTGCCGAATGAGAATCGAGGCCTCAGTTGTCGTTCATAAATCAAATCGCGGGCGCACCGAATGCCGCGATCATGCCGAACATGACGCAGAAGAGGCCGCCGACGATGGGCTGCGGGATGATGATGAACACGGCGCCCAGCTTGCCGAGCACGCCCTGCACCACCATCAACGCCGCCGCCCACTGCACCACGCGCCGCGACCCCACCTGCGCACACGGTGCAGATATAGCGTGACAAGAGCGGGCGCACCGAATGTTGCTATCATGCCGAACTTGACGCAGAAGAGGCCGCCGACGATGGGCTGCGGGATGATGATGAACACGGCGCCCAGCTTGCCGAGCACGCCCTGCACCACCATCAACGCCGCCGCCCACTGCACCACGCGCCGCGACCCCACCTGCGCACACGGTGCAGATATAGCGTGACAAGAGCGGGCGCACCGAATGTTGCTATAATGCCGAACTTGACGCAGAAGAGGCCGCCGACGATGGGCTGCGGGATGATGATGAACACGGCCCCCAGCTTGCCGAGCACGCCCTGCACCACCATCAACGCCGCCGCCCACTGCACCACGCGCCGCGACCCCACCTGCGCACACGGTGCAGATATAGCGTGAGAAGAGCGGGCGCACCGAATGTTGCTATCATGCCGAACTTGACGCAGAAGAGGCCGCCGACGATGGGCTGCGGGATGATGATGAACACGGCGCCCAGCTTGCCGAGCACGCCCTGCACCACCATCAGCGCCGCCGCCCACTGCACCACGCGCCGCGACCCCACCTGCGCACACGGTGCAGATATAGCGTGACAAGAGCGGGCGCACCGAATGTTGCTATCATGCCGAACTTGACGCAGAAGAGGCCGCCGACGATGGGCTGCGGGATGATGATGAACACGGCGCCCAGCTTGCCGAGCACGCCCTGCACCACCATCAGCTTCGCCGCCCACTGCACCACGCGCCGCGACCCCACCTGCGCACACGGTGCAGATATAGCGTGACAAGAGCGGGCGCACCGAATGCTGCTATCATGCCGAACTTGACGCAGAAGAGACCGCAGACGATGGGCTGCGGGATGATGATGAACACGGCGCCCAGCTTGCCGAGCACGCCCTGCACCACCATCAGCGCCGCCGCCCACTGCACCACGCGCCGCGACCCTACCTGCGCACACAGTGTAGATATAGCGTGACAAGAGCGGGCGCACCGAATGCTGCGATCATGCCGAACATGACGCAGAAGAGGCGGACGTGAACATTGTATTATTGCCGCTTCATCTCTCTTTCCATCAATGTACCTTCTCAGGCGGGCCATTACCTAGAAGTCGACCTGTGAGGTCTTGTACAGTAGAAAGTGCAGGCTTTCTTTTATGGAACTGGGCGTGGATGGCTAATCGTACATCTATCGTCACGACATTAGCCCAACACAATAGTAACTAGGCTCTATGCCAGGACCTTCCTTATATTGCACGGCTCCATTACACTCGATGAAAACCGCGGAAAATATTCAGTGCCTCTTCGACCCGCTTTCATGAGCGAGATGACCCTACCTCACAGTAAATAAGAAGGGGACCTACAGTTTTATGTGAAATCTGAACCATTCATCCGCAACGGTCATGAACTCAACAGTACCGCGCCCACGGTAATTGAACCTCGATTATTGAATGCCGATGCATCACATGAAGCTACAATGTCATAAGCTTAACCTTGGTGACGCCGATGGCGCCGACGTTCTCCCCGAAGGTGTTGGTGCCATTTCCGGAGCCCCACAGGCCGGCCAGCATGGTGCCGAGACCCTCCGTGCCCAGCCCGCGGTTGATAGCATGCAGCGGCGGAGGCGGCGCATCTACAACGCACGCTCTTCGATCAGAACTAACATACTGCATCCAAAAGGTCATGTGCTTAGTAATTTATGTGATCAATTGCACACTGACTGACTTGCAGCAGATACCTCAACATTCTGGTACCAAAGGTGTATTAGCAGCGATTCGTTTTTAAATATTTAGTGGAGATAAATCATCATATATTTAATGAAGATAAATCATCGAATTGAAGAATAAAATAAAGTAACAATCCGGACGAGATACCATGACACCTGGCTCAGATAACTTTTAATAAAAGAATTTCGGATATCTCGGAAACAAAAGAATGACTCGGATACATTAAAACGCCACGTACATCGGTAGGAGTGATGCTATCGTTAACTGGGTGACGAGGGCGGGGCTCCGCGCGAAGCAGCAGGAGAAGTATCGAATTCCGAGCCAGGTGTCATGTTAACTCGTCCGACCTGAATGCAGAAAGCTGTATTTAGGCCAGCATTTACCTTATGTGGTGGTACCACAGGTGTTCTTAATACATGTATATACAAATTGGGGCTTCTTTAGAGCTCATTAAATGCTGTGCTTACCACACATCCTGGCAGTGGTGGGGTAGTAGCTGATGGACTCGACGGTGCAGGCCAGCACGCCGGCCAGCATTCCCAGAACGCCGGCCAGGCTCACCGTCGGCGCGCCCCACTGCCCTGCCGGGGGACACCGGTCACGCACGCACTTTCCGGATAGGCGGGCATGGTACCCTTAGGACATAGCCCTAAGCAAGAACGTTTTGACGTTCTTTACCCTATCATACTTTCAAAATGTTGGTACCTATCATTGCATATAATCAGCAAACATTGCAAGAGCTTATAGGTTGACATGACATCCATGGAAATTACGATCGAATTTTTTCGGTTCCGTACCCAAAGGGTGCCAACGGAACCCTATTACTAAGCCTCCGCTGTCCGTCCGTCCGTCCGTCTGTCACAGGGCTGTATCTCATGAACCGTGATAGGTGGACAGCTGAAATTTTCACAGAGTATATATTTATTTTGCCGCTATAACAACAAATATATAACATTATAAAAATCAAAGGAGCGCCCCATCCAAAAAACGTGATTTTGTTGTGCTAAATATTTTAAGATCGTACGGAATCCTTCGTGTCAACGACGTGTAACTGTCAAAGAGTTACCGGGGTAAGGCACGCGGAACCACGGCGCGTCCTCTATGATGCGCAGCTTGACGTCAGTCCTGGCCGGGTGTCCAGGCTCCAGGTACTCGGAAAGAGTCAGCGCTAGGCAAATCATCCACATTATGGATATCGTAAGCAGAACCTGAAAGATCGCATAAAAACACATCAACACTGAGAAATTATGTGTGAGTTCCACCAATATTATGACGGTAGCCATCCATGTCCAGTCAATTAAAAATATACTGTAATTTGTTTGCACGATTTCAATGTTTACGTCTGTAATTCGGTTGATATTTTTCGAGAGATTGTATTGTGTATCTTGCGTCTTTGGTCTAGATCTCAACACCGTGTTGCAGGAATGTTTCTGCCGAAAAGCATGACCATTTTTTCAAATTCCTTTTTATCTCACTACGGTTATTACGTATGGTGAAATTTTACTGAAGCTCAGTACCCGAAGTCTCAGTTGTCACCTAAATTGGCGTTACGGCAAACCGATCGACTGGCGTTTTCAAATGTATGGAGAAATTTAAGAGCGCGCGCAGTGGGCGTTAAGCGAACTAACATTTGCGAGTCCGAGCTTGATTTGACAGCTTACTCAACGTTGCCGTAAATACTTCGACGTTGCCGTTTACGTCCACTCCGCGTTTTCATACAAATCGGAAGTCCGCGTTTGACTTTGACAGCTTGAAGAAGTAAAACCACAGAATATCTAGTAAAAACTTGTATGGAGTTTGACGTTTTTATGGAACTTCGAAGTTACGTAAACGCCAATTTAGGTGAGAACTGAGACTACCGGCTCAGATTCTCAAAGCTTGTTTACACTGTTCAAGTAATTTAGTTCTATAGGGTTAAAAGTGCTCGCGCAAACATTTAAGTTGCGTACTGCAGACTACTAAGTGGAGGAAGGGGCATAAGTGACGCTACGTACTGACCGGAAATAGCTTGAAAAGCGGGAACCACGTGAGCTGAAGGCCGACGCCTTTTCGGTAGGCCGGCATCGGCACGCTGACATCCGCCATACACTGGGAGAATATAGTCAGCAGTATGAAGGTACTGCCGGCACCACACAACATTAATTATGAATATATAAGTTGTAGAACAAATTCCCTAAAAACGGCGGTTAGTGGCCGTTTAGGTCGAATAGTGCGATTTGGTCACCAAGCGGCTCGGACGCCCCACGCAGCTAAGTCACGCCTCTAGATTCCGAACGAATCCACGTCTACTCAATCCAGGCGGTTAGGTTAACATACTTATCTTGCCAGGTCCAAAATAAGTTCAAAATGTTTTTTCTTGATACAAATTCCACTTTCATTTGGACGTGCTAGGCTAAAGTAGACCACCAGGTCCGGTATATTGAGAGGCCACTTTTCTTTCACATATAATATAAATAGTTAATTGACTCAAGAATACCATAGCCCTATTAAGTCCCCATAACAAAAAAAAAATCGCACTCTTTTTTGGGGCAAAACAGAGAATACATTTCTGGTTTAACATGGAAAATAATAACACAGAGCCTGGAATTGCTCAGTCAATTCTACCTTAATTCAGCCTAAATTATTTCCGGGACCCGACAGCGGCGGCCGTGGCAGTTTCGGCGTTGGTAAAGTCGGCGAAGGTGGCGTGGTATACTTGCCCAGCGGCGATGCCCCAGTGCTGCGAGGCGGCGGCGGCCGCGTGGTCGAACAGCGTGATGCCGACCAGCGCCACCGTCGGCACGATGGTGAGCGGCGTCACCAGGCGCAGCAGCGCGCCGAATATACCGAAGTAGCCTGCGCACACCAGAAGCCTAACGTAAAATATATATACTGGAAAACATGCCCTGTTCCAAATACTTCTGTTGGCGACGGCCAAGCTAAAAAGTGCTACGTTAACTGAAATTCATGTACCTATGTTTGTATATTTCTGCATGTCTGTAAATGTGTGTATTGTATATAGAATCATTATGAAAATAAACGAGATTTCCGGGTTGTGTTTTCGTTGTCGAGGCAGTTAAGTACAGAGCCGGCCGCGCTAGCCTATCACAAGCCAGATAGGGACCGCACCCAGCGCTGTGAGCGGGGGCGCGACGAAATAATTAGAGCGAGATAGGTAGCCCGGCCGGCGGCCCGCGGTGCTGGCGCAGCGCGACGTGTGAGCGCGCCGCGCGAGAACAAAAGAGCGCCGCCGCGGGCCAAACAGTCAGTCGCCATTCAGCCTCGGCACGGAGCACACCTCGAGATAAACAAGATACAAGCCTTGTTCTCACTGCGATCTGCCGCCTCCCCGACCTACTCTGGAAGCTCTGCTCGTCGTCCTGCCTGCCAGCCTTACAACCTGGTAGCGCCAACGAGCCTCGCCCAGCTCTGTCGCAAGCCCACCGCCGCCGCACCGTCGTCGCCTGCATCGGCTTGGAAGAGTCTGGGGGAGCTGTCCACGAGCCCTGTCCGGAGGCGCAGTCGCCACCGTTGCCGCCGCGACGACACTGCCGCGACACACGCCGCCGCACCGTCGTCGCTCGCACCGGCTCTGAAGAGCCCGGTAGTGCTGACCCTGGCCCCGCCGACGAGATCGGCCGAACGCCCGCCGCCGCAGTGACGTCACGCCGACGTCGCCGCACCGGCCTGAGACCTGCCCTCTGGTCGCCCCGCACCTCCCGCCGCTACACCGCCTCCTGCGCCGCAACAGGCGCCCGACGAGCGGAAGCGGGAGGTAGTCCTGGCCTTTGTTGTCATTTTTCAGAGAAACGGAACCCGGCAACACAGAGAGACGACACCCGTCGCTAACATTGGTCCTTCGAGCCGGATCTGAAGATGTCAGCGACCAGGACCGCGCGGAACCAGACCACGAGGGCAGAAGAGCCTGCTTCTCCATGCACCACCGGAAGCGCCCCCTGCGTCCCGCTGCTGCACGATGACGAGTTGGAGAGGGCCAAAATGCTACTAGCCACCTTGGAAGCGGCCAGCAAATCCTTTGAGGACGCCATGTCCTTAGAGCGACCAGCCGCCTCTATCGCCCGCGGCCGCGCCTGGCTGGCGCGAGCCGCTTTGCAAGTTATAGAAGAGGTCGCAAGACTAGAGCGCCGCCGTGTCGACGAAGAAAGGAAACGTGACGAGGAGGAAGCGAAGCAGGCCAAGCTGTTGGCTGATGAAGAAATGGAGCAGGTCAAAAAACTGGTTTACCAGCGACTAGCCGAAAAGCGAGCAGCTATCATGGCCGACTACGCGGCAGACTGTGCGCGGCACAGAGAAAAGGCACGCGCCGACGCCTGGTCACCCCCGCTGCTTACCGGGGGGAGTGCCGGAGTGCCGCCGGTTGCCACGACTCTTATCGGGTCGTCGAGTGGACTCAAACACGTTGCGACCGCGTGCCGCACCTCCGCGCCTGCCGCTGCAGGGCCGCCGGCTGCCACGAGCCTCGTCGTGTCACCGACGAGTGGGCTCATCTCCGCTGCGACCACGTGTCGCACCGCCGCGCCGGCCGCGCCTGCTGCTGCAGGGCCGCCGGCTGCCACGAGCCTCGTCGTGTCACCGACGAGTGGGCTCATCTCCGCTGCGACCACGTGTCGCACCGCCGCGCCGGCCGCGCCTGCCGCTGCAGGGCCGCCGGCTGCCACGAGCCTCGTCGTGTCACCGACGAGTGGGCTCATCTCCGCTGCGACCACGTGTCGCACCGCCGCGCCGGCCGCGCCTGCCGCTGCAGGGCCGCCGGCTGCCACGAGCCTCATCCTGTCGCCGACGAGTGTGCTCCTCCACGCTGCGACTGAGTGTCGCACCGCCGCGCCGGCCGCGCCTGCCGCTGCAGGGCCGCCGGCTGCCACGAGCCTCGTCGGAGCAACGACGAGTCGGCTCATCTCCGCTGCGACCACGTGTCGCACCGCCGCTCCGGCCACGCCTGTTGCTGCAGGGCCGCCGGCCGCCACGTGCCTCGTCGGAGCAACGACGAGTGGGCTCATCTGTACTGCGACCGCGGGTCGCACCGCCGCGCCGGCCGCGCCTGCTGCTGCAGGGCCGCCGGCTGCCACGAGCCTCGTCGGAGCGACGACGAGTGGGCTCATCTCCGCTGCGTCTGAGTATCGCACCGCCGCGCCGGCCGCGCCTGCTGCTGCGGGGCCGCCGGCTGCCACGAGCCTCATCCTGTCGCCGACGAGTGTGCTCCTCCACGCTGCGACTGAGTGTCGCACCGCCGCGCCGGCCGCGCCTGCCGCTGCAGGGCCGCCGGCTGCCACGAGCCTCGTCGGAGCAACGACGAGTCGGCTCATCTCCGCTGCGACCACGTGTCGCACCGCCGCTCCGGCCACGCCTGTTGCTGCAGGGCCGCCGGCCGCCACGTGCCTCGTCGGAGCAACGACGAGTGGGCTCATCTGTACTGCGACCGCGGGTCGCACCGCCGCGCCGGCCGCGCCTGCTGCTGCAGGGCCGCCGGCTGCCACGAGCCTCATCGGAGCAACGACGAGTGGGCTCAAACACGTTGCGACTGAGTGTCGCACCGCCGCTCCGACCGCGTGTCGCACCCCCGCGCCGGCCGCGCCTGCTCCTGCAGAGCCGCCGGCTGCCACGAGCCTCATCGTGTCGCCGACGAGTGTGCTCCTCCACGCTGCGACTGAGTGTCGCACCGCCGCGCCGGCCGCGCCTGCCGCTGCAGGGCCGCCGGCTGCCACGAGCCTCTTCGGAGCAACGACGAGTGGGCTCATCTGTACTGCGACCGCGGGTCGCACCGCCGCGCCGGCCGCGCCTGCTGCTGCAGGGCCGCCGGTAGCCACGAGCCTCGTCGGAGCAACGACGACTGTGCTCGTCGGGCCTACGAATGTGCCTCAACTCGCTCCGCCGCCCGCGCCTGCTAGCCGCCGGCGGAGGGGCCGGGTAAAGAATAAGACGAAAGCCGCTGCCTCACCGAAGAGGAATACCTCGTCACCAGAGAAGAGGCTCGCCAAGTCCGTGACTGCGCGGCGCACCGCGCCTGCCACGGCGCATGCGCCGTCCCGACGGTTCACCGTCCCGCCTGTTGCGCCAGTCAGACGCCGCCCGCCGCGCCATAACCAGCGTACGCGTCGACCAATGGAGTCGCCGCGCCATAAGGAGCTTGCGAGGGACGAGACCAACAGAGGCGCAGAGGAATACCCACAAGGCATTAAGAATCCGCCCAGCCAGCCGACGAAACACCTGGGACGCAGCCGCTAGCAATGCAGACTCAAGAACACAGGAAGAAACGCAGAAGGAACGGCAACGCAGCACGGACCGTCGCCCCAAAAGGGTGTACACGCCAGTCGTGTACAGGGGGGAGAATGTTGGCGACGGCCAAGCTAAAAAGTGCTACGTTAACTGAAATTCATGTACCTATGTTTGTATATTTCTGCATGTCTGTAAATGTGTGTATTGTATATAGAATCATTATGAAAATAAACGAGATTTCCGGGTTGTGTTTTCGTTGTCGAGGCAGTTAAGTACAGAGCCGGCCGCGCTAGCCTATCACAAGCCAGATAGGGACCGCACCCAGCGCTGTGAGCGGGGGCGCGACGAAATAATTAGAGCGAGATAGGTAGCCCGGCCGGCGGCCCGCGGTGCTGGCGCAGCGCGACGTGTGAGCGCGCCGCGCGAGAACAAAAGAGCGCCGCCGCGGGCCAAACAGTCAGTCGCCATTCAGCCTCGGCACGGAGCACACCTCGAGATAAACAAGATACAAGCCTTGTTCTCACTGCGATCTGCCGCCTCCCCGACCTACTCTGGAAGCTCTGCTCGTCGTCCTGCCTGCCAGCCTTACAACCTGGTAGCGCCAACGAGCCTCGCCCAGCTCTGTCGCAAGCCCACCGCCGCCGCACCGTCGTCGCCTGCATCGGCTTGGAAGAGTCTGGGGGAGCTGTCCACGAGCCCTGTCCGGAGGCGCAGTCGCCACCGTTGCCGCCGCGACGACACTGCCGCGACACACGCCGCCGCACCGTCGTCGCTCGCACCGGCTCTGAAGAGCCCGGTAGTGCTGACCCTGGCCCCGCCGACGAGATCGGCCGAACGCCCGCCGCCGCAGTGACGTCACGCCGACGTCGCCGCACCGGCCTGAGACCTGCCCTCTGGTCGCCCCGCACCTCCCGCCGCTACACCGCCTCCTGCGCCGCAACAGGCGCCCGACGAGCGGAAGCGGGAGGTAGTCCTGGCCTTTGTTGTCATTTTTCAGAGAAACGGAACCCGGCAACACAGAGAGACGACACCCGTCGCTAACAACTTCGAGCGTCTTCTTCTTGACACTTCTTACTTCTTCATCAACACTTTAATATATTTCAATAACATAAATCAATTTGAGATGACCCTTTATGGAATAGTAGGCAGGAGTGGACTAACCGAGAAAGAGCTGGAAGAGTGCGGAGACGGCGATCGCTCCTGACAGTTCGCACATTCGCGTCATCCAGACGACCCGCCGCTGCTCGTCCGTCATGGCGGCCAGCAGCGCGCCGTCCAGGCAGCGCCACTCGGGAAGGTTCAGGATCGCCAGCGTGGGCACCAGGAACGAGATCGTCCCGCCCTGAACGATCGGCAGCCGGCACCCGAATGTTGACTGCAGCCACGTGATTAGACCTGAGGAGTGTGACGAGGGTCATGATTAGTAAAATTTGGTTTACAGCGGGATCGCTGGCTGCGTTGGATACACGGAGATCGACGTGGTTGGAAAGATCAAAACCTACGATCAAATCACTGATCGATTCGAGATGTGCACGCGATGACTAAAACCCAAATTGAAAATCCTGAGAATATTCAGGGCTGAATATTCGTATCTGATAGGGAAGATTGACGGTCTCGATGATGCGTCCTGTATTATCGACGAACAGATTATGGGCCGAGTGCACGAAAGGACAAATCATCAAAATCAACATCAACATATATTTAAACATGTCACTTTGTATGGACAGTACGGAAGGAACTCCATGCGGTTCACTAGAAGTGACGTGTTTGAGCATTGATTAACTCAGCCGTCTCTTCGTGCAATCGGGGCCTAGTTAATCCGTTGTTCGTTTACTATATTCTGGGAGGCCACGTCATTTTTGGGAATGATAACGTAAATGGCTGAAACTGGGTTCACAGGTTAGGGACCGACCCCCCGATGCGAAATATGCCGGTCTGCCTGCCTCAAGTGGTTGCGTCACAGAATAACTAATAGTGCTACGCACAGAAGTTGCACTCCCCGACAGTAATTTTTCAATTTTCATCCTAAATGTCCTTATTATAAAGTATTTATTACGTCGCTCATTGCCGGCGCGGCGGCGAGATGAAACGCGTCGTCGCTCACCCGCCCCATATCGCTGGAATGCGGCTTGCGCTAGGGTTATCACACACGGCCGCCGCCAAACAGTATTGTTTGGTATTGTCCGGGTTATTGTTGTTATTGGCCGGGTTGATAATATCACATTTGATAAAAAGTTGGTCGAAACGGTAATAAAACATTGTCCGTGTTTTCCATTCAGTTCAATATCGCCGTGCTCAGGAAAGGAAGGTCCTGGTATGGCAAAAACCGGCCAAGTGCGAGTCGGGCTCGCACAAGAAGGGTTCCGTACCATCGTACAAGATCAAACATTTTTTTTTTTTGTAGGAGGCATATTAAAACTTAAACTTAAACTTTTATTATTTTTTTAATTTTACCTATTTGTTGTTCTAGCGGCAAAATAATTACACACTCTGTGAAAATTTCAGCTGCCTACCTATTACGGTTCCTGAGATACGGACGGACAGCGGAGACTTAGTAATAGGGTTCAGTTTTCACCCTTTGGGTACGGAACCCTAAAAATGAACTACATGCAGCAAAGCAGAATAGGCAATAAGTACCTGGGGCTGCCACGAATGATTGCCCATTATTGTTTCACTAGGCGAAACCAATGTATGTTGTTTTTCCTTGTAATACATGGATAAATACTACCTAATGTATAAAAAAGTGCTGTGCTGATACCAGTTAAATTCGTGTCAATTCAATAGGCCCCTCATAACACTTTACCACATACCTACCTACATAAAGGCAAAACGTCCATAAACCTAAACTAAAAAAACAAACTCCCCTTTCAGAATATTTCGGAAGCGTAAAGAAAGTTAACTTCAAATTCTTTCGTGTACTATGACATCCGTTCACGCAACAATTATTATATTTAGTTCTATGATGATTAGACATTATTACGAATAAAAACGGCGAAAGTGCGCTTTTCGAAACGACTGATCGACTGGACGTAGTGGACGTGCGAGCGTGTGCGCGCGGCGGCCCTGACTGAATTTGGAACCTCGAGTTCCCGAGCGCCGTAGGTGAAGATCTCAGTAGGTATTTAGGAGTGACGGATGCCTAGTTGCGTTAGCTAGATATGGCGCCTGAAAAAGTCGTTATCATGACCAGAAAAAAATCATAACGTAAATGGCTGAAAACAGTATGGAGCGCAAGTACTAGTTGTACTTATGTGAATTACGCAAAAACTGAACAAAAATTTGGTTGCGTTATGGAGCAAGCCCATTCAAAGATGCTTTATCGTGACCGAAAAAAAATCATAATGTAAATGGCTGAAACCAGTATGGAATGCAACTACTAGTTGTACTCATGTGAATTACGCAAAAACTGAACAAATCTCTGGTTGCGTTTCCTAGCAATATGCGAATGAAGTTACAGATATCACTTAAATTACATTCAAGTTTTTAATAAAATCATACCTACTGGTTATTTTTGCATGATTAATAGGTATGAATATTTCCAAACAAACATTTTATTCATCATTAGGTACATACCAACATAATTTAAGCATCTGTTTTAAAAGTTAAAGTCCTAAACTAAAGCTAGACTAGAGCCAAACACATTTAATTATACATTTAAAATGTATTAATAATGTCACCACGGGGACATAATTTTTCGGAGATATTTAACATTTACATAGTGCGAAATCCCAAAATGTCAGAGTTAGGCAGGCGGGGATGCGAGGAGCGTTTGTTTTGGTCCGCGCTCGAGCAAACTCTGTGCGTCGCTTCCAGTAGATAAAACACATACAATGCGATTCAAATAAGAATAGGACAGAGCTCGTGACTAACTTCACTCGAACTAGCTCGGAAAAGTACGATAGGCATGTCCAGACGCTTCAATATCAAAGGAAGCCTGACGCTTTTTTTCATGCATCAGAACCGAGGTGTGATCCGAGTATATGCGTGTACATGCGTTTTCGTTTTTTTATTGTGTAGCGTTTTTGCCTGGCCGTGACAGCGACACTAGACAAAACACAAATCACGCAGTATAGGATGACATTAAGTGCCATTCACACAATATGCAGTTGCATGAGAAGGGGGGCTGTACTTTGCATTTTCGGTTAAGTCCGCCTTTGTGCAGTTTCGCTCTGTTAGATTTAATTGTTCTGTAAATAGTTTTTAATGTAATTTGCACAATAAAGAATTTCTTTCTTTCTTTCTTTCTTAAGTTGCCGTTAAACTTAACATATATTTTCCCAAAAGTTCTTAGGCATTTACTGGTCCGATCTTGATTGATTATAACACTTTTAAAATAGAAATGGTGAGAGGATTTCTTTTAATTAACAGTACTCATATTGCACTTCGATTGACATATAATATTTCTACACGAGAGAAGATAAAAGTAGTAACTTTAAACCAACAAACACTTCAGAAAGTCACCTTAGTCTCGAACGTATAAGGTATTTTTTTAAATTTAATTGTCGACCAAGGTAAAGGAGGTAGAAATATGTTGGTTTAGATGTTCACTGTTGTTCGACATATTATTTTACGTTTACGAAAATAGTGTTCAGCTTACGCGTCGAGCTAACGTTTCGTCCACCACGCAGTGGACATCATTAGGATTCGCGACGCGACCTGGAGGACCTCTGACGCTTCGTCCAGTCAGATTTAAACTGCAGGTCGTCGGCTGCCAGATTGTAGCTGTGGCTTGGTTCAGCCGCAGATGAGGGTAGTGACGAAGAATTCCGTTCGGCAATGAAGTCATCTGTGCGAACTATGCTAACGGTGTCACTTTGCCTCAATGTTGGCAGCTAAACTCTTGTGTTGCCATATTTCGCCAGTAACGGAGACCAACACGCTGATAGCTTCCAACTATCGTCTCTGTTAAAGTTGGAATGCCTTGTAATTTCTATCGATTCTCAAACTAAGCGTGGTATGTATTGTTTTTCTATATTTATCGTTTCAGCTTGGTCGAAGCGAATCCAATGGTTATTTCTATTATTGAAGGCATGCTCACAGATCGCCGACTTGTGGAACTTATTGTTTTTAAGAGGCTTGATGTGTTCTCCTGTTATGGTTTGAACGCTCCGTTTTGTCTGGCCAATGTAACTTTTTTCACAGCTGCTTGGTACTTTGTAGACTCCTGGGCCCTGTAGTGGGTTTCTGTCTTTCACTGAACTAAGCATGGAAGAGATTGTTGTGAGAGGTTTGAAAAACATTTTTTTATTCCAATTTTGCTATAGAACCTTCCTATGCGATCAGTTATCCCTCGCACGTATGGGAGTTATGCGCACTGTCTTCGACCCTGAGTCCTCAGCCATACCTTGGCACGATTCTTGTAGTCATGTAGATGATGTCCACAGCGTGGTGGCTGAACGAGACGCTATTACCACCGACACCGAAACCTCAGTTGGGACCATAACCCCAGTAGGTCTTGCCGCCTCAGCATATCGCTTCTGTACTCGGTGAGTGCACGTGAGATGTCCACTTCTTATTTTCCTGATAGGTACCGGAGCTATAATGCATGCTCACCGGCTGAAACCGAAGCCTAACGTTTCAATCCATGCTCGCGACGACCATGGATTGAAACGTTAAACGTTAAACGTTGTTTCTTTGGGACATTCAAAAATAATGCATCCCACCATTCCATGACCTAGAATCAAGGCAAGTTAATTAGGGCAACTCGCCTGCATATAGGTCATGAGCATAAGGAAGGTCCTGGCATGGTAACTAGTTCCCATGTAGTGTTTTAGGCTAATATCGGACGGTCAGTTTGGTATTAGCCATCCAATGTAAAGTTAAGTACGTAATAAAAAACTGAGGTCGCTCTCTACGCTCGGAGTAGGCAGCCCGAACATGACGTGCTTGCCGGACAACAGCAGCAGAGCAGTTACCCACTCCTGCTGGTAACTACAAAGCCACGGGTCAAATGTCGAAGCCGATGGTGGGCGCACTCCCTACGCCTATGACAGCCTAGTCCACAAGCCCGAACCGATACATTTCAAATTAAAGGGGCCCTGGGGGAATTTATGTTCCAAATACCGGAATGAAGTTCGCGGTGTAACTTCTTAGGCTGTATGTGGCAAGCTGCACTCACGTCAGGGAAACGTGGAGAAGGTCTCACGCCGTCAAGCGTTACCCGTGTTTAGACGTGGTGCATCGCGGATTTCGTTATCATTTTGTATCAAGCATCTAAAGGTTAGGCGCCTGGAGAAACTGCCTGTTTGTTGTATATTAGGGCTGTCCCTGCACCGGTATAAGTAAGAACGTATACGAAATTTCGCAAAGGACCTTCAAAGCATTGCAGCGGAGATTTTCCGGGTTTTTTTTGGGCTGCCGCTCTGGTTCCTCCTCGAACCTCAACATTGCAATTATTTTACCAATATCCCAGTGTTCTAATGTCACACCAAAGATAATATTTTATTCACCTTTATTTCATTTTACAAAGTCACAGGAGAAACAACAGCAACGAAATATACAATGCGATTCGAATAAGAATAGGACAGGGACCACCGCCATTTTAAATGTCAAACTGCGAAAGCCAATTAATTTCAGCATGGCGTGCAAAAAAGTTTCTGCAAAAAATATCGAATTAACATTTAGAAAAAATAATTAGTTTTAAATAAATATTATTTGAAGAACAGAGATTAAAAAAATATTCAACAACGCTATAATAAACAAAATTAACCAATAAAACAACTAAACTAAGGCAATTTCGAGGACATCTGACACAAACTAAGCACATGTAACTATGTAATATACATAAAACAGATAACCGAAAATGCAAAGTACAGCCCCCCTACTCATGTAACTGCATATTCTGTAAATGGCAATCAATGTCATCCTACACTGCGTAGATTTGTGTTTTGTCTAGTGTCGCTGTCACGGCAGAAAGGCTACACAATAAAAAAAAGGAAAAAGCATGTACACGCACATACTCGGATCACACCTCGATTCTGATGCATGAGTGCCGACCGTACTTTTCCAAACTAATTCAAGTGAAGTTAGTCACTAGCCCTGTCCTATTCTTATTTGAATCGCATTGTATGTGTTTTATCTACTGGAGGCGACGCGCAGAGTTTACTCGAGCGCGGACCAAAACAAACGCTCCTCGCATCCCCGCCTGCCTAACTCTGACATTTTGGGATTCGCACTATATATATGTTAAATATCTCCAAAAAATAATGTCCCCGTGGTGACATTATTAATACATTTTAAATGTATAATTAATTGTGTTTGGCTCTAGTCTAGCTTTAGTCTAGTATTTTAACTTTTAAAACAGATGCTAAAATGATGTTGGTATGTACCTAATGATGAATAAAATGTTTGTTTGGAAATATTCATACCTATTAATCATGCAAAAATAACCAGTAGGTATGATTTTATTAAAAACTTGAATGCAATGAAAGTGATATCTGTAACTTCATTCGCATATTGCTAGGAAATGCAACCAAAGATTTGTTCAGTTTTTGCTTAATTCACATGAGTAAAACTAGTAGTTGCATTCCATACTGGTTTCAGCCATTTAGATTATGATTTTTTTTCGGTCATGATAAAGCATCTTTAAATGGGCATTGCTCCATAACGCAACCAAATTTTTGTTCAGTTTTTGCGTAATTCACATGAGTACAACTAGTATTTGCGCTCCATACTGTTTTCAGCCATTTACGTTATGATTTTTTTTTGGTCATGATAACGAGTTTTTCAGGCGCAATATCTAGCTAACGCAACCACTTGAGGCAGGCAGACCGGCATATTTGGCATCGGGGGGTCGTTCCCTAACCTGTGAACCTAGTTTCAGCCATTTACCTTATCATTCCCTAAAATGTCGTGACCTCCTAGACTACTAGTAAAGTACTAGTAAACGTCATGACAAACCTGTGACGAAGATCATGGTGGAGATGATGTTGCTGCGGTCGGGGTCCTCGTCCGCCATGCACAGCGCCGGGCACAGAATGAACGGGATCGCTACGATAGCGCCGATCATTGTCAGGTAGTGCTGCAAAACAATACAGTAGACGAAGTGATACGCTGAGGTTGAAATCCAGGTTCTATGACGATACAGTCCTATTGCATTGATTCTATATACTCGTCAGAGGCTTTGGCTATAATTTCGGGTGTAAGAAAAGTTCAATATGTGTATGAAAGTTTTTTATGCAAACTGATCACAAAGCGTTATTGGTTCTTTTCTAATTATTGGGAAATGTACAATCACGGCAATTTATTCATTAACTCAGTGATTTCTAAGAGTGATTCCACATATTTTTACATAATAATGCATTTACCGTCGTTGTCAAAAATTGGCTTCATACGATAGAAGATTGTCTCAAGTATTTAATATTTATTGATTTGGTTTGCTTGCTGGTTCGAGACCAGCCTTGCTCAATACATATTTAGTTACATTTGCATTGTTTAAATATGATGAGTTTGTTTGGACACAAGTTAATAATAATTTTGATCCAGATTGGTCACAAACTTAGTCAAACTGACACGACAATGTGCTCGTAAGCGAATGTCATGTTTAAACTTGGATTTATAGCCTTCTATTGATATAAACTATTGTTGTTAAACCTACTTGTAAACTGGTGCTAATCCCTACAATAAACTTATGCAAGTGTAAATGAACGACAGCCCGAGGTTGTGAGGACAAGAGTTGGCGTGGAGAAGACACGATTGTGTTAATTGAAACAGGTATCTTATCTTGAACCATTGTGGAATTCCGTTTTTGATGCGATCTCGGCTGTTTATTTAGAGCTCTTCTGGGTAGAACTAGCCGCTTGTCAAGTTTATTTGAGGCACATCATAAAATTTTGTCTCAATATTCGAATATCGAAAAAAACTGTGGTTTGGTTGCGCGGATATAGTCGACCGCTATCTTTCTCTGAGTCTGACCTGATCTGCCTGGGAACATGGCGCCCTGGGACATTGAGGCAGTTGGATTCAATTAGTTTTCCCAGGATTGGAACGATATCGAACCTGCAATGCCATGAATATGCAGAGGTACCAAGGTGGGGTGTCGTCGATGCCGTAGGTGATATCCGAGCGGCGCTCCCTTGCATTCTCCTGCTTCCCTGGTACCGAATCAGCTGATGAATCCTCTTCGTTCTGGAAATAAATTCCTTTCTGTGGATTTCTGTGAATTTTGGTTTTTTTTCCCGACCGAAGCACATGCCACAGCAATTTATTTCTATATCATCTACAGCCAAAGGACCATGGTATCTGGGGTAATTAAGCCTACAATGTTATATACCATATTTCCTTGGTAAGGGATCTGGTATCTAAACTAGGTCTTTCTATTTTCCTAATCTCCTAAGTCTCTAAATCTCCTAATCTCCTACGTAGCGAGTTCGTCGTAGTGTCAGCTGAAAGAAGACATAGTAAAGAAAATAACAACGTTGTCTTGGGGCGGTTTGCAAATGTGTAGCGAATGAGTGACGAAAGAAGGACGAAATAGATTTACAGAGCAGAAATGAATGGAATCGTGTCGTGCCCGGGTTACCTAGGAGAACTTACCACGGCCAGATTGACGAAGCAATCCGTAATGTAGCACCCATCATCGTAGACCATGTATGAAAAGATGTTTGTAGAGGAAGCTGTATCTCCTCAAAAGATGTCCGTATTTTTCGTATACTTACATTCTTACGAGAATTTGCAGCAAATATCTGGACATTCGCTATAATAAAATATGAGAAGGAATATTCCACAACATCAATGCTTTGCGGAATATTCATTTTAGGAGAGAAGATAATCATCATTAATGGCCTGTGAACAATTCCTTGACTGCTGAAAATTATGCCCGCCAGTAAAGCCGCTTCGAGTTTTCACCGAAGCGTTAATATGGGTTTGAACTGTAACATTATCTGTTGTTTCGATCTTCAAATCGAAATATCTAAAAAAATACGTCGATCTGTCCGAAATTAATAGACTTTGGCACCGTTCGACCGAACGCCATGAATGTTCACGGAGAAGGTTTTTATTCCATCCATTATCTTGTGAATCGCCACCAGATGTCGCTGCAGCATATCAACTTCTATACAGTTCAACCGATAGCCATGAAAATAGGTCTAATTGGATATTGGGGGGTGGAGTTTTTTTTGCGATACTCAGCCTCAGTGTTATGACATTTAAGCTGACTGTGATAAATATACATTCAATTAGGAATAATCAGGCGATAATGCGCCATATTTTACGATTTTCCGATCGGAACTAGTTCTGTGGGGAGAACCTTTACCGGGCAAGCAACAGCGACGCACAGCACCTTGTCTGTCTACATGTCTTGATAGGTATTTTTTATAATACTGGAAATTGATACCACACCTACTTAGATATTAGCCCAACACACCTTATAGGATCTAGGTGCCATGCCAGAATCTTTTTTATATTGTACGGTAACATTGAACAAGATATATTTTTTAAATATTGGCAATTTGAATTTCATTCTACCATGGTTTATTCAATACGATGGTACCAATCTGGGCGGGATTAACCCTACCACCTAGTAAGCAAGGCAAGGGGCCTACAGTTTAACGACTCCGAATCACTAACGACGACATGCACGGAAAGAAATGCAGTGGGCCCAATCGTATTATTTGTACGTGCCGGAACCCACACAGGACAAATTGTGTAATCTTCTTACCGTATCGCAACGAGGAGGCCGCTGCTCCAGGGTAATTTGGACGCCATCCCGCATTATCATTCGATTTCTACGAAACAACCACAGAGTAATTAGCATTCATATGCAGAATTTAAACGACGCGACCTGAGGGTAATTACGTGTATGTTCGCACTGTCACTTCAAGATTGAAGAAGTGAAGTGAAGTGTGAAGAGTGAAGTGTATTACAATTTGAACGAGGCTCTCTCCGATAAAACGCTCTTTAGTGACAATATTCTAGGACAAGTACATAATTGTACCATTTATATTAATTTTATTTTGACATTGCCACTATTAATAATATTGTTATTAATTTATTCGTATTTTGTATGTTTGTATTATCTTAACTTGATACACTTTATCTGTATCAAAATTTACGAGGGCTCTGTACACCCGACATAGCTGTTAAGTTGACGAAGGTATTTACACCCGAAAAATCTCGCTATAAATACTCAATATGCATAATTATTAGGTTATTAGGTTAAGTAATTTATAATTTAAGACTTTTCACATGGTTGTTATTTCCTCGTAGTTTTTAGTTCTTTGCCTTAGACCGTTCTACCAAAAGTAAGTTTGGCTGTAGCATTTAGGTATGAAATCATAATTGCGTTATATCATTAATGTGGAGAAAAAAAGCGGCAAAAATAAACATAATTTATAGACCAGTGAAGATTCTTTGCTTTCTACTTCACTGGTTGATCGAATCCGCGGATCAATCAAATTGTGACATGCCTTAGTGTAGTTTAGTGTAGTTTGACTACCAGAAGTTGAATAAATAAATGAAATTAAATTAAATTGCAAATGTTATAATCGTCATTATACTTAACAGGTTTCATTTTGTAGATACAGAACAACTAATAGTGCATAATAGGTTCATTAGTGGTTATAAGCCATTATAAGCGAACAAAATTCTTTAGAAGTTTGTATGAAAAACTAAACGTTACATGACGTTCCAGGTAGACTGAGTTTAAGTAGGCTGGGTAACCTATAATTTAATTCTACATGTTGTCAATAATTATTTGCAATCTAGAAACACGAATAATCTTTCTGCTGGAAAATGTATCGATTTTAAAAAACATTTTTGTAACACACAAAACCAGTTAGATCCAAATATACTTACGAATTTTACTCGTACACACTAATTCCGCCCCAACTCCTCCGCCATACCTACTAATTTTAACGTCGTGAGAAGTGTAGCCTTGTACGCGTACTAGAGTGGTACCTACTTATAATCGTGCGTATAATTTGAAAAGCTTGATAACATACCCTGTAGGTATCTTAAGCTAAGTAACCATTTAATGATCTACGACTTTTGCCCAAACTTAAAGAAAAAATCCCGTACATTTTCAGATTAGCAAATTATGTTGATGTTTTTCGAGTTTCCGCAAAAAAAATCCAACAAAAGTTTGAGACACAGCAAATGATTATATTTCAAATTGACTCTGTTTATCGTAGCAATAAAACACGAGCACACACTTCGTTGCGGTTCAATCACAACTGAGCTATGTCTGTCTGCAGCGTAGCCACTTAGCGACACAAATTGTGTAACGTTTACTGAACCAACAATAATTACATATTGACACCACTTGAGCCGCCATCGGAGGGCGGTTTACGTAATTTTATCCAAATATAAAATAGTAACAAACAGCACACTGTGTATTTAAATGCCTCCAAATTGGTAGTTTAGTAGTGCATGCCCGCGGCTCCGACATTTATGGGTAGTTTACTAGTGGTAATAGAGTATTAAATTCGGCACCAGATTTCTTGCCCCTAGAAGAAAGGTCATTGTTCTCGCTTTTGTAACTGTAACTGGATATGGATGGCTATTACCATACTGACCGTCAGATATTAGCCTAACACACCACATGGAAACTAAGTGCCATGCCATTACCTTCCTTATATTGCTCGGCTACATTGAAATGGTTGAAAACACGGACAATTTTCATTGCCGCTTCGACCATCGTTCATTAAATGCGATGGTACCTACCCGGGCGGGATTAACCCTACCATCTAGTAAGCAAGGAAGGGGACCTACGGTTTTACGTGGAATCCGAACCAATGCCAGGCTCTACGGTTGATAATAGCACCCATCCAGAACCTAACCGCGCTCAGAGGTAAGAAGGTTCTTCACCAAGGTTATAAGGCGTCGCGCTACTGGGCTACCAATTTAATATTGTGCCAATATCCTGAGTAAAATGACTGTGACAATCGGACGGATAAACAGATAGGCAGAAGAACGGGACGCCATTATCTCGAAAGGTCCTGTTTATGCCATTTGGTTATTTCATAACCGATTTTCGAGTGCATCAGACAGAAGTCATAGACTTTTCACACGTGAGGTTAAGTTGTGTGATTTTACTAGGGTAAATGATGCAACACTTGCAGTTTTTTTTAAATTAATTTACACCAGTAGCTAAGTTGTGTGAACTTTACATGCACAGATTCGTTGAAAAGAAGTTTGCTTAGTTTCAAAAATAATATTTTACTTAAAACAATGAAACCCCTCACATAATGCATATTTTCTTTCACACATAGGCGCAAAGGCCTAATTTCTGCAATTACATTTTATATGTTAACATAATTTTGTATTAATATTTTGTTTTTAGTATACAGTACAGTTAAAAAGTTAGTGGGGTTTTTTACGAATTCAGACGTGGTCATCTCACCAACTATTGGTTTAGACAAAATATCATTTTTAGGGTTCCGTACCCAAAGGGTGCAAACGGAAACCTATTACTAAGTTCCGCTGTCCGTCCGTCCGTCCATCCGTCCGCCCGTCCGTCCGTCCGTACGTCTGTCACAGGGCTGTATCTCATGAACCGTAATAGGTAGGCAGCTGAAATTTTTACAGAGTGTGTATTTATTTTGCCGCTATAACAGAAAATAGGTAAAATAAAAAAATAATAAAAATTCAAGGGGGCCCCATACAAAAACGTGATTTTTTTAGTGTTGATGGCACGGAACCCTTCGTGTGCGAGTCCAACTCGCACTTGTTGAAGACCAAGCTAGCTACTCGTATGTGCACTGAATTGTTTTTTCATTCCTCAGTCTTGGTTCCCCGTTTTTAGGGTTCTGTACCCAAAGGGTGAAAACGGTACCCTATTACTAAGCCTCCGCTCTCCATCCGTCCGTCTGTCACAAGGCTGTATCTCATGAACCGTAATAGGTAGACAGGTGAAATTTTCACAGAGTGTGTATTTATTTTGCCGCTATAACAACAAATATATCAATATACAATCATATATTGTATAGTATTATATCATATAGTGGAAGGTAAGGTAGGAGGAAGGTAACGCAACGCACAAAACTCGCCGAAAACTGCTTATTTTCGATGTTACTGACGTTGCTAACCAGCGGCATCTCCCGTCACTGCCAGAACTAGTTACGTCATTAAACTAAGCTTGACTCCAAATTTTGCCGAGGTAGGCGTGATAAAAACGTTAATCATTGACAATGAATTGGTTTATATTTAATGTATTCTGAAATACAACACATTACATAGCCATTTACCAAAATTTTAGAAAATAAGGATTTTTTTATGTAATTATGAGAACGTGTATGGCTAATACCGCACTTTACTGTCATAATCTCATAGGAACTTTCCTTATATTTCACAGTTACATTGAACTGGATGGACAATAGGGGAAACTCTCATTTCCGCTTCGAACATAGTTCTGTCAGTTCAATGATACCGAACCGGGTGGGATAATTCCTACCACCTAGTAAGTAAGGAAAGGGACCTACAGTTTTACGTGGAATCCGAACCACTGATGACGAATCTCTTTGACGCCTCTTACGACATACACGGGACCGTGGGACCACTTGTATTCTTTTTAAGTGTCGGAACCCATTTAATAGAGTATGTTGTCTTTTTTTTGTTTTAATGTTTTTTGTCACGTCACAAAAAAGTTAATAAAAATGTAAAGAGTAATGCTTACATTCAATGACACAACTAAATAGCAACTTAGCAGTCCGAAAAACCAAGCAGAGGAATATGCAGTAACAAAAAGGGTTTGAGGAAAGCGTGACCCACAAGGAAAAAGCTCGCCATTGGAACAGGTGGCCCATTCAGGTAACAGTGAGTTCGAGTTCAGGAGAGAGTTAACCTAAAAATTGCTGGGAAATATGTTATTATTTAAATAACGGAACTGTTATTTATACTTCCAACGTATTTATAGAACAAACCGGATTTTTATCAAACTAAAATGATCAAAATCAAAAAATCAAAATCATTTATTCCGTGATAATACAATCAATTCGATATTCAATTCAATTTTTCACATTGTCATAAAATAAAAATAATTCGCAATAAATCTAAAAAGTATCATTAAAAAGTTGTCCAGAAGTGTGGAAACATGAACTATTTAAAAAAGTGAGTTGATAATTAGCGACGAATTCGAACTCACTCTTACCTGAATGGGCCCCCAGTAAAATTTAGGAATTAGCCTTGTTTTATTTTTGTAAACTTGCGCCGCTAATACGAGGGCATAAAAACATTATTAACACATAAACTTCTCAGGTTTTTGCAGATTTTTCGACCAATTTATTAAAAAAAAAAACACAAGAGTGCGGACGCAACAATATATTAATTTACAGGTAAAAAAATCAAACACGGAAACATTTGTATGAACGGTCATTCTTTAAAGATTTAAAATCGCCAGCTAAACTTACATAATAAACAAGAGATATCTTAGAGGTCTTCTAAGAAACTTGATAGTGCATGAAACAAATACAAAACAATTGGTTACAACATGGCTACTTATGTTAACAGTCACGATTTGAAAACATGGATGAAAACAGAAAAATTAAGGGGATGAATGGGGAATGGAGAGGAGCATGCTGGGAATTCCGAAATATCGAAAGCTTACAAGGGCAGAAATATAGTCACTGCCGCACTGCCCCTAACAACTACCCCTACAACCCACCTCTTGGACATCATTCCTTTGTCTCCACTCGGACAAGATAATTATAATTATTAGGTAACAATGTTATCTTAATTAAGTAATAATAATAAAAATATGAAATCCGAGCTTCTATTATACCGTGCCAAGAAGATGCCTCAAAGGATTTTTTCTTTTTTTATTTCTTTCTAAATATAAACACCTTAAATCTAATACATATTATCGACCTTAAAATGTAGTGCTGATCATATTACACATATGTTTTGAGAGCGAGTAACAGAGTTTTTAAGTTTAAAATTACTTACATACTTACACATCACACATAATTGTTACAACTAAGGTTGACCCTCGGTATACGGCGGATTCAGATTAATAGTTTTTAATGTCCTTGGCTGACTAGATGTTTTGAGATTTTTTCTGTGTTCCCAACACAAAGCATTTCCGAAAGAATTAGACGTAATGCCAGGTCCTTCCCTTTATGAAAACACGTAAAATGTTTCATTGGTACTGCAACCTCTTTTTATCCAAAACTATGTTACCAATCCGGAGGATTTAAGGTGGCCCATCCCGCTCATCTCCCCATACAAAAGGGGAAAGAAGATCACGCCCATATTTCTTGTCAGAGATCCGAAATTTTGCTCAAAATAGTTTTATTTGATCGAACTAGATGTCTGATGACCATTGGCATTGTAGAATTGTGTTGGGTTTCTAAATTATAAGGTCCGAAAGTTTGAATTTTTTGCGCGTTTTATACAATAACTTTGGAGGTGGATTACGCAATGATAAAGTAAGAACATCTTAAAAAGATTAGTCATCAGACATGGCTTATTTAATCAAGATTTATAATCTATTTGGTTTTTGTTAGATTTTTAACTACAGCGGTCGTGGTTTACTTTTAGCTATAAGTCGTTTTGAAATTAAAATTTTCGTAAATCTTACCAAATCATACACTATGAACATTGTCTTTTTTGTGGACATGTTGCATCTTCCTCATCACGGAACCTGTCTTATTCTTTGAAACAGAGAAGGTCCCAGAGCGCAACAGCACGGGTTTGTACCGTGCCCGCGAATGAGTTAGGCCCGCCGGGTTGGGCCACCTTAACAGGTTTAATTCGTGACGATATGCACTTCTTCACTCACAAGAAATAAAATGGTGCAGAAACAGGGCGGGGATCGAACCGAAGCAATGCTGAGTTACGAGCCACATGGATTTTCTTGGATGGATAATCAAATTTACATGCAGATGGTATGATTTAACGGATGAGAGATATTCTCAAAAGTTCTAGTCAGCCAAGAAATATTGATGCATAGAAGCATGAGAGGCCATGCACCCTAACTAAGGGTGGAACTCCATAAAACAAGCGATATGTGCAGCAGAAGTAATGTTAAATATAAAAGTTTATTAGTTATTTTTCTTTCAGAAATTATTTTTATCAAGGTGGTTCCGAACGTGTCCAGCCCATACAAAGTTTCTTGCATGCAACATACCAAAAGTTTTGGATTTTGAGTCACTAATTAAATATGGCTAAATATATTGTAGCCAAATTATTTTCAGAATTTCAGATTGATTGGTTTTGATGTAATAGCATTTAGAGCTGTTAGGTAGAGCCATCTAACGGTATAAAACTTCTAATCGCTATTAGAACCAAAACAACTAACTGAAAATACTGTAAAATATTTGGACATCTATAGCTGTATTTAATATTTATTATAAAGTGCCTAAAAGTCCAATACTTTTTGTTTTTCGTAGATGGGTGGGATATTTTCGGAACCCTACAATTGTAATATCAAATCACAGAAGTAGAGATATGCCGTGCCACGTGACTACTAGACTACCGGACAGCACACATAGTCGCAGCCAGCTGTGGCGAGTGTTCTTGATGGCTAAGCAACGCGACATATTGCCCGCCAAGCACTAGAATCACTTTCGTTTAATATTTACGCTCTCGGATCGACTAATTTCAATCAACATAGACAATGAGATAACAACATAGACAATGAGATAACAACATAGACAATGAGATAACAACATAGACAATGAGATAACAACATAGACAATGAGATAACAACATAGACAATGAGATAACAACATAGAAATGAATTAAATAAAGCAATATGCCGTGAGCAGACTTATTAAGGAGCGTTCGCAAACCATATGATGGATTTTATACCACTTGAACCCCCCTTAACCAAATTACGTGAAATTCATAAAATCGCATTTTGCACAGTTTTTCTAATAGCCTGCGATTTCTGATCAATGCAAATTATATGCTGTTTTCATTTGAGTAGGAAGATCATAAAAAGGCAAAATTTTGAAGTGAATGCATACAATGTATTCAGGTATACGTAACAAAAAACCGTTATATAAAGAGACATTTTTTTTTAACAACTCGGCTTCAGAGCAATCCATCAGGTGACTCGGGCTGTGTCCCCCCCAACCTCGTCATAACCAGACGTGACCGAGAATGTGGTTTAAGAACGCTCCCTACATCAGCGTATTTTCTGGTATTATCTGGTACATACCATAATGCCAAAACACTAATAAACAGGACAAGCTGAATTATTTACAAAAATAAAACCACTTATATAATTCTCAAATAATATTCAATGAAAATTATATCATGTACATTCCTTTCGTCTTAGGAAAGGAATCTACAGATACGTATAATCCGAACAAGACCGGAACAGATCCCTTGGTTGCCTTTTACGATATGCACGGGAATTAACGCAGCGGGAACCCTGTAAACTTGTCTTTAAGTAAAGCTTTCAAAAGAAAAAAAATCAATGAGTTCTTATGGACAAGAAAAGTGCAGGTATTTATCTAGGCACTTGGTGCATGAATTTTTTTAATGCAGCATTTTTAAATAAGAAATTAAATATTAGTTTGATACTATCAATACTAATACTATCCATCTATACTAATATCTCCTTAATGATTTATTTGTAGGAGACTATTTTATATCGGTGAAATGAATAGATAACGTAATAAGGTTGGTAATGCTTTTACCATCAGCTTTTGTTTAATTGTATTTGTTGAAATATTTCGTTGTCACAAATAAAAGCGGTTTTAATGTTTTCAATGAACGATTTTCGGAAATTTATTTGACAATTGGTAAACGGCGGAGATGTGTGCCCCGCCCACTTAGCATATATCTACTTCTGTGAGCTGAAATACTATTGCAGTAAACATTTAAATTAATTGCTACAATTCATGAATATAGCAAGAAATTTGTCACATAAAATGAAGAGAAATTTGATTCTGTACAACTACCTATCATGCAGCGAGATTCATAACTCAGACGATTTGAAGAAATATATTGAAAAACGATTTAGTCTAGGGAATTGAAGGGTTATGACAAATATCACACATTTAACTCGGAAAAACGTAATCAATCAAAGCATTTTGTGAACACACAATTCCAAAATATTTTGATTAGTGAGGTGTGTATGTTGACCTATGAAGGTATTTCTTCGGTCAGCTTTATTTTATACCATTCTCCTGCAGAAAGTACGGCCAAAACACAAAACTTATCATTATAGGGATTCAACGTAGCACCACTAGTCATTGATCAAATGCCCTAAAAACTATCTGACCTAATTTTATAAAAATAAAACTTAGGTTTAATCCATTATAAAATTACCTTAGGTAAAATTAAAATTATCTTGGGTAGAATTAAAATGATCAATGGAAGATGTTATTTTAAGGATATAACATCAGTATCCTTTTACATAATATTGTAGAGCCATCAAGTTGCACCTAACCAACTCTAAAACGAACTTTTCACCCACTACCCTGCTTGAAATCTAAACATCTGAAATATAGTATAATTTTTTTATCTATTATTTTTTTAATAAAAATAATTACACAAACACTTTTATTTTCCGGAAATAGATTTTCAGGTGGATAGTGGATAAACATGTAAGACGTTAAACCTGTTAAGACGGAAGCATGAATGTATAAGGCGGTCTGGAGTGCCCCTTAGTACATGCCATGTTTAACAATACGTAGAATATTGGTAATTATATAAACTACATTAGCATGTCATTACTCGACATCTTCTCTGTTGTCGACGGAAATAGTACTACCAATGGTAGGATTTAATTAACTTGCATAAGCATAATGCTCTAGTATCTCATAAAGATAACTGACCTTAATATGCACTGTGTGTTTAGAAAGATTGTGGAGGTGTTACACTCATCAAGTACATACGTTGGGCCAACTGTGTTTACTTAGCTGATCTTCGATCGTGCGTGACCACGCCGGAGGTCAGCCATACTTCACCATAATCTCTTAATACAGAGGATAGGGCAAAAGGTGACAGTTGTTTCTGGTATTTCAAATATATGAGCAATAATTACAAATCAATAAGGTTCAACGTCACAAAACTACTGGGGATCTGGTCAGGGTGAGAGCGGACAGCCCATATACTAGACACCCTTAACCGAGTGCTGCAAATTTGCAGAGGGTGCTTTATGAAAGTAATTCTCTAGGAAAAAAGAGATCAGAAGTGGATTTACTTTTCTACTTTTTTAAGTTTTTACATCATTCTAGTGCAAAAAAATCTGCCGATATAAAACTATGTCATTGACATGTTCTGCCAGCAAGGGGCCGGGATGGTCGTCGCTTGAAGGCTTGAACTCAGCTTTCAATAGCTCATATCCGGACCCATTGCTAGTTTCAATCGAGATCGGGACTGGGTGGTGGCACCATTACATAGTATAGTATACACTTATTTATATACGTAACAATTACTGATATAGGGTCACTTGATTTGGCGAGTATCGTTAAAATAATAATAAACATGCTTTGTATTATCAGCTTAAGCAGCATCTTTCACCACTTGCTCCTTAAGCTCTTTCTCAGTCAATTCCTTGCTGACCGCTGCCCAAACGGTATTTTCAAGGTGGCTCTCTAGAATGCCGTTGGGTTTCGCAAATTCCTTAAGTTTCTTGTTTCGATTATACTTCTCGTAGAAAGCGTCGGCTTTGGCGGAGGCAACGAAAGGAGTGGGTCCTTTGGGTGCAGGGCGGGGGGAGGAGACGCCTGGCGCGGGCGGGATGGGCGCGGGGCTGGCGCGCGCGGGGGAGCCGGGCCCGCTGCGCGCTGGAGACACCTTCGGGACGAAAACCAACGGCTTCGAGAGGCACACCGGAGCGGGCTTAGGAGACTCCTTTATGGGTCTTTCATCATCCAACCACCTTGCAACTTTTTCTTCAGCGTCGAGGGCCCTGTCGCGAGTGTCCAAGACGGCGGTGGAGCAAGCCGCAGGCGTGACGCTCGGCTCGGGCAGAGGGGCGAGCAGTTCGGGCGCCAGAAAGTCCTCGGGCCTAAGGAGCTGCACGGCGGGAGCATCGCCGTTTGCCTTACCGTGCAACTCTTTCATCTTCTGTATACTAAGTAAAGCCATGTTCCTTTGTCTCGGCGCTTTGTGGGGCTGGGGGCTGATTGCAGTCTTCGGTACTTCAGGAGGTTTTACATCTACACGTTTACTCTCCTCTGTCTGTACGAGTTCGACGTCGGTTTTGTTTGTTTTGTCCTCACCCGATGGGTTAACAACCGGCACAAAGTCTTGCACTTGAGGGTTAAGACCAGACTTGGTCAGATAAACTGCAAAATCTTCAGTTTTGATGTTTTCCGGATTTAATGGATGGTCATCTGAAGCCACTTTGTCGAACTGAAAAAAAGACCCAATTTTTTTTATTAACCCCTCAGAACAGATATGTTTACAAAGGATTCTGTCAAACAAAAATGTGGATCTTTGCACATTGGTTCATTTAGGCATAGATTTCTCTGCTGAATCAGAGACAAGGTGATGCTATGTTTTAGTGCAAGTTATTCTTATTACTTGTCTCAAAGTGTTTTCTCTTTTTCTGTTGTTCATCATCCAGAGATTACTGAAAAATTAACATTTGCAGAGTTGAAAATCGTAAACACCATTAACAGGAACAATTTATTACAAAGTTTTTATGTGTTAAATAGTGGTAATAAACTAAATACAGCAGTGCCCAACCTGGGGTCCACAGACCAAATTAATTAATCTAATTAAAAGAAAAAAATAAATTAAGAAGGATAATCGCGTGGCCGAGAATTTTTAAGGGGTCCTCGAAACATGGTAATGAGGCGGGTAGGGGTTGGCACTAGAAGAAGGTTGGGATACCCTGAAGTAATAAATAAAAAGATAGAAAGCACTACGTTTGATCAAAGCATAGTTTACCTTACGCAGCAACTCTTGGATGTGGTGTAGTTTGGGCTGGCACGGACCATCATCCTCCATGTCCAAACCATCTGAGTACTGGCTGGGTGGCACCACATCTACCAACACACAAAAACCATTCATTCCCAAACAAAGGAATTTTGAAACGTTACTGTTTCATTATTACCAATTCCAGCAATGCAATTCCATTATTCCTTAGATCAATTATTAAACGTTGATAAGAAGGAAGGAGATATGTCATCTAGCGCGCCTACTATGAGACCCGCTGTCTCAAATTTTCAAAACCAACCAACTCAACTTAAACGTACATGCCGCATGCAAACAGTCGCAAACGTATTGGTAAACATACAGATTTCTGAGCCCGATTAAGCGGAGCAATAGGGAATAATTCGTTCTAATACAGTCGGGTAAATTCTCTTCTTAATAGTACAGTCAGTCAGTCAATCAGTCAGTCAGACAGACATACAACTCTCAAATTTTTCCCCGGTCCTCTCGGCCCTCATACTTAATAGTTAATGTACTACCCAAGACTACACCTCTCCTAATCTGACATGAGATTTTTCAACATTCGTATTCTGAGTGTAAATATGTTAATCCATACTTGATCGCATCGGATTGATTCAAACAGGTCATTCATCACATAAGAATGCACGAGAGAAGAGGGATTATTTTGTGAGATTTTTTTTTGCTGCTAAGTAATTCAACCCTTTTTTCTTGCAATTTTACACTGTTTCTTGCTGAAAAATTACATGCTATTTGCCGAGACGCCCCTTTCCCAGATTTGGCTCGACCCCCTCTCTCACTAAACGCCTCACGTAATTAATGGACGCCCCCTTACTAGGTGTTATGGTTAGTTCCGCATGGAAAGATACCATCGCAATGAACTCAAGATGATCGTCTAACCGGCAACGAAGACGGCCCGTGTGTAATTCCTTCGTGAATGCAGTGCATGACACCAGTTGTAATATTTGCCATCCATATCTAGGTTCATACAAAAAGGCCATGCCTTTTATGCCTGTGTTACCATTAGAACCAAAAGCTGCAAATGCAATGAGAAAATAAAACTGACAGATGTGATACCTTCCTGGATGCGCAGGGGTCGCGGGGCCTCTCCATTGAAGACTGCGTGGCCTTTCATCAGGAGCTCATCGATTGAATCCAGCGCATCGTCACCGTTCAGCCACGACTCCATGGTGATCCTGCATCATATGCATTACCTTAACGTACACATATCATACCAGTCAATTCAGTTCAGAGCCGGTAGTCTCAGTTCTCACCTAAATTGGCGTTTACGTAACTTCGAAGTTCCGTAAAAACGTCAAACTCCTTACAAGCTTTTACTAGATATTTTGTGGTTTTACTTCTTCACGCTGTCAAAGTCAAACTAGGACTTCCAATTTGTATAAAAACGCAGAGTCGACGTAAACAGCAACGTTGAGTAAGCTGTCAAATCAAACTCAGACTCGCAAATGGTAATTCGCTTAACGCCCGCTGCGCGCGCTCTTCACTTCCTCCATACATTTGAAAACGCCAGTCGATCGGTTTGCCGTAACGCCAATTTAGGTGGCAACTGGGACTTCAGGTACAGTTCAGTCTTTGCAGAGCCAGACTTTCGTACTGCTGACTCAAATCGACCTCAATTGCTCATTTTATTTAGATACATACAATGCGATTCAAATAAGAATAGGATAAGAGCACCGCCATTTTGAATGTCAAACTGCTAAAACCCTCACTTCACTTCACAAACTTCAGTACTTGGCCGCGGTGTTGCCGCGTACTTTCCCTTGCGAATTTGAGTGAAGTTAGTCACGAGCCCAGTCCTATTCTTATTTGAATCGCGTTTTCATGGGTGCGATCACGGATAAAAAGGGAGATATGGCATCAAGCGCGCCTACTATGGGACCCACTTTCTTTAATTTTTAAGAACTACCAATACAAATTAAACGTACATGTCACATGAAAACATAGTCGCAGACATATTGGAGGGTTTGTGTGGGTGGGACCTGACTTCACGAACGCAATTTTAGTGCATTATCGCGCGTGGTGGCGATGTTTCGACTGTGTGGAGTGTCGACGCTCTCCTAAAGACATGTGGAAATTTTTACGCACATTAGGTGTTGGTAAGTCTTCATCTACGGCAAATCACTCGATTGACCTTGATGGGCTGAACCAACACTTCTCATCATCTCCTGTTTCAATAGACCCCATATTAAAAGCCAATACATTACGGCAACTACATTCTTCTCGGCTTGCTGATACAGATCCTTTCGTTTTCACCCAAGTTTCTGACTGTGAAATTAAAAAGATCATACTTTCTTTAAAAAGCAAAGCTGTAGGTCCTGATGGTATGAGTCGTCAACTACTTGTCCCACTATTGGATAATATTTTACCTATAATCTCACACATAGTTAATTTTTCTCTATCGTCAGGTAATTTTCCTGCTTCCTGGAAACAAGCATATGTCATTCCCCTCCCCAAAATTTACTCACCTGTTGAGTTCAAAGACTACCGGCCCATATCTATTCTCCCATTTCTCTCCAAGGTCCTGGAGCGTGCTGCTCACACTCAACTCACACAATTTTTAACACTTAATGATCTTTTAAGCCCATACCAATCTGGCTTTCGTCCATGTCATAGTACAACCACAGCCCTTGTCAAAATCACAGATGATATTCGCTTTGCCATGGATGATCGTCAGCTGACTCTTTTGGTTCTGCTAGATTTCAGTAGTGCCTTTAATTCAGTTGATGCTGATATCCTCATTGCTACCTTGCATTCTCTGAATATTTCACAGTCAGGACTTGATTGGTTTTCTTCTTACCTTCGGGGTCGTCGGCAGTGCGTCCGGGTGGACAATGTCACTTCACTTTGGTGTGACATCACTGCTGGTGTGCCTCAAGGCGGTGTGCTTTCTCCTCTTTTATTCTCAGTCTTTATTAACTCCATTGTTGGACTCTTTCTTTCCCGCTTCCATTTGTACGCCGATGACTTGCAGTTGTATAGGCACTTTCGACTCGATGATGTAATATCTGCTATCTCTCTCATGAACATTGACTTAGATACTGCTCTCGATTGGGCTAGTCGGTTTGGATTATTAGTCAATCCATCAAAAACACAGGCTATCATAATAGGCTCTCACATGATGTTGGCTAAGTTGGATCGTCAAAGTCTGCCTCCAATTGTTTTTGACGGGATTGCTGTCCCTTACAGCAAACATGTCAAAAACCTGGGACTCTGGATTGATGAAACTCTATCATGGAGTAAACAAGTCAGTGAAGTTAGTCGCAAGGTTTTCGGTAGCATGCACTCTCTCAAGCGTTTGCAAAACTTTATTCCTATCAACACTAAAATTACGCTCGTAAACTCTTTGTTGCTTCCCATACTTGATTATGCTGATATCTGCTATCCAGATTTAGATGAATACCTACTTAACAAACTTGACCGACTTCTAAACATTTGCATAAGATATATATATGGGTTGCGTAAGTTTGATCATATTTCTAATTTTCGCGCCTCACTTAATTGGCTTGACATTCGTAAACGCAGAAATACCCATGTTCTTTCCCTTCTCTTTGGTTTATTGAATAATCCAGCTGCTCCTAAATATCTTACTGATAGGATAGAACTCATCTGTTCTCATGGCCTACCTCTCAGATCCTCAAATAATTTGCTTCTTGCTATTCCGGGACATAGTTCTTCATTCTACACAGATTCTTTTGCTGTCAGCGCTGCGCGTATGTGGAACCAGCTTCCACTTGATGTACGCACATCTCAGTCAATTAATATATTTAAAGAGCGTCTTAAATGTCATTTCCTTACTTCCTGATTGTTTCTTGTCACATTGTTCTCAAAAATCAAGAGTATTTTTTTTTTCCACATTATTTATCAAATATATATATTTATATATATATATATATGTTTTTTTTTTTTAATGTGTAAATCTGTTCATATGTTCTAAAATAATATTTGTTATTTGTATCTTGTACCTATTAATATGTTTAAGTGTATGTACATATTTGTATGTAATTTATTATAATATATAAATCCTTATTTTTAGGTTAGTTAATATTTTCGCTAATTCATTTTGTTTTACGCCTTATGGCATTAATTTCCGCCTTTTTGTACCGTATGGCTGCAAATAAAGTATTTTTTCATTTTCATTTCATTCATTTCATTTCATTTCATTTCATTTCATTTCATTTCATTTCATTTCAGAATCACATACAATTACATGGCCATTTTTACCATATAGCGGGGATACGATATCAACCGCATGCCACTTCTCCTTCCTTTCTCTTCAGTGGGTGCGATAAGGCTAGAATGAAAGAAAGATGACTGACCAACACAATCTCTCTGCTCACGTGTAAGCTCAAATAGGGGTAGAAATTGTCATAAAAGAGCCAGCTTATCATTACTTATCGCTTTCTTTTTCTACTCTAAGGTAAATAAACAATCTACAGATACTATGGATTTTCATTTATAATACATAATAAATATAATACAATATAATATTAGGCTTTGGAAGTTATCGATAAAAAGTATCAGTCACTCAAATAGATGTAAAAAATACTTTCAAGTGTCTTTCTACTATTCTATTCTATTCTAAAATAAGATTTGACAAGTAAAAACTAATTTGAAATAATATTGACTTACAATTTTTTTTACTTAGATTTACTTGCAAAGTATAAGCGGTGTTAATTTTTTTCGCGACATTACTATTTTAAATACCGATTATTTAACTATTTCGTTTACTGATCATTTTGTGGTAATTAAAAATGTAATCTAAAATAGTAAAAAAAAATTGCAGATTTAATCCAAACTTTTACCTCGGCGACAATTTCCCTTTGGAATGGTGTAAGCACGCCATGTGTACGCGCCACTGCCAAGGTCACGCGTTTGCTGTCTCGCAGCTGACTGCGCGCCGCCGCCAATTGAATCGCGATTTCCTACTTTAGAACTTTTTATGAATGCAGTGCGATTCCTATTACGAAATGCTATGTTTTCATACTAGTATTAGAAATCGAAAATTTTAAAACAAAAGTTCAAAATAAGAAAAATCCTTCGTTTTCGGAATTAGTATGCGACCCAAAATAACCCCCTTTCGGGAATGTCGCGAACTTGCTTAACACCGTGTATAATAACCTAAAGGAAATATAATAATCTTTTTTGTACCATTTATATAATCAAAGCAAATAATTTTCTCTTTCTATTATTTCTATAGTATTGTGCATGAGTAGACAGTACATTTATCTTAAAATTTATTTATTATTTATACTTTGTTGGAATATCTTGAGCTTTCTGAGATATTTGAGTTTATATCATATTTTTTTTAGCTCATATTTTTTCTTTTACAATCTGTCCAGGTTACAGGACATTCAGAAAAAAGTTTTGAATCGTTTGAGTTTGGCATGCTTGGTATGCGTCCAGATCAGGTCGATCTAGATCAGGTTGATAACAGGTCAGTTTAAGCCTTCTTTTTGAAGACCCTGCTCTCAGCAAGGACTTCGCCAGGATGTTTGGGTGATTATCAATATGTTTCAATTTGACCGTTTTGTAGCATTCCTCGTGGACGGTGGGAATTAATAAGTCTTTGTGAAGGGTTTCATTTGTGACATACCAGGGGGCATCCACTATGATCAGAAGCATTTTAGATTGGAAGCGCTGCATGATGTCAGCGTTAGTCTTTGATGTGGTCCCCCAAAGCTGTAGCCCATAAGTCCATATTGGCTTAAGTATGCACTTGTATATTAACAGCTTAGACTCTAAAGAGATTTGCGATTTTCGATTTAATAGCCAGTACATTTTTCGTAGTTGTTGTCCAAGTTGCTTACGTTTAGTAAATATGTGTTTCTGCCATGTTAGGCGTCTATCTAAATGTATCCCAAGGTATTTAACATTTTCAGCTTGCGGTATGTTAACTCCATTAAGTTTGACTGGTGGGCATGTCCCCCTTCTTAGTGTAAACGTTATGTGGACAGATTTGGTTTCATTTGCCTTCATTCGCCAGCGTTTTAACCAGTTAGTTGTTTCGTTTAGACTAGATTGTAGGATTTGCGATGCTATTTTTGCATCAGGATGTGAGGCCAGTATTGCGGTATCGTCTGCAAAAGTACCTGTTAGGACTTTTTCTGATGTCGGGAGGTCGGCCGTATGGAGAAGGTAGAGGATTGGACCCAGGACGCTACCCTGTGGGACTCCTGCTTGGATAGGGTAGAGACCAGTATTTGAATCACCATAGCGCACCATAAATCGTCTCGTTTCCAGGTAGGTTTTCAGTAATTCAAACCATTGGAATGGCAAATATGATTTAATTTTGTGCAAGAGTCCATCATGCCAAACTTTGTCGAAAGCCTGGGAAATGTCCAAGAATGCAGCAGAGCAGTAGCCTTTGGATTCAAATGTCTTATTTATTTCATTTGTTAGTCTGTGCACCTGATCAATTGTGCCATGCTTGCGACGAAATCCAAACTGATGGGAGGGAATAATGTCATGACCATCAATGTAAGGCGCAGATGCTCAAGGAGTTTGGAGCATATAGGTAGGAGGCTTATTGGTCTATAAGATTTTGGGTCATTGGCGCACTTTCCTGGTTTCAATATCATGATTATTTGGGACACTTTCCAATGTGGGGGAAAGAAGTTGAGTCTCAGTACAGCATTGAATATTTGTGTGAGAAAGACGATGCCATTTGCTGGTAGCTCTTTAAGCACCCTAGGTGTAATCAGGTCGTAGCCGGGTGCTTTTTTTTATTTCAAGCATTTGATTGTGCTTACAACTTCTTTCGGAGTGATCTTTTGTATGGGGTCGGGATTATGTATGCCACATGGGGAGATTAGGCTGTCGTAAATCAACTTTAAATCTGCCTCCGTTCCTTCGTATGGGTAGGGTGTGAATACATTGGAGAGGTGAGCTGCGAAGGTTGTAGCCTTTTCATCTTCATTTTTTGCCATGTCTTGTCCTCTCGACGAATAGGAGTCTGTTGTACTGCAGGTTGTTTTAGCTTTTTTGTTGATTTCCAGAGTGAATAGTCAGTTGCTGCTGTGGCACCTAGCTTACTTAAGTAGCTCTGCATATCTTAATTTTTTTCTTTGTTTAGAACTTTTTTCACCTTTTTCATAACATGGTTCAGCTTCTTTTTGTGGTGGGGGCTTCTAGTCTGCTGCCACAATTTTCGAGCTTTCCTTTTTTCTGATATAACGTCAGTCACCTCTTGTGAAAAGTTTAGCCTGGGGTCTTTGCTAGCACACAGTGGCGTTGATTTCCAAGCTGCATTCTGGACACAAACTGTAAAGTGCTCTACTGCATCTGTTAATTCTTCTGTGGTCTTAAAACGAACTTTAGTTTCTAAGTTGGCCTTGATTGTTTCACGGAAGTTTTTCCAGTCTGTCCTTTTGTTATGTAAAATACATTTGTTGCCTTAACGATTTGCTCATTCAGTGTTATCAAAATGGGTGAATGGTCCGATGATAGCTCGAAGCAAGATTTTGCATTAATGAGGGTGTTAGGGATGTTTTTAGAGATGCAGAAGTCAATTAGGTCCGGAGTTCTATTTCTGTCAGACGGCCAGTATGTGGGTTCAAAGGTGGACACCACTTTTAGATTTAACATTTGAATACTTTTTAGAAGCTCTCGGCCTTTTGAAAAAGTCACTCCCCCAATAACAGTGTTTCGCATTGTAGTCACCCCCAGCAATGAAGCACTTACCTAATGACCTAAAAAAAGTTTCATAACTGTCGCTTTTTATATTATGTTTTGGGGGGCAGTACACTGCTGATAATGTAATTGGTCCATTTGGAGTTTCAACAATTACATTTGTGCCCTGTAAGTGCGGTTCGCAGTAGTTGTTGCCAGCATAGTGTTTGATTTAAGATTTGATTATAACTGCTGATCCTCCATAGGCTTTTCCATCAGGGTACATCGTATGGTATACTTTATAATTAAGAATTTCCATGTGGCTTTTATTTGTAAAATGAGTTTCTGATATTAGGATAGCGTCAATATTATTTACATGCAGGAAGACTTTTAATTCCTGGGTGTGGTTTGCCAGGCCATTGGCATTCCAAACAGCCAATTCATATGATCCAATCATATGAGTTTTTGTATAAATTAGCATCGAGTCAGCGTGCGTTCATATGCATTTGATTGAAAGGGTAAACTTGAACACTTTAAGGACTTATTCAGCTTTACAAAATAATAATTCCTAACAGAATCTTTATTATTTAAAACTAAAAACCTAAACTATTAGAATATTTATTAATTCTTAAGTATACGATATTGGAACTGTTCATGTTATAAAAAGTTTTGAGAAATAAAAAAAAAAACAAAAATAGTCCTTTTCTCCACTTATGGGCACAGAAATCCCAGTTTTGAGCACATAAATCACCACTTATGGGCACAGGTTACAAGTTATTTTACAAAAAGAAAAAAGAAAAAAAAAAATGTTTCTTTAACAAATGTTTGACTAAATCCAACGTAGCTTCTCGATTGAGATGAAAGCCGCTTCGTGCAAGGTCGAGAAGGTATTTTTTAGCGCAATTTCTACTTCCATCAGCAACAATGAAATGGGTCCAGGATGTGAGTGCGATGTTGGAGCTCTGTTGTAACATTATTCCACAAAGTGCTGTGGGGAATGCCAAATAAATAGCTTGCTATTTTTAATGGCATTCCTGCTTGATGAGCCCGTAGAGTATTCATTAGTTTCTTTAGGGAATACATTGATTGTTTTTGATTTTTATTTTTGGCCTAGCGCCTGGAGAACTGACCATTTTCATTGCACTGAAAATATTATCAGGCCTAAATGTTGCAGTTCGACTAAACTATCACTATGATCTACAAGCAACTTAAAATGACCAGAGTCATGATAACCAGATCTTTTCACACATGCCCATAACCTGTTAAAATGTGCCCATAATGTGCCGTGGTTAAGTTAGACTTATAGCTAAAAGTAAACCACGACCGCTGTAGTGAAAAATCGAACAAAACCCAAACAGATTATAAATCTTGATTAAAAAAGCTATGTCTGATGACTAATCTTTTTAAGATGTTCTTGCTTTATCATTGCGTAATCCACCTCCAAAGTTATTGTATAAAACGCGCGAAAAATGCGAACTTTCGGACCTTATAACATAGAAACCAAACACAATTTTACAATGCCAATGGTCATCAGACATCTAGTTCGATCAAATAAAGCTATATTGAGCAAAATTTTGGATATCTGACAAGAAATATGGGCGTGATCTTCTTTCCCCTTTTGTATGGGGAGATGAGCGGGATGGGCCACCTTAAGTCTAAAAACATTTTGAGTGCCCATAACTGGGTGGGTGCCCATAAGGGGTACATTCATCCTATGTAGTTTTTTTTAGGTTTTGTAGGAGTTGCAGGACCAATTGGCCCCCGGACACTATTTCACGTGCCATTATTCCTTTCCCGACCAATCGCAATGCAAGTCTACGCGTACGAAAACTTTAGATTTTAACAATACGCGTAAAGACAACTTTTAAGAGTTTCATGTCAGTTTAAGAGTGAACGCCGTGGAATGTCGCCTGGTGTAAAGTAGGAAGAGATATTTAATAGTAAAGTGTAATGCTATGTTAATACTACCTAGACACAAAGCTAGTGGAAGGAACATGATACAAAAGTTGCTGAGTCCTGTAAAAAGTTGTAACTAATAAAAACGAAAAAAATTACCTTGCTGTTTTGGAGATTTTGAAGCGACTAAAGTAAAAATGACACAACACTGACAAGACGTGTCAAGAGTTCTTCTTCTTCTTCTTCTTTTTAGGGTCCTACTTTTGGGTCCCTTTTAATGGCTTTCGTGCATCTAACACATTTCGCCAATGTCAAAGTTCATAGCTATATACAAATAGTGTAAAAGGTTCTGAAATTAGTTGCCAACGAAACATAAAAGAAAATCATAATTTAAGATCATTTGCACTGATAAATGAAGCAAGTAACTTTAGAATTTTAAAGTTAGATGAAGAGAGCAAGCAATTAATATTGGTAGGAAGAGGAATTTGGAGTAGAGGAAGGTAATCGTATAAAGGAGCAGTTTTATTAATAAGAGGACAACAGAAAAATATATGTTCCAAATTCCCGTCATCAAGGCCACATTCGCACACTGATGAGTCTTTAATATGAAGTCTAGCCAAATGAACAGGGGAACAGCAGTGGCCTATTCTAAGGCGGCAAATAATAGAAGTTGAAGATTTATTAATTTTGATACGATGAAACCAAGGCTTAGCAGGGATGTTAGGCTGGATCTTGGCGTAATTTGAACCCTTAAATCTACTAGAGTTAGCCCACAATTTGGTCCAATTTTCAGTAAGAGATTTTTTTGGGAGAGCAATTAAATCATGTGGGTAGTTTCTATATGGGATTTTATCCCCTCGCAGAACAGCTTGTTTAGCAAGATCATCTACCCGGTGATTGGGCAGGATGCCTGAGTGAGACGGAATCCATGCAAAGACTATTTGTTTGTCCGGGTTATTGTAGAGAATGTCTTTAATGGAAAAAGGAATAGGATTTTGTGTGTTAGAATGAAAGGGGTTCTGAGTGAGAGATTGAAGAGCACTACGGGAATCAGAAAATATTATAAATTTATTAGATTTTTTTAATAATAATGAAAACTTGACTGCCTCCAGTAATGCCGTTGATTCACCAGTGAAAACTGATGACTCTGGAGGGCATTTAATTAGTTGGTAGATGTTGCTGTTCTTATGAAATACTGCAGCTCCAACACTGCCTTCCTCCGTGAGTTTGGAGGCATCAGTAAAAATATACTCCCACCCTTCCCAGTTTTCAGATAGGATGGAATGAAAGACTTCATTAGCATTTGGAGACTCTTTTTCAATGCCAAAAAAAGGAATTACTTCTACATTGCTCGTAACTACTTGAAAAGGGTATGAAAACATTGGTAAGGAGTTAGAACGGAATACTGGAGCCTTGACATTATTGAACTTACGATAACTTTTTACAAGTCTGGTGGGAGCCTTTTTTTCCCAATATTTCGCAGTATGAGAAAATCGGGATAGTAAATTTAGTTTCGGAATTATTGGATGATGTAAGAAATAGCTTGCCCTGAACAAGAAACGATCAGCCAAGAACTGACGGCGAAAATAAAGAGGAGGTTCAACGCATTCTACTTGCAGAGCATTTATAGGACTTGATTTCATGGCACCTGTTATAATACGCAGGCATTTGTTTTGGATAATGTTAAGCTTATTAAGAGCAGTTCTATTGCAGGGTTCTAAAATATAGGAACCGTAATCCAAATGACTTCGTATTATTGCATTGTACAATAACTTGAGGTAGTATGGATGAGCTCCCCACCAAACCCCAGCTAGAGTGCGTATAATGTTAATATTTTTTTCACATTTTTTTATTACATAATTTAGATGAGAGACACCTGTCATTTTTGAATCCAGGATTATGCCAAGGAATTTAGTTTGAATATGTAATGGAATAATTGTATTGTTGTATGTGATAGTGATAGGGGGTACAATTCTTTTTCTACTGAATACTACTATAGAGCTCTTTTGGGCTGACAGTTCCAACCCATGTTCAGTTAACCATGTGTTCAAAGATCTTAGCGAGTATTCAATTTGTTCAGCTCCTTTAGGAATAGATTTATGGGGTGAGTATATTAGTAAATCATCCGCATATTGCAGGACACGTGAAAAGGAGTTTATTGATCTGTCAAGATCATGGGTGTAAATATTATAAAGTAAAGGACTGAGAACAGAGCCTTGTGGTAAACCTTTCCAGATTATTCTAGAGTCGTTTGATTGTTCCTCTACTCTTAACATTATTGTTCTTTGAGATAATATATTAAAAATATATGCAACAATTTTTTCTGGTATATGTAGATTTAGCATTTTTTGTTTGAGCTTTGGTAGGAGGACATTATCGTAAGCTGCAGATATGTCTAGGAATGCAGCCACAACAGACTCGTCCCGAGAAAAAGAAAGTCGAATATCGGTAGTGAAAATCCCCAAACTATCCATTGTACTTCTGCTTTTCCTAAATCCATATTGTGTTTTAGCAAGAAGTTCTCTGTGTTCCACGAACCATTCTAAACGGTTTTTGATTAAATGTTCTGTAATTTTGCATAAGGTAGAAGACAGAGCAATCGGACGGTAAGAGGAACCATCATTGGGGTCTTTACCAGATTTCAGGATTGGAATGATTATTTGAGTTTTCCAGGAGTCAGGAATTACCCCATAGTCAAAGAAGAAATTAATGATTTGTAAAAAGTATTCAAGGGTTGTATCTCTCGATTTAACCAGAATAGAATAAGGAATCCCATCCAGCCCTGGGGAAGAATCCTTAACATGATTCAAAACAATTTTGAGTTCTTTTAATGAAAATGGAACCTCCATGGGAGTACAACCTCCAACAAATGAATAAAGGGACGGGAGTTCATCTTCTGTAGGGGCGGATGGGGGGGCTAGCTTATTTAGGAATGAGTCTTTCCATGAAGCCGATGAAGGTATTGAAGCACTGTCTTCCGTGAAAACAGAACGGTACCTTTTAATATTGCGCCAAACTAATGAAGATGAAGTGTTAGGTGAGAGAGAAAGGCAAAAATTTTGCCATCCATTACGTTTTTTATTTTTAAGAGTACATTTAGTAACTGCTTGAATTTTGCGTAAATTTAAAAAGTTTTCATCAGTCATAAACTCTTCATATAAAGTTTCGGCATAGGAACGGTCACGAACAGATTTGGTACATTCGGAATCCCACCATGGAGGAGAAAGGCGATGATTTTTTGATGTATTTTTGAGCGGAATAATTTGATCTGCTGTGCTTATCAATAATGATGTAAATTTGGAGTAACAATGTAAAACATTGTCTAAGGTAACGATCGGCAGACTAGACATCTCCTCTTCTACTTTCAGACTGAACGTCACCCAATCAGCTTCATTCAAGCGATATTTAAGAAGAGGGGATTTATTTATGGAAGGAGGGGCCTGACAAGGAATATTTATAATAATGGGAAAATGATCGCTGCCGTGAGAAAATTTGGATATTTTCCATGAAAGACGGGCAGCCAGATCTGGAGTGCAAAGAGTCAGATCCACTGCACTCGGATTCTGATTCGGGGGAGTCCGTCTTGTGGGTGAACCATCATTCAGAAGGCATATGTTGTATTCATCTAGTAGTTCAATCAATTTATTGCCTTGGTGGTCACAATTTGCAGACCCCCACACGGAGTGATGAGAATTAAAATCGCCTAAAACCACATAAGGCTTGCGGATGGATTGAAAAATAGATTTAATAAATCGAGTGGTTGAGAGCGTAGGAGACGATACATATACCGAAACAAATGTTATATTGTCTGCCATAACGGCAACAACATTTATACCATCAACTCGGGCAGGAAGAGTGAGGGGAGAAAATGGATTTTTTTTGTTGATGAACAGGGCGCAACCCCCATATCCATCAGCTCGGTCATCTCTGAAGCTAACATATCCTGAAATCTTAAAGTGGGTTGATGGCTTTAACCAGGTTTCAGAAATTGCTATAACGATAGGGTGATGTTTATTGATAAGGTGGAGTAAATCAGATTTATTTTTGATTAAGCTACGACAATTCCACTGAATTATTGTAGAAGACATTCTGATGAAATGAAGCGAGATGAATGCATTCAAACTTGACTCTATAAAAATTAAAGAAAGCTAAGTTGCAGATAAAAAAAATTTTTGCCAAATGTTCTGCTACCATGCAGTAATAAATTTTGTGGTCGAAAAATCTGCTAGAGCTTTTTTTAATGACATAAAGAGGATTTTTTATTAAAACAATCCAAACATTGGTACAAAAATCTGCTGGTCGCAGATATATATTTTTGGAGCCAAATATTCTGCTACAACGCAGGTAATAAATTTGGATGCCGAAATATTTTTTATATATTGTCTTTTGGATAAGTAAAATAATATTGTTGAAGAAATTAAAATTTAAAGTGTAAATTGAAAAATTCATATTGGATAAGAAGTTATTTTTTAATTTTGTCAGGTAAGCCCACTGGTGAGCGGATTCTGGAGTATTTGAACCCATTATAAGCGTCTGGAGAATGATTAATAGCAGCGTTGGACGGTAAAGTATTGGAAGATATAAAACTTAGAAAAGCAGAAAATAATTTGTCAACATTTTCAGGGTTACTAAGGTCCATTGAAATAATTGGAGAAGAGGGTGTCAACAAAGGAGTTCGAAAAACCGAACCATTATGAGATGTTGGAGGAGTGAAATCATTAAGAAGGGCTTGATGAGCGTTGCGATCGTACCCCTGAGGAAGAGGGGCGCGAGCTCGAGGTTGCGAAAAGAATGTTTTTTTGTATGAGTATGTAGGAATGGATGGTTTATTGACTGGAGCGCTGGAGGTGACCTCTGCAAAGGACCGCTTAGAGGGCCTAAATTGACTGGCAGCCTCCGTATATGAAATAGCTTCTTCTGCCATTTTATGTTTAATATTTTTTTGTCTATTTTGTTCCGGACAAATTTTACTTGTTGCATAGTGTCTGCCTTCACAGTAAAGGCAGCTTGCATTTTCTTCTGTGATGTTGCAGTCATTGGCTGAATGGAATTCTCCGCATTTATAACAACGTGGCTGCGAACGGCATATTGTCTTGGTATGTCCATATCTTGAGCAATTGAAGCATTGGATGGTCGGATATTTGTAAAGTTCTACTTGAATAGAATTATACATTAATAGGATCTTATCAGGAAGACTCTGACCATCAAAAGTTACAACCACACTTTGGGATGGTTTCCACATAGGGGAACCATCGACCATTTTTTTGAAATTTAAGCGTCTGACTTTGAGGACTCTTCCTCCGCCAGGAATTTCAATGTCTTTCAAAAGATCCTCTTCGGACCATTCAATTGGAATTCCTTTCACCAATCCAATTCTTGTGACATTAAATGACGGAATAAAAGCCTTATATTTGGCTTCGGATAAATAATGATTTTGTATGAATAGATTGGCATATTGGGCGGATTTGAAGGTGACGGTTACTCTATTTCGTCCCACACTCTTTACCCCACCGTCTATGATACCTTGGAATGAGTTCCGTTTTAAAAATTGACCAAAATGAACTGGATGCAGAACAACTCCAGCCGATGGATTTGATTCCACCCTCTGGACGTGGACTAAGAAAGGAGCTTTGTCAAAGTCCCGGTAAAGTTCGGTATGATTTGGAGTTGAGATATCATTCGTGGAAATCCGGGATGGGCCTTGTTGGGATAGATCTTGTTGGGATAGGTCTTGTTTGGATAGGTCTTGTTGGGATATGTCTTGTTGGGATAGGTCTTGTTGGGATATGTTTAGTTTGGATAGGACTGCTTGAGGCCCAATAACCTGAGAATTGGGAGCCTGCTTTATTTCATCATGTTCACAATCTGACGAGATAAAAGATGATTGTGATGAATCAATCTTAACTTTGAGTTGAGAGTTTTGTTTGTTACTTTTGTTTTTTCTTTGATGTTCTTTTATTTTTCGTTTCCTTTTACCAATTATGGCGGAAAAGTCCATGCCTTCATTATCAGACAATCTATCGAATGAATTGTGAATTTCAATGGTATGGCTGGCCTCTGGTGGGGTTAGGAATGCATCATTAAGGTTGTCGCTCTTATCGCTAGATGCATCTTGAGCGAGAATGAACCCCGGCGGCATATGATGGCGGCCGCCGGGGTCGTCCGGGTCGGGTGGTTCATTCATCACAACATCACCCTACTTACGCGATACGAAAATCCAATAAACACAAATAGGCAGAGCAAGCCGGGAAACACGACACAATGGCTTTACGGAACCACACAATCACTGATATTATTCTTTGCGATTTGCAAAAAAATATGCACGCGACCTCATCGACAGTCTTTTGTCTTCCCCGTGTCAAGAGTTCATAATGAGTCAGTCAGTGTTTCTGAGAAGCTTTGTTAGCAATCAGTGTTGCAAGACGTGCGAAGGTGCGAAGCGTCAGTGCTGTGGAACTTAAACTAAAAAGAGGTAGAATTAGCGGTAAATTTTTTTAACATAATTTGGGGCTGTAAATGCATTAGTTGACCATATTTTTTATGTTTGCATCCCAGATTTAACTGTCCTTTCCGGCAGGTACCTACGTTAATGACTTTATTACACGATTTATAAAAATAATATTCACGTCCTTTTTTACTGTTTTTGAGACAAGGTTCAAATAACTCGATTGATTTCCACTGAGTTTAAGCTGCTGAGCATATTTCCTTTTCTTCTTAACATTTTCTGCACTAGAAGTTCTTTGTTGAACAGCAATGTGTTGGCTGGTGCTTTTACCGCTATTTGAAAATCAGTCCTCCATTTTTTTGTCTCAAAATAACAAGAAGGAAAGAATAGCGGATAAAAGAATTGCATAATTTCCGTTCTGTTCCGTTCTTCCGCACAAATGATACAACATAATCATTGAAGCATGACTTTTATGTGAAAATTATTGACGCACTGTGCTCTGCAGCCGTGGAAACGTATCACAGTAAGAAAGAAAGAAAAAATCAAGTAGTGGGCTGGAAGTGTCACGTCCAGGATAAACATCGTGTCGCCCGAATTAAATATGAACTCTGGTTGTTGCACGGAAAACCTAACACAGGCAGTACGTTTGAAGATATGAAACGCACTAGAAGTGAATTTAAAAATAAAATAAAATGGTGTCAAAGAAACTCAGAGCAAATAAAAATGGATATAATAGCGCAACATAGGGCAAATAAAGATTTTTCGAAATTTTGGAAGGCCAATAAACTGAATCATAAACCCTGCTTACCGATATCTGTAAATGGCGTCCAGGACCGGAGGCGAATAGCCAACATGTTTGTCGATCATTTCAAGGTAGAACCTCCGCAACAAACACCATCCTCGACGCTGCCGCTCCCGGACCAGCGTACGTCGCGCCCGCTGCTCACCTGTGACCCATCCACTGGACTATCAGCGGAAGGAGTGGGGGAAATAGAGGAGGGGAGTGTTCCGCAGGTGTTACGTATGTCTCCGGAACAGGTCGCCACCACAGTTCGTCACATGCGGCGAGGTAAGTCTCCGGGCCACGACTCACTGAGCATCGAACACTTGCAGTTCGCTGGACCTCTTCTATATGAAAGACTATCATCTCTGTTCAACATGTGTATCACTCACAGCTACTTACCTTCGGACTTCACGAAGACCATAGTGGTACCTATAGTGAAGAACAGGACCGGAGACGTCGCAAGCCTATCTAATTATCGCCCGATATCGCTTGCGACCGTTACATCAAAAGTATTTGAAAGGCTGCTTCAACCTTCGCTGTATAAGCACTTGCACCTACACAGAGCCCAATTTGGCTTCCGGCCCAGTCTCGCAACAGACATGGCCATACTAGCCTTGAAACAGACTGTCAATTAGTACATAAAGAAAAGCACAGTAGTGTATGGATGCTTCCTGGACCTCAGTCGCGCTTTTGACACCATACATTATGACATTTTGTGGAAAAAGCTACAAGCGGCCGAGGTCCCGGAAGACATTACAGGTCTGTTGAGATATTGGTACGGGGGCCAGGTGAATGCTGTGCGCTGGGGAGATGCGATGTCGGATGAGTATCGGCTTACTTGCGGCGTGCGGCAGGGCGGATTGACGTCTCCGGACCTGTTCAACCTATACGTGAACCAACTACTAGAGGAGCTCACCAGTGCCAAGGTCGGATGCCATCTAGGCGACACCTGCATCAATAATATCAGCTATGCCGATGACATGGTGCTGTTGAGCCCCTCAGTCAAGGGGCTTCGAACACTGATAGGCTTCTGTGAGAGATATGCATCTAAGCACGGCTTGACATATAATACCAAGAAGACAGAGGTGATGGTCTTCAAACACGGAGGGGGTCCCGCTTACTGCCCGACGATAACCTTGAACGGATCTCCTTTGAGAACCGTACCAAGGTTTCGGTACCTCGGCCATATTCTCACGAAAAACCTGAAAGACGACGAGGACCTGGAGAGGCAGCGACGTGTGCTGGCAATGAAGACCAACATGTTGGCTAGACGATTCCGGTATTGTTCTGTCCAAGTTAAACTGACGATGTTCCGTGCCTACTGCCAGGCGCTTTACACCAACCAGTTGTGGTCCCAGTACACGCAGCGAGCTTATAACTCGCTGCGTGTACAGTACAACAATGCACTTCGTTGCATATTGGGATTGCCTTGGAGATGTAGTGCGTCTGGTATGTTCGCCGAACACCGACAAGACGACTTCTATGCTATTATGCGGAAGCGGAGAGCAGGGTTTATGGAGCGTATAAATAAATCAGATAATGAAATTATAATTGCAATTACTCGTCGGCTGTATTATATTAATGAAGTGATTGTAGAATTAAAATATTAGATATTAGATAATGAGTGTATTGATGTTGATTTTGAATCTAATTTAATTTAATTTAATTTACTGAATTTGATTTTAATTTAACTTATTTTGATTATTTTCTTTTCTCACTGCTTCTAAATATTGTTGTTATTGTTATTTAATGGTAATTGAATTTCCTTTTTAATTTTGATTTTACTAGAATTTTACTTGAATTGTAATTTAAAATGTTTTATTGTTTTATAGCTCACATTATTTTTCTTTTTATAGATTTGTGCATATGCAAACTTTAACTTTATCACTATATGGGTGCAAAATTGCCTGAAATAAACCATTTTATTATTTTATTATTATTCACATTATATATTTGTTTAACTAATTTTAGGTTTATATTATCTAATAAATTAATATTTATTATTAATTAATAATAATAATAATTATTATTATTATTATTAGTGCTTTCTCCATCACATCATTGTATTAGACAGAGACGTCTCATGCACGAGAAATGTTCACGCTTAAAGCAATGGACGCGGCTTATTCTCGCGGCGACTCTGGTAATCCCCAAAACGATTCATTGGGATTGGGTGAGGCGCATTCCGATTCGAACTACCTTCACATGTGGGTGTGTTTCAAATAAATTGTATTTTTAATATCATAACATAACATTAAGGCCGGGTTGCACGTACCGTCTTGCTCGTCAACATCAGCGTCAACGTATGATTAAGGCCTGATCAGGCAAATTTTGCGTTGCACGAAACTTAACACATTACGTTGACCGCTGATGTTAACCGCTAATCGTAAACACTCCCGACCAATTGATCACGGTCAAAATCACGATCAAATTATAATTCAAAGTATCAAAAGTTACTATTTTTATATTATTGTAGTCTTATTGGACCTTGAATAATAGGCAAACGTCGCCATTAATGGAATGCAATGCTTCGTTTTCCATAATTATTAGCCTGCCACTCGGTTCTACAGATCTATGTAATCTGTGGTGCTACCAACAGCTGATAGCAAGCCGACATATTGGGCGCTAGTAGCGCCACCCCGCGGCTCCAGGAGCAACTGTTTTGTTTGTTAGTACGAATGGTTGACGCTAGATGGTGCTTCAATTGTGCCTGTCCCTTTCTGTTTATGTACTGTGAGAGAAGGGCAGTACTATGTCAGCTCAGGCGGTGCTAAGAGTTGCCATACAGCAAACATTTTTGCCGATTGTTTCGAGGGACTATTTGTGGTCTGAATCCTGGCAAGCTAACTTTGACGAAAATATGTTACGTGCAACGCAATTTCATATGATGGGCGATTAGCCGTCACATCATCGTCAAGTGTAATCAGTAACGGATAACATTTTACGAAGCGTCGTGCACTCCGGCCTATATGTTATTTTAATTGGTTTGTTGAAAAAACAGTAGAAAATATAGCTCTCAACGGTAGAAAGGTAGGATGAGTTGGATAGCGGTAGATCTACCGTAAATCTGGCAACACTGTTAGTAATACAAAATCAAATTGCAATGCAATAGCAAGCAAACGTAGCTCGACCAAACATCTGTGCAAAGACCACAGACTATATAGAGGAATTGCGGTCCCGTATCAACAACATCTACAGTCTATGATCTATGCACAGAATCGTGGTCCGATTTGAACCATCGTTACGAAAAGCATGCTCAAAACTGGTCCGATTCCCGCTTACAGCCCTCAAAATGGCGTCCCGTGATACTCGATGCCTCGATTCCTTGGCTCATTCAGCTTACTCACAAGTGTATCTCTTACCTCGCAAGAGATAAGAGCGAGAATCGGCATGCGACATTTCACGAACCTTGTGCTTGTCGATTCTCGCTCTTATTTTTTGTACACTAAGAATTAGTTGTTGTTCTCGTTACCATCGTCACTCTCGGGAACTGAGTTAAAAGTGATGCTCTCGTCTCGCGAGTCGTCTCGATGCTTGTTACTGCTCTCGGCTACTGAGTTCGAAGCGATGTCCGGTGCGCGCGTGCTAATTGTACCTACTCGTCTCGCGAGTTGTTTCCATGCTCGTTACTACTTTCAGCTACTGAGTTAGAAGCGACTTCTTTTCTCCGATAGTCTTCTGTAATAGGCAAGAATCAGCATCACTTTTTATTTCAACTACATCTGTATGAGTATCTTGACAAATTCCTGATTCCAACACCTCGGTGGTTGTTTTTAGCCATACAAGCTTTTCTTTAAATGGCAAACTAGGTTTGTACTATCACAATAACCTTCTAACTGCTTCATATACATCTCTTATGTAAGTATTCCATTTTGGAAGGCAGTGGAGACGTCGAATTGCACCAAGTGTAAGCTTTCTTTCGCTGCTATACTGAGTAATGCACGTATTGTACCCATTCTTGCAGCAGGACTGAAGGTTTCATCGTAATCTATACCTTCCTTCTGTTTAAAGCCTTTGACTACAAGTCTTGCTTTGTACTTGTCTATCGAGCCGTCCGCGTTTGTCGGTTGAATTTGCCAGTTGGTGTGTGTGCACAGCTACTGCGCGTTCCGATTTGAACTGTAATCGATTACACTGCTAAAAGCGTATACAAGCGTCCCCAATCAGATCCGGTAGTCTAAGCCCCGGTTGCACGAAGAGACGGCCGAGTTAATCAATGTTCAAACACGTCACTTTTAGTGATCCGCAAAGAGTTCCTTCCATACTGTCCACACGAAGTGGCGTGTTTGATCGTACAGTCGTTTCGTCTGAAATCTATACACCGGAAATAGAGACAAATTTGAGATCTCTTTCTGACATGCTGACGTCAACCATAGAGTAAAAGGGACTTAGAAATTCCTTCTCTTTCCAGTGTATACATATGATAAGTAACGACTGTACGTTGACGTTGATTTTGATTTTTTGTCCTTTCGTGCACTCGGCCCTAAGTTGTCACCTGAATTGGCGTTTACGCCAAACCGATCGACTGGCGTTTTCAAATGTATGGGGAAATTGAAGAGCGCGCGCAGTGGGCGTTAAGCGAACTAACATCTGCGAGTCCGAGTTGGATTTGACAGCTTACTCAACGTTGCCGTAAATACGTCGACGTTGCCGATTACGTCGACTTCGCGTTTTCATACAAATCGGAAGTCCGAGTTTGACTTTGACAGCTTGATGAAGTAAAACCACAGAATATCTAATATAAAATTGTATGGAGCTTGACGTTTTTACAGAACTTAGAAGTTATGTAAACGCCAATTTAGGTGAGAACTCAGACTTACCACTCTTATTGCACGCTGAAAGCAGTAAGCATTACAAAAGATTCGGACCGTTTGTGTATGCACTTACGGAAACATAACAACAAACATGGAATAAATGACGTTAAGTGTAGTAGTTCACTTCAGAGTTGAAACTTATCAATTGCTCTAAGTTGAACTTGAATTTTTAACTGAGGTACATTCAACGGTTTGTGAAAAAACCAGGTAGTCATGGGAGGAATCGATAAGAATGACTATCCGTATGTAATCGTTACAGGTTACTTTCGTGACTTTTTATAAACCGTGAAAAGATACCAAATAATTTAATACAGCATATCTACTCAGGGGTCTACTCATTAAATTCTCACCTGTGAGTCACCGGTATCTTACAAGTCATAATGCTTTCGTGCTCATGAAATGACAGCAACGAGTCACCCTAGTGTTGTCCCTTTCTAATTATTCTAATTAGAGTGCGATGACACTAAAATAACATTTTATATTTGATGACGTCAGGCGAAAGCGTTTCACTTTCATCCGTGGCAAACTCGTTTTCACTTTTCTAAGAAAGTGTTATTAGTTATTAGGAAAGCGAAAGCGAGTTCTCGTGCTCGTTTTTGTCAAAGTTTATGCAGAAAAAATATACCTATTTTTTTCCTACATAATTTGACAGAAGCGAACACGATAATTTCTCAGTTTCGCTTTCACGAGTAGACTCCCTGGTGAGTCACAAAATTTTCGTACTCATGAAATGACAGTCACGAGTCACCCTAGTGTTGTCCCTTTCTAATTATTATTCTAATTAGAGTGCAACGACACTGACATAACATTTGGTGTTTGATGTACGTCAGGCGAGAGTACGTCTGTCTCATTTTAATCTGTGACTAACTCGCTTTCGCTTTACTGAGTAGATAAGCACAGACACACACACACACACACACACACACACACACCCTCCACACACACACACACACACACACACACTCAGGGTGTCTTGCCGAGTGTGTACAGCCGCCTATTTCTTATCAAAGAGTATTCATAAAATGTTATTCTAGTTCTATTTTATGTTTTTTTTTTATATTCTATGAATAAAGAATAAACTAACCTAGAATAACACTGAATTCCATTTCTGGAAACCTCCTACATAATATATTTCTCTTTCCTACGGTTTTTTAAAAAATTTGCAAATCAAAATGCATGGCTTGCGGCTTGTACGAGCGCAACTCCGTCAGTGGAGACATTTTTCAAGATGGTAAGAAAGTATCTAACCTCTAAAAACCAGCGATACCAAAAACACTCCAAAACTAAAAAAATCGTGTCAATGTTACGCTTTTTACGGCTTTTTAATGGGGATAGAAAACTATATTTTTAAATTAAGCGTGTGATATGGCGTACACAAGGCCCTGGTCGAGGCGCACGTCGACTCCCACGGGCTTTCGAAATTCGGGAGCCACAAAAACCATGCCGACCGGCCAGGTGCTTCTTTGCTTTTAATTTGATGGACCCCACATTGTACTTTGGGATAAATACCTCGGAAATGTGCATTCCACAGTTTACAGACCACTATAGATAAAGAATCTACTTGATCGGTTGGTTTTTTAATAGGAGATATGTAGGATGAAAGTGAATGGGTGCATTATCTGCACGTGAGCAATGTAAAACTGTAAGCAGTGTGCAGCTCCGAAGGGCATACATATATGTATATAAATAGTTTGAGGGTCTCCAAATTCTGCATTAATCGCATTGAACAGTGCTGCATCAAGTTCCAAGGAGCTGAGCCGTGCTTGACTGTGTTAAGCATTGTTGGAACTCAACAACGGGTTTAAAGTGCTTTGGTTCATTGAAATCAAAGATGGAATTACATAATGATGGATATTTTTTATACCAAATTTTTAACATCCTACATTCAAAGTATTTTTGTTGTTGAATAGAAAGTCATCAAACATGCTGGTTCCATTTGCATACATACATTATAAATAATCCTGGTCCAGGTCCAGATCCTGGAATGGCACCTAGTTTCCTTGTGATGGGTTAGGTTTATATCATGACAGTAGGTGTGGTATCAGCCATCTATATCCAGTTCCATAAAACATACTTTGCCTTATGCTAGTTAATCGTGGCCACTCGGGTTGGTACCATCGCATTTGATAAAAAATGGTTGCAGCCGCAACGAAAAATGTTCGTGTTCTCTATTCAATTCAATGTGCTCATATAAATGAAAACAGGTCTTTGCATGACGCCTAATTTCTTTGGGATTGTGGTGTGTTGAGGTCTTAAATCATAACAGTAGGTGTAATATTGATGTTAGTCATCATTGTCCAATCGTGGAGATTGTGAGCTTCACAAACTATCCGATTCCAATGTGTCGATCCATACTGCTACATGGTCACATCACTAACTCACTTCTAACGCGGACTACTCGTGATGACCTTTGATAATTGTTTAAAATTAGAATATTAACAATTACAGTGCATTGACATGTAATGTGATGTTCTATGTGTTTGGATATTCACATGTTCACTACAATTTTTACATATTTTCACAGCCCAGATCGGCCTTTCGACAAAAAGCAAGAACGATGCGCTCGCTCCGCGCATACAGTAGCACTATATGCCCGGCTTGCGGCTTGCTCGCTATAAGCGCAATTTTGCGCTTATGACGCCGACACGATTCCGTGCGCTTTAACCCATCTAGCTCTTATTTACTTAATCTGTGGGGAAGGGTTTTACATGGGTACTACTGCATTTATTCTACATTTGTTCCTCTTCTGTCTTACCCAAGTCTCGCTTCCACACATAAGTGTAGCCACCAGTACACAGTTATGAATCGCTATCCTAGCTGTAGGCGTAATCGCCCGGCTTGCACATTACTTAATTATTAACACCCTCTTGAATTGTTTGTTTCTGGTAACGTATGAATGGAACCCATGTCGACTCTGCATAATTTTTAACTCTCATTTGTGTGTTATTTTTTATTGTTTTCTTTATCTATTCTCGTGTTATGCACCGTGAATTAATAAAAAATGCATTATTTGCAGTTCAACACTTTTGCAGTCGGAGACGGTGAGCGCAGCGGCATCACCTCTCTCTGTGCCAGTACCGGAGGGTGTGGACAAGCCAGTGTCGGCGAAGATCGAGCGCATCGTGTCAGATATCAGTTCGTTGAACTTGCTGGAGGTGTCGGAGCTGAGTCAGGTACTGAAGCGGCGGCTGAACCTGCCCGACGCTCCGGTGATGCCGCTGGGTGGCTTCGCCGCACCCGCCGCGTCTGCCGCTGGCGACGAAGAAGAGGCCGCCCCTAAAAAAGTCAAAACCAGCTTCACGGTGAGCGTGACGGACGGCATTTAGCTGAAACCTGTATATGAAAATACTGTGTATTTAAAAATGTCCGTCAGTCAGTCAGCGTGTTTGCGTCCACTGCTGGACATACGCCTCTCACATTTTTCTCCAGTCCTCCCGGCCCTCAGCGGTACGGAACCACTGCTTTCCTGTATCAATATTCCCAGCATGGCTCGCTGCATTACTCGCCGAGCAACTTTCAACCTTTGGACAACGGCGACCGTCGAGGGTCCACGTTTCACATCCATACATCATAACCGGATAAATTAATAAAATATTGTAGTCAAATGTTTTTAAGGAGAAATATGATTATTTACACGTTTCTCAGCAGCTTCCTTTCTTTGAGCTAGAAGTTGCTAGAAATATAGTTTGCTTGGATTAAAAAGTTAAGAATTTTCATAAAACATACATGTTTAAAAAAGTTTGCGTGTTGCAGGTGAAATTGACCAAGTTCGACGACAAACAAAAGGTGGCACTCATCAAGGAGGTAAAGAGCCTGCTGGAAGGATTCAACCTGGTGCAAGCCAAGAAGTTCGTGGAGAGCGCGCCCACCATCGTCAAGGCAGACGTCTCCAAGGATGAGGCGGAAAAGCTTAAGGAGGCCCTTTCCAAAGTCGGCGCTGTGATAGAAATTGAATAGTTTGGTGTATTTAGGTTAAGGCATTTATTATAACGTAGTGTAAAATTATTATAAATAAAAAGTCGCATTGCATTATGTAGCTTAGATTTTGGACGTCGAGGATAAACCCATGCTCGCCTTAAAAAAGCTGGGAGTCCTCAACAATATTTCACGCCTGACAAAAAAACTGTTCCTCTGCACTGTTCCATCTGCGTCTTGCATGGAGTATTCTTCGCATTTGAGGGACGGCTTAGCTAAGTATCTGCTTGGCTCCCTGGACCAGATGCAGCGTCGTGCCGTGCGTCTCGCCGACGATCTCTGAATTCAGAGACCCTTCAACTCCGAAGGGATGTATGGTCTCTCGCTATAGTATATTGTCTTTGCCATGGAGAATGCTCTTCGAAATGACATAACGCTGTCCCTCTGTCTCCTTTCTACCACCGCACAACGCGGAACAGGCAGAGAATGCACCCATTCATTTACACATTCCCAAAATGAGAACCCACCGATCCTCTAGATCTGTTATCTATAGGGTCGGCAAACAATGGAATCGACTCCCTGCTGAGGTTTTTCCCTCAAAGTACAATCTGTGGTCCTTCCAACATGGTGTGGTCTCTCTGGGGTCCTTCCAACATGGTGTGAAGAAGTACCTGGCCGGCCGACATGGTTTTTGCAGCCCCTGTGAAAGTCCAAAAGCCTATGGCCGTCGTCGCGCTCCTTTTTTGTGAGGTCCTGGCTTGCAAAAGATCTTGCTTCTTAACCAAAATCTACAAGCTAAAGAACATTGTATAGGAATTTGAAAAGCGTGGTGAATCTTACATTTTATTTCAACTTGTCTCATGGTTTCAGTGGCATATTGCTACTGGTACTCCATGGTCGTCACACATCTGCACTTTTTTCCGACATATTGAACCACAATGTCTTCTAGCGCCACCTTGCGTATGATTTTAGAACTCTTTAGAGCTATGTTCACAAAACTTATGATCTAAATTTCGAGTTTCGTGGTTATTTTTAAATATCCAGAGAGTTGGCCTTATTGTATTACTTTACGTTACTTGAAAATATGAATCAGTTTATTAAAAATCAATACTTTCCTCTAGAAAGCCTTGCTTCACAGAATTTGTTCCTCGTAAGTGACACATGTAAAAATACAGCGTGCGTTATTTTTTTCAAAACCAACGAGTTCGACGAGAATTTTTTTTTTTTTCAAAAATATAATAATGCAGTTTTAGTTTTTATCAAAATTGGCCTCATGACTCCTTTGAGTGTATTTCGCTATTTCTTTCTGAGTCTACGGAGGATCTAGAGGGTCGGTTGGATCTCATTTTTTTAAATGCCGACAGTGAACGGATTCATTCCTACCTCGGGGTTATCATGGTAGAAAACGCCAAGTGAACAGGCAAGTGTGTGATTAAATCTGACGTTTAGTTACATTTCGTACTAATACTATCTATCAGTCAATACTAACTGTCATACGACGTGTTATTCGGCCACGTGAACTAGTGAACATAGGGTCGGTAAACTATGGAATGGACGTAGGGATTACCACCAAAGTGCAGTATTTTCATTGTGGAAAAGGCTGACATTTTTCCGAAATCACATTAGTACAAAACGATCTAACCCACCTGGTTGGAATGTATGCTGGCCTGTATCGCTCTCCCAACCTCGGTGTTAAACCTCTGTGGTGTCAACGAAACCTCTGCACTCTTTGAGTACCTCAGCAGAGCGACGGACAAACTGCTCGAAGAGCTTCCTACTGCCAAAGAGCTTACTACTACCATATACTACTGATGGTGGACGATTTCCACAGCAAACAGGAGTGCCTTGGCTCCACCATCACCGATCACCCCGCTAGGGAAACTTACAACATGGTCGTAATCCACGTATTGTCGCAGTTAGTTTTGCGATATACCCGACAATCCTGCGCACAAGCCTAGCTTGCTGGACCTTGTGCTGACCTCTGAACCTACCGGTACCTTAAGGTGGCCCATCCCGCTCAACTCCCCATACAAACGGGGAAAGAAGATCACGCCCATATTTCTAATTAGAGATCCCAAGTTTTGCTCAAAAGAGCTTTATTTGATCGAACTAGATGTCTGATGACCGTTGGCATTCTAAAATTGTGTTTGGTTTCTAAGTTATAAGGTCCGAAAGTTCGAATTTTTCGCGCGTTTTATACAATAACTTTGGTGGTTTATTACGCAATGATAAAGTAAGAAAATCTTAAAAAGATTAGTCATCAGACATAGCTAATTTAATCAAGATTTATAATCTATTTGGTTTTTGTTAGATTTTTGACTACAGCGGTCGTGGTTTACTTTTAGCTATAAGTCGTTTTGAAATAAAAATTTTCGTAAATCTTACCAAATCATACACTATGCACATTATCTTTTTTGTGGACATGTTGCATCTTCTTCATTACGGAGCCTGTCTTTTTCTTTAAAAACAGAAGGTGAGCTCTGACCAGCACGGTTTTGTACAGTGCCCGCGATTGAGTTAGTCCCGCCGGGTTGGGCCACCTTAAGTGTGAAAAGGCCCTTGGATCCTATGATTACTGCCTGATATCCTGTGCTGTGCCGTCGGTGCTTCTCTACACTACAAGTCAGCACGATGGAAAGACGAGGGGCTCTTTCCTTGGAATATTCCCTTGGTAGGAGGTCTGCTTTGCCACTCCGGACCCATCAAGATGCGCCGAGTCTATTGCCGAGCTGATACAACAGGGTATGGATTACTTTATTCGTTTTATTCCATACTCTGTTGTACCCATAGGTTGTAACCACAGAAATCGGATTTCGATTTCTGTGGTTGTAACAGTGTGTGGTAATCACAAGACAATTCGATCTGTTGTAACTTCTGTCGCTCTGCTACACCTCCCCTGGAACGGTCTGATGGATCACTCGCTATCCTCGCGAAGAAGGCGATCATTTTTGCTCGTCTTTTCTAGCAAAAATTAACATTTTTTAAAAATTTGAAAGAATTATCATTTTTCAAAATTTTTAAATAATGAACATTTTTCAAAAATGTTTAGAAATAAAAAAACTGGCTCGACTTAAAATCTATATAATTATCGAAAATGCTCACAAAAAATTACGAGAATCGGTGGAGAAATGCGACCTGTAGATAACATCCGGACATACGAAAGCATTTTTGCACAATCTGAAATGAAGACGCTGCCATGTTTTCTGCGCAGGCGCTGGAGCTTGCATATCACATTTCCTCATCCGAGTTTACCCGCTAGCTTATTACACGGCAGCTTGATATACAATCCTGAATACCATACCAGGAAATTTATTTCTAAGGAAAATCATATCTGGGAATCCCTGAATGTTTACATAAACTAGTTTTCATGAGGTTAAACCATCTAATGATTACGACGCATTGCATTGCGCACGTGATAACGATAATGACCTAATATAGTTAAGGGCGTGATAGCACCTGATTGCATTCAGGTTTATAAGGGCGTAATAAAACCATGTTTTATTATTTTTTAAAATAACTATTACTTATTTTGGAATTTAAAAAGATGAAATGCATTGATGGGAATATGATCGGACGCTCATATTCTGCTTTCAAACTCTTTTTATGAAAGTTTTTGAATATTTGTCTAATTTGAGAACACAAAGCACCAGAGACCAAGGTCCACGGAGGATAGAGGTCAAGGTCTTTTCCACCAAGTACTGATTAAATTAATCCTCACATTAAAAGACTTTTCTTATCATCACGCAATCGATACCAGTATAAGATAATCTAATAAAGGCCCTTTAAGTGTAAATTAAAATAAATCAGCACTTGGTGTAAACCCGGCTTAGGGCCTTTCTGATTAGCTTAATCGCCACCTTAGCAGCTTGCAATCAATACCAGTACAAAATAATCAGCACTTTAGTAATAAAGGCCCTTTAAGTGTCGATTAAAATTAATCATCACTTGGTGAGAACCAGGCTTACAGTTTTATGTTTAAATTAAAACTCACTTACATCAACTTTTTTGTTTATCAAAATTCGTTGCTTTTTTTTATATAGTAAAATGTTGTTTTGCTAACGTCTTTATCAAATTGAACGAAACGGCTCTTATAACGCCCTTAATTAATTGCAACACGGTTGGTCACGATAATTAATTGATCGAGCTATCTATCAAATTATGTTCAGATAGTATTTCTCTGAGATTTAGTTGAGGACATTGTAGAAATTAGTTTTCTAAATTTTTTTTTCTTTTCCTCAATTCTTAAATTAAGATGTATTGCTCTATATTACAGATAAGGCGCTTGTTGTAAACAAACCTTAATGTTAAGAAAATTACCCGACCGGGTTGGTATGTACCATAGCATTCAATTAACCATGGTCGAAACGGGCAAAATGAGTGTGGGAAGACCACCCGCCAGGTGGGACGACGACATCAAGTGCGTCGGCGGAAAGCAGTGGTTCCGTACCGCTGAGGGCCGGGAGGACTGGAGAAAAATTGGAGAGGCGTATGTCCAGCAGTGGACGCAAACACGCTGACTGACTGACTGACTGACTGAAACGGCAATAAAGATTGTGGCTAAGTGCCATGGCTAGATTGGGCTAATATCATGTCAGTTGGCCCCGTAGAGATGTCTGAATTAATCAGTGTTGAAATACGTCACTTTTATTGAACATCATGGAGTTGACTCGGATCCCGTGCATACTGTCAATAAAAAGTGACGTGTTTAAACAAACGTTGACGTTGTTTTTGATGTTTTTCATTTTGTGGTATTGGTATAAAAGTGGTATTACCAATGATTGGTATTACATAAAAAAAAATTACCTATAAAAAGGATTTCAGGAAAAATCAGTCCACCGGCGATTTTGAGTGTAGACCAAAAGACTCAAAAATTTTAGGAAGATTTTCGTAACTGAATATTGAACCTTAAAGTTTCCGTTTTATTAGGACATAAGTCAAACAACATACAATTATATTTAAAAATAAACACGACTAATTTCGCTAATACAATAAGTAGTAGTGTAGATTGATGGTCCAGCTATGCAAGTTGCTGGTGCTTAGTGTTCTCAAATTAGACAAATATTCATACAATTTTATAAAAAAAGTTTGAACACAGGATATGAGCGTCCTATATTTACCGTTATAGGTTTCATAGATAGGTAAAATCATCAGTTTAGAAATTTTAGTTGCATCTTTAATTTGTTTTAAGTTCCAAAAAATGGTTTCATTTACGCGCCGTTATGGAACTGAATGCAATCAGAGTGGTCAGTCCGAGTTCTCGCCTATATGGAAACGGAACTTCGAAGATCCGTAAAAACGTCAAATTCCATACAAGTTTTTAATAGATAATCTGTGGTTTTACTTCTTCAAGCTGTCAAAGTCAAACTCGGACTTCCAATTTGTATGAAAACGCGAAGTCGGCGTAAACGGCAACGCCAACGTATTTTCGGCGACGATTCGGCGACGATGCATAAGCTGTCAAATCGAACTTGGACTCGCAAATGTTAGTTCGCTTAACGCCCACTGCGCGCGCTCTTCAATTTCTCCATACATTAGAAAACGCCAGTCGATCGGTTTGGCGTAAACGCCAATTTAGGTAACAGTTTAAAAATACGTAACAATAAGATTAAAATATATCATTGATATGTATATATCATTTCGTGCATGCAGGGTTAGGATTAGGTATGTATAAGATACATTTTTGGCAATACGCTGTGACGTCAAAAGTATTTTTTATTGCCGCATCTTGACAAAATTGCCAAACATTAGGGTAACAGGGGAAGAGTAGTGAATTATCACTATTTTTTTGTCCTTGGATATTGGGAAATGTAGCTCATTAAAAATAAATAACTAAGAAATATCATGCTAAAAATACTGATAGTCAAATTTCGTGGTCGTTATCGACTTTACATTAATAATAATAAAAGTGTTTATCGATTGAAACATTTACTAGTATTCGTTCTTCGTCTATTATTTTACCCCAGGCAATATGATCCTGGCCGCCTATCAGATGTTAAACATTGTACTTACCAATGTTCTGTTGCAAGCAGTGGCAAAGAATAATAAAATTTTCCGAATATGTAATTCAACATTCGAATTCTAATTTAAATGAAGAAAACACTGAAGTATTTCATATTTAATAGAAATGAATACCCACACGAATCGTCATACGACATATTCGTTGTCGAGGGCACACTAACATTGCAACTTGTTTGGAGCAGTCTTTTGGCCAAATGGAAACCCAAAACGCAACTTGCAGTAGTCTAGGTCTAGCCAAGTAGTATACTAATAATTATATTAGTTTAATTTTCTAGGTACTACTTATACATACTACGTACACAAGTATTCTGATAAAGCGCTCTACCGCGTAATTCCCCTGCACTCGCGGTGACATGCAGTGTGACTCTGGTTTGACTTTCCTTCTAACATTTTATCTCAAAGATTTATATAAATGCGGGAACGACCTCATAAGCAATCAGATATTATCTAATTATCCACGCATTAGGTGTCTCGTTGTCTCACTTCCTCTTGGTAGATAAGTTTGCACTTTCATAAGTTATGATAAAATACCGAACGTACCCTTAATTTCACAAACAGTAAAATGATTTCGGGAGTCCTGTTAATATGGGTGATTTCACTCTCAATTTACTATTACTTAACATCAACGTACGACTACTGGACGAAAAGAAAGGTGCTAGGCCCCAAGCCGTCGTTATTTTTCGGCAACGCATTCGACGTCGTCGCTGGGAAAAAAACCTTCGGGCATCTGATGAAGGACATCTACGAGCAGTATCCCAACGAAAAGATCGTCGGCCTCTACCGCAGCCGGATGCCCGAGCTTCTCGTCAGGGACCCAGAGCTCATCAAGCAAATATTAATCAAGGACTTCAACAATTTCACGGATCGTGGCATGCTGCAGAGCAAAGAAATCTTGGGAGAGCACTTGTTCAACGCCGAAGGCGACACGTGGAAGGTGCTCCGACAGAAAATGTCACCGCTCTTCTCCTCGGGCAAAATAAAGAACATGTTCTACTTGATCGAGAATCGCGCACGAGACTTCGAGAACTATGTCCAGCATTTGGTAGAGACTTCAGACGAAGCCGTGGAGATGAGGAACATCATGTCCAAGTACACCCTGGCCGTCATCGGCTCCTGCGCCTTCGGCATTGACCTCGACACGCTGCAAAACGAGGATAGCGTCTTCCGAAAGGTCAGCGACTCCATATTCAACAAGACCCCGAGGAAGTTCTTCCTGCAATTTCTCAATAGTCTGAAACCGGGTCTGCTAGAAACATTTAAAATAAGAATAATCGAAGACTTCGTTACACAGTTTTTCGTAGACTTGGTAAATAAGTTGATCCTAGAGAGATCCGGCCAGAAGATGAAGCGACACGATTTCATGGACTTGCTCATAGATTTGAAGGAGCAGGGACACGTGAAGGGATCCAAGCTCAGCGCGGCCGAAAAGGATCTGGAAATAACGGACACACTGTTGACGGCTCAAGCGTTCGTGTTTTTCGCTGCTGGCTTCGAAACCTCCTCCAATGCAATGACGTACGCTCTTTACGAGTTGGCTATGAATCCAGACTTGCAAGAAAAAGCCTACCAGGATATCGTTCGCGTTTTGGAGAAGCACAACAATGTACTCACATACGAAGCAATATTGGAGATGGATTACGTAGACATGGTTCTATCAGAAGCTTTAAGAAAGTACACGGTAGCCGGGACCCATTCGCGACGGTGCACAGCGGACTATGTCATACCAGGCACGGATGTTTTGATAAACAAAGGGGTTTACATAACTATACCGGTGCGAGCTCTTCACTACGACCCACAATATTTTCCGGAGCCAGAGAAGTTCGATCCGGAGCGTTTTTCCAAAGAGAACAGAGGCACTGTCAACCCGATCATATACTCGCCGTTTGGAGAAGGTCCCAGAAGGTGTATAGGTATGTATGGATACAAATATCTAAGTTTAACATGTATCTTTCCTATATATGAACTTAATGCTGTAAGTTATCTTTAAAATATATGGTTATTAGCAGCATTGCCCTAGTTTCTGAAAAAATAATATTTTAGGGTAGCCTCTCGCCTTTTACGGACCTTTCGCCGAGTGAAATGGCTCCATTTTTTTTTCGGACGATGGCTGACGCACCCTGCCTTGCCACTATTGCGTATGGCATGCGTGATAATATAGGTGATATTATGCTGATTATATTTATATCTAAGTATAAGTAAGAGTGGACTGCATATGCCTGACCGTTTACCCCTTGGATATTCATCTTTTACCCAATTTTCCGTACATAGGTAGCGAAACTGATATGGTCCATTGTGACCCCTCCCCCCCTCCGGCGACGCCATTAAGTCAATGGTAACCCACCTAGAACCCGACCGCGCCCGAAAGCTACCTAAAGCTACATGCCCATCGTTTGCTTTCCAGCGGCTCGTTTCGCCAAGGTGCAGTCGGTGGTGGGCATCGTGGCGATGCTGCGCAGCTTCCGGGTGCTGCCGTCGGACAAGACGGCGACGCAGCTCAGCTACGACGCCCGCAAGCTCACCCTCGTCAGCAGGGAGGGCATCTGGCTCGACATTCAGAAGAGATAGCCTCACTTCTGTCTTACTTTGTGTTCGTCGCCCATAAACCACAGGAGATACCATCCTGTGGTCAAAAAACCTTAGTGTGTTGTGCATATAAATCACAGAAGAGAAAAGAAAGAAGTGGCATGTGTGGCAGTGACTCCGGCGTATTGACACATCGTGATATAATTGTAAGGGAAGCCGTGTGTATGCATGAGCGCTGATTATTATATCCAGAATAATGCAGTTTGGGTTGACTTGGTAAAATACTATTTATTTAAAATTATCTCTATGAAGGTATACACTTGAGACTTTATTTATATATGCGTAGTTACATTTGTTTGCTGTTATCGTTTACCCAATGAAGGAAAAAATACAAATTAACAATTTCGCCAAAAAAAAATTTCTGTCTTTAAAATGCACCCCCTGAACTTCTTTTTCAAACCCATTTATTTATTACATTATACAATTTTAGTAATTAAGTATTTAACTTTTGTATATAAACTGCGGAAATAAACACATGATGTTCTACTGTTATTTTAGCATATTACATTGTTTACGTGTACATTTTCTTTTTAATAAGCTTTTTTATCTGTTTTTTTAACTTTATCTTATTTTAAGAGCATTTATATAAAAGCTTGTTTTTAAAAATGTTTTTTAAGACACTGTTGCTGCAACATGTGATATAAATACGACCTATCGGTGCTAGTCCGCGCAAGATTGTTTTGTTTAATCGTTGAGTAATCCACTTCCAAAGTTATTACATAAAGCGCGCAAAAAATTCTAACTTTCGGACATTATAACTTAGAAACTAAACACAATTTTACAATGCCAATGTCATCAAGCATCTAATTCAATGAAATAAAGCGGTTTTAAGTATACTTTTGGATCTCCGGTATAAAATGTGCGCATGATCTTCTTTCCACCTTTGTGGTGATGACCGGGAAAGCCCTTTGCATGATACAGGGTCCTTAATGATTTCGCGATTACTTGAGTTTATGAAAATAGTAAATGAATTATTCCAAATAATTATGGAGATCATAGGACCTCAAGGCGTGCATCCGTTCATCTCAGATTTGAGAATAATCGATGACAAAGTGCTATTTGGGGATCTTTTATATTCTTGATTGACGTACGATACGCGAGTGGAAAGCTTACAGTAAGCAGGGCTTATTGTAGATTATATATTGTCTTGACGTTATAAAACAATACCGTATCCTTCGGTTGTCCTCACTCGGCGTGGCGCGCTGGCGTTGCTCCGGCCATCCTTGAAATCGATATCCTTTTGTACAGTTTCTGCAACGTTGGCTGATGTGATGCGGTGAAACTATATGTAAGTGATCAGTGAACTCCGGCTGCTGTTCTAAAATGGTGAGCGTATGTGTGTGTATGGTAACTTTTATTGCTATAAACACAGAACACATACAATACACACAAGAAACAGGCATATATGAAAAAAACATGATAATTGCTTAATAGCCTTAGTAAAACCACTTTGGATCTCTAGGCTGATGCGGCGAATAAAGAAACCGTAGATCAACCGATGCCTCCGTCAACAGTTTGCCAAGACAACTTGCATGGATGGTCTGCTAAGATAAGTTATTTTATTGGTGTTTATTCAAGTTAAGCAATTGGGGTTAAGGGGGCCGAATTCCCCCCCCCCCCCTAAAATCTAACGGGGGCGCCATTGAAGGAAAGGTGTGAGGTGTGACCAAAAAACCGGCCAAATGCGAGTCGGCCTCGCACACCAAGGGTTCCGTACCATCGAACAAGATTAAAAAAAAAATTTCATTTTTTGTATGGGGACCCCCTTTAATTCTTATTATTTTTAAATGTTACGCATTTGCTGTAATAGCAGCAAAATAAATACACACTCTGTAAAAATTTCAGCTGCCTATCTATTACGGTTTATGAGATACATCCCTGTGACGGACGGACGGACGGACGGACAGCGGAGGCTTAGTAATAGGGTTCCGTTTTCACCCTTTGGATACGGAACCCTAAAAAGGTTGCCCCCCTCAAGAAGGTACTTCCTCGGTCGCTGTAAAAATGTGATCAAAACCAAGTATTCCAGCGGGGTTATCAAAGAGGGCAATCTCTTTATCAATAACCATAAAGGAAGTAGATATGTCGCATGGAAATCATGCAGAAAAAACCGGCCAAGTGCGAGTCGGACTCGCACACGAAGGGTTCCGTACCATCGAACAAAAAATAATATACACAATCTGTGAAAATTTCAGCTGTCTATCTGTTACGGTTACTGAGATACAGCCCTGTGACAGACGGACGGACGGACGGACAGCGGAGGCTTAGTAATAGGGTTCCGTTTTCACCCTTTTGGTACGGAACCCTAAAAAGGCCTGCCAAGGCTCAAGCGATATCATGATTACTGCATGCTAAATTATGTTGATTGCACATTATCAATTTTATTCTTGGTTATCACAGCAGATAAGGGTTAACTCCTTGGTGAATTAAGTACCTACTCAAGTTAACATTTACTTTTATATTTCAAATATGTAGGTATTTGTGTCATATTTTTAAGCATTATAATATGAAGAATCGAGCGTGAATTGAGTACGTAAGGATTACAAAAACCACCTGGACTAGTTCCAAACTATGAATTTGTGTGTCAAGAAACTAGAAAGAGAAATAATTCCTTCCAATCCTTTACTCCAAGTTCGACGTCGATGAGGATGTAAAATGTTTCCGATTAACTATATACTATATATAAAAATACATACTGTACCTGCAAGCTTCAATAACTAACCATTATTTTTAGAAAAAAAAGAGAAGAAAGTCTTTCACATGCAACTTTGATCATTTACAATGTTTGTTTTTCACTATTACAGAGTAAAGAGAAAGTAAACGTTGCATTTGACTCCGCGCCTGAAAATGGCTTCAGCAAACCAAGCGGAAAAAATGACAAAATCGAAGTAAGTCTCCCTAGAAGATCTTTGTAAAAAAGCAGACAATAAATCGTTAACCACACATGCATTTTCATCAATTCCATATTTTAATAAATTGATAAAACCACAAATTACGTAGACTACAATTATTCTCTAATACAACTATAATATATCGCTCTTACGATTCTAACTAACTGTGGATTCATTGCCCACATCGAAAAGTGTCACTAATTTGGTTCTCTTATCCTCTCGCAGTACTCTGTACTCTGAATACCGAACTAATTCAATCCAGCTATCACGTATACTATTACCAGCTTGAGCATTCCAGGCGGTTGAGCCTCCTTCAAACGAGCCCGAGCGGGCCGTGTGGGGCAACCAGATCGAGTTCCTCATGTCGTGCATCGCCACCTCCGTCGGTCTCGGCAACGTGTGGCGGTTCCCCTTCGTGGCCTACGTGAACGGTGGCGGCGCCTTCCTGATCCCCTACATCATCGTGCTCTTCCTCGTCGGCAAGCCCATGTACTACCTGGAGACAGTCATCGGGCAGTTCAGCTCCAAGAACTCCGTGCGAGTGTGGGCTCTCGCTCCTGCGATGAAAGGTGACAACGCCATAATGTCAACCTACTTATAGTATAATTGAGATGTCGAATGAGTAAATGTCAAGACTTTCAAGAACGTTCATGATAAGGACATCTTCTTCATAGAGTTTGTATCTAGTGCCGTATGATAATGGTCAAAAACATAATGTTCAAAAACTTTATGTAGAGTGTTACATTTTCCTGTCTCGTTCCTTCGTTATCAGAGAAAACACGGTTTGTTCCTTGCTGCACATTTGGTATTGTAATAGGTCCCAATTTTAACGACTTTCAGAATTGTTTTCTGCTTTCCTCTTTAATCAGAAAGTGAATTCGTCTTTGTATAGCAATCGAATCATCTTCACACATCACTCTGCAAGAAAAAGCCTTTATGTCTTTGATATAATTTATTTTCATCTTAATCATTTATATCTCATCTGGTGGACGTCGTTGAGGTGACGGTAATCCGCGCTTCGCCGTATCGAGGCCTTGGATCCTGGGCACATAATTGACCCCGACCTCAACTTCGGAACTATAGCCGTATAGCGGGGGTAGTTCGGAAATATCGGTTGCCATTTCGAACACAAGGTTTAATGTCAACCTACTCATTGTATAATTGAGATGTCGAATGAGTAAATATCAAGTTATTTTATTTTGTAACAATGCGGGTGAGATGCTTCGAATGCAGGGAAAGTTCTGCCTTCCTGTCGCTCTCCTGTCCTTTTGGCTGTCTTGCAATGGAAGACGCCGAATACTAGACTTCAATGGCTTCTCATCGCGCGGGGAGCAGGGTGAATGACGGGTTCTCCTTAGGACCTGTGTGGTTGTACTCGCTCCATACCCTCGGCGAATAAGTACGACGAGGAGTGCTCGTGCAAAGTAACCAAAACAGTTTTCCTGGTTTTTGACCTCTTCTGGATCTATTTTATCAACAGGACGTTGGATCAGATCCGTCTTGAAGGTGGTCTTACGATCTTAAGTCGACGAGCTAAAGAAATCCAGGTATTTTTTATATTTTCTCACAACACTAGGCTAGTCGCCGACAAAAACAGACAACCTCTGACCTTCACTCAATACCCGCTACTCAATGTCTCGGCAACTGCTATGACTTCGTCTTATGCAACCATACATTCTAATTTGCAGGAACAGGGTACGCTCAAGCCATGGGGGCCGGCTTTATGCTTTCCTACTACGTGTCTATCATTGCCATGTGCCTGTTCTACCTCGCCATGAGCTTCAACTCGGTGCTGCCCTGGGCGGAGTGCCTGCCCGAGTGGGGACCCAACTGCATTGCGTCCGGAGAAGACGCCAACATCACCGAGACTCAGAACGCTGTGAGCAGTGCCGAGCTATACTTTTTGTAAGTACTGCTAGTTCACTTCAGTTTGTTTTCAGATTTATCATTATTATAATAATACAATCAAATCAAGCGCCTCAGACAGAATAGGTAAAACGTAAGGATATTTCCAATCAAACAATGGCAAACTACCTTTGACTCTCATAGGCAATGTAATTGTGATTGATGGTGAGCTTACTTCTGATAACGTTGACGGAAGGTTAAAAAGCCTATACATTGCATACAATATTATCCATTCGGATATAGCTATTTATATTAATAAATCAGCGAGTTTAAATTTCGTGAATAAGAAACGTAAACCAGCGATACATTGTTAAAACTTTTTTCCAGGAAAACAGTTTTGCGGCAGCCTGATGGAATCGATGAAGGCATTGGTGAGTTGATATATTAGTAGGATATACGGTATAAGAAAGTGTTTCAGTTGAACTGCATAGGATTTAGGTACAGAATGAATCAGCACCGCTAATTTTATTTCCTCGTAGTCGTAAATTTTTGTAATAAAGATAATTTGCTGTCCACATTCCAAATTAAGTGATGTCAAAATTCATGTTGTCATGAACATATACTATAATATGAAAGTTACCTATTTTGTAAATAGAATTTAATCTTAAAGTAATTGTATTCGATGATGACTGTTAATGAATTTACAGGTTCTCTCAGGATTTTCTCGTGGGTAACATCTCTGGGCGAACTGTATAGCCATCAAAGGACTAACTTTTAACAATAAATATTCGAAATATAATTGTGCAAATAAAGTAAATACATACAAATAAATACGAGCACATCAAACTGTTCTTATGGTAGGTACTTGTGGCTTCTGACGACGTCGGGCGGCTAATAATGTCATACATCCCTGAGACAGTTGACGTTAATAACTGGCTTCATTATGAAACAGATGTTTTCATGTTTTTGGACAGGTGTTCCCAACTGGGACCTGACGCTGTGCCTGTTGGCTTCGTGGTTCGTAATCTACCTTGTTGTGTCGCAAGGAGTCAAGACCTCCGGCAAGGCCGCCTACTTCCTCGCGCTCTTCCCTTACGTCGTCATGATCATTCTCCTCATCAGGTATCGCTATTCGAATCTTATTTTCTTTAGGTTCTTATTTTACATACTTCACATACCTACTTTAAAACTCTTCGGCTTCTGACTGAACATACGTAACAACAACATAACAACGTCGAAACAGCAAATACTATTGTTTCTTGTTTCAATCATTGATGTTTCCTATTTTTTTCTATTGTTTTGAGTTATAACGTATATACGCATACGTTATAACGATGTCACCTTTGGGGTATATGATTAGCTGTTGACCGGACATGTGCGTACGCTTCCTTCTAATCGCTTCACTTTACACTCCACAGAGCCGTCACCCTCGAAGGAGCTTCTAAAGGAATATTGTTTTTCCTAACACCTCAGTGGGAAAAACTCCTAGATCTTAATGTAAGTACTCGTGCTTTCACACGAGACACAACTTTCTTTGAAACGAATGGTTTTTATGTGGACTTATTTTAGTATTTTTTTGTTAATAATATATTGTTTTATTTATCTTATAGACAGGCAGCCTCGGGTCTCTTATGAAAATTTACTTTGGTCAGTTAGTTCAATTCGTCGATTCTTTATGATGCGAAACATGCCGCGCCGGTTATGCTACCAATATATACAAATCACCAATGCCAATGCCGCCGACAGATGGGGCGCAATCATTTTGTTCGTACGTTTATTAGGAATGTTGATCTCGTTATGCATAAATGTCATTTTAAATTTAAAATGATTTAAATCGGCGGGAAGGCAAAGATTTAAGTTTTGAAGGGTTTTTATTGTAACTGACAGTAAAATGCAAAGGCGCCATCTAGTAAGTAAACCATTAACAATAATAACATAGCAAAAAAGACGACCATGAATTGTTTTTCCCCCGCTTTCCCCCGCACTAGACACTGCATTATCTAGTGACATCTCTCTGCCTCCCTCCTTCGTGTTTTGTGTGAAGTTTAATGTAATCACAAATAATAAATGTAAAAAAATATAGTGCAAACCTGCATTTAAGGTGGCCCAACCCGCTCATCTCCCCATACAAAAGGGGAAAGAAGATCACGTCTATATTTCTTGTCAGAGATCCAAAATATTGGTCAAAATAGCTCTATTTGATTGAACTAGATGTCTGATGACCATTGGCATTGTAAAATTGTGTTTGGTTTCCAAGTTATAACGTACGAAAGTTCGGATTTTTCGCGCGTTTTATACAATAACTTTGGAAGTGGATTACGCAATGATAAAGTAAAAACATCTTAATAAGATTAGTCATCAGACATAGCTTATTTAATCAAGATTTATAATCTATTTGGTTTTTGTTCGATTTTTTAGTACAGCGGTCGTGGTTTACTTTTAGCTATAAGTCGTTTTGAAATTAAAATTTTCGTAAATCTTACCAAATCATACACTATGCACATTGTCTTTTTTGTGGACATGTTGCATCTTCCTCATCACGGAGCCTGTCTTATTCTTGGAAACAGAGAAGGTCCCAGAGCGCAACAGCACGGTTTTGTACCGTGCCCGCGAATGAGTTGAGGCCGCCGGGTTGGGCCACCTTAAGTTCGCATTCAAAAGTCCAGTAGCACTTCGCAGAGCGTGGAGGTTAAGCGGGAGGAGGGGATCGCACCGCCCAGCGCGCCTTTGGGTTAAACCCGACCGTAGGGTGCTACTGGACTTATGTCGCCGATGGTACAAGTGTACTTATAGGGATGCATATGATGACTATCGATTGTCCGCAGGTGTGGTACGCAGCGGTGACACAGGTGTTCTTCTCTCTGTCCGTCTGCACCGGCGCCATTATCATGTTCGCTTCTTACAACGGCTTCCGATCGAACGTCTACAGGTCGGTCGTCTGTTCCACAGCCAACAAACATCACACACCAAACAAAACGGCAGTTACATCCGTTCTTTAATAAATCCTATAGGTACTTGCAAAACATTTTATTTAGTAGTTTCAGTATTTGTTGGTGGAGAGAACCATAAAGTGTTAATCAGTGATAACCAAAACTTCACATTGATCGAAAACGATAATAAAATTAAGCCATCGCGTAATGGTAGGTTTGGTTTTGTGGAACCTGACATGGATGGCTAATACCACACAACTACCGTTATGATATTAGCACAACACGCCGCATTCCTGAAGGAATGAGGTGCCATGCGAGAACCTTCCCTTTATAAGCACGGCAACATTGAACTGAATAAAAAACACGGACAAATTTTAATTGCCGCTTCAACCAAAGTTTCATCCATTACCTACCCGTGGGCTAGGAGGGGAAGGAAACCTACAGTTTCACATGGGATCCGAACCATGGTTTAGATCGCATTCGTAACCAAATGCACTTATCAGTCTCAGAAAGAGAAAAAAAGTTGAGCCCAGGGCGTGTATTCTTGGCATTCAGTCATTGCGGATTCAGTAGAGTTAACAGTAATGTCAAAGTAAATTCTTCTTCAGTTAACTCTACTGAATCCGCAATGACTGAATGCCAAGAATACACGTCCAGACCTCTCGCAAGAATTATTTAACAAGGCTAATTCTACATTGGATCAACCAAATTTTTTCAAGATTGCTTTGAATGTGTTTAACTATTTGTTTGCGTTAACTGACACAGAACATAGCGGCTAAATCATTGTAATTGTTATAATTTAATATGAATTTATCAATAATAGTTATGTGCTATATGCTTACATATGCTTACGCCCAAAGAATATATTTTAGAATGAAAATAAAGTTGTTTTACTACGCTTGAGAATCAGAGAATTATATTTCCCATTCTAGAGATGCCATGATCGTGACCACGTTGGACACATTCACGAGTTTGATGGCCGGCATTACGATCTTTGGTATCCTGGGTAACTTGGCGCATCAGCTGGGCCAGGAAGACATAAACCAGGTCATCGGCTCGGGCGGTACTGGATTGGCTTTCATCTCATACCCCGACGCCATCGCCAAGTCGCCTTTAGTTCCTCAGGTTTGTAGATAATGCACCTAAGAACTTCCAGTGTATTCGTTTGAGTAAATTGGAAGATTTTTAAAGTTTTTACCAAATATTTTTCACTGGATCCAAGGACTTTTAAGTTAATTTTTATTCGCGAAAATCAATGGATATTGTCCAAGGGTACAGACGAAATTGGGGGGCATTGAAGCTATACGGGGGCGATGGCTGATTTGTGATTTTCTTATATTTTAAAGTATTTGAAAATCCTGACAGTTGATAGAAGGTAGTTACCTACGGTAGCTTTAAAATATTATTACTAAAAGTACTAAATGCGATTGTGATTTTTAAAATGTGGTAAAGGCGCTAGAAAATAATTAATTCTCAAAGGGGGCGGTAGACGAAATAAGTTTGAGAACCTTTGATAACGTCTTACCTGAAGAAGTAGACATAATAATATTGTCAGTAGTATTCAGAGTGGGCGGACTAACTTTAATACGGGATTATCGCCGATCTAAATAGCACTTTTGTAGCTTAGTCCGGCGCTACTCCGCATACAAAATTTCGACAGTTCACAGTTGAAATGCAGACCACCAAAAATGATGTAGGTACCTGCGGCTAGTTGGCAGAATAAGCAAGCACTAAAAAAATGCTCTGTAAATACGCAAATAGTAAGCCGAATCACTACATTATAATTGGTAACGGTGCGAATCGTGTTTCCAGCTGTTCTCTGTTCTGTTCTTCATCATGATGTTCGTGCTGGGCGTGGGCTCGGCGGTCGCGGTGCTCAGCACCATCAACACGGTGATGATGGACGCGTTCCCGCGCGTGCGCACCGCCTACATGTCCGCTATCGGCTGCTCCGTCGGTTTCCTCGCCGGTCTCGTCTACGTCTGTCCAGTAAGTCCGTCTCCTCCGCGGAATGTTCTGTGGTCTCCTCCCGCCGCGTGAAACGATGTAAGTTTTTAATCAAGTCCGTCAGAGATCGTTGCAGCCAGGTTGCAGATTCGTTGCTGATTCCAGGTTCGATACGCTACCAATAAATAATTTTGTTCGCAGTCAAATTATTCTTAAAATACATATTTTATATTTATTATTATTATTGTCTCGATACACCAGCAGCTTAAAGCTGATTCGTGTACATCGAAGTTGGTAGCTGGGGGTTAATACATTAAGGTGGCCCAACCCGCTCATCTCCCCATACTAACTGGGAAAGAAGATCACGCCCATATTTCTTACCTGAGATCCCAAATTTTGCTCAAAAGAGCTTTATTTGATCGAATAGATGTCTGATGACCGTTGGCATTGTAAAATTGTGTTTGGTTTCTAAGTTATAAGGTCCGAAAGTGCGAATTTTTCGCGCGTTTTATACAATATCTTTGTTGGTTTATTACGCAATGATAAAGTAAGAAAATCTTAAAAAGATTAGTCATCAGACATAGCTTATTTAATCAAGATTTATAATCTATTTGGTTTTTGTTAGATTTTTGACTACAGCGGCCGTGGTTTATTTTTAGCTATAAGTATTTTTGAAATATAAATTTTCGTAAATCTTACCAGATCATACACTATGCACATTATCTTTTTTGTGGGCATGTTGCATCTTCCTCATCACGGAGCCTGTCTTTTTTTTTTAAAACAGAGAAGTTCCCAGAGCGCAACAGCACGGTTTTGTACAGTGCCCGCGAATGAGTTAGTCCCGCCGGGTTGGGCCACCTTAAGCGACCGTTTGTGATCATAATGACTTTTTTTCGTAGGGTGGTCAGTACATATTGGCGATTGTTGACTACTTTGCCGGTACCTTCCTACTTCTGTTTTCGGCCATTGCTCAAATCGTCGGTGTCTTCTGGATTTACGGTAATTGAACCTACTCTTTATTAGCAATATCTAATATGTGTTATAGTGTGGGCATTATCATTACTGCCAGATGTTAACTTGTGAAAGTATTTGACCTTTGTATTCTTTGGAAAGATCCATTCTGCGAATTGGCCTTTTTTCCGGTTCAAAGCATCACACTCAGGTTTCGTCACCTGACACCATATCGATATTATATACAGGAAACTAAATTTTATAAATCAAAATTTGTTAAAATTTTACGGCAACAGTCTACACGCAGTCGTTCCCGGTCTTTCTTCAAATCGTGTGCAAAGTTTTCCGTACCTTCAGATGCACATTTATTTGCATTCGCATTTGATTTATTCCAATACCCGAATCCAATCCGAATTGACAAGTTATGTTTTTGTCAGTCTCAATTACTTGTCGTGGAGGATCAATATAAGATTCGGCAACCGTAGTCGGCGGATCATCGTAAAACATCATAAAGCAAACATATTCTCGAGTTCAATCAATTCGAAGGGCGACACATAATTTTAAAAATGACGCCACTATTAAAAGACAAATGATAATCTGGCAAAATAAAAATTAACATGTTCCCAGAGAAGTTCTATGTTAACATTTCGTATTATTTTTATGTTTTTTCATTATAAGTGGCCAGTTCTAGAAACTTTCAGTATGCCCCACAAACTAATATAAATGTAGTGGTCAATTTCAAGCCGATTTTAAACTCTTTCGTATGTTACAATAATTTTGGCTTAAATTAAATTTTTGTTTTAATATGTTCCTGGTGGATAACAAAACAAATCAATTTTATTTCTGTCTTTCCTACAGGCAACACACAAATCAGAACAAGTTTTTTTTTATGTGACTGGACATGGATGGCTAATACCACACCTTCTGTCATGGTATTAGCCTAACACACCAAATGGGAACTAGGTGCCATGCCAGGACCTTCCTTATATTGCACGGCTATATTGAACTGAATGGAAAACACGGACAATTTTCATTGCCACTTCGACCATCGTTCATTCAATGCGATGGTACCAACCCAGGCGGTATTAACCCTACCACCTAGTAAGTAATGAAGGGGACCTACAGTTTAAGGTGGAATCCGAACCACGGCCAGCTTCTCTCAACGGTCGAATGGTCACCCATCTAAGACCAGAACTGACCTAGCGTTGCAGCGATCGCCGAAGTGTCGCGCCACTGGGCTATTGAGGCTAATTATCTTCCATGTTTGACGCCAGGTCTAGAGAACCTCTGCCTGGACATCGAGTTCATGCTGGGGATCAAGACCTCTTTCTACTGGCGCCTGTGCTGGGGCTTCATCACACCGTTCATGATGATCGTCGTGTTCGCCTATGCTCTCGTCACCGCCGAGACACTCACATATGGGGACTACGTATATCCCACAGCTGGCTATGGTATTGTTTGATGATTCTATTTCAGAGCAGCAGGTCTATTCCTGGCATTCAGTGATCAGGAATCAGGAATCATGAGGCCAGATAACCGCTTTTGGAGCGGTTTTCAAAGCGATTTCCTTGACGAAAATATTCCGGAGCTTAGTTTTTTTAACAATCAAGGTTTTCTGTCGAAAAATCGCTATAAAAGCGGTTTTATAGACTCAGGATTCCTGATTCCTGATTACTGAATGCCAGGAGTAGACCTGCTGTTTTTGTGTTACACGTGTGGGTAAATCAATGACCAAACTTTGTTTTATTTACATTGCAGTGAATTATAATTGCACGCTATATATTTTAATTTTACATTAATATATCCTACTAGCTGAGGTACCCGGCTCCGCTTGGGTCATACCCGTTTAGGACTGATGTCGAGCTGAACCTTACCTTTTATGTTAAATGAGTTTCTCATACACATTTTCATCCCCCTTTTCACCGCCTTTGAGTTTAATAGTATCTATACCGAAATTCATCAATATTGGTTCAGTAGTTTAGGCGTGAAAACGTAACAGACAGTGTTACTTTCGCATTTATATTACGTATGTTTGTACATTTGTATGTTATGTAGGTAGGTATGTAATGTAGCGAGGATGTGTAAACTTTCACAGTTGCTGGTTATCTCATCCTGTTCGCTGGGGTGTTGCAAGTTCCCATATTCATAGGCATCGCCATGTACAAGTACCGAACTGGAAACTTCGTAAAGGTTTGTTGAGCTGTTTTATAACTATTTTACTATTTTACGATTTATTTTTTTAATTAAAACAAATTTATTTTTGACATCTGAGAAACCTTAACATCAACTAGAGATGTAAGCGATTTTACTTATTTATCTTAACTTTACCATCTAATATTTGATAGGTTTTACATGTAATGACTCAAGCAACTCAGATGTATTTCGGAATATGGTTTTAAATGCAAATGTTTTAGAACGGTTAAAAAAATACACGCTTTACTATGTGAAGCTGAAGTATGTACACATTGTATAATGTCCTGTAATTGCCTCTACAGACCGTAAGAAAAGCCTTCCAGAAGAAACCGACATGGGGTCCAAAGAAACGAGAAATTTACGCCGAGTATCAGGAGTTCAGGACTGAGGCAAAATTGCAGCGCAACCTCATGCGCACTTCTTGGCCCGCGCACGCGTGGTACAGCATCAGCGGTGGCTACCGGCGGAAATTCTGAGACAGCGCCATGAGACGTGATGACATTTGGACTGAGTGGTCCTCTTAAGGCGCTAGGACTAGCCAACTACTCGCGCCATACAAATGCACCTTTAAACAAATGTAATAATATGTAGTGAAATGCCTAAGCACGTCCAAATAGAACTCCAAACTGATAATGGATTGTTAATATTTTTTGATTCCATCATTTATTTAAATAATAATAATAATAAATTAGTCGATTTTCCACATTCGATTTTTTCACTTTCTAGATATAAGCAAAAACAGCATATATGCATACACATATAGTTCCATTTGCTTTTAGATTCCTACATTTAGTCAAAATAGTTCGGAAATGGACACTTCTATTCCATTCTTCATTGTAAAGAAAAAGGAAACATACATTACCGAAAATAGGTTGATTCCTAGACAAGGAATCAAATCAAGGTGACACTTCTAATCGTCAGACTTACTTAGTTACCTTGGGGTGCCTCGTCTAACTTTGCGATTTGGCTTGTATCAGGGCCTTAACATTGGAACAGAGACTGTTAGATATATTTTATTAGTATTTATTTTATTGCTTTTTAATAGAGAAATTTGGAGAAAAAAGCCGGAGCCTATAGGATATTGAGCGAAAAAGCAAAAATATCCTTTTTTGGCTTCCTAGTGCGATAAGATAATATATTGGGGAAAGTTATTACAATACGTAGGATCTATGACAGTCGGACCGCATATCTTTGTTTGAGCACGACAGCATTGAACTGGATGGACGCCACAAACAAAAGAAAGGGTCTAATCAAAACTGGAAAAAAAGTAAAATACAAAAATACGACTTGGATCGGCGGAGGAGCGCGGACCTCATCAAGTAGGTAATATGTAGGCGGATATCGACATCTTGTATGTTCCGAATTGCTTACTCAACGCATGGAAATGAAGCATGGCTCAACGTATGTCGTGTGTCACATTAATTATGTAATAGAGTAGTTAAGGCTGCTCACCAGCTTACACGCTTTAGAATTGTTAGTAACCACATTTATTGCGATTGGCTGCCTCCTGCCAAGCTAGGACTGCAGTCGCCCCTGAAGTGCTACACCTGCACCTGCAAACGCAGCGTCGCATCTGGAATTACACTTATCCTCACCCAACTACGCATCAAAGTTTATCGATGTCCTCACTACAGCAGACCTTCAGGGTTTTGTTTCTTTGCCGATGGAGTGCCCAGCTTACAGGTCCAGCAAGGCCCCACGGCGCTTCCTACATATCAACAGTCGTCCGACGAGTGGAAGCATAAGCTTCGAAAAAGACCGTTGCCTGCTTCGGATATGGGCTCTGCCCGCATCTAGCCCGGCCCGAATAGAAGTCGACCTTACATTCGTCGTTGAACTTTTTTGTGGGTTTTTGGCTAGTTTTCACTGGATGTCATCGTATTAACCATTGAGTAACCCAATGGTATTAACATAAAGCACAGAACCCAATAAAGCGATTGGGGAGGTAGATATAGCCTATATTTTCTTTAGAAGGTAAATCAAGGGTACCAAGCAGTACAAAAGATTACCAAGTACTGATTAGCCTTTCTTGCCATCTCGCAATCGATACCAGTACAAGATTATCAGCACTTGAGTAATAAATGCTCTTTAAGGATGTTCCGACCCATACAATGTTTTTTTTACACAGAACGCAAAAAGTATTGCACTTTAAGGCACGAATTCGTCAAAAATATGAAATATAGCCATAGTAGTTGCAGCGAAAACATATTCACAATTTCAGGTTTAATGGTTTCGTTGTAATTGCCGATTAGAAGTTTTACACCGTTAGATGGCGCTGTTAAATAAAAATCGTATTTAAATCAATTGTAACAAAACAAATAATCCTGAAATTGTGAAATTGTTTTCGCTGCAAGTAATATGACTATATTAAACTTGTATTATTAATTCGTGGCTTAAAGTGCAATACTTTTCGCGTTCTGTATGCAAACAACTTCATATGGGTCGGAACAGCCTTAAGGGTAGATTTAAATAAATCGGCATTTGGTGAAAGCCAGGCTAAATAAAATGGGCGTAATTTGTAAAATAACAAAGCCAGAGCTAGCCAACACAGCTATTGGCAGCAACATTTTCTTGGGCAAAGCTTTAACAGTAGTATTCAGAGAGAACCTGTCATAACTTAGTACGAGATTAGCACTGGACTAACCATACAAAAACCGGTTAAGTCCGACCTTAATAGGCGTGCTAAAGTTAGTCCGCCCACTCTGAATACGACAGTAACCTTGTGCATCTGCATCTGTAAAAGAGACGAATCTGGTGTCATCATCACGGTCACCATAGTTTAAAAAGAAGGGATCCAACCATATTGTTTTGCAAATAAAACCCAAATAAAACATTTTGATCAAAAAACGGTTTCAAACTTAAGCCGACTTTTTTCTACCCCATTTTCATCCATTGTAAAATCCCAGGCAGACCTAATCTTTACCTAATCTTACCAACTAGTAGGAGACTGCAGGTCCCCCAGTTTATCATAGATTCCGAACCATAGAACTGCTGGCATTCGTAACGAAATAAGGTGAATCGCTCAAAAACAGAATTAAAGGGAAGCGTAAATGGAACGGGGATCAAACCTATTACCTCTGGAAATGAAAACAACTCCCTGCACCTCTTTGCTACCACCCGCTAAAGCTATTACGCTTCCTGAAAATGATAGTTTAAATTTATAGTTTTTTAGACCGGCGCATTATAAACCATTCTCGTAACAATAGTTCTGATCAAAGAGTAAGGTGACCTACAGTTACAGTTACAGTCGTAACGATAACGTCGTACCGTTCACGGGGCGCCATTTTGAAGGCTGTCAGCGCGAATCGGACCAGTTGTGAACGCGCTTTCGGTAACGACAGTTCAAATCGGACCAAGACCTAAATTTCAACTTCTTGTCTGTGGCTGTGAATTCTGTGACTATAGTCAAAATAATAGGCGCGAATACGATAATTAGGTTAGAAAGTGGTTAGTTACCTGGAACTTGAACGAATGGATTGCGTGTTTCGCGTAAACTAATTACAGTGGTCGGATAAACTTGGTCGGTCGAGTTGCTATAAACGCTTGCCGGCACGATGGCCGGCGTCAAGGCGCTTTGCGTCCGCGGCATCCGCTCGTTTGGGCCAGACGACGGCGACCAGCAGTACATCGCCTTCAACCGCCCGCTCACACTCATCCTCGGCCAGAACGGTTGCGGCAAGACGACCATAATCGAGTGCCTGCGCTACGCTGTCACCGGCCAACACCCGCCGGGCGCCCGCAACGAGTGTTTCGTTTACGACGCCAAGGTCAACAAGACTCGCGACGTGCTCGGACAGGTCAAACTAAAGGTATCTAAACTAGAACCCTTACCAAAACTTACTGGCTATTGATGTTCTCTTGGGTCAAACAATTTCAAACAAAACATTAGGTCATGTCCATTCCCATCGCGAACTTTAGTTCAGTAGTACAGTAGTTCACCAAACTATAAGTACTGGTCTGCCGTTCGGCAGGTAGCTTAGAACTGTGATATAAACTAGTTAAAAATAAAAAACACAGTGAGGTATGTATTGAATAGATGAACATAATAGACCTTCACATAAATGTCTATTACCTACTGTCATGATATTAGTCCTAATACCGCATTCCCAAACGAATTAGATGCCATGCCAGGACCTTCCCTTTATGATGGACGATGTTTCATTACTGCATCTTTCATGCAATGCAACTCTCCCAATCCAGGCGAGCTTAACCCTACCATCTAGTACGCTGGGAAGGGGCTTGAGGTTTTACATGGGTTCCGAACCATGTTAAAAGGAATTGTATTAATTTAGATGTTCTTTGACTTGGCGTGTTTTTTTGTTTTGGTCTGGGTTCAAATTCTCGCCCCGTTCATGCACCACTTTCGTTCTCATTCTGAGTTAGATAAGTGCATTTCGTCATAAATGCTCCATGGTTCAGAATCCATATTAATCTGTAGGTCCCCTTTCCCTACTAGGTGGTAGGGTTTAAGCCCAACCGGGTTGGTACCATCGCATTGGATTAAAACATGGTTGAAGCGGCAATAAAAAATTGTCCGTGTTTTCCATCAAATTCAATGTAGCCGTGCTCATAAAGGTAAGGTCCTAGTATGGCACCTAAATCCTTCAGAGAATGTGGTGTATTGGGCTAATATCATAACGGTAGTTGTGTGGTATTACCCTTCCATGTCAGGTTGCATAAACCGACGCCCGGTGAAATTTTTGCTTAGATTTTTTAATCTATTTTTCCTATATAATCTTATAAATTGTTATGAAATTTTAGTTATCATGAAAATTGTGTTCAATCTGAACATAAATTTGTGGTAAACTAAACCATAAAGTGCTTAGATGTAGGAGATATAGCTATTTAAATGTTTTGGGTATTTTTTTCAAGTTTCATGACAAGTTTATGAAACATTTCAGAAAAAAAAAATATGATCCTATTAAATTAATGAATATGAATGTAATCATGTAATTTCATGTGCCTATCTTCAAATGTTTCATCAAAACAAAATAAATAAAGTTCAACACTGTGTCGATGATCATGAAAATATTTGACAAATATAAAAAACATTTTTTTTGACAATGCCTGTGCCATCCAAGAAATCTAGGCACATGGTTGGGCAGGTAATTTTCTTATCATGTTATGCAAAAATAACAAAGAAATATATTTGGATGTATTTATTATTTAGTAAAAACTTCAACACAGTTGTAATTTTACTTTACATGTTTTTTATTCCTACTTGGGACAGAATTTCTTCATAAAACGATTCGAGCACGGAAAGAGTACTTATTCAACTATGTGATTCCCTCGTAGTTATCTGCACTTTCATATAAAAAGTATTGAGGGCGATTTTTTTTCTGTAACTCGCCTAGCGCGACCGGGCGCGCGCCGACCCTGCGGCATTTGCGGTAGTTCCCGGTAATTAGCCCAGAAGCCAAAGGGTTAAACAAAATGATCTATAAATCATTGATTACATTTTCTATAAACAGGTAACTCTGATGCTAAAGTGGAAATAAGACTGCCATTACCAGCTTTTATTCATTGAAATAATTATACTAATTTGATTAATTTTCTTAAAAACCCAAAAACCTATTGAATCATGCAAACAGATTTTTATTGGAAACTATTTTTCAAGTAAGTGTACATTTTTAATTTCAAAGGCAAAGAGCTCGATAACAAAGACAAAACAAGAAGTATTTAGCATATAAAAGGACATCCCACACAATGGGTGAGCAAAAAAAATTGGTGGCATTGTAATTTATTTAGTTTTTCTTTATCTTATAAACCATTCCAGAGAATGCCTCATGGCATTAATTCCGCCTTTTTGTGAACCATGCTTGCAGGCTTGCAAATAAAGAATTTTTTCATTTCATTTCAACTTGATCATTCAAACCATTCTTCCTTGATAATGATACTACACTACTTTAAATATAAAAAAAATATTATTATTTTCAGATAGTGAACTCTGTGGGGCATGAGATTACCGTGACGCGCTCCATGCAGGTGACCAGCAAGCAGAAGAAGCAACAGTTCAAGACGCTGGACGGCGCGATGGAGCGCGTCGACGAGCGTGGCAAGAAGGTGGAGATAACCTCGCGCTGCGCTGACCTTGACCTTGTCATGCAGGAGGAGCTTGGTACATTTCCCTCTCTATTTAAAAAAATTGCAGCTTCGCATGGTACTGGTTTTTAGGGTTCCGTACCCAAAGGGTGCCAACGGAACCCTATTACTAAGCCTCCGCTGTCCGTCCATCCATCCGTCCGTCCGTCTGTCACAGGGCTGTATCTCATGAACCGTAATAGGTAGGCAGCTGAAATTTTCACAGAGTGTGGATTTATTTTGCCGCTATAACAACAAATAAGTAACATTACAAAATATAGGGTCCCAGGATACATAAAACGTGATTTTTTAAGTTAAATCTTGTAAGATGGTATGGAACCCTTCGTGTGCGAGTCTGACTCGCACTTGGCCAGTTTTCACGCCACGTAAACTTTACATCAACCAAGTATTATCCAAATCAGGGCAACAATAACAGTAACAAATTACCAAACAAAAAAATGTATTTATAGCTATAATATTATTTGAATAGGTTTTTGATATTCTTCAAATTTTAAGTTAATAATTTTAAGTTTAAAGCAATCAACTCAATGTCTTAATCCTGTAAAATGTAATTAAGGTGATTCAAAAGGCTCGCTTGTGTTTTACAAAATAATTAAAATAATTAATATATTGCTGTATGCATCAACTGAATTTTTCTATGTACTTTTAAATTTCCCATAACATTACTCAAAAACAATAACTATTAGACAAACTGTAGCTAGAATATTTATTTGAACTTTTCAGATATTGGTGCAATCTACATTTTGTAGTTTGAGCATTTCACCACCTTATAACAAATTTATAACAAAAAAGTATTTTACGGCTTATTCATTTATATCATTGCTCAGGTGTCTCGAAGGCAATCATAAACTCAGTGATATTCTGTCACCAAGAGGATGCGTGCTGGCCGCTCGAAGAGGGGAAGAAAGTGAAGGATAGATTCGACGAAATATTTGACTCTGACCGTTACAGCGATTGCTTCGATCGTCTTACCAAGATCCGCAAGGACTACGCTGTCCAGATCAAGCTACTTGGTGAGTAATCTCCAATCAAAAAGCCACCTCTAGTTTTGAACTATACTCTGTTTCTAGAGCAGGCGAAAAAACGGACATTGACTTTTGTGCCTGCCACAGTGATCACCAACCTTTTTTGGTGAGGTTCGAAAATAATCAGTCGCATGAATGTAGGGAATAATTAAAAATCACACCGGGCGTTTGTTACCTCTTGGCTGGTAGCGTCTCACCCCACCCCATACCACGAAACGCAGTACTACGCGGAAACCATGCAGAAGTACATGAAGGGCGATACGTATCGTTTTCTTTCGACGCATAACATAATAGTTTATGTCATTGTTCGTTTTTTCGCCTGCCCTAGAAATAGAGTATAGTAGTATAGAAGTTAGGTAAATATTACACATGTTTAGGTCTTTGTATGCAGCTGTTGAGTCCTGTTACTATGTAAAATAGCAAATTTGACTGAAACCAGGGAGATAACAAAGGCAGTGATGTGTTCTGGTGTTCTTTTCTTATGTTTGTCCTTATAACCCATCTACATTTTTGAAGGAACTAGGTGCCAAGGACCTTCCCTTTATTTGAACACTGCTGCACGGAATCCAGTTTTGACCATCTTATATTCAATGTAGTGCTAATCAGGGCCTGCAACATTGTGTAGTAAGTGAGGAGCCTGCATTTTTACTTGGGTTGACGTAGAATGCATTGTTGTAAACCACCAACCTCGGGACCGCCAAATCTTTGGTGTCCTTTATTTGCATTCTATTTTCATTTGTCCCGACCTTAGTGTATTGATATATGTATTACATCTGTTGAACTGTATCATTTTTAGGGTTCCGTACCCAAAGGGTGAAAACGGAACCCTATTACTAAGCCTGCGCTGTCCGTCCGTCCGTCCGTCCGTCCGTCCGCCTGTCCGTCTGTCACAGGGCTGTATCTCAGTAACCGTAACAGTTAGACAGCTGAAATTTTCACAGAGTGTTTTTTTATTTTGCCGCTACAACAACAAATAGGTAAGATTAAAAAATAATAAAAATTAAAGGGGGCTCCCAAACAAAAAAACGTGTTTTTTTTGTTTTTTTTTTTTACGATGGTACGGAACCCTTTGTGTGCGAGTCCGACTCGCACTTGGCCGGTTTTTTATAATATAGTATGTTCCATCACGTCTTGTATAAAGCTGTTTCATAAGACTAACTGTCACATCAGATCTGGACGTGAGACACCTGAGCGAGAAGAAGGGGGAGTTAGACAAGCGAAAGCTGAATGTCGTGGACATGGAGAAGCGCATATCGGGCGCGGAGCTCCGGCTGCTGGCTCTGGAGAGGGACATGAAGCCGGTCCTGGAGCGCCTCAAGGCGATCGAGCGCATCCAGAATGACCTCATCCGGTTTGAAAGCGAGCGAGAGAAGGTGAAAGTGAGGTATGAAGTCAATTTTGATGGTTAAGGCTGTCGTGAAGTCGCAGGAAATCTAAGATTTGAAAAATTTCTGAAATCCATTCTTTGTCCATTGGCCAAGGCACAATTTTGCACGGCGACTGCCATTAAAATACCGAAATTGTCTTCCAGGCCCTAACGTTTCCCTACCCTAAATGTTGTCAGATTTTAATCCAATTTTTTATATTACTTGAGACAGCTTGATTCTAGGTCCGTATGTTTTGATTTTTTTGTAAATATCTCAATTTTTCAGTAAAAAAAATGGAAAATTAATGTAAAAAAGACAACTTTTTCACAACGTTTAGTAGCCAATATTTTTCAATGTAAAGGTTCTATTAAAACAAAGACATAGATTTCTATAATATATTTTAGAATCCAAAATAAAAAAAAACCTAGTAAAACATTAGGAGCATGGTAACAGTTATCGTAACGTAACGTAGTAACGACTCTCTTAAGAATGGCCCATAAGCTATGCTCCCAAACGTAGTTTACTAATCATATGAAAACCACAATTTGCTTGATATATGGTATCTTATATCATGCAACAAATATCTATGTCTGCACGTTTGTTCTTTGTTGAAAAGTGTAACCTTGTCATACAACAGAGAAAAGAAATTTTTATGAGGATATTCTTTTGCCTGTTATTTAAATTGGTTTAGATTTTTCAGCAAAACAAAAACGTGCAGACTCAGATATTCTTTGTCTTTATAACATCCCAAATATCAATAAAATTTGGACAGTGGTTTTCAAATGATTAATCAATAAGTTTTTTGGGGAATACGGCTTTCAGGTCATTCTTAACGAGTGGAACTGGAAATGTCTGAAGTAGTTTTTAATGTACAGAAAAATGTCCTCCCTCGCCACGATTCACGGTTTTGTATAGTAAAAGGTTTGTGGGTTGAGGTGACCTCGACGTGGAGAACTGACTGGCCAGTCATCTACGAAGGGCGCATCAGTAACTTGCTACTAGTGCTGTATGCGTTCCGGCTCGTGAAAATAATACACGTAGGCTCACTTCTTTTCTTCCCGTGCGCATCGTAAGAGGAGATTAAGGGAGTGGTTCGGAGTCCACATAAAACTGTAGCTCCTCCTCTTGAATTGAAATGAATTCAATGAAATTGCTAGGTGGTAAGGTTAATCTCGCCTAGATTAGAGTCATCGCATGGAACAATGTTTTCCATCCAGTTCAATGTAGCTATTATATTGTTACAGCACACTCCGGATATCTATAATTCTTAACAACAGACATCTAATTGGGGCACACTCGCGTGACTTGGTAGTGCGACCACTAGATTGCTTAGTTAGAATTATAAGACCAAACTTTTTACTGGAATTATGACATTATTAATATTAAATCTATTTCTACTGAATGTTTTCTACATTGCTTCACGGCCGACACAATATTTTTAATTAAATTGCTTATTTAAACGACATCAATGACTTTATTTTGTTATGTTTCTTTGGCACTTAGATTGGAGAATTGCATGTCGCAGCAGAGAGACTTGAAGAAAGCCATACAGAACATTTTCCAAGGCTCCGATGAAGAGCTGAAACAAACCATAGGTAAGATTTAAAGTTTCTTATTCTCTATACCTGTTTACTTATGAGAGTATCTAAAATATTAAGTGCATACTGATCCCAAAAGTAAAGAGCTTGGTATTTACATGGAGGTGAGGAATGTATCGAGAAATAATTTCCATACAAGCACGCAAAAATTGACCCCACGCGACTTACAACGTTATATCGCCGTACACATTTATTATTTAGTGATGATAACGGAGAAAAATCTAATTTTAAGTCTACAAAATTGGTAGGTAAATTCATTAAGGTGGGCCATCCCGCTCAACTCCCCATACAAACGGGGAAAGAAGATCACGCCCTTATTTCTTGTCAGAGATCCCAAATTTTGCTCAAAATTGCTTCATTTAATCGAATTAGATGTTTGATGACGGTTGGCATTGTAAATTGTGTATGGTTTCTAAGTTATAAGGTCCGAAAGTTCGAATTTTTTTGCGCGTTTTATACAATAACTTTGGAGGTGGATTAAGCAATGATAAAGTGAGAACATCTTAAAAAGATTAGTCATCAGACATAGCTTATTTAATGAAGATTTATAATCTATTTGGATTTTGTTAGATTTTTTACTACAGCGGTCGTGGTTTACTTTTAGCTATAAGTCGTTTTGTAATTAAAATTTTCGTAAATCATTCACTATGCATATTGTCTTTTTTGTGGACATGTTGCATCTTTCTCATCACGGAGCCTGTCTTTTTCTTTGAAACAGAGAAGGTCCCAGAGCGCAACAGCACGGTTTTGTACCGTGCCCGCGAATGAGTTCGTCCCGCCGGGTTGGGCCACCTTAAGATAAGAACTATTTTTCAGTAAACCAGGTCGTTGTTACGTCATTCTTCATTTGTAATGATGTATTTACTGAGAGCCGAATCCCGTTGTCGCGCCTCCCGCGGCACAATTGTGGTGTCGACACTTTTTAGTTCCATCCGTTCTCTTGTCATTTCTTCACCTCCATGGGTATTTACCTGTCAGAGTTGGTATGGCTATTGTCAGTAGTCAAAATAGAGGACAATGGCCAAAATAAAACTCGAGGCAAAGTGGTTGTTGCAGTAATAGGAGAGGAACATTATTTTAATTTTAAATTAATAACATACATTTTCGTGTTTGTAGCTAGTCCTAGAAAAGCCAAATAATAATGAACAAATAAATGGTTGCATTTTGATATCTAATTTCAACAAGTGCACCACACTTCAACACGTTATCGCCAATGGAAGATTAGGACGATCCTTGATCCTTCTCTTTTACACAGCATGTTTTTAGGGTTCTGTACCCAAAAGGCGCCAATGGAACCCTATTACTAAGCCTCAGCTGTCCGTCCGTCCGTCCATCCGTCTGTCACAGGGCTGTATCTCATGAACCGTAACAGGTAGTCAGCTGAAATTTTCACAGAGCGTGTATTAATTTTGCCGCTATAACAACAAATAGGTAAAATTTAAAAATTATAGAATTTAAGGGGGGGGGGGGGGATACAAAACAAATATTATTTTTTTGTATTCAATCTTGTACGATGGTGCGGAAACCATTGTGTGCGAGTCCGCAACACACATGGCGGGTTAAGGATGGAAGTTTTGGTGGAGTTTTTTCGTCATGGCATTTTTTGTTTTTTAAATGATGGCCTGGCAATTACAGTCTGCCAGTTTCAATCGGCTTGAAAATCTATATCTACAGTTCCCTGCGATGAAAGAGTTAACATAATTCATATGTCTCTTATGTGAAACAGAACTGTTATATGTATATGTAACTACATTTGTTGGATTTTATTACCAAGTATTGCAGTAAAGTTGGCACCAGTTTTCTTGCCCATAGAAGAATGATCACAGTGTCCTTTTTAGCCTTCTTCAGCTCATGTTATAGTGCTACTTCTGCACATTATTGAAGTATTATTTTACTGTAACACCCTCAGATAACTACGACTTGGGACTGAAGTCAAAGCAACGCGAGCTTAAAGAGTGCTGCAGCGCTGTGGATCGCCTCATCGGCGACGAGCAGCGAGTGGCGCGGGACATCTCCAGCAATGACATCAAGTTCAACGAGCTCATGCTGCTCGAAGGGCAGCACCTGGAGCGCATAGACCAGAGGAACACGCTAATCACCAACACTGCAGCGGCCGCCGGTACGTACGTGACATCTCTGATGATCACCTCTAATTCAACCTGGAGCGCATAGACCAGAGGAACACGCTAATCACCAACACTGCAGCGGCCGCCGGTACGTACGTGACATCTCTGGTGATCAACTCTAGTTCAATGAGCTCATGCTGCTCGAAGGGCAGCACCTGGAGCGCATAGACCAGAGGAACACGCTAATCACCAACACTGCAGCGGCCGCCGGTACGTACGTGACATCTCTGGTGATCAACTTTAGTTCAATGAGCTCATGCTGCTCGAAGGGCAGCACCTGGAGCGCATAGACCAGAGGAACACGCTAATCACCAACACTGCAGCGGCCGCCGGTACGTACGTGACATCTCTGGTGATCACCTCTTGGCAACCAGCAAGTAGGATGCAGGCTTTCGGAGGGAGCTGCTTAGCGATCACTACTTATTTCGGCGTCAATCACATTATTGACTCAATTACCCATTAAGAAATTAAAAACTGTGTCTCGTAAATAACTGTCTTGTATTGTAATGACTGTCTTCTATAATGCTTTCGTCGGCGACTGATTTCTCCCCGGCCCCCGCGACCCTCCCGCTGTCTGTGCGGGTGGAGGCGGCGAAGGCGAAGGCGAGAAGGGATGCACATAAAAACATGTCACAATTCATATAATAATATATATCTCAACATATGTATACAACCTACAGCTACAGTGAACAATATCGCTAAGGCATGCACTATTTATGATCTAAAGCTGTGGTCAACAACTATTAGCATGGTAAAATTGTGTTTGGTTTCTAAGTTATAAGGTCCGAAAGTTCGAATTTTCCCACGTTTTATGCAATAACTTTGGAGGTGGATTACTCAACGATAAAATAAAAACATCTTAAAAAGATTGGTCATCAGACCTAGCTTGTTTCATGAAGATTTATAATCATTTTGGTTTTTGTTAGATTTTTATCTACAGCGATCGTGGTTTTCTTTAAGCTATAAGTCGTTTTGCAATTAACATTTTCGTGCATAGTCTGCTTTGTGGACATGTTGCATCCTCCTCATAATGGAGCCGGTCCTTTTCTTTGAATCAGAGAAGGTGCCAGAGCGAAATAGCACGGTTTTGTACCGTGCCCGCGAATGAGTTAGTCCCGCCGGGAAGGGCCACCTTAAGTTGGATTGGTAATTATTGAAAATTGGAGACAGCGGGTCCCATAGTAAGCGCGCTCAATACCATCTACATCCTACACACAAAACACACTCGATACCTAACACCCTGACACACAAAACACACTCTTCTTCAAATATTCTTGTAATAAAACACAATGCTTAGGTACTTACTATTCTTGTTGTAGTTTTATAGTTTCCCTGACTTATATTGTTTGTTTGGACTTCATAGTAGAAAATATATATAATGTAATAACAATGTAACTGAACTAGTACATTAAAATCTCCTCTAACTTTACCTGTGTAAAAATCAACACTCCACTGCTCGCTGCAGCACAGTCTACTGACTAGTGCAGGGGACAGTATTCACTATGTATGTACATTATTACACAATAAATGTTCTTTACTTTACTATGTGTTCCCTTTTGGCATGGAACCCGATCACCTCATTGTCCTCTTAAGATGTTTCTCGTCACTGAAGACCCCCGCCGTCCCGACAGAGGTGCGAGTGGGCGACGAGCTCGAGCGGGCGGGCGAGGCGGCGCGCGCGCTGGCGGCGCTGGCGCAGCGCGGCCGCGCGCGCCGCCTGGCGCTGGACGAGCTGCGCGCGCGCGCCGAGGCGGAAGAGCGCACGCTGCAGGGCCTTGTCGACCAGTGCCGCGATGCAGTCGTAAGTTTTTTTTTACGTACGTGAACATAAGGCGTTCAGTTTCATGAGGACGCAAGTAAAGCAACATTTAAAAAGTTTTAACAAAGAATGACCGTTTAAGGTATCTTTAGTTTGACTTAATCCTGCCAATTATCGCCCAATCAGCCTGACAAGCATAGTGTGCAAGATTATGGAGAAAATTATAACTGAGAAAATAAGATAATTTCTGTCACAGGAGAATGTAATTTTGGACGAACAACATGGATTTGTACCGAGACGGTCAACAGTGACCAACCTGCTTGAGTGTTTAATGGGACGAAAAAAGTCCTATTGACGTGATCTACCTCGACTACGAAAAAGCGTTTGATAGAGTGCCCATTAAACGGCTTTTATTAAAGTTAGAGCACTTTGGGCTCCGCGGAAATCTCTTATTGTGGCTCAAGGACTTCCTTACAGACAGAACGTTCCGTGTCCGAGTAGGAGAAGAAGTTTCTGACCCATGCAATGTCCTCAGCGGTGTGCCGCAAGGATCCGTGGTGGGCCCGGTCATCTTTGGTTTATTCCTTACATATTTAAGAGCGATAATTAAACTTAATTTCTCGCTCTATGCTGATGACACTAAGTTCTTTGCAAACCCAATAATAGCTCAAAATCAAATACAGTGTACTTTGGTCGACATCATTGAGTGGACAAGAGAGTGGTTACTGTCACTAAATGCCAGTAAATGTACAGTGCTGCCCATCGGACCCAAAAACCCACACCTACAATACTTAATTAATGGCAATATTGTGGAATAAGTCACATCTCATCGCGACCTTGGTATTACGATAGCAAATAATTTAAAATGGGAAACACACATTATGGAAGTTACGCTAACTCTAGCTATGTAGCTAACGAAGGCTAACTCATTGCGCTACATGATAAGAAAAGCTTTCTCTTACATAAACACTGAACTATTTTTAAAACTTTACAAAACATATTTTAGAATATGCCTTTCAGATCTGGAGCCCATACCTACAAAAAGACATCGATATTTTAGAACGAGTCCAGAGGAGAGCTACAAAAATGATTGTGCATCTAAAGCATCAGGAATATGAGCAATGGCTAAGGGCAGAAAAGCTCACACCTCTTCATGAGCGAAGGCAGCGTGGAGACCTCATCGAAGTCTATAAGATCTTCAATAGTTACAGTACCTCCAAACTCAACGAAATATTTGCAATAAACACATTGACTCACCTTAGAGGACATAACCTAAAGCTGAACCACTCTTCCTCAAGGACAAACCCCAGAAAACATTTTCTTTCCAACAGAGTTGTACACTCCTGGAATCAACTACCACAGGAAGTCATAAGTGCCAAAACAGTTAATGGGTTAAAACATTTACTAGACAAATATAAATATGGAAATAGACGATAAATAAATAAACAAAAAACCAAAAACAAAAAAATAACAAGTGCACTCAGAAGTTCTAAAACCTGATATGCACGCATCAGCTTATAGCTGCTAGTGTTATAAACCAAATAATAATAATAATAATGCATCATTTATCTTTTTGAAACTTTTAAATATGTAGTAGATACCTACCTGTTTTGAAAAATAATAAAATGTGGTTTCACTTAGGTAATGGAACCGAATGCAATCAGGTGTTATCACGCCCTTAAGTAACTCTTTAACTCGGTTGTAATTCTAAACTCGAAACAAAAAAGCAACACTAAGCAGAGCGAGTGAGATAGACTACATTATACAGGATGTTAGCGGTGGTATGTTCCAAACATTAACCACATATTCCTCGGCATGTTTGGAGCAAAAAGGGTGGATAACATTTTGTTGTACGGTGAAGTATTTTTTCCATACTAAAATAACATAACCTTATTAATTTATACGTATTAGACAGGCAGCATATGGTGATGCGCCTAAATTCAATGATTAACTAGATAAATTTAGATGTTAAGTGAATCCGTGTCAAATTAATCTGATTTTCGACGTGAGCTGCTTTGATACCAAGGTCGTAGTTGTGCAGGAGTTTTAGTAATGCGTAGGAAAAGGGCTTAGGTAGACCGTATGTACGTACATTCAACAAGTACATTCATGCAAGCTGTCAAGCAAGCGGGCGCGAACTTCCATTGCGAAGGCGAATACAATGCTGTGTTCATAAATAAAATAACTGCTCAGCCTGTTGACATAAGAATTAGCTCTAGAATATTCGAGCAGTGTATCGAAGGAGAGTTCTCGACTGGCGCGCCATGCGAGGGCGCCTAGAATTCCGTAGAGTATTCTCTATTCTAGAAAGAAGCTCCAATGTCAAGGACAAGGTAGTCTGGGTCAGACAAGGTCACAGCAAGTCTGCTATGTCAATGTCCTATGAGAAATGTTCTCGTCCATTACAGTCGCGACACAAACAAAAGATGGTAACCAAGGCCGGCGAGATGGAGAAAGCGCGAAGTGACGCGAAGGAGCTCGAGCGGGAGATTGCGGCGGCACACGAGTCGCGTGCCAAGCTCGACGCGCTGCAACTGCGCCTTAACGCAGTGGAGAAGTAAGTACCTTAGCTTAATCTACCTTGATGCTGTAGAGAGATCAGAACGTTACCTATACTTCTTGAGACCTTAGCTCAAAGAAGTGGACACAAGATCCTTTGACGCCGTGGAGAAGTGAGAATTTTAGCTCAAACTCTCTGGATACAGTGGAGATGTAAGGACCTAAACTCGAAACTCTCTTAAACATTGTTGTTGTTATGACCTAAGATCAAACTCCTTTCAAGCATTGAAGCTGTTAGGATGTTTGCTCACACTATATTGATGGAGTGAAGAACGACAGACTTTAGCTCAAACTCCCTTGAAGAATCGGTGATGTTTTACCTGTTTACATTATTGCGAAGTGATTTAAGTCTACACATGCTGTTATTAGTTTATTCATTTATATTCCTTCATAAAGTGTACACAAACTGGTGGATTCTACAGTGAGGATCTTAGCTCAAACTCCCTCAACAATGTGGAGAGATTAAGCTTTAACTACCTTACCACAGTGGAGAAGAGATAATTTTCTTTCGTACCTCTAACTCCATTCATTTAGTGTAAGACAATGACGTTGACTGCATTGAGGAGATGGCCAAAAAAGCCACTTAAATGTAATTGATATCACAAGGTCAAATACTGGTTTGCAGAGAGTTTGCGACCGTTACAAGCGAACTGGACTCTGACAAGGCGCAGACAGAAATAAACGACGTGGATAGAGTACTGGAGAAACTGGAGAACGAATCCGAGCAGCTGAATGAGAAGGTGGGTTATACATTTTATTGATGGCGTATTTTGGTGAGCTACCTGGTTTACAAACTGTAATTTTGTTCATCTACAAGAACCCGAAGCCCTAGCTGCGTAGCAGGCTTACACCGGTTTCCACCACCTCCAGCTACAAAAATCCCAAAGTTACCTTTCGGTTACACCATGTAAATATGCAATGTAACTGGAAATTAATTATCGGATTTGAGATAACTGGAGGTGGTGAAAGTAATTGTAGACCATAGATTAATAAGTTACTTATTAATCTATGGGTAGACTAAAGTCAAGCTTTCTTATTGGAAAATAGCACACGCATGCAGGTGTTGAAATCAGATTCCAGCGGCTTCACCGAACATATTCGGGCTCATAGGTAGTATCAGTAAATACGTAAATAAATTATTTTCTGTCCATTTAGATCTCCAGTCTGCAAAAGCAGAGCGCTAAGCTAGCAGAAAAGGCCATCATAGAAGAGACGCTCAAAGTGAAGGAGAAGGCTCTGGGGGTGCTCATGAATAAGCACCGCTCTGGTCTGCTGGCGCTGCTGGGGCGTGTGCCGGAGCGGGGGTTCGCGCTGGCCGTCAGCGAGGCGGAGAGCGTCACCAAGGCCGACGTCGACGGCATGAAGAGACAGCTCAGAGAGAAGCAGAATCAGGTAGGACCCTCCATTCTGCTGAACTGTACACCGGAGAGGCTCTCTCGGTGTAAATCTCACAGGATGGAAAACACGGACAATTTTCATAGCCGATTAGACTATCGTTCATTCAATGCGATAGTATGGTAGTACCAACCCGGGCGGGATTAACCCTATGACCCTAGTACAGGAAGGGGACCTACAGTTTAATGTAGAATCCGAACCACAAACGATGAATCCCTAAGTCGGCTATTACGACATGCCCGGACAAGAATGCAGTGGGATCAACACACAGCATGCAGTGTTACCATGTCAGTCATGCGCCGATGAGACTCGACCCCTTCAAACAATGCAGATGCAATCTATCGTGCCGATTCCGTTTTAGAAATCGAGTGAAAATATGGTCTTGACATCAGTTTTTGTTTGCTAGTTTATAGATATAAATATTATACTTATTAAAATCACTTTCCAATGATAAGATAATCCACGGTTTTGCACATTAAACTTGGCTAAATTGTTTTTACACACATACACAGAGCACACGGGAATTTTGAACCGGAGTTAAAATCTGATTTCGAGAGCGCGGCTGACGGCACCCAGGTGTGCGAATATTGCGAGTACTATTGGGATTTGTGTTACACAGCCGCGGGCAGTGGTAGGCGTCTGTACCTTTTTAACGTTCTTGTTCATGAATATATTAAATTCCAATGTTTGCGGTCCTCATACATTTTATTGATGTCACGTGATTAGGTGTGTATGGAGACCGCGAATGCCACTCAGGCAACTCTCAGATTTAATTTGATCATGTCTTGTTTATGATTGCCAAATTCCTGAGCAGTTCAAATGGTAAATTAACTCGCTAGGTGAACGGGCAAGTGAGAGTAAATCTGATGTTCAGTGGAGTTTGGTACCATGCGAACTGTCAAAACACATGTACCAGTTTATTCAATTTGAGTTGAACACCATGGTAAAGGGGCAGGCCAGGCAGTGTTTAACTGTGTTTTTAGGGTTCCGTACCTGTTATAACCTTGGTTTATGACCGCGAAAGCAAACACGATGTTAGTTTTGACACATGATGTAATTGACAAAACATAACCTCAATCTAAATGTCATTGGTGAGAGTACTACATTTTAGGCTACAATATTTCGGTACACAACACCTTCCCTCTCAGATTGAACTATTCTATTAAACTAGAATACAATGAGTGGGTTATCTCTTTCGCAAACTTTCAGATGCGTAGCTCTGTGAACTCAATAAACGATAATCAACATACACTTATACTATATTGTTCATGCTATGTACCTTAATGTTCCACACTAATAAAATCTTCTAACACTGAATCACTGTCTATTCTTTTTGTAACTACAGCTCCTTTTGGAATGCCTAAAACTTCCCTCATTTTTGTCACTTCTTCTCCTTCTGTTTCTTCTCCGCTTCCTGAGTTCTTGATGATTTGGTTAAGATGGCGTTGTATTATTTTGCCACTGTCTGTCTTTATTAAAAATCTCTGGTTGCTTAATTTTTTGTGAATGACCGCACATGCCCATTTATCACTTTTGTTATACAGGCGGTAACGAATGGGTTGACCTTCTTCAAAATGTCTGCGCTTAGGGTAAGGTTGTTCTTCTCTTGCATTTTGTGTGTTTGCATGTTGTGGGTGTATACAATCAAGGAATGTGCGAAATGGTCTGGCGTTCAGCAATTCTGCAGGCGTTTTGCCTGTGGTAGCGCTGGGAGTGGACTTCATGGCATATAACAATCTGGGTAATCTGAGATTCCAAGGGACATCAGACATCTTGCTAAGTTTTTCCTTGACGGTTTGGACTGTGCGTTCAGCTTGCCCGTTAGAAGCAGGGTGGTATGGTGGTACTAGTATGCTTCTTATCTGATTTCTGCTGCAGAAATGTTTGAACTCTGCAGATGTGAACATTGTTGCGTTATCTGAGACCAAGATCTCGCAGAGCCCTTGGCTGCTGAAGATTTCTCTCAATACTTGAGTGACTACAGCTGATGATGTATTGGGGACTATACGTACTTCTGGCCATTTTGAAAACGCATCAATTGCGATGAAAAATGTCTTTCCCATGTATGGACCAGCAAAGTCAACATGTAAGCGGGACCACGGTCGCGATGGTGGCGGCCAAGCTGTACATACTTTTGGCGGTAAGTGTCGATGGTTCTGACATATATCACACGAAGCCACAGTTGCTTCAATATCCTTGGTTATGTTCGGCCACCAAACATAACTTCTTGCCACCCCCTTTGTGGCAACAATTCCGTTGTGTGAGTCGTGCAATATTTTTAATATGTCCTTTCTTATGCATTCTGGAATCACAACTCTGTTACCGATTAGAATGCAATCTTTCATCGTCGACATCTCTGCGCGTCGTAGCCAGTATAGATGTAATGATTTTTCTGTTACCTTCTGTGGCCATCCCCTGCGTATCCAGCTATGCACTTTTGATAGAGTGATATCCTTTCGAGTGAATTCTGCAATTTTCTCGACCGTGAGATTCGGGTCGTTAGGTTCTGCTGTCATCAGCAGAACATCTCCATAGGCTTCGTCGTGTTTATCTTCATTGTCTCCTTGTTCTGGCCACCTGCTCAATGCATCAGAGTTGCCTAGTTTCTTTCCTTCTTTATACTTCAATTCATAGTCATATGTGCTGAGCTGAAGTGCCCATCGGGTCATTCTGGGTGACAGTGTGATTGGTATTGGTTTGTTGGTTCCGAAAATGCTTATAAGCGGCTTATGGTCAGTGAAGATTATCACTTTTTTACCCCAGATATAGTTATGAAATTTGCTAAGCCCAAACATGATTCCCGTTGCCTCTTTGTCCAATACCGAATAATTTCTTTCATGTTTGTTTAACGTTCTTGACGCCATTGCGATTGGTTTCTCTGATCCGTCGTCCATTATGTGTGCTAACGTTATGCCGACGCCATAAGCTGATGCGTCGCATGACAGTGTGATTTCTTTGTTTGCGTCAAAGTGAACTAGAACCCTGTCAGATGTAAGTAGCTCTTTTGCTTGATTAAAAGCAGACTCTTCTGACTCTGTCCACTTCCAAATGGAGTTTTTGTCTAACAATCGATGTAACGGTTCCAGTACTGAGGCCTTGTTCGGAAGAAATCGCTCATAGAAGTTGTACAGGCCAAGGAAAGCTTGCAACTCTTTAACAGTCGTCGGTTTCGGAGCATTTACAATTGCGCTCACTTTATTCCTGTTCGGCTTCACACCTTCTGGAGTTATTGTGAACCCTAAAAAGTCCACTTCTTGTAAGAGGAAACAACATTTGTTTTGGTTTAGTTTTAAACCCGCTTCACTTATCTGTTTCAGCACTTCCTCTAGTCTGTTGTTATGTTCTTCTATCGTTCTTCCAGATACTAGTATGTCGTCAAGCAGGACCTGTACTCCTTTGATGTTACTTAGTGTTTGCGTCATTAAGCGCTGAAATATGCCTGTGGCGGCCTTTACTCCGAACGGTAAACGATGGACCGAGAACAAGCCTTTGGTCGTGTTAATGGTGAGTATTTTTGCAGTTTCATCGTCCACTTCCACTTGCGTGTATGCGCGCTCCAGGTCTAATTTAGAAAAGTATTTGCCGCCTGCTAGGTTTGCCAGTATATCGTTGTTGGTTGGTAATGGATAGGTGTCATTATTGGTAGCTTTGTTTACTGTCGATCGGTAGTCACCGCAGATGCGGATGCCACCCGATGGTTTTACCAAAGGTACTATGGGGGTTGCCCATTTTGAGTATGCTATTGGTTTCAGCACCCCCTCTCTCGTCATTCTGTCAAGTTCTTCCTCCACCTGTTCTCTCAATGCATATGGCACACTGCGATATTTAAGGTAAGTTGGTTTCATTTCTGGATCTGGGCGGATAGATACTGCAGGTCCGTTGTATCTACCTAGCGATTGTTCGAACACTGTTGGATATTTATTTAAGATGCTTTTAAGGTAATCTGGATTAACCTGGTTTAGTCCATGAATCTGTATCTGTAGCGGAAGTAGCCAGTTTCTGCCGACTAAGCTGGGGCCGTTGCTTTTGGCGATTAATAGTGGAAGTGTGGCCTCACTGTTTGCATATCTGACTCTCACATTTATGACCCCAACTAAGTCTACTCCATTCCCCGTCCACGCTTTCAATCGGAGGTTAGTTTTCTCTATTTTTGGTTTGGGTTCTCGGTTCCATATCTTTTCATAGTTGTCTCTGCTGATGATGGTAAATGCTGCTCCCGTGTCGAGCTCAAAGTCATGTTTTACGCTGTCCATTGTAACTGTCATCATAAATGAAGGGAATAATTTCTTATCGGTGGTATTTTCGTCTCCTATGTTGTACAGACTGTTCATTATATGATCGGCATTGTTGTTTGTATCTGGATTATTTTCTGTGTTCATTTCATTGATGTTGTTCCTACGAGCCTGGTCTCGTTTTTTCTGCTGGCATATTCTCTCGATATGTCCAGTTATGTGACAGTACCGGCACGATAGATGTTTTACCTTGCACTCCCCTGAATGTGAATTTCCGCAGCGATAACACTTAGTTTTTGCATTTGATGGTACACTTATTCGATTCATGTCCATTGGTTCCCCTGCGTGGTCCGTGTTGGTGAATGTGGTTGCATTCGTTCTACTTCTACTGTTTATTATGCTTAGGTCTTTTCCGGCTGTCTCTGCGGCAATTGCTGTGCTTACTACATTTGCATAAGTCAAGTCGCAGCGTTGCAACAACTCCTTCTGGAGTGTTTTGTTCTGCATGCCGCACACTATCCGGTCTCGTAACATTCGTTCAAGAAATGTGCCGAAGTTGCAAAAGTTGCTGATTTTTCGTAGATCTGTGATGTAGTCTGCTATGTTTTCATTTAAGCCCTGGTCGCGCCTGTAGAACTTGTAGGTTTGTGTGATTTCATTGGGTTGCGGTTCGAAGTGTTGAGTCAACAACTGCACTATTTGTTCGATGGACACCTCGTCGGATTTTCGGGGGCTGATCAGGGAGATCAGGGTGGTGTACGTCTGTGCGCCGCAGACCGCATAAAAGTTCGCGCGTTGGAGCTTCGGGTCGGTGATTTCGTTTGCCGCAAAACAGTAATACAAACGCTCATAGTATGCAGTCCAGTTTTCGCCTGGTTTGTACTCTTCGTACCGGATGGATTTAGCCATTTTTATCTCTCGTCGCCACTGTTATAACCTTGGTTTATGACCGCGAAAGCAAACACGATGTTAGTTTTGACACATGATGTAATTGACAAAACATAACCTCAATCTAAATGTCATTGGTGAGAGTACTACATTTTAGGCTACAATATTTCGGTACACAACAGTACCCTAAGGGTGAAAACGGAACTCTATTAATAAACCTCACCTGTCCGTCCGTCTGTCAGTCACAGGGCTGTATCTCATGAACCGTAATAGGTAGGCAGCTGAAATACACAGAGTGTGTATTTATTTAGCCGCTATAACAGCAAATAGGTATAATTATTTATAAAAATTAAAGAGCGGTACAATAAACGTGATTTTTTTTGGGTTAAATATTGTACGATGGTGCGAAACCCTTCGTGTGCGAGTCCGACTCGCACTTTGCCGGTTTTTGTTAAAACATTTGACAAATGCTTTTGTAAATTCAGACTAAGTGGACTTTTAAAAAAAAAGACTCAGCTGAGTTTCTTGCCAGTTCTTCACTGTGTTTTGGCTAATGTTAGACTGGCTAATGTTAAAATATGACAAATCCGAGTGCAGTGTACTGTCTATGGATGATGATTAATCCAGACAATCCAAGTATCTAAAATGAGACGTGTCCTCAGGTGACGAAACTGGAGGCGCAGCGGGCACACGCCCGCGAGCGGCTGCGCGAGAAGCAGGAAGAGTTGACGACGGCGGAAGACACCCTGTACCGCGCGTGCGGCGCGCAGCCCTACGAGGCGACGCTCGCCAAGTTGGACGCCGCCGTCGCCAAGCTGCGGGTGCGTTCCCTTCACACTACCTCCCTGAGTGCATTTAGATCTAAGTGTGGATGGAAAAATATGTTATGTAAACCCGTTAAGTTTCTTTGCGGGTTCTTCTTTACTGGGTTGATCGAATCCGCGGATCTTTGTGACGTAACTTAGTGTAGTTTGACTACCAAAACGTTGAAATAAATGAAATGATAAATGAAAGTGCACATGTTCAAACTTTTCAGCTACTCAACATTCTTGACTATTTCCCAACTTGATATTTTTTATGTATTTAATGGATACAACATTACCGTTATCTCATTAATTTGAGTTTCCGGAGAGCAGGATCCTGCTTCCGATGAATGTCATGACCAATACTTTTCAGATTATTTTCAAAATCTGAGTACAATGTTCAAATGTAGATGTCGCTGAAACTCAAATTAATTTCACAACTACTCAAACCCCTCCAGGTTTGACATGACATTAAGGCTAACATGTTTTGGACCTTCCAACAGTTCTAGTCAGTTCACCGCCAGGTTTAGAGTCAACTCAACTTGACAAAAATGCCAGACTGTGGAAAGTCAACCAATGAAAAAGCGATAATTCGATACCGATATTTGGCGGTTTATCGATGAGGATTTTTGTCCTGTTTTGGTCCGCACATTACTAAGCGCTCGAATACACTGCAAATACGTGAAGCAGATACACTGACTTTAAAGACACCTGTAATTATATTTGTATACTGTTCAACCACCATTTTTACTTTGCAGTATCATTTAGATATAAATGTTTATATTATAAATATTGATGAAATCTATAGACCCTTTTCGTTGAGGGTCTACTTTACTGAATTAATCGAATCCGCGGATCTATCAGTTTGTGTGTAGTTTGACTTCCAAAAGTTTAAATAAATTAAATTAAATATCTTAAGTCAAGTATATACCTGTTGTGGCTTGCAGGATGAACAAAACATCCTGCAGTCGTCTGTGTTCGTCATCAACAAGTACAAGAGTCAGCTGGAGCAGAACAACAGCTGCCCGCTCTGCAACCGCGGTTTTGACTCCCAGTCCGAGGTAAAACATTTCGTCCTAAATGCTGCATTATATGCATTACTGTTTTAACCTTTAAACTGGAACTTATTTTCATCTGCGTATGCAAAAATTTGAGGTGTGAGCTAACAGAGGCCCAAGGTACCATTGTGGAACTTTTGTCGAAGATAAATAAAGAAATCAATTAATTCTAGTGAACATTATTTGAGAGGCCGCAACTGGCTTCTGGGAAATTTCTGGGGAATTTCACCACTTTCAGTCAACGGGCGAATCAACAGATGGGGCCTTGCTTCTCATGCCAGAGGGCATGGTTTTAATCCCAGCTCTATCTTCTCTTCCTCAGTTAGATAAGTGCATTTCGTTATGTATGTAACTTCAAGGTTTCTTTCCCCACGGACTGTGATCAACCTGTCGACGTGATGCTAGTGATCTCGAAGCTGACAGAGACGGTTGTTTAAGTCGCGCACGTGACCAGAGCCTACCCCTCAGTTGGTGAGCGTGTCGGCAGGTGGTGCAGCTGATCTCGGAGCTGACCACGAAGGTGGTGAACGTGCCGGCGCGGCTGGAGGCGGTGTCGGAGCGGCTCTCGCGCGAGGAGGCGCGCCGCGACGAGCTCGTGCAGCTGGGGCCGCTCAGCGCCAAGGTCGCCGCGCTCAAGGGCGACGGCCTCTCGCAGACCAAGGAGCGCCTGGAGGAATTGGACCGGGTATGACAACGTTGGTGCATATTATACAGGATGATAAAGCAGTTACTGCCGCAACTTCTAAATTGAAATATCTAATGTATCCTGTTAGCTAATTAAACCAAGGGCAACGCTGCAGATGATTGTAATAACCGGATATGCTCCAGTAAGCCTAAAGCAGATAAAATTAAATTTCAACCGGAGAGCTCCTCCCTCCCCTCTTCACTCTAATCAATATGGCGGTCAACCTCCTTCCACCGTCTATTCCGCTGCTACTTTATTCTGCTCCACGTCACTTGAGTGCTGTCAACACTTGAGTGTTGCGAACGCTTGAGAGTTGCCAGTGCTTGAGTGTAGCCAACAATCCTGATTGTGTCTTGAGATTGGAGTAATTTTTAATAAGTATAATTTTATTGAGTATGAAAGCATCCTAATCGAGGCGGCGACTCTTGCTAGGGCTACTAGCCTGCCCCCTGCTGCTATACTGAATGCCGCCACCGATTTCCCCTTACCAGCGCTGTCCCTTTGCCCACTGCCGGCTTAACCATGAATGTTTTTTAATTAAACCTTTTGTATGTGAAATCCAGCAAAATGTCATCTATGTTTATTGTTTCCATGGACCTCAAGAATTATAATCCAAAGTTATGGCAACTACTGCTGCTATACCCTGTATATTTTAATGAAGTTCTTGCTTATCATGATGGCAGTTAGGGGATGTAACAATGAACATTGGTTATGATATTTGTTTCTTGTAAATGTTATGAAAGTAAACCATTCAAAAATGGCTTAATCATATCCCATTTAGCCCTATTGGTGCTTTGAGTCGTATTGAAAACTAAAATAAATGACTGAAAAATAATGCTTGTTGCAAATGGAAAGGCAGCAACATCAGTTATCACTTTCCATCCCTTCATGGTACATGACTTATAAGTATGCAACTTGCGACTTCATTACTATTGCACATTCTGATGGGTCGAGTGTGTTGCAGCAACTGACGGCGGCCAACGAGAGTGTTGAAGAGGTGTCAATGTCACTCATGGAGCCAGAGCAGCGGCTGCAGACCGTTCAACAGCTCTCCGCTGAGATGCCGCTGCTCGACCGCTACACACTCGAGATACAAAGCTCCACCAAGGAGGTGAGTAATTGTCCACCGTCTCTGCCATTATTGTAACTTGCTTATTGTAGAGGTCCTTAGCAAAGGCTCCATTCAGTACTCTTAACGCTATGATAGTGAGCTCTCTACAGTATCATACATATGCACCTTGCTCGTAACCTTAATGCTGCTCTTTTATCTCAGACTACTACTAGTGTTGTACAGTTCCCTTCACTTTGGTTCCTTTACAATTGAATGTTATCAACATAAAGTATACACAACATATTTGCTGATATGAGAAATACCAGAAAAGTGAAATGAGTTTTTATGATACTTTTGAGATTACCGCGGTCGCTAAACATTTTTGAAAAATGTTACAACTTTTCACGCGGTGGTAGCGGAAACAGATTTCCGCTACCAACCCCACCCACAGCTACGATCCACGACCAAGCGCGAGCCTAGCTGTCAGTCGACTGCTGCGTACGAACATAGCGGATGCCTCCTTGACATTGGGCTAAACGATCAGCTCGAAACGTCGGAAAATGTCTCCTTGCGCCGCGTGAAAAGCCGTAACATTTTTCAAACATGAGTTTCTTCTATCTCCACCATTAGCTAGTGAGTACAGAAAATGTCATTGTCTATCCCAGCTGCAAGCGGTGAAGGAGCAGTGCCGCTTGTCGGAGGGCTCGGAGTCGCTGGAGGCGGCAAGCGAGCGTCACGCTGAGCTGCGGCGGAAGGCGGGCACGCTGCGCGCCAGCGTGAAGGGCAAGCGCGCCGATCTCGCCGCGCACACGAGGCGCGTGCAGGACGTCACGCAGCGGCGCAACCAGCTCAAGGAGCAGCTGCTCGGATTGCAGAAGAAGGTAAGACACGAAGGAGTAGGAATGGCGACGGTAGGATCCAGCTCAAGGAGAAGCTGCTCGGATTGCAGAAGAAGGTAAGACACGAAGGAGTAGGAATGGCGACGGTAGGATCCAGCTCAAGGAGCAGCTGCTCGGATTGCAGATGAAGGTAGGACACGAAGCAGTAGGAACCAGCTCAAGAAGCAGCTGCTCGGATTGCAGAACAAGGTAAGGCACGAAGGAGTAGGAATGGCGAGGGTAGGATCCAGCTCAAGGAGCGGCTGCTCGGATTGCAGAAGAAGGTAAGACACGAAGGAGTAGGAATGGCGACGGTAGGATCCAGCTCAAGGAGCAGCTGCTCGGATTGCAGATGAAGGTAGGACACGAATTAGTAGGAACCAGCTCAAGGATTAGCTGCTCGGATTGCAGAAGAAGGTAAGACACGAAGGAGTAGGAATGGCGACGGTAGGATCCAGCTCAAGGAGCAGCTGCTCGGATTGCAGAAGAAGGTAAGACACAAAGGAGTAGGAATGGCGACGGTAGGATCCAGCTCAAGGAGCAGCTGCTCGGATTGCAGAAGAAGGTAAGACACGAAGGAGTAGGAATGGCGACGGTAGGATCCAGCTCAAGGAGCAGCTGCTCGGATTGCAGATGAAGGTAGGACACGAAGCAGTAGGAACCAGCTCAAGGAGCAGCTGCTCGGATTGCAGAAGAAGGTAGGACACGAAGGAGTAGGAATGGCGACGGTAGGATCCAGCTCAAGGAGCAGCTGCTCGGATTGCAGATGAAGGTAGGACACGAAGCAGTAGGAACCAGCTCAAGGAGCAGCTGCTCGGATTGCAGAAGAAGGTAGGACACGAAGGAGTAGGAATGGCGACGGTAGGCTCCAGCTCAAGGAGCAGCTGCTCGGATTGCAGATGAAGGTAGGACACGAAGGAGTAGGAACGGCGATGGTAGGAACCAGCTCAAGGAGCAGCTGCTCAGATTGCAGAAGAAGGTAGGACACGAAGGAGTAGGAATGGCGACGGTAGGATCCAGCTCAAGGAGCAGCTGCTCGGATTGCAGATGAAGGTAGGACACGAAGGTGTAGGAACGGCGATGGTAGGAAACAGCTCAAGGAGCAGCTGCTTGGATTGCAGAAGAAGGTAGGACACGAAGGAGTAGTAATGGCGACGTTAGGAACCAGCTTGAGGAGCAGCTGCTCGGATTGCAGATGAAGGTAGGACACGAAGGAGTAGGAACGGCGATGGTAGGAACCAGCTCAGGGAGCAGCTGCTCGGATTGCATCTTTTCATCCAACGTGATGGTACCCGTACGGGCTTCTACCACCTAATAAGGGAAGGGGGGATAGAACGAAAGCGGTGCATGAACAGTGCTGGGAATTGAACCTATGACCTCTGGCTTGGAATGCAAGTCCACATGTCTTTGTGCTACGAGATCCACATGATTTACCCATGATCCGCCTCTTTTGCACAGTATGTTGATAGTAGACATATATGACATGAATAGACGAGCATATTTATTTTTAAATGATAGCCTTTTCCCTATTAGACTGCTATGAATGCATGGTTATGTCAGCCTCAGTGGCCCAGTGGCGCGACACTTCGGCGATCGCTCTCCGAAGTTAAGCAACGCTGGGTCCGGTCTGGTCTTGGATGGGTGACCATTCGACCGTTGAGAGAGGCTGGCCGTGGTTCGGATTCCACGTTAAACTGTAGGTCCCCTTTCTTACTTACTAGGTGGTAGGGTTAATCCCGCTCGGGTTGGTACCATCGCATTTGATGAACGATGGTCGAAGCGGCAATGAAAATTGTCCGTGTTTTCCATCCAGTTCAATGTAGCCGTGCAATATAAGGAAGGTCCTGGCATGGCACCTAGTTCCCATGTGGTGTGTTGGGCTAATACCATGACAGAACTTGTGGTATTAGCCATCCATGTCCAGTCACATAAAAAAAAAACTAAACCAAGTAACATTGATTTTATTTTTCTTTTTCCAAGAACTAGATAAAGTGGCTTTTCACCCAGTAGCCACTTTACGTTGACTTTTGGGACATCCTGTACATGCTTTAAAAATATTATATCGATTACAATTTATACACAAGAATTTTACAAAATGTGATAGTAATTTTATTGTAAAACATTCAAGTTAGGACCGCTTTTCTGGCGAATAAAACAATGGTCACTTTTGACAGTAGTAAAAAAAAAATTATCTTGGGTCAGAATGCAAAGTGTCTGCAATGTGTCCAGGCGCAGGAGGTGTTCTCTCTGCAAGAGTCGCTCCGGCAGCAGGTGAGCGCGCGCGAGCGATGCGCGCTGGAGCTGCGCGCGCTCGACGACGCGGCGCCGCGGCTCGACGTCGAGCTCAAGGCGAAAGAGAATAGCCTTAAAGCGCTCAAAGAGAAGAACTGGTATGCCTTTCGCAATCAGCATAAATTTGTTCAAATTTTTTTTGTGCCATCCATATCCAGCATGGATGATTAATACCACACAACTACCGTTATGATATTAGCCCAATACATCACATTCCCATGTGCCATGCCAGGATCTTTCTTTAATGCGAAATTACATTGAGCTGGATGGAAAACATGGACAGTTTTCATTGCCGCTTCTGCATTTTCGCATTACATTCCATCGTTCATTCAGTGCGATGGTACCAACCAGGACGGGCTTGAACCCTACCACCTAGTAGGGGAAGTCAGATAGTACTTATCGGACTGATAGCACAAATTCGCGTTTGTCAAAAGAGAGATAGATAGTCATTGCCAGAGAATTATATCTTCTATCACAATTATCTGACTATAATTTTACTAATAAACATATGGACTTACTATATCAGATGGATAGCAGAAGCGTGAATAAATCCGTCGAATAGTTATCTGGCTGTTTATCAGACTATTGAAAAATCAGCTTTTAGTCACTATACTAGACTTATACCTATCCTACCCCCAGGTCTTGAAGTATTATGGCCTCGTGCTTCCGTTTCTGGAAGGCATTGATTCAATACCCAAGCAACCTACACCATTTTTGTTCTAGTACTATTATTTAACCTGAAAGTTTGTGATGAAGGAAAACACCATGACCAAATCCGATACTTCAATGGGGTTGACACAGAAATCATCTCGCTACTAGTTTTTTTCAGTGTGATAATAACAAGTGTTAATCTTTCAGCGAAGCCATCGATAGCATGCGTGAACAGATAAATAAGCTGAACAATGCATTGGAAAAAATCAAAGCTTTGGAAGAAGAGGTTCGCCAGCACGAAGAGAAGAAAGTCAATGAGGAATTAAAAAGGCTCAAAGAAGCCACCAATTTACTACGAAGCAAGAAAGAGCAGCTGATTTCCGATCGTTCGGATCTCACGAAGAAGATAGACTCTTTGAAAGATGAGCTCTCGAAGCAGGAGGTAAGTTCTACTATCCTTGTTATTCTTATACCTTCAGATAGGCTTTTTCGAACCTGACTTCAACCTGTTATCCAGGTAATATCTTCCCCCAAGAGAATCTGTGTTAAAATTAATGACAATTTTAAGGTTCAAATTACTGAGGTTTTGTGTAATTTTCAGCTGGTTGGACCTATTTATCCAACCTGAATTATGGTGTTTTCGTTAATTTTCTTCCCTCCATTAGGAGTAGATTTGTCAATTTTCTTAGGGCCGAGTGCACGAACGTACAAAAAATCAAAATCAACGTCAAAGTATAATCAAACATGTCTCTTTGTGTGGACAGTATGGAAGGAACTCTATGCGGATTACTAAAAGCGACGTGTTTGAACATTGATTAACTCGGCCGTCTCTTCGTGCAACCGGGGCTTAGTGGGTTCGATTACTTGCAACGAAGAAGTTCCGTCATAAAGCAAATGTAAAACCTAATACAGACAGGGCGTAAGATCAGCCATTGACATCTTGATATGAGAAATAATATTGATCGACTTTCATATGTAAGAATTATCAAGAATTAACACTTTAGAAATATGTTAAAGATATTTATTTTTAAATAGCATATCATAAAGCATATTTGTTGGAGTTTTAACCAGTAGCTCCATAGGTTGTTCGGAGTACATATGTGTAACTCAGAGTGAGGATCATCTCGGCCGCTCCCTTTCAGCTCTACAAGCGCGACCTGGACGACAACCGTAAGCTGCGCGCGGCAGCGGCGGAGGAGGCGGCGTGCGAGCGCGAGGTCGCGCAGCTGGAGGCAGCGGCGGGGGGCGTGGACCGCGCTTCCGTCGCCGGCAAGAGCGACCTCATCCGCCGCCAGACCGACATGTTTAAGGAGCGGGCCGAGACCGAGGGCCGCATCAAAGAGTTACAGGTCAGTGTTGCCAACAACACTTCCCATTGTCGGGGACGGTGGATGGCTTGGACCGCGCCTCCGTCGCCGGCAAGAGCGACCTCATCCGCCGCCAAACCGACATGTTTAAGGAGCGGGCCGAGACCGAGGGCCGCATCAAAGAGTTACAGGTCAGTGTTGCCAACAACACTTCCCATTGTCGGGGACGGTGGATGGCTTGGACCGCGCCTCCGTCGCCGGCAAGAGCGACCTCATCCGCCGCCAAACCGACATGTTTAAGGAGCAGGCCGAGACCGAGGGCCGCATCAAAGAGTTACAGGTCCGTGTTGCCAACAACACTTCCCATTGTCGGGGACGGTGGATGGCTTGGACCGCGCCTCCGTCGCCGGCAAGAGCGACCTCATCCGCCGCCAAACCGACATGTTTAAGGAGCAGGCCGAGACCGAGGGCCGCATCAAAGAGTTACAGGTCAGTGTTGCCAACAACACTTCCCATTGTCGGGGACGGTGGATGGCTTGGACCGCGCCTCCGTCGCCGGCAAGAGCGACCTCATCCGCCGCCAAACCGACATGTTTAAGGAGCAGGCCGAGACCGAGGGCCGCATCAAAGAGTTACAGGTCAGTGTTGCCAACAACACTTCCCATTGTCGGGGACGGTGGATGGCTTGGACCGCGCCTCCGTCGCCGGCAAGAGCGACCTCATCCGCCGCCAGACCGACATGTTTAAGGAGCGGGCCGAGACCGAGGGCCGCATCAAAGAGTTACAGGTCAGTGTTGGCAACAACACTTCCCATTGTCGGGGACGGTGGATGGCTTGGACCGCGCCTCCGTCGCCGGCAAGAGCGACCTCATCCGCCGCCAGACCGACATGTTTAAGGAGCGGGCCGAGACCGAGGGCCGCATCAAAGAGTTACAGGTCAGTGTTGCCAACAACACTTCCCATTGTCGGGGACGGTGGATGGCTTGGACCGCGCCTCCGTCGCCGGCAAGAGCGACCTCATCCGCCGCCAGACCGACATGTTTAAGGAGCGGGCCGAGACCGAGGGCCGCATCAAAGAGTTACAGGTCAGTGTTGCCAACAACACTTCCCATTGTCGGGGACGGTGGATGGCTTGGACCGCGCCTCCGTCGCCGGCAAGAGCGACCTCATCTGCCGCCAGACCGACATGTTTAAGGAGCGGGCCGAGACCGAGGGCCGCATCAAAGAGTTACAGGTCAGTGTTGCCAACAACACTTCCCATTGTCGGGGACGGTGGATGGCTTGGACCGCGCCTCCGTCGCCGGCAAGAGCGACCTCATCTGCCGCCAGACCGACATGTTTAAGGAGCGGGCCGAGACCGAGGGCCGCATCAAAGAGTTACAGGTCAGTGTTGCCAACAACACTTCCCATTGTCGGGGACGGTGGATGGCTTGGACCGCGCCTCCGTCGCCGGCAAGAGCGACCTCATCCGCCGCCAGACCGACATGTTTAAGGAGCGGGCCGAGACCGAGGGCCGCATCAAAGAGTTACAGGTCAGTGTTGCCAACAACACTTCCCATTGTCGGGGACGGTGGATGGCTTGGACCGCGCCTCCGTCGCCGGCAAGAGCGACCTCATCCGCCGCCAGACCGACATGTTTAAGGAGCGGGCCGAGACCGAGGGCCGCATCAAAGAGTTACAGGTCAGTGTTGCCAACAACACTTCCCATTGTCGGGGACGGTGGATGGCTTGGACCGCGCCTCCGTCGCCGGCAAGAGCGACCTCATCCGCCGCCAGACCGACATGTTTAAGGAGCGGGCCGAGACCGAGGGCCGCATCAAAGAGTTACAGGTCCGTGTTGCCAACAACACTTCCCATTGTCGGGGACGGTGGATGGCTTGGACCGCGCCTCCGTCGCCGGCAAGAGCGACCTCATCCGCCGCCAAACCGACATGTTCAAGGAGCAGGCCGAGAACTAGGGCCGCCTCAAAGAGTTGCAGGTCAATGTTGCCAGCAACACTTCCCGTTGTCGGGGACGGTGGGTGGCGTGGACCATGCCTCCACCGGTGGATGGCAAGGACCTCTACTGCTGCCAGACCGACATTTGTTTTAAAATTTTCGATTTCTAATACTAGTATGAAAACATAGTATTTCGTAATAGGAATCGCACTGCATTAACAAAAAGTTCTAAAGTAGACATTTTTTAAAATAAATGTGAAAATCTACATTCGGATCGATGCGATAAAATTGGCGGCGGCGCACAGTCAGCTGCGAGACAGCAAACGCATGACCTTGGCAGTGGCGCGTACACATGGCGTGCTTACACCATTCCAAAGAGAAGTTGTCGCTGAGGTATAAGTTTGGATGAAATTTCCTATATTTGTTTTACTATTTTAGATTTAATTTTTAAATACCATAAAATGATCAGTATACGAAATAGTTAAATAATCGGCATTAAAATAGTAATGTCGCGAAAAAAATTAACACCGTGTATACGACTAGCTAAGGTGTCCGGCTCCACTCGGGTCAATATCTTGACAACAGCGTCACCTACCGGGTCCAATTGTAAATATAAACCACTCCAGTACTGAGATGAACAAAACAAAATAAAAAGTATGATGGTTCAGCCGTTCTCGAGTTTGAGCGAGACTAAAGCATGGCAATTGATTTTTATGTAAAGATATTTTGCATATTGTTTGCAGCAAACAGTCAAGAGCAGCAAACTGGAACTGGAGCTGCCGGAAAACATCGAGCTCGAGGAAAAATATCGCCTCAAGTTCTACGAGCTACAGGTCATTGTCCTATCACCTACACTACTTCAGTACTGTCAACATCTAGGGCAAACAGCATTTATGAGAAGAGCGTGTACAATCGAATCACCCAATAAAAAAATATGACTAATTTGAGTCCAGTGGATGGTAAATAAACAATAAACAAAACAAACAAGTTTTTTTTATGTGACCGGATGGCTGATACCACACCTACTGTCATGATATTAGCTCAACACACCTCATGGGAACTAGGTGCCAAATCCCGATTTGATATAGCTGCTTACAGCTATACCTCTCCATTCTCAACATAAGCTCATTACATCTCTACAACCCTCCCCTAATGCAGTTTGCTCTTTGTGTTCTCAACATAAGCTCAAAACATCTCTACTATTCTTCCATAATGCAGTTTGCTCATTGTGTTCTCAACCAACATAAGTTCAATACACCTCTGCAATCCTCTCCTAATGCAGTTTGCTCTCTGTGTTCTCAACATAAGCTCAATACATCTCTACCATCCAGTTTGATATTTGTGCTCTCAAAATAATCTTAATGCATCTGGACAATCTGCTGCTAATGCAGTTTTTACACATTACAGGATAAATCTCCAGGTACAGAATAAATATCCCCTTATTATTGCATGTATTGAATGACATATTTTAAAATGATATTGCAGGTGATCAAATCCCTGGACAAGGATATCAAGGACTACTCGAGCGCTATGGAGAAGTGCCTCATGCAATTTCACCGCGAGAAAATGGCCAACATCAATCTCATTATCCGGTATGTCTGCTCTTGAGTCTCTGTCTATTTTGAGATGTATGAATATTGACTACAGATGGAATAACCTGACTTACTTTGAACATTTTCATTTATTCCATTCCTAGCTATCTGCCATGAGCCTTTTGCATATTGTATACCTCTAATTTTCATTCATATTACATTACGGAAGATCCAAGTTTGACAGGATTAGCATAAAGAGCTCTTCAGTAGCAATAATAGGATTTTTACTACCCGTCGTACTGGCGACTCGATGAACCCCTTAAATGGCTGAATCACTGGACCACTTGACCGACATGTACATCTGAACGAACAAGCCAACCTAAATGTATTTTTGGAAAAAGAAGCGAAGAACATCTTTTGCAATACAGTCTAAAAGTCTAAAAGTAAAAAAAAATGTCAAGTGATTAGGTAATTTATCAGGGGTTACATTACAGAGAGATGTGGAGGAAGATATACCGGGGCAATGACATCGACTACATCGAGATCAAGACTGGCGACACCGACACGGAGAAAGCCCGCCGCAAGTACGAGTACAGGGTGGTGCAGTGCAAGAACGGCGTGGAGATAGACATGCGCGGCCGCTGCAGCGCCGGGCAGAGAGTGCTCGCGTGCCTCATCATACGCCTCGCTCTCGCCGAGACATTCAGCACCAGGTGAGTACAGGGTGGTGTAGTGCAATAACGACATGAAGATAGATATGCAGTGCCGGACAGAAAGTCTCACTTATTATACGCCTCACTCTCGCCTAGACGAACGGCATCAGATGAGTAACATGAGGTAGCACGAGAGTGTTGTGGTGATAGAAAGGCGCGGTCGCTGCAGCACCGCGCAGCTGCTTGCGTTCCTCATCATACGCCTCGTACTCGCATAGACATTGAGCACTGGGTACAGGGTGGTACATTTCTGTCTCCACGTGGAGTAAGTTTGTTCTTTTTGTAGAACGCATTAGTGCCGTCACTCCTATGACCTGCGCAGCGATGCGTTCGTCAATGTGCGAGAAATGTAGTTTTGGCCAGACAGGAGACATGTACTGGGTGTAAATTTAGATGACCTAAGGAATACAGCCAATGTCAGAAAAAACTGTCAGTCTCGGTAGCCCAATAGCGCAGCGCCTTGCGATTCGAAAAACTGGGTGAAAAACCTCTGAGCGCGGTTGGGTTTTGGATGGGTGACCATTTTCATTTGGCCGTGGTTCGTTTCCTCGTAAAACTGTAGGTCCGCTTACTTACTAGGTGGTAGGGTTAATTCCGCCCGTGTCGATGCCATCGCATTGAATGAACGATGGTCGAAACGGCAATGAAATTTTTCTGTGTTTTCCATCCTGGTCCTGGGATGGCACCTAGTGTGGTATCTTAGGCTAATATTTCATCAGCTCGGTATCAGCCATCCATGTCCAGTTACCTTAAAAAGAATATCTTCATACATTGCAGCGCACAACCTCATTAAGCGAATCAATTTGTCCCACCAGGTTCGGCGTGCTGGCGCTGGACGAGCCGACGACCAACCTTGACGAAGAGAACGTGAAGAGTCTGTGTCGCGCGCTCGGCGACATCGTGCAGGAGCGAGCGAGACAGAGAAACTTCATGTTTGTCGTGATCACTCACGACCGCGAGTTTGTGGAGTCGCTCGCCGGTGTCGACAAGGTGTCGCACTTCTACGAGGTGTCGCGCAACGATGACGGCAAATCGCGTATAAAGAAGGTTAAGTTTACTTAAGTGCGTATACCGTTTAACGGTAGCTTTTGTTAGCCATATTTTTGTATCCTCCATATTGTGATAATAAAATAATTTTGCTATAATTGGACTTTTATTTTGTGACATATTAGTTAACAATCTTCATTTCATGTCAGATCAATATTTGTCATATAACCTCCTATATCATATAACCTCATATAACCCCAAACTTATAACCTTCTTGCTTCAATACGCGCGCTTGTCCCATCATTTATTCATACCTCTGGGCTAAGTTACTGATTTGTCTTGAAGTTTACACGGTCACTTATATATTTTTATATTACTAATAGAACAAGTTACCATTTTGTCAAATTTGTCCCAAATTCCGTGCGTAATTATTTCCGGCTAACTCGAGTTCTAACCTAAACCATTTTTTGTCTGTAATAACACCTTGTTTATTTATTTGTTTTCGAACTTTGCATTAATAGAATCAAGAGAAATCGAAGTGCTAACAAAAAAAAGCAGGAAAGATGTGACATACGGACGGACAGGCATGACGAAATGATAAAAGTTCCTAAACATATGAAAGAACTATATTAAGATTTTTTACCTCGAAACTAAAGCGACTTCTCCATAGGCATTTATATTGTGATGCTGGGAATTTGCGATTCCTTAAGGCTCGGTTAGACGGAGTCCCGCATTATGTAGCTGCGTGCTTGTCATACCTAGGTACTCTCCATGCGAGTTCAGCAGTCAGCGGGTGCCTTAAGCATGAAATGTCACGCATGCAACTGGCTATAATAGCGAGGAAGAAAGGACAGGACTGACGATTGAAACCCATTCATTTGGCGGCAGTGTACGAATTCGGGACGCGTAACATCGAAAGTTCTGAGGTTTTTTTTATGCGACTTGACATGGATGGCTAATACCACACAACTACCTGAAATGATATTTCCCGAAGGAATTAGGTGCCATGCCAGGACCTTCCCTTTATGAGCATGGCTATATTAAACTGGATGGAAAACACGGACAATATTTCATTGCCACTTCGACCATCTTTTCATCCAACGCGATGTTACCAACCCGGGCGGGCTTAAACCCTACCACTTAGTAGGGGAAGGGGACCTACAGTTTTACGTGGATTCCGAACCATGGAGCAGCTTGCATTCGCGACTAAATGCACTTATCAAACTCTGAAAGAGAAAGACAGTGGTGCATGTCGGAATTGAACCCAGGCCTCTGGAACGCTAGGCCAGTCCCCGCGCCACTAGGCTACGAGCCGCTGGCATGTCCTGTTGCCGCTCCAGTCTTCTTGCTCGCTGCGCTAGAAGCAGCAGGCACAAGGCTACGGCTGACTAGAACATGTGAATGCGGAGTTGCACCCCTTTTCCATAGAATACTTCAATTTCAAACTAGAATAGATGATGAACTATTTTACAAGCATAGATTTTGTGAAGAATAACCTATTAATTAAATGATTAAGTTGAAATTATAAAAAATTATAAGGTAATGAAATAAATACTTTCATTACCTTCGTCTCCTTCTTCGTTACAATTTCCAACATAACTTGAATTTATAACTGAGACTAAAAATTAGTCTCAGTTATAAACTTTTTTTTCACTGACTGACCTCAAAATGTGACCTTCAAACAAAATAAAATTCAACAATTGTATTTAATAATATCAAAACATTATGAAATCATGAAATATTTTACAGATTATTTTTAAATAAAAAAAACGATTTGGTGATGGTCCACTTTGTGTGGACATTTGGATTTTTTAAAATGTTAGTATTAAGTAAAAGTATTAAGTTATAAAAGTTGGACTCCTAAGAAAGTTGGAATGATGTGGGGAAATAATGGCTTTTATTAATTTATTAAGGCGGCCTACCCACTCAATTCCCGATAAAAACGTGGAAAGATTGTCCAGTTTTCGTATGTGCACCATACATTCATTCTGTGTGCCCTTGGAGGTAGAGCGAAAAATTCTTGACAAGTTTTTGTAATATTTCGAATCAACAATGTATGAAACTACCTTCACAGTTTTTTTTTTTGTCGCTTGTTTTGTTGGACAAGCACAAGCAAATTGTCTTCGATACCTTTTCTCGCAAAATTAACTGTTCTTGTGCCACATAATCTTCTACCCTGGCGATCTCTACGGCGGGGCCCCTAACCAACGGAAGGATCTAGGTAACGACGTCCTAGGGCGCAAGTAAGCAACTCCCACTCCACAAGAAGGTAAACATTTTTATTTTCACACAAATTGAAAATCTATAATTACAGTCCATTCCCCATTTCAGCACAAGATCATACGCATATTTCTTGTCAAGAATCCAAAGAGAGAAAGAAATATACTCAAACCTTCTTTATTTGATCGATCTAGATGTCTGAATACCATTGGCGTTGTAAAATAGGGTTTGGTTTCTTAGTTATAAGGACCGAAAGAACGAATTTTTTGCGCGTTTTATGCAGTAAATTTGGACGTGAATTACTCAATAATAAAACAAAAACAACTTAAAAAGATTTGTCATCAGACCTAGCTTATTTCATGAAGATTTGTAATCAATTTGGTATTTGTTTAAGTTTTGACTCGTGATTTACTTTTAGCTATAAGTTGTTTTGTAATTAAAATTTTCGTAAATCTTACTAAATCAAACGCATACGCATTGCCTGTTTTGTGGACATGTTGCATCCTCCTCATCACGGAGCCTGTCTTTTTCTTTGAAACAAAGAAGGTCCAGAGCGCAATAGCACGGTTTTGTATCGTGCTCGCGAATTAGTTAGTCCCGTCTCGCCGCGTCGGGAAGGGCCACCTTAATAACAAAATGTCTATATTTGTTGATAGAGGTGATTCATGAGGAATGCTAGCAACTTATTCCTTTAGTTCCTGAAAAAAAATATCTTGTTATATCTCCACTTTCACATCGTTCGGACCTTGCCCCATGTTTAAAAATATTGTAAGCAAGAACTACATTATTTATTTATTTATTTGATGAACGAGCAGCCTAAGCTGATGTGTTCATGTCTGGGCTCACTGGTGCTTTGTTATTACGGTTACTTTAGTTTAGTGTTTTTAGGTGTTTGTCAAGCCTGTTTTTAAAAGAATTGGTGGTGGGTGCTTCAACGACATCTTCTGGCAACTTGTTCCACATTTCAACTGCTCTATTCGACAGGAAGTGTTGTCTCGGGTTTGTTGAGCTGACAGTGGCATTGAGCTTTAGGCTATGACCACGGAGATGACTATGTGTTTCTAGTGAAGAGGTTCTGCAGTTCTGGACAGTCGTAATAGTCATTGAGAATCTTGTATGTTTCTATGAGGTCGCCCCTTTCTCTTCGTTGTTCCAAGGTTGTCAGCTTGAGCACTTTTAGTCTTTCCTCGTATGGTTTCTTCTTCAGTACTTTTGGTATCTTGGTCGCTCTTCTCTGAACTCGTTCTAGGAGAGTAATATCTTTGACGAAGTAGGGATTCCATATTTGGAATCCATATTCCAGGAGTGGTCTAATGTGAGATTTGTATATTTTGATTAATGTCTCTATGGTCAGGTTCTGAAATGATTTCCGTATGACGTAGAGTAGGGCATTTGCTCGTTTAACTATAGTCTCTATATGATTTGCCCATTTTAGGTCTTCTGAGATAGTTATTCCAAGATCCTTCTGAGCCTGTGTAGGGACTATTATGTCTGTTCCGATTTTGTACTGGAGTCTTGGGTTGTTCTTCCCTATATGCAGCACTGTGCATTTCGATGGATTGGTTCGTATTCTGTCCAGGTCGTCTCTGAGTGTCCCACTGCTCACAATGGGGTTGGCGATGAGTTTGGCGTCGTCGGCGAATAGGCTTGACATGGCTTGGGTAATAGCACAGATATCGGAGATGTAGAGACCGAAAAGAGTCGGTGCCAGAACTGATCCTTGGGGAACGCCGCTTAAAACGTCTTTCACTCCCGAAAGGCAATCACCCACTCTCACTTGGTATGTTCTGCCGACCAAGTAGTTCTCTATCCATGTTAGAAGCCTTCCTCGTATTCCAAGATGTTCTAATTTAACCAGTAGTCGTCTATGAGGAACTTTGTCAAATGCTCGTTCAAAATCTAGGTAAATCACATCGACTGGGTTTTTACAATCATACTCTTGGGTCCAGTGGTCTAGACACACAAGTAGATTCGTGATCGTAGAGCGCCTGGGGACAAATCCATGCTGGTGAGTAGATATTATGTGCTCAGAACCGAGAAAATTTTGCAAGCTATTCACTGTTAGTCTTTCCATGCACTTGCAAGTAATACTTGTCAAGCTTATGGGTCTATAGTTTGATGGAATCATTTTGTCGCCTTTTTTATATATTGGGGTCACCACAGAGTGCTTCCAGTCCAATGGAACTGTTCCGGACTCAAAGGAGGAAATCATTATGTCTTGTAAGGCAGGTAGTATTACGCTAGAGCAGTTTTTTAGGATAGAGCCGGGGATACCATCTGGTCCAGTTGAAGAGGCAGAGTCGAGATTTTCCAGTACTTTCTTTATGGCGTCCGGGTGAAAGGAGATATCATAGATTGACTCTGCTACTCTAAAACTCTGGTCGAGAGCTAGAGGCGTGGTTATAGGAGTCTCCAAAGAGTATGCCAGCCAGATTTAATTGATCGCCATGACACAAAAATCAGTAAGTACCGAAATCTCTTTTATTGAGTGGTTTTCATCATATTATATACATACAACGTTTATATGGGGAGTACCAGTGATATATAGCGTTAAAAATATTTGCTACTGAGCATTTAGGAATTATTTTCATATTGGTAGCAGTAAACTAGAAGGCATTTATCTAATTATACTTGTGGTCAATATCAATGCTCAGGGTGCGGCTACATAACTTGTTTTTTTTTAAATATTTTCTTTAATATTTAATATATCTAAAGTATGATTATACCGTAAAATGATATCCGGTAGGTGACGCCTCTGATTGTTAATAAAGTGGCCATACCGAAATCTGGCATTTGCCATTACTCTTTCCTGTATGGTGGACGTTTCTTCCCGAATGCTGTCTTCTAGGATCTTTGGGCGGTGGGCGTAAACGCTGAATTAAAAAAAACCTACAAAGGAAATCGTAACGGGGCAAATGGGGGGAGAGCGCTGCCTACTTCACAAAGCCCCTCACGAAGCGGCGCTCTGGGAAGTGGTCCATCCAAACAGCTATCGACACTCACGAAGTGTGAGCTGTTGCTCCATCCTCTTGTAACTATATGTCCACCTGAGTAAATTTCATCAAGTCGTGGCAAAAAACCTAGAGCATGTTCACATAACGTTATTAATTTATTGTGACGTAATTTTCTTAAAAAATCTATAGACCAACAACAGCGGCAAACTTAGGCCATAGCACGCTAAACAGTCTCTTAGTATATAAGTTCGTGGGGATTGGTGGGAGCTCAATGCATGTTTTGTTTATTGATGCATCCAGTGAAGTTTGAATAGACTTCATGCGAAAGGTAAAAGGGTTCAAATACTCGCCCTTGTCATGCACAATTCTTTCTCTTTCTGAGTTGGATAAGTGCATTTCGATATGAATGCAAGCTGTTCCATGGTTCGGAACCCCTGCAAAACTGTAGGACCCCTTACCTTGCTAGGCGGTTTGGTAAACTCACCCCACTCGGGTTGGTACCACCGCATTAGATGAAACAATGGTGTAGCAATGAAAAATTGTCCGTGTTTTCCATCTTCTTCAGTGCAACCTGCTCTTAAAGGGAAGGTTCTGGCATGGAACCTAATTCCTTCGGGATCATGGTGTAGTAGACTGTGATTACGGTAGCTGTGTGCTAATTAGCCCTCCATATCAGGTTCCATAATAAAAAATAATAAAGAAAATTGTGTCAACAAGGATGTTTTTGAGAAGCAATTCACATGGATTTTTTCGAGAATGGAAGTTCCGTTCGGATAGTTCCTGCACAATTGGAAACTTGTTAGGATGAAAATGAAAGTACTAAAGAACAAGAACAATCAGACATTCCAATGGAAAACACATGTTTTAGAGCAGAAAGCCATAGTGATTGCAAGATCATTACGATTTGTTACACATTTCGTCTGTCGCACACTGATCCATCTAGTTACAAAGTTAACGAATTTATTTTGGACATTTAATATTCAGTGAAATAGTTCTAAGGTGCTATTATGCGGAATGAGGTAAAAAAAAAGAATAATATTGTAACAGTTATTGTTTTATTGAAAATAAGACTTATTGTTAGCTAAGGAAAATACAGTTTTACTAAGTATAATTCATGATACACTCAAACCTTACTTTTATGAAGGTAACATACGTAGGTAGAAGCAGATATTATGTTGTTTTTAACACAGGAACACACATTGTATTATTTACTGTATGAAAAGCTAACTCACTTGAAAACAAACAACTTTACAAAAAATATGTTTGATAAATTAATCCAAGATAGAATTATCTTCATTGCAATGAGTTTTCGCACAAAAAAGTATTTTTTAAATCTATAAGGTTGGGAAAAAAGTTTCTTCGCATTTTTTAAGAAAATTCAAAACATTTTTTTATATGGTTTATTTACATTTAACTAAAGTATGTAGGTACCATTTTGTTCGATAACTTTTTGCCATCTTGTAGGTAGGGACATGATCCCATTGCTATAGAAATATTGGGACTTCTGATCAATATACCGCGACAAGTGGTTTTGGCAGTCCTCTCGTGATGTTAACCTGACACTGCCTAAAGAATTCTGAAGAGACCTAAACAGGTGGAAATCTGAAGGTGCAAGGTCAGGACTATACGGCGGATGCATTAACACCTCCCAGCCAAACTCTCTTAGTTTTTGCTGAGTGGCTAAAGATGTGTGAGGTCTAGCGTTATCATGATGAAAAACCACACCCCTTCTGTTGATTAATTCCGGCCGCTTTCTCTCAACTTCTTGCTTTAATCTCATCAGTTGTTCGCAGTAGAGTTCAGAATCGATGGTCCTGCCTGGTGGTAACAGCTTATAATGAATAATGCCCTTCCAATCCCACCACACACACAGCATCACCTTGTTGCGAGTTAACCCGGGTTTCGCCACAGTCTGTGAAGCTTGACCGGCCTTTGACCACGACCTTTTTCGCACGTTCTTGTCGTACGTGATCCACTTTTCATCACCAGTTATCAGCTTCTTCAAAAATGGTTCGGTTTCATTACGTCGTAATAAAGAATCACAAATGAGTACACGGTTCATTAGGTTTCTTTCAGTGAGCTCGTGAGGTACCCAAATATCGAGCTTTTTTGTGTACCCAGTTTTTTTCAAATGCGCCAAAACTGTTTTGTGGTCAATTCCTAGTTCTTCAGCTACGTCGTAACTACTGATATGCCGATCTTGCTCCACTTTTTCAAAAATGGCATCCATTTTATCCGTAATAGGGCGACCAGAGCGACGTGCATCTTTGACATCAAAATTTCCGGATTGAAAACGCTTAAACCAGATTTGTGCTACTCTCACAGACACTGCACTAGGTCCATAAACATCGCAAATTTTTTTCGCGGCTTGCGTTGCATTTTTACCTTTTTTGTAGTAAAATTTTAAAATGTATCGAATTTCTTCATTAGATTCACTCATTTTGACAGTACGAAAAACAAATGAGAATCACACATTTTCCTAATTTGAATTTGGAATTATGTTCTTTAAAATTTAAACTTTCAATGATACCAAAACCAGCCAGATACAAATAGTATAGCCAAAGAGATTTTATTACAAGTTCATACATACTATAATGCGAAAAGACTTTTTCCCCGACCTATTATTATTTAACGTTATACTGAATGATCAGACACCAAGTGTTGACTAAGTGTTTCGTCGAGTACTGTTTGACGGTTTATTTATGTTTTGACTTCTTCTTCTTCTTTTTGCTGGATTTCTTCTTGTGCTTACTCTTTTTCTTCTTCTTCTTGGGCTCATCGGAGCTGGAGCCATCCGAGTCGCTTTCGCTGTCGCTGGCGACCTTCTTCTTCTTCTTGCGCTTGCTCTTCTTCTTCTTCCTCTTCTTCTTGTGCACCTCCGAAGACGAGCTCGATGAAGATGAATCTGAGTCGCTGGAGGTGTCAGTGCCGCTTTGTTGTTTCTTGGGAATGGAATCCTCAACGGTCTTTGCTTTTTTGGCTTCGCTCTGTTCAGGTTCGGCTGGTGTGACTGAGCGCTCGCGCTTCTTGTTTCCTTCTTCCTTGCCCTCGTCTGACTCGACATGTTCGTCATAGTCAGGCTCGAAATTAGACTCATCCAGTGTGGATCGCTTACGGTCTCGCTCTGGTCGAATAGCTGCCTTCTCTTTCTCATCTTTTGGCTTCTCCTCGACTTTACCCTCAATGTGTTTGCCTTCCTTTTGATGTTTATCATCTTTAGATTTTTTAGGTTTGTGATCTTTTTTCCTGGCCTTCTCTTTGATGGAACTGTGGTCGATTCGAGAATCAGCGGGCCTATCCGGCCTGCGGTTGTCGGATCTCGGAATTGCTTCTGATGCGATACGTCTTTCTTCTTGCCGATTGTACCTGTGCAAGTTTTGAACTTCTTCATTTTCTACCATTCTTCTGGGTCTATCTCTTGTATCCACAGTAACCCTTCTGTAAGGATGATCACGTTTAGGTGTCTTCGACTTAGACTTAATTCTTTCTATAGTGCTGTGAATGAAACGATCTTCACGATTTCTATTTGGATCCTCAATTTTGCCACCCAACCTGTCTTTAACTGAAAGTTTTTGTTGAACTGGTGTTTTAGAACGTTTTAATTTTCTATCATTAGTTAATTCAATGGATCTTGGTTCAACATTTGTGACTGGAACTGTAATTTGTATGTTATTCATTGGTGCTTCCTTATGTTCACCACTATCATCAGAATAAAGCTTTAAGCGATCGTTGCTAATTTTCTTTATTTCAATTGTTTTTATGGAATTTATAGCTTTCGCAAATATTGCATTCTCTGCGCGCTTTAATACCTCTGATGTTACCTTTCCTGCACTTTCTGTTTCAGGCGAAATTTCACCAGGCTCTCTACCGAATTTATCATTCTGTTCCTCATCCATTTCCCATTTAGAGAGTTCCGGCACTGGGGCCAGCATTTCTTTATCTTTTTCTTCAGGTTTCGATTCAAGATTTTGTCCAGCAGGGTGCAACTCAAGTCCTTCGAAAGAGGAATCTTTTTCGACTCTAGCGGGCTCCTCGATTTCTTTTTTAATATTTTCTTCAGGTTCAATCTTAATATAAGTTTCCATTATTTTTTTATCAACGGCGACATCGGTGCCAATCCCTCCATATAAATCATTGTCAATACTTGAGTTTTCTAACGGTTTTTCTGTATTTTCAGTCCTCATGTCTGGTTCCTCGGGTACGCTAGGTTCTTCTTTAATAGTAGTCAAAACTTTTTTCTCTGTATCTACATCATCTTCAACTTTTGGGGCATCTTTATCCTTCTTTTCTTTTTTGTCTCGCTTCTTTTTCTTTTCGGCTTCCTTTTCCTTCTTCTTCTTCTTTCGTTCTTTTTCTTTACGGTTTTTCTCTTTCTGATCCTTAGCCTTTGTTTCGGCACTTCGTTCTCTATCTCTCTCATCCTTTTTGTCGCGTTTTGACTCTCGTTCTTTGGATCGGCCTCGGGATTCACTTTTTCTTTTGTCCCGAGCATCCACAACCCGACTTCGGCGCGGTGGTGTTCGCTCCGCTGAGAACTTTCTCTTTCTATCAGGAGAGGAGCGATCATTTTCCCGTTCACGCTCCTTGTCTGCGACATCGCGGGTGCGATCGTAATCGCGAGGTCGTTCATCGCGTACCCGTTCATAGTTATTCTTCCGTTCCGTTTTGTCCGTATTATCTCTATCGCCGTAGCGGCCCTCCCGGTCCGGTCGCTCTCTTTGGCGGTCCGAGTCAAAGTTCCTCCGGGGAGCGCCGCGCACATTACGGTTGCCGTGCCGATAGCCTCCTCTTATTTGGTCTCGTCCGCCGGTTGGCTCCGGCATCAGCGTCGGCAATTCGCGGAAGCCATCGCGCACATTCGGCTCTTGATACATCAGCGGGCCAGGCACCGGATCTCGAATATTCTGCGGGCGGAAAGTGGAGGGGGGCCCGTCGCGGAACATTTGCGGTGCGTTGTCGCGGTAGCCCGGCGGGGGGCCGGCGTCACGGTACGGAGGGACTGCATTGCCGCGGTACCCCTGTGGAGGCATCGCATCGCCGAAGGTCGGCGGCGGACCTCCTCGGTAACCCATGTTGGGGTTGGGGTCGCGAAACTGCTGCGGCGGCATGCGGTCGCGGTACGGAGGCCCGTCGCGATAAAGGGGCTGGGGCGGGCCGCGGAAGCCGTCCGGCTGGGGCGGACCGCGGAAGCCATCCGGCTGGGGCGGACCACGGAAGCTATCCCGCTGGAGGGGGGCCATGTCCCTGTAGGGCGGTTGCCCGTCAACATACGGGGGCCGGTTGAAGGACTGCGGTGGCAGAGTAGGGTTGTCGAACGGCGGCGGTTCATAGCCAGGCACGGGCGGTTCGGCGCCGGGCGGGATCTCCTCGAATGGCGGTTCCTCGTAGCGGCCGCGGAAGGTTCGCGCCGGCGAAGGCTCCTTCATCATAGGCAGGTCTCCCAGCGTGGGAATGCTCTTGACGTTGGGAGGGAAGGAAGGTGGCCCATTGCTTCGGGGTCCATACCTGTTTTAAACAAATATAGTCATTGTCAATACAGGAAATGTACTTGATAAACACTACGCCAACATAATGGGGAATAAAACTGCTGCTGCTGAGGTGACATCTAGATGACCTATGCTAAAGGATCTATCAAAGCTGTCAGACACCCTACATAATGGTTTCATTGAAACCCAAGGAAATGTTTTCTTTCTAGTAGAGTAGTGGACTCCTGGAATGAATTGCTTTAAGAAGTGATGAGTGCTAGCAAACTAAATGGTTTTAAAAACCACTTAGACAAACACCTTGATAATATTGAACTTAATCAAAATGAATAAAAATCGAAGTGCACTCAAAATATCAAGTACTTAGCTAAGTACAAGCTTAAAGCTGCTAGTGTATACTATAGTACCAATCATAATAAAATTAAAGAAAGCATTTGAAAATTTTATTTATTCAAACTATTGATTTCAAATGATTCAATTTTCTCGATATTATACCGAAAGTAAATTATGCGAATGAAATCAAGTCATGGGAAAGAAAATATCACAATAACATAACCTATAATATTTCATTTTAAACTTTGCGCAAGTCAAACATTAAAATTAGATTTAAGGCGCTAGGACTGGCCAACTACTCGCGCCATACAAATGCACTTTTTAACAAATGTAATAAAATGTAGTGAAACGCTTCAGAAAATCCAAATAGAACTCCAGACTGATAATGGATTGTTAATATTTTTTGATTCCATCATTTATTTAAATAATAATAAAAATAAAAAAGTTGATTTTTCTCATTAGAAATCTGAAAGTAATTCGATTAATAGATATAAGCAAAAACAGCATACATGCATAAACAAAACATTCCATTTGCTATTAGATTTCTACATTTAGTCAAAAAAGTTCGGAAATGGACACCGTTTCCGCAATCTATTTTGTATAGAAAAAGGTAACATACATTATCGAAAATAGGAATCATATATTGTAAGAATGACACTTCTAATCGTCAGACTTGTTTAGTTAACTTGGGGTGCCTCGTCTAACTTTGCGATTTGGCTAGTACCAGGGCCTTAAGACAAAGAAAAGCTCTTTTTTCCTCTAAAACTATTTCTAACTGCTGCACAGAAAGTATATATTTCATCTAAAAACTCGTAAATAAACCTTCAAATCAAATAAAATAAAATCAAATCTTTTTATTTGCACACATAAATACAACTGTTTACAAGTTTGTAACATTAAATTATATTCTTGTGGCATCGTCAGTTTTCTTTTCATCAGCAGGTTATATTTTTAGATTGCTTATAAATAAATATTCGGTATAAATAAATATGTGATAATATTAAAAAATGATAAATTATAAAATAAAATATAAAAAAAGGTGGGCCTTCCCGCTCAACTCCCCCATACGCATATTTTTTGTCGGAGATCCAAAATTATACTCAAAACAGCTTTATTTGATCAAACTAGATGTATGATGACCATTGGCATTGTAAAATAGTATATGGTTTCGAGGTTATAAAATCCGAAATTTCTAAATTTTCGCGCGTTTTATATAATAATAAGTTTGGTCGTGGATTATTCAACGATAAAACTAAAAAATCTTAGTCATCAGACCTAGCTTGTTTCATGAAGATTTAAAATAAATTTAGTTTTTGTTTGATTATAGACTAAAGCGTCCGTGATTTACTTTTAGCTTAAGTTGTTTTGAAAATATTTTTTTTGTAAATCTTACCAAATCAAACACTATGCGCATTGTTTGCTTTGTGGACGTGTTGCACCCTCGTTATAGCGAAGACTGTCTTTTTCTTTAAAACAAAGACAGTGCCAGTGCGCAACAGAACGACTTTGTGCTGTGCCCGCAAATGAGTTAGTCCCGTCGGAAAGGGCCACCTTAACTGGAATGACGGTTTTGACGTTTTTAGATGCTACATTTTTTTAGATGCATGAAACAAAGTAAACATTTATCGTAAGATATATTACAACTATGCAATTTATTACGTGTTTTAATATTCACCCGGGCCTTTGCACTCCTTTTCCAAACACATTGAATCCGCCTCCTCCATCGCTTGCTAGTTTTGCATACTTACCTCGATACTTACCCAATATGTTCACATACCTGACGGAGCATAATGCATGTTTGCTGCCTGGCACTCCTCTTTGTAGATGGTTGCAAAGTCTGTAAGAACTGGGAGTGTATTGAAAGAACAGTCGTATATTTTCATGTTGTTACACTGGAAAGAGAGGGAATTCGTTATTTTCAAAGACGGGACTCGTTTTCCAGTATGACATGAAAGTGTGCAACCATACAATGAAACAATTAAGAACAGTGAATGTAACATTTTTAAGGGCAATATTACCTACCTATAGTTACTGTTATGTATAACAATTTTATTCAGAGATATACACACAAACCTTACATTTTACCTTACACACACAAGTACTTGCATTTCACAATATTTTTTAGTAATTTACTACAAAAAATATAAATTTAAAATCATTGAGAAAAATTTACATGGGGAAGAACCCACCATTTTTATCTAACCTACTTACAATGTTCACCTATCTATATTATTTTCACAGGATTTTAATGACATTAAATATCCTTGCAAGAAAATTATATAACAAAGTAAATTTTATGCAGCCAATGAGGTCGACATTTGGTTCCACTATGAAATATAATTCAAAAAATCAATTCCTTAAAATCCACTATACACATTTACTACTACTCTACACATTTACTATTTAAACTAAGACTAACGAAAAGTAGTACGTTGTGACGTCACTTTGACACATTTTGTATGGACGAAATGATGACTATCTGTATGTCTACCTGCCTTAGGCTGAGATAAATAGTCGTAACAGAAACTAAGGCTGAGATAAATAGTCGCAACTGAAACTAAAATTTAACGAAAAGTAGCACTTTGTGACGTCATTTTGCATTACTTTGAGATTGCGTCCATACAAGACGCGTCAAAGTGACTTCACAAAGTACTACTTTTCGTTAGCCTTAGATTCCGTTACGACTATTTATCTCAGCCTTAGTACCTATAGTTTAGACCTGGTAATCCGGCAAGCACTTTGCGGGGCTGTGGCGCATCCCCGGGTTTCCAGACTACTAGTACTGTCACGAATTACAAGTTATCACCTAGTAGCTACATAGCTTGCTTCCACACTAATACATTAGGACTGTTACCTATGAATTTGCTGTTTCATATCGAAAAAGTAACATAAAACAATATATAACTATACAGAGTGTTTGGCAGACTGTTAAACATACGTAAATGAGGGGTAGGAGGAGTTGTCTGCTGCGTTTTCACTGCCAATCTTTTGACTTTGGCGCCATGTTATTTTTTAATATTTTTTTATTTTATTTAAACTTGTCATTTCCAAAGTTTCAAACCTCTATAACCTAATTTAAATATGATAAAACTGTTCAAGAGCAAAACAAGATTTTTCTATCTGCTTTGTGAGGCGCCGGAGCGTCGGCAGGCAGTGTGTGATGTTTAGAGTGAAAAAGAGGAAATATGGACAATGTGACCGAACAAGAGTGAAACAACATTTCTACCTGCTTTATTCGACAATCCTAGCTTAAATTCAGTAAGCCATTGAATTTTGACGACTGTTTTTCCACAAACGTAGAAAAAAATTGTAAAATATGCCCGGCTAATCAAAATTTACATCACGTTGTTGTTGTCGGCGAGTAGCTGCCGACGCTTGGACGCACTTGACACGAGGTCGTTGTGCTCAGTAACCCGACTTTTGCCTCATTTCAGCAGCAAATTTACATTACTTGGAAAAAGCTACATACTTTACAAGTCATTAGTGCCAAAACAGTTAATGGGTTTAAAAATTCACTAGACAAATATAAATATGGAAATAGACCATAAATAAATAAACATAAAACAAAAAACAAAAAAACAAGTGCACTCAGTAGTTCTAAAACCTGATATGCACGCATCAGCTTATAGCTGCTAGTGTTATAAACCAAATAATAATAATAATAATACTTGCTTGGAAAGAAAAAGTTTTTTTTTACTTAAGTCAACGTAGGACTGGCTCTAGCGTCTGATGTCAAATACAATTTTGGTGACGAAGGCAATACTGCCCTTATTAAAAAGGATTAAAAAGGCGGTTTTGAATAAGGAGGGCAGAATATGATTGAATGTTCAATCTTTGCAGTCCATATCCGCATAATAGTAGATTTGTGGTGTTAGCCATCCATGTCAGGTTCAATAAAAAAAACGCAGGTAAAGCGTTAAGTCAATGTATGCAGATATAATCTTAAACACTGTGTTAGTAGGCCATTGATTACGGGAGGAGGGACTGTAGAAGAATTGCAAATTTTGGGTATACAGCAGGTAGCGAAATCAGTAGACGCAATAGCCGTGAATGGTATGTTTTGTTGGTTTGAGTCCATCCTTGCAGTATCTTCATAAAGTATTTTATTTTTACAGGATTTTTTTCTTCAATTAATGTTTCCTTTCTTCAAACATACATATCAAATTCCTTGAAAAAAGCGACACACTATTTAGTATGAAAAAGTATATTTACTCAACTCTAGTTCTTTCAAGAGAAACAAAGATTATTGCATACTGTTCGAAAGGGCATAAAATTCATATGTTTTAATAGAATTAGAACTACTAGAACGCCTTAATATTTTTTAAATGCAATGCAAAGTTGATATTATTATTTTTTAACCTCTTTTTCCAATTTTTTTTGTGGTGGATAGTTCTACTATTAGTCTAGTTTTTACTATTAGTCAAAATTTTTAAATTTTGATTTTTAAAATTTTTGATTTTAAAAATTGAGATTTTAGCGAAAAAAGACGAATTTTAGAAAAACAATTTAAAAAATTGGGGCTGAACGCGTAGCAGACGACACCACCTATCCCCCATTTATATATGTTCAACCGTCTGCCAAAAACCCTGTATATTTAATCAAGCGAAGTCCGTCATTTTATGCAAAGTTCATCAAATCATTTGTTAAAAAAAACAGGGGCCGAAAATCAGTTGATGTAAGTTTTGTTGAACATGGTGGGTGGATAGTTTCCAGTCACTGCTACTCTAATTTGGCAACAATCTATCGTACAATATGTGGTCGAGCGTTGTACCAGTCTCGTTTGTTTAAATGCGGACCTTTTGTCTGGCCAGAGTTCAAAAAGCTGTTGTGAATAACGCAAGCATTTGTTCCACAAAGCACTCAATAATTTTTCATGAGTCATCTTTCTCGTAGTGCAAATTTTCGCTGGTTCTCCAAGCGAATTTATATGAACTTTTCCGATTATTGTATAGGATCCATATTTCCTGTCAATTGACTATACGATTCAGAATTCGCTCATGATTGTATATTACTTTTAGAAAGATGAGCTTTGGTGATTGCTATATATTGCATATTCGTAACATTAAGTACAGTAATAAAAGATGACGTTTTGGTTGCAACAATATTTATTTCTATTACATTAACACAAAAATTAAATCCAACTTATCACATAACATTTTAATCAGGTACATAAACATCACATTATTTCATAGGATCAAAAATAATTTCAAGCTGAGAGCTAAGGTGGGCTAAATTATCATATGCAAATAGTATTATAAAAATTGTAATGAATATTCCAGTGCTAAACCACAGGGTTAGTGTGTTGTAGTGTTATGCGTGCAATACCAAATAATACCAGCTACACTGACAATACGCAGCATGCAAACGCACTCCACAAGGGAACTGTCAGTCCAGCCCACTTACAATGAGTACGTCGGACGCCTGACTTCGTCTGACACGCTATGCAAACATATCGGATTTTTCAGTAATGGCACATTTGACATTTCATTGAGAGCTTAACGAAATACCATGCCCAAGGTTGTACTTTTTCGGAAATATGGAGGCAGGGAATGGATGATGGTAAGACACCGATGGGTCCGGCCACCAATGACTGATGTATTTTATATATTTTTACTATACACGGTGAACAGAAAACCTGTCGAACGCCCGAAGGCAGGAAGTACAGTTTAAGATACGGAATGACTAAATTATGTTTTTTTTAAAATTCGAAAAAATATAATTATTTAATAGCTGAAATGCTGTATTTCAAATTCATTGTATCCATCTATATCTATCTGAAAATGCAAGTACGTCCTTACTGTTATTGCTCAGATATTGTGACTTTGTGGCAAGCAGTGAAGAGCGCCCCCATTGTGTCCGTTCTCCGTATTGGAATTTGTAGCTATAAGATAAAAAAAAATTTAAAAAGTTTTTTTTTAATATTTTGTTGAGTTTTCACATTCATCCCTGCATACTTTAATTGAGCCCGACCTTTACATTAAAATAAACTCTATTTTTATGCAGAAATCAAATACATATGAAATAACGCATAGAATAACATTAATGACAGATTTTTTAATTTCAAAGTAACCATTCCTATTATACACATTACATTCACTTAAATCTTAAGATAGAATTACACTAGGTAAGGCATCATAACTCTCTTTCGGCAGTTTTAGCTCAGGCCCTTTCAGTTGTATGGCTCTTAATATAATACTATTCTCAATATTATCACAGCAATTAAAATTTTCTCCAATGCTTAATTACCTTAAAGTATTCATGGGTTGTTCCCAAGTACACGGAATATTTGAAAATTTAAACATGTCATTGTAAGAGCCCTTTTTTTTAGGTATGTAATTTTTCGGCCACTTTAAATGTGCGATTTTTTATACACAGACTAGTAAGACACGGTTAATTATGATGAAGATGATTTTCAAGATTTTCCCACAGTGGTATTTTTCCCAAAAAACTATTCCTTTAGCATGAAGGACATGGACTAAGCACCCAGACTAAGCATGCAAAATGCTATTTACTCCGGCGATAATCCGCACGTTAAAGTCAGTCCGCCCACTCTGAATACTGCTGGAAATATATTAGTCCAGGTTTTCACGAACCACAGTGGACTTCTATTAATCTTTTGATATTGTTAATTGATCAAATAATTTAAATATACAAAAACGAGGTTGCAAATAAAACAAATTTACTTCCAAAGATATTCACTTAAATTACATGTAAAATAAACAGGTGGAAAAACCTCTCTCAATTCTCATTGCGTATAACAAAAATATGTTTCTGGAAAATTATAGTAATTATCATATTAGTATATTTTTTCAACAACTACAACAAGAACAATGTGTAGATTAAATTACTAATTACGAATAAAAATGGACGAAAAACGATAAATTATATTTACAGACAATTGTACATTTCATAACAATCTTTAAAAGGTCTTTAACTTTATTTCCACAGCTCCTTTAGTTGATACAGGAGAGTAAGGGCCTATTTTACTAACCTTTCATAAATTTGTTCATAACCAAGCATGAAATACCGCTAAGCATCACTCAAATGTGTTCTATAGTACTAATGGTATATTTTACCACCTGCTGCTTGACAATGCTACCCATACATATTTGTGTTGCTGCTTAGAGGATTGTTTTTAATACAATGACAGCAAATGGCTGGATTATATTTTTTTAAATGCCTTATTTTGGTTAAAATGTAGATTTATTTCCATTTGTAATAAGAAACTATGAAGATACCGTTATATCTAAAATAATTCCTACTGTCTATGATCATTTGAGCAAGATGTTCAAGTGAAGAGTGATGCAAAATGAGTTCCGGAAACTCATGGAACGGATCGAGCTGTGTGCAACTTACGGAAGACTTATGTTAAGTAAGAGTTTATGGAACAATTCGTCGGGACATACAGGCGTATCACACAATTATAGCTTTTATATAGATATATAGAATACATATATTAATTTATTTGCTCTATGATAAAGCCTCAATAGCCCAGTGGCGCGACACTTTGGCGATCTCTCTGCGAAGTTAAGCAACGCTGGGTCTTGGATGGGTGACCATTCGACCGTTGAGAGGCTGGCCGTGGTTCGGATTCCACGTTAAACTGTAGGTCCCCTTCCTTACTTACTAGGTGGTAGGGTTAATCCCGCCCGGGATGGTACCATCGCATTGAATGAACGATGGTCGAAGCGGCATTGAAAATTGTCCGTGTTTTCCATCCAGTTCAATGTAGCCGTGCAATATAAGGAAGGTCCTCCCATGTGGTGTGTTAGGCTAATACCATGACAGAAGGTGTGGTATTAGCCATCCATGTCCAGTCACATAAAAAAAACAAATTATGTTTAAACTCTTGGCAAAGCTTCTTACCAGGTAATTTTTTTCAGCATCATTTGCAGTATATTCAGTAAAATATGATTACTTTTTCAACTCTACTGCAAATTTCATAAAAATGAGATACGCCTGTTTGTCCCGGGTGCGACGAATCGTAAAATAGGTCCTAAGAGTAAAAAAATTGTAGAAAAAGGCACACCATTCAGCACAGGCTGTATTCTAGGCACGACAACGCAACATGTGTTTCTAAAGAAACAGAATTTATTGATTTCAGAAATACTTGACTCTGGAGCGATTATGGTGTTCCGATATATTATACATGGCGATTAGAAAACCTGTCGAACAACCGAAGGCCATATTTGTTTTATTCAGACATTTTTCTTAACTAATCTACAAATTTAATATCTAATAGCTATGAAACAAAATACAGAGGGCGCACCCTTTGTGTCGCGCTTCACCACCACAAATCCACAGTATCTGTGCAACTACAGTAGGTAAGTACATAGTAGTACCTTCAGATATGTAAAGATAGGTACAATGAATTCAAAATAGAGCATTGTAACTATTAGATAAAAATTGGATATATTTAAAAAAAAATATCTAGCCTATCCGATTCAGGATCTGAAATCTGTTCCTGAAATCTTCAAGTGTTCGACAGGTTTTCTGTTCACAGTGTATAGGGCACTGCCGCAACTAAAGGAAATTATTCTCGAATTTGGCACACACAATGAACTTTTTTGTTTTCTAGGCACGACAACATAACTGGTTTTAAAAAAAAAGACTTCAAATATTCCAGATATACTTTACTGTGAAGCTTTGTGGTGCTAAGATTATAGGGTCACTAACTTTCGGAAATGATTTGTTACCAACAATAAACTTAGTTGTCATGCTTATTAATGTCAGAGAAAACTAACACAGATAGACTAAATGTGGGCAATCTGATGCGGGGCGGGCTGGCGCCAAGAGGTGGGTTGGTAGCCCTAGGAAAAGGAGCAGAGCATTGCTGCCTCCGTTAGGACAATTTCGAGACCGTCAAAATATGAAACCTTGCAAATTTTTCTGAGATTTTTTGTCAAGTTTATGAATATTTGTCTAATTTGAGAACACAAAGCACCAGAGACTTAAAGGCGTATTCAGAGAGCACCTGTCAAAACTTAGTACGAGATTAGCACCGGACTAACCATACAAAAACCGGTTTAGTCCGGCGGATTAAAGTTAGTCTGCCCACTCTGAATACAATAGTTACAGTTTTATCTTTAAATTATAGGTAGACCAAACAATATGATCAATCTACATATTAACTTTTTTTGATTTTCCAAATTCGTTGTGGTTATTATTTTTATTATACATTTCAAATATAATCAAATGATGATTTACTTAACCCTTAACTACAGTCGTATTCAGAGAGCACCTGACAAAACTTAGTACGAGATTAGCACCGGACTAACCATATAAAAACCGGATTAGTTCGGCGGATAAAAGTTAGTCTGCCCACTCTGATACACCTGTCAAAGTTTTCTTGTGAACAAACTTTCTCCCCCTAGCAAAATGTAGTTGATCACTCGCACGAAAAAGGCTGAAACTTTTAAAAAATTAAAAAAATAATTTCTTCAAATTTTAAAATTTGTGTTACATTTGCGAAGCCTCGATGAAACATAAACAATATACAAAGTTTAACAGTTTTGTCATGTTTACATTTTCCAGAACAAAACTATACGATGTTGTCTATAAAAACATCGAAATTTATCAATAAAAACTGTCAAATAGCATTATTTTCGATGGACAACAATAAAATGACAAAACATTAAAAAACCTGAATTTTCTGGTGAAAATTCATTTAGCATTTAGTAGGTAGCAAAGGCATTTAGGCATCTATTTTTAATGTTTTGAATGAAAAACTATATCTTAATGAAACAATATTTGTTGTGCATATTAACAAGTACACTGCGCATATATTGTGTTTTTTAAGCTTTACATTTCTGACTACTCGGAAGAAATAACAAGAAATGTTCATAAATATGCTTATTTTCGATTTGTCTTATGAAGCAAAGTTTGTGTTGTGGAAAGAAAAATCATAATTTTTTTTGGAGATTTACCTGAAGTTACATGATATATTACAATTTGAGCTTGATAACCTACTCTCTTATAAATAAGCGAATAACTGAGTACCAGCTAGTGTTACCTCAACAAAAAACATTATTAATGAACTAAATAACTGCGGGAACAACCATACATATTATTTTACGTTTACGGATAAACAGTGTTGAGCTTAATTATTTAGCTCGACGTTTCGTCCACCACGCTGTGGACATCATCAGGATTCGCGACGCGACCTGGAGGACCTCTGCTCACCTTGAGCCAGTAAACCTTGAGTTGACATCTGACTGGACGAAGTGTCAGAGGTCCTCCAGGTCGCGTCGCGAATCCTGATGATGTCCACAGCGTGGTGGACGAAACTTTGAGCTAAATAAGTAAGCTGAACACTGTCTATCCGTAAACGTAAAATAATATGTCGAAAAACAGTGAAAATCTAAAGAAACATACAATCTTACATATCAGTTTTTATTGCATGTCAATGCTCAGTAATTTGATTCATTGATAGTAAAAGACCAACCGTTATGCGAACCTGATGATCCATTTTAAGTAAAGATTTTTTTCAGTACTTGAATTGCAACAGCTTACAGCAGAATATACATTGTAAGTATGTTAACAATTTAAATAATTTTTCATGGTGCTGTTTCAATATATCAAATAATAATGAACCCAAAAAATGATATGTTACGATAATTATTGTTTCACTATCCGAACTCCATCCACGAAGAGCCAACATCAGAAGATTAGGAACGCATACTGATCACTGACATTGCATTACATTTATTTTGAGTGGCACCTTTAAGGAAAGATAAAAATAAAATACAGCAGAAAACATTAACAACTTGTAAAGATAACATTTGAACCAATACAACACGTAAACACGTCGAGAAGTCCTCCCAGCTTATATCACGATACACGATGCACTCGGCTCGCCGACTCGTCGTCACGACAACGGCTCCGTCGCTGCACCGCTCCATCACCATCATACGACGCATCACGACGCAACCTATCCGGAACCTATCTATACGGTGCGACTCGTCGGCTCGAGACGTCCGTGTCCGTACGGCGGCGGGTTCAATGCGTTTGGGGCGAGGGCGGGCGTGGCAGACGCGACTAGCGGCGGGCAAGGGGCGTGGCTAACTAATGTGTTACGGGCGTACCTGACTGCATGCGGCGGCTCTACGCTACGACGGGGCGGCGACGCTCGGTCCTCGTATCCTGCGCCGTATCTGCAACCGTTTCAAATAACCGGTTAGCTCCACATTGCCAAAGATTTATGTCAAATATGCCATGTTATGGCAATCCTCTGTGGCTCATAGCTGTAACATAATTTATCAATGAACACGGAACGTACAATTTCGCATTTTGGGGTTTCTGTTGGATGCATTCGGCTCAGTATTTTTTATGAAACTACAAATAACCAAGTATATTATTTCGATTATTTCTTCCTCAAAGAAGGTAGTTTATGGTACTGTCCTTACAACAAACATAAAAAAAAACAACTTTTTTTGTTATAAGTAATTTTTTGGAATTATATTTCTAAGAGATACGAAAAACAAAAAGTGTGTGACCTGACACACTCCACACTCTAGGTATAAAGTCGCGGGGCACCATTATTGGGGCACATTCAGTGTGAGGTGCGATGTGTGCGAGCAAGAAAGCACTTACCTTATTACTCAAAGTTTTTACATTACATTACATTGTGTTTACAACAGAAAGTACAGTACAATAACAACATAATAAGTGGGGCGCAATAATACAAAATCGAAAAACTCCACTTTCAAAGAACATCTAGAGTCCCTCTCTGCTACTAGAAATGGTGAATATACATTGAGGAAAGTGTCCAAATAGTTCAATAGGCCACTATTGGCGGGGTGAGGCCACTGTTAAAATCAACTCGCGAGTCCTGGGCTCAATCCGATGAAGAAAAGGCTGATGTATTTGCAGAATTCCTGGAAAATGTTTTTGTTCCAAACATAAGCGATTCAGACCAATAAGACGCTACTGACATTGTATAAGTAAGAGTATCCATTTCAAATGTGTTCTCCATTAACTCCTACATTATCAAGATAAATCTCCAGAGAAATCAAAGAGCTAGAATTTTAAAAAGCACCAGGGTTTGACCTGATAATACGAAAACTACTTAATCGACTAGGAGGTTGCGACTAAAATGGTTAAGATAACGTGGATCACAGGATGAAGACTAACCCTCTGAAGCTAAATGTGTCTGAAAAGTTAAATGGCTGCAATGAATGATGCATGAAAGTATCAGTACATAATTGATTAGAAATACACTAACTGAACAAATCTTTGGTTGCATTTCGTAGTTATTGTTGTAGGTTACTTATATAGCTTTAGGTATATTAGGTATATTTAAGTATTTAATAAAAAAAACTGACTGGTTATTGTTGAATAATTACTGGTATCAATATTTCTAGATAATCAGTGTATTAATCAGCAGATACATACCAGCATCTATTTTATATAACCAATCTAGATAACGCAACCATTTGGCGCAGGCAGACCGACATATTTAACATCAGAGGGTTGGTCTCAGCCATTTACCTTATCGTGACCAAAAATGTCGTGACCTCCCGGAATATAAGGAACTCCCTAAGAAGGTGGTAGTCTTAGATAGTATGGTACTATTCAATGGTATAATTAGATCCTCAACTTACCCAGACATTTGAAAAAAACCAGTCAAGTGCGAATTGGACTCGCACACGTAGGGTTCCGTACCATCGTACAAGATTTAACACAAAAAATATTGTTTAAGGGGGCCCTTTAATTAATATCATTGAATAATTTTAACTACTTCTGTTATAGCGGCAAAATAAATACACACTGTGAAAATCTCAGCTGCCTACCAATTACGGTTCATGAGATACAGCCCTGTGACAGACGGACGGACAGACGTACGGATGGACGGATGGACGGACGGACGGACGGATGGACGGATGGACGGACGGACGGACGGACGGTTTTTTTTTTATTACAGACCTTTTGAGTACCACAGACGAAGTAGAACCAACAAGAAACTATGCCGGGAGTCAAAATTCAAAACATTTTCAGTTTTATACCTAAATATACCATGTTTGCCTGCAGACATCACAAAAATACCCTGATAAAATTAATTATCGGACCTTAACTAAGGTGCAGAATCGACCACCGCTACATCGAGGTACTCCGAAACCTGTATCGGTCCGCGACGATGACTGTGAGGCTCCATGAAAATACCCAACCCATCCTCCTTGGTAAAGGCGTAAGGCAGGGGGATGTGATCTCACCCAAGCTCTTTACCAACACATTGGAAGATGTGTTCAAGACGCTTGAATGGGACAACATGGGTATTAACATTAATGGAGATTTTCTCAGTCATCTTCGCTTCGCCGATGACATTGTTCTTCTGTCAAATTCCCGAGTTCAACTTCAGACCATGCTGAAAGACCTTTATGAAGCATCGGTAAAGGTAGGTCTAAAGATGAACCGGGACAAAACCAAGGTCGTGGCAACCGAGGCTATGACGGGAGGACAAATCGTTATCGACGGAGAAGGGATCGAACAGGTTGAAGAGTACGTATATCTAGGCCAAATTCTGCGGCTTGGTAGACAAGGACTGACTAAGGAGGTTGAGACGAATTCAACTGGGTTGGGCTGCCTTCGGAAAGCTTAAATACGCTCTGAGGTCTGACCTTCCGCAAAATTTAAAGACCCGGATATATGACCAGTGCGTCGTCCCGGTTATGACGTACGGATGTGAAACGTGGACTCTGACGGTCGCCGTTGTCCAAAGGTTGAAAGTTGCTCAGCGAGCAATGGAGCGAGCCATGCTGGGAATATCGCTACGGGATATGGTGCGCAACGAGTAAATTCGCCGACGTACCAAAGTAGTCGATATTGGACACCGGGTGGCTAAGCTCAAGTGGCAGTAGGCTGGTCATGTCAGCCGAAGAGACGACGACCGTTGGAGTAACCGTGTCCTACACTGGCGGCCGTGGACAGGAAAACGGAGTGTGGGAAGAGCACCCGCCAGGTGGGACGAGGACATCAAGTGCGTTGGCGGAACGCAGTGGTTCCGTACCGCTGAAGGCCGGGAGGACTGGAGGAAAATTGGAGAGGCGTATGTCCAACAGTGGACGCAAACACGCTGACTGACTGAATGGCAAAGGCTATCTTCTACTGACCGGTGGTGCGGGTGCGACGGCGGGGGCGAGTGGTGCGGGGGCGACGAGCGGCGCGGCGGCGGCGAGCGCGGCGGCGGCGAGCGCAGCGGCGAGCGGTAGCGCAGCAGCGGCGAGCGTCGACGGCGGCCCGGACTGGGAGACCTGCCGGCGAGCGCGCCTTTTAGCCTAACCGTATTGCAATCGGATTTTGGAAAGAAATTGAATATAGAACACTTACGCCCGTTTCCATCACATGGGTTACACCATGTAAATATGCAATGTAACCGAAAGTTACTTATCGAATTTCAGGTAACTGGAGGTGGTGAAAACAGGGGAAAGACTGCTGGAGCTTTCTTGTTATGGTGTCTCTTTAGAGGGGCCGACCGGCCTTTAATAATGAACTTTGAAGTAAGGACTCAGTGCTATAAATGCAAACGTGCCATGACCACATACTGTTAGCACCTTCTGCTGATCGATGTCGCCCCACGGACAAACATTAGTTGTTGCAATATGGGCTCGTACCCATACTAAATGACTGATCTGAAGGTGGATAGCAGGGATGTGAGATGAGGGGCGTGCGTACCACGGCGCGAAAGCTTCGAGGAACAAGATTTGCATAAGACGAATATTATTGACTGCATGAACAATATACGTATTTTTAGCAGTAACCCCCTTCCCCCCCTCCTTGTGACTGACTGTGAAATTTTGCGGTATTTTACATAGTATGGGGATGAACCATAACGAGCAGTTGCGCCATAGTGTAGAACGGTGCTTGTGCAGGTAAATCCTGATTTCAAGTTATATGTGCACGAATATATTCATTTGCTCCATATTCTATACATGTGCCTTTTTCATACATAAAATTAGTAAGTCAGACGGGTCACATTAGGCAGAGCGTATAAGATACAGAACCCACATTTGAAACAGAAAAGGTTAGTAACATCATTGGTGCGGTGGGAAACGGAAAAGGGACTCGCTCACGGTTTGTAGACGCCGCGGCGATGGAGGCTGATGGTTCGGTCGCTGGGCTTAGGCCTCCGTGTCTCCTCTTCGTTCCACCGTCTTGTAGGATGGGGGTGCTGCGGCGCGCGTCGGTCGCTCCGGCGCTAAATCGCGCCCCACGGGGTGCACTCGACCACAAACTTGCGCGACACGGTCGCGGTACGATGGGAGCACATACAGCACGGCGTAATAGCAGATTTGGAGACTCGCTGATGTTCTTTTCAATATTTTCCGTCGGGAGAGCACGGCTCGAACCACTCAGGAAGCAGGTTGATGGATATCTCATTTTTGAAAGGTAGATTGGAAGAAAAATGGAAGGGAATATATGGGGGTAGGTAGCAAATTACGAAATACCGCGAAATTTAAATCTAATTGATCGCAAGATCAACCATACCGCCCCCCAAAGAGCTGTTAAGGTCTTTAGTACCAAAGACACAGTAATTAATGCTTCAATAATCGAATGCAATGGAATCTGTGCATGAATAAATGAAAAGGTAGAATAAATGTGAAAAACAAATGAATGTATAAGATAAACTAAAAGTAAGCTGCTAAACTACATATAGAGGCGCTAATCTGATTGAGGATCAGGTAGTGGGCAGACCTTCACAACCGGTCTGAGATAAGTCCCTGTGGATGTTCTTAATTCTACCACGCGAACTACTCCGTCTGCGCCAGGACGCAACTCAGTGACACGACCCATTCTCCATTGTAATGGTGCTGCATTGTCTTCTTTAATGAGGACTAGGTCCCCCACCTCTATATTTTTTATTGTTTTTTGCCATTTAGGGCGTTGCTGTAGAGTATGAAGGTACTCTGCATGCCAACGCTTCCAAAAATGTTGAGAAATTTGCTGAGTAAGTTGCCAGCGGCTCAGACGATTCACAGGAGTGTGATCAAATTGATACTCTGGTAGACCGACAAGCGGTTCACCGATGAGGAAATGACCGGGTGTTAAGACATTCAGATCTTCTGGGTCGCTAGATACTGGACAAAGTGGCCGTGAGTTTAGAACGGCCTCTATTTTCGTGAAGATGGTAGTTAATTCCTCAAACGTGAGGATTTGTTCTCCGATCACTCTTTTAAGAAGTAATTTTGAAGACCTTACTGCGGTTTCCCACAAACCGCCCATATGCGGAGCATGTGGAGGATTCATGTGCCATTTCACCTGGTGATTGCGCAACGAATCATGCAATTTACCTTGATTGGCCGAGTTCATCAAGAACTTAGTTACTTCATCCAGATATCTTTGGCCACCCTGGAAGTTTGTTCCGCAGTCAGTGAAGATATCAGTAACTAAACCACGTCTGGATACCATTCGACTGAAGCTTGCAATAAAGGCATCGGTTGTGAGGTCAGAGACGACCTCCAAATGAACCGCCTTCGTCACAAAGCATACAAAGACGCATAAGTATGCCTTCTGAGTTTTTGCACCACGGAGAGAGGACGATTTTATGAAAAAGGGCCCAGCAAAATCGGCGCCGACCCTTTGAAATGGTCTGGCCGGACAGATGCGGCTTTTTGGAAGTTCTCCCATGAAAGGCTCTATGGGTTTTGCCTTTAACCTATAGCAGCGGAGACATTTAAAAATTCTGTGACGTATTGTTCGTCGAGCCGATAAAATCCAAAATCTCCTCTGTATTATAGACAGTAAAGTCGATTGGCCAGAATGGAGATAGACTCGGTGGTAGTGATCGACGATTAAATGTGTTAGATGATGTGCCCTGGGCAGCAAAATTGGATGCATGGCATCGTATGGCAAATTCGAATTAGTCAACCTGCCGCCAACTCTTAAGATGCCTTGAGAATCCAGGAAAGGAGTTAGTCTAAGCAGATTTCCTTTGATTTGCCTGCCAGCACCTAGAGCTGCAATAATATCCGGGAACTCAGCTGCTTGCACGCTTTTGGTGGCAACAAGTAACGAATTCTCTAATTCACGCACATCGAGAGCACCCTTATGTTTATCATTAGGGTGACGTGCGTTATGTACAAATCGCAGGCACCACCCTAGAACGACTTGTAATTTCGACAATGAGCTGTACTTTTCTATGAGAGAGAATCCCTCGACAGCGGCCACGGACGACGCTGGAGGGATGCGTAGCCCCGGCAGTACTTCCCTGCTAACTGAAGGACAGTCAGCGGGCCAAGACTCAGCCGGTTCCACCAACCATAATGGGGCCCACCATAGGGGATGGTCCACCAGCTCCTGAGGATATAAACCACGACTGGCACAATCGGCAGCATTGAGTGCTGATGGTACGTATCTCCACCTGTCGGAAGATAGAAGGCCCTGAGCCTGAGAAACCCGATTGCCCTCATATGTTTGCAGCTTGTAAGGTGGGGTACGTAACCAGGTCAGCACAATGCTGGAATCGCACCAGGCAGTCACGTTGCCTAGTGGCATCCTCGATGAGAGCACCTTTAGCACATGATCCAGAAGGCGAGCAAGGAGCACGGCTCCACATAGCTCGAGTTTTGGAATAGTTAGTTTCTGTTTCAGAGGTGATACCCTTGATTTGGCCAACAAGAGATGCACCGATACATCACCGCTGGCATCTTTGACTCGCAGGTACACCACAGCGGCATAACCGCGCTCAGATGCATCACTGAAGCCATGAAGATTACATTCCTCTGGACGTTCCGAGAGGATGTGTCTGTTAATGCGTACTTGATTAAGTATATGAAAGTTGGCAACGAAGGAATCCCATTTGTCAAGAAATTCTATCGGCAGAGTGTCGTCCCAAGAGAGCTCTAATAGCCATAAATTTTGCATAAATGCCTTTGCAAAAAATGTTACTGGTGCTAAATACCCACAAGGATCGTACAGCCGTGCGATGTTTGAAAGAATTCCACGTTTGGTTTTTGCATTCCCAATCTCTGAAACCTGATATAGAAATTGATCACTGCATGCGCTCCATTCTAAGCCTAAAATTTTGAAAATGTTGTCTCCATCCTCCTCGAATCGGAGTGGAGTTTCACAGTGATCTGGGGGGAGATGCTCTAGGACTCCGGAATGGTTGCTCGACCACTTCCGCAAATGGAAACCACCCTGTTCAAGGACAGCTACAACTTCGAGCTGCAAGTGCTTGGCAGACTCCAAACTGTCGCTTCCGCTTACGATGTCATCCACAAAGATGTCCTCCTTCAGCACGCGAGAGGCGTTCGGATATGGAACCTCATTTAGCAATGCGAGCTCGTGGATAACCCTCATTGCCAAGTATGCAGCACTAGAAACACCGTATGTGACAGTTGTCAGCTCATATTTCAGAACTGGACTGTCCGGTGATTCACGCCAAAATATTGTCTGAAATTTACAATCTTCTTCGTGCATGCAAACCTGTCGATACATTTGCTTCACGTCGGACGTGAAGACAACCTTGTGCACTCGAAACCGTAGAATAATATCTTCAATATTTTGCTGCAACTTTGGTCCAGGAATCAAGATGTGATTTAGGGCTATACCTGTCGTGCTCGGCATTGAGGCATCGAACACGGCTCTTAGTTTGGTAGTGCTACTGGACTCCTTTAGCACTCCATGATGTGGTATATGGTACCTGTCAACACAAGGTCTGGATGAAATTAATCTCATATGGCCCGCAGACAAATAGTCGCGCATGAACGCTACGTATAATGCTTTCAGTTTTGGGTCACGTGCTAACTTCCGCTCCAATGAGTAAAAACGTTTCAGAGCAATAGCATGCGTCTCACCCAATTGTTTACAACCTGACTTGAAGGGAAGTCGAACCGTGAACCGACCAGTTTCATCACGGGTGTGGGTTTCCATAAAGTGCCTCTCACACTGAACATTCTCTGGATCCTGGATTGGAAGGTGAGGTGGTTCCTCTGCTTCCCAGAATCTGTTCAGCGCAAGATCTATGTCAAGTGTACATGTTAACGATGTGACCTGGTCACATATCGTAGCAGAGATAGGGGCTCTACCCATGAGAACCCATCCAAACAAGGTGGAGTAAGCCGTCGGCAAACCATCCCCAAGCTTAAGCATTTTGCCATCAAATATTTGATCGTAAAGATCGACTCCGATCAAAATGTCAATGGGACCAGGCAGGTTAAACTTGGGATCTGCCAAGGTGATGTTACGGCATGACTCGTGTACTTGAACAGCTACACTTGTGGATGGCAGATTGTTAAGAATATGGTTAAGTACAAGAGCACGAGTAGTGAGTATGGCCTGTGAGCCCTTCAAGCACGGCTTGATGGTACACAGTACACTACCGTTAGTGCGTTGCGCACTTGATGTACCTAACCCGACGATCGAACCAGATGTCGATCGACGTAGGCGTAGCTTTTGAGCAATGTTCTCAGTCAGCACTGACACCTGCGAACCGCTATCCAGCAACGCACGCACACAATGATATCGACCGTCGATATCCATAATGTTGACTAGAGCAGTCGCTAGCAACATCGTGGAATTGGCGTGGACGCTGCTAAATGAATGAGATTGAACTGTGGAGCTTAGTGTCGGCACAGCAATCTGACCTTCACACGATGGGTCGCAGGTGAGATTTGACGATGAGGTTGGAATGTGTAGTTTTGTGTGGTGACGACCTCTACACACCTGACATAAAAACTTTGAATTACACTTTGAACTTAAGTGCGGACGTAAGCAGTTAAAGCATAATTTATGATCCATGACACAGACCTTGCGTTGCTCTGGTGTCATGGAATTGAATTTATCACACCGATAAATTGCATGATCGCTGCCACAGCAGGGACAGGTTTCGCTGTTAGATGTAAAACAATTATTACTGCCGCTGGGTACTTCCTTGTTAAGTACCTTTATGGGTGAGGAGACATTCTCCAAAACCCGAAGCTGACTTTCCAAAAACCCTAATAATTCATTGAATGTCGGAATATCCAATGAGTCATGCTTTAACTCAAACCTGTTCCGCAAGTCTGTAGGCAACTTCCGAGAAATTATATGAAATAAGATAAAGCTCCACGAATCTACATTGAACTTAAGCGCATTGAGTGCCTGTGTATTTTCTTTTAATGAGTTAACAAATTTGCGCAAATTAAATTGATTAGTTTGACTGAAATGCTGAAGCGCGAGAATAGCTTCAAGATGTTTATCAGCGATCCGACGTGTATTTTCATATCGATCAGTCAATAACTTGTATGCTACCGCGTAGTTATCATCAGTAATTGGCAAGTGTCGTACCAAACTCAATGGCTCTTTGTCCAGTGTGCCAACTAGATAGTGCATTTTTTGCACACCAGTTAGACTTCCATTATTGTGAATTAAGCTGTTGAAAATGGATATGAAATTAGTCCACTCAATAAGTAGGCCGGTATACCTAGCCAGCTGTATTTTTGGAAGGCTGAATTGATTTGTTGTGACCTTCACTGAACTCTCTTTCACATCCTTAGAATCGTCTTCTAACCGACCGCAAATATCAGAGTAAAGGACATTAATAGAGTAAAACATTTCGTAAAACTCATCGTAGATCGTGTCACTGTTTGCGTCAGGCTCGTCGGATACGTTGGACGCAATATATAAATGAGAAGTTTCGAAATCTAACCTCATTTTGGTTAAGTCCAAAAATCGCACTTTGAACTCTTTCACTTGTTTTTCACTTTGAGAGACGGCGATGGCCGTGGCTAATTTATATAATTCTTGCACGGCCTTCATTGCAAGCCTTCTTTGCACACGGGAACTCTGAATAGTTCTTTGAGTAGGCTCCATTGTTTACAATCTGTTTGTTTACGTTTTACCAATGACACTGACAGCTGGTGACAGCTGGTGACAGCAGACCAAAGACAATATTTATTGCCAGTGGAGAGAAGAGTGAGAATAAAAAGCGAAACGTTTATGGTCAGAGACCAAAAACCACAGATTATGGAATTTTAAATTTTCCCGCCGATATGGGGAAGGCTTGGCTGATAGCAGACGACCAATGAGAGAGCTGCAAATCAAACAACGAAAAAACGTAATGAAGAAAATTTCAAACGTGACTTTATAGGTTAGAAAGATCGAGAAATGCAAGAAAATGATGATTTTACTTAGAATTTGCTTTAGAATACTTTAAGGAAACCGGGAATTCGGCTGAAGGACCAAATGGTGCGGTGGGAAACGGAAAAGGGACTCGCTCACGGTTTGTAGACGCCGCGGCGATGGAGGCTGATGGTTCGGTCGCTGGGCTTAGGCCTCCGTGTCTCCTCTTCGTTCCACCGTCTTGTAGGATGGGGGTGCTGCGGCGCGCGTCGGTCGCTCCGGCGCTAAATCGCGCCCCACGGGGTGCACTCGACCACAAACTTGCGCGACACGGTCGCGGTACGATGGGAGCACATACAGCACGGCGTAATAGCAGATTTGGAGACTCGCTGATGTTCTTTTCAATATTTTCCGTCGGGAGAGCACGGCTCGAACCACTCAGGAAGCAGGTTGATGGATATCTCATTTTTGAAAGGTAGATTGGAAGAAAAATGGAAGGGAATATATGGGGGTAGGTAGCAAATTACGAAATACCGCGAAATTTAAATCTAATTGATCGCAAGATCAACCAATCATAGATAAATAATAGTAGGGTAAGATTGCTAACTTCATACAAGTGTTGAATAGGGATAATAAAAGTCCACAGATGGCGTTGCAATTCATATTTCATAATACATTAAATACAAACCAATGAATTTCAATGATATTATTTGTATAATATAATTATGTAATTTACAGTTTCAATTTTACCGTTTCATACGACTACCTAAGTAAATTTTGGAATTAAGTTTAGTTTAATGACAGTGTAACCAATTCTGGCAGTGACGTGAGATGGCACTGGTTAGAAATGTCATAGTACCAGCGAAAATAAGCAGTTTTCGGCGAGTTTTGTACGTTGTATGACGTTAGCAGTCAATCCCTACTATCCTTTGTCTACGGTGACGGTGGTGACGTTAGCGCAGCGCACGCACGCACCTGGTGAGCGAGAGGGTGCGCTCGCGCGGCGGCGGCGGGCGGCGGCGCGGCGACCACGGCGGCGAGCGGCGACGTCCGCGCGACCCCGACCGCGACCTGCGCACGCACACGCACTCAGTGCACCCACACAAACACACACCCAAGTGTCCCAATTATACCACGCGAAAAATTACTTATCACCAGTTTAATTTTCTGTTGTTACCTCTCAGGTGGCCCATTAATGCTGCTTTTTTATGTTTGGGAGTTTCATTCTATGTTGTGACCTCGAAGAAGACCTCATGTTTGATGTTGTGAGGTTGAGGGGTTTTGTCAGCCTCAGTGGCCCAGTGGCGCGACACTTCGGCGATCGCTCTCCGAAGTTAAGCAACGCTGGGTCCGGTCTGGTCTTGGATGGGTGACCATTCGACCGTTGAGAGAGGCTGGCCGTGGTTCGGATTCCACGTTAAGCTGTAGGTCCCTTTCCTTACTTTGGTAGGGTTTATCCCGCCCGGGTTGGTACCATCGCATTGGATGAACGATGGTCGAAGCGGCAATGAATATTGTCCGTGTTTTCCATCCAGTTCAATGTAGCCGTGCAATATAAGGAAGGTCCTGGCATGGCACCTAGTTCCCATGTGGTGTGTTGGGCTAATACCATGACATAACTTGTGGTATTAGCCATCCATGTCCAGTCACATAAAAAAAAAATTCTAATGTTACCTCTCAGGTGGCCCATTAATGTAAGTGTTAGATGTTGTGACCTCGAAGATGACCTATGAATATTGATGTTAGATGTGGGGTTTAATTTTATGTTGTTACCTCTCAGGTGACCCATTTATGCTGGTTTTTTATGTTTGGGAGTTTCATTCTATGATGTGACCTCGAAGAAGACCTCATGTTGGATGTTGTGAGGTTTATCTAATGTTACCTTAAAGGTGGTCCATGAAAGCCAAGCTACCCACCTGGAGTATCTGATGCGGCTGGAGCCGCGGCTCGGCGGTGAGCGGACACGCAGCGGCGGCGAGCGCGCACGCGGCGCCGGCGAGCGCGTGCGAGTGCGCAGCCGCGGCGGCGGCGAGCGCGGCGGCGGCGAGCGCGGCGGAGATCGCGGCGGCGAGCGCAAGGGCGAGCGGACCGGCGAGCGCGTCGGCGAATGCAGCCGCCGCCGCTCGGTCTCACGCCGCTTGGCGCGCTCCTCTTTCTCGCGGATCATGCGGTTGAACGCCTCTAGCGGGTCCTCGCCGCGTCTACATACAGACAACGTACAATGCGATTCACAAAGAATAGGATAGGATCACCGCCATTTTGAATGTCAAACTGCTAAAACCCTCACTTCACTTCACAAACTTCAGTACTTTGCTGTGGTGTTGCCGCGTACTTTGCGCGTTACTTTGCCACGAGCCCCAACCTATTCTTATTTGAATCGCGATGTGAGTCAGTGTACAGATTTTGCCGAAATGACGCGAGGCGATTACGCCTGCAATGCTATTTCAATTACTAGCAACACATTTGCCAAAATTACGTCAGGTTTTGGCATGTAACTGAACTTCGTCAGGCATAAATTGGGCGGCAATGCATTCTATATACAGTGGCATTTTATGGCTGCTGAGGTCAGCGTTAGTTAAATATAATCGCATCAGTTATTTGGTAATCAAGTTGTAAGTGGACAGAAAGACAGGCAAACAGACAAAGTCAGACATTAGGTTTTATAACAGTTAATGACGAACATAAGTTCTTGGATTTGCAATCTAACGCAAACCGTAACTTTGCAATAGGTAATGACTAGAGATGCAAATTCTAACTGTCACTATAAGTGGTAAAACGGGCACGTACCTCAGAGTTGGAGACTCCTTGATGCCCGGCGGCGGCGGTTGGAAGGGGTCCGGCGGGAATGGCTCGCGGGCGAAGGGCGGCGGTGCGCCCGGCGGACCATCGAACCCCATGCTACAAATACCATACTATAATTGTACTATATTGTATAATTGTTGGGACCTGCTTCACTTTTAAACTAAACTGGGAATTTTACGATAGTGAGGGGATACATGCACGCGATGTTTCGAATTGCGTGTACATTCTACACACCAAATAGAGCAAAGACGTATATCCCTGATTGATAGCACTGCTCACAGCCACATACCTCACTTACAATATGAAATACAAATAATAACAAATTCAAACAGGGGGCGTTACCATAGTAATCTAATTCGCCAGGTGAACAGGCAAATTAAATACGAATAAAAGGTCATTTGACAGTTAGCATGGTATGAAATGCAAATAAAAGTCCCTTTTATTAAATTAATTGGCTGTTCACCCGGCGAGTTAATATACCACGTTAACCCCCGAGGCGTCACCTCAAGAGTGCCACATTAGAGAGATTGGTTGCTCCCGGCCTAGCCATTGTTATTTACAATAAAAACATACATAACCACAGAACTACAGAAAAACACGATTCGTCACAGCCTTATTACAGCGTACACGGACCAATCTCTCAACCGTGCACGCTTTGCGTGATGTGTGTGCGATTTTGAGTGATATCAATAACGGTCACGGCGGTGAATAAGAGCAATTAGGAGCAATCGTGAACGCGTATAATATTGCTGAGTCATTGATAGTATAAGGATTGGAGGAGTAACTTACGGATAGTGCGGCGGGGGCGCAGCGTGCATGTACATGGGCGGACGGTTGTACAGCATCTGCAAGTTGACATTGCACCGTTCGGTCACATCATCGCTGCATTGCACCGCGTACACATTAAGTCATTATCTATGCGAAAGATCATTTTCACGTTTATATTTTAACTTTTTTGTTTAGATTATTTAATTATTTAATTTTAGACAAGCAGCCTAGGCTGATGTGTCTAAATCATGTTCAAGTATGGTTAATACTTTTCATGTTTTTAAGTTGTTTTTTATCCTAATGGTAGTTCACTTAGTCGCTTCCTTGTAATTTATGAATGTCAGTTTTGGTTATTAACATGGTCTTAAAGTATTAGAAAAGTTGTTTATATTAGTGTCCAAACGGTTTTAAATTAAAATTATTTGCGTTAATTATGTCCTCAGGGAGTTTGTTCCAGTCCTCTACAACTCTGTTGCTAATGAAGTGCTTGCGTACATTAGTACTTTAGTTGCATATACAAAGGTAGGTAAGTACCATTGGATATGATTTAAGTTTTGAATGCACACTTAGGGATTCCTTTGAAACGATGTGCAATATTTAATTGCAATTTTTACACAGTATTGGATTGAAGATTTCGAACAGTCAGTTACCTGACAGGACATCTCCTGAGGACTCTTCAACATAGATCCGATCATTTGCCTTTAAATGCTGGTTGCATTAACTTCTAAAACGCATTTGATCGTTTATTGTTTGTTCATCATCCATAGGCAGCACACTGGACTCGGATTTGTCATATTTTATCATTAGCCAGTTCAGCAAGCACAGCGAAGGTCTGGCAAGAAACTTCACTGAATTTTTTCAAAGTCCACTAAGTCTAAGTTTACAAAAGTGTTTGCCACTTCTTACGGACATATGGGTTATTGGTACCCGTTTGTGTGAATTATTTTAATTCCTTATTATTTTTTTTAATTTATTATTGGAGGAAAACAAAGGCAGACAATAAAACACAGTTACAAAGAAATAATTGGTAACTAGTATAAAGATCTGTCTTCAAAACTATCCCACACTTAAACAAGAAAATGTATACATTTTGAAGGTTGCATTATTTGTAATAAGAAAAAGTGTACCTGGAGATAGGTAATTACAAAAAAGCAAGTGTTATGCTTTTTTGTTATGCTTTTCAATTACTAGTTGGTTAAAGTGCTAATACAATCATGTGAATATGACACAGCTCGTGTCAAGGTGTAGAAGATATTTCAGAATTAGTGAAATAAACATAAATAGCAAGTATTTATCGTTGATGATAAGAGAAAGACCCAGGTAAAACTTTAAATATAAATTCTCAAAAATCTACAGTTTATGCCGGAGGCAACAGTTTTTGACAAATAAATATCAGTTTATTTTGGAAAGACTATGTGCATCATCTTAAAATGTTGCCAATTGCAACAGGCCTACCCACACAAACAGCACCCGTTCACGAGCATCACGCCGGGCACAGCCATCGCCTCTATCAACCATATTTGATACGAACGACGTGACCCGAATTCGTTCCAAAGATATGAAGAGAAATGAGAATGCCAAAATAGAGATTTGCTCTGCTAACAAAAATAGTTACTTTTATCAATTCCAAATCATATTTTATTATTTTTGTAAGAAGTTTATATTTTGTAGGAGCTGAAGGAATCCTAAAATAAAATACATTATATTTTTCTTATTGCAAAAAACTCTAAGGGCTGATTTTTCAATAGTCCGTTAAACAGCCAGATAACTGTTCGATGGATTTATTTACGCTTCCGCTTATCCTTCCGATATAGTAAGTCCATATTTTTATTATCAAAATTATAGTGAGATAAATTTGATAGAAGTTATAATTCTCCGGCAATGACTATCCGTCTTTTGACCAACGTGAATTTGTACTATCAGCCCGATAAGTACTATCTGAGGATTCAAAAATCGGCACTAAATCGGAGTTTCTATCATACTTTAAAAATAGAAACAGACAGTTGAAAAAGAAACAAAACATGAATCGTTATTTAATTTACATATTGAAAAAGACAAGGAAACGAATCTCAAAAAATTTGCAGTGTCATTGATAATTTAGTAACAGATTTTTTTGCTTTACTTTTCATTAAGGATGGGGATTTGGACAAAAAACTAAAATCTACATTACGAAAAAACGGATGGCAGTGCGGTCCCACGGCATTCCAGGTTTTAAACAACTTTAGTACGGAGGGGTGACTAACATTAAAATAAGAAAATACCAAAATAATAGCATTCTTGATCATCCCACAAATCACCGCGGGCAGTCACTGAGCCACTACGGTTTGTGGGGTAGCTCAGTCTGTGCTACAGGTACTACCATAGACGTTGCTCTGTGGAACTTGCATCCCTCATTCCTTCCGATCCTACCTATATTTGGAGCACCCGCCGCAGAGAATCCGAGCAGCCCCTTGTGATTGACATTAGGCTTTTGAGAACGAACCATTTCTAAAACTCATTTCTGTGCCGCACCGCCAGGAACTGTCTGCTTGCGGATGCCTTTCCTCATACCTATTATAACCTGGGAGTCTTCAAACGTAATTAGAATAAGCTCGATAGCTCAACCATAGCCCGGAAATCCGCTGTCATGGCGCCTTGCTGGTTCTCAGCACAGCCACCCATACCTGTTTATCGTTAAAAAAAAATCCACTCCAAGCTCATTCGACAACAATATTGACCTGTGGGTTGATGGTGTCGCGTCGCTCGTCCACGGTCGGCGTTCCGGCTCTCTGCTCCTCCAGCATGCGGCCCATCTGCGCACGACCACGACCAAACATTACAGGCTGCACCACATTCCCGAAGGAGCTAGGATTCATAGCCGCTTTGACCACCTTTCATACAATGCGATAGTACTCAGGTCGGTATAACCCTAGAGTTGAGCAACAGATTCACATGGTGTCAGAAATTAATTATATTATTTAAAATAAAATAAATACTTTTAAACATTTAACTATAATGCTGCACTTAGACATTCTAGGATGTAAGTAAACCCACATTTCATTATTTTTAAAAATAACTGCATAACTTTGCATATAAAATATTTATTTAAAAAATAACTTTCTTCCCTTCTCCTATTACTATAAACAATAAAAGGCACTTTTAAAACTGTGATTAAAATATGATCAAGTACCGTTATTGTTAACTGTAAGTCCTAACTGGAAACGCATAAACTTATATAAAATATCAAGTATATATAGATTAGACATACAGTGGATAAGTCGAGCGGCTCAGAGGCTAGTGGTGCAAGGACTTGTCTAACATACCGGAGGTCTGGGTTCAAGTCCTCGCCCCGTTCATGCACCACTTTCCTTCTCTTTCTGAGTCGGATAAGTGTATTTGGTCACGGATGCGAGCTGCTCCACGGTTCGGAATCCATATATAACTGGAGGTCCTCTTCCCCTTCTAGCTGGTAGGGCTTAAGCTCGCCTGGGTTTGTACCATCGTATTGGATGAAAAAATGGTCGAAGCGGCAATGAAAAATGGTCCGTGTTTTCCATCCATTTCAATGTAGCCGTGCTTATAAAGGGAAGGTACCTATTTCCTTCGTAAATGTAGTGTAATGGGCTTATATCATAACGGTAGTTGTGTGGTATACCCATCTATGTCAGGTTGCATAAAAATAAAGATATACACAAAACTTGTTGGCTGGTCTGAATGCACGCCGAGTCTGGGTTTGCTCTGGGTAGGGTACGGCCCCCGCCCGCCGCTGACCTATAATTTATGTTCTGTGCAGAGAAACGCGTCAACTTCACATCACCCATAAAGTTTGCCCCGAAGTGTACAGTCCACACAAACACAAAAAAACCATGTTTGAAAAATTTTACGGCTTTTCACGCACGTTTTCCATTCTCCGACGTTTCGAGCTGATCGTTCAGCCCGTTGTCAGCTTATGCTGCCTGTTGTCTGAGGTTCGGAACGCAGCCAAACACATTTCCGCTACTGCCCCCACCCACAGCTACGATTCACGACCACTGCGAGCCTAGCTGTCAGTCCTCTGCTGCGTACGAATGTGGCGGATGCCTCCTTGACAACGGGCTGAACGATCAGCTCGAAACGTCAGAGAATGTCTCTTCCCACCACCTGAAAAGCCGTAAAATTTTTCAAACATGTTAACGACCGCGGTAATCTCAAAAGTATCACAAAAAAGCCATATTGAAAAATGCACTCACCCCTATGTGTGGTCCCAGGGGACGGTCCCGGTTCGGCAGCTGCAAGTGTGGAGGGCCTGAGGATACCAATGTCATCAGTCACTGGCGGACTATTCACATACGAGCGCATGCAAATAGAGCAAAGTGAAGATGTGCTAAAAAAATGTTTTAATGATATGGGAAAAAACATTGGTGACTACACGTGATGAGAGAAAAAATCCTTCAATGATGATTTCGCAAAGGTTATAAAAAACTGGATGTTTTACAAGAGTGGAGAAAATAGTGGCATGGCATCAGTATGAACATAGAGGTTTGGGTAAAAAATATGTTATTGCTTAAAACAAACTTCTGTCCGAGGTTTTTGTAATAGCAATACATGTGATAAACAATTTTTAAGCTTCGATAGTATGTTTGAAAATTCGGTACATAATTTTATTTTTGATTATGATCATTAGGAAAATATCTAAGAGTCTCCCCGACCATTCCAGGGTTACCCCCAAAATAAATTTACTTTTCTCGGATATTTCAGAAAGTTAAATATCTTTAAATAAAAAAGGAACATGGATAAATTGAGCAAAAGTTGATTTTGTACCGAAAAATTTCTCTCCAAAAAAATATTCGCTCAGGTTACCATATTTCCCTTGCACCACAGACACTTTTAATGCAAATATCTACAGGCTGCGATATATATAAACAACTTTTCTACAAACAAATACTTACAATGCAATAAAAAATATGTGTGTGCATTAGCAAGAATAAATAAGTACCAATGAAAGCTACAAGTAATTGTTATTAACAAAAATCCCACCACATAAAAATATTATAAAAATGGTAACAACCTATTTATAAATTAGACCAAAGGGAACAGGGGCGGTCCCGGATCAAAGATATAATATAATATATCTTTTATCCGGGATATAAAGATGTGAGTACACACGATTTTATTAAGCTTGTACCAATGGCAAATAAAAACTACTTCGTTAAATTTTTCAGAGCTTTTAGACATGTCTACATAAATGTAATAAAATGACCAGAACAAAAGTAAAAATATATGTTGCGACAAGCTGTTCAGTGTTATGTTATTGTGTATGTTCACAAAATGAGGAACTCTTATACCGTAGCTGCAATGTTTGTCTGTCGATATGTCAGCGCACCTGACACTAGATTTTATCCAAATAAATAAAATAAATATTTATTTGGGGGCTTTTCATGCATGCAATTGAGGTAAAAAAAATATATAATAATTGTACTTAAAGTGTATGGTAAAGCAAATTAAGATTTTTTTATTTTCATATTGTTGAGAGTCAGGTTCATACTTGCCTTTTTAAAATTTATTTATGCCGAAATTTGGCAAAAAAGTTATTTGCTGTGTTAAGTGTTTTCATGCAAGGTACCAATTATTTATTTTATATTTACAACATGCGGCATCTACTCATTCCTCATTGTAACCGGCCCGGGATTTTCCTTCGCAGACGATTGCTTTGAATTTGAAGAATTTTGATAAAAAAATCTAATAAAAAAACATCGCTTTGAGGCTATTCGAAACGCTCGTTAGTACTGCAAAGTTGGCTAGATGGCACCATATCTTAAAATTTGTAAAAAAAAAACCATATGATATAAAAAAACAATTTAATTTTGCAAATTTACAATTTCGAAATCTTACATTGAGACTATTCAGTGAAACATAATATTACCTCAACGCAATCAAAATATTTTTACATTGCATTTGTTACTAATCAGTGTTCGTTTTTTTCTCAAGGAATAGTTTAGGAATGAGTATTTTTTAAAATTAGGTAGATGCATTTAGCTCCAATAAAAAAAAACAAATTTTCAGATGATGGTATCATCTAGATTTCGTCGGAGAAATAGCGATCGTCTCGAGTCACCTCAATCGAGGACGAAGGAAGCAAGAGCGCGGTCAGCAGTGTGCGGTGTACCGTAGTGCTCCGGGTGCGGAGCGCCGTGCGGCCTATCGTCGCGCGGCCTATCGTCGCGCGGTCGATCGTCGCGCGGCCGATCGTCGCGCGCGCCGCGCGCCCGCTCGCCGTACGGCCGCTCCGGGTAGGGCCGCCGCGGGCGCTGGGGGGGCGCGGGCGCGCGCGGCGCGTGGCCCCCGCTCGGCGGCGGCACCGTCACCGTGATGTTGTCCTCGCCGGAGCCGTCCGACTCGTCCGCCGCGACGCCCGCGCCCCCGGGACCGATACCCACGCCGGTGCTCACTACAATCGACACATCGTCGCCTCGTGAGCGCCGAGGGATATTCTGGTTGGCCTATATTTCCCTCTTCGGTATCTCTGTTATCGCGCTTCACTTATTTTAAATACTTAAAGACTTAAAACGTGAAAAATGTTGACCCCAAAAATGGGTCAATTCGGTGAGTATGTGACAACTTGTCAGCCACTTTGCCGAGCTGACTGTCCAGCTGACTTACCAGTCAGCGATCACTCAGATAATGTGAAAACATTTTTTACAACTCGGTAGCGTTACCACCGACAAAACAAGTGTTTAGAAAAAACTCTATTTGTTTGCAGCCAGGATGCGCTAATACTGAGATCAGGTTCTTTCAAAAAACTTTTTTCCAACATTCTTCCCGTGAACTGTTTACAAGTGAATAATTTGTCGAAAGTAATAAGTAATAATACATCCAGTCATATGATAGTGTTAATGATGTAAATATGTGAAATATGAATTCGGTTACGGATTTAACGGAATATAATATTTAGTGATATTTACTGGTAAAGTTAAATTGTAATAAGTCATAACTAAATTTTAAATAATATTATGTTTCAACTCTGTGATTTTGGATAAAAAGAACTTAAAAAAATGTTTTTACATCATCAGATATTATTTTAAACACTCTTTCTATGGTATATATCATAATTTATGTGTCAATGTTTTCAATCTGAATTTACAACAAGTTTTCGAAACCCTAGACAGAGACATCGAAGACGCAAATAATTTGTTCGGTGTGGTGGAGTACTGTCGTACTGAGGTCTTTGGCAAGTGTGAAATGTATGTAGCGTTTTGTTTGACTACTATCTTTCCCGCTGTCCATTGATGTGCATCAGCAGTGAGCTACAGCTTTAGCACTATACGAATTATTTTAGCTAGTTTGGGCCTAAGTTATTTATATTCACTATCTAAAATACACCAGTTTGGCATCATTTAAGGAAGTGATAATTCAGTTCCATAAGGGAGTAAGTGAAACCATATTTCATTTTTTTAAAAATAACTTCTACTTATTTTTTTATTTAAAAAAGTTGAAAGATGCATTGATGGTCTAGCTATAATTGAAACGTACAATGGTAAATATCGGACGCGTTTTCAGATTTTGTGTTCAAACTTTTTATATGAAAATGTATGAATATTTGTCTAGTTTGAGAACACAAAGCACCAGCGATATTTTGATTTTAAGCACATTTTTATCTTTAAATTATAGCTAGACCATCAATCTACATATAAACTTTTTGGATTATCGAAATTCATTATATTTATTTTTAAATATAATTCAATATTGTTTTACTTACGTCCTTATCAAACAGAACGCAATCGGCTCTTATCACACCCTTAAGAGATAATGATATCAGGTTGCAACTGACTGTCATTGTAATGAAAATTGTCATGAGTTGCAATAAAGTTTATAGGTATTGGGTTTTGTAAACATATTACATTAAAATAAATAGACTTATGCATACAAACAAAAACACATATTGGGGGTCATATAATTAGAATATCACCAGGGTCTTATTTAAGACATAAAAACACAACACACCAAAAAGTTGCCGGTTATCTATAAAATTAGTTTAGGCTTTGATATAAAAACTCCTTTATTTATTAGATTAACTGCGATTAGACCAGGCCAAGGAAATATTGGCACAAAAGATTCTAAGCTGAATAATGTAATAAAATGCATGTTGTTTCATAAAAACTAAATTGTTTTGCAATCAGTAAAAATATATTGAAATTAGATAATAATGACCGGCGATAACTTGCAAAAGTAATTTTTTTTTCTTTATATACAGATCTATGTTATAGTGATAACTAATTTAGTAAAAGGCAAAAAAAGGTGGATCTGTGCTGGCTTTAAAGAACGAAATAAACTTTTCCACAATAAGAACCATATCACATCCTAGTAAATAGGAATTAATAATAATTAGTTAAAAAAATGCCTTTGCCAGTACAGAACCATCCCACTTTTCACCACTCCCCAAAACACACAGTGGAAAAAAAACAACTCAAAATAAAAAATAAAAAATGCCCCCAAAACATGTTTCACACGTCCGTTAGTGAGTGAGCGAGTGTGGACCTACCGGCGATGGGTTGGCCCGGCTGTGTCTGTCCGTTGGGCGGGCGCTGTGTCGCCATCGCCGGGGGTGGCTCTACGTACATACATATTTCAACATGAGATGGAGGTGATTGTAGACAACATACACAAATTCTTGCAATAAAAAATATATTTAACTATCAATCCAGATAATAACTAAAGATGAACGTATATATATCGGTTTAATAGCAGCTCAGCAAATACATAAATAAAATTAATAATTTAATACATTTTAGATATGTATATCTGTATATTTGCTATGGTGTCTATTTTGAAACCATGAATACAGTACAACGCCGATTATCCGAACACCGATTATTTGGATTACCTTTTATCCATATCGCGTCAAAGATCCGAAAGCAAAAACGGTTTTTCTATGAATATTGAAGAAACTTGAAAAAATTTCACAAGGCTATACGTTGAAGTTCTTTGTAAATCCTTTGAACTTATTTATATTGAATTAACACACTGTGTACCTTATTTTGTTTTGAAGTATTATGTGTCATGAAAGAAATTAAATAATCTTTAAATACATTTTCGACAATCCAGATTACTTTTAGTCTCAACTGTTAGGATAATCGAGGTGCTACTGTTATACTTTCTGCAACGCATTATAATTTTTCAAGTCTAAATACTAAATATAAGCAGTTCGCCGACAAGGCTGATGGTATGCTTTAAGGCGGCCCAACCCGGCGGGCCTAACTCATTCGCGGGCACGGTACAAAACCGTGCTGTTACGCTCTGGGACCTTCTCTGTTTCAAAGAATAAGACAGGCTCCGTGATGAGGAAGATGCAACATGTCCACAAAAAAGACAATGTGCATAGTGTATGATTCGGTAAGATTTACGAAAATTTTAATTTCAAAACGACTTATAGCTAAAAGTAAACCACGACCGCTGTAATCAAAAATCGAACACAAACCAAATAGATTATGAATCTTGATTAAATAAGCTATGTCTGATGACTAATCTTTTAAAGATGTTCTTACTTTATCATTGCGTAATCCACCTTCAAACTTATTGCATAAAACGCGCGAAAAATGCGAACTTTCGGACCTTATAACTAAGAAACCAAACACAATTTTACAACGCCAATGGTCATCAGACATCTCGTTTGGGGGTGATCTTCTTTCCCCTTTTGTATGGGGAGATGAGCGGGATGGGCCACCTTAAGCAACGCTTGTGCTTGTGAACACCGTGTCTCGAGGCGCGGGGCGTTGGGGCATGCTGAAGCGTCCTGATCAGTAAGAAACTTGTCCGGTATGCATCATACCTTCTTCCAATTTTATTAATTATGATATTCTATTATAGTTCTAGCGTAGACGATGGATCGTAGGGACAGACTGCTAACGTCATACAAAGCACAAAAATCGCTGAAAACTGCTTATTATTGCTGGTACTATGACATTTAAAACCAGCGACATCTCCCGTCGCTGCCAAAACTACCTACCGTCATTTAACTAAGCTTGTTTCCAAATGTTGCCTAGGTAGGCGTGACGAAACGTTATATTTTAACTACGAAATTAATAATATCATTTTAATTTAAAAATTTCATTGATATTCATTGGTTTTTTTTATGCAACCTGACATGGATGGCTAATACCACACAACGACCGTTATGATATCAGCTCAATACACCACATTTCCGAAGGATTAGGTGCCATGCCAGGACCTTCCCTTTACGAGCACGGCTGCATTGAACTGGATGGAAAACACGGACAATTTTTCATTGCCGTTTTAACCATAGTTTTATCCAATGCGGCGGTACCAACCAAATTACAATGCCATCTGTGGATTTTTATTGTCCCTATTCAACAATTGTATGACATTAGCAATCTTTCTCTACTATCGTTTATTCTCTCTCTCTCTATTATCGGTGATGCACATCGCACTTCATAAGTCTGTAACAGTTCCTCTTTTTTGCGCCTTGTGCCCTTGCACTCTGGAATCGTGGCGTGTAGCCACATCGTCGTTGCAGGTACATGTATTTCTTTCTTTTTTCTGTGCCTTATATAAAACTTCTGTAGTGTATTTTCGAGAATCGACTCCCTGCCTAAATATTTCCCCCATAGTACAACCTGGGCTTCTTCAAACATGGTGTAAAGAAGCACCTGGTCGGCTGGCATAGCTTTTGCAGGCCCCCTAAAACTTCAAAAGCCCATGGGTGTCGTCGGGCACCACTTATGTAAGGTTCTGGCGTAGGCCATATGCCGCACTTAACATTAAAAAAAAACCAGCAAAATCAGGATGGTTTTATTTGTAATCACCACTCCACATGTAGACAATGCGTAAAATCTCTAATCAAGACAACGGGGAAAGCCAGATCGGGCGGCCAAACGGACGGAGCATGTACAGAACCTGTCTATTGAAAAGAATGCCATGAGTTTCTAGTAGTGTGCCACTGGTTCAGATTGCGCACAGAGCCATGAGTGTATGAGCGAAAGCGATAATCCTCGTGGAGCATACCTGCGACGGGCTGCGCCGGCGGCACGGCGACGGCGGCGGCGCGGTGCGGCGCGCGGCGGCTGTAGCCCGTCTGGTTGCGGAACGACGCCACCGAGTTCCTCAGGAACCTGCCGCACTCAAAGACTTCAGGAGGGTTCGCAGCCGTACGGCAGTCGTGGTGTAGGGGCTAGAGGACTTGCCTTTCGTGCGAGAGCTCTGGGTTCAAATCCTGGCCCCGGTCATGCAACACTTTCTTTCCCTTTCCAAGTTGGATAAGTGCGTTTAGTTACGAATGCAAGCTAGTCCATGGTTCGGAACCCATCTAAAACTGTACTATGAAACTACACAGGGAGCAGCAAAACAAATTTTACAGTGTTTTCAATCCAGTTCAATGTAGCCGTGCTCATGAAGGGTAGGTCCTGCCATGGCATCTAATTCCTTCGGGAATGTCCCAATACACCATTGGGCTAATATCATAAAGGTAATTGTGTGGTGTGATGGTATTAGCCATCCATGTCAGGTTGCATAAAATAAAACCAAAACTATCTTTTTGAATCATGCTATTAAGAGCCAGGGGATGTCCACCGATGGGTCGCTTTCGGACCCCTAGGCATTTAGGTCGAACTCGTTGGTAGGTGGCTGGTTGTGAGTTGCAGAACTTTTGTTAACTGGCAAGCGAGAGCGTCCAGACCATCTTCCCGCAAGCAATAGGCGTCATAAAAATATGGTGTAAAGAAGAACCTGGCCGGCCGGCATGGTTTTCGCACCCTTCGTGAATGTTCTAAATCCAATGGGTGTCTTATATGAGGTCCTAGCGTACGCCATATGCCCTGCTATCAATAAAAAAAACCTTGGCCTGATAGCAAATGTTGCGCTGAACACGTGAGTTGTAGATAAGCAACCGGCATCTTGGGTGCTTGCGGGTTCGGCAAGAAAAGCGGTAACTATTATAGATCCGGCCTATTCAGCCTCGGAAGCAGGTGAGCTTGGATTATGGAAAATAGGAAGCGGACTTCATCCCCTGGCACCAGTCATATGAGTACCAGGAAGACTGCCATGGCACAGCAAGACCTACTGCAGATTGTCCTTGCTAGCATTTATGGTGTTAGCTTAGCGGAAATATCTCATCTATTTAGAATAGAATAGAATAGAAAATAATTTATTCGATAGAGTACAATTATACATAGCCAAGAGAACTTATTTTTTATAAAACAAAAAGTACCCTAGGGAAAAGGCTTATGACTCAGCGATGGTTCGCACTTACGAGAGCTGCAGCATGCTGCAGCAGTCTGGCCACGCTGGTTTCCAGTCACAACCTGTGATGGGGATGTGTGAGGGTGTGTGCGCATGTGATGGTGTGTGTGTGTTAATGTTTATAGTTGTACATGTGTATTGTTGTTTAGTGATTCTATGTATGATTATGAGTAAGTGTATATTTGTGTGGATGTAATTTCATTGTTTGTGCAAGACGAATGTGACCCTGTGTATGTATATAATTGTATTAAAAAAAAAATTAAATTAAGTAATTAAAAAGTAAGTAAGTAAAAATTATGGCAACAATATGTAAAGATAACCACGTGAAGTGTTAATTATGTACAGTGATAAATAAATAAATGCAAGCGTTTTTTTTCTTAGAAATTACGTTCGCAGTATTTCCTTCCATTTGGGGTTTCGACAGATTTTGTATCAGTATTAATTAGTATTAATAATTTACTGAGCCGGGTTCTGTTTGCCTAGATAGTAGCCAGTCCATGCAGGCTTTTTAAATGGGTTAAGCTTAACTTTTATACGGATCGGTGGCGGCAAGTCGTTCCAGCATTTGCTGGCGGCATATTTGATAGCGGTTCTAATCACACAACCTTATGGTTGAGGTTGTGTCATTAGAACCGCTATATTATAAGCTATTGAAGAGCAAATTACGACCAATAAAGTCGAAGAATGAGTTAGAAATAAAATAATAATATACCCTGGTTGCATACCTGTTAGGAATAAGGGTGGTGGGGGCGATTTCCTTCTCACGGCAGTCCGGGCACTCGTGGTCTTCCGACTCCAGTAAGGTTCCTCGGATGCCTGACAATATCAAAGATCGTTTGAATGATTACAACATTATCGATTGAACATTTATTTGAAAGTTTAACGGAGACATCAAAATAAGAAGAATTGCAATTTATTTTTAAAAGTGTCCAGATTATAGTGTTACTGTCACAGTGATACAGCCGTTATTTTATAATTTCACTGGTGATAAAAACCCAGATTATTGTGACTCACGGACACACTCATAGATATTACTAGACTGATGCAAAATAAACGGTCTTAGGAACATCAATTAAAAAAATTACCTTAAGGATGTTCCGACCCATACAATGTTTTTTTTACACAGAACGCAAAAAGTATTGCACTTTAAGGCACAAATTCGTCAAAAATATTAAATATAGCCATAGTAGTTGCAGCGAAAACATATTCACAATTTCAGGTTTAATGGTTTCGTTGTAATTGCCGATTAGAAGTTTTACACCGTTAGATGGCGCTGTTAAATAAAAATCGTATTTAAATAAATTGTAACAAAACCAATAATCATGAAATTGTGAAATTGTTTTCGCTGCAAGTAATATGACTATATTAAACTTTTATTATTCATTCGTGGCTTAAAGTGCAATACTTTTTGCGTTATGTGTGCAAACAACTTTATATGGGTCGGAACAGCCTTAACCTATTTGTTGTAGTACTTATCAAAAAATCTGCCCATCATTTCATGGATGATTTATTATCTTAAATAGAATCATTTTTAAGTTAAGTTTTTCCAAGGAAATAAGTATAAGACATAGTATACTTTACGTAGTACACATCACTCAATAAATTAGCCGTTTTCTTTCTCTTTTTATGTGGTATAAGTGCATTTCATCACAAAAACAAGCTGTTGCATGGTTCAGAATCCCTGTAAAACTCTATGTCCCTATACTAGGTGCTAAAGTTAAGCTCGCCTGGGTTTTTTCCTTTACTCTGGCTGAAAAAATGGTTAGTGGCAATCAAACTTCATCTCCTAATTATATAATAAAAAATTACATATTATGAAACTATTTTCTTAAAAATGTTGCAATTAATGTATTATAATATAAATGAAAAAATGCAAACATACACTCATCGCAGAATGAGTTTCCGCAGCAGGGTATCATGACAGCGTCGGTAAGCAGGTCGCGGCATAGGCTGCAGATGAGGTCGTCGGGGATTTCGCGCCGCTCATTCTCCGGCGCCGGCTCCCCGCCGACCGTCTCCGACGCTTGGTACGCCTCACTGTAACAGTAACTCATGCAGTGAGCGCTTGTACACTCGTCTCAAGTGGGTTGCCGCAGCGGGGTATCATGACGGCGTCGGTGAGCAGGTCGCGGCACAGGCTGCAGATGAGCCCCTCCGGAGAATGCACTACCTTTTAGATACGCTGTTGGTCGCATTTTGAAAGAGAGGAGAAGATTCTCAATTCGTCATGTGTTGTTGTTAACATAGCCACTACGAGATTTTATCATTTAATTATTTTTATTATCGATGTATTTCTTTTTATTACTTAGTCGGAAAGAAATAAATCAAAATCCTAATTTTAGAGCCATAAAAGTCTAAAACTAATTCAGACAACGCGGACTTCTAGACTCATTCAGTAATACTTCAAATACTGTGTGATGGGCTTGATATCTTGGCAACTACATGGCATGTTGGTTAATATACGTCCGGTCACATTAAACCAATACTTACTGGTCAACGGCAGGCACGGCGAAACTGCCCGTTGGGGTCATCATAGCTCCTGGTGCTTTAGGCCCATCCACAGGGACCATAAAGCTCTGAGGAATTCCGGTGCTGCGACGTATATCCACTGATTCCGCCCCCTGGAGAAGATCACACCATTATTAAAGATCAAATACAAGACAGGGCGTATTTAAATTTACTGCATTCCTTTAAAGAGCTAATTAAGCTCGAATACTAAGTCGATTCGCAAAAAAAGGCGGCAAAAAAGTATCCATACAAAAAAAAACTGTCACGGGTTAAGAAGGGATTGTTTAGAATATATTTAGTGATTATAACCTTAGTACAGAGTCGTAAGGACACCAAGATAATAATAATTGTTTAGAATATATTTAGTGATAATAACCTCAGTACAGAGTCAGTCGTAAGGATACCAAGATAATAATAATTGTTATATTTAGTGATAATAACTTCAGTACAGAGTTGTAGGGACACCAAGATATTAATAATTGTTTAGAATATATTTAGTGATAATAACCTCAGTACAGAGTCGTAAGAATACCAAGATAATAATAATTGTTTAGAATATATTTAGTGATAATAACCTCAGTACAGAGTCGTAAGAATACCAAGATAATAATAATTGTTTAGAATATATTTAGTGATAATAACCTCAGCACAGAGTCGTAAGGACACCAAGATAATAATAATTGCTTAGAATATATTTAGTGATAATAACATCAGTACAGAGTCGTAAGGATACAAAGATAATAATAATTGTTTAGAATATATTTAGTGATAATAACCTCGGAACAGAATCGTAAGGATACCAAGACAATAAAGATATTAATTGTTTTGTTATAAAGCTATGAATCAGCATGACTTCACTAATAATGTACCAATTAATAGTGCTATTTTGAATTTGACTCACGGGGATGTTTGCTGTTGGACATTTGCTGATCCAATGGCCGGGTCGCTGACAGCGGTTGCACCGATAGTGGGCAGGCACCTCTCCGCGCTGATTCTGTCCGCGTATCTTCTGATAGCTGCCGATTAAACAGGGCTTTCAAACACACAGTCTTCAGAACGTAAAGGACCTCTATTAATGTAAGCTGGTAGGGTTAATACCACCCAGGTTGGTACTAAACATTGTCCATGTTTTCCATCCAGTTAAAAATTTAAATGTGCAATAAAGGGAAGGCCCTGCATGGCACCTAACTCCTGTGAGTTGTGTTGGACATATCACATAAAAAAAAACAGTTTTTAATTCATATTAAGCATAATAGGCATATACAGAGCGTCGCCTGAAAAAAGACAACGGTAGATGTCTCTACCTAACTCAATGTTTTGTAGAGCAAGCCAGATTAACCAACCGATGCGTATCTTGTCAGGCGGGGCACTATACAGCACTGATTATCAACCATCATATTTTGTCTACCTAAAACAAAGTTTTTTTTTTTTTTTGTTCTTTCATTTACTACGATCTGTCTACTTTCTGGGACATTTAATAGTAGGTTTGTTGGTTTTGTTTAATTGGCATGCTCGGTATGTGACCTCTATCACATCCTACTTTATTATTATAGCTCTTTGAGTATGTCTTGAGGTATTTTCCGTTTTAGCCTACGATTTATTGGGTTTAATTCCATCAGATCCTTCGCCAGGTTGTTTGGGTGACATTTTATTCTTTTTTCATAGGTCTTAGTGTGTCGGATAATTTCTTGCCTGACTGTAGCAATCTGTAAGTCATGATGTAGTTGTTCATTCGTGACGAACCAAGGAGCATTGGTTAAAACAAAGTTAAAGAACTAAGTAAGCCTCTTGGCAGAGGTGATAGGATCTTAGCATATTTCTTTCAAAGACATACACTTTTTCATACATGCTCTAAGATTACGGGTGCTTCACGGGGTGGTATGTTCTTCTAGGTCGCTCGGGAATGACAGTTGCATGTATGATACCCAAAGGTAGACTGGTAGAGAATGCCCCTGGCATTAAGTTGTACCTTTTGCCCGAATTTTGAGTACAATAAACATATATAAATAAATAAATATTCCTCAAACTCCCGCAAACTTTCTTCCCCTTTACATACATGCATACACATGTGTCCTTACAGAACTAGAAAAAAAATACAACAAAACTATAATCATGGCAAATATACATAACAAATATACAAACATTCAGTTCCTTTTTACCACATTTTATTATTTTTAAAAGTTGAATTTATCATTAAGTTGTATTTGAAACATATAATAATATAGTCTGACGCTCCCAATCTTTGTTCAAACCTTTTTTATATTTTTTTATAAATTTATAACTTTGTATGTTTTATAAATGTTGTGGCAACATTTTTTTTTCAGTTTTCCAATTGCCATAACCATTATTTACAATAATTTGATTTGAGGGTTACTCATGTGTCTAATCGTAATTGCCTTGCAGGAATTTCCATACAATTACAACAAATATAAATTAAATGAATACTTACTAATGATATCTCCCGATAGCAAAAACAATTCAAAATATTTGTTAAAACACAATAGTTGTATGAATAAACTTGAATACATCCTCACAACCAATAAAAGTGACAATAAAAGCACATATCGTAGGTCAGTGGAGGTAGTGTAGTGCACATGTAGAAATCAATGTTACATCTAGTGGAAAATAATGGAAATTATAGTACCCATTTTTGTAACATGTTAATTTACCTTACTGTGAAAGAAAAACATCATGAGAAAATCTACTCTGATAGTGTCAGGTTGAATACACTGCAATAAGCTCACTAATAATTGTATATGGCCATAAATTGGCTAACACGGGTCAATATTAGCCGCCCACTTCGAACCCCGACGCTGAATATTCAGCCAGAAAATTTCTCCGGCAAGATGATTCTTTTCCTTTTCGCACAACACTCACTTGCTGGGATCGTAGTCGAGCGTGGACTGCGAGATCATAGCACTGATCTTGTCCTGCTCGCTTCCCTCCATGCGGGAGAGGTCGGCAGGTCCGGGCGCGTGCGGGCCGCCATCGCGTCGCTTCGGGGCGGACGCCTCGCCAGGCCACTGCTTCTTGGGCTGCTGGGCGAGCGGCACGCGCGCCACCAGCAGCGAAGTGTTCTTGGGTATAAGCGCACCGTCGTCCGCGTACACTGCGAAAGTTTGAAACTTATAACATTGGTCCATCAAATAACCCTGTGGAATACGTTGGTATGGTGTAGGAGAGGCAAGGGAGACTATCCCATCCCTCGATAAGCGCCTCACACACAGGCTGCTGCATTTAAACACGGCTACCCTAAAATGTTAGGACCACCGTCCGCTTAGCCAACACCTCTATAATCTGGGAATAACAGACAGCCCTCTGTGTCCGGCTGCATCAACACCCGTTCATGTAATATTGGAATGCGGGAGCCTGGACAACCAATCGGCACGGATCCTAGGTTCACCAGAATCCCTCTCAGAAGTTTGTGATCTCGGAATCTCTTGGACTTCTGGGACGAGCTGGGATAGCTCAAATAACCACCTCTTTTAGGTACAATGGCCTCTTAATTTGACTTAGTGCGAATAACATATGACCAACTAACTAACTTGGTAACGAACCTTGGTATGGTAACAATCAGAGGCAGACTTCTGTAAAAACATGTACATGGTTTGTACTATAGTTATGGTTTAACTACTCACGCGTCGGCGGGCCGCACTGTGGCCCGCCGCAAAAAGTGCGCTCAGTGTCGAAGGCACAGACGTATGGCCCGGTGCCGCAGTCGACTTTCGGCATGCAACTACACACTCTTTTAGTATGAAGATAAGGCTCAATTATACCTCTAAAATTAGGTAAAGATATGGCCTTCTCGATATGATTCAATATCACAACTCATAGTAACGACTCTCGTTGAAAAAAATATTTGAACCACAGCGCCTACGCCAGTCCACCGTTGAGTGTTAGTGCAGTGAGCGAGTGCCCGTTTTGAACCATGTTCCCGAAGCGCCGACGGTAAGATTATTTCGTATTTCATGTTTTTAGAAGCGCAATTTAATATAGAATGCATATTTGATAAAGCAGTAATCGTATTATTGATATATAATTTAGAAAATGCCTTAACACGCCGAGTTGGCGTAATTTATTTCCTTGCACTCACCTCGGTCAGCGTATGTATATCGTGGGTGTTTCCTTGTTCCACGAGTATGTAGCATGAAAATACTGGAAATTTTATCTAGTTTACGCATGCGTTTTATAGTTCTTGGATAATTTTTGGATTACGCATATTTTTTACTAAATCTGACAACAGAAAAATGGGACGACGTTGTTAGACGCGCGAGATAGCATGTGACAACACGTGGCAGCGTGTTGACAGTCTGTCACTCGAACCGCTTGCCAATTCAATAACGGCTGTAGCCGGCTTGTTCGGCGCTGTTATAAGGCTCGTATTTGCTTGCATGCATGCATCTTTTGAATTCAGCAGACGTTTTGCACTAGGTACTGACTGCAACAACGTTCATATACAGTTGTTTAGTGAATGAAGTAAAATTATATGAAAAGAAATATGTATTCTATCGGCGATAAATAAGGTAAGTAATATAATTTATTACTTACATATAAAAAATAATTTCAATGTGTCAAAAATTTACGTGTTTCGTTGGTTACATATTCCACATACTTTGTAGGGTTCGACCCGACAGAATTTGTACAAAAAATCGTTTTCGTACAAGATTTTATTTAGTTTCGCCTGTCCCTTTGTCGGTCTGTCCGTCTAATCTCATGTTGAAATTTGGCCCACGTTATAGTTATGTAAGTTTTGTGACAATGGAACATTAAATTAACATCGAGCTGGTCTGATGATGGAAGGTGGCCATAGCAACTCCTAAACTACACATGATAAACCCATCATGTTGGGGTTCGTTTTATTTGTCCCGATGACAAAACACACACAAAATAAACAAAATAAAATATAAAATAAAAAAGGGTGTTTTACATAAAAGCCTGTTTTTTACAAAAACTTGTTTTTTAGACTATCGAAGGTAGAGGAATCTCCCTCTCCCGAGCGGAAGGGTTGCCCCCACCGATACGCCGCGCCAAGGTCACAGTATCTGACCGCACCGAGGGCGCGGGCTAATCTTCTGATGCGATTGGCGACCACATCGGAAGCGCCGCTGCCCACGCCACCGTCACCACACCTGCCGCCGCCACCGACACCGATCAAGAAGCACACAGTGGAACTGTGTGATAAGACAGGATGGTACGTATGTATAGTATATATGTGTACATGATATCGATAGGTTCCAAAAACTTCCGGAATAATAAGGTACTTTTCGCTTTTTCGAAATAATCATAAAAATAAAGCTAGTCACATTTTCTAATATCTCATGGTGTAGGGGCTAGAGGATTTGCCTTTCATGCGAGAAGTTTTTGTTTCTCTTTCTGAGTTGAATAAGTGCATTTCGTGGTTCAGAAGCCATGAAAAACTGTAGGCTCCCCTACTAGGTGATAGGGTTAAGCTCGCCCGGGTTGGTACTACCGCATTGGATGAAAATATTATGGTTAAAGTGGCAATGAAAAAATGTTCGTGTTTTGCTTTTAGTTTAGTGTAGCCGTGCTTATAAAGGAAATGTCCTGGCATGGCACCTAATTCCTTCAGGAATGTGGTTTATTGCACTAGTGTAGTGACGGTTATTGTTTTGTACTAGCCATATTTATTAAATGAAATAAAAAAAAATAATTTGATAAATCTATTAATATATAATATGTCAGCTTTACAATATCTTTTTTTATATATATTTTTATTTTTTATCGAAAACTAAAGTAAAACTGTATATTAACGTGTTAATTATGATGAACCCGCCCAAAATATTTGCAGTCAATTTGAAGCACCTCTCCATATCCATATGTATAATCTTGCTTGAATGAAAGTGGAATTTTTCAATAATAAAATATCGCGCTTTTTTTTACATTTGTGGTTTATCCTTAGCAACAATATAAAAGGCAGTTTATTTCTGGAAACTATAAGAGTCTTTCGATATGTTTTGATATCATTTTTTAAGCTCGAAAGTGTCGGCGGTTAACCTCCAATGATGATGAGTAAATTTTTTTTTTGTTTTAGTGTAAGACTTGTTGCACCAAAGCGCACGCTGCTGCCGTCCACGCCGCTAACTCACACCATCGAGCTCGGCCCCGTGAAAGGAAAGTACGTATATTTATTTATTTTTATTTGCGTTGACAAAAAATTGAGATTTCAGTGTTCTGAAACTTTAACTTTTTTATTCCTGTTTTATCAAGTGATAATATGGCTCTTAAATTGGCACTGATAGTAACCGGTATAAAAGTAATATTGGAAGTAAAATCCTGTGTTTTGTAGTTAACAGACGTTTTGCAAAAACAAAAGGTTAAGATACAACAATGACTAGGCAGAGCTCACCAAAGTGTTATTAGCTTTTGTCCTGTCGTAGTTCCAGCGAAATCATAAAGTTTCATTCTGATTTCAAATGAGTCATAAAAATGGGCTGGAAAGTAATTTGTTTTATGGCAGCCAGCTGCGCCCGCGCAGTGAACACAATGTGGCGAGATACTTTGAAATGTGTTAGATAAATAGATCCTTAGAAGGAATAAAACTATACCAACACGTTGCATTTCGTTCGTAGATCTTGATCATTCATTTCGTTTCCATGCAGATCTTGTTGAATTTTTTAAATGGGTTTGCAGAGAAGAGAAAACGGTTGACTTGTTTATAATAGATAAACCGTTGAAAAAACAAGTTCGTTGATTCAATGCCTGCTCCTACTGGAGAATAACCTCTATAGTGTTTAGATGATTGTAATAAGTTAAATGTTTTTTTTAGATACAAAGCCATTGCAGCCGCGTACCGGGTCAACGTCACTCCCGGGGGTTCGATCCGGACTCTGCCAGATGACATGCCGGTGGTCGGAGTAACCCCTGGGGGCTCAGTCAGGCATGTAAAAGGCTCTCCGGATTCATCTTGGTAAGAACTTCATTTATAACTTTTTTAGGCAGAATACAATTTCTTCATCATTCTGCAGGTCTGATTTGAGCTGCATTCTAATGGGGAACGCAGAAAACTCAAATCTTATTGTAGGTGTCACATGAGCGACCTCACCTTAGAAATGTCAAAACTATCATTACTTCCAAGTTTTATTTACGTGTTTTTAGATGTAAGATGTATTCCACGATACAGTTGGAATAAGGTTTAGAGGAAAAGAAGAGCTTTTGTTTGTCTTCAAATTAATTTTAATGTAATAGACCAGCACAAAGTTGGAAAGGAGATATTATAGGTTATGTTAATGTAATATTTTCTTTCCTAGGAATTTTTTTGAATAGCATAAATTGTAACAAATATTTTTTAGAGTAATAACGAAAATATTCAGTCAGTTTGCTTACGTAGGTTGAGTAAATAAAATTTTAGAATCTATTATGTTTTATTTTCTATGGTATCTGACAGCTTTGACAGATCTTTTTGACAGATAAATAAGTAGTTTTCTTCCCCATTGTGTCTATTTTTAAAATTATGACAGTTATTTATTTATGTCTGCCGTCTGTGTGTAAGTATGTATGTTCTCTCGCTTGTAACTCCAGAATGGCATTCTATTTCAGCAATTTTACATAGACATCTCTACCAGGTAATAGGCTTACATCTTCACATCATTATTAATCTTATTCTGCTCCAGTTTCGTATTCAAATTTTAGTATTATTTCTGCCTACAGAATGAATACCGTAATTAAATAAGAGAACCCTTATGGAAGGGTCGTCTGAGCTGGGCCCAATGCATAAGGTCAAAGGTGGCGAGATTTGGAATAAAATCGTTTGAGTTGTGCGACTCAAAGACCGGTTATTTATGGAGGTTCGTTATATACACAGGGAAGAGTTCAACTGGGACTTTCGAAGTGCCTATAAGAGAACTTGCAGGAAAGAGCACAGCGATTGTACTTCAGCTCTTGTGTGGCCTGGAGGGAAAGGGTTATTATCTCACTATGGATAATTACTACAACAGCCCCCTCTTGGCGAGATATCTGAAGTCCCGTGGGTTCGACTGCGTAGGGACATTGCGTCCAAATCGCAAACATGTTCCCGACGCAGTAAAGATAAAAAAATCTGTCGAAGCAGGGACTATCGCGGCTCGCCATTCTGGGGATGTGTGTGTATTGGCGTGGAAGGACTCCAAAGTGGTGACTACCATCTCTACCTTCCATGACACTAAAACATTTGTGGGCCGGAAAGCTGGCAAGGCGCTCACCAAGCCTGTAATGGTAAGGGACTACAACAAGTACATGGGCGGTGTTGATCTCAAAGATCAAAAACTGGCCATGTACTTGGTGGAGCGTAAGCGCTGTGTCAAGTGGTACATGAAAATGTTTAAGCGGTTGCTCAACGTAAGCGTTCACAATGCCTACGTTCTCCATCGTCGCACGCTGGAACGTAGAAATCAGCCCCTTATGCGCCACAGAGATTTCCGCAAATCGTTGGCTGAAGCTTTGGTGAGTCGGCACAGGACCTCCGTTCCCAAAATTCGTAGGCCACGCTTCGCGGAAAAACGTCTGCAGGCAGACCTCGTGCACGTTCCCGACAAGTCGGCACGTAGGCGTTGTGCGAGGTGCTCAGCGTTGGGCATGTACAAAAGGTCCACAATTTCATGCACCACATGCGATGTGAGCTTGTGTTTGGGCCGATGTTGGAAGGAGTACCACTCGGAGACCGACCTAAAGAAGAAGTAACTATTATTTCGGCATGTTAGTCATGATGTATGTATGTCTGGTAGGTATGTGTGTTATATGAGTGAACGACGCGGTAATTGTAACTTCTGCTGCCTTCCTTTGCCTTTGTGTACTTTGTACAGCTGCCAAGGACTGGAGGAAAATTGGAGAGGCGTATGTCCAGCAGTGGACGCAGAAACTCTGAATGACGAATGATGAATGATGTTCTTTGTGAGCAGTAGTAATCAATCAATCACTGTAAACTAGTTTGTAAATATCAATGGAAAAAAAATACAATGACCAACCTGACGAAGTTTCTTGTCAGCTCTTCTTCGCCAGAAGTAATCGAACCGACAGGAAAAAAAAGACGAATCCGAGTGTGTAATATAAATCTCATGGAGGAAATAAAGAAACTGAAACTGAAACTGACTGACTGACTGACTTGTCTCCCTGGCCTGCGCCACTGAATTGGACGGGTCACACAAACTTCTTCTCATAATCCGTATTCGTGATTGTGGACTGAATGGAAGGAGAGTGAAATGGATTAGCACGAATGAACAATGTTATAAGTATGGAAGAGATGACAGGACTATGAAAGTGGTGATCGTGTCTCTGCCAAATCATTTTTGTTACGGAATGGTATGTTTTGCTGGTTCGGGTCCAGCCTTGCAGTATATTCGTAAGTTCTTTTTACAGGGATCTTTCTTTAATTAATGTGTCCTTGCTTCACGGTCGATTATACATGCATACATGTCACATTGCTATGTTTTTTATTGTATTAATTGTTATTTGTTTAACAGCATTGTTAATCAGCAAATGTATACTTAACATTGTAAAGACATTTTTTATTATAAAATTGAACACTAATTATTGCAAATATAGTATTTTGATGTTTTAGATAATCTGCTTTGTACTTGTATATTATTGTTACATCCGATTGTCCGAATTTAGAGTTGTATCATGAATATATAATTTACAGACAAATAAAACTAGGAAACACAAATTGTATTTTTTATTACCAAAACGTTTTCCAACCAATTGGCATTTTCAGAATTTCTATTTAAATGTTTTTTTCATTTTTCAAATCAATGGAGCCTCACACCAGGAACAAAACAGTGTTCCTGCCATATGCTTATAAAAAAGTAGCCAAGCTTGTCGAGCTTGGGTGTAGAGGGTTTATATACTATAAGAGATGTCCAATATTACTTTTTTTTCACATTTAAGACTCAATAATATCGAGGACAATAAAGTTCAAATTCACAGTCAACATTCCAAAAATAAGAACCCACTGGTCTTATAGGTCCTTTATCCATAGGGTCATTTAATAATGAAATGAACTCCCACATGAAATGAACAGGTATTTTCCCAAAAGTACAACTTGGGGTCCTTCAAACAAGGTGTGGAGTAGCCTGTCCAGCCGGCATAAATTTCGCAACCCCCCTGAAAGTTTGGAATCCAATGGGCGTCGCTGGCCACCTTAAGAGGTCTTGACGTACTCCATATACCGCGCTTAACATAACAAAATTACGCTTTATGTTCGTGATTGTATCATCTAACTATATGTACCAAATTAAAACTTCTTTCGTCCATTAAATTCGCAGGAAAACACTATGACAGACAGACACAAGAGTGATACGGTAAGGGTTCAGTTTTTTTAAATCTTTGGGAGCACGGAACCATAAAACCATTGCTCATTCAATGATACTGCGTCAACGTCGTTACTAAAATACAATTTTTTTTACAGAAAAAAAATGCTTTGTGTTTTTTATTATGACCAATTTATGGTAAAGATTTATCCATGCCACACAACATTATATCATGACGTAAACGCATTCATAAAATAAAGTTGAAGAAAATAAAGTTTTGTATGCATTCTTAGCATGCTGACCTTACCTAACGTCTGACCGGCCATGAATCACGCACGCCTTGCGTGTTACCTACCTACTTCGCATTAGTCGCGCGTGTTGCGGCGACCTCCCGCCAAAAATGCATTATTTTCATTGGAATTAGTAATTATTTGTTAGGTTTTCGTATACCAATCGAAAGATAATGAAATTCGTGAACTGAAAGTGTTTTTATTTGATGACTTTGCCATAATGAATTTTTGCATAGTGAGTCGAAATAAAACATCACCTCACCAAATGCATCATTCAACCCACGATTTCGAATAAGAAAAAAAGTCAGTTCAAATCAAATTTTACCTAATTTTGTAGGACATTTTATAACTATTACAACCATGCTAAATTTGCTATAGGTGTTCATATATTTTTTCCCAAAAGAAGCGTATTTCCCGGAACCCGTCCCTAACGGGTCGTGGCCGCGATTGTCTCCGACACTAAAGGAATTTGCGCATGCGCGGCAGCCGACGCGTGAGTGGTTAAATTTCTAGGCCCATATTGCCCTAACCAGCGACAAGGTTTATATCACAAACATAAAATATTTTTTTGTGGAAGAGCTTAGGTGTCTGAAGAAGCTTTCGGACCACTCCGTTGTCCAACGCCAGTCAGATTTCCATTTTCTTCTTTCAAAAAGATACAAATCCTAAAAATGTTCGCTTCACATTCGTTATCATAATATGGAGATGGTTAAAAACACAAATTAAATCACCGAAAGTACAGTATTTTATTTATGTGCTGATAAGTAGCCATCATTTGATGCCAAAAATAAACACATTACCTACAATACTATGGATTTTTTACAATGTTTAGGATGATTACCTGCAGTAGATACGCAGTTCATGCATATTTTCTCCAAAACTCACCCATACACAATAAAGGGAATGAGTGTCCGAAGAAAGGTACCTTCCCTCTGAAGAGCATAGCTACAGTGCAGGTAGAGCTCATCAGAGGGCGGTGCCCTAATGACATCATCGATGTGCATCAAAATGACCCATAAATATAATTATTGCATTATAATATACCAGTGAGTGCTTGCAACATGTGGTCACACAAATTTTAGAAGTTTTTTCGGGTTGTCATGGTTTTCTCAGCCCCGTAAAAGTAGGAAAGCCCAGCAGCATCCGGGCAAAACTTTTGCAAAGATCCGACGTACGCCATAGGCAGCACTTATCTCAGAAGAAAGTTAAGTTTCGGTTGTGTTATTATATCAAGTCCCTGGATTTGAAGCTAGCTGGATGGATAGGTTTAAAGATCGACCTTCTAGGACCTACCAATGAAAATATTATAGTGAGGAAATAATTCCTAATATTAAAAAAAATGTTCTAACTTTCCTATAATTTTGTAATTATCAATTGGCGCGCGCTCGCTAATGGATGACTCCGTTTCACGGTCATTACGTAGTTGCTAGGTGAAATGCATTAAACCCACATTGTGTGGTAATTGTAGTATTTTTGGACGTAAATTAATACTTGGTGTATTTAAATTGCTCCAAAACCGACTTAGCCGCCCCGACATTACATGTTGGTGTGCGTCATCCCTAGAGTGTTTTTTAGAAGTGCGGAGACGAAAGCTCGCGCAGGAGGTCCCGAGCGGTACGAGTGCGGTCGCTTAAGCGAAGGGGCTGACCAAGCGAGTCTTTCGGCGTAGCCACCAACTTCACTTGGTTGAGCTTTCGAAATAGATCCAAAAACCATAATACATAAACAGAATAGGTCGGGGTAATTTTAGTATGATATAGTGGCAATACACGTTGTGCAGTAGGTTTGGATCAATGCAATCGAGGATTTTGTGTTGCGCATCTAGACGCTTTGTGTGTGTGTTAGGTTAGGTTAGATGCATTAGTTTATGCTTTGTGTTCTGTGTTGCGTCGCTGTTTTTAGTGTTAACAGTGGGCAACTCGCTTCTGGTTTACTTCGCGGCAGACAAACAAGGTACCGACGCGATTTTGTTAGCTTTCTCAAGCATGATTTCTGATTTTTGGAAACGTGTTTTTTTTTTGTTTCCGCAACTTCTCATGTCGCGCAAACGTATGTTTTTGAGGTTTTTAGTAGGTATTTATTTTATTTTTATTTTTTTCTAGGGGCTTTACTCAATAACAATCCCTGCGTTTCAAATAACTATCAAGCATATGCAAAGATGGAACTCTCCCATTATCTGGGAGAAGCGCGTGGTAACCAAAAAATATACCAACCTTCTTTGGTTTGTGCGTTGGTTATCTGGAGATCGAAGTCGGAGCTTTTTCCTATTCGTTTCTGTTGAGAGATGGCGGTCTTTACCTCGCCTACGGTGATGTGCAAACCGTCGAATGCGAGCGTGTCGTAGTCCAACGCGCTCTTGAACTTGTAGTGCACGGACATTTCCCTGCCGCCTGCATCACACGCGAAACACTGACAGCACCAGTGAATGGGTAGCGAAGTAACGATTTTTAAAAACACTTCCGGAAACTGTTTTATTCTTCTTCAATTGCTATTCCGTATTTTTGTGAAAATGATAGCAAATGGTTTTTATGCACGCTATCCTACCTATCCCTTTCTCCACTCGTTCAGTCTCAAAACGCTATTGAATGTCCACAGCTCTTTCACATTAAAGCAACTCCTTTTAATACACGTAAAAGTAACAAAACATTTTTATTCAATCTATTTCTAAGCTCAATTGAGAAAATCGCTGGAACGCCGACCGTCGAAACTAGATCGACACGACGCAGCGGCCATTTTATTTTTTTATTTTGTGCCGGGTAGGGTACAGTGTTGCCAGAGTCTCGGTTTTATATGTATAGCAACTGAAGACGGAGAAAGAGAATCGCAAGAGAGGCGCATCTACTCAGAGCCGGTAGTCTCAGTTCTCACCTAAATTGGCGTTTACGTAACTTCGAAATTCCGTAAAAACGTCAAACTTCATACAAGTTTTTACTAGATATTCTGTGGTTTTACTTCTTCAAGCTGCCAAAGTCAAACTCGAACTTCCGATTTGTATGAAAACGCGGAGTCGACGTAAACGGCAACGTCAACGTATTTACGGCCACGTTGAGTAAGCTGTCAAATCAGACTCGGACTCGCAAATGGTAATTCGCTTAACGCCCATTGCGCGCGCTGTTCAATTTCTCCATACATTTGAAAACGCCATTCGATCGGTTTGCCGTAAACGCCAAATTAAGTGAGAACTCAGACTGACAACTCAGGAAACCTTTACTTTTTATTATATTACTAGCTGCGGTACCCGGCTCCGCTCGGGTCAATGTCGCGTTGGATTGATTTCGATCTGAATTATTTCCTGTGTAAAAAGTAACCGAAAAGGCTGGTCCAGAACTATGTATCCATCTACAAAATTTAATCAAAATCGTTTGAACCGATATGGCATTATTAAATTATAAACATCGACATATTCCCATTTAGAGTTTCGTAAACATTTGGGAGCGAATTTTAAAAGCATGTGCCGTCGGACCCTTACTGCATTGGCACTGTTACATAGAAATTGATACAAAACCAACAAAGTTTCCTCAACCACCTTCCTTTTATGAGGAATACGAACCACAGCCACCTTCAACATTGAAAACGGTAACCCATCCGGAATCTGACTGCGCCCAGAGTTGCTATATGTTGATAAAATACGCAAATAAATCGGGCGAGTGGTTCGAAGTTATCGTTCTACATGATATCGTGGAACTTTCTGCAGGCCTTTTTAACACCTACAATTTTAACGATTAAAATTATACTTCCTCACTAAATGAGTTATGTTCAACAAAAACTGAATTTCTTACTTTTAAATTTTTATTTTTATTTTTAGTTATGTGTTTTTTTTTTCTTTTTTTGCATACATTCTGTATATACATTTTTAGGCTGACATACTTTATGTCTATAGTTATTGAATTAGTCTGTAACTTTTTTTTTTATATAAATAAATAGTGCACAACATCTATTCTTAGGTTACTTTTCTTGTTGCTACCTGTATATTTTTGTCCCATTGAAGATGAAGATGAAGGTTGATTGAAGAGATTGACATTAGGCAATAAGTCCGCCCTTGTATGTACCATGTGTATGATAGCAATAAAGAATATTATTATTATTATTTTCAAGCACATAGTTTTCATTTTTCTCTTAAGGTTTGTATTAAATATTTGAAAATTGCATACGCAATCCTTGCTCGTTGATCGCTCCTTATATTAATGAATACCGTATCAAAAAGTCTGTTTCGTGGCTTGTAAGAAGTAAACGAAGAAATAAAGGCAGATAGTGATTAAAAAGTAAGCGCCACAATCCCCCCCCCCCCTAGAGCCGCGGCCCTCCCCCGAGCCGCGCGGAGAATTCCGGTTTGTATGACAGCTACATCTTAACGTAGGTGAGACTGAATTATATATAGCCTATCCTGTGTCCCGTGTATTTACATATACGTGTATTAAGTTTAATCGAATTCGGATGATCGGTTTAAGAGTTATGAAGGAACATACATACATACATACAGAACTGATTTCTACAAATCATCAATTTAGTCATAGCATCATACATAAAGTCTACAAACGAAGTATCTTAGAAAACAAAGCAACTTACTCCATGAACACCCCTTACAGATTTATTATTAGTATACATTATTTTACTTATTTGTTGTTAAAGCGGCAAAATAAATATACACTTTGTGAAAATTTCAGCTGCCTACCTATTACGGTTCATGAGATGCAGCCCTGTGACAGATAGACGGACGGACGGACGGACGAAAGCGGAGGCTTAGTAATAGGGTTTCGTTTTCACCCTTTGGGTACGGAACCCTAAAAAGATGCCTACTTTTTTTCTGTATAGACTTTGTGTTCACCTTTTCCGAAATCTTTGATTTCATATGTGTCAAAGTCATTTTTTTTACTCTTTGGCTTTGGTTAATTCTGTGTCATAGAACAAAATCACAAAATATTATCTCTTTTCGAGAGCTTGTTTCTATAGTAGATAACAAAATGCTGAAGCCAAAAGCCCTAACGCAAGTACTGAGCCAAGCGAACACTGGTGGCGTAGAAAATACACTGTAAGTGTGATAGCGATTTAGCATTTCTTCTAGAACACAAGTTGCCAAGTCGCCCTTTTATCGCAGTACACTGGGCTGAAGACGGTCCCAGGAGAAGTGTTATATTTCTCATGTAATTTTGCAGCTTACTATCTTTTACACTTCCCCTAATATCTTGAGTGCTAAGCGCGGCCTAATTTATAGAGCCTACAACTTTCGAAGGAATGTATAGTATCTCTCTAAAGTGCATATCTAGCACCAGCCCTTACTTCCCTTACTACTACTGGTAGGCAGGGAATGCACCCATTCACTGTCGACACCCATCCACCGATCCTATAGAACCTTTGAAGGTCGGTAAGCTGGGCAATGCACTATCTGCTGAGGTATTTCGCACAAATTACCTCGGGTACTTTGTGGAAATGTGGGAGACACCTCTTTGATGGCCTGATGCAGTAAGCCGAATGTATAAAGTTTGCAATGAAGGACAAGACAAATATGATATTTTTAACGAATTCTGTACTAATTTCAAGCAACTTATTAAACCAAATATCAAAGCTAAGGGCCGAGTGCACGAAAGAACAAAAAATCAAAATAAACGTGAAAGTATGATCAAACACGTCACTTTGTGTGGACAGTATGGAAGGAACTTTATGCGGTTCACTAAAAGTGATGTGTTTGAACATTGATTAACTCAGCCGTTTCTTCGTGCAACCGGGGCTAAGAAATCCAATGGTTTGTCAATATATCTTTACTTTGTGTTTTTTATATATGTTTAGCTGAGGCACAGTTTACATGTTTTTTTCAGTAGGTATATTAATGTCATCTAAAAAATAATATAATTTACTACTTACTTGTTTTTTAACAAATCATATGTAAACATTCGTCTTGCTGCATGGGTTTTGCAATTAAAAAGAAAGCAATTTTAAATGTCCATTCAGAGGCAAATAAGGTATTCTATATTCATGGTTCGGATTCCACGTAAAACTGTAGGTCCTCTTCCTTGCTTGCTAGGTGGTACGCAAAAGCTCACTATAATCATGCACTTAATCAATAGAAAAATTAGGTAGAAAATTCTTCAACATTTTGTTTATATTTTACAGGTTGCTGAACAACCAAGGGGCCCTCTTGGCCTACTCGGGGTACAATGACAAGGACGCCAGAGTCACGGCTGCTATCGCAAGCAATATATGGTCTGCGTATGAAAAGCATGGGCGAAATGCGTTCAAGGAGGACCGATTGCACGTAGTATTTGTAGATTGCATGAAAGGAAAAATTGCTGTCACACAAGTCGCTAACTTATTGCTCTGCCTTTACGCTAAAGAGACAGTCGGATTCGGCATGTTGAAGGAGAAAATAAATGCAATCGCACAATACCTTGAAGGCCCATTGAAACAGGTGGCAAATTCGTAAATGGTTAAGACTTTTTTAGATTTATATTATATCTTTTAGGGTTTGACTAAGAATATTATCTTAGCTGAGATCAGCGAGAATGGAAGGATGGGAGTAGCGATTAAAGCTAAATCGCATGGCGGCAGCGATGCTACGAGTTACTGAAAAACCATAGTTCGCTTATGAATTCGGGACCCGCAACATCCAATATTCTTTCCACTAAATAAGATCCTCTGAAGTTCTTACGGGTTCCAACGTATCGTTGGAACTCGAGGACATAAGTAGTGAATTCGTTAACAAACTCACCAGCTGGCACTACCGTTCTTGGCTACGCTGCCCCCATATCAAATGTGTTTCGGTTTCCACTCCCGTCCTTCCATGCTCGCTGTAATGCAGCAAGAAATTTGGGAGGGATGAAGGATATAAATAATGTGTAAATATGCACACGATCACCGTGAAGGCTAATAATTACAGATATGTATTAAGGGAATGTACCATCACTACGTGACCCGTAGTATGAGTACTCTTCCATTCTACTGGTCACGGAAGTGCGAGTGGATAGACATCAACGCCGTCGATGAGGAGAAAATAATGCTGTCTGAGCAAACTTCTGATGCTAACGCCCCGTGATCTACGATGTTTCCGAGTGGATTGATGCTGTGAACATGTTCATTGAAGATGATTGAGATGAAAAATAAATAAGAATAAGAAAACAAAGACTTTTTGTTTTTTTTTAATAAGTTTACAATACTCTTACAATATGTTTTTGCATAAGTTGCTAGCTAGCCATTGACGTTATTGCTCTTTTAGGATAACTTCTAAACATGTGACACTCGTTCTGAGGAACACGTTTCCATAACTGTTACTGCTTCTGCTTCTGGGGGGTTACCATGGTAAATAACTCGTGAATAGAATATGGGTAGCTGTGCTGAGAGATCCACCTCACCTCACGAAACTAAGCTCAGCGAGGCACCATACCAGCGCATTTGCGGACTAACGCTGAGCTATCAACCTTCATTAAATTATGTCTGAAGACTACCAGGTTGTAGGTTTGAGGTGACACCCACCGGCAGATTTTTAATGAATGAGTTTGAGAAACGATTCGTTCTCAAAAGCTTATGTAAACTACAAGGTGATGCTCTGATTTTCTGCGGCAGCAGGTACTCCGGATATAGGTTGGATGGGGAGTAATAAGGGATACAAGTTCTGCAGAGCAACATGGGTGTTGCCATAGTATCTGTTTTTTTTTACATAGAGTTTTATTGAACCGAACACGAGAACTTCTCGTGTTTGTGGTCCTTTTATTCATGAAGCCAACACATGAAGTTCTCACGGGCATGTGTTAATAAAATGTTTCTAAAAAAGAGTTTTCCATTCCATTTAATGCCATCATGGAATTTTGTTGACGCCCACTTTGGCGACGCATATGCGCCTCCGGTCGTTGGCGACGGATCTGCGGTCCGGCCTCAGCTACGTTGCTGGCGATGGAGATATTGGCGATGCATATGTTGGCGATGCATATATTGGCGAGGCAGATGGTGGCGATGCAGATATTGGCAATGGAAATATGGACTACTAAACTTGTGCAGAGTGGCCACAGAACTTAATAATAAAGAGTGACACCATAGATAATATAATATTACTGCGTAATAAGTGACACCCACCTCCTGTGTTCCATCTATCCTTCCTACAAAAAATAAAATACATACACATTCCAACCAAACAGATGATGTGAACGAACGAACGCTCGAATATAGTTTAGGTTTATCTTTTACTAGGTACAATATATTGCGATTCAAGACATAGGAATAGCTTGTGTTCGTGTTAAATTATAATATTTGGTATTTCAATCAGTTGCCTACATTTTTGCTGATATCATTTTTGTAATCTCCAAGGTGCACAGACAAGGTGAACACAGTGGCCTCATATATACCTGCTGCTTCAACGGCTGAAAATGACTAACGCTACTATTCAGGTAACCAGCCGCCCCCTAACCTAATGCCTACATACAAAACGTAAACCAGAGACGTAAATATACAATATAATATACAGCGGCTCGTTGCCTAGTGGCGCGGGGACTTGCCTAGCATACCAGAGGCCTGGGTTCAAATCCTCGCCCCGTTCATGCACCACTTTCTTTTTCATTCTGAGTTGGATAAGTTTGCTTAAAAAGCTTAAAAATTTAAATTAAACTGAAAAAAAATATAGATTAAATGGTAATGTTTTAAGGACGGATGGGCAGAAATATATGGACCCATACCTAGGAATCAATTAAATTGATGAGTTTGATTTCCTTTTAGGAATGCGAGGTTTCTCCTGTATTCCAAAAAAAAGAGTGACAAAAGAATGACTCATCTTTACAGAGCGGAATTATCCTACCTGAGCAGCCTTGGAGAATGTATCATGACTAGATAGACAAAGTACTTCCTAAAGACCCATAATCAGAACCACCCATAACCGTTGAGCATGTGTGTTTGTAGAAGAAGCAAAATAGTATGTTGTGATCGAACCATGTGGTGCTCTGTACTCTCTGCATTAAGGAGCATTTGCAAACGTCATATCGGATTGAGGGGGGGAGCTCTCAGTCACATCGGGGGGGTTTCATCCCGAGTCACCTGATGATACACACCGAAGCCAAGTCGAAAGTTGATAAAATGAAACCAATGACTGATAATATCCACATAATTTTGACTTATTTGATAATGCCTTACCAACAACATGGGTTCCGTGGCTAAATGTCAACCTCGTCAAATCTTATATGTTATTTAAACAATTTAGCTGAAAGCATAGACAAATCGAAACCAATTGATGCTATCTTCACGGACATTAGTAAGGCTTTCCATAAGGTCAAATATTGTCATCAAATATTGGTTCTGAAGCTGAGCGCCTATGGAATCCATAGAAAATTGCTTGATTGGTTTTATTCATATCTTATTAAAAGGTGCCAGAAAGTGACTGCATGTGTATATGAGTCAAAACCCTATACCGTTAGCTCTGGTGTGCCGCAGGGGTCCCACTCGGGCCCTATTCTATTACTTGTATTCATCAACGATCTCTTTAAAATAATATTAAACTCAAAATTCCTAATGTTTGCTTACAATCTAAAAATTTATGGAATTATTAACAATGTTTCTGATTCCATAATGCTTCGTCAAAATTTACTACGATTCTCTGATTGGCGTACTGAAAACAAGTTAGAATTAAATTTAAGTAAATGTGTGTGTTTAACATAAAATATACTAGGAAAACCCTAAAAGAGTACCACTGAATTCAGGGAGTATTGTTGGACGAAGTAGATAATATTAGGGATCTTGGTGTAATATTCGATACTAAATTGTCCTTAAGATTTCATTATAACCACATAATTAGCAAGCCTCTTAAAATGCTAGATTTCTTCGCTAGAAATTGCAAATCGTTCATAAATCCAAGCAGTAAAATAACCATTTTTAATTCACTCGTCCGCAGTACTCTTGAGTATTGTTCGTTGTTTGTCCATCCAATCCAAACTTTGATATTCATGTTAACAGAATTGAGCGAGTCCAAAAGCGTTTTTTTTTTTCTTGCAACAAAAAATCAAAAAATAATTACCGATGAACTTGTATAGGTATAGATTGAATTACTATAAATTAAGCTCACTAGAAAATAGATGTAAAGTAGCCGATTCCTCTGTTTGTCTCATTCCATCGTCAAATGAGTTGTTTAAAAGTATAGTTGCATACTAACAAAGCGCAATTAAGGGAATGAGATCAAGGGATCTCTCCCTGCCGTAATTTACCACATGCACCAGCCAACGCAGACACCAGAGCTGATTATTGTAAAAAAAGGAAGAATTTACAGATTATAGCTGTACAAATATAAATCAGACAAGAAGAAAAATGTATAGTTATAACGTTGTGACAAATGCAGGAGATCGAAGGCATCGATGACTATTGGGGCCCAGCGTTCCGCTCGGTCTACGAGGGCGATGGCCACGCCGCTTTCATGGAACAACTGGACGAGAGGATCCAACAGCATGACCGGGACATCGAGAAAATGTGCAACTTGTACTATCAGGTGTGGGATCAGCTGTCAATTGTTTGGTCTAGAACTCTTTTTTTTATTTGTTATTGAGTTTGGCTGCTATGCAGTTGTGAGCCCCATAGTGAAACTTATTACCAGTGTGCCCTTTTCAAGACTAAAATTAGCTTCTCAGGGCTTTTGACAGGTGCACAATGCATGTGTTTGTGAAAAATCAAGAGCATGTTAAATCTTTCTATGCCTGACATTTTTACGAAATTAGGTCTATTGACATCTCTAAAAATGGTCAATAAGACCGTAGTTGAATGCAAGTTTCTGATGGAATATTTTGTCAACATGATTGTGCCACGCCACAGACTCAACGCTATTATAAATAGTAACAAATTCCTTTTTAGGGCTTCATTGACTCGATACGCGAGTTACTGCAAGTCCGATCCCACGCCGAGAACCTGCATGCCGAGATTTCACAAGTGGACTCACTCGTTAAGGAGACAGCGGAGAGTAAGTTATGTCTTGTAAATTGGACTTCTATATGAAATGACAAAATTCCTAGTCAATTTTAACCTGAACACGGTATTATAGAATAAGACATGCTTTAGATTCTGCCGAGGGTTGCGCCTGAAAGTGATTTAAATCCAAATGAGCAATCAGCTCAACCTAATTACTTTTTATTACCTCCAAGTGATCAAGTGACATTGATTTGACCACTCTCATTAAAAATACCTTCATAAAAGCGAATGATAGCTATGCCGGAATGGGGTAATTTTGATTGAGAGCGACATCTTTTGTAAATCTTACCAAATCAAACACTATGCGTATTGTCTACTTTGTGGACATGTTTCATCCTCCTTATCACTGAGCCTGTCTTTTTCTTTGAAATAAAGATATTCCCAGAGCGCAATAGCACGGTTTTGTACAGTGCCTGCGAATAAGTTAGTCCCGCCGGGAAGGGCCACCTTAAGAAGTTTTATATAAATACTTAGGGAACCATAAAATAAAACAAATTTGAAAATGTCTCTTATGATTCCTTTTTGTTATCATCCTGTTTCGAGGTAGAGTCAGATATTCATTTTAATAACTGTAGAATATTTTTTCTCTTTCATATCACTGTGCCAACAATACGGGTGAATATACCCCGAAGGAACTTTTGGCGAATGGATGTCACAAGACTTGTTATAAGATATATTGAGAACTTGTACTGTGTTACGACCGACTTAAGAGATCAAAATAAAGTATTAACTTTACTTATTCACATGTAAGCTTTGGAAAGCATCAAATTATATATGTGTGCACCACCCGTTTGCTTGTACTCCATTTTTTGTGCGTTCTTGACATGACACTTGCACCATCTAATGGTTGGGCAGTAAATTTTTCAAAACATTCATACTGATGATATTTTTTTTAAATAATTGTAAGGCGTCTGCAGTCCTATTTTCTGATAATTATAATAAATAAGCTCCATTTTCATTTAATTTAATTATTTATGAAACTTGATCATCATCAAGTCATGTCAAAATTGTATTGATCCGCTTATGTAAATCTGTCGTTAATTTTATGTTCAGAATAATATCTAAAAAATTTAGTCCACTGCTGATTCTGGTTTTGCATCTACTTAGTCTATAAAGCAGCACTCTCCATTCCTCAAATTAGCAGGCCCAGATATGCTATTCTTTGTACCATAAAAAATATATCACGTTAGGCTGTTTGTAAATAATGAAAAATGCAAACAAAAAAAAAATCATTTAAAGTTTGGCTTGCTATAAGTTTGGCTTCCTATCTTAAAGTCCACTTTAAGGTTCAAACAGTTTGTCAACGTCTCACCTTATTCTCGTCGCAAAGGTCTATGCGCCCGCGCGGACGAGCTCGTGCAGGCGCGGCGCGTGGAGCTCAACATGGCGGCGACGGTCGAGCGGATGGAGCACTGCCTGCCGCTACTCACCACCTACTCCAAGCTGAAGGCGCAGGTCGCCGCCAAGAGGTGCTCACTTTCAATCTATTAAAAAGTTATTTGATTTTATGGATTGTCAATAAATGTGTGCATTGATTCAAAATTGTATATTTGCCAACTTTGAAACAAAATTATATTATTAATCTATGAATAAATCCTATGTTTGCACAGCGCTATCTATTGGCTATTTCGCAAGTTATAGGTACGAAAGTGGCGCCATCCTATTTCCATAGCCCTAAACGTGTATCCATGCAGTTGCGCCATCTATTGTTCGTCCCTTCGGCATTGACCTATTGGTGAAACATCTAGATCTTCATTGATTTATGATACAAGTTTAGTATAGAATCGCCATAGAAAAATCGTTGTGTGTATTGGGCCCGCTTTCCTAAGGTACTATCCCGCCCTGAAGACCCTGGAGCTGCTCGAGCACGTGCTCCTGCCGCGCGTGGCGCCGTACAAGTTCTGCGGCCGCATCGCTGCGGACGTGCCGCGCCTGCGGCAAGCCATCCGCGACGCGTCCATGGCGGAGCTGCGCGACTTCCTGGGGCGCGTGCGCACGGCGAGCGGCGAGGTGGGCGCCGCCGCGCAGGCGCGCACGCAGGACATGCTCGGCCGCAGTCTCGCCGCCAAGCGGGGTGAGTGTAGCGGGCAGTATTGTGCAATACGAAGAGGCTGAAAAGCACAGATTGCACTAGAAAATCCCACGAAAATTACGAATGCAGTCGAAAGCGCATCATTTTTCAATGCACTCCATAAATCCGAGCGCTTCCATATTTTTTTTATTGAAGAATGAAGCTATGTATGGAAACAACGCTTGAAATCTATGATTTGTGAGGGTATCCAGAAGAAGCGCTTCTGAGTGGGATATAAGTAGCGTTTGTTAAGAATTCGAGACAAGGATGGCATCCCTCATTAGGTCACGGTAATGAGCAATGCCGAGATAAAGAGAGAAGCGAATAGAATTAACATGTGTAGAATAAAGACAAAAGTGACGGGTTTTAACAGTCTATTCCTACTCCAAAAAACGTACGGCTTCCGGCCGAGATTTAACTTATGAGCGAGAAAGACGTGTTTTAGGCATGCGTCTGACAGAGAGATCAGAGCTCCTAGTGCCAGTTGTCACCTAAATTCTCGTTTACGGAACTTCGAAGTTACATAAAGACGTCAAACTCCATGCAAGTTTTTACTAGATATTCTGTGGCTATACTTCTTCAAGCTGTCAAAGTCAAACTCGGACTTCCGATTTGTGTGAAAACGCTGAGTCGGCGTGAACGGCAACGATGAGTAAGCTGTCAAATCAAACTCAAATGTTAGCTTCGCTTAACGCTTAACGCCCACTGCACGTGTTCTTAAATTTCTCTATACATTTTAAAACGCCAGTCGATCGGTTTGTCGTAAACGCCAATTTAGGTGACAGCTAGGACTACGGTCTCTGCATGTGAAAAGTGTGATAGTTGAATTATGAGAAATGAAATGGTGTGAGGACAAATTTGGGTTGTATTGTTTTTGTTTACCTACTGAATAGATTGAAGTGTAATTTCGATTCAACTGGGTTGGGCTGCCTTCGGAAAGCTTAAGTTCGCTCTGAGGTCTGACCTTCCGCAAAATTTAAAGACCCGAATATATGACCAGTGCGTCCTCCCGGTTATGACGTACGGGTGTGAAACGTGGACTCTGACGGTCGCCGTTGTCCAAAGGCTGAAAGTTTCCCAGCGAGCAATGGAGCGAGCCATGCTGGGAATATCGCTACGGGATATGGTGCGCAACGAGGCAATCCGCCGACGTACCAAAGTAGTCGATATTGGACACCGGGTGGCTAAGCTAAACTGGCAGTGGGCTGGTCACGTCAGCCGAAGAGACGACGACCGTTGGAGTAACCGTGTCCTACACTGGCGGCCGTGGACAGGCAAACGGAGTGTGGGAAGACCACCCGCCAGGTGGGAAGACGACATCAAGTGCGTCGGCGGATAGCAGTCGTTCCGTACCGCTGAGGGCCGGGAGGACTGGAGAAAGATTAGAGAGGCGTATGTCCAGCAGTGGACGCAAACACGCTGACTGACTGACTGACTGACTGTAATTTCGATACGTATATATCCACCTTTGTTCAAATTCTCACATGATTGGAAAATAAGCTTATTCATTAAGTGACCTTGATATGAACATTACGTTACCATGGAGAAAAGGGAAGATGTTACATTGGGAGTAGATTTGCTTACATCCTCTGATTTGCGAATGCAGATAAGGCTGCGCTTGGTCAGCAGGCGAAGGAGGAGGCCGCGACGTGCCCGCACGAGCTGGTAGACTTCAGTCCCCTGCATCGCTGCCTGCACATCCACACCGTGCTCGGGGCAAAGAACGACTTCATACAGTATTATAGGTAAGGCCACCTTGGTGATTGATCTAATACAGATTTGAAAAATGTGCTTAATTGAATTTTTACATTAAGGATTATGAGATTGAATTTTTTGTTACAACAGTTACCCCCAAATAACACTCTAATATCAAGCACATGTTTAATGGGTATGGCCGTATCTTTCTTTCAATCCAAGGACATGGATAGCAAATACCGCATCCACCGTCATTATATTATGCCAACACACGCCATTCCCGAGAAGGGGACCTACAGTTTTACATGAATTCCAAACCATATCAGCTCACATTTCTAACGAAGTGCACTAATCCTACACCTATGACCTCTGGCAAGGAAGGCAAGTCTCCACGCCCTTGAGCAGAGAGCCATTCAAACGCCGTGTTGACATTAGTGTTTCATTTCCTTCCGTAGCATGGAGATGTAAAATGTGTTACGATACTTCTACGTTTTTATTTTTATTTATTAAATATTGGGTGTTAGCGGAGGTATTGTCCAAACGTTATTGTAGGTACAAAAATGTATGGGAGGACACATTTTGTTTCAGTAGTATACCAAAAGGTTATCTACCTTCTTTGCTTCAAATATGCATAGGAATGCCTGGTTAACCTTTGGACCATACCTCCGTTAACATCCTGCATATATTTTATTTTCGATTGCACTTATTCCACCATGACAATTCCCCCTCATCGCGTTTCTCATTCCATTTTATGGTCACCAAAATATTTTCATTTTTTTTCTCACTTATTTGGCTTAACGACTTAGTCAGCCCCATGGCTTGATTGAGATTGATGCCGCCTAATAAACGAGGAACGTTGCAGAGCGCAGCGCAAGCAGCAGGCCCGGCTGGTGCTGATCCCGGCGGCCGGGAACCTGCACGACTCGATCCAGAGCGTCCGCGCCTACCTCAACTCGGTGCTCGGCTTCTTCATACTGGAGGAGCACCTGCTGGGCGTGGGCGCGGGGCTCGTCTCCAGGGACTGGCTGCTCGACACTTGGGGCATGGCCGTCGGCAAGGTACGACCCGTGACATGCTCACTTGGAAAGGTAGCAGCTGGATTAATCAATGCTAAACCGGGCGGTCGGCACTTCTCACAACTGGATTCAGAGCGGGCGCGCCTACCGCTTAGTGCTCGGCTTCTTCATATTGGTTGAGTACCTGCTGGGTTTGTTCCATACCAATCTCGTTAATAGGACAAGGAATGTAATATTTATTTACGTATAATCGACCGTGAAGCAAGGATACATTAAAGAAAGATCCCAGTAAAAATAATTACTTTACGAATACACCGCAAGGCTGGACCCGACCAAGCAAAACATACCATTTGTGGGTATTGCATCTTCCAGTTTCGCCACCTACTGTGTACCCATAATTTGGAATTCTCCTACAGTCCCTCCTTCCGTAATCAATGCCTCCTATATCACAGTGTTTAAGATTATACCTACATACATTTATTTAAGCTTCATCTGCGACGCGGACATTGACTTCAAAGGTTCAACATTCAAATATATTGCCGCCGTCACTGGAATCGTTTAATAGTAAGAATTTGCTGTTATTCAGTAAATAAAAACCAATTACCATTACTTATGTGTATGCTAGTAATTATAACATTATGAATGTATTGAAATACATCCCGCTTTCGTAGTCACACTTTCCTTTCGTGTCCGCAGGTGGCGTCGACAATGCGGACAAACACGTCGCTCATCACGGACCCCTCGCTGATGCTGGCCATCAAGCACCAGATCGTGCTCTTTAACAACACTCTCAAGTGAGTCCCGCTACCAGGCTCACTTCTTTCTCCTGTCAACTAAGTCTGCCAGGTTGAGGCGGACCTGGAATCTTAGCCGCCCTAGGCCGTGGAGATGATGAGGCGTGTGACGTGAATTAACTTGCTTGCCAACTTTTATTCAAACCGGTTCAGAAATGAGGTCGTGAAGAAGGTAGAAACTGATTTTTTTCCGGGTAAGCAGACATAATACTGTTTGCTTTAAGTGTACTATAATTTAGCGTCGTTTCATGGTCACATCAGTATATTATTAACCACTATCAGCCGCCCCTAATATCTGCCCCCCCTAGGCCCGGGCCTAGTCGGCCTAAGGGAAATCCTCCACTGCTGTCAGGAGTGTCTCTGTAGCTTTACCACTTTGATTTTTTTTATGCAACCCAACATAGATGGCTTATACCATAAAACTACCGTTATGATATTAGGTGCCATGCCAGGACCTTTTCTTTATGAGCACGGCTACTCGCTTACAATTTGACAGTGCCGACTCGCTTACAATTGCGTTGAATAAAAGTTGGTGGACAATTAAACATTTTCAGTTTATTGTCACTGTGCCCATAAAGGGAAAATCCTGGTCATGTCGCCTATGTCCTTTGGGAATGCGGTGTGTCCACCATCCATCATCACAGGCTAGTATTATCCATCCGTGCCCACTTAACACGTATCTTCGTGTAGGAAGACATGTCTGCAAGATTCGGGAAAATTTGTCCAGGTGCTATGGGCTGCCGGCGGGCCCGCTGCCGAGCCTGCTCCAGGAGATGGCCGAGCACTACACGGAGGTGCTGATGCAGCGCTGGGTCGTCGTGTTCCGGGACATCCTCGAGAACGAGCCCTTCCTGCCGCTCGAGGTAACTTCTTGAAGCTGCCTCTATACAGTCGTATTAAAATAGGATCCGTCAAAATTTAGTACGAGATTAGCACCGGACTAACCATACACAAACTGGTTTAGTCCGGCGTATTAAAGTTAGTCTGCCCACTCTGATAGATAGAGTTGAACCGTATAATCGGAGCCCCATTTCCGGAACCGAGAGAATCCCCTATACGTTTGTTTTGTTTGTTTGTATGTCTCTATGTCTTGAGTATACTTTTAAGCCACCGCGGGAGGGAGTAAGATGCGAAACAAGTAGTTGTAGTGAAAATATGGATACCTTAAAAGGGTACAAAAAAAATACACATTAAGCGAATAATATAATTTCTATGATATATCAATTCAATATTGAACTAAGTAAGTTCAAAAAGGTTCCTATTTTCATCTTTCTCATGGAGTTTTACATGTTTTAAACCTGGCTTTTGTCACTTCCATAGTTCTAATGGCGTATTATTATGCAGAAGTGCAACTTTGAGGTCGCCCTCCTTAAATATGTCTGTTTACAGGTACAAAATCAAGAGCAATACGAAGGAGTTATGGATAATTTTCCATACGATGGAGAAGACCTCGAATCTCAACCCTACCCCAGAAAGTAAGTACATTGTTAATCTTCATAATGTCAAATGTTCTTTCAACTTCGAGGTCAAGTTAGTTGATTTGGCGTAGGGCGAAAGATAAACAATTGGAAATAAACATTGCTAACGCCATATAATTCTCGAATAGGGATAATCATTTTCAATAGATGATGTTGCTAGAATCTTCTTAAATTATAAAATAAAAATAATATAATGAAAACCGATGAATACAGATGATATTTATTCATTACTGACATTATCAGTTAATTTATTTCTATAATTTAAAATTTTCATCGTTATAATTGCAATAACACATTTTAAAATAAAAATATTCTTACACATATTCATCAAATATCACCAAAATAGTCACGAAAATGTTACACTAGTGACAGAAACAAGTGCGGCGTTTTTTGACATGTGATGATGCGTGTTCCACTTATGGTTTAATACATTAATGGGTTGTATGACCTGTATTCTATCTAATAGGAGCAAAGCAGTGCGGCTCAGCTTTGGTTCCCAAAATTGACTGAAGCGCCATATTTTTTTATTTATTTATTTTATATTAACAATCTAATACATTGTAATACTTAAACTAAACTAGGTTTGTCTTTTAAGAACTACTGTTAACAATGCTTTCTACATGGGTATAATACGATTAGTTAAGACTTACAAAGTAATGCTATTCAAATTAAAACCATAGAAATGGTATATAAAATATAAGCCAGAGTGTGATATGAAAGTGTCTTGGCTGTGTGTAACTGTAACTGTGAGGAGAATTAAATAAATGGAATGCGTGAGTGTATGTTCGCTATGTGCAACAGACCGTCCATAGACCATTGTGAGATCAGACTGTCCAATTTAATGTAATATGTGTAAGTGAGTTTCAATATACAATTGTTAGTAGGTCTTCTGTTTCTTGGTAGTTTAGTGTGTTTAACCATATTTGTAAAATTCGTTTTATGCAACTACTGCCTTGTCTTATTTCATTTAAATTGCATTTACATTTACATTAAATTTTTTTGTATAGATACGGCGATAGAAATTGTTGGAACCGTTGCGCAAACTTAGTTTTTGTTTTGGGTACCACCCCATTATTTCTAAACCTGCCAGCATGCCGTAAAACATTGACGTTTTTTTCAAAAGTACAGTGGTAATTGTTTGCAATCTTACAAATGTATAGTTGCCACACTGTTAATAGTTTCGCTTCTTGGTATAGGTCGAAAGAATGATAGCCTGGTGGTTTTTTATACATTATTCTTAAGATAGCTCGTTGCACTCTCTCCAATTCTATTAGATGTGCCTTTGCTGCCGCTCCCCAAACCGATACACCGTATTTTATCAGTGAATAACAGAGAGCGTAGTAAGCCATCTTCAGGGTGGCATCATCCACCACATTACGAATGCATTTAAAGAAATAGATCAGACGTCTAATTCTACCAGAAAGAGCGGTGGTATGTGGCTTCCAGTTTAATCTATCATCCAAAAATATGCCAAGGTATTTCATTGTATGCACTCTTTCGAGCATTTCACACTGACATTTAGTTGTCTTAAGGTCACAAGAATGTATTTTTAGAAAGTGCCCATCGATTTCTTGCATATCTTTATTTGTTATACTGTAGCAAGTGTATTTAGTTTTAGATGTATTTAGAGTAAAGAGATTATAATCTAGCCACTTTTTAATTTTGTTTAGACCTACTTATCCGATCGATATACCTCACTCCAGTCTGAGCCAATAAACACAAGAGCCGTATCATCCGCAAAAGTCACGATGCGTCCTCCATCGAGAGCCATTCCGCAAAGGTCGTTTATGTATACAAGGAATAATATAGGGTCTAGAATACTACCTTGTGGTACTCCATAGTTAATAGGCATAGAGTGACTAGATTCATTTCCCAATTTTATCATTTGCTCTCTATTAGATAAGTAGCTTCTGAACCATGCTAACGCTAAGCCTCTGATACCAAATCGTTCCAGTTTTTCGAATAATAGTGCGAATGATACTGTATCGAAGGCCTTGGAAAGGTCCAAAAATATTGTTAATGCCTTATGTCCGTTATCCAAATGCTGAGAGATTTGATTTGTCAAAGAGGCAACGGCTTGCTCGGTCGATTTATTTTTTCTAAAACCATATTGATTGGGTGCCAGTAAATTGTTTTTTTTCCAGATATATATATAGTTAATCTAAGCTTTAATATTTTTTCAAGAATTTTTGAAAGCCGTGGAAGCAAGGAAATAGGTAGGTAATTTGCTGGATTACTAGATCGCCTTTCTTGTACAATGGATAAACCATGTGTGATATCTTCAAATTGAAACCGATAAGTACATTGTTAAAAGAAAATGTAATAAAGGCTTATCACAAGGGGACCCTATGTCACCAATACTTTTCAACATTATTACTATTGCTCTATGTAAAAATATCTCAAACGTGCATTTAGTTCAGTATGCAGATGACTTTATTCTATACACTTCGTCATTTAATTTACAATATGCAGCAGAATGTATTGAACAGGCTGTTAACCTAATGGCATTATTACTATCTGACATAGGGTTAAAAATATCAGAAACAAAGACAGAACTTTGCATCTTTGCTAGGGGAGTTAGACATAACGATATCAGAGTCCATATAAATGGAAGATATATCAAACGGACACCCTGTGTCAAAGTCTTAGGAATGTGGCTAGACCAGAGCCTGACATGGAGAAAGCACATTCAAGAAAAGGTTATTTCTGTTGGTAAACACTTGAACGTACTTAAAGCCTTAGCAGGGTCTTCGTGGGGAGTCCATCCAATACATCTCAGAAGATTATATGTATCGTTGATTCGGAGTCGCCTGGACTATGGGTGTTATCTTTTCGAAAACTGTGCTCAGACAAATGTTCATAAAATTAATGTTCTGCAAAATAGAGCGCTGAGAATAATTGGAGGTTATTCTAAAACGACACCAACTCATGTAATGGAGAGCGATCTGTGTGTGCAACCAATTCAAATAAGAAAAGATTTTTTGGCGAATAAATACTTGCTCAGGGCCAAAGCACGCACAGATGACCCTCTTATTGATCTCATGGAAACTGTTTTAACAACTGTTGTTGAGCTTCTTGGTGGGACCCTGCATTATGTTATGGATTAGAATTAAAAATTGAAGGTAAAATACCAATTATGACAGCCGAGTTAGTGGCAATCTCTGAGGTTCTTTCGTACAGCCTAACTTTAACAGCGCAAAATATTATTGTATTAACTGATTCGAAAAGTGCCCTTCACCATATTGTGGGCTGTACCTTAGGGGCTCGTGGAAGACCGATAGCGTATGAGATCTTAAAAGACATAATGAAGCTGATGTCCCAAGGAAAAAACATAATTATTCAGTGGATACCATACCACGTTGGTTTGGAAGGAAACGAAAAGGCTGACCTTTTAGCTAAAAGGGCTTTAACATCAGATTCACAACCTTTTAAATGCATACCTTTTTTTACTGACATTTTACCACAGATAAAAGATAAATGTATCAAAAAATGGAAAGAATACTTTGATAAAAGGTCGGTGGATAAGGGTATTTGGTATAAGACCTTGCAGACTGAACCACCTAAAATTCCTTGGTTTGTTAACAAAGATCTTACTAGAGAAGAGATAAAAATTGGATTGAAATTAAGATCTGGCCATTTCCCGTTAAATAGTCTCAGTCATTTAATGAAAAAAATTGATTCTCCCAACTGTACTGCATGTGACAGACCGGAGGATCAATTTCATGTATTGATAGAGTGTACGAGAAATGAAATATTGAGAGCCAATGTTATCATATATAATGGTGTATAATGAATTTTATGCACCGATAGACTCAACTTGTTTTTTAGATTTCACGAAGCCCTCGGAAATCCCAACTCTGGAGAATTCCGAGAGGTTATTCATTTCTTCAAGCAGTCACTGACCCTGAGAAATTCTAATTAAACTGTAGTATTATGGTAGTAATATATAAAGGCACTATGGGGCTGACATAATCGCTAAGCGGTTAAAGTCCCATCAAAATAAATAGATAAAAAAAAAAACCGGCAATCATCTTAAACATTTCAGTTTCAGCATTGGTATCATACATAATCAATAAATAATCAATCGGAATCATCGTCCGGCTCTCGCTCGAATCATCGTCCGGCTCTCGCTTCGTGCGGTCGTCCCGCATGCTTTCACTCTTAAATTTATATTTTAAATTATATAACTAAATTCGTGGTTGCACTCGTTGCTCTAAATTAATTAACTCCTGTTATAGTACTTATGTCAAACGCACCGAATACTGCTTAATAAATAACAATAGCACTAAGGCTTTCTGGAAATTTATCAAAAACAAGCGTAAAAATATGAGCTCCCTACCCCAAAATATGTTTTATGGAGACAAAAAATCTTCTGATGGTGTCAGTGTAGGCGAACTTTTTGTCCAAAGTTTTTCTTCGGTTTATGTTAAAGACGTAGGCCCCCAAAGTTCTCCGATAATTATGAATTTATCAAACAATGTTCTCAATTCTTTAACATTATTTATACCGGTTGTCGAAAAAGCCATGAAAGGTCTTGATGAGTCGAAGGGTGCGGGTCCAGATAAAATTCCACCTTTCTTTATTAAAAGATGTGCACAAACGCTAGCTCCTCCTCTATCAGCTATCTATAATAAATCGTTACTCAGTTCAGTATTCCCAAAAGCTTGGAAGCAGGCACATGTGGTTCCTATTCCGAAAAGCGGTGACATCCATGATGTATCTAATTACAGACCGATATCCATATTATCCTCGTTTGCGAAACTTTTCGAAAAATTAATTTGTCCAGCACTTAACTTTCAAATTTATCAACTCCTAACGCCAATGCAGCACGGATTCCTTTCACAAAAGTCCACTACGTCCAACTTACTCACCTACACTACGACCTTAGTTAAAGCTGTTGATAGCGGCCATCAAGTTGATGTAATCTACACGGATTTTAGCAAGGCCTTTGACAGGGTCAATCATCGTTTGCTGCTCAATAAATTAAGAGAATTTGGGGTTCATGGAGCCTTATTGTGCTGGTTTAACTCGTACCTATCTGATCGCGTTCAGAGAGTGGTGTTCGACGGCTATGCATCACGTTGGTTTGATGTACCTTCTGGAGTACCACAAGGTTCACACCTAGGGCCAATATTATTTCTCGTTTACGTCAACGACTTATGTGCAGTCGTAAGTAACTCTGAATGTATATTATTTGCAGATGACTGTAAGATTTTTAAAACTATAAAGGTAGAAAATGATTCTGTGTTGCTCCAAAACGACATTAATCGTGTTTCTGAGTGGTGCCTTAAAAATAAAATGTTTTTAAATATTAAAAAATGTTTTCACATGACGTTTACTCGCAAACGCAAGCCTATTTATACTCAGTATACGATTGATGGCAATACACTTCAGAAAGTTGATACTATCCGGGACCTTGGTGTTATTTTCGACAGAAAACTCAGCTTCACTTCTCATGTAGATGCCATAATTAAGCGCTCTTTGAAAATGTTAGGTTTCATCAAACGTACCAGCAAGGCCTTTCAAAATTATAAAACAAAAAAAATACTATTTAACGCGTTTGTTCGTAGCGTGCTAGAATATGCGAGTTCTGTTTGGAATCCATTCTACAAAGTACACATTAATCGTATCGAAAGAGTGCAAGAAAACTTTATGTACTATCTATCTTTTTCAGACAAAAATGCTCGTTTCCTGCCTCATTATTACGACAGACTAAAATTTTATGAAGTCCACTCCCTCGAAACTAGAAGACTTATATCTGACACTACAATTCTTTTTAAAATAATGAACAATCTTATTAACTGTCCGTCGCTATTATCAGAATTAGGTCTTAACGTCCCTAGACTATCCGCTAGACCGTCAAACTACATTCCATTTCATATAAAAAAACACAGGACCAATCTTGGTAAACACTCTCCTCTCAATAGAATATGCCGTAATTTTAATGAACTTTATCGAACGCACTCACTAAATATATATCCACCATCCTCCTTAACTTCCTTCAAAAAAGTTTTGCGAAAAGTTATTGAAACTTAGAACTTATAATCTAAATTTTAATATAAATTCTTTCAATATGATACTTAACGAGCACTACACCATCATTTGCAGGACATACATTAGGTACCTCTGCCTAATAAAAAAAAAAAAAATGTACTTGTCGAGCAGTTATCGTCTAAATTTAGTTCTGTTTTGTTTTGTTTTAAATATATATTATATTATCATTAATTTACTTTATCTTAAACATTAGCTTTATCTTTAATAAGTATGTGAAAGTTATTACATAATCATGTTGTGTTTATCTTTAATTAGTGAATATTTCCATCTTGTTTTCTTGCTTCATTTTTATTAATATGTTTTGAAATGTATCACTGTTGATAAACCTGAAATAAAAAAAATAAAAAAAAAATCAAATTGTTGAATATAAATACAACATGTACCTGGACATGGATGGCTAATACCACACTGACCGTCAGATATTAGCCTAATACACCACATGGGAACAAGGTGGCTTGCCAGGACCTTCCTTGTACATTAAGATATTAAAATAGTTGGGAATATGATGTTATGAAATTTAATTTAAAATAATGGTATTTGGGTTAAGTGTAGTTAGAGGCGAAAAATAACTAAATTACATTTCCCTTGTATTTAAATTATTTACAAACCCAATTTTATTATGCATCCACTCAACACTACGACACTTCAAATATTCTTGTTTGTTGAACTGCTTCACTATCCCCTGTTTTCACCACCTCCAATCCGATAAGTCTCTTTCGGTTACATAGCATATATTCATGGTGTAACCGAAAGGTAACATTGGGATTTTTGTAGCTGGAGGTGGTGGAAACGGGCGTAAAATAATTAGATCACTTGTATAACTTCTTAGTCTCACTATCGTCTGTCATTGTTTGCACAGTATTGCTTATTTCACATAAAAATTGTACTGTCTGTCCTAGGGGCTTGCCTAACAGACCGCATTCCTGAAAGAACTAGGTTCAGGGCCAGGACCTTCCTTAAATTTCATGGTTACATTGATCTGTTAGTAAACATGAACAATTTTCATGGCCACTTGGACAATTTTTCATGCAATGCGAGGTACCAACCCATGTGAGAATCACCCTAACTTACTCAGCTAGGAAGGAGTCCTACAGTTTTAAGAGGAATCCGAAACACATCCAGCCTTGGCAGTCGGATAGTTGCTTATCCACAATCTGACCGCGCCTAGTGTTGATTTACTTTGGTGATCGAACACCGAGGCGTCACGCCATCGAGCTACCAATGTTTTACCAATGATATTCATTCCAGATTTCCGTTCTCATCGATGGTGCCGGCCGTGTACACCCAAGTGAAGGAATTCATCTACGCTTGCCTCAAGTACTCGGCGGGTTTGGGGCTGGGCGGGGCGCGGCGCGCGGCCGCCGCTCGCCACTCGGCCTCGCTGCTGCTCACGCGATCCTTCACCGGCTGCCTCTCGGCGCTGTTCCGCCGGCCCTCGCTCGCCCTGATGGAGATTGTGCAGGTGAGGCGGCGCGAGTGGACCTCTTCTAGCTAGCTGCGGGTCCCCTCTACACGCATGTGCAGGAATTTACCTACACTTGACTCAAGTACTCGACGGGTCTCGAGCTAGGCGATATAAGGAGCCTTGGCGGGGACCACTGAGAGCCACCAATCGACCTTGGCAGGACGGAATCTGGTTGAAGGTAAGGAGCCTTGGCGGGGACCACTGAGAGCCACCAATCGACCTTGGCAGGACGAAATCTGGTTGAAGGTAAGGAGCCTTGGCGGGGACCACTAAGAGCCACAAATCGACCTTGGCAGGACGGAACGGGATAGAAAGTATGTAGCCTTGGAGGGGACCACTGAGAGTCATCAATTTAACTTGCCAGAATGGAATAGAATTGAAGGTATGTGGGTAATCACTGAAAGCAACCTATCGACCTCGGCAGGACGAAACGGCATACAGATAAGGGATTCTAGGCATAAAGTCCTGGCGGGAGCCAGTTATGTCTGCATCTACCAACTTACGTATTAAGGTGGCCCAACCCGGCGGGACTAACTCATTCGCGGGCACGTTACAAAACCGTGCTGTTGCGCTCTGGGACCTTCTCTGTTTCAAAGAATAAGACAGGCTCCGTGATGAGGAAGATGCAACATATCCACAAAAAAGACAATGTGCATAGCGTATGATTTGGTAAGATTTACGAAAATTGTAATTTCAAAACGACTTATAGCTAAAAGTAAACCACGACCGCTGTAGTCAAAAATCTAACAAAAACCAAATAGATTATAAATCTTGATTAAATAAGCTATGTCTGATGACTAATCTTTTTAAGATGTTCTTACTTTATCATTGCGTAATCCACCTCCAAAGTTATTGTATAAAACGCGCGAAAAATTCGAACTTTCGGACCTTATAACTTAGAAACCAAACAAAATTTTACAATGCCAATGGTCATCAGACATCCAGTTCGATCAAATAAAGCTATTTTGAGCAAAATTTTGAATCTCTGACAAGAAATATGGGCGTTATCTTCTTTCCCCTTTTGTATGGGGAGATGAGCGGGATGGGCCACCTTAAGTGCTTTTAGAGGCAAGTTTGGTTTGCTTTATTAAAATATTGCAATAATTGGTAGTAACAGAAAACTGATACATCTCAATTCAATTAAGTTTTGAATGGAGGTAACTTTCTGATTTATTTACAATAGAACGCTATCCGGATTAATTGGGACTGAAGGCAATCCGGATAATCTAAATTTCGGATGATTGGTCTCTTAGAAAAATAAAAGAAAGAAATTATTATGTAATTTATCAGTTTATTTAGTTCTTACATGATGCATAATACAGTTCAAAAACCAAATTTAGTACTCGGTGTGTCAGCAAGCATGGTAAACTTTTTTTTTAGATGCTTTTGGCCACTGTGGCGTTTTTTAATTAAAAAAACCTATTTCTGTTTGTGCTTCTGGATAACGTGTCAATTCATATAATCGGCGCTCGAATAATCGGTGTTCTACTGAAAAAGGGTTTGCATGGGACCTTATCTGACGCCGTCCTGTCACTTTTTAACACTACGCCACACCACTGACACGCCTTCCAATTTAGATCAATGCTTTTATCTCCCTTGAGTGTTTCATAAAGAATTTGTTTGCTGCAGATCATCATAGACACACAATACCTGGAGGGCGCGACAGTTTATCTGTACCAGTTCATCAGCAACATCACCGGAGCCGAGCTGGTCTCCACGCAGGTCTGTAGCCATTATAACTCAAGTGTTCTGTTTTATTCTGAGATGATCTTTCACACCGCACGGTCAAACACCGATAACATAAGGGGTCTAGATTTTTTTTATGTAACTGGACATGGATGGGTAATACCAAACTGACCGTGAGATAGCCTAACTCACCACATGGGAACTAGGTGCCATCAGGACCTTATATTGCTCAGCTACATCGAACTGGATAGAAAACACGGACAATTCTCATTTCCACTTCCGATCATAGCTCATTGCGATGCTACCAACCCGGGCGCGTTTAACCCTACGACCTAGTAAGTAAGGAAGGGGGCGTATGGTTTTACGTGGAATCCAAACCACAGCCAGCCTTTACGGTTGAAAATGTCACCCATCCAGATCCCTGCCGCAATCAGAGGTCCAGCTTACCGAATCGCAAGGCGTCGCGCCACTGGCCTACCGAGGAGTAAATACCAGATTAGAGGATATCAGAGCAAAATTATCACAGCCGAGATGGCGAAAATGTTTTTTTTCTCTTATATAAAATATATTACTGCATACATTGGGATTCCAATTGATGAAGCTTAGACTTAACTTTCCAACACTACCATATAATCCCTTATCGATCCTCAATATTGTTTAGCTTATTCGCTAAGCGGCGAGATTTTCCCGCTCATCGAGTCTGTCTTCTGTCCGGATTATATTTTGACTTAATTTTAATAACATTTTTTCTTTTCTCGTAAATAATTTTAAGATTTAAAGGATAAACAAAGTGTTCTCATTCACTTGAATGAGTTATTGCAATTTCAATATTTTTGTAATTTTTTTATTCATGCAACATTCTTAAACATTTTCTAAAAAATAAATTGAATAAAACAAGGTAAATTTATCTGCCCACACCGGCAGCGGCTTTGCTTTTCAGTCTCTTTTAAGTTTTTGATGAATCTGCTTCAAGAAACTTCAGATGAAAGCAATGTCTCTCAAATCTCATATGGTAATCTGTTCTTACTTCATTGATAGGGCTGCTCTCAAACCATTATACTCTTAATTTTCAGTAGGTGGTAGCTTTTTAAGGGATATGTAACTATGTGATCAGCTCACTGTAGTAGTTTATGACAAAACTTATAGTATTAAAACCTAATGTGCAAGTGTTTCACAGTGTTGTGTTGCCACTGGAGCAGTGCATCGCTTTAAGGTGGCCCAACCCGGCAGGACGAACTCATTCGCGGGCACGGTACAAAACCGTGCTGTTGTGCTCTGGGACCTTCTCTGTTTAAAAAAAAAGACAGGTTCCGCGATGAGGAAGATGCAACATGTCCACAAAAAAGACGATGTGCATAGTGTATGATTTGATAAGATTTACGAAAATATTAATTACAAAATGACTTATAGCTAAAAGTAAACCATGACCGCTTTAGTCAAAAATCTAACAAAAACCAAAAACAGATTATAAATCTTGATTAAATAATCTATGTCTGATGACTAATATTTTTAAGATGTTCTAACTTTATCATTGCGTAATCCACCTCCAAATTTATTGTATAAAACGCGCGAAAAATTGGAACTTTCGGACCTTACAACTTAGAAACCAAACACAATTTTACAATGCCAACGGTCATCAGACATCTAGTTCGATCAAATAAAGCTATTTTGAGCAAAACTTGGGATCTCTGACAACAAATATGGGCGTGATCTTCTTTCCCCGTTTGTATGGGGAGTTGAGCGGGATGGGCCACCTTAAGGTCCTTGCTTACAGTGACGCTTGGCTCGGGTTATCTCTTTCCCTAAAATATGGTTGGCTGTGCCCGGCGTGATGCTCGTGAACGGGTGCTGTGTGTGGGGACTGGCCTGCTCCAATTGGCAACATATTAGTTGGTGGGGATAGTCTTTACAAATAAAATGATATTTGTCATGAACTGTTGCATACGGCATGGATTGTAAATTTTGTGAATTCATGTTTATTTAGTGTTTTACCTATGTTTTTGTTAAAAAAAAATGTTAAACACTTTTGTAAATTTAGACTAAGTGGACGTTGAAGAAAAAAAACACAGCGGAGTTTCTTTCCAGTTCTTCTTCGCTGTGTTTTGTTTTGCTTAACTGGCCAATATTAAAATATGACAAATCCGACTGCAGTGTACTGTCTATGGATGATGAAAAAACAATACAATAGTGGACATTTTCATTTCATTTATTTATTCAACTTCTGGTAGTCAAACAACACTAAGTCGTGTCACAATTTGACTGATCCACGGACTCGATCAACTCAGTTAAGAAGAACCCGCAAAACAACTTCACTGCTCTATAAGATTTTTTTCCTCTTTTTTTTGTCTGCATAAGGGTCTCTTCCACCAAGTACTGATTAGGTTAATCTTAACCAGGCTTAATGATGTAATATACTTATCGATACTGCTAAATGCTACTGCCAAAGTTACATTTTTGGTAGAACGGTCTAAGGCAAATAACTTAAGAACTACAATGAAACAACAACCCACAATGTGAACAGTCTTACAATTTTAATTACTAGATCTAGTGATCTTTTGACATGTTAAGAAAGCGAAGGTTGTTACAATATTTTATTACAGAGGCAACTTAAATGCAATGAAACCAAATTTATGGAATACTTCGGTGTTCACCCTCAGTTTTAAAATGTCAGCTTTAAAAAAGTTAAAGCTATATAGTACAAAATTATACTCAAACAAATGAACACCGCATATTTTTTATAAAGTTCTTAAACCCCAAAAATACTGGCCGGTTTGAAAATCTTTTGAAGAAAGATTATTTTGTAGGGCTTTTTTAATTCTGTGTATTAAAGGGCAAGTCGTCGTGTCACTGAATCAATGGTTATCTGCAATCTTCTAATATGTCAGCTAATAAAAATCTACTGAGTATATATGATGCAGGGTACTTATAATGTTTTTATTTTTTTATGCACACAAAATGCTTGAATATACATTTTTTATTCTAGGTTAGGTTAGGTTAAGTTAGATTAGGTCTGTGTCAAATAATGTATGTTGATATTTTGTTGTACATTAAAAACTGAATTCAAATTATATACAAATATTAATATAACTAACAAAATAAATTTGAATTGGTTTGGACAAACATATTTCCTACTAGGACTAGTTGCATGACCTACCTGTCTATTATGCAACCATCAAGACAAAAGGATCGAGAAACTTACCCTTTGAGCGACGTGATCAGATAGACCCGTCTCAACTTTTGCAACTTCTGCAATATCAGTGAGGAGACTATCCGACACATATACATGGTCCAAACACTTCGGACCACGCGTCGGAAAAGAAACCACGGCTGTAAGGCTGTGCCCCTGAGTTACTTTGCATAACTGATCCTTGTGCTTACCGGATCCTAGCAGATTAACATTTAAATCACCACACACTATCACCTTGTTTTCACCAATCGCCGGATGCTCTAGTACTTTTAATAATATATCTTTATTCCAATCTTTTATTCGACAGTACAAACATATTACAACAATCGAATAATCTGTTAGTCTAACTGCACATATCTCGATACTTCCTTCAATAGAAAGTTGAGAGATTTTATCGATGTCTTCCGATGCTATATTGTCTCTTACGTAAATACAACTTCCTCCATAAACGCAGGTATTTTTACTTTCCGTATGTTTTCTGTTTTTATAGAAGGCTGCAGCCAGTCGATAGTTTGCTATATTTATTCTACACATCTGATCCTGCGACTGCCAATGCTCCGTCAGTGCGAGGACATCACAGGCCATTTTAGTGTCGAGAAGAAGCCGAAGCTTGTCAGTATTCTTCCTGAGGGATCTTATGTTTTGATGAATTAGCGTTAGGTTGAAGCGGCTCGAGTCTTTATCAGCGGAGGAGGACTCCTGTGTTGTTTGAGTGCCTCCGCTTTTTGGGAAACCACTCCTTAACCCTCACACCTCGTGGCCAAATCCTACTTGATTCGAACAAATGGAAATGCTGCTCTGGTATCGTTGCAAAGAAAAACACTTCACCGTTGTATATCGACTTTCTCACTTGATAATTAACATTAGGGTATTTTCGATTGTTTTCCCTCAAGTGGTTTTCTACTTTTTCTTCGGTGTTATCAGCACTAAGGCCTTGCATACGGAGAATTCGTGTACGCTGCGGTTCGGCTACTACCAGCTCTGCATAACTGTAGGCGCTCCGGTGAGCGGGCTGTTCGGAGCGGGATCGGCTGGGGGGAGGAGTACACTCTCCCTCCTCGTGCTCCATGTTGACTTCGTCGAAACGGACGCGGCCACCGTGAGTATTATTGTCCCGTGGCTGATGGATGTCGTTGCCAACCCTGCTGGCCATTTCGGGTTTCTTTGAGGCAGCCACATTTTTGGGGGATGCTTCTCTTTCCTCACGATCGCGCTGCGAAGTTTTAACGGACGTTCGAACTAGTGGAAAAGCAATTTTGCTAGGACCAGCAATAGGCTCCATTGTTGCAAGGTGTTTATTAGCGATGCTAGATTTTGAAACTTTCTGAGTATTTATTTCATCATGAGCATCATTTTGACGCTTGAGAGCTCGAGAGATAGAATTAGAAGATGGCACGGATGGCTCGGCGCGTGAGACTTCCTCGCTTACCTGCTTAGGAGCGCCGTTGGCAGAAGGCGCATTGTGCTCTCCGGCCCAGGTTGTGCCGAAAGCATGATGAAATTTTAAAGGCTGATATGGGTCTTGAAGCAGAGTCTTAATGCTCCCTATATCTTCCCTCAATTTTTCAATTTCCTCGAGTATGTTTTGAGAGAACGTCGCTACGATTTCGATAGTGTGCGCTGCATTGTTTTGGCAGTTCTTGCATATCACAGCGTTCTTCACTGATTTGACGAGGCGTTTACATTTCTTGTGTATCAATTTTTGACATATTGCGCATGGGATGAGTTCCTCTTCAACTTTCAAAAGTTTCCCGCAGTCAGCGGCGCAGGGACCCAAGTCTTTCCACTGAGGCTCCATCCCATCTCTCTTGTTGTTGGAATAAAATGTTTGTGTAGATAAAGGGTCAACATCAGGCAGCCAGTAGGGTGAACTCTGGTGCACTATCTAAGTTATACTGCCGGATGTTAGTCATGCATTATTGTTTGTAATTTATTATCATGTTAATTGACTGATAAGAGGTCTCATACTCCGTTATCCGTTGTTGACTCTGTAATACTTAAGGTGGCCCAACCCGGCGGGTCTAACTCATTCGCGGGCACGGTACAAAACCGTGCTGTTGCGCTCTGGGACCTTCTCTGTTTCAAAGAATAAGACAGGCTCCGTGATGAGGAAGATGCAACATGTCCACAAAAAAGACAATGTGCATAGTGAATGATTGGTAAGATTTACGAAAATTTTTATTTTAAAACGACTTACAGCTAAAAGTAAACCACGACCGCTGTTGTTAAAAAAATCGAACAAAAACCAAACAGATTATAAATCTTGATTAAATAAGCTATGTCTGACGACTAATCTTTTTAAGATGTTCTTACTTTATCATTGCGTAATCCACCGCCAAAGTTATTGTATAAAACGCGCGAAAAATGCGAACTTTCGGACCTTATAACTTAGAAACCAAACACAATTTTACAATGCCAATGGTCATCAGACATCTAGTTCGATCAAATAACGCTATTTTGAGCAACATTTTGGATCTCTGACAAGAAATAGGGGCGTGATCTTCTTTCCCCTTTTGTATGGGGAGATGTGCGAGATGGGCCACCTTAAGGATAACTGCAAGCAATTTAAGCCCATACCCTGTAAATTCTTCTTTTTTCTTTTTTCTTAGCATGTCCAAATGATCAAAACATTCCCTTATCAATCCTCGTTGTTGACAACACTCTTTCTAAACTTTTCCAAACTCACTCCATGCAGATTTCATCGAAATTTAAGTAGATTCAAATTCTCTTTCTGTTTGTCTGTCTCTCTCTGAGGTATCATTTCGTAATGTTGTCAACAGCACAGCATGGAATTGTATTGAGATTAACCCAGGTTAAACACTAGCGATATATATATGATATATACTGAGAGTATGTATGCAGGGCCCACGTTTATTTGAAGGACCATTGGGTACGAACATAGGAATGATCCCCTATTTATTATCTTCTTTTACCTGAGTTTGTAATGGTGCTGTAAAGGAAGCCATTCACAGTTACAGCGTTGGCATCCTTATTTTCGTTTGCGGTCGGTTGTTGATGTGTTTTAACGTGTTGAAGTGATGTGCGCTTGGAAAAATTGGAAATCAAAATGCGACCATTTATTTGTTATCGATAATAACAAAACGAGATAGACAAAAAAATAATTATGATATGAATTTAAAATTCCAACATTGAATGCACTTTTCTATTACAGCTACCTCACAAGCTCGACTGCACTTTTCTTTGCATATTCTCCTCAGTTCATAAGCAATTTTGAAAAGTTTTCAATAGTTTTAAAAAAAAAACAGAATCATCATATGTAGATGACAACCATCAAAGGGTTGCCACTCTCATAAAAAGAAAATGTTGTTCACAGCCGCCGGGCAGCATGTTCCAGACGGCGCGCGACGACGCCGAGCAGCAGATCTGCGAGAAGCTCGAACGTAACGTGGACGAGTTCCTCGACCTTGAGAACTACGACTGGCTGCTGGGTGAGTGCCTCCACTCCCTTCTCCCTTACCTTCGCCTCTCACCCTCCACCTCACGCCACACACCCCTGCTGTGTCCCATTTCATACCTGTCCGATTATTGAAAATGGGGCAACTCAATTTTTTATTAATTTATTAATAAAACTTAAATGTCGGATCTTCTCGAACCGACAGATTGATAACGTGTCCAAGTGTAGGTATCCTACCTATGGATAAGAAATAAAATGAAATGATGCTCTCTCTTCTATCTGTATTGATATGTCACAGGATCATCATAAAATTCTGATTTTAGTTAAAAACCTAGAATAATGATCAAAGCCACCTAAACTTACTAATGTTGAGAATAAAAGACAGTTCTTGGGTCTTGACACGATTCTCAAGTCTTCGGATTGTCAAATTTGACATTACTTCTGTACATTGTATGTCAAATTTGGCAGACAAAAGACTTGAGAATCGTCTCAAGACCCAGTAACTGTCTTTGAATCTCAGCATAACATAACCTGACTTAACCTAACTGACTTGGGGTTTGATCAAACTTCTACTTGGCCATCATGCTTCACCTCCAATACTGTAGCAACGAAGTTGTTCTGACTATGCTGAACGTGTCTGCAAGGTACAGCATCATTTTTGATAAATGTTCTAGGTTAAAAATATGGATTTCATAATTTAGAATGTTTTTGTATTTTTATCGCCTCCTCTGGTTGCAACAGCATTTGTGTTATTGTCTTTCTGTAGACGTCGTTCAAGACACGTTCGACTTCTGACTTTCACGCGATCTATTTGCAGTGGAGCCGACGGGTCACGCGTCCACGTTTGTGACGGACATGCTGAGCTACCTTTCCGGCGTGCTGGCCTCGCTGGAGCAGCTCCCCGAGCGGGCACGGTGAGCCGACAATTGGTCGCTCTTCCCAAAGACAGCTGAGGACGTCACCTCAAATTCGACCTTACCGTTTTCATTAGTTGTTCAGCAACGGTATTCATCCTGTTTTTTCTCGGTTCTCTGTACGAAATGCTGCGTAGAATAAAAGATTTCGACATAGTAAATGGGAGGGAAAATGACATATTACGTTTGCAACCCCCGAACAGAAAATTGCGAGCATGGAGTAATGTAATGTGTAAATAGGCAGATTTCAGTATTTCTGGTAGAGCTGGTTATATTCAGGTAAATGCAGCCTAAATTGTTTATTATTTGATTCTTAATCACATGCAAAACTGCTCAGCAAAGAGTAGCATTGCCCAGTTCTTTACTCAGTGTATTGTTTGTTATTTAGGGTTTTTTCCAAACTAAGCCATTGTGCGTAAGAGGTGACTAAGTAAGTTTTCCTAACTAGTCACTGAAGTCCATTAGGCTATGGACACGACAGGCTAGACGGATTCTAGTGAACTGGGTATCCGTTTCCGTTGGTTGACCACGCTTCCACAGTAGGTGGGTGTTTTTGCTGTCTCCATGCAGCCACGATACGGGGCTGTTTGTTAGATACAGATAAAAGAGGTCACATACACCATATGTCTGGGAACAATAGTTCCCACCATAATGTTTAAGTTAACCATTTTAAGGTGGCCCAACCCGGCGGGACTAACTAATTCGCGGGCACGGTACAAAACCGTGCTGTCGCGCTCTGGGACCTTCTCTGATTCAAAGAAAAAGACAGGCTCCGTTATGAGGAAGATGCTAAATGTCCACAAAAAAGACAATGTGCATAGTGTATGATTTGGTGAGATTTACGAAAATTTTAATTACAGAACGTCTTATAGCTAAAAGTAAACCACGACCGCTGTAGTCAAAAATCTAACAAAAACCAAATAGATTATAAATCTTGATTAAATAAGCTATGTCTGATGATTAATCTTTTTAAGATGTTCTTACTTTATCATAGCGTAATCCACCTCCAAAGTTATTGTACAAAACGCGCGAAAAATTCGAACTTTCGGACCTAATAACTTAGAAACCAAACACAATTTTACAATGCCAATGGTCATCAGACATCTAGTTTGATCAAATAAAGCTATCTTGAGCAAAATTTGGGATCTCTGACAAGAAATATGGGCGTGATCTTCTTTCCCCGTTTGTATGGGGAGATGAGCGGGATGGGCCACCTTAAGATACAATAATCGAGTTTGTATTTGCTTACCTTAAAACTGAATTAATGTTCACCAACGTAAAAACAATGCCCTATTCTTTTTCTTGTATTTTTCATACTAAATTTCACAAGAATTGGTTGAGAATTGCGACCTGTAGAGGAGCACACCTTTACGCCGAACAGATATGCGAAAGCATTTTTGCCCAAGCTGTAACGAAGATGATTCGCTCGGTCAATTGTGCGTGAGGCGATTAGTGAAGGATTGGATAGCCACTCTAATTTGGCTCTTTTTATTATTACTTTCCTCATTCCATAGCGCCGCATCGAATCGTAATGTCTCTTCGCAGCGCGGCGGCGGCGCGAGCCGCGACGGCTCGCATCGCGTCGCGCCTGCGCGGCCTGCTGCTGGACGGCGAGGTTGGCGGCGGCGGTGGTGGCGGCGGCGGGGGAGGCGGCGGCGCGCGGCCGGTGTCGGCGGGCGCGCTGCACCAGCTGGACCTGGACGTGATCCAGTGCGAGCAGTTCGCCGCCTCCGACCCCGTGCCCGGCCTGAGGGAGGGCGAGCTGCTGGAGCACTTCGCCGGACTGCGGTTGGTCTCCTCGAACTTGTTGAGACGGATTTATTGTTTTACGTTTACGGATAAACAGTGGTCAGCTTACTTGTTTAGCTCGACGTTTCGTCCAGTCAGATGTCAACTGTCCAGTTAGTTGACATCGGACTGGACGTAGCCTCTGAGGTCCTGCAGGTCGCGTCGCGAATCCTGATGATGTCCACAGCATGGTGGACGAAACGTCGAACTAAATAAGTAAGCTGAACACTGTTTATCCGTAAACGTAAAATAAAATTTCACACCAATTCGAAGATCCGCCCTTGATAGAGCAGGATGTTATGACAAAAAGGAGTATTTGGTGCAAAATGTATCGAATTATCCCACCTGAACGTGATGCAGTGCGAGTGCTGTGTCGGTCGTGCCTCATATAATTAAGCAACTTAGCGCCTTCGGGAATGCGGTTTGGCTAACAATGTCAGTGGCAAGACTGAGTTTCTCTACAAACATAACATGGTAAAGACTAGTGTGGTGTGTCAAACCGGTCAGGAGTGTGGTTACATTAACTCTATGTATTAGACCTTCCATGGATAACCTGATCATCTTCTTGTTTGAAGGACTTGCGAGAAAAATATACAGTCACTGCCTATTTTAGTCCATTGCTTGTAGCATTGATTTATAATTACTTACTGGCGTAAGTAGATGGCCCACCGCCATAGTGACGGAAGTTGCATAACAATGTGCGTGAAGCAAGCCGGCCCTCTATTTCAATAAACGTTGAACTAAGATGGTAACTTCTATTTAATCGATCAAAACAAAAAGAGAGTTTGTACCAAGAGATGGCGCAGCTATCAGGCTCACTGCTTTAAATCTATTTAAAAGTCGTTTGATTTTATGGGTTGTCAAAAAATTTGTTTATCGATTCAAAATTGTATATTTTCCAACTTGGAAATAAAATTTTATTATTAATCTATGAATAAATCCTATGTTTGTACAGCGCTATCTATTGGCTATTACGCTAGTTCTAGGTACAAAAGTGGCGCCATCCTATTTTCATAGCCGTAAATGAGCGGCTCGTAGCCTGTAGGTCTCTTTTCTCTACTAGGTTTTAAGGGTTTGAGCTCGCCTTGGTTGGTACCATCGCATTGGTCGAAGCGGCAATAAAAAATTGTCCATGTTTACCATCCAGTTCAATATAGCCATGCTCATAAAAGAAAGGTCCTCGCATAGCACCTAATTCCTTCGGGAATGTGTAGTTTTGTGGTATTAGCCATCAATGTCAGGTTGCATAAAAAAATATAATTTTGCAAGTAAATATATTACAGCGCCATCTATTGCATTGAGCTGATGCTCGTAGGAGTTTGGTTAGGAACTGTGTTCCAGCAATCATCGATATACCGAAACCCTTCGGCATTGACCTATTGGTGAAACATCTAGGTATTCATTCATCTATGCCTTCAGCTTGGCTAAGGGGACACAATTGTGTTCTAACAGCGATGGCAGTGATCAGTTGTGGCCTCTGTGCGCACCGCAGGCAACTGCTGAACCTGGTGACGGGGTGGGACTGGTCGGCGTACCTGCACGACGTCGGCTCGGCGGGCGGCGCGTACGCGCTGGTGTCGCCGCGCGACGCGTGCGCGCTGCTCGAGCGGCTGCGCGAGGCCGAGCAGCGCTCCTCCGTGTTCTCGCTGCTCAAGAAGACGGAGCGCGACCGCAGGAAGCTGCTGGACACGGTGCTCCGGCAGCTGAGGCAGCTGCAGGAGCAGCCGGGCGGCGGCGGCTAGGGGGACACGAGGTGGACCTCTAAGCACCATCCAGCTGCAAAGTATTAGTCGAGAAGTTTAATTTCTAAGCTGCAACTAAATTTAATAAATATGTAATGAAAATGTGTGGCTTATTGTGTTTAGAAAGATACACAAATGTAAATATAGTTTTAATTATGTGTAGGCAATGGTGTTATGGATGTATTTTATTGGTTACGTTATAGCTGTATTTAAGCAACCAACATCTACTTAAAAGCATTGTTGAATCGTTGAGGCTGGCCATGGTTCGAATTCCATGTAAAGCATATATTCCTTTCCTTGCTAGGTCCTGTCCGGTTTGGTGCAAACATTTATAGTAGCAAAAAAAGTAAATGTTATGTGCAATATAAAGAAGGTCCTGTTGTTGCACCTAATATAACAGTAAGCATGCTATTGACCATCCATTTTCACTCCATAAAAAATAATTTGAAAAATAAGTGGAAAAATTGTGGTTTGAATATTTAGGATTTGAACCTGCGACCCTTGGATTAGATGTCTGCTGCTCTAACCGTTGAGCTATCCCGGTAATTATGTCGGCCAATGAGGTTATTCCTTATTTTCTAATCGATAAAATGCTTCCCTATTTACTATTAGTTGGTGCTGATATTGTGTATTAATCCTACAATAAGGTATTTCGACTGTAAAGATTGAGATATTATCAGATTGAGATAACTGCTGTCGATAGCAAAGCCGATTGTGGTACGAATCGCACTATAGACAGCCGGGATATATTTTACAATGTGATTCCCGAAAGAAAGAATTTGTTACACATAGTTGGAGAATGGTTTTTATTATGTTCGTAAATGCTGATTAGGGAAGAAAACTCAAAGATTATTGTAGATGTCGCATGAGCGACCTCACCTTGAAAACGTCAAAACTGTCATTTCTGTTGAGTTTGATTTACGAGTTTTTGAGTGAAAGAATTACTCCATGATGCAGTTAGAATAAGGTTTAGAGCAAAAGAAAAGCTTTTGTTTGTCTTCAAACAAATTTAAATGTCATTGACCAGCACAAAGTATGAAACGAAATATTATAGGTTATGTTTTTGTGATATTTTCTTTCCCAAGTCTTATTTTGATATGCATAATTAAGATCAATTATTTTCGGAATAACATGGAGAAAACTTAGTCATTTCAATTCCACAGATTGAGTAAAAAAAATATTCAAATCTATTCTGTTTGATTTTGTATGGTATCTGACAGCTTTGACAGATCTTTTAGGTGAGCTCGCTTAGATGCCACCTGTCGCGATAAATAAGCAGTTTTCTTCCCCATTTATAAAGCAGACTGTTGTAAATAGTATTCCTTGAGACAAATATTTAAAAAAGTGGTTAAATGGCACTGTATGTAGAAATATTATATACATTTAATACATAAAATAATAGTTTCATTATCAGTGTGCAAATATAGGATTCCTTCATAGATATGTGCAAGTTACATATAAAAGTATATGCAAGTAAAAAACTACGGACATCATCCAAGTTTAAAAACGTGATTCTCCACATTAAGTGACATCACATAATCTACTTACTAACTTATATTTGAGTTGATAGTACTTTGCATCAAACATTACGATGCTTCTTTACACCAGAACAATACAATTTAGATTATACTTTATTAAGTATTTATTAAGGATAACATGTCATATGGTAGTGAATAGATTGCTCTTCACTCATATAGGTATATTATGCAGAGATAATAGAGCCCTTCGCGGTACGATCACAGCACACTTTCGCTTTCTCTACAGACATCTTATCATACATGCTCGACGATTACAGGTGCTAAGTAGCTGACCTTTACGAAGTACCATTCCATAGATCTGTTAATGGTACGTTCTCGCTTCTGATCTATAATTTTGCCACGTCCTTCTTTCCTCACCAATCACTCTATGTACCTAAACCAATATTCACACATAGGCCCAGACGCAGGACAATACCTTTCCCTTCCAATCGCCAGCAGCGGTGCGCAGTAACCAAATCCGATACAATTTTGTCTAGATGCAGCTGTTGGCGCTTAAAAGGGAAACAAATCATCTCACGCAGCCCGGGGGCAGTTAGCCTTTTTAAATGTTCGTCACTATATCTGATTTCAGTTGACAATGCTCTCTAACTCGGCTATTGTGGAACTCGTTTGGGACACTATAAAACAGGTAATTTTATAGTAGTTGAAACAACCATATTCAGCCAATCTCTGCTGGATCGGCCTTTAAAAAAAATTATGTCCTGTATTTTAAGAAAGAAAGCTGTAAAAAAGCGACTAGAAGATATATTCAGAGTGGGCGGCTAACTTTGATACGCGGCTTATGCCCGGACTAAACCGTTTTTTGTATGCTTACTCCGGTGCTAATCTCATATTAAGTTTTGACAAGTTCAAGTCCATACAAATGTATATTTTTTTACAATCTCTACTAAGAACATACTCCGCGGTCGTATGGGGTAGAGCCCGTCAGAGTAGATGTCGAACCTCTTTTAAAAACCACTATTCTAAAATTACCGTTTTAAATTCTCTTGTACGCACGTTAGAATATTGCTCAAGCCTTTGGGATCCATTTTTCGAAATACATGCTAAAACGATCGAATACATTCAAAAACGTTTTCTATTTTTCCTCACTGCTTGCGAAAAAACACTGCCTGTGTTGAAGTCCTAAAATGATAGATTGATATTTTCTAAATTAAACTATTTGTCCAATAGAAGGAAGATAGCAGGCCAAATGTTCCTCTTCATAATTGTTAATGGAGAAAATGATTGCAGCGAAATTTTGCAGAAAATCCACTTCACAGTGCCTCGACCTGTCATCAGGTTAATTAATTTCAAGCCCTTTTTTACTAGCGTGTACAGAATCAAACTAGGCCATAACAGTATTATACCACGGATTTGTAGAGATTACAATGTACTTTTAAAAAAATATGACCTAGACTTATTGCAAGTGACCTTCAATCTTACAAATAAAAACTTTAAGAAATTTTGACCACAGATTTGAAACATACTAAGCCTGGTTTTCACCAAGTGCTGATTTATTTTTATCGACATTTAAAGAGATTTTATTACTAAAGCGCTGATTAGCTTGTACGGGTATTTATTGCAAGCTGCTAACAAAGGCCCTTAATGTGTGGCGATTAAGCTAATCAGCAGTAGGTGAAAAAGGCCCTTAGTGTTATTTAATTTTTTTTTGTTTAGCCAAATTGAACTTAATTTAAATTAGTCGTTAATTCGTTTAGTTTTATATTTACATACGTTTTTAGGGTTCCGTACCCAAAGGGTGCCAACGGAACCCTATTAATAAGCCTCCCCTGTCCGTCCGTCCGTCTGTCACATGGCTGTATCTAAAGAACCGTAATAGGTAGGCAGCTGAATTTTTTACAGATGGTGTATTTATTTTGCCGCTTTAACAACAAATAAGTAAAATTTAAAAATAATAAAAATTAAAGCTCCCATACAAAAAACTATTTTTTATTAAAATGGTATGGAACTTTTCGTGTGTGAGTCAGACTCGCACTTGGCCGGTTTTTTCTTTTGTTTTAATTGGATGAGATTTCTTTTTTTCTCTTTAACTATAAATAAATACGAAATGTTATCTATTTTTACTTAGTTACATCAGTTGTCTGTGGAGCTAGCATGTTTTTTTAAAATGTTTAGTTACTTTACATAAGACTGGGGGTGAGTTTTATTTCTTTATTTCAAATTATACCCATGGTAGATGCTCGCTCGACCCCATTGTGGCTGCTTAGCTAAAACCAATTTAAGGATCTTCCGAACCATACAATGTTTTTTTTACACAGAACGCAAAACGTATTGCACTTTAAGGCACGAATTCGTCAAAAATATTAAATATAGCCTTACTAGTTGCAGCGAAAACATATTCCCAATTTCAGGTTTAATGATTTCGTTGTAATTGCCGATTAGAAGTTTTACATGGTTAGATGGCGCTGTTAAATAAAAATCGTATTTAAATAAATTGTAACAAAACCAATAATCCTGAAATTGTGAAATTGTTTTCGCTGCAAGTAATATGACTATATTAAACTTTTATTATTAATTCGTGGCTTAAAGTGCAATACTTTTTGCGTTATGTGTGCAAACAACTTTGTATGGGTCGGAACAGCCTTAAGCATGTTGTGTTTGCCTATTATTGGGCTGATTCCCGTAACCGAAATTGTAACATATGTTATTACTAGTGTATTGTGTAAAGTCTGTTGGCAATCCTGATATATAAAATAAAAATAAAATAAAATAGTTGTTCGCAGCTATTTCTGCTGTAAGAAGTTATAAGCTGTAACTGTTGGCGAGCATTTACAATTAGGAACTTATTGCCCAATACCTCATAATGATATCACAAATGCTAGGTTTTTTATAATTTGTTTTATGACATCAAATACAACTTAGGGCCGAGTGCACGCAAGCACAAAAAATCAAAATCAACGTCAACGTATGATTAAACACGTCACTTTGAATGGACAGTATGGAAGCAACTCCGTGCAGTCCGACGGCTACACTGAACTGGATGGAAAACACGGATAATTTTTCATCGCCGCTTCTTCTTTACATCCAATGCGATGGTACCAACCTGGGCGGGCTTAAACCCTGCCACCTAGTAGGGAAAGGGGACCTACAGTGTTAACTGGAATCCGAACCACGTGCAGCCTCAACGGTTGATTCAGTACCCAGCCGTGCTGAGATGTGCTTCACCCAGCTTATCGAGTCGCAGGGCGACGCACCAGTGGGCTACCGACGTTTAGTTGAATAACATGTCCTTTGACAGCAGTACACGGGGTAAACCATCCCAGGTGTACGGGCCACAAGAAAACTGATGACAGACAGATATTTTTGGATGTCCATTAATAGTGAGGTAAATAAATGGAGCAAGGCATGCGTATCTTGTCAGAGATCCAAAGTACAGCGACATACGGTCGCGTCGCTAGGTGCATTCGCGAGTGTTGGACGATTCAGTCCTCTACACATCGACATAATTGGCCCTTTTCCGCCCTGTGAAGATAAAAATCCGTTGCGTAGTTTTAAAGATTTAAGCATACATAGGGATATAGGGACAGAGAAAGCGACTTTGTTTTATACTATGTAGTGATAATGATAGTCATAGTGATAGTGATAGTGATGATGTTATTGTGATATTTTCTTTCCTACGACTTGTTGTTATTAGCATAATTTTGAACAAGTAATTTTCAGAATAATAACGAGAAAATTTAGTCATTTTAATTACGTAGATTGAGTAAACAAAATTTTAAAATCTATTCTATTTTATTTTGTACGGTATCTATATGACAGGTTTGACAGATCTTTTAGGTAAGCGCGCTTAGACGCCACCTGTTGTCGTGGTAAATAAGCAGTTTTCTTTCCCATTCAAATAAACGTACCCACCGGACGGAAATAAAATCAACTTTTAAGGCTGTCGTGAAGTCACAGGAAATCTAAGATTTTAAAATTTTAGAAAATGCATTCTTTCTCCATTGGCCAAGGCACGATTTTGCACGGCGACTACCATTAAAATAGCAAAAATCGTCTTCCAGGCCCTAACGTTTGCCAGATTTTAATCCATTTTTTTTTATCATTTGTGAAAGCTTCATTGTATGAAACATCTTTTAAATGTAATATTAGCCAATATTTTCCAATCTAAAAGGTACATTAAAGAAATGATAGTCTAGACTATATAGACTTTATAGACTAGTGGCGCGGGGACTGGCCTAGCGTACCAGAGGCCCGGGTTCGATACCAACTTGCACCACTGTCTTTCTCTTTCAGAGTTCCATAAGTGCATTTCGTCACGAATGCGAGCTGCTCCATGGTTCGGAATCCATGTAAAACTGTAGGTCCCCTTCCCCTACTAGGTGGTAGGGTTTAAGCCCGCCCGGGTTGGTACCATCGCATTGGATGAAAAGATGGTCGAAGCGGCAATGAAAAATTGTCCGTGTTTTCCATCCAGTTCAATGTAGCCGTGCCCATAAAGGGAAGGTCCTGGCATGGCACCTAATTCCTTCGGGAATGTGGTGTATTGGGCTAATATCATAACGGTAGTTGTGTGGTATTAGCCATCCATGTCAGGTCGCATAAAAAAAAATACAGACATAGATTTTAGAATCCCAAATTTTAAAATCGTAGTAAAACATCCAAGAGCATGGAAATAGTTATCGCCCACAGTATGGGGAATTGATAGGGTAACGACTCTCTTAAAACAACGCTATAGTAAAGTAAGTAACATGCAAAGTGTAATAATATAAGTAGTTTTCTTCACCACTCGGTAATACTGTGATATTCACCTTGAAATACATTTAGTACTGCTGTGTACAATTTTGTTTAGCTGCATACATTTAGTGTCGGCGACTTTTATTGTTTATTTAAGGTTCTTTTATTTAAAGCGTGGTTCTGTTTATACAATCAATTCATAAATTAACTTGATTTGGGCCAACACAAGTCTAGTTCCATCTAATCACGACGCATTTTTAAGTATGTTTCTTCCTATGTTTTTGTACAGTCACGTAATTTCATGTGAATACAGAAAAATTTAGTCACTTTCGTCATATCTACGTCTACAGAATAAAAGAGACTTTCGAATTTAGGAAGGCACGCACCGCACTTCGTACCCCGAGCTCTCGCCCGAGCGTTGGTCAGCCACATTGTAATTGCGCACATTGCACTTGGCCGGTGTCACAATATTCCAATTAATGAAACAAGTGGACTGACACGTTAGCACATAGCACATAGCACATAGCATAGAAGTTATAATACTAACGATAGCATCGCGCAGTCAATACGGTCGTTTAATTTCACGAGGTCGTGACGAGTTCGACATTTCGCGCACGTTTAGGTTTTTTGCAGACTGAAAGAACGTTTTAAGGTGGCCCAACCCGCTCATCTCCCCATACAAAAGGGGAAAGAAGATCACGCCTATATTTCTTCATAGATCCAAAATAGCTTTATTTGATTGAACTAGATGTCTGATGACCACTAGCATTGTAAAATTGTGTTTGGTTTCCATGTTATAACGTCCGAAAGTTCGGATTTTTCGCGCGTTTTATACAATAACTTTGGAGGTGGATTACGCAATGATAAAGTAAGAACATCTTAAAAAGATTAGTCATCAGACATAGCCTTTTTAATCAAGATTTACATCCTATTTGGTTTTTGTTAGATTTTTTACTACAGCGGTCGTGGTTTACTTTTAGCTATAAGTCGTTTTGAAATAAAAAATTTCGTAAATGTTACCAAATCATACACTATCCACATTGTCTTTTTTGTGGACAGGTTGCATCTTCCTCATCACGGAGCCTGTCTTATTCTTAGAAACAGAGAAGGTCCCAGAGCGCAACAGCACGGTTTTGTACCGTGCCCGCAAATGAGTTGAGGCCGCCGGGTTGGGCCACCTTAAATGACTCAAATCATGGAAAACTAAGGCGCAACAAGTTGCATGCGTCATGAAAACCCACGCTGTGTGACTCAATGAAATTACATTTTAGAGGGTAATTGTATTGAATACGCAAAAGCCAAGTAGCATTGTGATGATAATGCATGTAATAAACGGACTGACTTACGTACGAAATCTATAAACCCAGACCATCGTCTGAATAGTTATACAGAGTTTAAGAACTGAATAGTTCTCCTTCTCTAGAATTCTCTCTCTCAGAGTTTTTTTTTATGTGACTGGACATGGATGGCTAACACCACCTGTCATGGTATTAGCCCAACACACCACATGGGAACTAGGTGCCATGCCAGGACCTTCCTTATATTGCACGGCTACATTGAACTGGATGGAAAACACGGACAATTTTCATTGCCGCTTCGACCATCGTTCATCCAATGCGATGGTACCAACCCGGGCGGGATTAACCCTACCACCTGGTAAGTAAGGAAGGGGACCTACAGTTTAACGTGGAATCCGAACCACGGCCAGCCTCTCTCAACGATCGAATGGTCACCCATCCAAGACCAGACCGGACCCAGCGTTGCTTAACTTCGGAGAGCGATCGCCGAAGTGTCGCGCCACTGGGCCACTGAGGATAATAATAAGGCTATTATTACTCTGAGGTTACACTAAATCGCCTGTCCATGGATTTTTTATCTGTGTAGAAATATGAAATAATATGTGTTGAAAATATGTCTCTCCACAAATAAAAAATCCATAGACGGGCGATTTAGTGTACCCCTCAAATGCCTGCTCTATTAAATTTTGCAATCCTGCGGAATCGATGATCTTAGCAATATTTCGAAAAGTGACTTGTAACTTGTATAAGCCCCGATTGCACGAAGCGACGGCCGAGTTAATCAATGTTCAAACACGTCACTTTTAGTGAACTGCATTGAGTTCCGTCCATACATAGTGACGTGTTTAATCATACGTTGACGTTGATTTTATTGTTGTCCTTTCGTGCGCTCGGCCCTAAGCCCTTACTTAATAATAATAATAATAATCTCGAAAAATCCCGTGTCAAAATAACACACGAGACTTTTCTGCAAAAATAGTGAATATTATACGTTATGGTTTGTAAACAATGGCGACGCAACGTTCGCTATTTATAGTAATCGAGAGTAACGAATGTTGTGGCAGTGTAAGACTTGAACAGTGCCATCTATTGAGTGTTTAATTCGGAGATTAGCAACAGTATTCAGAGTGGGCGGACCCTCCCTCCTCAGTAGGGCGGGCAACTTTGATACGGGTGTAAATAGCATTTTGTATGGTTAGTCCGGTGCTAGTCCGCGTACTAAATTTTTACAGTTCACTTTGAATACGACTGATTTGGTTTCTCCAACGTGGGTCGGTGAGTGAAAATAATTGTAAAATACCTAATAGCAGCCTTACCTAGGGCCGAGTGCACGAAAGGCCACAAAATAAAAATCAACGTCAACATACAATTAAACACGTCACTTTGTATGGGCATTATAGAAGGATCTTGATGTGTTTCACAAACAGTGACGTGTTTGAACATTGATTAACTCACCCGTCTCTTCGTGCAATTCGGGCCTAGACTGTTATTACAGGTAAACTATCTAATAACACGTTATTGGTAAAAAAATCACGTTCCCCTTTCTAAATTTTTTTTATCATACGGTTTTTGAAACGCCGGACTTTCTTATGGTTAGTCCGGTGCTAATCTCTTACTAAGTTTTGAGAGGTTCTGTCGGAATGCGACTGTTATAATTTACAGAATAGTAGAGGAAAATTAAGCTGGAAATGTTTAGGGTTACGAGTTACTTATCATTCAGCCCTCATAATTTCGCCATGCCCGCCGCCGTTTGTCTGCCTGAAAAACTCCTTTATTAATTAAATAAAGTAAACCACTTAAGAATTGCAATTTTACTGCTATAAATCATCCTAAAAACTTTTATACGTGGGAACAACGCGGATATGAGCATTCCAAAATATGCGAAGTGGGTACGCTGCTTGAGAAGACAAATAAGTTGATTGAATGTGCATATATATAATACGTATATACAAATAATTGGCGAAGGTTCCTTACTTGGGAAGGACGTAACAGAAAATTTTCCAGAATTTTCCAATTCATAGTAAAAAAATAATGTGGAGGGAGACACTTTTTACTACTGACTTACATATATCTCCTCCTCAAAGGCTTATGTGTGTTCGGTTTTTTTTCATCCCTAACGTATGGCGTGCCACCTGTATTTTTTCCCTATTTACACGCTCTAACAGCTCTATTCAGAGTGGGCGGACCAAATTTAATCCCCCGGACTTAACCGGTTTTTGTATAGTTAGTCCGGTGCTAATCTCGTACAAAGTTTTGTCAGGTGCTCTTCCGGAGCTCTCGCCCGAGCGTTGGTCAGCCACATTGTAATTGCGCACATTGCACTTGGCCGGTGTCACAATATTCCAATTAATGAAACAAGTGGACTGACACGTTAGCACATAGCACATAGCACATAGCATAGAAGTTATAATACTAACGATAGCATCGCGCAGTCAATACGGTCGTTTAATTTCACGAGGTCGTGACGAGTTCGACATTTCGCGCACGTTTAGGTTTTTTGCAGACTGAAAGAACTTTAAAATGACTCAAATCATGGAAAACTAAGGCGCAACAAGTTGCATGCGTCATGAAAACCCACGCTGTGTGACTCAATGAAATTACATTTTAGAGGGTAATTGTATTGAATACGCAAAAGCCAAGTAGCATTGCGATGATAATGCATGTAATAAACGGACTGACTTACGTACGAAATCTATAAACCCAGACCATCGTCTGAATAGTTATACAGAGTTTGAGAACTGAATAGTTCTCCTTCTCTGGAATTCGAAACTGTACGCAAAGGACAAAACATATAATAACTACTCAGACGATGATCTTGGTTTATTAGCAGTAACAGGGTCAGACTTCCTCATGCATTCGCAACAATATACATGGCGTGTACCAGGCGCACACGCGCGGCGAAGAGTTTCGACTCACCGAGGTCGTGCATGCGGTGCTGCTGGTCCTTCTGGGTGGAGAGCGGCGGCGGAGAAGATTACTACGGATCAAGGTACCTAGGTCGAGTAGGTATAGCTGCATACCGTCAGCCGACAAATAAATTTGGAATCGTAAAAACTCGAACGGTCAGCTGGCACACGGCCTGCAATGGCCAAATCGAGCGAGTCCATCGGGGCACAAAAGCAGCCTTAATGGCAAAATGCACGAACGCCGAGTGGGCCCGCGAATTACCACTAATTTTGCTGGGATTGAGATCGGCCGATAAAGAGGATATCGGGTTTAGTCCAGCACAAATGACCTACGGAGCGTCTCTGAGGCTGCCAGGAGATTTTTCTGTACCGAGCAGGTCACAAAGTTTAGACGCTGACTATGTACAACGCCTAACCACCACACTAGAATCGCTGAACCCATCTCCCAGAACGGCCCACGGTGAAAAGAAAACGTTCGTTCACAGCGATCTGCGTACGTGCTCGCACGTGTTCATCAGAAACGAAATAAAACGATCCTTCTCGGCTCCCTACCAAGGTCCGTACAGGGTATTGAAGAGGCAAGACAAATATTTCGACATTGAGCTACCGAACAGGAACACGCGAGTGACAATAGACCGAGCAATACACCATCGAGCCAGAAAAGCGACCCCCCTACCCAGTCCCCCAACGGACAAGTCCCGACCACGAGGAGACACCGCAATCGAGAGTTGACACCCTGCTGGTACAAACCTTGACGAAAACGGGGGACCGCGAGGCGAGCACACAAGCACCGACGTCAACTGGAACCACACGAGCAGGGAGACTAATCAAACCACCAGTGGGACGTCCGTGGGCGCCCAAAAAGTGGCGGCTGATACCGCGATAAATAGGTTACGTAGGAAGTGATATCAGTGGTGCGGGCTGGCGTGAACGACGTTACTCTGCGCAGCTCGCACATTAGATTAAGAATAGTGGTGACAGTGGGAGAGCCCGAACTGTAAGCAAGCATAGTTTTTTTTTAAAAAGGAAGGGGTTGATGTGGCGGTCCGCAATCTGCCGACGCGACATTTCCTACCCCGCGCCGCCGCCTCCGCGCCGCGGCAGTGGGTCCGAGGCAGCCGCGCCGCGCACATGCATTCCACCTCGTTGTACAATATAAATGTGTCAATATAGTGAAATCATATAAATAACCTAGTTTCCGTTATCATGGTACGAAATGCAACTAAACGTCAGATTTAATCACCTTCTTGCCTGTTCACCTGTCGAGGTTACTTGCCATGGTAACCCCCCATATAACAATTAATCACCGTCGGTCAATATTGGGTGAATGAGATCGGTTGGACCTATGAAGATTAAAGGGAGTCTGTGCATCCATGCAGATGGCGCCAGTCGGTCGTAGTTATTTTTGCTACTACCTCCCAACAATAGAAAGCTACTAACTATAGCTATGTTGGAGAGCACTCTAAGCAGAGCAGCACTGTGTGTGCACAGATTCTGTGGCAGAGCCTCAATTACGAGTTACAAACAACTTATTATCATCGATTTAGCCGGTTTGAACCATTGAATAGAGCAGGCATTTGTGGGTTGCACTCTCAGAGTTTTTTTTATGTGACTGGACATGGATGGCTAACACCACCTGTCATGGTATTAGCCCAACACACCACATGGGAACTAGGTGCCATGCCAGGACCTTCCTTATATTGCACGGCTACATTGAACTGGATGGAAAACACGGACAATTTTCATTGCCGCTTCGACCATCGTTCATCCAATGCGATGGTACCAACCCGGGCGGGATTAACCCTACCACCTAGTAAGTAAGGAAGGGGACCTACAGTTTAACGTGGAATCCGAACCACGGCCAGCCTCTCTCAACGGTCGAATGGTCACCCATCCAAGACCAGACCGGACCCAGCGTTGCTTAACTTCGGAGAGCGATCGCCGAAGTGTCGCGCAACTGGGCCACTGAGGATAATAATAAGACTATTATTACTCTGAGGTTACACTTAATCGCCTGTCCATGGATTTTTTATCTGTGTAGAAATATGAAATAATATGTGTCGAAAATATGTCTCTCCACAAATAAAAAATCCATAGACGGGCGATTTAGTGTACCCCTCAAATGCCTGCTCTATTAAATTTTGCAATCCTGCGGAATCGATGATCTTAGCAATATTTCGATAAGTGCCCAACAAGCAAAATAATCCTATAATTATAGCTTATAAGCACAGAAATCCTTATAAAACTCTTATAGATACATAGGTGTAGAGCCCCTTAGAATAGCATTATTTATAATAGAATTCCACAAGGGTTGATAGACTCAAGAGCATTCATTTTAATATGTAAATCTTATAGTTTGCTATGAGGCTAAATTATTAGACAGTTATAGGACTAATTGCCTTATTAGAGCATGTCGTAAGACTAAATATTATTTTAAAAACTACCGAGCCTATATTAACATTTGGTAAGGGTACTTGATTTTATTACATACTTCGCTAAGTTTACTATAAGATCATGGTCCTATAAAAGCATTATCTAGAATATGTATGAGATCGCGGCGTTTTAGTCTTACTCAGAAATCTTACAGAACTAATAGCACTGATTTAAAACTTTAAAAGTGTCAACAAACCTAAAAAGTACTACACCAACAACTTTATAAGTATAAAGTCAGTCATATTGTAAAGATATTCTTCCAAGCATTGAAGATAATCCATAAACACGTTTATAATGGATATTTATTTAAAAGTACACCACTACTTTTAAATTGTTTACATTTTGTAACAGATTAAAAGTTGCCAATAGGGAAATCATCGAGCCTGTTACTTCAGTTCTATCAAGAAGCAAGTCGAGTGGAGAGGAATCACATGAGGGTTTCGTTGTCGAAATAAAATTCACGTCTATCTACTATGACAGTAGGTTAAAACCGGTTTGATTAAATACGAGAGTGATGACAAAAACACAGATTAGGAAAAATCGCGATTTTCTTAAACATATACAAAGCTGGGCCATAAATTTTATGGCACAGATTTTGAACAGAATAATAAATCGAGTTCTACTCAAATATACACGTACTTGGTTAAAAAGCACCAAAGAGGCAGTGCTGTTTACACTGTCGGCTCCAAGAATATATTAAAACAACGCCTTAAGAGGATAATGAGGTGGTTGAATTCGAGCTCGTCCCTGTTTTCTCAGTCAAATAAAAAAATATGTTTCTGAAATTTTGCACAGTAAATAAACGAACGGAAAACTACATTTTGATTTTTTGATAACTTAACTTATCAAAAATTTTCATACAAATCTTTAGAGGCTTCTAGAATTCCTAATAAATGTAATATTCGTTTAAATTATTATTTCAAAAGAACCCTAATTGTATCAATATGGCGGTGAGATCGTTTTCTTTAAGATTACAATAAGTATTAGTGTGTTTATAATAACCTTAAAAACCTCTTAGCGAAGATAAAAATAAAAAATGGCGACCCACAAACGGAAATTGATAAAATAATATTTTCACAACAACTATAAAACGTTCGATTTCTTGAGGGGCGTTAAGAAATTAACATAAAACATGGTATACATTTACAGCAAAAAATGTTTCCCCGCGGTTTCAAGCAATAAACTAAGAACTAAGTTAGCCATGTTCAGTATTATGACATTATATTCATAACACCTAATCACCAAATCTCAATAAGTGTGTTAAGTAGAATATAAAATTCCGTCAAAATGCGAAATCAAAACAACACCAAATTGTTTTTTTTTTTCGTCAAGGCAATGATTTGACTTATAAATAATAACAAGCATATTACCAGCACATTACAAACAATAACGCTTTGATAAAATACTGGCGCGAGATACTTATAAAAACACTATTACTTGCATTATGCATTATTGATATAGCAATTATACTTTTTCAGTGGTGTTATAAGTATGTTATATGACTAAAAAACATTCCGTAAGCTATGTATAAGATCGTTATAACGTCGAATGCTTCTATAAAGTGCGCCCAAATCCAGGCTTGTAGCATGCTACAAATACCTTACAAGTATTTAAATAATTAGTCTTGAGATAGTTATAAGAACTGATTTTGCTAGTTGGGTGACTTGTAACTCGTATAAGCCCCGATTGCACGAAGCGACGGCCGAGTTAATCAATGTTCAAACACGTCACTTTTAGTGAACTGCATTGAGTTCCGTCCATACATAGTGACGTGTTTAAACATACGTTGACGTTGATTTTATTGTGTTGTCCTTTCGTGCGCTTGGCCCTAAGCCCTTACTTAATAATAATAATAATAATCTCGAAAAATCCCGTGTCAAAATAACACACGAGACTTGCAAAAACAGTGAATATTGTAGCAGGCCATCTGCAACATTCTTCTAAAGTTATGGTTTCGACGCAACGTTCGCTATTTATAGTAATCGAGAGTAACGAATGTTGTGGCAGTGTAAGACTTGAACAGTGCCATCTATTGAGTGTTTAATTCGGAGATTAGCAACAGTATTCAGAGTGGGCGGACCCTCCCTCCTCAGTAGGGCGGGCAACTTTGATAAGGGTGTAAATAGCATTTTGTATGGTTAGTCCGGTGCTAGTCCGCGTACTAAATTTTTACAGTTCACTTTGAATACGACTGATTTGGTTTCTCCAACGTGGGTCGAAACGTGAATCAAAATAATTGTAAAATACCGAATAGCAGCCTTACCTAGGGCCGAGTGCACGAAAGGCCAAAAAATCAAAATCAACGTCAACATACAATTAAGGCTCCGTATGTCGCTAGAAAAATTTCCGATTTCCCCACCGCAGCTCCGCTAGACGCGGTGGCGCCCTGAATCTTAGGATCAAACATAAATTAGAAATTGTTATAGCGACACCTATACGCCTTCGCTGTAACTTAGTTCCGTTCGGAAGTTTCATCGCTTCTCCCGTTGCACAGATGGCGCGCAAATTAAATATTTGCGTAGTTTCTGCGCTATACACACCTTTTACACGTTTTTTTCGCAAATGTATGCCTATGCCAAAGAAATATTTAATAAGATCGTTTTTAGGGTTATGTATTAGTATTTTTTAGTATGATATGTTGAGGTCAGTCCATCCGCTATGTAACCTTTTTGTCCTTGAATATTCAATATGTTTTCTGTAAAATGTTGGAAATGTATGATTGGATGGATGGGCGGATAATGAGGAGTTCAAGTTCCATACAATGGCTCGTGCCTGTTTCCCGAGTCAAATTAGGGCCATGTAAGCTAGCAACGAATGACTTTGAGCATTTCACATTGCGTTATCACATTCTATAATATGACTTTTAATTTCGGATAGCGGTTAGCAGACCGCGTGGCTCAGCGTGATAAAGCGATAGACTATTCGTAGCGCTCATGGTTGCACGGATGAAGTGGGTTCAAATCCCGAGATCGAATAACTTTTTTTTACGACTTTTTTTTTTTAAAAGATCTCTTTAATAAAAAATACTCGTGAGGTGCTAATTTTTTCTTCCAGGTTCACCCCCCGGGAGCGGTGTGCGTATTCATTAGAGAACCCTGTATAGGTACCAATGCACACATGGTTAGGATATAGAGTGAATGAGCGACGAAAGAATGCCGAGATAAATTTACAAAGTGGAAGTGAATGTAATTATTGTCGCGGCTGGGCGGCGACGACGCGGTGGTGGCGCCCCTCATATTTTCATGACTTGGTTACCATGGTAAATTCATTCGCTGGGTGAACGGGCAAGATTCAGTGGACTTGGCCGAATAGGTAACGCGTCATTTACAGTTAGCATCGTACGAAATGCAACTAAACATCAGATTTGATCACTCACTTCGTATCAGAAATGTTTGGCATCAGGTAAGTAGGTAACTAGGTCCTAGTGGTAAGAAAATTGGGTTAGTGGTCACGGTCGGGTCAACGCACCGTAAATGACCTATTTTTGATGGCGTGAAACTTTATAGTGGACTTTGATTAGAGTTAGTGCACTTTGATATATTATTTTCATGGACACAATTACATGCATAGTTTCTTGGCAAAAGTTGCTTTACGTTTTTTGCAAATAAAATTTAACAAAAAAATCACATAGCTACTTTCTTAGTAAAATATGTTCTATTTCAGATACTGAATTAACAATATAAGTTCAGTAAAACTTTCATGCCCTTTGGGTCCCTTTGAGTTAAATTTTTGCCAGAAAAGATAGCCTATCCGATAGTCTAGACTAGACTCTCTCTATACCAAATTTTATCAAAATTGGTTCAGCGGTGTAGGCGTAAAATCGTAAAAGATAGACAGACAGAGACATATTTTGTTTTCATCATGCTTGTCAAAGTTTTAAATCATTATTGTTGTATTTCTACACAATTTTTCATTTAAAACATGAAATTTCTGAGCACCGTCAAGTGTTTATCCCTTTCCTTCTCTAGTCAAATTCCTATCGCCATTTCGGTAGCCTCAGTCCACGGAGATGCGAACGCTTCTTAGGCTGAGATAAATAGTTGTAACAGAATAACGAAAAGTAGTACTTTGTGACGTCACTTTGACACATTTCGTTTGGACGAAATCTCAAAGTAATGCAATGTGACGTCACAAAGTACTACTTTTCGTTAGTCTTAGTTTCTGTTACGACTATTTATCTCAGCCTTAGATTTCTTCCGTAGTTCGTGATCGCGATCTTGATCTAATCGGTAAAATGGGTCGAAATTCGGCCAAAAGGAAACATGCTTCACAAATCGCTCGGGAGAGAAATGAAAATTATTGGTAAGTAGAGCTGCATACATTTATTCAATAAAAATGCATGTATTTTGGTAGAATAGATTTAGAGTTTGTTTGACTCTGATGATCTTCCCTTCTTGAACTAACCAAATATATTTACATACATGTTTCAGACCAACTAAGGTAATATTTACTTGTTACGAGTATTTTTGACAGTAAATCGTGTTGAAATGTTATGTAATAATTGTATGTCTTTAATGGATAAGAAATAACCTTTATCTCATTCTTTTTAGGGTTCCGTACCCAAAGGCCGCTATAACAACAAATAGGTAAGATTAAGAAATAATTAAAATTAAAGGGGGTCCCCATACAAAAACCGTTTTTTTTGTATACCTTTTTTACGATGGTACGGAACCCTTCGTGTGCGAGTCCGACTCGCACTTGGCCAGTTTTTTAAAGATTTTATGTATCCATGTCCAATAGTCGCAGGTACTATTCTAATGATATTTGTTTTCGTTCAGGAAACGTAGAAAAGAACATCAGCGTGGAGAAGCAACACAATCTGACGGTGAAGATGAAATGTAAGCAAGCAAAAAAAAACTAAATAAAAGTTTTTATGATTAGCATACACGATTTATTACAAATCTGTTTTATACGTACTCGACGCATTCAAGCGCCCCACGCCAGGCGCGACTTTGGCAAGTGGAAGCATCGTTTACACTGACTCGAACAAGAGCCTTACCTAGGGCCGAGTGCACGAAAGCCACAAAATAAAAATCAACGTCAACATACAATTAAACACGTCACTTTGTATGGGCATTATAGAAGGATCTTGATGTGTTTCACAAACAGTGACGTGTTTGAACTTTGATTAACTCACCCGTCTCTTCGTGCAATTGGGGCCTAGACTGTTATTACAGGTAAACTATCTAATAACACGTTATTGGTAAAAAAATCACGTTCCCCTTTCTAAAATTTTTTTATCATACGGTTTTTGAAACGCCGGACTTTCTTATGGTTAGTCCGGTGCTAATCTCTTACTAAGTTTTGAGAGGTTCTGTCGGAATGCGACTGTTATAATTTACAGAATAGTAGAGGAAAATTAAGCTGGAAATGTTTAGGGTTACGAGTTACTTATCATTCAGCCCTCATAATTTCGCTATGCCCGCCGCCGTCTGTCTGCCTGAAAAACTCCTTTATTAATAAAATAAAGTAAACCACTTAAGAATTGCAATTTTACTGCTATAAATCATCCTAAAAACTTTTATACGTGGGAACAACGCGGATATGAGCATTCCAAAATATGCGAAGTGGGTACGCTGCTTGAGAAGACAAATAAGTTGATTGAATGTACATATATATAATACGTATATACAAATAATTGGCGAAGGTTCCTTACTTGGGAAGGACGTAACAGAACATTTTCCAGAATTTTCCAATTCATAGTAAAAAAATAATGTGGAGGGAGACACTTTTTACTACTGACTTACATATATCTCCTCCTCAAAGGCTTATGTGTGTTCGGTTTTTTTGTCGTATTCAGAGAGAACCTGCCAAAACTTAGTACGAGGTTAGCACGGGACCACAACCGGACAGCCCGTATCCAGACTTTTGGTTCGAGGGGGGGGGGGGACAAACATTGAAACAGCCATGTGACCTGTGTAAAAATCGCTGTAATTACTGTACTATATTTTTTAATAACTTAAAGAAGTACCGTCCGTAGTTTAGTCACACACTTATAAGTATTTTAAATTTATATATAAGTATTTTACATAAACATTATTTAAGTATTTTTTTACATTGTATTTGTCACGTTTAGGTTTTGTTTCAGTCAGATTTCGGGGGGGGGGGGGGGGATAAAATCCCAACTATCCCCCCCCCTGGATACGTGCCTGCACCGGACTAACTATACAAAAACCGGTTTAGTCCGGAGGATTGTCGGCCCACTCTGAATAGAGCTGTGAAACTTTTAGAGATAGGAAACCGTTAGGGCCCGGCAGACGAGTTCGCATAGTGCCTTGGCCAATCGACAAAGAAATATTTCTTCTAATTTCAAAATCTCAGAGCCCCTCTACTTTCACGAGAGTCTTAAGGCGCTAGGACTAGCCAACTACTCGCGCCATACAAATGCACTTTTTAACAAATGTAATAATATGTAGTGAAACGCTTCAGCAAATCCAAATAGAACTCCAGACTGATAATGGATTGTTAATATTTTTGTATTCCATCATTTATTTAAATAATAAAAAAAATAAAAAAGTTGATTTTTCTCATTAGAAATCTGAAAGTAATTCAATTTCTAGATATAAACAAAAACAGCATATATGCATAAACAAAAAATTCCATTTGCTTTTAGATTTCTACATTTAGTCAAAAAAGTTCGGAAATGGACACCGTTTCCGCAATGTATTTTGTATAGAAAAAGGAAACATACATTAACGAAAATAATTCGATTCCTAGACAAGGAATCATATATTGTAAGAATGACACTTATAATCGTCAGACTTAGTTAGTTAACTTGGGGTGCCTCGTCTAACTTTGCGATTTGGCTAGTACCAGGCCCTTAAGGGGGTGTATGCGTACCTCAAAGTAGATGGCGCCACAGTCGTTCGTAAACAGTTACAAATGTAGGAGCTCAGCGACTTCTCCGAACTCTTTGGTTACAAACTATAACTGTATCGGCGACTACATTGAGAAGTTATTTTTGTATCGAATTATTAAAATGGCTTTTGTGAGCTAATTATGAGGCACAGGGCACTATTTGTAAATAGCAACTTGTATAGCGCCCGAGGGAGAAAACATGCTTCGCCACCGCCTCCTCTTCATAGCCACTGTCTTCATGCTCACTATAGCGTTATTATATTTTTAGGGTTCCGTAACCAAAGGGTGCCAACGGAACCCTCTTACTAAGCCTCCGCTGTCCGTCCGTCCGTCCGTCTATCCGTCCGTCTGTCACAGGGCTGTATCTCATGAACCGTAATAGATAAGCAGCTGACATTTTCACAGAGTATGTATTTATTTTGCCGCTATAACCACAAATAGGTCAAATTAAAAAAAAAATTGTTTTTTGTGTTAAATCTTGATCTTTAATGGGAACGGAACCCTTCATGTGCGAGTCCGACTCGCACTTGTCCGGTTTTATTCTTGAAGCGCACACCTCTGCCACAAGACAATAAAATCCAACGCGAGTAAAGCCGTGAACACTATATATATTATAGTTTGGTTATGGTTGGTATCAGAATCTGTTGTGCACTCCAAATTACAAACATATAGGTGGTAGGTACCGTACCTACTTACCAGGTGTAGATATAAGTACTTTCTACTGGTACCCTAGTACCCTAGCTATGTGTTAATGGTGTTTGTTTAGTTCGTGACTTTAGACACGTGATAGAGCACCGATTGCAATCTTATCAGGCGAAATCTGTCCATGACGTTCGGTGGCTTTTGCATTGACCTACATAGGTCATTCCCCGCCTTGTCTCGAGAAATTCGCTAATACCTTCTTGTATTAGAAAAGTGGGGAGGACTTGGGCTAAAATTTAGCCCAAGTCCTTCCCTCCTTTTTGGGCTTAGTAATATGGGTTCCGTTTTCACCCTTCGGGTACGGAACCCTATTACTAAGCCTCCGCTGTCCGTCCGTCCGTCTGTCACAGGGCTGTATCTCATCAACCGTAATACCTTTTTTGTGTTAAATTTTGTACGATCTTGGTTACAATCTTGGAACCCTTCGTGTGCGAGTCCGACTCGCACTAGGCCGGTTTTGATCGCACTGCGAATTACGCACATTATATGATGTGATGAAGTAACGATGCTCGATATGTGATGTGTCGTTGCGAACTCTGAGTGCGGTTGGGTTCTCGATGGGTGACCATTTTCAACCTTTGAAGCTGGCCGTGGTTCGGATTCCACGTAAAACTGCAGGACCCGTTCCTTACTTACTATGTGGTAGGGATAATGCCGCCTGGGTTGGTACCATAGCATTGAATGAACGATGGTCGAATAGGCAATGAAAATTGTCCGTGTTTTTCATCCAGTTCAATGTAGCCGAGCAATATAAGGTAGGTCCTGGCATGCCACCTAGTTCCCATGTGGTGTGTTATGTTTGCTATTAGCCATCCATGTCCAGCTGCATAAAAAAAAAAGAATCCTGCCACTGTTATTGCGGCTGGCAGGCAGGAGTGCCACTGTCGAGGCTCGATTGCAGGAATCGAGGGCTGAGTTAATCAACATGTCACTTTTAGTGAACTGCATGGAGTTGACTCAGCAACCTTCCATACTATCCATAAAAGTGACGTATTCAATCATACGTTGACATAGATGTTGATTTTGTGCTATTTCGTGCACTCGGCACCAAGTGATGGATTTGAATCGTTGCCACGATTTCGGTCGACACGACACGTTTTAAAAAATGCGGGTAATAAAAGTGAAAATGTGATAAGCTCAACATTGATGTCTTCGGTTGTGTCCAACTATTTATTTATTGCGCAAACATGAGAGTAGGTACAGTCGAACAAAGAGTTTAGGATACACATCCGGTTGAATGAAAAGATGAACAGTCAAAATACTTTGACTTTTGGAAACAATTATAGTATTGAGCATAGATTCAAACATAGTTGAGGATGTCTACTAGCTAAACAACTGAATCAGAGGTTATGTTTAAACACCATTCACTTTTACGTTTAACCGGAAGTGTATTCTTTAACCTTTGGTTGACTGTATAGGCCTTGTAGGTAATAAGGCAACTGCGAAGGGTTACAACACGATTTTCCATCATTTCTGAAGATAACTATTCCCATGCTCCTTGACATCTTTGATGCTCGCATATCGCCAAACCGCCTAGAACCAGCGCCGTCAGCCGAACCCTGCTGGTGATCTCAAATATGTATTTTATGAATTATGCATTAAAAGTTTTGTCTGCGCATAATTCAGCAAAATGGCATCAACATTTATCGTTTACATTGACCTCAAGAACAGTTTCTCGAATGTATCCAATCCAAAGCGGACCAAATCAGTGAACACACATCGAGTCTTGCTGCTATAGCGTGTCACAAATGGCGCTAAATCGAGCACGGTCCACCATTGCCAACACTCCGGTTTTAGAATAATATGGACAGATACAGGTACACAATACTTACTCATTGACTGGATCTGCAAAATGTAGCGAAATCTGACGTATCCAACCGGTGGCTGGCCGACCCATTGACCCTCTTTTATAATCCTTACTTCACGCAGCGCTTGCGCAGGTATTGGAACTTATATAGTGTAGCTAGCTACTGACTTACACGTGACTCTGGATACTTCGACTAAAGATTGTACGAATTGTAGATCGAGCGAATAAACGACACAATCCCATGTTTTTTTAAATGTGTGTTAAGGTGGGCCTTTCCGCTCAACTCCCCATACAGACGTGGAAAGAAGACTATGCGCATACAAACCATTGTTTAAGTAAACAGGATCTAATTTTAATATTTTCAAACCCTAGCCTCCGCGTCTCCCACCGACAAATACGCCTTTACGGAGCATGGACTATTCCGAAATGTCCGGATGGAAAACACTCGAATAATCGTAAATTTTTTTTGCATTTTATCTGGTTTCATTTCATTTCATTTATTTACACTTTTTTGGCTTAATAAGTTACGTCAAAAACTTATAGAACCGTGGATTCTATCAACCAGTAAAGAAGAATTCGTTAAGAAACTTTACTGGTTTGAATTGATTGAATTGGTGCGAATTGAACTCTTGTTTTCTCTTTCCAAGTAGACACACTGAATCGCGCACGCAGTCGTCATTACTATCGGCTCGTCTCATAGCGTTTGCCCCTTCAGGCTAAACACTCGGCAACTCATTTGCCGGGAGTGTCCATTCCTTTTTAACGATCTTTGTAATAACATGCGGCCTTGCGAAAAAGGCATCCGTACGAAATAAGGTCACCGAAGACAGCACAACCGCTGTCGACTTGTCCGGCAGGCTTCTTCCGTTTGACTTCGTGACCTCAAATGTTCCTTTTGTTATTTCTATGACGCACTAGCCAACCATTATGATAGACTAATTAAGGTGGGCTCGTAAACATCAGAAAATCACGCAACCCAGTTCAAATCCTCGCCCCGTTTATGCGCCACATCTTTCTCTTTCTGAGTTGGATAAGTGCATTCCGTCACGAATGCGAGCTGTTTCATAATTTGTGTTCTACATCGATTTAAATGTAGCCGTACTAATAAAGGGAAAATCCAGGCAAGGCACTTAAATCCTTCAGGAATGTGAAGTGGTGGGCTGATATCATGACTGGGTGGTATTAACCATCCATGTCCCGTTCCAAAAATATCCTCCGCGTTTTACGTGGAATCCGAACCTCGCCAGCATAAACGGTCGAAGGGCACGCCATTCAGAACCCGACCGCGCCCAGTTTTATTTATCCTCGAACATCGAACGCTGAGTCGTCGCACCACTAGGATACGTAGTTTGACATGTCGTCTCAAGGGGGGGGGGGGGGGGGGTGGGAGTCAGCTGCACCTCACTGCTCCCCCCTGGCGACCCCCCTATACCTCCCGGCCACGACTGTACTCATAACGTGAGTTCAAATATTCGTATCGGCGCAAGTGACCGAGTTAAAGTGACAACAATAACTGGTTGAAACAATCAGGTCGTTCTCCAAGATTTACGGAGAATGTCGCTCCCATACCTTACAGAACGTGCCAAAAGTTCGCCTACGCCGCCGCCGATTGAGAAACAAATAAGTCTACTTTTATTTCTGAAGGTTTTCTTCTTATCACGCGTTGGCGAGCACGGCTCGGACCATTAATAAACCGATCAATTAGGAAAACGTCCAGTATTTACTTACCTACACACGACCAAACCAACAATTTGTTTTAAGAGCTAAACTGGATCTAGATGACAAATATCACACCTGCTTTCATGATACTAGCGCATTGCCACACATTCCCAAAATGGCAGGCATGGCAGGGCACATCCTTAACAGGACAACGGCTGTTTTGAACTGGACGGTAACACGCCGCACAGGGCCGGATAATCCATGTCGAGGCCCCGAGGCAATGCGATTCTCGGGGCCCCCTTTACCCTATCTTCTTGCCACCTGCTAATAAAGACACTGCTGAGGTCAATGCCACTTGATTTTTTTTTTCTCGGGTTGTCCGGTGAGGGGCCCCTGGGCAGTTGCCCACAATGCCTAATGGATAATCCGGCCCTGCCCACGTAGACGGTAAACACCATTAGCTCACCGCAACTGGAGACGGATGGCTAATACCCATTATTATGATATTAGCCTAACCTACCACATTCCGGAAGGAATTGGGTGCCATGCAAATACTTTCACGCTACATTGAACTGGATTGAAAACCGGGAAACGTCTCATTGTCATTTCGACCATATTTCACTCAATGCTGTAAAACTCACCATCGTTATTGCGTCAGGGCTTTATCACTTTTAGTTGCAGCACAGAAGGGAAAAGGAAGGAGAAGTGTCATGTGGGCGTTATATTTAGTACAACTGTTGTTCCAGAATGTCGTTCTGGATTATTAATCTTTGGTTCCGGTATTTAACATGGTAATTTACGATAGAGCATGCTAAACATTGGAGATGACTGAATGGCAAGTGTGGGCGGGCCGCGGTGACCGATTACCCCATCGTACTGACGTCGTCGAGCTGTCCACAGCATCATTCCAGAGGCCTACCGGCCGGGAGTTACCTATTTTATCCAAAAAATACCTGCGAAGGCAGGGATTTCAGTTTTTTAAGTGGCAGAAATTGGAAGGCAAAGTTATTGCTTTTCGGACACGGAAGGCTAATCTAATTGCCGTACCAAAGATAAAAAAAGAGTCCAGAGACCATTAATCTAAGGCCTTCTGTGTCACATCACTGATATCGATGACGGCTTTTATAGCAGAGAATACTTGTAATACTAACACATTATTGTATAAGCAACTTTGTTAGTTAAGTAATTTATATTTTTAATTGATTTCCTGATGGGTTTTCTTTTTGTTCTAGTTCTTTGCCACCACAAATTGTTTGACGAACAAAAATCCAGTAAAATTTCTTTGAGATTCCGCAAAGAAATCTTTACTGAGGTGCATTAAATATTAATTCAATTTTATTTTTGCAAATCTAATGAATGAATTTTCTCGAGGTGACGGCAACTGTGAACTGAAATGTATCAGTTAGAATGGTACAAAATGCTAACGTGAAAACTAAACGTCAGATTTGCCTGTTCACTGTTGCCTGTCACTCACTTGCCTGTTCACCCGGGGAATGAGTCTGCGATGTCTTGACCTACTAATATACAACTCATAGAAAATCTACGAGCCCTAAGGCGTTACTTGCTATACGGTTGCAACTATTATTAACCATGAATAATTATATATAGGTATAAATAAAATATACCATACTACATGCAAATGAATAGCTACACATTTATGCAAATCGAGACAGTCAATAACTTGGTTTGTATAGCTTGTAATAATGTATTTTTGTCTAAGTGTTTGTCACAATCAATTTTTTCGATTAAAATCGATGTCCCGCCAGTTTGAATACTGTGCTCAGGAATATTTTCGTCGAGAAAACCGGTTGTCAAACGCTATGAAACCGGTTTTCTTCGCTGAAAGGTTCCAGATTCCTGAACACGGAATTCCAAGAAAATGCTTACAGGAAAGTACGATGTAACCCTCATTAGGGAGTGAAATAAATATGTAATTATTTAAAACTCGGTTAAAAATTAAGATGCACATCTAGGGTCTCATTCATTCACCATTGTTAGTGAACGACCTTGAGGTATTCCAGAATTTACTGACCCTTCAACTCCGAAGGAATATAGGTTCACTATCTGTGATTTTCTTATGTACCACGGAGCTGAATAACGCCATTCCTCCGTCCTCTTCTTACCATCGGACAGGGGTACACATCAATCATCCAACAACAACAATCATCTAGATCATTGTCATAGGTTCGGTAAACTGTGAAATGCACTGCAGGGATGCCGAGGTGTTTCCCTCAAAAAGTAGAGGTCTCTGCTCATGCACCTGGCTGGCCGGAATACATTTCGAAAGCATCGTTGTCGGAAACCTTTTAGGGGAGTGCCAGGCGTACGCCATTTGCCACGATTTATAAGCATTAAAATAATGATGATCTACACAATATACCAGTAGGCATAAAAATCGACAACCATGCATACAAAATAGGAAAATACGTCTTTTGATTCGATTTGATACGACTGAGAAAATCTCCATTTACGTTGATACCCGTGTTGTCCCATTCAAGCGTCTTGAACACATCTTCCAATGCGTTTGTGAAGAGCTTGGGTGAGATCACATCCCCCTGCCTTACGCCTTTACCAAGGAGGATGGGTTGGGTATTTTCATGGAGCCTCACAGTCATCGTCGCGGACCGATACAGATTTCGGAGTACCTCGATGTAGCGGTGGTCGATTCTGCATCTCAGAAGGGAGTTTTCGACGGCCCATTTTTCAACTGAGTTGAACGCCTTCTCGTAGTCCACGAAAGCTAGGAAGAGCGGCTTGTTGTACTCCTCGCATTTCTGCACCACTTGTCTCACAGTAAATATGTGATCCATTGTGCCGTATCCTTTCCTGAACCCAGCTTGCTCACGAGGCTGGTACTGATCCAGCCTCTGTGTCAGCCGACTCGTGATGACTCTTGAAAAGACCTTATACACGTGGCTTAGAAGTGAGATAGGTCGATAGTTTTTCAACTTCGCCCTATCCCCATTCTTGTGAAACAGGACAACGACACTATTTCGCCATGCAGCCGGAACGACACCATTTTCGAGAACTGCATTGAACAGTGTTTGCAGTTCCTTCAAGATGGGTCTCCCGCCAGCCTTTAGCAGTTCCGTCGTTATCCCGTCCTCACCTGGAGCCTTGTGTTTTTTGAGTCCTTTCAAAGCAGCCTTTATCTCATAGACACTAATCTCCGGTAGATCCTCGGTGTAGTGTCTAGTGAGCGGCGCACGCCTATCAGAGTCGACTGGTTTGCTTGGGCTCGGGGCAGGAATTGCTGAGGAGTACATTTCGCCATAAAATTCTTCCACCGCCTCAAGTATATCCGGCTTTCTTGCAGTGACAACCCCATCCGCTCGCTCGAGTTTTGAAATTTGGTTAGCGCCGGTAGAGAAAGCACGGGCAAACACTTTACTGCCTCGATTTTCCTCTATAACGCGCTCCACCAACTTCATGTTCTCTCGGCGAATATCACGGCGAATGGACTTGCTGATGTTCTTGTTGAGGTTCCTGTGTACTACACTACTCCGGATCTCCGATTTCATGTCTCGTCGTGTTTCCAGGAGCCTCAACGTCTCTGCGGATAACTTGCTGCGGTTTGCCTGTGGACTTTTGCTGAAGTGCTTTTCTGCAGTGTCCGTTAGTGCGGATACGAAGCCCGTATATGCCTTGTCGATGTTGGCATCCTCATCGCGTGGCACCAAGCTAAAGGCATCCTCGAGTTTGGCTTCGAAAATTTCGAGCATCTCGTCTGGTATGTTTAGCTTGGCCAGTGGTTTGTGGATGAGTTTGCGCCGTTCCATCTTAAGATTTAGCTTCAACGTACCACGCACTAGTCGGTGATCGCTGCGGTTGAGGACAGTTACATCTATACACGATGGCTTACTGTCCGTCAGTATGTAGTCGATCTCGTTTCTCGTGCAACCATCAGGGCTGGCCCACCGCTGGTCCATCTCCTCTTTTCCTTTTTCAAGAAAAAGGTATTCATGGCGTGGAGCTGGTTAGCTTCGAGATAGTTGACCAACATCTGGCCGCGTCGATTCTTGACACCGATACCGTATGGACCTACTGCTCTGTCTCCACTCAAAGGTTTGCCCAATTTGGCATTGAAATCTCCCATCACGTACTGGAAGTGAGATTTATTGGTTTCTAAGGCTCTCGATACGTCCTCGTAGAACTGCTCCACCTCGTCGTCAGCGTGCGAACTCGTGGGAGCGTATACCTGCACCACCTTCAGCTGATAACGCTTATTCAGCCTGATGATGATGTAGGCCACTCTGTCCGACACGCTGTCGATTTCGATGATGCTGTTCACGAGGCTTCGCCTCACCATAAATCCCACTCCACCTTCCGATTTTTGGTTTAATAAGAATAAGATAAGATAAGTTTAAGATAAGAAGATACATTTGTAAAACACGTCGGGTATTTCCCCCTAGCATGCGCGTATCTCGATCGTATATCTCTTGCCTCCGATATCGGCCGATCGATATTAATTCAGGGTGTGTTGTGAGGATTTTTCGCGCATTGCAAATGAGTTCTTATAGCGTGGCAGTAGATCGCATGAGACAAAATTGAGTCATATGGTCTGCCCACGCGCTTTCAATCAGGCTTATGCGCATGAAGACAATGCCCACGGACAGGGAGTCAACCGGCTCAAACTCGCACAGAATATGCGAAAAACTTTTACAAATTATTTATGTATTTTAATTGATGTTATTTATTTAAGATCTATGGAAAGCCTGCAGCCAAAACATTTGTACAATGGAAAGGGATCAAAAAACCAATAAGGCCAATTACAGGATATCACTTATAGCAACAGAATAACCTTATTGTTTAATTGGAGAATACAATACAACAGAAAAATGTTAAATCACACACTTCGGTATTCTTTTTCTTGCCTTTTATTGTTTATTGTTTATTCATTATCCATAGACAGTACACTGCACTCGGATTTGTCATATTTTATCATTTTATCATTAGCCAGTTCGACATTCCCAGCGAAAAAGAACTGGCAAGAAACTCCGCCGGTTTTTTTTTAACGTCCACTTAATGTAAGTTTACAAAAGTATAAAGTATAAACAATTAATATCATATGCAACAGTTCATGACAAATATCAGTTTATTTGTAAAGACTATGCCCGCCATCTAACATGTTGCCAATTGGAGCAAGCCAGTCCCCACAAACAGCACCCGTTCACGAGCATCACGCCGGGCTCAGCCATCTCCTCTGTCAACCATATTTTAGGGAAAGAGGAGACCCGAACCTGGCGTCGCGGCAAGCATAGACCTTAAAGCGAGGCACTACTCCAGGCAATACTATTATTTCTCTCATGAACTACTACAGTGACCTCTAAACAAAGAGTCAAAATACATAATACATTATTATTCTAACAGCTAAAAAAAATATTTAATATTAACCCTTTAAATGCTACCACCTACAGAAAATGAAGAGTACAATGGTTTGAGAGCAACTTTCAGAGTGGGCAGACTAACTATGGTCACACGCCGACAGACCGAAAGGTTTGGCGTGTAGTACAACATAATGCAATCATGTATGTTTCTAAAATATGAAAATAAACGCCATTTTGTGGCAATGAATTAAAAATAACTTTAATCCGCCGGACTAAACCGGTGGGTTATTCCGGTGCTAATCTGGTACTAAATTTTGACAGGTGCTCTCTTGACAGTGAGAGTCGTATTCAGAGAACACCTGGCAAAACTCTGTCCAGTCGGAGCGATAAAAGTTAGTTCGCCCACTCTGAATACAGCTGCTAGCGTTTAAACACACATATTTCAAAAGTAAAGAAGAACGGTAATGGTCATCCAAGTATGTAACTCGTGGTCTTCGACCTGAGGCTTGGGTGTGCATGGGTGACCCATAGAAGCTTGGTGTGCCCTTTCAACTTACCGATATAAATGATAGTACAGTAGCGCATTTTCATTTCGCTACACCGACAAATTCGACCTTGGTCTTCAGGAAAATTCTTTCTCTTTCCGGTGTAACGACATGAAACTCGTGAATATACACCGAATTTTATTACGACTGTATCAATAAACCATTATCCTGCACATAATTCCTCACCATCACGCACTTTGGCCTTTGATGCACCTTGGTAAAGTCGTTGGGATTTTCGGCGGGCGGTTCCCATCATTGTTATCCGTTTTCTGATTCGCCATTCACGGACGAACATCAACTCATACAATGTTTGTTTTGTTTTGTGATCACAGCACACCTCTTTTGCTTAATCTACATACATGCATATGTTCATACATGCTCTACGATTACGGGTGGTCTGTACCAGACCTTTACGAAGAGTCACATCGATTTGGTCTAGGCCGCCCGGGCACGACACTTCCGCTCACTTCTATGGACAATTAATTTATAATATACCTCCCAACCCTTCGGTTTTCCTAAACGACCCTTCTAAAATTAAAATGGCGTAGTGGGCAAGGCAAGTCCCCGCGTGCCTTGCATACCAAAGGTCTGGATTCAAATACTCGCCCCGTCCATGCACCACTTTCTTTCTCTTTCTGGGTTAGAATCCATGGTTCGGAATCCATGTAAAACTATCCCCTTCCCCTAGCCGGTAGTAGGGCTTAAGCCCGCCTGGGTTGGTACCATCGCATTGGATCAAAATATGGTCGAAGCCGCAATTAAACATTTTCCGTCTTTTCCTTTTAGTTCAATGTAGCCGTGCTCATAAAAGGATGGCACCTAATTCCTTCGATGTAATGGGCTAATATCATAACTATGTGTGGTATCAACTATCCATGTCGGGTTGTATGAAAAAAAATTGCCATTCAATATTTAAAATTGATACCTCAATATGTATAGATTTTTTTTTCCAATTTGCTCATTTCTAACAGTCATATTCAGAGCCAACGGTCAAAATTTAGTACGCTGACTAGCACCTGACTAAGCATAAAAAATGTAATTTAATCCCCATATTAAAGTTAGTCCGCCCACTCTGAATGTTACACACACACTGTTAGAGTATACGTCGTTATATTTTATTCTATGGCATTATTGATGAAGTTCGATGAACTTTTTGGTGATTTGATGTCCTGGGCGATCTCAATACGTTACGTAGGTACCTCATTGTCAAATAAAATAATGTACTCTAAATTATGTGCACTAATTATTTAAGCCTCAATATGACATCTCGATCAATCTACTACTGAATGCAGTAATAATATGCTCTAGCAGCTAGTGGCACAGTACAATACAAGCAGTGGAGTACCTCGATTTTGTAGGAGCCAAATGACGACACCTAAATATCACTATTGTCATATGACTAATCACTATCATCGCCGGGTTCAGCATGAGCCTACTTAATACACATAGGGGGTTCCAAAATTCTCTAATTCAATAGACATAGGATACATAGGACCGTGCACAAAACTCGCTAAATACTTCTTATTTTCGCTGTTACTATGACATTTCTAACCAGCGCCATCTTTCGTGCATTGGCCAGAACTAGTTACACCTTTATTAAACTAAGCAATATTCTAAATGTTGCCTAGGCAGGTATGATGAAAACGTTAAATTTTAACCATATATTAAGTAATATCATTGTAAATAATTGTTTTTATTTATTTTCATTGGTTTGTATTTGTGAATGCAAATGTGAATTGCAACGCCACCTGTTGATTTTTATTATCACTATACAACACATTTATGACGGTAGCAATCTTTCCCTACTATCATTTTCAATCAACGAGAAGGATGGGAGTAGAAAATTCGACGCGACGAGACGACGACAGACGTACGCGACGACGCGCCGCGACGTGCGAGCGCGACACTCCTCTGTGTGTAGGTACTGTGCTCGGAGTGTTTGATCGTTTTCTTACTGTTTCCTTCTGTCTACTGTGGCAGTTGCGCGTGCGCATGTCGCGGATGCCTACGCGCTCGGGTGCCTCCCAGCAACGCCACCAAACAGCACGCCCTTGAGCTTGTTTCAGCCACTCGTGCTGGCGATAGCGCCGATTCTGCCAGCCCGCTCTACCGGAAGGAATTCTTGGTTGCAAATAGAGGCAATTCGCACTACCGTGTGTTGTAGAAAAGTATTTTTTTTATAAACATTCACTATCATTCCCAAGTTTGGTTTGGAGATATCACCGCGTTGTTCTAGTTGCTTTTACCATATTTTTCAGCGGGCATCTTAATAATAATTATTTATTTATACGTTCTTTAGGGTGCCTTTTGACTATTGACAAAGGTGTTTCACCCAATGGTGTTTTTATGCACACGTAATGAGTGGCGAGCCCATTGTTTATCATCTAGTTATTTGCTAAAATGCCTACTGGGTTTCCTCACGATGTTTTCCTTGATCGTAAAACTATAAATCAATTTAGTTTTAATTGGGGCAAAAGTGATGAAACATAATTATTTATTTATATTGCTTACCTTTTAAGGAATATGTTACAACCATTGTTACAACTACAACATGCAAATAACGAAAAAAAATATTCAAAACGTTTTCGTTTACTATTATTTTCATTTCCGTTTTCTTTAGTCCACCAGAAAGAAGGCTTTTCTTTCCCTTCTATTGTTATGGAATATTTTTTTCTTGTATCCGATGTGCATTTTTATAGAAAATGTAAGTAATTTTATGACTCGGAAACCACTTGCTACTGGTGCTTAAATAAAGGCAAGGCCCTGGCACCTAGTTCTGTCTGGATATCGGTGCGATGCTGAATGTACATATGTAATTTTACATGGATGGCTAATACCACACAACTGACGTCACGATATTAGCCCGATACACTATATTCGCAAAGGAATTAGGTACCTTCCCTTCATGAGCAAGGCTACACTGAACTGGATGGAAAACACGGACAATTTTTCATAGCCCCTTCGACCTTAGTTTCATCCAATGCGGTGGTACCAACCCAACCTAACCTTACCTAGTAGGGGAAGGAGCCCAACAGTTTTACATGGGTTTAGAACCATGGACCAGCTCGCATTCGTAACGAAATCCACTAGTCCAACTCAGAAAGAGAAATTAAGTGGTGCATAACCGGGACGATGATTTGAACCCATAACAGGCAATTCCTCTACCCCCTACACCACGAGCTGTACCATAAAAAGTATAGTGGTTATGGTGCTGTCTCTACAACAAACACAAAAACAACAATCGTTGTTATTAATATTATGTCTGCCTACAGAACCAATACGGTAAAAATAAAATTTCTTATTTAGTTATTTTTACCGTATTGGTTCTGTAAGCAGACATAATATAAAAAGTATAGACTGTGTGTGGATTTTACTGATAAAAATAATCATTAATTAAGAAAACATGTCCGGTTCGGACACGCATGCGCCCCGGCCCGGCTGCATTACCAATGTGCAGCCCGCAAGATCTATAAACCTACTCTGCGCGAGAGTTGTAGTTTGCGCAGACTTAATGTCGCACTCGGACATATTGAAGCCGTTGCAGTCACTTCTTTTACCTGCAACCTGAGAACATTCTTCATTCCGGAATGACGTCGTATCTGTATCTGCATTTTTTTATGTTTTTTTTTCAGTAGATAAATCTATAACTGGCTTTATTTTTTATTTATTGTTTATGTACAACTATTAAATGCTCTATGCTGTTGATTTCAATGTAATAGTACTTTAGCAGGAGGTTGTAACATATATTTTTAAACTACATAACTATCGCCCGTTTCGGTTACTTACACTATATAAATATACCCAATGTAACGGAAAGGATTTCAGGTAGGTAGGTGGTGAAAACAGGGGTATGACGACACACTAAAATATGTTTATTTTTGCCTCATTCATGCGAAATCATGTTATCTACGTGTGTACTGAAAGGATTACTTCTTCTTAATACGTTACTTTGGTAATTTATTGTCAGTTCTGTCCCAGTCAAGGCATAAAGTCTGGTCACATTCACATACGGAGTCATACACAACGCGTGCTCCCATTAAATGTTCTGAATTTATGCAACTTGCCGACCGGTCGGCGGCGGCTGCGGACGCGGTGCGGCGCCCGGCGAACAGCCTCCTCTACTAAGGACCCATTCTGGAAAGTTTTTCGATCGATTGATCGAAACAAAGTCGAGTGCCAGACAAAGATTGTGGGCGAGATCATCATTGTATCCTTCGTTCCCTTCGCGGAAGAGGCAGGAAATGCACCCAATGGTAACCAAGGACACATGGACAATTGGTAACAATGGTACCAGGAGTACCAAAATAAAAACCAACCGATCCTCTAAATACTTTATTTATACGGTAAACTATGGAATGCATTCTCTGCCAAGGTATTCAGGTTCAGTTTATTTATTTGCACCATTATATGTCCTGCATTAGACGGCCGGATTCTTCAACAGTGTCTTATTTCTTTTTCTACCGTTTCGATTACCTCTGGAAAAGAAGAACCGATAAGAAATTTCGCCGAGTTTGTCATTGTTATCATTGATATTTCCCCCAAAGTACAACCTGGGTGGGATCTTTCGAACATGGTGCGAAGAGCCACTTGGCCGGCCGGCATAGTTTTCGCGGCCCCAATGCGCAAACCACATAGTAACCTTGCCTAACGTAACCAAACTACGAAGTAGCCTAACCTAACCGTAACCTAAAATACCCATGAAGTAAACTACCGTAACCATGAAGTTACTACAAGTAACAATGTAGAAACATAACCTATAATCAAATGAGTTACCAAAAGTTACTTAACTTAAAGCCCCGTCACGGATCTGAGGTGAATGGAGATTCTCCATTCGAGGGATCGAGTTTGACAAGGTTTCGCACGGTAGCCACGCAACGACACCTGCGTACGGTCGAGACCGAAAGTGCTCTCGCTGTAATATATTCCGGGAGGTCACGACATTTTTGGTCACGATAATGTAAATGGCTGAATCTGGGTTCACATGCTAGAGACCAGCCCTCTGATGCTAAATATCTCGGGCTGAGATAAATAGTCGTAACAGAAACTGAGACTAACGAAAAGTAGTACTTTGTGACGTCATTTTGACACATTTTGTGTAGACGAAATGTCAAAGTAATGCAAAGTGACGTCACAAAGTACTACTTTTCGTTAGTCTTAGTTTATGTTACGATTATTTATCTCAGCCTCGGTATGCCTGCGTCAAGTGGTTCTCTTAGCTAGATTGGCTATACAAAATAGACGTCGGTATGTACCTATTGATGAAAATACTGATTGTATAGATATATTGATACCTATTAATTACACAACAATAATTAGTCGGTTAATTAATATACTACTTAAATATACCTAAAGTTATATCTGTAATTTAAACCGCCTATAACTACGAGATGCAACCAAATATTTGTTGAATTTTGGTCTTACTAACCAAGTATGTAGTGATACTTTCATGCTTCGTTATTTGCAGTTATTTACCTTATCATATATATTTGTTTGTCAGGACAACTAGTTTTTAGGAGCCTTATCTAGGTAACGCGATGGCGCAGGCAGACTGACACATTTAGCTTTGGAGGGTTGGTCTTTATCCTGTGAAGCCAGTTTCAGCCTTTTACGTTATCGTTACCATTTTTGTCGCGACCTCCTAGTCTATAACGGAGACAGAAACAGGGCCCTCTGTCTTCGCGGTTGCGTCACAGCCGGCGGCGCGGGCGGTGGCGCGGGCTGCGAAAATTCTGCATTCCGGAATGACGTCGTAATGAACTAGTTTCACGATTTGCTTCGATTTTTATTGCGATATAAAAATTTCGACAGATTTTTTTCACATTAGTCTATGTATGCATGAAGGTTTATAAAAATAACTGCATTTTTAGGATCTATTCAGTTTCTGAAATAAAAACAACGTATTGCTAAGAAAGAAAGTTGAGGTTTTCTTTTTATTTTCCGCTAATTTAATGATAAAATTCCTAGGAATTTGATATTTATGTATGTATAATCAACCATGAAGCAAGGACACATTAATTGAAGAAAGCGCCCAGTAAAAATATACTGCAAGGCTGGACCCGAACCAGCAAAACATCTATTCGCGGGTATTGCGTCTACCAATTTCGCCATCGGCTGTTTGCCCCTAATTTAGAATTCTCCTACTGTCCCTCCTCCCGTAATGAATGCCTCGTCTGCTAATGGATCCGGATATGTTCGGTGAAGATATTAGAATCTAAGGTATACCTTGGTTGAAGTAATATGTATTTAAAATCTAGCTTCACTGCAGAAATCCTCAAGTTAATATACACACCCTCACACATTTCCTCCTTTACTTTCACATGGCCTATTAGGTAAGTAGGTTATTTAATTAAAAGAAGGATTTAGAATTTTTTGGAACTTTAAAATTTATCATATCATTTAATTTTCAACGTTTAGTTCTGAGCACCTAGTCCCACTTGTCACCTAAATTGGCGTTAACGCAAACCGATCGACTAGCGTTTTCAAATGTATGGAGAAATTGAAGCACGCGGGCGTTAAGCGAACTAACATTTGCGAGTCCGAGTTTGATTTGACAGCTTACTCACCGTCGCCGTCAATAGGTCGACTTTGCCGTTTACGCCGACTTCGCGTTTTCATACAAATCAGAAGTCCGAGTTTGAATTTTGACAGCTTGAAGAAGTAAAAACCACAAAATATCTAGTAAAAAATCGTATGGAGTTTGACGTTTTTACGTAACTTCGAAGTTCTGTGAACGCCAATTTAGGTGAGAACTCCTTCTGGGCACTCGTCAATTTTAATTCTTATTTCGTGATTTCGTTCTACACGTACAAACAAGCCCAACACATCCACACCGTCACACAGATCAACAAAGATGAGTAGTTATTTCATAATTACGAGAAATTATTCTTAATGCAATGAATGTTAATAATATACTTACTCGTATGGATAAGTACTGGCCGCCAGCTTTATATAATGATTCATGACTGATTGATATAAGTCGTGATATACCGAGGATATTTATCGATTTTTACACTTAATTCTCACTTGATTTGCACAACAACCTTCTTACAAGAGTGCCCGCATATTCGTATAATTTTAATGTTCCAGTTATAATTAATGTTTTGGCAGGTCGCACCAATAAGTAAAAGTCGAGCAGTGACCTTCTTCCTTTCTAGTATTTTACCTTCTTGTTGCTGATAGACTGCCGCTCTTCATTTTAGATCTATTTGTAAGACCTTTTAATATAAATAGAGAAGAAACAAGAGAAGAGAGAGCGTACTAACAGTGCGTAAGTGAAGTAACATTTAATAATATAGAAAAATAAGTACAGAACATTACGAAAATACAAAAAATAATAGAATGTTGTTTCACTTACGCCCTTATTGAACTGAATGCAATCAGGTGATATGACACCTTGAATAAAATATATATTTAGTTGCAAGGATTGCACAAACATTTTAAACGTTTTATGTAATTTCAAACGAGAACCTATTGAAATCTACATTAAATTTACAAAAATATGCCAAAGCATTGGTCGGTTTAACAAATGAATAAAAAAAAACATGGCATACCTTATAACATTGTGACATTACAGCAATCTAAATTATCTAACAAATGGTCTAAAAGTTCTTAACACGAGTTCTTTAAATAATTAATGAGGACTTTTTTTACCACAAAGCAACACAAAATTATGCGGCATTCTGAAAAAAGCTCAAGTGGTCGTGAAACCGTGAGCTTTTTGCGTTCGATTTGGTGAAGGCGCGTCCTTGCGGGCCGGATGCGGTCTCACCGCGCCGCCGCCGCCGCCGGGGCGGACCCCACGACGGGCCGGCGCCCGCGCGGCCCGCCACTCGCGCACGCGCGCTGCACCGCGCCGAACACCTCAACGCATCCGCTTGACTCACCCCGCGATCGAATCGAACTGAAATGTAAACAAAACACGCTCCACAAATAATCAATAAATCGAGAGAGATGCTGCGCCTTCTGTGCACGCTGTCGCTGCTGGGCGGCGCCCTGGCGGCCGGGGCGGGCGGCGCGCGGCTCGCGTGCTACGTGCAGGGCGGCGCTGCGCCGGCGCACTGCACGCACCTGGTGTACGCGGGCGCCGCGCGCGGGGACAAGCTCGACGCCGCGCTCAAGCCGTACAGGGGGAGCGGCGCCAAGATACTGCTGAGGATCGATGACACCGACAAGGTATGTCGCCCACTTGTTCACTACCATGTTATTTTAAGGTGGCCCAACCCGCTCAACTCCCCATACAAATGGGGAAAGAAGATCACGCCCATATTTCTTATCAGCGATCCCAAATTTTGCTCAAAAGAGCTTTATTTGATCGAACTAGATGTCTGATGACCATTGGCATTGTAAAATTGTGTTTGGTTTCTAAGTTATAAGGGCCGAAAGTTCGAATTTTACGCGCGTTTTATACAATAACTTTGGTGGTCTATTACGCAATGGTTAAGTAAGAAAATCTTAAAAAGATTAGTCATCAGACATAGCTTATTTAATCAAGATTTATAATCTATTTGGTTTTTGTTAGATTTTTGACTACAGCGGTCGTGGTTAACTTTCAGCTATAAGTCGTTTTGAAATCAACATTTTCGTAAATCTTAACAAATCATACACTATGCACGTTGTCTTTTTTGTGGACATGTTGCATCTTCCTCATCACGGAGCCTGTCTTTTTCTTTGAAACAGAGAAGGTCCCAGAGCGCAACAGCACGATTTTGTACAGTGCCCGCGAATGAGTTAGTCCCGCCGGGTTGGGTCACCTTAAGAGGATCATTATCCTGTATGTATATATTATATGGAAATCGATCACCTCATTAGGTGATCGATTTCCATACAATGGCTCGTGCCTGTTTCCTCAGTCAAATATTAAATATTTTTCTGAAATTTTGCACATTAAATAAATCAATTGAGAGCTACGTCCGTACGTTTTGATTTAGTTTTGTTTTGATCTTATATCCATGATATCATGTATCAAAATGTTTTATAGCGTTTATCATGGATGTGAGGAAAAAGGGTAATTTCTAGCGTCTATCTAGTCGTCTATAGTCGTCTAGGAACAATGTCACCCACTTACTTACTAACCCCGCCGGTACAATCATATGTCATCTTAATTTTTTTTATCATATCAATATTTAAGAAAAAAACAGAAATTTATTTTGTCGTCTTCGTGTGTCTTGTTGAATGTTCAATCTTTGCACTCAATGTCTGTAACGCAGATAAAGCGTTACATAAATGCATGTAGGTATAATCTTAAACACTGTGTTAATAGGAGTCATTGATTATGGGAGGAAGGACTGTAGGAGAATTCCAAATCATGGGTATACAGCCGGTTGCGAAATTGGTAGATACAATACCCGCGAATGGTATGTTTTGCTGGTGTTGCAGTATATTCGTAAAGTAGTTTTTTTACTGGGCCCTTTCTTTAATAAATGTGTCCTTGCTTCAAGGTCACATTCCTTGGAATAAGGGACGTACCTGCATTTATGTCACAGTCCTTGGAATAAGGGACGTACTTGCTTAGTACGAAAACGTATATTTACTTAAATATATTTGTTTACTAGGGCCACATGAAAAGTCATGACTGGCCGCATGAAAAGTCATGATTGAATCCTGGAGAAAACCTTTCAACTTGTTACTAGTAGGTGTTGTAAATGTGTTCAAAAATATTCTACTAAAAACGTTGAGAAGACGCACATCACGGCTCTCAGACAATTATCGGTTCGTCCAATTGTCCGATCGAATCGTCACAGAGAACGATTTTAAATTCATAAACAATATTGACCTGCTTTTCTTAAGGGGGAAAAAAGGAATGCGACCTTATTTTCTAAGCGGCTCGCAGCCTAGTGGCGCGGGGACTGGCCTAGCGTACCAGAGGCCTGGGTTCAATTCCGACATGCACCACTGTCTTTCTCTTTCCGAGTTCGTTAAATGCATTTTCTCACGAATTCGAGCTTATTCATGGTTCGGAATCCATGTAAAACTATAGGTCCCTTTCCCCTGCTAGGTGGTAGGGTTTAAGCCCGCCCGGGCTGGTACCATCGCATTGGATGAAAAGATGGTCGAAGCGGCAATGAAAAATTGTCCGTGTTTTCCATCCAGTTCAATGTAGCCGTGCTCATAAAGGGAAGGTCCTGGCATGGCACCTAATTCCTTCGGGATATGGTGTATTGGGCTAATGTCATAACGGTAGTTGTGTGGTATTAGCCATCCATGTCAGGTCGCATAAAAAACAATGTATCCCTTGCAAAATGATGCCGAGCATTAACAGTTACTACATCAGCCACTTAATTACTTAAAACCATTCAATGTCCGTGTGCCGCAGCCATTGAGGTGAAGACTGCCTCCGGTGTCACAACACAAGCCGACATGGGTTGGAATTGAACAAATGGAGAATTTCGTTAGACGATGAATACGCGTTCTTGCGTTTCCGCTCCAGTGTGACGAAAATCTGCATGGGTAGTCAGAGTTCTCACGTAAATCGCCGTTTATGGAACTTCGAAGTTACGTATAAACGTCGAACCCATACAAGTATTATTACTTATTCTGTGGTTTCACTTTTTTGTATGTAACTGGACATGGATTCCTAATACCTCACTGAACGTCATATATTAGCCTGACACCACATGGGAACTAGGTGATATGCCAGGACCTCCCTTATATTGCTCGGCTACATTAAACCGCTTCGGCGATCGTTCTTTCAATGCGATGGTACCAACCCGGGCGGGAATAACCCTTCCACCTCGTAAGTAAGGAAGGATTTACGTGGATTCCGAACGACGACGGCCAGCCTCAACGGTTGAAAATGGTCACCCATCCAGAACCCAACCGCGCTCAGAGGTGCTTACCCAGCTTATCGAATCGCAAGGCGTCGCACCACTAGGCTACCACCGCGGCTGCCAAAAGACTTCATCAACCTGTAAAAATAAATTCGCACTCGTTTTACGTTTTACAGCGCGATGCGTAAGCTATCAAATCAAACTCGGACTCACAAATGTAAGCTCGCTTACTGCCCACTGCGCGCACTCTACAATTCTGCATACATTTGAAAACGCTAGTTAATCGGGTTGGCGTTAACGCCAATTTAAGTGAAAAGTCGGACTTGAGACTCTGGAAGGTGAAGGCGGACAGTTCAAGCGAAAATAGTCGATGATACTATTCTCATAACTTACCGTATAATTTCCTTGTGTTTAATTATAGTAGTAGTTATGCTGTGTGGGTTTGAACACGTAAAATAATACAAGTGGGCCCAGAATTTATTGCCGAGGCGACTCAGGGATTCGTCGTTAGTAGTTCGGAGTCATTTAAAGGGTCTTTATTACTAAAGTGCTGATTATCTTGTACCGATATTGATTGCAAGCTGCTAAGAAAGGCACTTAATATGTGCCGATTAAGCTAATCAGGAGTAGGTCAAAAAGGCCCTAACGCTGAGATAAAAAGTTTTAACAGAAAATAACACTGACCAAAAATAATACACATAAGTGACACTTTGTTTATACAAAATGAAATCGAATAAAAAAAATATCAATTTGTCTTGATCAATCAAGTTCAAACTCAAATGGTTTTAATCATGTACATATGAAGTTTTTGCGTGCATCAAAAGTATGTTTATTGTTTTTTTTCTCATCCATGGGCTTTCGAACTTGTCATTTTTATTACTAGCCAATGATAATATTCCAATTGCTAACAATGGAGTGATCATTGAGACACGTCTACGAGTCCAAACTCAGGGGTGTTTCATCTTGTATTTGTAAGATTTCCGTAAAAGCCTTTTATTATATTAGTCACATGATCAGTGCCTGGATATTAACTAGGACCCGAGTAATAATCGAGACAAGTTACAGATATACAAGTGTTATGATTCTGATACTATCTTCCTGCTTCATTATCGGAGACGAAATAGCCACCCACGACCAAAAGCACTCATCACAAATCGAAAGAAAAATCGAAGTTACATGACAGTATGGTTTTACTAAGTTCTTATATACAAAGCACCGAAGAAATTATTTGAAGTTACGGTAAAGTACTCTCATCCGACTCATGTGTCTTCACGCAGTCGGTCTGTGAAACAATAGCATGCGCTAATTGATCGCGGAATCTTTAATTAACACTCGAAACTAGGAATACGCTCAGGTCCTATCGCGCAGTATTTTGACTTTGGAACAAGAAATATATTCATCTGCATTGGGAATCGGAGCCTTATATGAATGTACAATAAAACAAAATTGGAAGCCGTTCGTAGACAAAACCAATTGCCACGATATAGTGGATTGTGCTTTTTCATGTTTATTAATATTATTATATTTTATTAATTTATGGATGAGATTTATCTGATTAGATCTCGTCTGATGGGCACCAGGGTTGTCGGGGGCCCCCGGCACTGCTGCAATCCCGTCTCGACTGCTCCTGGACGGTTTTCATTTTAGCTAGTACGTATTTAATTCTTGCTTTTGATATAGTTTTTTATTAATATTTTTATTAGATTATTTTCCTAGCTAAAGATTTATATTAATTATAGAGCTATAATTTATAGCACAATAATATGAAATAATATGCTATACTTAATAAGTATTTATAAACACAAATGGGAGAACGCCTGTCCCTACTTCTTTGCAAATAATACAAATATTTTCCAAATAGAATTTTCATATTAAATAGTACCCAAAACACCAACATAAGTACAAACATACATCCGATGATAGGGCTTCCGAAGGTTGAGTAGCAAAACTCCTTTCGTTTTTGTAACGAGAGCCTCTGAGTGCGCCGCTGCTGCCCTGGGAAAACCTACATGCAAGACCTTGTTCGCAGTAAGTGGCTACTAAAGCTTACATAAGGAATGGTAAGTTTATTTCTTAGTGGGTGTGTAATCGCTGTAGCAGCCTTGGTTTGGTCAGTGTCATGAAGAGTGGCCACGGGCCAACTTGTACAGTCATTTCCTCTGAAATCTAAATAGAGACAAATTTGAGATCTCTTTCTGTTATGCCGTTATAAACCATAAAGTAGAAGGGACTTATGAATTCCTTCTCTTTCAAGTGTATACATTTGATAGGAAACGAGTGTACGATCGATAGCTACCACGTTGATTACTGAGATAGTCGTATAGGCGATGTTATACATTTTTAAAAGTAATACCCATTAAAATAACATTTAGGCTAGAGTCACTTGACATAATAGTCACTAGACACACTAGGGTCAAAGCTAGACCACCATCTTTGGTTAGTATTATAGTTACAGTTATTACAAGGTAGCTCTACCTTATTTCTTCTTCAGGTGAAACATAATGACGAATTTAATGTAACTTTAAGGTGGCCCATCTCGCTCAACTCCCCATACAAACGGGGAAAGAAGATCACGCCCATATTTCTTGTCAGAGATCGCAAATTTTGCTCAAAAAAGGTTTATTTGATCGAACTAGATGTCTGATGACCGTTGGCATTGTAAAATTGTGTTTGTTTATAAGTTATAAGTTCCGAAAGTTCGAATTTTTCGCGCGTTTTGTGCAACAACTTTGGAGGTGGATTACGTAATGATAAAGTAAGAACATCATTAAAAGATTAGTCATCAGACATAGCTTATTTAATCATGATTTATCATCTATTTGTTTTTTATTAGAGTTTTGACTACAGCGGTCGTGGTTTACTTTTAGCTATAAGTCGTTTTGTAATTAACATTTTCGTAAATCTTACCAAATCATACACTATGCACATTATCTTTTTTGTGGACATGTTACATCTTCCTCATCACGGAGCCTGTCTTTTTCTTTGAAACAGAGAAGGCCCCAGAGCGCAACAGCACGGTTTTGTAACGTGCCCGCGAATGAGTTAGTACCGCCGGGTTGGGCCACCTTAAAATTAAAACCTCGCGAGTCTGTTTTTACATACAACAATACAACAACACAACAACAACATACAACTGAATGTGTTTTCACTGCGCACCTTACAACAAAATCCTATTATTTTACTAGTACTTCTCTCTCTTCAGTGCCTAACGAGCACTTGTCGAAAATCTATATAATTATCGAACCCGCTCACAAAATGTCACAAGATATCGGCTCAGAAATGCGACCTGTTGATGAGAACACCCAGACAGGCGAACGTTGGACAGGCATACGGAAGCATTTCTTGGCCGAAAATTTCACTATTCAATTATCACTAACAAGAGATGGTGTCCTCCACCCTTAATGTTGTGTTAAAATATTAGAAAATGACATAATCCCAATTTTCGGACCGTTTTCCACCTTTGAGGCTGGTCGCAATTAGACCAGTCAGAGTTAGTCATGGCCCGAGTTGGTCTTTGAATGAAATATTATAATAATAATAATTCCATACACAAAGGTAATGCCTAAAGTTGCCTTAAGTCAACCTGATAATGGGACAAACCTATACAGGTAGCATCAAAAAGAATAGTAACCTAAAATTTGATATTATGCACTATTTATTGATACTCAACTGTGTTAAAGAACTTGATATAATAATGTAAAAAAAGGTGTCTGCAGAGAAAATTCAGATGAAAAAATATGTATATTAATATTTTTATTGAAAGTACATATATAAAATGGACCAAACACAATTGTGATTAAATGATTAAAGATGGTCGAGCGATAATGAAAATTGTCCTTGATTAATGAAGCCGTGCTCAAATAGAGACGGTCCTGGCATGGGACCTAATTATTTATGGTATGCGGTACGTTGGGATAATACAATGACCGCAGGTGTGGTATCAGTCATCCATGTCGAGTTACAAAGTAAAAATGTATTTTTTTTTTGTTGAAAAGCATCACAAATGTTTTTTTTGATTAACTTATTTTTATTGAAAATACTTAAAATTGTGTTTAAAATTTTTTTTAAGATCTCATCATTTTTTCATCGCAAGTAATAGGTACTTTGTCTAGTCTTATTCACACAGAAAAAGGCTTTGTTCATGTGAATTCCTTACGAAATTGTAGCAATTGTAAATATTTATGTTTTTCGGCGATGCCATTAAACATATAAGTTTTCTCTTGCATTGAAGTCTTTTGTTAGACTTCAAAAACAAATATTGTTATATTATTTCAGCGTTTGAAGGAAAATCATTAAAAGTTTTAATAAAATTCAAATTGGTTGCGAAAATATAGTTGTATGACATCTACTTATGTATAATCGACCGTGAAGCAGGGACACATTATTTACAGAAAGATCCCTTTAAAAAGAACTACTTTACGAATATACTGCAAGGCTGAACCCGAACCATCAAAACATACCGTTTGCGTCTAACCAATTACCCCACCGGCTGTGTATACCCATAAGTTGAAATTCTCCTACAGTCCTTCTTCCCGTAATCAATGCCTCCCACTAACACAGTGTTTAAGATTAAATTAACAAACATTGATTTAACGCTATACTCGCGTTACGGACATTGACGACAAAGATTGAACATTCAAACGTAATTGGTATCAAACGCTTGAGCCGGTCCTAGGGTGACTTAAGTAAATATACTTTTTCGTACTAATCAAGTACATCTCTTATTCCAAGGAATGTGACACGTATGTATGTATAATAGACCGACAAACATGTCACATTCCTTGGAATAAGCGACGTTCTGGCTTAGTACGAAAAAGTATATTTATTTAAATATAGTTAATTTTTAATTGAAAAATAAGTATTATCTATTGAGTCCATTTTAAAATGCACTCGTCAACCCCCTGCAAAGTATATGTAGCGTCCAGAGAAGTCCATTTCATAATGGATTTGTCAACCCCCTGCAGTGTATATGTAGCGGCCAGAGAATTCCAATTCATAATGGACTCGTTAACCCCCGGTAGTGTATATGTAGCGGCCAGAGAAGTACATTTCATAATGGACTCGTCAACCCCGTGCAATGTATATGTAGCGGCCAGAGAAGTCCATTTTATAATGGACTTGTCAACCCCCTGCAGTATATTTGTAGCGGCCAGAGAAGTCCATTTCATAATGGACTCGTCAACCCGCTGCAGTGTATGTGTAGCGGCCAGAGAAGTACATTTCAAAATGGACTAGTCAAATTCGTGCATTGTATATGTAGCGGCCAGAGAAGTCCATTTCATAATGGTCTCGTCAACCCCCTGCAGAGTATATGTAGTGGCCAGAGTAGTCCATTTCATAATGGACTCGTCAACCCGCTGCAGTATATACGTAGCGGCCAGAGAAGTACATTAAATAATTGACTCGTCGACCCCCTGTAATGTATGTGTGTCGGGCAGACAAGTTCATGTCATAAAGGACTCGTCCACCCGCCGATGAATGTGACATATTTTGTCAGGGCAATACCCAACGGCCGAGTGCGTGACGACACGTCGCTTTAGAAGCTTCGCTTCAAAAATAAAAAATAATGCGCATAATTAATGAAGTAGTAATTTGGAGTGTCACCCGAGCACGAGAGAGCATCTGCTGCATGCGCAACGGTCTGCGATACGATCGGGTGCTCCTCTAGACAATCAGTGCGATGTTGTCACCTATTGTCTAGTGTAGACTTTGTAGACTAGTTGTCACGTAGGACAAAGGTCCCATGGCGTAACGTGCTGTGGGGCCGCCCGCCGCCGCGCCCCGCCCCGCCCCACCGCGCCGCGAGCCGTCGCCGCCTGCGCTCATTCATATTTATGAGGCGGCTTTACATATTGGCCTGGCATCAATCAAGGGTCCAATCTCACCAATGCATTTGACTAACTTTTTGTATGTTTTAACATTTCATATTATGTGCATGCGACATCTCCTATTTTAATTCTTACGAATTGTAATGCATGTAACAAACAACATCATACAATGTATTTAACAAAATAAATAATGCGGTTTATTTACTCCCCATCATTTGATTATAATTATTTCCTTAAATACCTAGTCAGGTCATAAGTGGTGACATAAACTTTTGAGTTACGAATGCTGGCCACAAACATATTTATTTAATTCTAATTTCGAATCTTCGAAATGTGCACAATTTCGAATTTCATAAATTTTTAATAGAAGACCAAGTGGCGGTTATCGCATTGGTGCTGTTTAGCCCCAAATCAGATTTTCAAACTCCTAGACAATTTGAATGCAACCAAAATATTACTTTATCGCTCGATCAAACGATATAATAAAAAGTGTAAAAGAAAAAAAAAAGGAATGGTCGCCGCACGCCGCACGCACTATTAGGACTTCAGCAATGATAAAAGCTGTGAAGGCACGAATAGAAAGAAATCCCATGAGTATGGTAAATGAAAAAAAAAAGTTAACACCGTACTGAAAAAAATCTTGAATAAAGGCTTCGAGTTTATCGAAGAAAAACAGGACATCGTTTAGGTGCGCGTTTTTTGCATACAATTGACTTCATCCGGCACGAAGACTGGACCTCCTCCTCCAGTCCAGGCTTAATTTCGTTGGATTATATGCTTATTCAAAGCCTCATCTTGATTTGGGGTCACTCAAGGCATCATTGATCTAATCAGCCGTAAATATTGACATGGATCTCGTTCGTGCTGCTAAAGGCTTTTATTTAAAATTGCGCAAAATCACATTGAAAAAGCTTAATAGCATAAGAATGTATTTTCCCGTACGGTTATTTTGCTATATAAATGGTTAAAATAATAATAAACCTTTCGTAATTATTTCAAAATAAACATTTGACAGAACTTACGACCAGACTAGGTATGCATCAATAATACTAACTCAGAACATTTGTAATCCAAAACGCAAACGAAAGAACAAGTTTGCATTTTGCAAGAAACATAAAAAAAACCTTTGCGATAAATACCTATATAATTAACCCACTCGATACAAACATTAATAACTACCCATCGACATAGTCTTGGTCTATGACTATCCCGTGGTCTCGGTCATAAATATGCGCATGTGCAATAAAAGTACATTATCTAGGCCAACCTCGCATGAGGTTGCTCCGGTACTTATTGGTTCAAAGCGACCAGTTACGCCATCATTTTATAGTCCCACAAGGCGGTGTGCGGGCGATGTCCTACCGAACGACGCAGCCGCTGCCATGGCGCGCCATAAACCCCAAATTAAGGTGCATTAACCCACGGGCGAAAGATCTCTGCCACTGAGGAAGAGCTTTGTAGTTTAATATTACCCATAGAATTGTAATTTAGGCATAAAAAACAATTCTGATTCTTTTTAGATTTCTAGATTTGGTCAAAAAATTTCACTAATTCTCACATTTTCCGTAGTATTTTTCTTACAAAAAATCGAGACAAAAATGAACAAAAACGGTCCAATATATGTATAGAAAAGGAATCATATATTTTATTAATCGTTGCGATACTATTTCACATTTTCTTCAAGGTAATAAAGGTCACAAGTTGTAACGAAATCCAAATGTTACTTTTACAACAAATAATATGTTCTTCATTTAAATGACAAATTAAAACCGTGAATATAACTTGTAGAAATGAATTAAAATAGTTTACATTTAATTAAAATGTATTTAGAAATCTCAGCTGGAACTGTACAGGTCATTTATACATTTTGGCCACATCTTCCTATCTAACAGTTAAGTAAATAAATACATTAAGTAATAAATAAATTAAGTTAATCGAATCGTTCTTTTAATTATTATTTCATTAATCCCTTGAAATAAATGTTTGTCTTTTTTCGTACCATATTGAAGACCTGAAACATCTTCTACACATTCACCTGTGATATCATCTCAACGGGATCAAGAATTATTCGTAAAAATTACATTTACACCAGGTTCATCATTCTTAGTAACAACTTTAAAACGAAATCAAAGTCAAAACGACGTCTTTTAAGTAATTTATGCTGTGTTTTAATACATTTAAATATATTAAAACAATCAAATCCAATGAAAATCTGGTTTCCACTATTACATTACTATTGTTTATTGTTTATTCATCATCCATAGACAGTACACTGCACTCGGATTTGTCATATTTTATCATTAGCCAGTTCGGGGAAATCCCAGCGAAGAAGAACTGGAAAGAAACTCCGCTGGTTTTTTTTTTTCAACGTCCACTTAGTCTAAATTTACAAAAGTATTTAGACTCACAGATAAACACGCTAAATTAATATGAATTGAAGAGAATCAGCAATTCATGTCATATGCAACAGTTCATGACAAATATCAGTTTATTAGTAACTATTATAATGTATATTATATATTATATTATATTATATAATCTATAATAGTAAAATATTATTTCCATGTGATTGTTTATTCCAATAATAATAAAACTAACGACATCTCTCAAGCCGAAATTTATCAAGCCGTTTAGGCTGCAGAGCGTGCCAAAGAAATATACAGTCGGGTAAAAATACTCAGTGTTAGACATTTCATTAAAAACTAAATTATTCATTCATTAAAGACATTTCATATCGATTATAATTAGAAAATGTATTGTTTCGGCGGAATAGCAAGTCGAAGAGGACTAATCAATTTGAGATGAGTCCAAATCTTCTAAAATTGTATCGAAATTAAACTTTTAATTTAAACCTAGAGAAATTCCGAAGGCATTGCACCTTAATTCTTGTTCGTGTTCTGGCTGCAGGAGTGTTACTAGCTCTGATGAAAGAAGTGGAAAAAAAAATGATTATTTTTTATTCTGTGATCACCATTTATTATTCATTGATGCTGGTGAACTGCATCCAACTGCTGCGGTTGTTTTAAAACGCTGCGGTCGGATTTATTTACAGTTTGAGTCCATTGAAAAACCGCTGAGGCTAATGAAATCATATGCTATATGTTTGTGTTATGTGAATAGAAATCTATAAACATGAATTAAAAGTATTATTAGATTAATATGTTTAAAATAGTAAACTTTTACGCAAACGAGCCGTACGTTACATATTATACCGGTGCCTCACACTACACTTGGAATGTGTAATGTATTGTAATGTTTTTGAGGGAACAATAAAAAATGTTGTATGCTATATATTCATATTTATAATTTTCAAAAATTTCCGTAATCTATTAATTCATTTTGCCCCATTATCACAAGTTTATAAATTATCAAATATCCATCTTTAGTAACCATAATATATAAAATTATTTTTTATGATTATTACAGTTGTAGAAATATGTATCAGTCAACCCTTCTCATACACTGTACATAATATGCCTTCCGCTCCCTACAAGAATACATTTTATATTTTAGGTTTTTTATTTCTTCTGTTATTGTGTTATAGAATATAACCATTATTTAAAATGAAACTTTTTGACGTTTTAGCTGACCTGTGCTATCCGGCTATTCTCCTCTAGATGTCGCATTTATAAACAGATATCGTGAAATTTTGTGAGCAGGCTCGATATAATTATATGGTTTTTATTTTCCATTTAGTTTTAGGAAAATATTTAAAATGGCGAAACCATTCCGAAAAACGTTTAGAATGTCGCTTTTGTTTTGTGACAAGACCTAAAGCGATACAGACAGTACAGACACCTACAGGCTCTATACAAAGCTATTCGCACGTGACGATATAAATTAATCGAATAAGATAAACAAAAGGTTTAGTACCAACAGAAATATAATCGAATCAGATAAACAAAAGCCGACAGCGAGCCTAGCTAAATCTACCCAAAGGTGGCCACCTCTAGGTGTCAACGGAACAATGACATGGTATTCCAGCTGTCAAACTGTCAATTACTGTATTGGAGAGTGACCTTGGCACGGTCAGCTGGCACTAAGGTCAAGAGGATCATTCATCACAATAGAGAGTTATGAATGTGTAGCAATAGTAATTCATAATGTAGCGAGCGCGTGCCTACTGACTGTGTGATACCACGTGCGTAGGCAGCTGCAGATGCATATCTGGTGGCTTACTTGTATCTGTGGCGCCTACTGATATTTTTATTTTGGCAAGGTCTAAATTACTTTCGTATCACTTCGAGTTGTGTTAACGAGGCGATATTGAAGTGTGCTCTTGGATTGGCAACAACACACCTACGTCAATTAAAGTGATTCGGATTGAACCAGAATCGTGATTGATGAACCACGAGTACCAAAAATGCCACCAGTCTAGTTGTTATCACGCCGGTGGTCTATTATTATTTTATTTATTTTCAGGTATTTTACAGCCGGCTTTATACAAATTAAGACGAGAAGTCCCTACCGCCACTTAGGAAAACGACGAGAAAATTCGAGGTTCGAATTCCACATAAAACTGCCCCCTTTATTATTTCAATACCGCTCATCTTGGTACCATCGCATCAAATGAGCGATTGTAGAAAGGGAAATGACAATTGCCCGTGTTTTCAACCACTTCAATATAGCTTTGTAATATAAAAAATGAAATGTACTTATATAAAACCGGGTATGTGGTGTGTTTAATAACCAAGCTAAGCCTGATTTTCACCAAGTGCTGGTGGTGCATTCTACCCAAACTTATGTAAACACTTTACTGAATCATAGCTGAATCAGTTAATTACTTCCGACCTATTCCTGCGGCATTTACTGAATCGCATACGGAAACGAATATGCTATTTTTCGTTATTCCCGAGGTTATTCCTCAACTCGGAAAGTATGATTTTAAATAGGACTGTGGCAGTGGGAGCTAGTGTAGTGCTATCTCTTTCTGTTTTTCAGTAATAGAAGTGCTCGCTCTAAGCTGCTAACGAACGGTAGCGCACGAAAACAAACACGACTCGGCGTGTCATCGAAGATTTGTATTTTAGCTTATTCTGTGTTTGTTTACTGCTTATGGTGAAGTTTCAATTCTAAAAGTAAGTAACTAACGGAACAGTGGCCGTGAGGATATATTATGAACTATTAACATCTTCTTATTCTAACGTTTCGTTTGCCAAAATATTATAGCGTAATGTTTATAAATGCGTAGCGACACCGCGGCGGGACGGGGAGGAAGTCGCCGCTTCTTTCTGGGGTCGGCGTGTCGACGTCATTCTGCATTTCTTCGCCCGCTTAACCAGCAGGCGTGTGACGAGTTACACCACGAACGATGAAAAGCCTAACAAATGCCGGACAGGCCAGACCCGCAAATGGTTTCCAAAAATGTTTCCTAAAATCCCAAACATAACTGGCTAAAGCCGAATGCCTGGCAACCTTTGTCATTGCAGCTGCGGAAACAAGTACGAAATTATTCCACGAATGAATCAGTAAACGCAGCTGTCTAAATCTTCCCAGAATGCCAAAGTTTTCATCGTCCATACAAATAACAATTATTACATATGTAACGTTTAATTCCGTGGCCACTCATTCCGTGTGGCGCTGCGATCGGTTTCTAGAATGCCAAAGTAATGTCAAAGTAAATTCTTCTTCTGTTAACTCTACTGAATCCGCAATGGCGGAATGCCAAGAATACATGCCCTGATTTCTTTAACTCTTTTATTACTAAAGTACCCGCTCAACTCCCCATACAAACGGGGAAAGAAGATCACGCCCATATTTCTTGTCAGAGATCCAAAATTTTGATCAAAATAGCTTTATTTGTTCGAAATTGATGTCTGATGATCGTTGGAATTGGACAATTATGTTTGGTTTTTAAGTTATACGGTCTGAAAGTTTTAGCGCGTTTTATACAATAACTTTGGAGGTGGATTACTCAATGATAAAATCTTTACATCTTAAAAATCATTATATCATCATTAGTCATTAGACATAGCTTATTTAATTAAGATTTATAATCTATTTGGTTTTTGTTAGATTTTTGAATACAGCGGTCGTGGTTTACTTTTAGCTATAAGTCGTTTTGTAATAAAAAAAATCGTATATCTTACCAAATCATACACTATGCACATTGTCTGCTTTGTGGACATGTTGCATCGCATCATATCATAGTCCCGCCGGGTTGGGCCACCTCAAATAGCGCCACCGACATACTGGTATTAACGGATAATATTTTGTCACCTTTTGTTCGATATTTAAATACCTACCCTCTGTAATATACAGGTGACCTTCTTATTGGGGACCTTATTACAGGGGACCACTTGAGGGGGTGTATCCGTATTGAAAACTGAACCATTCTCATGAAACATAAACATTAAGTTCCGATGTTTTATTTTTCAATCCCCATATGAATTAGTCACGTGACTACTACAAAATGTATGGGGACCGCAAAAAAATATTCAGAAATGTATATTTATTGCTCGTGAAAATGGTTCGGTTTCCGATACAGATACACCTCCTCAAGTGGTGCCGGTATTCATAAGGCCTGTAGATATTATGTAGTCGGAGGGTAAATCATACGGCTTACCTTAGTTAGGCAATGGATATTCGGTAACCTAACTCTACATTCGACGTCTTTGTGTAACCTCGGGTGTCGCGTATCACCGGAACGTGAAGGTGTGAAGTGAAGGTGTCTGAGTATCTGGTCCGCTGTCGTAAAGTGATATCTCGCTAACTTGATGCCTGGTCGGACACGGGCTACTGAAGTCGGTACTAAGGATGTTACCTAAGTCGTTCATTCGGAGGTATTCTACATCACAAACAATGACTTTAGACATGTGACATAAACACGACGAATATTTTTCGTCGTGTTTATTCACGACTTATCGGCTTTAAATATTTTTTGTTTAGGTAAAGTACACGTGATAAATTCGAAAAGTGAGAAGTTCCAGGTTTTTTAGATTCATTTACTGGACAGTCTAAGTTTTAAACGTTTTTAAGTTCGGTTTTAATGTAATTAAACGTGATTTTAACCAAGTTTTACATTTAAGTTAGCCAACTTGGTAAGAAAGAGTGATTTTTTTTTATGTGACTGGACATGGATGGCTAATACCACACGTTCTGTCATGGTATTAGCCCAACACACCACATGGGAACTAGGTGCCATGCCAGGACCTTCCTTATATTGCACGGCTACATTGAACTGGATGGAAAACACGGACAATTTTCATTGCCGCTTCGACCATCGTTCATCCAATGCGATGGTACCAACCCGGCCGGGATAAACCCTACCACCTAGTAAGTAAGGAAGGGGACCTACAGCTTAACGTGGAATCCGAACCACAGCCAGCCTCTCTCAACGGTCGAATGGTCACCCATTCAAGACCAGATACTGCCTAGTTGATATTTTGATATGGAGATAACTATGGCATTGACAATCTATGCATTTACCAGTTAATATAAAGGGTAATTTCTTCCTATTTCCTAGCGAGTCGGAATTACATTTTTGTATTTAAGCGTTTAAGCGTTAACATTTTCAAAGACTTGTCACGGAACCAGGTAACATAAAAGTACAAAGAAGTAACGAATTGGATTTCAGTGTTTTTCAATTAGCATCTTTTGTTTATTGTTTATTGTTTATTGATCATCCATAGACAGTACACTGCACTCGGATTTGTCATATTTTATCATTAGCCACTTAGTACCAAGAAACGATCAGTTAATTCTAAAATGTATCAAACAAGTGCTAGATAATCTGAGCTGACCTACATCCGAGAGGTCGAATCGTTGCTCTACATACCAGAGTACCGACAAAAACATTAATTTGACAGCTGATAAACGCAAAAATAATGGCGAGCTCCGCCCGAAGGCGAGCTACACTTCCATTCGGTGAATTTGCATAACGCGTAGGCGATGTCATGCATGTATTATAATAGTACTTAGTCGTCCTGGCAATCCGCTGAGTTGCGCAATGGATAACAGCTTTTAGCAAAGAAGCGTGCAAATGCCGTACCCAAAAGGTTCATACTCTCCTGGATATTCTGATCTGCAGGCCTATTCCTGAAATTCCGTAATCAGGAATCATCAATCCTAAGTCTCGAAATCGCCTTTATTACGTTTTTAAAAGCGACATTTATGACGAAAAGATTCCGGGGCATAATTTTTTTTTTAATTAATCAAAGTTTTCTGTCGAAAAAATCGCTTTGAAAACCGCTATAAACGCGATTTTGTAGACTCAGGATTCCTGATTCCTGATTACGGAATTCCAGGAATCGGCCTGCTGATCTAGAATAAACCTTCGAAATAAATGGGTTGTTTTATAAAACTTGACATGTTTACCACGCCTACCGTCATATATTAGGCTAACACACCTCATGGAAACATGCCAGGCATACTGATATAAACCACATTCCAATATAACGAACAGAAAGATACGGCTATATTAAAACTAATGGAAAACACGAACAATATTGATTGCTGTTTCGACCATCGTTCAGGAAGAAGTGGCATGCATCTCCGCCGCATGGTCAAAGTGACCATATAATTGCATGGGAATCCGGTGGAGCGTCGCGAATGTGTTCTAACAATTTGTTCACCCGCACAAACCCTCCGATATGCGACTACGTTTGCATGTGGGTTGGTTTTTTAAATTTGGAGACAGCGGGTCTCATAGTAAGCGCGCTAGATGGCATATCATCTTCCTATGGTACCTACCAACCCAGGTGGGATTACCTCTAACATCTAGTAAGGAGCAGTTCTACATGGAATCAGAACCACGAACGACATATCTTTTCATCGTCTATCTGTGGTAACTAAACTAATTAGTATTCAGGACTCGAGTTTCAATCGTCATGGCTGTATTATTTCCGATTTCTTTGCTTTCATGAATTTCAGGTAGCTAGTAAATGTCTTATGTACCGGGATGTATGTATATATGTATGTCTGAATAAAAAAAAACAAATTTTATGAAGAATGAAACTTGGCCTCGGCGGCAATTACAAAAATCAGTGAAACATTTAGCGGATGGTGATTTGCCAAGTTTTTTGCAAATGTAATGTTTGAATTCAATTTTGTTTCAACAGGTAAAATGCAAGTGACAATTTCTTGTGTACCATTCTTATTTGTTTTACTATTTTGGCCCACAAAATATGGGACCACCTTCTTTTAACAATAAATAATACGGCCACGGAATGACTAAACGTTTGAGTAGCAATATGAGAAATATTCTGGCATTGCACCTAATTCAATAGGGAATGCGGCGTGTTAGCTAATATCAGAGAGTAGCTAACATCCATTTCCAGTTCCATATTAAGTGCAGTTTGCGAAAATAGATTTTTTTAAATTTGTTTTCATGCTGTGTACTCGCTATACTTTTAAAAATCGACTAGTTTCAATTACTTTTACTTTATAAAGCTCTCTTTATTGTATCAATGTGTTATATTTGGCGATCTGTTTTGTATCGTATACATGTACTCATAGTTTAATGCAGGGATGTACTTGCTTAGTACCAATGGGTAAGAAGTATCTCGCGACCAAGAAAGATTGGCACCTTGCGCAAAAGCCTCCACAGGCAAAACCCGAAATACTCCTCTGATGAAAGCGTTACGAATGTAGGTTGCTTCGATCACAAAATGGTCACGCGAAAACCGAAGGTCAGCAGCGAAGGGATTAGCCCAACTCTTCACCCCTCTCTACGGCTCAGCGCAGTATGCCTATTCTCGAAATTCCGTGATCAGGAATCAGGAATATCTCAGTCCAGAAAACATCTTTTATAGCGGTTGTCAAAGCTATATAGTCCATTAGATTCTTTTTTTTAGTTAAGGGCGTTTCCAAACGCTTTCGATACAATCTTTCTCATAAACACCATATACAAATAATGGTCTTTAAGGTCTATTAACCATATTGAATATTTATAACTTTTAATGCCTCAAATTCCTTTAATTTTTTGGTGCCGACAAGAAACTTAGTAAGTATGGGCTGGACACGTTTGAGATCACGTCAATCAAAAAACTATTAAGTTTTCTTGTTAAAAAATCAGTTGCGAAGTATGGTTTGCAAAATAGCGAGCCAGGTGCAGCAGCTAGTTTATTTATAAATGATAAATGATTGATTCAATATTTCTATGTAGCGGCAGAATATTCTAGTTTATTATGTAAAGCGTTTCTATTTTTTTTTATTTTATCTCAACCGATGACATCAAAGCATACATTTACTTAAAAGTTGTAAATTTTTAGTGATTCATAAATAACTATGAATAAAGTAAACAAACGCGAAAGCCGGATTAGATTTTCATTGAAAGTGTCCTGTCCAATTTTATCACACGAACCACCCTAGCTATTAATAAGTATATACATTGATACATAAACGAATAAGGCATGAGTTCAAGTCCGACTCATAAACAACTTTCGATCCACATCTGCTTATGGCAGCTGCGGTCGGAGGCTAAGCTAAATTTACGTATCTTTAAGAGAGATGTAATCCTAATATTTTTGTTGGTATTAATTAAGCACATGTGTTGAAATAGATAGAGTATAAAACCCTACTACTACTTTCAATAAGTATATGTATTGCTCGTGAATCATAGAAGAAAAACAAGAAATGAAACGGCAAACGAAACCAAAGGTCATTTTTAAGGATAGAAACCATCCGGTTAGTATTATCCAATGTTCAGACATATATACGAAAGAGAAATTAATATACGTGAAAATAGGGGGTTTCTTATATTTGTTTTATATTACTAACATATTTAGGACAGTAGTTTCGATTTTATTGAAAATGCTCCTCAAATTAATTTTTTCATGAACTGGTCATGGATTACTTATGGCACACCAACAATCACGACATTAGCATAAGACCCCATACAGGAACTAGGTAGACTATCAGGACCCTCCTTTTATAGCACGGCTATATTGAAGTGGATGGGAAACGGATGTTAATTGCAGATTGGGCCATATTTAATTTATTTTGATGGCACCAACCCTTACAATTATTAAAACACACAATCCATTGAAACGATTACAATTTATTGTTTATGTTCAGTTTAATTCTGGCTGATGGCCGATGACAAATCATTAATCATTACCATCATACTCACTTATGTTTTCCTGTTACGAAATGATTACGATATTCAGTCCAATTGGCACAAAAACACAAGTTGAAATGAATAGTAAAAACATAAAGAAAATCCTTAAATTCTTTAAAAAGAAAAAAAAACTACTTTTAATTAACCTATCAATTCAATAAATTACACAATTTTTATGATTTAAAAGCTTATCGTGAGATTTACCTACGTAATGTTTTATTATGGAATGCATCTTTTTTTTGCAATGATTTGTGTTAAGATCAAGTCACATATTGTATTATTATTTTTTTTACACTGATGACATGCTTAAAAACTTTAATTAGCCCAACAGCGTAATAGTTGCACGGCCCCGTGGCGGAGGTAGGCCCGTGTCGTGATCTCCACAACCTGCAGGCAGTTCGTGGGAGGCACTGAGTGCGACCTTGAACATTTTGGACTTGAACGCGTTACCGATGTATGGATCGTTACGGATTGGGCGTTACGAGCGTTACCACAAATTACGTGTCTCATTGAATGCAGCTTTTGTTAGTGCGTGAAAGTTTTGTGTTGTGTGTAGGTGTGTGACTAGCTATTTTCAGACAATTCTCACGCTGCGGTAGAAGTCACGTCGACGACCGATGTGTTTCATTACCGGCAGGGCGAGCATGTAAATTTTGCAACTTGCGACGCACAGAATACGATTGCAGGAATGTCAAAACTGGACTTTATTTATTTACTTTGCCCCCTATACACATTACTCTATGATTGGACTGTAGGCCCAAGTCTGATTCAGTTTGAGTTTTGCTGTCGCAAATGTTTGCAGGAACTGGCGGTGGGACTGGGAGATTCAATAATAAAACCATAGTACCAAAGAGATTTACTCTGAAAATTTTGAGTGTGTGTGTAGTGTATAACATGAGAAAAAACCGACCAAGTGCGATTCGGACTAGCACACGAAGGATTCCGTACCATCGTACAAAACTGAACTAAAAATATCACGTTTTTTATTTATTTTTAATTATTACTATTTATTGTTATAGCAACAACAGGAATACACACTATTACGGTTCATGGGATACAGCCTGCTGACAGACGGACATATAACTGAGGCTTAGCACCCATTTGGGGTACGGCTCCATAATAAATAACTCGGTCTAATACATATTTTGTGTTCGCTATCACCCACATTTAAATATGTCAGTCGGCCAGTATTTCGCATAAGCTAAGTACTTTAATTAATTATTTACTTCATTTAAAATCGTTGCTACTTTTTCGGCGGATCAGTTATGCACTTATACTTATTGCTTTTTCTCAAAACGTCAAAAACAATATTTCTGAAGCGTTAAATTGAAAAATCATCATCAGGCGATGGCTAATTTCTTCGTTTCGCTATTCGTTATTGCCAACATGACCCATGCCCACGTCCAGCAGCACGTAAACACGTTCACGTTTGACCGTTTTTTTAAATGTAATATGCTCTAGTAAGTACCAAATTAGCATCCCACGCGGGTCGCATCCTTGAACTAAAACGGAGCACAAAAGCACGGAAGTGTCCGCTTCAGAGACAACGAGAGATGAATTCTTTGTTCTGCGGTGTCCGAACCATTGATACTCTAGCCACCTCGTTAATTACCCATAGTCATAGGTATCTATTACTTAAGAGCAGTTTCCCACGAATAAGCGCAGAATTGAATGGAACAAAACCTCGAGAAGTTTCGGCAGTACTTTGTGACCCATTTAAGGAGTAGAACTGAATGGAATACCTATTGTATTATTGAATTAAATATTTTTGTTAACAATTACATAATGATGAAGAATTCTTTAAAATATGCAAACGATACCTACAATAAGAAAAAAATCATTAACTTACATATATCAATGAAATATTAGAGCAAGGCCATATAGCAACGTGCCCATAAGGGGAAGGTCCTGTCATGACACCAAATAAAACCGGTCATGTAAACAGGGTTATTTTCATAAATACCTGAACAGCTTTAGAGGTGTATCTGTATGGAAAGCAAATCAGCACCCTTTATTTAAAATATTGAAATAAAAAAAATTCATAGAAAAAGGTTTTCTCATAATAGAATTGGGAGAACAGTTTTAGAATAATTACAAAACCAACTATAGTGCAGCACAGTGATATTTCTTTACCTACGCCTAAGTGTCGCGTGATCTTACGAATGATTACAAACTATTTCTCAAACTTCGGATATATTTGGTGGATATTTTTGTAAAAAACAAAAATACCCTGAAGGAGGAAAGATTTACCCATGTTTTCACCACCGCCAGTTACCTGAAATCCGATAAGTAACTTTTGGTAACATGACATATTTGTATGGTATAACCGAAAAGTTACTTTGAGATTTTGTAGCTGGAGGATGGTGAAATGGGCGTTAGTCATTGTTATATTGTATTTCATCCTATGTTATCTACTACAGGGATTCACTGCTCAGGTATCTTAAAAAACACCCGGTGTTGTAATTACCGATCGTGCAATATAATATTGTCGTTAAATACTTTCAATACACCTACATGTTGACTTTAAATTTAGATTTATTTAAATCGGTATATTTTGCTAGGGTTACGGCTAAACTAAGATATAAATATACCGAGATGGTTGCGTGCCATAAGTTATACAATTCAAATGAGATAAAAATGTGTATGCAAGGGTGTGTCGAGCCCGTATGCCAGAGCTGTCTGCGTGGTACATGTGGGCTAGATTATTTACTTATTCCAAACTTATTCTGTGGTTGGCGCATTCGTGATTCATTGCACCGAGTGAATACTACCGCGGTACGGTCAGCGTGACAGACTCTTGATCTATAGTGGATAGCAGCGTAGGACTTACCAACTAACTGATGTATTTTACTCTCACGTAGGTATCAACAGGCGCGGAACGAGATTGCGCCCCGCGCGTTGTGCGAGTACAACGAATGAATTAAATTCTTATTTAAATTTAATGCACTATATGATTTTTTCTAATCTTTTGTATGTTGATAGAGTGTTTCGATATGGTCATGTTGCCGCCGACTCCAATAACTTAAATATTTTATTGGTTGAATTAAAGATAAAAACATAAATAACTTTGAAAGCCAACTACATAGATTTCTAAACTTTTTATAGCAGGTTCTAATGTTCATTCCTAATATGGAAAACAATAATTTAGAGACTTAAATATTTTATTGTAATTATAATGAGCGATTTTCCCAAAACGCAATTTTTCAAAACTTTTTCTTACGACATGGAAATAAAGTTTTAAGCAATATACAATCATAAAATTTGACTTAAATATTTTATTCAATCTTTTAGATTGAATTATTGAAAACACCTACATCATTTCAAACGCACCATTCCGAATTTTCTAATCTTTTGCACCCAACCTTCCATAAGGAAACTACATCGCCTGTAAAAAAATCAGCGACTTTAGAATTATCGAACCCTTTATTGCTCTAGCCGCTGGGCTATTAAGAATTCGCTCACTCCTGATGTTCTCGAGTTCCATCAAGACCTAAGAACAGGCAAGAAATGCACATGCCGCCTACCACCTAAAAGCGGAAGGTTTTAGAAATGGCTGTAGGAAACCTACAGTTTTATGGGAAGTGTGTGCTGGCCAAATAAAGTATTTTTCGAATGATCCCGCTGTAGAACTGTACAAGAACACTCGTCCTTATTCTTGACACCAAATATGTAGTCCTCGGACTCGGTAACACGGTCAAACGCCAGCGTACTGTCAGCTGTCCACTCAACTAGGTTATGTCATAACTAGCCAACTTACACTTATGCTCAGTTATGTCACTGAACCGGTGTTTCGTGTAAGTGTAACACTAGTGCCAGACGAATTAGCCTTCAGGCCAATCTTATCGGGTTTATAACGAGACTCATTCGCGAACACCTTGTTTCAACATGCGAACCGAAGCGGTATTAATTTAACCTCTTTAGCACATATGTTACCAGTTCATTTAATTTGTTTTAAATTTAAATCATAAATGTCAAGTTTTTCCGATAATCATATTTTCATAACATTTCCTATTTTGAAAAAAAAAAAACATACAGTCGAACAATCCTCCTTTTTTGAAGTCGGTTAAAACTAAAACGATAGAATTATCGGATATGGTCGTTCTAAGGTCATATTAAGTCCCCTTAAATTTAAAAGTTGACTGAAACATTTTTTAAGTAGGGCACCTACTACTACGTAAGTAAGTAGGCTATCAGAGCTGAATGAATAATTAATAATATAAAATAAAATAATTCCTTAAACCGGACTAAGTTAAGGCTGTTCCGACCCATATAAAGTTGTTTGCACATATAACGCAAAAAGTATTGCACTTTAAGCCACGAATTAATAATAAAAGTTTAATATAGTCATATTACTTGCAGCGAAAACAATTTCACAATTTCAGGATTATTGGTTTTGTTACAATTTATTTAAATACGATTTTTATTTAACAGCGCCATCTAACGGTGTAAAACTTCTAATCGGCAATTACAACGAAACCATTAAACCTGAAATTGTGAATATGTTTTCGCTGCAACTACTATGGCTATATTTAATATTTTTGACGAATTCGTGCTTTAAAGGGCAATACTTTTTGCGTTCTGTGTAAAAAAAATAATTAATTTAACATTAATTAATTTAACAGGAGTATTCGCCGACTGTTCTCATATTTAATGGGAGCCAAGTGGTTGTCGTTTTAAATGAAACTGAATTCGTTTGAAACCTTTGATTATCTATCAACATTTGAAACTAACTTCAAGCTTTCGCCAATGTTAAACGAATTCGACAACATAAAATGGTGATACCTGCCATTCTCAATGGGAGATAGAGACAATTTTATGAAAAGCAATTAGTAAACTGAGCGGCTCGTAGCCTAGTGGTGCGGGGACTTGCCTAGCGTCTTGGTTCAAATCCTCGCATGCACCACTTTCTTTCTCATTCTGAGTTGGATAAGTGCATTTCGTCACGAATACGAGCTGCTCCATGGTTCGGAACCCATGTAAAACTGTGGGTCCCCTTACCCTACTAGGTGGTGGTGTTTAAGCCCGCCAGGTTTGGTACCATCGCATTGGATGAAAAGATGGTCGAAGCGGCAATGAAAATTGACCATGTTTTCCATCCAGTCCAATGTAGCAGCGCTCATAAAGGGAAGGTCATGGCATGGCACCTAATTCCTTCGGGAATATGGTGTATTGGGCTAATATCCTTACGGTAGTTGTGTGGTATTAGCCATTCATGTCAGGTTGCATAAGAAAAATGTTATGCCTGAATGCCCAAAATGACTATCAACAAGTCTAGATCTTCTTTCCTTGTATGATTCGGGGATTTGGACGTAGAAGAAGATCTTAAGGTAGAAGAAAACGTTAAAACGCAGCTTAGCGTAACAAGTCACTTTGTAGATTCAAGGGAAAATATATTGTAGCGACCTAGCGCCCTCTACTGAGAGCTGCTCGTTTCACATGCCACAAATGCGACCAACAGATGCAATAGAAGCTAGTTAACATGGCGGGCGCTAGATGGCGCTTTCAGCTAGACATATAAATCTATATCGCACAAAACGAAGTTTCCCAGCGAGTTAACACATATACAACATTCAAATCACGACTAGAGGAGAGCAGCTGCGCAGCCGTGGGTCTCAAGACCTGACCCACCTTTTCATCTCTCCACAGTGGTGACCCCGACGTGATTCAACAACAACAACCACGCCTCCTCTAGTCACAACAAGGTATACTTCAGCAGTCACGACAGTTGCTACCGGCCTCCCACCAGCGGGTCTCACCGGTAGTAACTCAAGCATGTCGTCATCCAGCATCACTCCAACCCAGCAGAAGAAAATCAGCACCATCGTCCTAAGTAGGTGTATCGATACGCCAACTAGGACGCCGGTAACATAATCACCTCCGGCAGCCGTCACCCAGCATCACGACCGACTCACCGCGTCACACTGGGCACCTCCGGCAGCCGTCACCCAGTATCACGACCGACTCACCGCGTCGCACTGGGCACCTCCGGCGCTCCGTCATCCAGCACCACGACCGACTCACCGCGTCACACTGGACACTGACGACCAGCACCGAAACCAGCAGCAACATCGTCTTCATGGCAACTTGCCATTCGACTGGGGGAAAGTGATGTAGCGACCTAGCGCCCTCTACTGAGAGCTGCTCGTTTCACATGCCACAAATGCGACCAACAGATGCAATAGAAGCTAGTTAACATGGCGGGCGCTAGATGGCGCTTTCAGCTAGACATATAAATCTATATCGCACAAAACGAAGTTTCCCAGCGAGTTAACACATATACAACATTCAAATCACGACTAGAGGAGAGCAGCTGCGCAGCCGTGGGTCTCAAGACCTGACCCACCTTTTCATCTCTCCACAGTGGTGACCCCGACGTGATTCAACAACAACAACCACGCCTCCTCTAGTCACAACAAGGTATACTTCAGCAGTCACGACAGTTGCTACCGGCCTCCCACCAGCGGGTCTCACCGGTAGTAACTCAAGCATGTCGTCATCCAGCATCACTCCAACCCAGCAGAAGAAAATCAGCACCATCGTCCTAAGTAGGTGTATCGATACGCCAACTAGGACGCCGGTAACATAATCACCTCCGGCAGCCGTCACCCAGCATCACGACCGACTCACCGCGTCACACTGGGCACCTCCGGCAGCCGTCACCCAGCATCACGACCGACTCACCGCGTCACACTGGGCACCTCCGGCAGCCGTCACCCAGCATCACGACCGACTCACCGCGTCGCACTGGGCACCTCCGGCGCTCCGTCATCCAGCACCACGACCGACTCACCGCGTCACACTGGACACTGACGACCAGCACCGAAACCAGCAGCAACATCGTCTTCATGGCAACTTGCCATTCGACTGGGGGAAAGTGATGTAGCGACCTAGCGCCCTCTACCGAGAGCTGCTCGTTTCACATGCCACAAATGCGACCAACAGATGCAATAGAAGCTAGTTAACATGGCGGGCGCTAGATGGCGCTTTCAGCTAGACATATAAATCTATATCGCACAAAACGAAGTTTCCCAGCGAGTTAACACATATACAACATTCAAATCACGACTAAAGGAGAGCAGCTGCGCAGCCGTGGGTCTCAAGACCTGACCCACCTTTTCATCTCTCCACAATATCATAGGAAATTGTATTGTACATTAAAATACTTAGCGATAACTTGGCTTAACCTCGGTCACCGAGTCGGTCAGTGGAGGCCTCATTAGTACCGAGTGTAACTTGTTATTATTATGTCAATTACTTATCTCGTAAAATTATCCAACCGGTAGCCGTTCCGACCCGTGCACCAAATGATCGATTGACTCGTATTACGTGAACATAATCCCAATAAAACTGATCTGCTGACTCTACGAGTGACTCACGCGCAACTTGATACTCGTTGGGCCACCGACGCGATGCATGCACTGGTAGTAAAAAAATAGACCAAATTAGAATGTCGTCTGCTACCTTAGATGAAAAAGGAATCTGCTACGCGGTTTACAAATTACAATTACATGCAACCAAATTATACGTCATAACACCGGAAAAGAGACAGATGTCAAACTGATCCTTCACATATATAAAATATATAAATATATACATATTTCATAACGTGACGCTGGCAGAAATGAGTCTCTGAAGGGACCGATTGCCAACCGGGATATAATATCCCTGCTAAAAAGAAGAAGAAGAAGAAGATCCTTCACCTGGTAGTAAATAAGACTTCGCATTTATTTCTCTTTTCAGTGTCGTGACACGAAAATCCACGACCGTAAATGTGAACATATTTAGAACCTTCATTGTTCATTTGATAATTGTTCATTTCATTGAACATTGTTTATTTTAAATGGATACGACATTAATGTTATCTCATTATTTTGAGTTTCAGCGACATCTACATTTGAAGCAGATTTTGAAAAGAATCTTTTGAAAAGAAGTTTTTGGTCGTGACATTCGTCGGAAGCAGGATAGCTTCCTTTAAAAAAACATAAAATTCCTTTAAAATTTAGCAGTTCATTGCTCATGATCATCAGAATATTTTTTGCTAGGATCTACTCTGCCTAGAGAAATTGATAATAGCCTATTTTAAAATTGAAAATTTCATTTGTGTTAAAGGGGTATAATTCGATATCTTAAAAATAGATTGTTTGTAAGTTAAATGGTTTTTTTTCATTGACTCTCAATTTCTAATTTCCTAGTGCTCGGCCGGCTATCAAAATGTCCCTGTACTGTTCCAATGTGTAACGAAAAATTCTCCCTGCTTTTCAGGACCTCAAGAGCATCCTGAAATCAAAATCCGTCCACGGGTTCGAGGTCCACGAGGCGCATCGCAGCCTCAACCGCACCAGGGTGACAGAGCTGGTGACGGACACTCGCGCGGCGCTGACGGCGGCCGGCGGCGGGCCCCTGTTCGTGAGCCTGCCGGCCAGCCCCGAGCTGCTCGCCAAGTATTACGACTTGCGTGCGCTCCTGCCCGCCGCTGACCTCCTGGTGGCACAGACCCACGAGCTGGGCGTCGTCGAAGGTGCCACGTACCATCCCAGTCGGCTGTCGGGGCTCTGGGACATGATGAATACGGTGAGACGCTTGATATTGATAATAACGAGAAATTATTGATTAAAAAAACTCGTTGAGTGGTATCAACAACACAGTATGAGGAGATTTTTTCAATTGATTCAGGATTTGATAGTATTGTGAGTCTAAGGGCCTTTTTCACCAACCGCTGATTAGCTTAATCTACACGTATTAAGGGCTTTTCTTACCATCTCGCAATCGATACCCGTACAAGATAATCAGCACTTTAGTAATAATGGCCCTTTAAGTGTAGATTAAAATAAATCAGGACTTGGTGAAAACCAGTGCTGATTTTTTTAAAGGGCACTTAAACGGCCTTTATTACTAACGTGCTGATTGTCTAGTACTGGTATTGGTTGCAAGCTGCTAAGAAAGGCCCTTAATACGTGGCGATTAAGCTAATCAACAGTAGGGCCTAACCTAAGGCTGTGATAAATAGGTTTAACAATAACTAAAACGGACCAAAAATAATACACACGCATGTGACACTTCGGCGATACAAAATCAAATCTAATAAAAAAAAAGAAAATAAAATCGAAGCAATTTGTCTTGATCAATCCAGTTGATCAAAAAGGCCCTAAATGTGCAGTTTTAACATTCTTGACGTTGAAGGAGTGATGGCATGGCACCTAGTTCCGTTGTGCTGTGTTGGGCAGACAGAAGACAATGGGTGTGCCATCCACGCCCAGTAACATAAAAAGTATATGCAACGAAATCATCTGAAATTGAACCAAAAAAATTATGATATATTTAAATAAATGAAAATCGTGAAACTATGGCTATATTTTACAATTATAATAATTAATGCATGCCTATTTTTGTTTATTGTTTACTAAAAATGGGTCAGAACGCCATATAACATGTCAGACGAGTAATAACACCACTTTTTGTAAATTGAAGTCGCTCTTAAAGTAACGTTTTTCGGACTTAAGGATTTATTTCTTTTTCCAGTTAAAATCGTAGCCATTCATAGACCAAGTTGAAAAAATAAACTCCGGTTAAAATGCAATTGCATAACAATTGAATGACTATTGAATATCTGGTTGACCCAGCTGTACTGTAAACCGTGCTATTGCGCTCTGGGACCTTCTCTGTTTCAAAGAATAAGACAGGCTCCGTGATGAGGAAGATGCAACATGTCCACAAAAAAGACAATGTACATAGTGTATGATTTGGCAAGATTTACGAAAATTTCAATTTCAAAACGACTTATAGCTAAAGTAGTCAAAAATCTAACAAAAACCAAATAGATTATAAATCTTGATTAAATAAGCTATGTCTGATGACTAATCTTTTTAAGATGTTATTACTTTATCATTGCGTTATCCACCTCCAAAGTTATTGTATAAAACGCGCGAAAAATTCGAACTTTCAGACCTTATAACTTAGAAACCAAACACAGTTTTACAATGCCAATGGTCATCAGACATCTAGTTCGATCAAATAAAGGTATTTTGAGCAAAATTTTGGATCTCTGACAAGAAATATGGGCGTGATCTTCTTTCCCCTTTTGTATGGGGAGATGAGCGGGATGGGCCACCTTAAGCTGCATAATTGAGAAAGCTTATAATGGAGAATATTTTATAAAATTAGATGTATTGAATCTCGATATCTATTGTATCTTGATAGCAACCACTCACTTCCCAATATCTGATAATTACGAAGTAGCATAAGAATAACTAATATTTATAGATTTGGGTCGTCGGATTCCGATTGTGTTGTGTAACTTTGTTCTGAGACTTAAGACAATAGTAACTTAAATTCCGCTGTTACTTAATCGACACCTAGTTTAATTTGGTGATTATGAATCCATACCAAAATATTTTATCGAGAAAATTTATCTTTATATACTATCGGAGTTTATTTTAACAAAAAACGAAAGCTTCCGAAACATCTAAACTGAACAAAATTATAGGCAAGCGAACATTGGAGTTTGCTTGCGTTTGCCACAGAATACAACCGGCCAAGTGCGAGTCGGACTCGTACACGAAGAGTTCCGTACCATCGTACAAAATTTAATGAATATATAAATTAAGCCTACCTATTACGGTTCATAAGCCTGTGACAGACGGGCGAACGGACGGACGGACAGCGGAGGCTTAGTGATAGGGTTCCATTGGTACCCTTTGGGTACGGAACCCTAAAAACGAAAATGTGCAGACACACATATTGGCGGCCGTGGACAGGAAAACGGATTGTGGGAAGACCATCCGCCAGGTGGGACGACGACATCAAGTGCGTCGGCGGAAAGCAGTGGTTCCGTACCGCTGAGGGCCGGGAGAACTGGTGGAAAATTGGAGATCCGTATGTCCAGCAGTAGACGCAAACACGCTGACTGACTGACCTATTGATTAACACATGTTATATAAATAAAAGGTGCTTAGGGCTTAGGGTTGTCAGCCTCAGTGGCCCAGTGGCGCGACACTTCGGCGATCGCTCTCCGAAGTTAAGCAACGCTGGGTCCGGTCTGGTCTTGGATGGGTGACCATTCGACCGTTGAGAGAGGCTGGCCGTTGTTCGGATTCCACGTTAAACTGTAGGTCCCCTTCCTTACTTACTAGGTGGTAGGGTTAATCCCGCCCGGGTTGGTACCACCGCATTGGATGAACGATGGTCGAAGCGGCAATGAAAATAGTCCGTGTTTTCCATCCAGTTCAATGTAGCCGTGCAATATAAGGAAGGTCCTGGCATGGCACCTAGTTCCCATGTGGTGTGTTGGGCTAATACCATGACAGAAGGTGTGGTATTAGCCATCCATGTCCAGTCACAAAAAAAAAAACCTAGATTTTAGAAGTACTTCCAGAAGTTTCTTCACTTCCAGAAGTGAATTCTCAGATAGTAAGTAGAACTGCTTCAAAATCTACTTCTCGGTGGAGTAGCTGTCATTGCGAACCCACCTGGTTGAATAAAAAAACCCATTTGATTACTTTGTAATTATGTATCCCACCTCCTTTACCTCAGCAACTGATTTTACTAAAACACCTTCATACAAATGCAATGAAAGGATTCTTGCGCAAACATCCACATTCAAAACATTCCATAGGTCTCTGGCAAACGCCATTTACGAGTATGGAACTAATAAAATATTAAACGCACGTACTCAGAGGTCCACAAAAAGCGAGTCTGTCGTGTACATCTTAACCGAGTTTTGCACAGAAGCATATCGGTTAAGGTAAACCACTTGCGATCGTTAGGACTTGCTTACTTATTAAGTAAGGAGTGACATCCTGCGAGTTGGATTAAAGTGGCAGTAAAAATATACGGCATAGTTGAGCGGCACCTGAGGCTAAATTGTTTGCAGCCCACTCGATATTCCAACGCAAGGATATACATAAGTATTTATTGGCGTGGAAACGAAAAAATATATTGTTTGGTGTTCTTGTATTGGCACCTACGAATACCTAAAAGGAGCTTGGATCAGGTGAGTGTGGCCTTTGTTGGTTTCAATTGAATAATATTGTGAATAAATACCTCTATTTTCCTGTATTTGTAAAAAAGCTAAAAATAAATAATTTCAGCCTCATTGACCTATTTGTCAACTTATTCTTTGCAACCAATACCTAAATTTCTCGCTTGAACTTCCCTCCTGGAGAAACCTTTCGCCTGTTTTCGAGTCTCAACATCTGAATCTCGTCGTGTTAACGCAAGGATCCTTGTACGATAGGCTGCGTTTTTAGTGGAACATTCCATTCCGAACATGGCATTCCGTGTTGAACCACGACTGGCATTTACCTCAGAGGGATTTAATCTTCGTGGATTTTATTGAGGAAGGATACATTGTTCCATAGCCTCCAGTATCACTTAGAAAACGAAATTGGCACATCTTTATGTATCAGTGTCCAAGGGAAGGAGAAGTGTTATCGGATTCCATCCCCAATCTGCCTCCTAATAGTGACACAAAATAACGTTTTTCTCTTAAATGTTCTTGGAGCCACACCAGGACACGGGCCAGACGCAAGTTTCTCGGTATTAGAATGTAGCACGGAACAGTTGACTTCACGAGACTAGAAGTTCCAGCGATATGAGACAATACAATTTGAACATGCTAGGAAGGTAGACCGCGATGAAACCTTTTAATTAAACACCAACATGATGGATTTAGGAATAGAAGTTAAATAGTTAGGAGAGTCCTAATTAGACATTCTGTCGTGACTAAACGTCGCGAAGTTTACGCGCTTGCGCAGCTGCAATTTCCACTGCCAATTTCCGTTATGCGTTTTACGTTTATTCACTTTTTCCCAGTTAGGTCCTAATCATAGATACAAATGAAGGAAATATGCCATCTCGCTCGCCTATACAGGGTGTTAACGGTGTGTAGGTATTTACAAAAATGTATGGGGATGACAATTTTTTTTTCAGTCGTACAAAAAATTGTTATCTACCTTTTTTGCTCCAAATATGCCAAGGAACACGTGGTTAACGTTTGGAACATAACTCCGTTAACACCCTGTATAATATAACACGCACTGTTTCCAATTCACAAAACCTTCCAATACCAACAAAAACGTACATGCCACGCGCGAACAAAGTTGCAGATGTATTGAAGGGTCCGTGTGGGTGGGAAATGACGTTACTTTGACCATTCGGCGGAGACACGAAATCGACAGCATGCCACTTCCTTCCTTTTTTTTCAGTGGTCCCAATCCACAAAGCTTCTCCTCGGGTTTTGTCACCACGTCGTAACTTCCCGCAGGACTCGGTGGTGGACCTGGCGGTGGGTCTCGGCGCGCCCGCGTCCAGGCTGCTCGTGACGCTGCCGGCGGGCGCGCTGCACTTCCGGCTGCTCAACGAGAGCCTGAGCACGCCGGGGAGCCCCGCGCGCGCGCCGCCGCGCCCGCTCGGCCGCGTCGAGCTGTGCGCCATGCTGGGGGACGGCAAGTGGACGCTGGAGAGGGACCAGGATCTCTCCGCGCCGTACGCCTTCCGGTGCGTGTTGTACACAGAATATCATTTCCTTTATTATCTGAGGTGCATTTCTATATCCGGACTGCTGGCTATATTGCGGCTTGGTGGCCAAAGGAGACTTATTTTTGGATTACTCGTTATTTGCCGGTACCTGCGTTCTCACGTTTCTATTTTTTGTTTCTTCCAGCTGTGTGAGCTCGTAATTGGTGTTGTTTTAATTTGTTTTATTTTTCTATTGTGATGTAAATACACTGTGTGCACGCCTTAATAAATAAAATTAATAAAAATTAACCTGCATATGGCTACTCATCGCATCTACACAAAACCCCTCAAACTACTGCAGTCTAAGGCTAACCCAGGGTGCGAAAATCTTTATTTTTAGTTCAGATGAGAATGTGCTTTTTCACTAAAAATTCTGGTATTTTCATACAAATCTGAAACCATGCAAAACTTCGTTACTTCATTGTGGCAAGGCTTAAATCAAATTTTCAGAAAAATCGGAAATACGGTGTAGCATTAGACATCCCTCTCAACTATTATATGCATAAAAATAATAAATTACCTAGTTATCAGCCAAGTGACCGTTTTGTATAACTTTGCATAAGTTTGACATGCCGATATACGTACCTACATCAACAGTTAAATCTTGTTTGCAGTAAGTCGGATTGGGTCGCGTTCGAGGACGCCGCCTCCGTAGACGTGAAGGGGAAGTACGCGCGCGTGCGGGGCCTGGCGGGCCTCGCGCTCGTCGACGCAGAGCGCGACGCCGACACCGGCTGCGGGCCCGCACTGTCCGCGGCGCTGGCGAAAGTGCTCAACTCGCAGCGACGCGCTCCGAGAGGCGCCGTGCTCAGGTAACTAGAGTAGAGGACTCGCGAGACTCATACCCGTCGACGCCGACACCGGCTGCGAGCCCGCACTGTCCGCGGCGCTGGCGAAAGTGCTCAACTCGCAGCGACGCGCTCCGAGAGGCGCCGTGCTCAGGTAACTGGAGTAGAGGACTCGCGAGGCTCATATACGTCGATGCTGACAGACACCGGCTGCGGGCCCGCACTGTTCGCGGCACTGCCGAAAGGGCTCAATTCGCAGCGACGCGCTCCGAGATGCGCTGTGCTCAAGTAACTGGAGTAGAGGACTCGCGAGACTCATATACGTCGATGCGGACAGACACCGGCTGCGGACCCGCACTGTCCGCGGCGCTGGCGAAAGTGCTCAACTCGCAGCGACGCGCTCCGAGAGGCGCCGTGCTCAGGTAATTGGAGTAGAGGACTCGCGAGACTCATATCCGTCAATGCCGACAGACACCGGCTGCGGGCCCGCACTGTGCGCGGCGCTGGCGAAAGTGCCCAACTCGCAGCGACGCGCTCCGAGAGGCGCTGTGCTCAGGTAACTGGAGTAGAGGACTCGCGAGACTCATATCCGTCGATGCCGACAGACACCGGCTGCGGGCCCGCACTCCCCGCGGCGCTGGCGAAAGTGCTCAGCTCGGGTAACTGGAGTAGAGGACTCGCCGGCTGGGGCGACAACTCGCACCGACAGTGTGGACAGCACTGTCCGCAGGGATGGCAACAGAGCTCAACTTGCAGCAAAGCTCTGAGGCGCCTTGCTCAGTAACTTGGAAGCATAAACACGTGGCTCTTAAGTGAATATTCGGGTGATAAAGTGAGGAACGCCTATTTAAGAAAATACCGCAACTGATAAACAAATCGTCGAATCGGATGCCTAGTTTGTGAGGGTTTTCATGGTTAGGGGCATTGCTAGTTGCCTACTTATCCTACCGAATCCAACCTACGCTCTGTTGTTCTAGGTCACTGGAGAATGAGATTCTGTCGTCTGTGGCGCTGCCGCGGGCGCTGGACGCGCTCCAGGTGTCGCCCTACAGGATCACGCAGGTGGTTGACTCCGACGGCGTCATACACTCCCTCAGAGAGGTAAATAGCAATATTTAGTGAAAGCAGTCGTAGTTTGCATGAATAAATATACTTAGATACTCCAAAGGCATTAAGCTTTTGAATGATGACTCCATAATTTTCTGATTACGACGTGACGTTTTTGGTAACTCCAATCAAATTACCAACATTGATATAAGATCAGATAATAAGTACTAAAGTATATAAATAAAAACCAGGATTTTGGTTACGGAATAGTTTTTCTATACCTAAATACATTCCTTGCTGAGAGGTTTACATTCCTTAAAACATAATATTTTTCTTTTTTTCATTAAATATTTCTTAAAAAAATCATTAATGTGCTTTGGTTTGCCCAAAACATACTTTAATGCCAACACAGAAACTTAGAAAGCAGGTATATACTAGTAAGTGCACATACAAATTTACTTACAGCGGGAGCACAAACGAACGATACGGCTATACCGAACGATAAACGTCCATCTTTCTCGTTTCCGCTCGCACGAAAAGCGAAACAAAAAAAGGATGAATCAATGCAGCCGTGTCGTTGCGTTTGTGCTCCCGCCACTGGTCTCGCATTTGGGAATTTTCGTACAGTACAGTATTTGCCATAACCGCAGGACACACGCACGGAGTTCTCGTGCTCCCGCCAGGGCTACTTCGTGCACCCTCGCTCCTGCGCACGCTTCTACCGCTGCGTGAAGTTCGACCAACTCTCACCCGACTACACTGTGAGTGCATGCATGCATAAATACTCTCAATCTTGGTAAGGATTTCATGAATATCACTTATATTAGGTATATTGCTAGCTGCTGTAACCATACTGTTTTCGGACTTATTGATCCACTTGGGCTGATTGATCCACATCCGGTCGAAGATTGCAAAAGCTAAATAATAGATTTGGAATACATTTCTTATGTTTGGTCATTCTCAAAGTGTGTACAGCAGGGAATAAAGAACTTAATCTGTCCGGCAGGTGTTCGAGTTTGACTGCCCAGCGGGCCTAGCGTTTGACAGCCGCTACGAGGTGTGCGTGTGGCCCGGCAGCCTGCCGCACTCGCAGGCCTGCCCCGGCTCCTCGGAGATCGCGCCCGTGCCCCGCACACGCTTCGTCTGCCCGGAACACGAAGGTAACGAGCCTAGACACTAGCTACGAGGTGTACGTGTGGCCCGGCGACCTGCTGCACTCGCAGTCCTGCCCCGGCTCCTCGGAGATCGCGCCCGTGCCCCGCACACGCTTCGTCTGCTCGGAACACGAAGGTAACGAGCCTAGACACTAGCTACGAGGTGCACGTGTGGCCCGGCGACCTGCTGCACTCGCAGGCCTGCCCCGGCTCCTCGGAGATCGCGCCCGTGCCCCGCACACGCTTCGTCTGCCCGGAACACGAAGGTAACGAGCCTAGACACTAGCTACGAGGTGTGCGTGTGGCCCGGTGGCCTGCCGCACTCGCAGGCCTGCCACGGCTCCTCGGAGATCGCGCCCGTGCCCCGCACACGCTTCGTCTGCCCGGAACACGAAGGTAACGAGCCTAGACACTAGCTACGAGGTGTGCGTGTGGCCCGGCAGCCTGACACACTCGCAGGCCTACACATTATAAGCCTACGTTACATTTAATATTTCTTCCGGCATGCTTTATTTTGGTTTTACTTGTTAGCGTTATCAATGGCTCAAATTGAAAAAAGCATGACATTTTGTTCACCGCTATTGGTACGTTCGATTCCAAAATAGCAGGCACCTAATACTGGAATGTTGCAGGCTACTACGCCGACCCGGAGAACTGCCGCTGGTTCTTCGCGTGCGTGGACCACGGCAAGGCACCGCTGGCCGCCTACGAGTTCCGCTGTCCCTTCGGCCTCGGGTTCGACGCTGGCCGCCTGCTGTGCGACTGGCCGTGGCTGGTGCCCGCCTGCGGGAACATCGCCCGCTATGAGGCGGCCGCCTTCGGATACTCTGGCGCCGCGCTCACTGGTGAACTTTCATTCCTCTTCCTTCGATTTGTTCATTCAATCAAGGTTGATACTAACCCATATAATTGAAGGAACTAGGTGTTACAACATGATATAAATCACCCTTTTATAGCACAGCTAGAGCCAGTTTAACTGAACAAACGAGAAACAGGAACAAAAGAAATTTCAAGGAAACAGTAATAATTTCATTGCAATTTTGAGTATATTTGATTCGATGCCGTGGTTCCAATTCAGATTTAAAATGAAATCAGTTGAAAATACCCTGTTTAGTAATAAAATTAAATACGCATTTCATACATAGTAGAAAAAAGGAGTGTGTTAGTGCGTCATTGAAAATCGAACCCAAAAACCGTCTGGCCAGGGCCTTACATACAGGCGCCACAAATATTACTATCGACATTATTCTCTTAATTTTTCAACTCGTAATTTTTGGATGGAATGTCCAGAAAGCAATGGGAAAATGTTGACGCTTATTCTATATATTTCCGCAATGAGATACGCTATATCGTTTATTAAATAGTGAATTTAAATTGGTCTATTTTGATTGCAGGCGTCACAGGGTTCCAGGGACAATCAGCTGATGCTGTTAACGTTGCAGCCCACCAGAGTCTCCTATCCGGCGCTTCCCTTAACAACCTAGTCGGCGTGCAGAGTGGCTTCCTCTCCAAGGAGGATGCCTTAAACGCCAACTTCATAGAGGCTGAGCAGTACGCCCAAGACGCCGGATCTAGGATCTACAACGATTATGCTTCCGGATACAACAACGGGGCCGACTACGATGGAAGCGTAGACGTTACTGGGTCGTTGATCAAGGACGCATATATCGAGAAGCCAGTCGTAGGTTTCGTTAACGCAGCTAAGTACGCCAACAATAATGGCCAATATCAACAAGAAGTCACCGGATCATTGATAAAGGATGCGTATATTGAGAAGAAACAGTCAGGTTTCGGTAGCTCGGGATCTTATCATGGAAACATTAATTTGGGTCTCGCCAATGGGGCTGCTTACAATAATGGGTACCAAAACTATAATTCGGAAGATATAGAAACTGCGGGCTCTTTGATAAATGCGTACTTTAATGAAAATCATGATACTGCATCATCCGTTTCAAGCTCATCTGTATCTAACGGTCGGCAAACAAATCTAAATTATAAACAATTTCAAGATCAGAGCCAGTATGCCAATAGCGGTGGGCAATATGCAGACAATGATTCCGGTGCTTATGTGCACGATACCACTGGTGACCGGTATGAGCAATACAAGCACATCAAATCTGAAACAGTTCCATACGTACACGAGTCATCAGGTTCTGGATACAATCACCAATCCGATGACTACAAGTATGTAGAATCTTACAAATCTGGTGGATCTGGATCGTACGATTCAGGATTGCCTAGAGAAGACGTAGAACGAACTTACAATAGCAGATCTTATAATCAGGACTATGCCGAGGGATACAGATCAGACTACGCAGGGGCCTATATCCAAGACAACTCAGGTGCCTACAAAACCGACCAATCAGGGCAGTACGTAGCCGGAATTTACAGGCCAAGTTATGACAGCGAGTCGTATAGCATTAACAACGGCAATGATGCTAAGATAGGGCTCGTATCACAGCGCAACAATTTATATAATAATAATTACAAAGGCGGCAGTTACTCTAGTATTAATCAAGTCCATGATAATGGTTACCAAAATGCGCAACACGGTCAGTACGTTACAAACTCAAAAGTATATTCAGGAGCCTCACATACTCTTACAGCTGGCGCGGTTAATGTTGGTCTCGTGGGCAAAACTAAGCTGATCGACGCCAATTTGGACAATCAGTACAATCATAACAATGTTGCATTACACAGCGGTACAAGCTCAGTGTCTCGCACTCAGTCATTCAATACCGGACCCGTGGTGAATGCCGCACCCTTATCCTATGTCCACCCACCATCCGTCGCCGTTACCAACGTTGGATCAGACTCGGTTAGTCAAAATCTTAATACATATGGTTATGACCACGTAACGACACTTAGCTCCGTAGGTGTAGCACCAACATCGACACCTTTTACCTTTACTACGTCTCTTCCAACCGCTTCCTATTCGTACAGGCCCACTTTTAAACCAACACCACCCAAATCAGACATAAAGGAAGTATTTGGATACCAGCAACCATTGGTGACTTTCGCACAGCCGACAGCATCTATTGTTACTGCTGCCCCTCAAGTTATCCATCACGTTCAACCTGCCGTCCACGTAACAAACTACAACCAGGCTACCAATCAGCAGGCCCAAAATTACGAACGTGGAGATATTTCTTTTTCGGCTGGTCAAGCAGATGCCCACAGCTATGTATCCTCTACTCAAAGTTCTATAAATAAGGAACAATCATCGGGTTATGATTATCCCAAGCCGTCAATTGCTTTTGAAGAACCTATAAAAAAACTTGTTGCATACACAACTGCAGAACCGACTGAATATAGGTATGTTCAGCCGACTATTAATAACTACGTTCAACCTGTGGTCAATACTTACGCTCCACCAACCATATCCACTTACAGGCCCCAAATTTATAACCATCAAACATATCATCAAGTTGAACCTGAGAAAATTTCAATTTTAACACAGCCTCCGATTAAACAGGTCGGACTTACTGGATATGATTATCCTAAGCCTGCCGTGTCATTTTATGAAAATCCTTTGACTAAGTATGTCCAAAATACTCACCCCGTTACGGCAGCACCGACTTTCGTCGCTCAATATCAGTCAACAACACAACGTTATGTTGAACCAACCGAAAAGTATTTCCAAGTTCAACCTATTGTCCAAAAACATGAAGTGCAACACATTGTTAACAAACCGGCAAAATATGAGGTGCCTGTCGTCCAGCCAACTTATTACCAAACCCAAGAATCGTTTGCTTATGCTCCTGAAATCCAAAGAAACATTGAATCTATTCCTTCGTACAGACCGTCAGCAATTTCGCATCAAATATATCATCAGTCATCTGCAAAATCACAGGCCTATGATCGGAAAGATCAAAACACTCTACCATTAGTATCATCTACACCATCCAACATCATCTATGAAGATAATTATGAGTACAAGGCCCCCGTGGAGCGGTTGGATTACAAGCAAGAAGCATATACTCCGGCACCATCCCCTCAAAACTATGTAGAGTCACTTAATTCAGTCTCTTCGACGCAAGCGCCTATCGTCCACAAACAGCAACATTCAGTAGTACACACACCTCAAGTTCAATCCCAGTATGAATATCAATCACGAGATTATGTTAAGCAAGTTGAAATCCCAAAGCCAGTGGTACCAATACAGCCAGTATCGTTCTCATACGACAACAATCCGCGAAATGTTGTTGAATCTTTTCATATCTCCTCGTACAACAGTCATCCAGGATCGAGTTCTTATAGACCTATCGAATATGACACTCGTTATGGCTCAGAAGACAAAGACGCATATTTGCCGCCTGTGGCCTCGACTACACAAGCTCCCGAATACCTTCCTCCAGCGATAACAAGGACCCAAACCTATTTACCGCCTACTGTCTCTAGCACCCTTACACCTGAGTATCTACCACCTGTGACCTTCAAGTCTCGCGAATACTTACCGCCCAAAGTGGAAAACACTTATATTCCAGTTACAACACCTAAACCTTTATACAAGTCCACAACTCAAGTACCGACTTATACGTACAGATCTAGTACACCTGTTTACAAGGCACCGGAATACTTACCACCAGTGGAAGACTTAGACGAACCTCAAGACGACTACTATCGGAGTTATGGACTAAAAGAGACACACACGGAGACACAAACTGTTGCGCCAATATCAATAAAATACAATCCCATTCAAGAGTACGCCTACAAGAATGTGGCGGTAACGCCTGTAGTGTCCTCAACGGCAGTACCTATTTACAGAAAACAAAACCTCGTCATTCAGAGAGCCAAGGCGCAAAACAATCTTCTCGGATTTGGTACAGTGGGTCCAGACGCAGGCCTTGTAGCGACGCCTCAGTACTCGACAACAGCTTACCCTGAGGTGACACAGAGATACACAGTGCCTTCTCCAAGAACCATAACGTCTACCTATGCGCCGATCAGACAAGAGTTAGTCGAAGTAACCCCTTCGCCGGCTCCTATAGTACCCGTACGCAGAACGAAGCCAAAGATAGCAGTAGTCACAAAGATTAACGACTTTAACCCCTTGCTTGTGAGAAAATTAGGAGCCGTTTGTAGCTGCACTGGCCAGTCACCGGTCTTGGTTTTACGAGGAAAGAAACCTGAGGCGTCTCCCAAGTTTGAATATGGCAATGATTACAGTAACGACTATGATGGTTCCTACAATCAAGATATTGACAACCAGTGGTCTCAAAAGTCCTTAAGTGCACCTTCATTGAACAATGAATACCTTCCTGCTTCACCAGCTCCCGCAAAGTCTGTTACTTCAACATTCAACCCCATCATCGTGCCAGACGATTCTTACTACCAAGATTACCAGGAGTCGAGAATCTCGGATAAGACTGGCTACGCACAAGACCTTCCTAAGCAGGTTTACTCAGAAAACTTTGTATCTTCAACGTATGCACCGGTTGCGTATTCTCCATCCACGGAAAACACGATTCGCATAAGACCAAGAGTGAAAACCGTAACTGCGGCACCGACATTGAGGACAGTTCTTGTTCAGGAGTCAGTAACGCCGGCCCTTCTGAAAGAATCACAGCAAGAGGTCGGCTTAACGCAGTCGTTTGACAGATACGGTCCCGGCGGCTGGAGAAGTCGCGACGAGACATTACAAGGGTCCGTGGACTGCAAGCGAGCCGGTCTCTTCAGGCACCCGAAGCATTGCAATAAGTTCTACGCCTGCAGATGGGACTGCACCAAGGAGAGATTTACTTTGCACGTTTTCAATTGCCCGGTGCAGTTGAGCTTCGACCCCAGCATGGGCGCTTGCAACTGGCCCAGCCAGGGACCGGCCTGCCAAGGCGACACACTCCTGACGAACGGCTTGTGATACAATTTACGAAAGCCTTAGGCAGTCTAGTGCCATCGATCCTCGTGATAAAGGAATGTGATCTTGATTAGTATTACCCAAATTCCGGTACTTTTTTGCTATCCATTCTCACTTTGTTAGATAAGTTATTGTGCTGTATCACTAAAACCTATTCCGCTTATTTTATTGTAAATTAGATAGGCTTATTAATGTAAATTGTAGCGGAGGAGTGTTTTAGATCGTTTGTAAGTTCGATAATTTTAAGTTCGATAATTTATTTATTTACTCAATTCATCTGAGCTTTATTCATCGCTTCTACCATCATAATTATTTTAATTTATTATGAAGTTAAGGAATCGTTTTGCCATCAGAAATAATTAGTTACCAATCAACTAGTTCACCTACATTGTAAGTGTTGTAAGAAGTTTTTTACATTATTTTGTGTATTTTTGTATAAAATAAAATATGTCCGTATATTAATGATTTTTATTTGTGAACAATTCGTAAAATATTGCAATATTACAAAATATAACGATTAGATAGTCAAGAAGACAGGCTGTTCTGCCGCAGCCAATTGAGCCTCATACTTCTTCAGCACGAGCTTAACTTCTTCCTCCAAGAACTCGGTGACCTGCTCCGGCGCGCGGCCGATGAACGTGGAAGCATCTAGAATCTTGTCTAACTGATTGATGATCGGCTGGAAGTACGGCTCCCTCTTCACTCGCTCGACCAAATCGTTGTCGAGCCCTTTCTGCTTGACCTGCGCGGCCGCCTCGTGCGAGAGCACCCTGATGATCTCGTGGCAAGCCTGGCGGTCGCCGCCGGCCTTCACCATCGCCATTATGATGTTCTCCGTGGACATGAAGGGCAGCTCCTGGGCGATGTGGCGAGCGATTACCTGCGGGTACACGACGAGCCCCTGGCAGACGTTGAGGAGGGTGAGCAGGACCGCGTCCGCCGAGAGGAAGGCCTCGGCGAGGGTGATGCGCCGGTTGGCCGAGTCGTCGAGGGTGCGCTCGAGCCACTGGGTCGCGTGCGTGTTGGCGGCGTTGGCGTGCAGCGTGATCAGGTGGCGGGCGAGCGCGCAGCAGCGCTCCGAGCGCATCGGGTTCCGCTTGTAGGGCATCGCGCTCGAGCCGATCTGGGTGCTCTCGAACGGCTCCTCGAGCTCCTTGCGCGAGGCGAGCAGGCGGATGTCGGAGCACATCTTGTGGACGGTGGCGCCGAGGCCGGAGAGGGCGGCGACGCACTCCAGGTCGACCTTGCGCGAGTAGGTCTGGCCGGTGACGAGGTAGCGCCTGTCGAAGCCGGCGAGCTCGGCGACGCGGCGGTCGAGGGCGCGGACCTTCTCGCCGTCGCCCTCGAAGAGCTGGAGGAAGGAGGCCTGCGTGCCGGTGGTGCCCTTGACTCCGCGGAAGCGCAGGTCGTCGCGCGCGCGCGAGAGCGCTCGCTCGTCCATCAGCAGGTCGCTGAGCCAGAGGGAGGCGCGCTTGCCGACGGTGGTCAGCTGCGCCGGCTGGAGATGCGTGAAGCCGAGTATTGGCTGCGACCTGCAAAACATAAACACGTGCCTAAGTACATAACGTAGGTTATAATGAGAAATAAATCGGTTATTTGTGTTTGTAATTCGACAATAGTTAACCAGTAAATTAAGATATATTGTACGCTATTTAATATTGAAGAAATTAAAAGAAGGATAGGCAACAGTCCTATTCAGATATTTTTATGGAACTAGACATGGACGGCTGCCAGACATGACATGCACGATGGGCGCGGCGCGCGGGCAGCGCTCGCCGAACGTGTGCACGTGCGCCGTCACGTCGTGACGGACTAGGGGGGGGGGGGGGGGGGGTTGATAATAGGCCTACAGGTCACACCGCTCACCTGTAGCGGTCAGCGAAGCTCGCCAGCTGGCTGATGACGGCGGCGAGTCGCGGCAGCAGCAGGTCGAAGCCGTGCCGCAGCACGATGAGGTCGGTGTTGTCGCCCACGTAGCACGAGGTGGCGCCGAGGTGCACGATGGGCGCGGCGCGCGGGCAGCGCTCGCCGAACGTGTGCACGTGCGCCATCACGTCGTGACGGACTGAAGGAGTGGGGGACGTTTTCGTAAATAAATATTTAAAATTAAATTTTAATATGAATATGACCATAACTGACTTGTCGTGATCCAAACACACGTATGAAAGAACACACTATTTAGTGACTCAAATTTTCGATATTGCGCAACCCGAATTTGTGAGCGAACAAACTACAGTCAGTGCTTTAATGCTGCTGCCACCATTGGCGGGATAGCTCAGCGGTAGAGCAGTGGACATGTAATCCAAAGGTCGCAGTTTCGAACCCTTTTCCGTAAATAAACCTTAACCGAATACGTAGCAGGTGAAGGGGAACCATGGAAAAGCTTATCTAATAACAAGGAAAGGAAAATACATTAGTGCATGAACGGGCCGGGGATTGATCCCGTGACTTCTCGTATGAGAAGCAAAGCCCCGCGCCCCTAACCCACGAGTCCCACTGATATTTAGCCATGCCTATAGATTGAAGAGGAAAGTATAGATGGCTAACGTCATGCAACGTACAAAATTCTCCGAAAACTGCTTATTTTCGCTAGTGCTATGACATTTCTAACCAGCGCCATCTCCCGTCAATGCTAGAACTAGTTCACATTCATTAAACTTAACTTGATTCCAAATTTCGGCTAGGTAGGCGTGATGAAAACGTTACAAATTAACTATAAATTATTTTCAAATACTTAACACTTTACTCAAGTACTTTCATTGTAAATAAAAAATATTATTGATCTCCGTTTGTATTCAGAAATGTGAATTGCAACGCGACTTTTATTGTCCCTATTCAACAGTGGTATGCCTATCACATCCCCGATTAGCTTCTTACCTTTCTTCTCGTGCTCGGCAGCTAGCGTCCAGTCGATGTCGTGCACCGCCTGCCTCATCTCAGAGATCTGCTCCTCCGTTATATCCAGCCCGAGCTCCTGGAACGCGTAAACTGATGTGAAAACTGAGCACTGACACGGAACATTTACTTGGTGTGGACGGATAATGACGGGTACCAGGTCCAAAACCCCGAACATCCAAAAATATGTATTTTGAAAAGAAAAAAAACTAAACCTAACCTAACCCAATCGAAATGTTGGATGCTATGACTTTTGGAACTTACGCTTTTTTGACTTTATGATGCGTAACCCTGAAAATAACTAAAACATAGAAATACATGTGGGACTGCACACTTGTTTAATGTTGAACGTTGGACACGTTTTGAAAGAAAATGTGGTGATAAAGTTAGAGAAAACCTTGGACTCGTAGAACCAACGAGCATGGAAGGACGGAAGTAGCGATCGTAACAAATTCGTATGGCGGCAGCGTAGCCGCGAGTTAGAGGAAAACGTCTAACTAAAGTTAGTTCTCCGGCGAAATCGGGACGCGCAACATCGAATGTTCCTTGCACTAAGTAGCGTCCTCTGAAGTTCCTACGCGGCCTTAGAGCGCGAGAACATTATTAGTGAGTGAATTAGTAAGCGAACTGACACGCCGGCGGCGCTACAGTTTTTAGGGTTCCGTACCCAAAGGGTGAAAACGGAACCCTATTACTAAGCCTCCGCTGTCCGTCCGTCCGTCCGTCCGTCTGTCACAGGGCTGTATCTCAGTAACCGTAACAGGTAGACAGCTGAAATTTTCAAAATGTGTATTTATTTATATATTTATATATATAGGTAAGATTAAAAAAAAAAATTAAAGGAGGCTCCCATACAAAAAACCTGTTTTTTTTTGTTTTTTTTACGATGGTACGGAACCCTTCGTGTGCGAGTCCGACTCGCAATTGGCCGGTTTTTGTATGTAAAAGCACAAAATACGCCGGGCCCATACAAACGAGTTTTGGTTGCGACTCCCGTCTTTCCATGCTCGCTGCGTAGAATGAATGAGTGATGAACGAATAACAGAGCCTGAGTGGTCAGCTCCAACGTCAAACTCCATACAAGTTTTTACTAGATATTCTATGGTTTTACTTCTTCAAGCTGTCAATGTCAAACAAGGAGTTCCGATTTGTATGAAAACGCGGAGGCGGCATAAACAGCAACGTCGACGTATTTACGTATTTAGCTGTCAAATCAAACTCGGACTCGCAAATGTTAGTTCGATTAACGCCCACTACGCGCGTTCCTAAATTTCTCCATACATTTGAAAACGCCAATTGATCGGTTTGCCGTAAACGCCAATTTAGGTGACAGCTGGGACTACGGGCTTTGAGCTTATTTCGGCGGAAGTCGCAGCCAGTCGACCGAGAAACCTCCTCCGGGGAAACGGTTTGATGTTATAATTACATCCTCTATGGGTCCTAGAAGCCATGCCAGGATATTACTCATTCAGGTCTACATTACACTGGATGGAAAATAAAAACCTTCCACGCCGCTTTTACTCTCGACAGTTTTACGTGGAGTTCGAACCACAAACGACCAATCTCTTAGTCGCCGGTTACGACATGCATGATTATCCAAAACACCACAGAGCACCATGTATTTTGAGCGGCTCGTAGCCTAGTGGCGCGGGGACTGGCCTAGCGTACCAGAGGCCCGGGTTCAATACCAACTTGCACCACTGTCTTTCTCTTTCAGAGTTCGATTTCATTTCGTCACGAATGCGAGCTGCTCCATGGTTCGGAATCCATTTGTAAAACTGTAGGTCCCCTTCCCCTACTAGGTGGTAGGGTTTGAGCCCGCCCGGGTTGGTACTATCGCATTGGATGAAAAGATGGTCGAAGCGGCAATGAAAAATTGTCCGTGTTTTCCATCCAGTTCAATGTAGCCGTGCTCATGAAGGGAAGGTCCTGGCATGGCACCTAATTCCTTCGGGAATGTGGTGTATTGGGCTAATATCATAACTGCAGTTGTGTGGTATTAGCCATCCATGTCAGGTCGCATAAAAAAAAATTATAAATTTAATAAATTCGCGGGTGTTCGCCTGATGACAAACCCTAAAATGAATGTCAAATCGTTTTCGGCCGCATTGTACACTCTACAATCAAACTCTTTTAAGGTGGCCCAACCCGGCGGGACTAACTCATTCGCGGGCACTGTACAAAACCGTGCTGTTGCGCTCTGGAACCTTCTCTGTTTCAAAGAAAAAGACAGGCTCCGTGATGAGGAAGATGCAACATGTCCACAAAAAAGACAATGTGCATAGTGTATGATTTGGTAAGATTTACGAAAATTTTTATTTCAAAACGACTTATAGCTAAAAGTAAACCACGACCGCTGTAGTAAAAAACTAACAAAAACCAAATTGTAGATTATTAATCTTGATTAAATAAGCTATGTCTGATGACTAATATTTTTAAGATTTTTTTACTTTATCATTGCGTAATAAACCACCAAAGTTATTGTATAAAAAATGCGAAAAATTCGAACTTTCGGACCTTATAACTTAGAAACCAAACACAATTTTACAATGCCAACGATCATCAGACATCTAGTTCGATTAAATAAAGCTCTTCTGAGCAAAATTTGGGATCTCTGATAAGAAATATGGGCGTGATCTTCTTTCCCCGTTTGTATGGGGAGTTGAGCGGGTTGGGCCACCTTAAGGTATGAGATCAAATTTTGGTAGGGTTATACACGAAAACTCCGTTTTAATAGTTTGTAAGGTACGTCATGAAGATGTTTCTCTTCGCCTGACGTCAAATAACGACCCATAGAAACTGGGATACAAAGTTAGTATACGCAGCACACACCGCTAAACCATAGTGTTCGATTTGGCGCTAGCATTGTGTGAGACAATGGGTATTCACTTCGGTTGGTAAAGCCCATGGCGCGACGAATCGTTATATCTGGCACACAAGTGCGTCCTACAAACTTTTACCCAGCGAGCATGGGAGGACAGGAGTAGCAACCGAAACTCCTTTGTGTAGAGGCGGCGCGCGTAGCCATTTTATAGACAATGACTGCAGCGCCGGCGAGTGAGTTCGCTTACGAATTAGCTTACTTAGATTCCGATTTTCTTAGATTCCAGCGTCCCGTAAGAACTGCACAGGACGCTATTTAGTGCAACGAACATTCGATGTTAGGCGTCCCGAGTTCGTAAACGAACTCACTACACTAAGAACCACGTTAGAACGTTTCCACCATCGAAATAATTTTAAACTAAAGATGCACCATCAGCTTTTCTCCGCGTACCACATTATTTTAAATGAAAATGTGATAATTTCAGTAACACTTGAGTACGTAGTAAAATACGATTTATATTTTCTGTAAGTATGTTCGTAATATTATTTGCATCGGAGTTATTAAAAATATTTAAGTCTTCAGAAGCCTAAGTCCGCTAATAGATAACTCAATTATCACATAACGCCAACGCTCGAAAGTGGATTTATCTATTAGCGGACTCAGACGACTAGAAAAAAAAAATGACACGAATGTTAAGCTTTCATATAAAATTACAATTGTATGATACAGTATGGCATTCCGTTTCAACAAAGCTTAACCAGTGTGATAAAATATTGTGTCCTACATTCATGAAAATAAAACGCAGCTAAACATTTACTCCAATGTACTTTATAGTGTGGCACGCCAGATGAAACCATCGCCCACCGCAGGCATCTAAACAAATTTGAGCAAGTGCGCGATAAAAACACTTTTTACTTTACTATCAAGTTGACCTCATTTGACTAATTTTACGCTTAGCCACTTCACGTTATTACGTGATGGCGTATCTCAGCGACAAGGATTCACTAGGGACTGATTATATTTTTTTAAAGCAAATTTTGTAAAATTTAAAAAAATGTGTGAATTTTCCAAACAAATTTACTTTAAAATTCAAGTATCTTGAGAACCGTTCATCGTTTTGAATTGAAAACTTTATTCGAGATGTGCAATAAACATTTATTCATGCAACTACCCCATTGTGATCATAACATAACATGTAACAGTTATGTAGTGTATCTTGCCATTTCTTTTTCGATGACAAATGACTTTGATTTGTATTAGGTAATTGGTAACCTTTCAAAAATGTTGTCCTTCCACATAAATATTTTGAAGAAATATCCTCCTCATTCATATGAAGTTATACAACAACATCTATAAGGAATTTTAACGAGTTATTTTCCCCAAAGTACAACCTGGGATCTTCCAAACATGGTGCGAAGAAGGAAGGTCCTGACGACACCTGGTTCCTATTTGGGCCAATATCGTGACAGAGGTATTAGCTATACATGTCCGATTATATCCTTCAAAAATACTTTAGGCAGGCATGGTTTTCGCACCCCCGAGAAAGTTAGTGAGACGTTATCGAGCACCTTTTAGGTGAGGACCTGGCGTACGCCATATGTTGCACTTTACATAACAGTAAAAACTGGAAGCATTGCAATATTTTTTTCAAAATAGTTGTATGGACATAAGAATATTTTTGTTCATTACAGTCACGGAGATAGACGATTTCCGTGATTGCTAAAATAAATTGCGTTGAACTAAAATACGTTTGAACTTTACAGGAAACGTGAATAATATTCTTCATTCTTGGTTATTACGAAAACATAACTCGGGGTCCTATGTAAGGCGTGGCTAAGTATCGCGACCCAAGATAAGATAGCACGTACATTGGAGCAACAAAACAACACAAAGAAAACCAATACATCCGCTAGTTAAGCCCTTTTAGCAGGCGAGGGAGACATGCGTAATCTAACAAGAATTTAATTTGTCACAATTTGCAACATCGTAATGGAACATAGCTGGTGGGGATAGCAAGGGCATAGCAGGGACAGTGAGAGTTCACGTGTATTTGGTGTAAGAAATGTTTCCGGGGTTCCCGGAATTCAAGACATCACGTATGCAATACTTTTCGAAATAATAACATAGATACATAAGGGCCAAAACTTAACTTAACCACACGATTTTGAGGCAAGTTTGTGAATTATTATATAAGTCACCTTAACGAAAATAGCATGTAATAATGAAACATTGCACCATTACTAAACAAACCTGACCAGCCGAAAAATTATCACATTCTAGTCCTAGACCATTTTAGTAGTGAAAGCTTACTAATTTATTTCGTTGTTATTAGAGACTTGTAAATTCATTCTTCAGTTCCAACTCCATTTGGCTACAGAGCTGAACAGAGCCATAAGAGGGTACAAAGAGAATGACGCTCCTGAATATGTTGCTGGTGATACCAGTCAGATACCAAAATACGGAGTATCGTTATCAGCGCAGATAAACGTGTAACCTGGATAAGAGATAACGAAATGAAGTCACTACACCAGTGCTAAGTGACAGCTCGTAGCAGGTGGCATTGTTCGAGACAATAAAGAAAATATAAGTGAAGGCGGTGATAAAGTTCGGGGTGAAGTGTGAGAGGGAATAAAAGTGAAAATGGTGTCCGTTCAAACGATAGCGACGATCGTCGTTAAAGTATTCAAGATCGTAAGTATGAATACGGGACTTTTTGGTTCAATGGACATTATACTTTCCACGAAAAGTAAGACGTTATATTTGACGCTAGACCTCATAAATTAATTGATAGATAATATAGATGTCAAAACACTACAAATGAGCCCTCGAAAGTAAAATCATGTTAGGGCTTTACATTTACAAAGCTCAGCGATATGACTTACTCGCTGCGGTGCCCGGTTCCGTTCGGGACAATATCGTTTTTTATTTTGAACAAAAAATAGCTTATGTCACCCTCAGAGAGGCCAGAGCATTAACTATCGTGATGCGAAAAACCGTCGTAAAAAGGCCAGCATGAATAATAATTTGAAAGGTTATAACTTCGACCAATCAAGATGTTTATTATACACCATCCGACCTGCAGTAATACAGAAGACTAGAAAGCTTGTATTACGATCGGCGTTTTAAGTTACCGGATCTACTGTTAATTTATAACATAGCTTTATCAACCCTTTTAGCTGTGCTTTAATGAAATAGCACGATTTATCTAGATATAATAAATAAATATGGGAATGGAAGAAATGAACCCACGCTTAGACCTAGTAGACTAAGTAGACTAGTAGTAGACTAGCTGGTTAGCACTGCGATATTTGTGGACCACAGTCGAGTACTCAAGTACTCTGGGGCGAATCCCAACCGACGCATGTTTTTCAGTGATGTAAAAAAAGCAAAAACGACTTAGAAATACATTATCGGCTTTCCCTTAACGAACGGCATGGTTAATCACAATGAATATAAAAGGATAGGTAGAAGCAGCAGTCAATAAGTCACAACTCCCATTCAGAAACCGCTAGCTGGCGATTGCTCGTACAGGATGAATAGGTCATGAATCATCTATTTACTCGCGGTGGCAGGACTCATTGCACATAGGCAAAACAGCTTACTCATAGGTGCCTGACGGCCTGACGCACCTACTTGCAGGGATCCCTGATAACGGAACTACAATACCTCGGCACCATTCACTATCTGTATTCGATAAGGACACACCTCGCTTGGATGTACATGGCAGGGGCCTTATTAAGCTTTTCGACCAAATCGATATGGGTAGCCGATTTGGCATTGTTTGAACATTCGGAAACTGAATAGTTCAAAAATGCATCCACTTTCTTTAGAGAAGGAAGAAAAACCTTAAGTGTTGACGACTTAATTAGGGTAATTTTGTAAGAAGGCGTCTAACAGACGCGTTTAAAAAACGCCTAGTCAAAAACGACTGGTGAGAAATGCGTCTGGAATCACAGGGCATGTATAACATTTTTGCATATTGTAATTTTAAATGTACAATCCCAATTTATGAATTCGTTCATGGTTCGAAACCGATGTTCCCTACTATAAATAAAAAACATCTTTATTGTTTTACAATTCCACAAATCATCACTTAAGTCTAAACAACACAATTTGGGTGGCTGCTTTACGGTGACACATAATTATTGATGTGTTTGTTCGACTAAGTGGTTTTTTTTCAAACCAATAAACAATTAATCGAAATAAATCGTAGCAATCATCACATAATTGGAGGAGTGATTGGAACGACCTCACCAGCATGAGAAAGAACTTTGAGAGTAGGGAGATAAAACTTACAATTAATTTAATAACCTAGGTTAACTGGTAGAGGCGAGTTCATATTGGCTGTGAGGTAGGAAAGCTGATGCGGCCGACACATGCGGGGGGTCACGGTGTCAGAGCCGGGCGACATTTCACAGGCCCGCATTGGGTAGCTAATCAAACTAAATCACATATTAAGGGTAATTCTAATTTTACTTTAAATTATTAGGAAATTAGTCGGCGACAAAAGGAAAGAAATTTTTCAGTATAACATATTTTGCCCAAATTTATTAGGAAACCTGCAATTTAATTGACTTTGCTATAAGAATGCCCGGGCCCATGTATACAATGTCGGAATTTCGAATCCTTCAATATCACACAAAAAAAAATTTAAAGGTCGTAAACAAATTTTGATTCAAGCTCCAAGATCGGTTCAAGATAAGGTTTCAAAATAGATTTCGTTAGTTTAAAATTGACGATAACGCGCACACGCTGTGTCTGGCAATAGTGTTGATTTTGATTTTGATGTTACTTTTTTGGGCTGATTTAATTGTTTTCCTATCAATTCATATTCAAATAAGTGACGAACAAAGGTTATTTTAGGGCACGTAATTTAGTGCTTCATTTTTTTGGTAGCATTTAAAAAATATATATAACTGAGTCACTTGCAAACCAATGAAAACGTCATTTCGTTAATTAAAGAGGTTTTCTACGATTTCGGCGTATTCTTAGTCTTGCAAGTGCTGGTGTCCTCAGAGACGTGATGCAATGGCTCGCTTGGCCAATCCGGCACTGCTGTTGAGACCGAGGATGGTACCCTCTCTCCCATGTCTCTGGCTTCAATCCTACGCGTGCGGCTCGTCATCGCCAGGATTATTTAATACGATTAGGCGCACATTAACGATGCGCTGCAGATGTCACATAATTACGACGAGCCGGCAGCGGACGGCGAGGAGTTAAGGAGGAAGTCGAGCTATGACAACTAATAACCGGGCGTCTTGGACGATTCAACGGTTGATAATGAAAACAATTTCATGTTACGAGTAATTGTTGTGAAGGGATGTTCAGTCCTTACTTCAGATATAATTATAGTAGCGGTGTATCTCTGTCGCTAGAAGAATCGACCTGTAGGTCAATAATTACAGGCTGGTTTATTTAAGTTTAAGTTACTAAAGCAATGGTGAAAATAAGAATAAGATAGAATACATAAGGTTCCATTCCAAAATTTTAACAACGTCATTGAATGGCAAGAAACTTTTAAATTCAATGGCAATGTATGAACAAGTTTAATGTTTTTTATCAATTGGGTTCTTGATACAGATTAACCCCCTAAAATAATATAAAGGAGAAAACAACCAGTACAGGGGATCATTTTAGGTCATTAAAATTGTTGGTGAATTTGTAACGGAAACTCATCATGTCATGATCAATATTGTTTTATAAAAAAACACCGGCCAAGTGCGAGTCAGACTCGTACAAGATTTAACACAAAAAAATTGTTTGTTATAGCGGCAAAATAAATACACACTCTGTGAAAATTTCAGCTGCCTACCTATTACGGTCCATGAGGTACAGCCCTGTGACAGGCACCGGAGGCTCAGTTGGCACCCTTTGGGTACGGAACCCTAAAAAAGGTCCAACATGAATAGCCAAGAAAATGAGAGCCGAAATTATGTATGTTTAGAGCGCAATTATGACCTGATTGTTTTTTTTCTTTGAACAATTATCGGAACTTCTGTAGTATATCTTAGGCCAAGAGAGGTCGAGGGCAGTTCATGATGGTTCTCAAACTTCCGATCAATTGTTCACAAAGATACGGCTTTCTGAAAACTGCAATTTGTATTTCTGAAAACAGTCTGCAGGATGTGAATTAGCAGAGTGGTGTTAGCCTCTTTGGTTATTGTTGATCTGATTCGCGCATAATATAAACTTCTTCATGCCAACACGATATTTTCTCAAAAAGCGCGTAGTTCGAGTCGGACTCGCACACGAAGGGCTCCTTACCTTGCAAAAAAAACAGGTTTCTTGTATGCTTTATTATTTTTTTTACCTTTTGTTGTTATAGCTGACGTAGAAATACACACTCAGTAAAAAAAAACTACTTTCTACCTATTACGGTTCATGAGATACAGCCCGCTGACGGACGGACCGGCGAAAGGACAGAGGAGGCTAAGTAAAGGGCACCCTTTGGGTACAGAACCCTAAAAAAACAACAGTGTTAGTTAAATTTTTCAAATATAGGCGCATAGTGCAACAGCAAATGAGAGACAATAAGCACGAATATTGTATTATCTTGACATCAACAGATCTTTTGTTCGAAGGACGGTAACAAATGTGTTAACATGTGATACAAATTCTTGCAAATTACCGCCGATGCGTCGTGCATACGTGAAGGAATGAATTGCATTGAATTGTAGACACCGTTCTATGATGTCCATTTTGCTTTACAAACTGCGTAGGTACTGCGTTGCGGTAGGAAATGTCTCTACTCTATAGTTTGAACTGTGACTGACTCGCAATATGATTTCACGTACAAAAAATCACGTTGTTTCCCCAGAAGGGTAGGCAGATATGATAGAGCGCCATGATTTGTGAAAGTAAAATTCATAGGATCCGTAATCTTGAGCGTGAATAAATTCATGTGTATTAAATAAGCGAGCAAAGTTGTCATGATGGAACCGTTTGGGGCCCTATCATCTCTGCCTACGCCCGGGGAAACGGTGTGATGTTGATGTTATTTATTAATGTCATGCATTGCTTCTTAACAAATTTTATAGCCGTTATTAAGAACGCCATCGTAAGGGTTGATATTAAAATGCTTATTAGAATTCTCGATCTTTGACGCCCAATGTTTCCTAGGCAATTATTCTATTGCTCTATTTCCAGTCGCTTCGTCACTGTTTGGGACACAAATTTGCACCGTATTGTTAATGTTCGACAGGTTGTTTGTGGCCAACACCTAATTGAAATATTTGGCATGTTTTTATAGGGTTTCCAAAATGTAGAGCCGACACGCAGCAATTGTCGAGCCTTTTTTAAGCGTAGACTGTCGACAGTGAATGGGTGCATTCCCTGCCTGTTCCGCGTTGTGCGGTGGTAGAATGGGCACGGGACAGCGTTATGCAGGTTATTGCATATTCTTAATAATGGCAACATTAAACTTTAATATCTGACGCTTAAACTATAAATTGATTTCAAATTAAAGCTACTAGAGTTTTGTTAAGAAATTAGTTATTCATTTGTTTAAGTTTATTTAATTTTGTTCTGACATCGTTCTGTTCACAGCTAAAAAAAGATAAAGAATCGCGTTATTTTTAACCGACTTCAAAAGAAAAGAGGAGGTTCTCAATTCATCGGAATCTTTTTTTGTCTCTTTTTTTTTAATAAGAAGTCCAACGTGGCACCAACGCTACGGGTTATTGGTTCCCAAAAAAGAAACCTGTGAGTGTTTGGTAGACCATTTGGTGGAACAGATCATTCAACAAACGATACTGGACCATTGCTCTGGCCAACTGCTTCTTAAGGACAACGCTCGACGACACACTGCACGTCAGATAGCCGCCAAATTAGAGGAGCTGCGCAACTGGGAACTGTCAGTAGCCCACCATACTCTGCAGAAATTGCTATACATTATTTCGGAATTTAGACAAATACTTGCAAGAAAAAAAAAATCGACGAGTTAGTTGATTCTGCCGCTTAGACTTTTTTTTGCAAAGGAACTGCCCTTAAAATGGCGGAAGGGCATCGATACCAAAGGTACATATTTCGATTGATAATACAATGATATTATCGTTTTACTTTTTCGATACGAAGAACAATTTCATAGGCAACGACCTAAATGTGTTCTCAGAAATCCAATAATACAAGAACGAACTTATAACATGCGAAGGAAGTAACATTTGGAAGCAATGTTTACTTAATAGATCAACATCCCGCTTCTGAAATTGAATTCATTACTGTATTAACGCAATCAAAATAACGACTGCATCGGACGATGTAAATGCATCGGTTGAAATTATAATGGCTTGCATCAAAGGCGGTGCCGTTACCGACTACCTACATCAAATAAATACTAGATGCAAAGTTAGCATCTTTATTATACAGAATTCAGTAAAATGGTTGTTTTCAGTTCGAGGATCGTTCCAATAATAACAATTGAAATAGCAGAAATTCCTGAAGCATTCGTAATGTTGATGACTGTACGTTTTTTTCTTACTACACGCGCGACCAGAAGGATTAAAACCTTGCTTTCAAACAAACTTTTATCCTTCCATCAATACCTTGCTTTTATAAAGGTTTCGAATCCCAAAATGAAACATTTTTTTCTAAAATTAATATTGCTGTCATTAGCTATGGTTAGGTTAGGTTAACTTGCACCCCAAATATAGTGTTTCCCAAAGATTCACCGTAATGCAAAACTACGCCCTCAGATATCGAACGAACGTCTTCCGAGGTGAGAGCCGATGCTAGGCCACGAGCGCCTGAATAATGTGACAGTAGTAATTTTTTTTACATATTGAAATGAAAGATGAATGCAATGAGAGTGCAACTGATTTTTGGCCGCTCTTAAAAGGTAGCATCAGCATTTTGCTTAGGAGAGAAATGAATAGTGAAACCAACAACTGTGGAACCTCAGCCTGCACAAGGAGTGATCAGGTCAGTTATCAGATAAGGCGTAGATTGTTTGCGGATTTGTAACGGCGTGGAGCGTAAGGTGTCGCAAACCTTAAGAAATGGGGCTGGCGACATCAGGTAACGCATGTTAAACTGGTTATAATTAGGAGTTATGTACCTATTAGTATCAATTTAAGTTTGAGGGTTTTCTTAAGTCAAATCAGAAACTTCATTATTGTTACCGGGTTTGTAAGAATTTTCTAGCTTGTAATACTTAATAGACATTATAATATTTATGTGCCTAAAAACGATACAAATCTCATTAAAAATTATTGAACGGTGTAATAAAGTAAGAATACGGAATTAGATTCACTGGTTATGCACCACACTAAACATTAGTTTTATATATTAAACGAATTACTTGAAAATTACAGAGATTATTCAGTCTTCACCTTGGTTTTTCTAGTGTTAAATTGTCAATTTTTTTTCTTTCGACGCACATAGATGTAGTACGCAAACACGACCTTCAATAGCGTCGGTAAGTGAGTTATCAGACAAGAATTCGCGGGGCATGACTCAACGCTAGAAGGCGTAGAATCCTTTGCCATAAGATCGGAAGTACGGATTAGCATGACGAATGCATCCGCCGTTTTCTAATCGGTTTTCGGGTGTATAAAATCGATGCTCTATAATTATATTATGTTAAGTAGCTGATATTTTTCATGTTATCATAGGGTGAGCATCATGAACTTAAAGCGTTTTTTTCTGGCTGTCTTAAATCTCTGTGCAGTTTCGCTTTTTTAGCAAATAATCCCCACGAACAAAAACGTTTTTTATCGATCGTTATCAATCAATCTTTATCCCAATCAATCAATCCGATAGGAAGTATTAGTTCTGATAACCTTTGAAACAAGCATCGTTATTTTTTACGTTTTTCTGTTCTCTTCTGAAATTATTGATTTAATGTTCTGAAAATTTTGATAATCACGATTATCAAGCGTTAAGATTATCGCATGCTTGGTGCATTATGCCACGGAGATAAATCGATCTCCGTGATGTATTCGGATGATTTTCTCAGCTTCAAATAATAAAAAAAAACTGACTGAAATTAATATCAAGACCAACAATTTGTAAGCCCATTTACAATCGAATTACAATTAAAGCCTATCAATATAAATGTAGCTGTTAACCTCAGATAAACGAGTTTACATTTCTCAATTACGGTAATGCTACACAGTATAAGATATAATCAATTCATTGTATTTCCAATGGATCTAGAACATCTAGAATTAGTTTACAGTTTTATCTCTTCCAGATAGAACAATTCAAGAACAGAATGATCTTCGAGCCTTTCCAGAACATTTCAGTGACCGTATTAATAGTCGAGTGAATATTGTGTTACAGGTTCTCAACATCCTGATCCTAGTGCTGTACCGGACGGGCTACAACGGTGAGTTCCTGGGGGTCGGAGGCACGTGGAACCTCAACGAGGAGAAGAACCCTGACGCTGAGATCGTCGCTTCCGGCGTCATTGTCGGCTACCTCATCTACACGCTCGTGCAGGTCGTCACATTCCTCTTCGGCAACACCGAGCACAAGAGGTGGGCCCTCATTTTTAACCGACTTCAAAAAAGGAGGAGGTTATCGATTCGTCGGAATCTTTTTTTTTTATAGTTAACCTACATATTTGTGCCTGTTTGTTACGCGTCCGAGTTTCTTGTAGCCTGCTTCTTCTACGCGCTCCTGAAGGATAACTGATTATCTCACTGGTCCGTATTTTAGTTTTCAAAATTTAGAACAACAGAGGCCCGGTTGTCTACTGGTCCACTATACCTATATGTGAATCTTTTGGTATCTTGTTTTAATTCATCGTTGAATAGCATACGGTGAATTTAGTTTCAGTTTTTGACAAGAGGTATAATTCTTGTAATCTTGCTATTTTACAGATTCAAATAAATACTGCCGGTTTTAATGCGATTTGTAGTATATCCATCCTTAGGTAGAAATCTTACTCGTAAAGTTCAGATTAACTATCTGTAGCTTAAAATAAAATAAAATAACTGAATTGTTTTACCAAACGACGCCTACGCACCCAGTAACTCATTGTAACGTTATCAACATCAGCACTACGTAGCTATGCAAGTTCTGTGAATGCAAAACATATCGTAAAAGATAAGAGACTGAGCGAATGATCAAAACCGGATCGTGACACATTAAATAGTAAACTTATTGAATAATTTCAGGGCGCTGTCGGATGTAGTTATGAACTTCGTTGGTGTATTCCTATGGATCGCGGTGGGCGCTGTGGCGTTGCACTACTGGAGCGGGTACATGGGAGAACACCAGTACCAGTTCGCCTTCCCCGAGAAACAGGTCAGTATACTAAAAGTTCCCAAGACGGGAACCTTATCGCAAGTAGAAAGACAAAATCTCTATAGTATCTAAATTTCTAGATATAGAGAAGAAGATTTACGCCTAAAAATGGACATTTGATAAATATCAAATACCAAAGTAAAAGGAGAATTGACAAAAATGTAGGTGAGTGTATTACATGTTGTTACGGGATCAAGTGGCGGTGGTACGTCAGACACATTATAGTGGACGATTTATCAACGTAGTCCACAAAAAAATGTGTTTATCATGAAATTTATAGCAAATCCACACCTGCTCTCATATTAGCTCAACATACCTCATGAGCGCTAGGTGCCATACCAGGACTGTCCTTATATTGCGCGGCTAGATTGAACTGGATGGAAAACACGAACCATTTTCATTGCCGCTTTGACGATCGTACCGTGCCGACCTGGGCGGGATTAACGATTAAGTTCAACGTGCAAAGACAAATACAGTGGGATGCCTTGCATTATTTAATTCCCGGAAGCGTTTAAAAAAATTATAAATATCGAATAGTCATCATTACTATAATTGGATAATTAGACATCATTTCGCTACTAGGGACCATCACAAAATATTATCTACTCACGAAAACCTTTCAAGTGAGACATGTTTCATACGTGATCGTTCCAGGTACTTTTTGCCCATTCTCATTAAGGATTTTATTTAACTGTGACAATTCATGAAAGGGGTGAAAATGTTACGAGTCAAATATAGGGATAACATTCCTTTACACACGTTTATATGTCTTCTTAAATTGTTAAAGACTTAGGCCGGAGTGCTTCATGGTTACCATTCATGTTATGGTTATAAAATATCCGTCTTGGGTCATCAACTATACTAGCCCCGCTGTAAGAAGTCCTTTGAGAAAGAACTTTACTATGTACTATTACAGAATTTACAATAGATTAGCTCTATTTATAAATGTATTTTGTTGTGATTACCACTACAAGTTCACAATTTATTAACAATTTATAATTACGCGTAAAAAGGATATGTGATATTCACACGAAAAAGATATTTTCTCACAGGACATCCTACAGCGGGACTAGCATAAGGAAAATATATCTATATAACTATAATGTTAACCAGATATGGTGCAGTCCAGCCTTAGTATACAAACATCCTTAAAGCCGCTCTTTCCGATATCTCTCTGAGGTCAGTCCCTATATCAATTAAACCAATCAAAGGTATTCGTAACCACAAATATAAGGTGCTCTACACCTAAAATAACCAGACTAAATACGCTTCATCATAGCTAGCTAAGGCGTCAAGAATATCAAGAATAATTTCATATCCATGTAACTAGAGTATGTTTTCACGATGTTGCAGGTGGGCCTCGCTGTGGGTTCCCTGTGCATCATCAACAGCGCCATCTACCTGCTGGATACGGCGCTCGGTGTCATACACTACTCCAAGGAGATGTAGATCGTATCAATCTAAGCGTTTCCGTTCTCTTCAAGCTATGGTGTTATGATCGTCCTTGGGGATTTTTTTAACTCTTGTGGGAAGTCTACAGGCAAGTGAGAAAATAAATCAACTTTTTTAACTATAATGAGTCACTTCCGATTTTTAGAAAGAAATGCAACGAAATCATTCGAATTGTGCAATTCAATGCAATTGTGCTCAAAAACCTTAGCAATTTCTTTGGTAGTGATATATTAGGCTATCATAAGATATTGTTAGCATACTGGTCGAAATAAAATATGTTTTAAAACACCGTGACGTCATTTGTGTCATACAGTTGAGATTACACGTTTCATGTAAGTAACCTAACCTAAAATTTTACAATGTTTAAAAATGCCTTAGGATTAGATATGTCGGCGCCAAGTGGTTTAGTAAGGCCACTCAATTGCAAGCCTACGCCGCCGTTTATTTCAATATTTTTTTATATAATATTAATAATCCTATATAAACCATATTAAGTAGGTTCTATCGAAGGACATCCTTTTTATATCTATTGAAATAGAAATTAATGCATTTAGAAGCTTATTCGACCACTAGGCGCTGACAGATATATTATTATGTAGTTGTATTTTTGTAATAAGATCCTCTAGGCGCAGAATAAGTAACAGTCAAAGGTAAAATGAAGAAGACCGAGCTATTTAACAAAACAGCTTTCAAACCAAGGAGGTGAAGAATGTATTTCTTCAACTCCATGTTTTAAACCCACCAATTTTACTTATCGATAAAAAATTGGGCTTTTCGGAGCTTCGAAGTTTTTGTAATTTTGCATTTACTTGTATGTCACATTTTTAAAGTTCATTTTAAGTAGTGCATTTTTTAATAAATAATAAAAAAACAACATATCTATTTAATTCACTGCCCAAAATACGATAAAATTAAAATGATACTTCGACTTTATTATACTTCGGCTGAATATATGAGTTACGCACGGCATTGAACCCGTTATTTTTATTTGTTTTTACACAATTTAAAAGTAGCAATTTTTAACAAAGTTTGTAATTGTAGTAATATTTTCCTTCAATCAGAAGTGTATACTTTGAACTGAGGCCGATAGTACAATGTCGGTTTTTGTGCATCAGTTCCACCTTCTCGGATTTACATAACCCGGATGTCAAGGATGGTCAAAGTGCGCGTATTAGTCCGTTCTGTGATAACCCTACTTCACAGGCTACAAATACTAATAGATCAAAATTAACAAGACCACCGACAGATGGCGACTCATGATGGTACGATAAGGGTCAAGTGTCAACTGTATCAACGTGGCGTATATCTGGCCTGCTACCAACATCATACATTTATAAGTAATCAAGCCTCGCATACCTATACGCTTTAGGCAGAGACCATTCATACATATGTACGTACCTTCACGCCGTTTCCCGGAAAGGGTAGGCAGAGATGATAGACCGCCATACGGTACGATCGCAGCACACCTCTTTCGCTCCATCTACAGACATACGTCTTTTCATACATGCTCTACGATTACGGGTGCGACGTACTTGACCTTTTCGATGTATTAATATCGTCGATTGGTCGCGGTACGTTCTCCTAGGCCGCCCGGGCACGACACTTCCGCTTGCTTCTGTTCTGAAAAATGATCTCGTTATTCTTTCTTCATTCATCCATTCGTTCCATATGTCCAAGCCATCTTAAGAACGGCCCGTGAGCTATGTCCCCATACAAACGTAGTTTACTAATCATTTGAAAAAAAACTGTTCCAATTTGCTTTTGATATTTGGTAGCTAATATTCGACAATCAATATCTGTGTCTGCACGTTTTTGTTTTACTGAAAAATCTAAAGCCAGTCAAATAACAGGCAAAAGAAAATCCTGGTACAAATTTTCTTTACTCTGTTGTGTGACACGTGATACATTCATTCGAAAAGACAAACACGTGCAGACATAGATATTTGTTGATTGATATTAAATCCCAAATATCAAGGAAATAGGAACTGTGATTTTTAAATGATTAGTAAACTACGTTTTTTTTTTTATGTGACTGGACATGGATGGCTCATACCACAAGTTCTGTCATGGTATTAGCCCAACACACCACATGGGAACTAGGTGCCATGCCAGGACCTTCCTTATATTGCACGGCTACATTGAACTGGATGGAAAACACGGACAATTTTCATTGCCGCTTCGACCATCGTTCATCCAATGCGATGGTACCAACCCGGGCGGGATAAACCCTACCACCTAGTAAGTAAGGAAAGGGACCTACAGCTTAACGTGGAATCCGAACCACGGCCAGCCTCTCTCAACGGTCGAAAGGTCACCCACCCAAGACCAGACCGGACCCAGCGTTGCTTAACTTCGGAAAGCGATCGCCGAAGTGTCGCGCCACTGGGCCACTGAGGCTACGTTTGTATGGGGAGCGTAATTTTCTGATGCTTCACTCCCTTCTCGATTCAGTCACGCAGTGACAATACCTAGTTGAGGCAACTATTTCTTGATTAAGTTTACCTTACCCAACATTACCTAGTAAGTAAGAATCGGAACACGAACCATGGCCAACCTCAACGGTCGAACGGTTGCATTTCAGAACCCGACCCACCCAGCCCAGAATTGCTTAGCCTCGATGTTCAAACGCCGAGCCGTAGCGTCAGTGGGCAAGTATCCTTCCTGTGACGTAAGGAAGGGTCAAAGGTGCTAAAAGAGGAGACGCGTGGGCGCTACCCACCAATTGAGGAATGCGATATGACAATTATTTGCACGGCCATTAATTCGTTCACTTTTAGTATCTTACCTCGCCCCAAAGCGAACTGTTGTAGTCTCCCGGAGTATATATATGTAGAAAAAAAATACTTTATAATTTTTTTATACTTTCGTCATACCTATTGAACGCAGGTTTGTCAGTAAAGTAAACGCAAAATTAATCGTGACGGCTAAACATCAGTGCGAAATTACGTTTGAATATCGGACTGTCGTAAACCGTCAAAATTACGCCCAAATCGGACAGGGTAAGCATACAATAACAATAATTATTTTTTAATATTCTCTTTTTTTACTAGATTGTGTTGGAAAAAATGTGACCTATATGCTGGTGTTTCCGCAAAACTTTCATTAACCGCAGTCGCGAATACTAAGTGATTTCAGAATCTACATGTAAGTATATGTTACGGATAAGAATGAATGTGAAAAATACTTCAGATTAGCCAGCTGAAATAGTTTTTTATATTAAAATACAAGAATACAAGATAGGTTAAGGTTTTTTTTCTTACCATAATCTCGAAATAATGCACTCGACACGGGTACACAAAGAAAGTCCTTGTAACATACAAGGAAAAAAAATCTGACTAGTCGACACCTGGCTTTAGCCGTAACATATGCATAAAAGTAGTCGACAATCTTGTCTTCGCCCCGGCTGATCACGGATTCCTAGGCAACTTTGGAGCGAAAAAAGTCGATAACAATTTGTTGTACAACCTAAATTGTCCTCACCATAAATGTGGTGTGTATGTAGGTATTTACAAAAATGAACGATTTTTTTCACTAATGTTTCTCGAGTCAAAATCCCTAGGCTCCCCAGAAAAGTGGCCGAAACTTTGTCGCTTGAGAGCGCGTTTTAGGCTATTTTTTACCGAATTCAAAAAAAAGGAAGAGGTTCTCAATTTGTCGAAATCTTTTTTTTTTTAGCAGACATCTTGTGGACTACAATGGTCAGATGAAAAGAAGTCGATATAATACGGATAATATACTATTGTTAAAAGAAGTAGGACAGTAGGTATTTGTGTGTTCAGTAAATGCGTATGATAAACTCGATAATTTATTGGAAAACTTAAAAATATGGTTAACTTTCGGTTACATGGCTTATTGACATGGTGTAACCGAAAGATGACTTTGGGTTGTTTTGGGGTAGCTGGAGTTGGTGAAAACGGGCGTAGGAGGAATACATTCCCATTCCTTAGTCCACAAGTCCGCAATGAGGTCCAGAATTAAGGTGATTCAAGAACCCGCAAACATCGGGAATGGTTGAAATTTCACCCGAACGTTCGTTTTTTAGAATTCTTAACCGAGATGCGAAAATTCATACAGCTGATGTACTTTTGTGTTTGCTTGGTTGAATTGACAACTCAAAGTACAGTGCACGGCATGCGTAGCGCAAGAATGCAGTGCGGGCCCTTTATGGGCCCTAGTGGCGGGACAGAGCGGGCGGTCACGAGTGTAGGTCGAGTTGTAACGGTGACATGCGTTCACTAGTGGGATCACCATGATAGCAGAGTCGTAAGAAATCTCTACTTAAAATTATATTATAAATTCGAAATGCTTGTTGGTTTGTTGGTCTGTCCTTCTTCCATGCACCAACGGAGCCAGGGATTTATTATTACATTTATTATTATTATACAATTATCTTACTGTAATTTTACTAATCAAAATATGAAATTACTGTAACGGATTTATAAGTAGAGGTGTAAATTAATTCGTCGAATCGTTACTTTTATGACTGATTATCAGACTGTTGAAAAATCGGCGGCGAAAATAGGTTACTTTTTATAACGGAAAATATATTTTCGATATTTTTCCGTTCGGAACCGGGTACCGTCTCAGAAAATTAGTTTTCTTCCTATGATTAAATCGGTTGGATACATGAATAATTACGCTGTAATAAATTTAGAATCAGGCCGTACTGTTTCTTCGTAAATTACTTTTACTTCGTAAATTATGCTCACTGAACGAGGTTTTTTTGAAAAGTCGGAAAAAAATGTAGTCCCTGATTTTAATTGTACCATCACCCCCCTTAGTTAATTTATTAATTTAAATAAATAAGCATCTTTAATAATAATTGAGGGTCGTTTTGAAAACCAACCATTTGCGTATATTTAGATAGACTATTTTCATGGATTCCTTTCGCTTAGTTTTTATTAAAGCAATAGGATATTATGATAAAATAAAATGATGCATCTGACAAAACAATTACGAGACCTGATCAATAATCGTCCAAATTGTAATATCTGTCCAATAAAATAGTAAACAGTGTTTGTAGTAGCTCTGCCGGGCCGCCGTTTATTTTTATCCAGAAAAACATCAAGATTAAAATGAACCAACATTGAAAACCTTTTAACTTTCATAGGTTCGCGTCCAACTTTCAATTGCTGGAGTTGCTATTGAAATATTTAGATGTATGTGTATTACTGGAATTGCGTTATTACACTAGGAAAGAAAACCGACCAAGCGCGAATCGAACTCGCACACGAAGGGTTCATGATACAAGATTTGACCGAAATTAATCACTTTTCTTGTATTTAATATGTAAAATAATATAATAATGTAATAAATATGTACTTAAAGGGGGCCACCCATCAATTGTTATTTTTTACAATACTATTTGTTGTTATAGCATAAACAGGAATACATCTCTGTGAAAATTTCAGTTGCCTACCTATGTATTACGGGTTAAAAGATACAGCCCTGTGATAGACGGAAGGACGGACGGGCGGCGAAGGCTTAGTAATTAGGTTCCGTTTGGCACCCTTTGGGTACCCTAAAACACTATGTAAGGTGCTGGTGCAGGCTTATACGAGATGTTTAACGAGGCACCCCAAGTAAACTAGCTAAGGGCCGAGTGCACAAAAGAACAAAACATCCAAATCAGCGTCAACGTATGATCAAACACGTCACTTTGTATGGACAGTATGGAAGCAACTCCGTGCGGTTCACTAAAAGTGACGTGTTTGAATATTTATTAACTCGGCCGTCGCTTCGTGCAATCGGGGCTTAGTCTGACGATTGGAAATGCTATGATTCCACTTCTAGCGATACATTTTTATTCGTGTAATTATGTATGTTGTCATTTTCAATAAAATAAATTTAGAATAGGTGTAGAACTATAGTTTATGTTCGAGAGGCGTATGTCCAGCAGTGGACGCAAATACTCTATACGCTCTATACGCAAATATCTAATACGCTCTACAAAATCTCGATGAGGTTGCATATACCAGTAAATATTTGATAGATATCATTAAACCGGTCGAGTTAAAAGGGTTAGAAAGAAAACGGATGCTAGCAAAAAATAAGCCACCTCTGCCGAGTTACGAAAGACATTTTCAAGGTCACGTTGCGTTACTTGCAAAGCATGTCGAAATGGACGACGAAAGGAGAAGATCCGTATTTGGGCACAAGCTAGCCATTCACTCCTTTTTTTATGGTTACGGATGGCTAATACCACCCAACTACCCTTATGATATTAGCCCAATTTGGTGCCATGTCAGGACCTTCTCAGGACGGCTACGCAAGGCTACATTGAACTGGATGGAAAACACGGACAATTTTTCATTGCCTCTTCGACCATATTTTCATCCAATGCGATGGTATCAACCCGGGCTGGCTTAAACCCTACCACCTAGTAGGGGAAGGGACCTACAGTTTTACATGGATTCCGAACCATGAAGCAGCTCGCACTCGTGATGAAATTTACTTATCGAACTCAGAAAGAGAAAGAAAGTGGTGCATGTCGGGGCGAGGAATTCCTCCTTGACGCGAGTTTAATCCTCGTCTGACTTTCATGCCTGGTTTTTTTGTTGTTTATACATACATATATTCCCCGGCTCCGCTCGGGCCGATCGTTTTAGACATTCACCCTAGCGGAGCCCGGTAAAAGGTGGTTTCAACTTCCCAGGCGTGTTATTCAAACTTTTGAATCTGATGATATAATAATGTGGGTAAAAAGAAATAATTTCGTAAGATCCCCCGCACCAGTTTTGCCGCGCTAATAGAGAAGTTTATGTGCTAAAATGCTAACCATTTATTATCACATTACTCTTGGCATTACTTACTACTTCTGCGCTTATTTTCATTCTGTCGCCACCTTTTTGTGCTAGTTGCAAATTGTACGGAACAAACATGTAGGCTACCTTATGAGTTTAGCCGCTGTAAAATAAAGGTACTCTGTTCAAGGAGAGGGGAGACAGGACGAAAGTACTAAGTATATGTACAACTACTAACCAGCCCACTTCACTTATACAATGCATAATTTATCACACTAAGGGCCTTTTGGACCAACTGCTGATTAGCTTAATCGCCACATGTTAAGGGCCTTTCTTAGTATATTGCAATCAATACCCGTACAAGATAGCCGTACGGGCTAAGCCTGGTTTTCACCAAGTGCTGATTTATTTTAATCCACACTTTAAGGGCCTTCATTACTAAAGTGCTGATTATCTTGTGCTGGTATTGCGAGATGGCAAGAAATACCCTTTAATGTGAGGATTAGGCTTATTAGTACTTGGTGGAAGAGACCCTAAGGCTGGAGTGCATCACCTCTTCTTCTTCAGGAGAAAAACAAGGACGAATAAGATGGCAACGACGGCACAGCCACTACTGTCTGTTTTTCGACTTTTTGACCTATTAGAAGACCATAAGAATGATCTCTAATAAACATCAATATACCTAGGCTTTACATAGTTATATTGTATTAGTTAAAGTTATTCGTATTCATTTAAATAAACAAATCCCACTTTATTGAACTCCTACTTAATTTTTCAATAATTTGACGACGACATAATAATGTAACTATGTACGTGATATTAAAAGGAATGTATGTATACGATTGACAATATTTCCGAGATATTACAATTTCACTAGTAACATTATACAATCAGAACTTTTACAATATCACGGTGACATATCGCTACCTTAAATATTTTCCCAACTTTTGAGATAATGGCGCCGTCCGTTCTCCGTTGAAGAACTAACGAGGCTTTAAATCACTTTAGGCAACCGTGATTTTCATAAATAAAAGAAAAATACGGCCAGCTAAAGAAAAACTGCTGATCCAATAATCTCACACACGTGTTCTGAAGCGCGCAGTACCGCGAAGCGAACGCATCGCTGCAACCAGCCGCTTCGTACAATGCACACACTGTTCGAAGTCACTCTGGAGGATGTCTGGGGAAGCGGAAAGAGTTGGTCCCTGGATGTACCCGTCGTCACATGGATGGGTTCATGGAAAGGGCTATGTAAGAGAACACTGTCCTAAACAACAAGGGAAACTGGAGGTAGAAGAAGCAGCACAAGTGAAAAGCATGGAAGCACAAGTGAAAAGTATGAAGGAAACTATGCGGAGTGGTGTTGCCATAACACATACGAAACAGTGTGATCAAAAGGAAGGTGTGTAAGATGGTTAGGACATGAAACGAATCAGTTAAGACTGAATTACAAGGGAAACATTTACAAAGCTGATTTAGGTGGAAGTGGCTTGCCCGGATAATCGAGAATAACTTACCATGATTAAATAGATCAAGTGCTTCATAAAGGTAAGTTCGTAAGCATCCGTAAACGAAGAATTTCGGGTTTTTCATCAACAAAGATGTTCATAAGTGTTTCCTCTGTCTACGGGACGATCAAATAAAAACCGGCCAAGTGCGAGGTGGACTCGCACATGAAGGGTTCCGTCATATCGTACAAGATTTAATACATAATATTTATTTGTTGTTATAGCTGCAAAATAAATAAAACACGCTCTGAAAATTTCAGCTGCCTATCTATTACGGTTCATGACATACAGCCCTGGACGGACGAACGGACAGACGGACGGACGGATGCACGGACGGACGGATGAACAGACGGACAGCGGAGGCTTTGGGTACGGAATCCTAAAAAGTTGAATGTGGTGTGCGCAGTACATACTGTAATTTAAAGCACTGAATGATCAGTTTACACGATTTATTAAATTACCTGCATATTATTATAAGAAAATAAAATAATTGTTGAGGTGAAAAATACGAGAACAATCGTCAGCGGTGACACAGACTAAACAGGCCCGAGGTAACCGTAAATCAATGCACCGGACTCCGCCGACGGGAGGCGACGTGGTCGTGCTTAGTGGTTAATGCACCCATTGTTCGAGCGAGGGTCACGAGTTCGACGCCGACCCAACGGCACGACCGCGAATCGAACACGAGACCGTCCAGGGAAGCGATGCCACGATTTTCGAAACAGGAGCCGGGATGACGGGATTGACCATGGGCTGAGTTTGGCCCGTCAATCCGCGTTTAAATTTACATTTGAGCATGTTTTCGTCAGTCTATCAGCGCGGTTTGAGGGAATTCTACGGCGAAGCATGCTTACAACAAACCAGATTTTGGATTTCTGCCTTAAGAGGATAATGAGGTGATCGAGTTCCATACAATGGCTCGTCTCAGTTTCCTAAGTCAAATTAAGAAATATGTTTTTGAAATTTGGCACCAACTGAGAGCTACGTCTGTATGTTTTGATTTTTTAGATAACTAAAATTATATCCATGATACACGCTCTTAAGGTGGCCCATCCCGCTCATCTCCCCATACAGAAGAGGAAAGAAGATCACGCCCATATTTCTTGTCAGAGATACAAAATTTTGCTCAAAATAGCTTTATTTGATCGAACTAGATGTCTGATGACCAATGGCATTATAAAATTGTGTTTGGTTTTTAAATTATAAGGTCCGAAAGTTTCAATTTTTTGCGCGTTTTATACAATAACTTTGGAGGTGGATTACGCAATGATAAAGTAAGAACATCTTAAAAAGATTAGTCATCAGACATAGCTTATTTAATCAAGATTTATAATCTATTTGGTTTTTGTTAGATTTTTGACTACAGCGGTCGTGGTTTACTTTTAGCTATAAGTCGTTTTGAAATTAAAATTTTCGTAAATCTTACCAAATCATACACTATGCACATTGTCTTTTTTGTGGACATGTTGCATCTTCCTCATCACAGAACCTGTCTTATTCTTTGAAACAGAGAAGGTCCCAGAGCGCAACAGCACGGTTTTGTACCGTGCCCGCGAATGAGTTAGGCCCGCCGGGTTGAGCCACCTTAAATATTTTGATCATGGATAAACGTACGTAACTCTCAGTTGATTTATTTAATGTGCAAAATTTCAGACACATCCCTTAATTTGACTGAGGAATCAGGCACGAGCCATTGTATGGAGCTTAATCACCTCATTATCCTCTTAAGGTGGCCCAACCCGGCGGGCCTAACTCATTCGCGGGCACGGTACAAAACCGTGCTGTTGCGCTCTGGGATCTTCTCTGTTTCAAAGAATAAGACAGGCTCCGTGATGAGGAAGATGCAACATGTCCACAAAAAAGACAATGTGCATAGTGTATGATTTGGCAAGATTTACGAAAATTTTAATTTCAAAACGACTTATAGCTAAAAGTAAACCACGACCGCTGTAGTCAAAAATCTAACAAAAACCAAATAGATCATAAATCTTGATTAAATAAGCTATGTCTGATGACTAATCTTTTTACGATGTTCTTACTTTATCATTGCGTAATCCACCTCCAAAGTTATTGTATAAAACGCGCGAAAAAATCGAACTTTCGGACCTTATAACTTAGAAACCAAACACAATTTTACAATGCCAATGGTCATCAGACATCTAGTTCGATGAAATAAAGCTATTTTGAGCAAAATTTTGGATCTCTGACAAGAAATATGGGCGTGATCTTCTTTCCCCTTTTGTATGGGGAGATGAGCGGGTTGGGCCACCTTAAGACATCGACGGAATCATGCTCCGAATTAGGCAAGCGATGTTCCTATAATATCTGTATCTCTCCATTCTTGAGATTTCTTTGAACCTTCTGGCTTCTGTTTTGGCGCCAAAATCCGCCGCGAATTGCCGGGTGAAAGAAGTCAAATCTGGATGGGATCTAAGGGTTATAATTAAAGCATTCTTATTGCTGTTTGACTCGGGATATTTTCTCCGAAAATACCAAAACAAAACAGAAGTACATATGTTCGATCAGAAAAATAATGAAAAATTGTAGAGTCGTTATAATATTCTTTCGAAGCTAATTCTGTGTTGTGATAGTCATTTTGCCATACTTAAAGGCCCACTTATTTCTAAAATTTAAATGTTTTGTGGAAACGGGATTACCATTATCTCATCGACATCTTCATTGAAGTTGTCGCGATCTTATAAGATCTTGCTGAATCAGAATGTCTAAGACCATTTTATTCTGTTTTATTCCAAGATCTGACTACAATGCTTCAAAGTAGATATCGCTGCATACCCTCAAACTAATTTTCACAACCGTCGCCATTCGTCTTAGGGACTTATGTAAAATGGCTTCACTCACACACTAATTTGACAAATCATAAGATGTATTTTGGTGGATTCCATATCCCAGTTGAACGAATACGCAACTAAACCAGGTCAAGGTTTACATATATGAAGCAATTGAGAATTTATAAGGAGCCAGGAGCATAAAATTAATCACCTACTTACCACGACGTTAGCTCGCTAAAGTGTGCTCATCCAAGTGCTTTGGCAAACATGAAGTAGCTGTGGTCCAAGGGCGGTGTTAGCTAGACGTCGTCAAAGCAAGCTAAGATGAAATACGATCTATAAACTTAGCCACATGGCAACTTAAAGTGTGAACTGTAGCATAAGAACGAAATTTAAACAGATCTTTTTTCACGCATACAGGTGATTTTTTTAAGTTTGCTTTCATGGCCAAATCCGAAACTATAAGGGCGGTTTCCAATAAGTTGGGATTTTAGGAAAAATGGATTTTTGAATGGTTTATGACTTTAAAATGTAACGGTTTAAAGTTAACGCGCAGATTTTGAACAAGGCAGCAGTGCACTATATTTAAGTTAAGTTTTCGCACATTGTATTATCTTGTCATATGCAAGATACATGCATAATCCAAAATGCGCTGAGTATGTACCGGCTGGTAAAAAAACCGGCCAAATACGAGTCGGACTCGCACACGAAGGGTTCCGTACCATCGTACAAGATTTAACCAAAAAAATCACGTTTTTTGTATGGGCCCCCCATTATTTTTTATATTTTTTTCAATTTTACCTATTTGTGGTTATAGCGGCAAAATAAATACATACTCTGTGAAAATTTCAGCTGCCTACCTATTACGGTTCATGAGATAAAGCCCTGTGACAGACGGACGGACGGACGGACAGACAGACAGATAGATAGACAGCGGAGGCTTAGTAATAGGGTTCCGTTTTCACCCTTTGGGTACGGAACCCTAAAAATACAAATGATCCCACTGCATTTCTTCCCGTGCATGTCGTAAGAGGCGACAAATGGATTCGCCCGTGGTTCAGAATCCACGTCCCCCCTTCCTTAGTTATTAGGCGTTAGGATTAATGCCGTTGGTACCAACGCATTGAATTAACGATTGAAACGGCAATTGAAATGGTACGTGTTTTCTATTCAGTTTAATGTACGTGCAGTATAAGTAAGGTCCTGGCATGGCGCCTAGTTCCTATGCGGTGTGTTTGGTTAATATAATGACGGGAGGTGTGGTATTAGCCTTCCATGTACAACAAACATAATATGCGAAGGCATATTCTTACATTATCAGTAAACGCACAAAGGAAGGATACAAATTCAACTAATATGTTAGACTAATATGTTAACATTTTTGTAACAATTCACGATGGACGATGCACTAAGCATGAGGTTATTAAAATCGGACACGAGTCAACAGAAAGTGTGAACATAAACTATGAAATTGTATGCAAGTTTTCTCTAGCTAGGTCTCTTTAGTGCAAAATCATCCATTTACCACAGTCATGGACGCAATTAAACTCTTAAGGTACATTGAGCACAGCCAATACACAATTTCATAGAACTGTTGCAACATAAAAAAAAATAAACATAATAAAGCTATAGAATAACACAGAAACCATTCAATATTACTAGTATATGGTGACTGTGACGGAAATTTTTGTATCAGGTGGACATGTAATAAAAATAATAAATGTCTATTAGGGTACGATCTACAAAAAAACTGGGGTTTACCATGGTAAACTAATTATAACCGGATGAATAGGCAATTCAATCTGACGTTTAGTTGCATTTCGTAACATGCTAACAGTCAAACGACGTGTTTTCGGTTAAGTGAACTGAATTTTCCAGTTAGCATGGTACGAAATACACCCAGCGAGTTATTTTACCATGATAACATGATAAGATATTTTAAATAGTGTCTCAAAATGGTCTTTACAATTGTTAATTTTCATAACGAGTAAGTACATTCGCCATAATTAAATTTATTGTGAAAAAACTTATTTTGTAACAAAATCAACAAATAAATAAAAAAAACTATAAATTATCTAATAAATTAAACGATCCCTAAAATTACACATTTCTATAATAAATAATAATAATAATTTAAGTAGTTATATAGATTATATTTTATTTAAAGTAGAATAACCGCACCTATGATATAATGCTTTGATCTACTTGTATTAATAACGTTAATTTTGTTTTATTCTAGAGCTCGGAAATAAATAATAATAAAATAAGTGTTTTTCATACATTCAGCGGCTGTTTTTATCGGTTGCAGGTATTATATGGTCCGGATATAGTTTTCATTGACAATAACAAAAAGAAACAAACATGTTTGAGCGGCTCGTAGCCTAGTGGCGCGGGGACTGGCCTAGCGTACCAGAGACCCGGGTTCAATACCAACTTGCACCACTGTCTTTCTCTTTCAGAGTTCGATAAGTGCATTTCGTCACGAATGCGAGCTGCTCCATGGTTCGGAATCCATGTAAAACTGTAGGTCCCTTCCCCTACTAGGTGGTAGGGTTTAAGCCCGCCCGGGTTGGTACCATCGCATTGGATGAAAAAATGGTCGAAGCGGCAATGAAAAATTGTCCGTGTTTTCCATCCAGTTTAATGTAGCCGTGCTCATAAAGGGAAGGTCCTGGCATGGCACCTAATTCCTTCGGGAATGTGGTGTATTGGGCTAATATCATAACGGTAGTTGTGTGGTATTAGCCAACCATGTCAGGTCGCATAAAAAAAAAAAAATGTCACGACCTTAACTTCACAAAAGTTAGATGCAGTGTGTCGCTGCATTTCGTTTGATTAATGGCAGAAAGTTCAAAATGGCGGACCGACATGCCAACCGGTTAATAGGCTTTCTTTCCTGTTGAGAACAGAATGTTTCTCTCTGGCTATTACATTTTGCTTTCCGTCCTACAATCGTGGAAAATATTCGAAAATTTCGCGGTAATAGTGATGAAATAACTTTTCTCTTTTATAAACTTGCTGGTAAAGCCGGCAGTTCCATCCGCGTTTAAAGTTCGAAGAGAAATACAGGCAAATAAAATCAGAGACATACAGTATAAAAATCGGGTAAGGTTTCTTAAGAGAGTTGCTATCCTGTAAATTCCTCATGCTAGGGGTCATAACTGTCTACAAGCTCTTAATGTTTTATTAGGTTTTTGTAATGTTGGATTCTGAAATATACTGTCAAAATCTACGTTTAGGTTTAATTTTTTTTTATACACTTTTTAGATTGGAAAATATTGCCTAAAACATTGGTTTTTTTTTAATTATACCTTCTTTTTAAAAATGAACAAATATCAATGTTTTTATGTGTCATTTATTCAAAATGATGATATTACCAAAATAAAAAATAAAGTTCAAACTGAAACTGATCTTGAAAAGATTCCAAAATAAAACCTTTTTGCCTATACCATCTAACCAAATTAGGCATATGATTGGATAGGTAATTTGCTTATCTATCAAGTTATGCAAACAATACAAAGAAACATAATTTGGATATTTTTTTTATAAATTAAAAACAACACAATCGTAATTTTATTTTACATGTTTTTTCCTACTTAGGACAGGATTTCTGAGTAAAACAAATATGGCACGGAAAGAGTAATTATTCTACCATGTGAATCACTCATAATGTTATGCACTTTCATATAAAAAGTATTAATGGTGAAATTTTGAATTTTTTTCGGCCGCGCGGAAAAATACGCATACTTTCCTTTCATTGGTTTTATTGTTTAGGGTGATCGCGTAACTTCTATATATAGTAAAAAAATGCGTAATTATGAATATAATTGTATTGTGCTAGAAACAAATTAAAAAATACGGGCCAAGTGCGAGTTGGACTCGCACACGAAGGGTTACGTACCATCGTACAAGATATAACACAAAAAATAATGTTTTTTGTAAATGTCATTTTTATTATTTTTTATTTTACCTATTTGTTGTTATAGCGGCAAAATAAATACACACTCTATGAAAATTTCAGCTGCCTATCTATTACGGTTCATGAGATACAGCCCTGTGACAGACGGACGGACGGACGGACAACGGAGGCTTAGTAATAGGGTTCCGTTTTCACCCTTTGGGTACGAAACCCTTAAAGTTAGAAATTGGTACCGGGGCCCTGAGAATTACATTGACTAGGGAGCCCGACATGGTTGATCCGGCCCTTCGATAGCTGCGGAATATTGGGTTGAAGCATTCTCATTTCTGGGTACCGGCCCACCCACAAAGCGTCAAAGGTTTATTAATAGTGCAGAGCTGCAGCCATGAGATGGGAACGTGTCTTCACCATTCGCTGCAGCACTCCCACGACCATCCCACGGCAAGGGCAAACTTCAGACGCCAGACCTTGGCGTGAGGTCGACTTTTTGTCGAGCCAGCGGATCTTTGTATCGCCAACCACATTCAGTCATGCGTAAAGAAAGGAAGACAAATTGTTTGGCATCGCTAGACGCGCACAGACACGAATAATACGACATCAGCTAATTCTGGCAGCCTACTGTGTGGTTCTTATGTTACATTAAGCTGAGGTTCCCAGCTCCGCTCGGGACAATTTCGTTTTACAATCAGCCGAGCGGAGCCCGGTAAAATGCGCCATCGGCCCTCGAATAAGCGAACGCATCGCCCGTCCGCGCTGTTACTACTTTTTCGCTCAGACATTTTATCTTTTTGCTCGGCTCCTAAGGGTCGTAGCGTGATATTAAATAGCATATAAACTTCCTCAAGAATTGGGCTATCAAACGCACAATTTTTTAAATCTGTTCAAACCGAATCACATAAAAACTACTTTAGTATATTAGTATAGATATATACATAGGTGGCTAACATCACGTACATTTACTGTAATAAATCCGTCATATAATCCAGATGAAACTAGGTGTCATGCTAGATAGGCGTTTCGATCATATTTTATCAAATTCGGTAGCATTAAAGGGCGAGCTAACATACAGAAGTTAGGAAGAAAGTTACAGTTTTACATACATGGGCTCCGAAACATAGAGTAACCAGCTTTCCAAAGTAGGCACGGTAGAGAGGTAGATGTCCTAAGGCTACATGGCTAAGGATTACACAATGTCAAGGGTAAAAAAAATAAAATATATCTACTCAGAGGAGATACGCGTACAGAAAAAAAATACCGAATACCACAACTGCACGCTTGACGGTTGCATGAATGCTCGCTAAAGTTACTCAAAGAAGGTAATATGATGTACTCAGTTTTGGAAAATTTAAGATCATTCTTATGCGAATGAGTTTCTCGGGCGCTTGTGCAAAATAAAAATCGGCTAAGTGCAATGACTCGCAAACGAAGGGTATCGTACCAGCGTACAAGATTTAACACAAAAAAACACATAGTTCGAGCCCCCCCCCCCTCTATTTTTAGGGTTCCGTACCCAAAGGGTGAAAACGGAACCCTATTACTAAGCCTCCGCTGTCCGTCCGTCCGTCCGTCCGTCCGTCCGTCCGTCCGTCCGTCCGTCCGTCCATCCGTCCGTCCGTCCGTCCGTCCGTCTGTCCGTCTGTCACAGGGCTGTATCTCAGTAACCGTAACAGGTAGACAGCTGAAATTTTCACAGAGTGTGTATTTATTTTGCCGCTATAACAACAAATAGGTAAGATTAAAAAATAATTAAAATTAAAGGGGGCTTCCATACAAAAAACGTGATTTTTTTGTTTTATTTTTAAGATGTTACGGAACCCTTCGTGTGCGAGTCCGACTCGCACTTGGCCGGTTTTTTATATATTTTTTTAACTTGACCTATTTGTGGTTATAGCGGGAAAATAAATACATACTCTGTGAAAAAATCAGCTGCCTACTTATTACGGTTCATGAGATAGAGCCCTCAGACAGACGAGGCTTAGTAATAGGGTTCCGATGGCACCCTTTGGATACGGAACTCTAAAAATGGTATAAATATACCAACAAACGAAAATACGCATTCGGTTGGTTGAATATACCTACCACTGAAAATCCTGTTGAAGCAGTAAATTGTCACCAGTCACCTCTCACAATTAATCATTCTTTATCGATTTCTTAATCGAGCCGCAATGTATCGATCATACATTATGTAGCTATTCGAAAATTGAAAAGCCACTTTCTAGCGCGTTTTCCGGTCAAGAACGCAGCGCACGCGCATAGCTGCATAAATTCACTTTGTTTCGTCAGTCGCGAGATGGAGCGCGGCGATCACGCACGTCCCCACCGCGATGATTAGCAGATTCTCCGGGTACACTCAGCTATTAGAAACTAGTGGCTCTATGAGCCTTAGACCTCGCGAGTCTGTCTTTTTGAACATTTGAAATTGTTTTTATTAAAAAAAATTAAAACTGGTTTAACCAAAAACAAATATATGATATCGAACCTGACTATAAAATTTCACGAGAATCGGTTAAGAAATGCAGAGAACAGCCCGAGGTACAAAATCATTTTTTCCCAATTCGAAACGGAGCCGCCGCGCTCGAGCCTCGCTCTTCGCTCGGTCAATTAGTTAGATCATAACAGTACTTAGAAAAAAAACCCATCGGGGCTCAGGAAAAGCGAATAATTAAAAACATCCAGAACTAAAATATTAAAAAATATGATACTTTTGAGGTAACCACGGTCGTTAACATGTTTGAAAAATGTTACGGCTTTACACGCGGCGGGAGGAGACATTTTCCGACGTTTCGAGCTGATCGTTCAGCCCGTGTTATGTTTAACGTTTGGATGTTTAGCGGGTTGAACGATCAGCTCGAAACGTCAGAGAAAAACCGTAACATTTAAAAAAAAAATACAAAATATTAAAAAATGCATTCATCAAATATATACGAAATCCTTTTATTTTTTGTAGTAACTACATATACTAGTTACCAACAATACCAAGGTACATTTATTAAGAAGATTTAACCTTTCTCGGCTGAATGTACTTACTCTGGTCGTTGGCGCACGCGAATCAAACTTCTAATGCTTATTATTACAAGCAATCTCGTATGAATTAGCAGCTCGACGTGTGAGGTATGGTTCACCTGGTGAGGTACCTACTAACCATGGTAAATCAAACAGCCCACACCGGTTACCAAAACTTTGTTTGTATTGGAAAGTGGAAAAATGCCGGTAAGGTACAAAGTATTTTAGGTTAGGTTAGATCGCATCGAAATTGCAACTTGTCCTTTTCTACAAATTTGCTACACACTATGGAACCAAACCGTGGAAACTATGTTTTCTTTGGAAATGGACAGACTGCTAACATCACACCTACTGTCATGATATTAGCAAAAACACACCACGTGGGAACTGGGTGCCACAATTTAACGACTACATTAATACGGCAATTTGGGCAACATTGACTGCTACGCAGACGAAAGCCACCAGTCACCAGACCGCAAGCCGGGCTGAAGTGGAGTCGTTGTTAGACTAAAAGAGGCCCTGGAAAAAGTTTCCGAATGGGGTCTCCAGAACCTTGTCTAGTTTAACGCGAGTAAGACACAGGCGTGCGTGTTCAGTGCGAAGCGTACTCCGTCCAGTGTGGTTCCGACCTTCCAGGGAGCAACTCTACGTATATCCCTTATACTTGGTATTGACCTGACCCATAACCTACATTTCGGACGCCATATCGAGGATAAATTCAAGCTTGCCTCGAAAAAGTTGGGAGTTCTTAACAGGTTGCGTCAGTTTTCACGCCTGACCAAAAACTGCTCCTTTACAAGGCGCAGATAAGGTCTTGCGTGGAGTACTGCTCGTATTTGTGGGCCGGCTCAGCTCAGCACCTGCTTGGCTCCCTGGACTCGATACACCGTCGGGCCGTGCGTCTCGTCGACGACCCCAAGGTGTCTTTGAATTTAGAGACCCTCCAACTCCGAAGGGATGTTGGGTATCTCTCTGTGTTATACCGTCTTTACCACGGAGAATGTTCATCGGAGCTGCATAACGCTGTCTCACCGTCCCCTTTCTGCCATTGCACAACACGGAACCGGCAGGAAATGCACCCGTTCACTGGCGGCATTCCAAAAATCGGAACCAACAGATCCTCTAGGTCCTTTATCTATACGGTCGGTAAACTATGGATTGCACTCCCTGCCGAGTTATTTCCCCCAAAGTACAACCTGGAATCCTTTAAACATGGTGTGAAGAAGCACCTGGCCGGCCGGCATGGTTTTTGCAGCCCCCTAAAAAAGTTCGAAAGCTCATGGGCGTCGTCGGGCACTCGTACGCCATATGCCGCGCTTTACATAAAAAAAAACTGGATGGAAAACACGGGCAATTCGCATTGCCAATTCAAATATATTTCATTCAATATGATGGCACGACCCTGGGCGGGATTAACAATATAAGGGTCTACAGTTATATTTTGAATCTGAAGTACAGCCGGACGCGCAGGAACTAGGATCGCCTACTACAGGTCTGGGTTCAAATCCCCACCCCATTCATGCACCATTGTTTTTCTTTCGAGTTGGATGAGTGCATTTCGTCACGAATGCGAACGGTTCCATGGTTCGGTATGCATGTAAAACTGTAGGTCCCCTTTCGCTACCAGGTGGTAGGTTTAAGCCCGCCCGGGTTGGTACCATCGCATTAGATGAAGAGTTGATCTAAACGGCAATAAAAAATGTCCGCGTTTTCCATCCAGTTCAATATAGCCGTGCTCATAAATTAAAGGTCACCCATCTAGAGCCGGACCGTGGCCCGGGTATTATACTCGATCTCTTTATCGATATTGGACATCGGGTGGCTAAGCTCAAATGGCAGTGGGCTGGTCACGTCAGCCGAAGAAACGGACGTAATACGGTTCCGTTGGCACCCTGTGGATACGGAATACAAAAAAAGGGTTCCAATTCGTTTACACCGTTTCCGTGGAGGAGCCGTGCGTTCTGAGCTCGCAGACAGGCGCCCACGTGTCGTTCGAATCTAATGAGGGCAATGACGAGCGTCCTACGGAATATTTTAACAAACGGTACCTAATGAATCTATTAAGGTGGGCCCGGCACATCGAGTAAGAATGGCGAGAGTGGCAACCGAAACTCGGTTGTATCGGGGCGGCGTACCTACTTTTACATACAATATCGGTAGCACCGGCAAGTCAGTTTGCTTACAAATTCGCTTATTACTGATTTTCTGGAGTCCTAAAGACACGTGAATTATCATAATTCAGCAGGACCCACAGTTTTACATGGGTTCCGAACCATGGAGCGACTTGCATTCTCAAAGAAAATGAAAATCTGGGTTAAGAATGAAAGAGGCGAATCTCCTCGGATTCGAACCCGTGGTCTTCGATAAAAGATGCCGCGGGCTTTACCTCTGCGCTACCGGCCAAACGATGTAATGTTATAATTCGTAGCACGACAGTAATAATAAAAAACCCGCCAAGTGCGAGTCGGACTCGCACACGAAGGGTTCCGTAACATCGTACAAGATTTAACATAAAAAAATACGTATTTTGTATGGGGGCCCCCTTTAATTTTGAATATTTTTTTATTTTACCTATTTGTTGTTATAGCGGCAAAATAATACACACTCTGTGAACATTTCAGATGCCTAGCTATTACGGTTCATGAGATACAGCCTGTGACGGACGGACGGACGGACGGACAGCGGAGGCTTAGTAATAGGGTTCCGTTTTCACCCTTTGGGTACGGAACCCTAAAAACTGATTTGAGCTAAACTAATACTAAACCTAAACACAAATTAATTTCGTACCTACATACAATTCATTTTGCTCAATTTCCCTAAGTTTATTTTTAAATGTAAACGTGCAGACAAAGAGGGGGTTACCATGGTAAGTTAACTTGCCGGATGAATAGCAGGTGAACAGGCAAGAGAGTGATTAAATCTGACGTTTGGATGCATTTCGTAACAGTCAAATGATAAATCATTATTCGGCCAATTGAACTGAAATTTACCAGTAATGCAACTAAACGCCCGATTTCATCACAATTTCAAAAATCAGTAAGTTGGCACAGCTGTTTTCAAATGGAGCATTGCTTACGACCCCAAATATTTCAAAACCTAATTTAATTATACATATATACAATCGTGAGAAAATCAAATAAGAATATTATCGTGTTTTGACTTTGACAAAAATGTATTAAAAAAATTTACATTTAAAAAGAGGATAGCGACAACATCACAAAAAGGGTATAGATATAGGCTTCGGATTCTAGGAAGGTTCAGCAATTCTAATGAAACAAACAGTGCTCCTCCTGAAAGATATGACACATGCATTCTTCGGAAAACGGCCATAGGTTTTCCTGTCCTATATCCCATGATTTGCAATTGTGTAATTAATATGACTACCCATATTACAACAACAAGCGTGAATCATAAGGTATCGTAGTAAACACCATGAATGAAAATCACCCGCCCGCTGACTAAGGTCGGTCCCCACGCTACCGCAGCCATGCTGGAAACCGTTCGGCCCGCGCTGCATCAGTGCTCGAACATCGCTCGCTACGCAAGGACGCGCCCGAACGCACAGCCCGAACGCAGCTACGCGCCGAATACGTGACAGTGATTTGAATTTTCGAATTTAGAACACTTCGAGTGCCTCTTGTTCGCGCGGTAAAAACTCGGACCTTGGGAGCATTTCTGGTGAGATTTTTTGCGTTTCCATTGTGTCGCAGAATAAAATGAGATGATCTACGATTTTAATGTGACTCCAATTTTAACATGACGCATGATTAGAGGGTACCGAGCAGTCAACAAAACACCCGGGGAACCAATAAAGAGTTTGAATTAAACTGTCAGTTCTCAAGAGATACTATTTTGGTAGGATTCTTTTAAATTATCAAATTTTAGGATAATCGAATTTAGAACACTTCGAGTGCCTCTGTTTTCGCGGTATGACTCGGAACTTGGAAGCAATTCTGGTGAGATTGTTTGCGTTTCCATTGTGTCACAGAATATAATGAGATGTTCTACGATCTTAATTTGACTCCAATTTGAACGCGACGCATGATTAGGGGGTAGTGTACGGTCGTCAAAGCGCCCGAGGAAATAATGAGTGCTCGAATTAAATTGTCACTGCTCACGAGATGTTTTTGTAGGGTTCTCAAATTGACTGGGAGTATTTTCATCGAGCCGAAAATAAAGTTGCAGCTATTAAGGGAAATAATATTTTATCAACTTCTTTAATGTATTTTTATTATTAGAAAAAAATAATTTACGGATTTCGTGAAACATTACAATATTCAAAGATTAGATTATTCATGAATAGTTCGGAAAACATTTAATTAATTAATATAAATTTAATGGATACAAATGTTACGTAACTACCACTGCGCAAGAATATATTTTTGCGTGGCATCGGGGGTTCAGATTGATGTGCGCATAGGGGAAGTAATCCCCCTAGTTATTTTCCGGTACCTCAGAATAGGTTTACCTTAGAATCGACTACAGTAACAGATCACACTGAAGTGCATTCCACGGTAACTCAAAGCGAGATCCATAGTCATAAACCCTCACGGTCAAGGCCAGAATGTCCCATTATACTACACATGCCAGCGCCATTATCTAGGCCGATCTAAGTGGACGGTGGTGTCCGCAAGTACAGGCACCAGCAGTTACGGCTGCGCGGACGTCGATCGAAGTGCGCAAAGGCGATGCTCTAGTTATTTGCTGGTACCTGTACTGTAAGAAAACGCGCGCCGCGTGCGTGCACGCAACCTGTGTACACGCTCTGCTGGCAGCGAGACTCGACGTTTTAGAAAACGTGCTTATTGATTTGACATACACTCCGCTTTGAGCTGGATTAGGTGTCATTTTATGAACCGGAAGTGCAATCACTTATACCGTCGATCACCAGTATCGTCGATCACCTTGGAATTGCGTGCTCAGGAATCAGGAATCTTTCAGCCGAGAAAACAGTTTGTACAGCGGTTGACTTTCAGATGAGAAAACTGATTTTTGACCGAGCGAAGGGCGAAGTCTCCGATTGGGCAAAAATGCTTTCGTATGTCCGACCGTTCTCCTCTGCAGATCGCATTTCTCAATCTATTGTCGTAAAAAATTGTGACCAGGTTCGATATTTACATATATTTTTTTAGTCGAACTTTGAATTTTTTTTAAATGTTAAAAAATGTCGAATGTTCAAAAGACAGACTCGCGAGTCTACAGCTCGCCACTAGTATAGCGGTTGTCAAATCTATTTGCTCGGCGGATTTCGAAGCACGGTGTTTCAATGATTCAATTTATCCGTCGAGAAAATCGCTTTGACAACGACTGTAATAACTATTTTCTCGGCTGAAAGATTCCTGATTCCTGAGCACGGAATTCGAAGAATAAGCCCACAGTCAGGCACAGTATGTTCAAGGCCGTCTCCTTTCGAATGTCGAATTAGAATGAAAAGTGTGGAAATTAGCCATAGTAATTTGCAGTTGAGTTGGGAAATTCTCTAGCTGAGGTTTCATACGATTAAGATTTAAGAAAGAGATAAAAAAATGTTTTTCTTCACAAACATATTAGGTATAGGTACAATACTAAAGAAGACACCATCGTTATATTTTTTTTCAATTATTGAGCTTACAAACTCCCCTTTGAGCTTGCAAGGCTCCCAGGTTACAGTCAGTTATTCGTTAATTTCTCATAGAGCATTCAACGTATCAAGCATAAATTCAATTTTGTTCGTTTCCACAGCAAAAACTTTAATCTCTAAAATAGGCATTACTCGGTTTTTATTTCTTTCGAGAAGGTCAAAATTGTTAAGCTAAAATTAAAGAGACAATAAATGCGCATACCTAGTATTCAGTATTGTTTCCGCGAAACACATGTATTTATAGGTGCTCTTCAATTACGAGTGTATCGTTGTGCATTGTTCTGATTGACGTGATTGCTGACATGATCTCTGGCATGGAAGACAAGTCCACACGCCCCTGAGCCACGAGAGGATGGCTAATACCACACAACTACCGTTCTGATATTAGCCCAATACACCACATTCCCGAAGCAATAAGGTGCCATGCCAGGACCTTCCCTTTATGAGCACGGCTACATTGAACTGGACGGAAAACACGGCCGTGGAAAACATAAAACTTCGACCATATTTTCATCCAATCCGATGGTACTAACCCGGGCGGGCTTAAACCCTACTACCTAGTAGGGGAAGGGGACCTACAGTTTTACATGCATTCCGAACCATGGATCAGCTCGCATTCGTGACTAAATGCACTTATCGAACTCAGAAAGAGGAAGAAAGTGGTGCATATCGGGGCGAGGAATTGAACCCAGACCTCTGGTACGCTAGGCCAGTCCCCACTAGGATGTTTTTCTTCACAGCGTACTTTAAATTGCACAGCCCACAGAGCACAAACCGTTTACCTTTGATGCTCTGTGTACAAAACCCAATCATACTTATTATCGCTTTGCTGCCGCTAATGTGACAAAAAACACCTTCACGCTGAGTTCAAGCGGATTATGCGAGGAAAGTGTGACGAACTCATGTCAATTCTGAACAAGTCGACACCTGCCAAGAGAAAGTGCTGCCAGCAATCTTAACATTAACGCATAGAGTTATCAGAAAATTACGTTCCACATTCAAACGTAATTTACTAATCATTCGAAACCCACTTTTCCAATTTGCTTGAAAGTTGATACAAGAAACCAATACCTGTATCTGCACGTTTTAGTTTTTTTGTTAATAGTATCCTGGGTCAAAACACAGAGAAAATAATGTTTTTGTTGTAATTCGACTAGGTTTTGAACAATGAAAATACAAAAGCGCGCAGACACAGACATTAGTTGCCATAACAAATACCAAGTAAATTGGAAATAAATGGCTTTTAAATTATTAATAACATTCGCATCCAGCCCACAAAGCCCATCCAGGACTTTGCTGAGCCATAGCCTTTTTACGAATTACATAGGTAGTAGCACCATATATTTTTTCCCTCAAAGCTGCATGTGACCTGTAAGAATGTGTAATTTCGTAAATAAATTATTATTATTATTCACAGTATATATTTATTATCAAATTTTAGGTTTACATTATTTAATACAAAAATACAAAAATAAGCCTTAAAAAATATAAACCTAAAACTGGAAAACCTTACGGAGGTCCCACCTGGGACAAATCCTGTAAGACCGCTCCGAGCTACAGAGACAGAAACCGCCGAACGATTCTCGTGTTCGATAGTAGAACCGCTTTCTGCATCTGGAATCGGAGTCCAATATCGATACCTAATTTTTCTAAGTGTTTATTATTATTATTATTAATAAAAAACGTTAGTATGGGGAGCGTCATGTTCTGATGCTTGAAGACCCACCCATCATTGCCTTGCAACTGGCCGCAAACATATAATCTTCTAGAAGTTCTGATATATATTATATGTACTATGTCCATAGGACAAGGTCTACTAAATAGACTACTAATAGGTCAATACATTCCAAAATCAATTTCAAATTCAAAATCATTCTGTGATCTGAGCAAAGCCTTTGATTGCGTAAATCACTCCATACTATTGAAAAAAACTGGAATATTACGGTGTTCGAGGACCGCCATTGAACTTGCTCAGATCATACTTGACAAACAGACAACAATACGTTGAAATTAGTAGTTATACTAAAAATGGAACTAGAATACAGGTACAGTCCGACAAAGAAACAATACAATATGGTGTCCCACAAGGGTCAGTGTTGGGTCCCTTATTGTTCTTAGTGTATATAAATGATCTTCCCAATCAACTCACTAAGAGTGATGCATATTTATTTGCGGATGATACTAGTTGCACTGTGCACGGAAACACAACTCACGATTTGTTTAAGAATATGAACATAACATTAAACGAATTGTCGAATTGGTTTTACCACAATAACTTGAAATTAAATAAAGATAAGAGCCAACATATGATTTATAAAATGAAAAATAAAACAGTAGAAGATGAAGAAATAGAGAACTTTCCTTTCAAAAAAGTGGACAAAATAACATTTCTAGGAGTCATAGTCGAAAGCAATCTAAACTGGAAATCACAAATAGAAAAAGTATCAAAAAAACTTGCTTACGCCTGCTATGCACTAAAAACTATAAGAAAATACACAAACATAGAAACATTAAAAACTGTATATTTTGCATACTTTGAGTCAATTCTGCGATATAGCTTGGAAGTGTGGGGAGGAAGTAGAGAAAAAACTAAAATACTTAAATTTCAAAAAAGGCACTCAGAATAATCACTTTTTCGAAATGGGACGAAACATGCAAACCAATTTCTAGAGAACACAAAATTCTTACCGTAACTTGTATGTATATTTTTCAATTATGTACAAATACCCATAAAAACATAAATGATATAGTTAAACAAGGAGATCAACAAAATAAATATGTATTAAGAGATAGATTAACGCTATCAGTTCCACCAGCTAGAACAAAACTCAAGGCAAACAGTTTTAACTCACTATCGATTAAGATGTAGTAAATGAACAGTTTTTCAAACCTAAGTAAGTTAAAATCATTAAAATGAGTTTTCTTGAATACTTTTATTTTGCCTATTTTATTATTTGAACTATACCTACTCAGTGATTTGATTCTAAATTTTGAAATTGGTCCCAATCAATTCTATGAAACGGATATGTTAATAATTTTATGTTTTTTTTTTTTTTACAAATTATATTTTTATTTCTAATATTTGAGCTGCACTTATGATGATTTTAACTTCCCAATAATTTTTAACAAATGTTGAATTGTATTTATGATTAATGTGTGATGTTGAATTATTTGATTGTTTAATGTATTGTTTGAAATTGAATTGTGATTGAAATGTTCTCATACTAAACGGTGTTAATGAACTATTAAATAAATAAATAAATAAATAAATAAATAAATACATTGCAAAGCAACCGATACGAAAGCAAGACAAACCAATTCCCCCTTGGAAGAAGCTCTTACAACAAAGTATGTCATTGAAACTGACCACAAAACTTGAACACTTTATTGAGGATTATTTCATTACACCTTATGATCAATAACGGGCAAGCAAAATATGTAGTTTCTTATCTCAAAATCAAATACATTGCAAAGCAACCAATCCGAAAGCCCATCCCGGTTCAATTTTACGTGATGCCAAAGCCGAGCTTCATCTCCTCTTCGTAGCCCCCCCCCCCCCCCCCCCCCATTGGCCCCATAAAGACGAACTGCTCAGAAGATCGCACGGGAGTGGCGTAAATAAATGTATCTTTTGAGATGTATTTTTCGAAACAAACTAACGAGGCGCGGTCGACAGGTGAGGGAGGTCGGCGGAGGCGGTCGGGTGCAAGTCGGCTGGGAGATGTCTGCGGGTGCGGAGCGCGAGGCGGAGGCGCCACCGGCCAAGGGCAAGGTGGACGAGGCTGAGCGGAGCGAGCGCGGCGGCCGAGTGCCCGCCACCATCAAGCGGCACTGGTGCCTCGCCTTGAGGGTCCTCGAGCTCGTGAGTACCCCATCCACCTACTTTTTTATGAAAAACCGCTTGAAGTTCTAAGGACCAAAGGTGCTCAGAAAAGCCAAATACATCTCGCCAACCACGCTCAGCGAGGCACGACACCAGAGGATTTGCGGAGTATCGCTAAACTATCGAGCTTGTTCAAATTACGCTTGTGGATTCCCAGGTTACAGGTATGAGGAAAGGCACCCGCCGGCAGATAGTTCCATATCCTGGTAGTGCGGCAGAGAGACGAGTTGGAGAATCGGTTCGTTCGTCCAGGATCCTCTAAATTGGGAGCAGCATTCAGCACAGTGCAGTTGTCTCGGTTGATTATCTTTTAAACATGGATGGACTGTCAGGATTTCAGCTCAGAAAAAGCCAGACCTTCCTTATATTGCTTGGCTGCATTGAAACGGATGCAAAACGCGGACTCTTTTCATTGCCGCTTCGGCCATCAATCTGATGGTACCAACTCGGGCGAGATTAACTCTACCGCCTAGCAACGAAGGGGACCTACAGTTTTACGTGGAATCCGAACCGCGGACGACAAATCCCTTAGACGCCACTTACGACAGGAATAAATGCAAATGCAAAAAAATCTTTTGAAAAACAAGAAATAAGCGTGTAATCATTCAAGATAATGGAGACGGCCAGCCTATTCCTATTTCAATGGCAGGATCTAACTTGCCCTTATCCATCTCTACAACTGCCTCTTACACCCATCTCCATGGTGATTCTAGGTCACCCAGAGACAACCAGCCTTTTACCGTTGCCGTAATTTGATCTCGATACAGTTTTTCTCCCCATTTCCAAGTCGCCATCGCCAACCAGATGCAAATCTCACTCCACTTCGTCACTGATTCATGTCTCGTGACCCATGTAATGGCAATCGCCACTAAATTCCGACGCCACCATCTACATTTTCGCGCGCATGACAAATTCATGAATTTCGGTCTGCTGCTGTTGGCTATAACAAAATGGAAGCAGGGCAGAAACGAAAAATATGAATATTATCAAATCAACGGAAGGCCACGTTTCGCAACTTTTGTATTGTTTAAAACTTTTCGTTAGTAATTTCCAAAGTACATAGCGATTACGGAATGAACAGACCTCGGGACTGATAACTTTCGATAATTGGCGTTAAACGTCAAACGCAATACAGCTATGGAGGTGAACCTCCATGGATACAGCAAGGCTATTCGGAAATGCATGTTCATGGTAAATGTACTCACTAAGGAAATAATGATTGAGTAACCAAGGGATACTTTTTGATTTAAAACAAATATTTTGGACTTTTCATCTGGACATGGGTGGCTAATATCACAAGCACTGTGGTGATATTAGTCCAATACACCACATGGAAACTAGGTCAATGGCAGGACTTTTATTGCTCGGCTAAACTGAACTGGATGCAAAGCATGGACAATTTTCATTGCCGCTTCGGCCATCTTTCGTCGGTACCGACCCGAGCGGGATAAACCCTACCACCTTGTTTATGTAAAGTCAGGTTTGACGTGGAGTACGAATCACGGTCAGCCTCACCGGTCGAAAGGTCACTCATCCAGCACTGGCTCGATTTTCGAACACCGAGTACCCATAACGGGTTCTCCAACTCTGTTGTGATAATCCGTTGTAATTATATATGTTTTTTTTGGCTAGTATTGTGTAATTTAAAATTATGTAATGAAGTATAATTGATGTCAACTAAATTATCAATAAATAAACTGAACTGTTTAACCCATCATACCGGAGGTCATTCCGGACTTGTGGAGTTGGAATGGAAAAGTAAAAAGGAATGGAGCCAAAATTACACATCCCTGGTATGAACTCAGATCGAATTGTTCCGGTTTACAATTAGCTAGCCTTTTGTCTTATGTCATTTCGCCTAAGTCACCTGTTGCAGCAACATTTTTATTTATAAGGCGCCAAAACAGCTCTACAACTAAAATACATATTGGTTATAGAAATACTTAAACAAAATTAACTATATATACAGTCAGCAATAAACACACAAGTACATTAATAGAATAGATACATCACTAAATTCAAAATACAGTATAAGAAGAAATAATACGAATAAAAGAATCGAGAAAATATCAACACATTGTTAAATTTGAACTTTTAATATATCTTTTAACATGGAAGTCATACAGTGTGACCTATATAACATGTACTCTTCTTCGAAGTTCTAAAAATTACACAGTATATATAATTGTGTTTGAATTAAAAAAGAAGTGCATGCAGTAGTTGAAAGCGAACGTAGTTTGCACAAAAACCACAATTAAAACCAACCACAAACCGATAAAGCCACGACCACTTTGCGGAGCAACATAAAATAATGAAACAGAGAGACTTAAACCGCGCGAAAGCTCAGCTAATCGCGGGAAAAGATCGAAAGTGTGCGAGAAAACGTTTGCGGTATTAAATATTCAAGCGGTGAAAACCAGGTATTTGCTTGACAATCTCTCAACACGGTTGGACATGTACGAATGCCGGTGACAGTTGAGCAGTGAAATACCATTTCAACACACTTTCACTGCCGAAAAAACAAAAGTACGCTGGGAAACACGATTCAAAATCTGGCGTTACCAACAATGAAACAAGAATGATTAGAAATAGCAGAGGCCGCTATTTAGATTCCAGATTCCAAAGTTTCTATCTCTTTTTGGCGTTAGCCATCTTTCTGTCTTTCCGTCGTCTTATCAATTCGTTAATGAATCGGGTTATTTTAAATCCCAACTTATTTTTTTAAGTCACTTTAAAGTATTTTAAATCCAAATCCGTTAGATTAAGCCCCGATTGCACGAAGAGACCGTTGAGTTAATCAATGTTCAAACACGTCATTTTTAGTGAACCGCATGGAGTTCCTTCCATACTGTCCATACAAAGTGACGTGTTTAATCATACGTTGACGTTGATTTTGATTTTTTTTTCCTTTCGTGCACTCGTCCCTTAGCCTTTGGATTGCATACAATGTCGTGCCGTGCGATTAGTGAATGACTCGGTGGGGTCAGGTAACTTGAACCACTCCAACTACGGAGGGACGTCGTCGGCTCCCAGAACGTGTTCTATCGCCTCTTCTACGGAAGTGCTCTATATAACTATACCGCGTGTATTCCCTTTCCACTTCAGATCCACGCGTGCCAGGCAGGAACTGAATCCTTCACCTTCGATCTACATCCTTTACGTATGAACCGAATAAGCTAATCGTAAATTTTTCGTGAAATTTAAATGTCTGAAATGTACCCCCATTATATTGCCTGAAGATAACAACATGGGTCCCTTAAGAGGAGCATGAAAAGGCGTATAAAGCTCTCAGGCCGGCAAGGGATTCGTTAACCTCGTATTGTGTGTCGTGCCCGCGAATAAGTTAGTACCGTCGGGAAGCCCCATCTCAATCTAATAATAAATAATATAAAGGGGAAAGTTTGTAATAATGGATGGATGGATGGATGGATGGATGGATGGATGGATGGATGTTTGTTACTCTTTCACGTAAAAACTACTGAATACAGTACAGTAACTTTACAATAATATAGCTTATACATCAGAATAACACATAGGCTACAATTTATGTGCCCATGGGCTTTAGAACTTTCACGGGGCTGCGAAAACGATGCCGGTAGCGATACTTCACACTAGGGGGAGAGGAGCCGGGGGCGGCGGCGGGGGGAGGGGGGGGGACGTGAGGGCAGACGTCATGACTGTTTGGTGTCCGTTTGGCGAATTTTCAAGGCACTAGCGATTTGTAAAACTTAGTACATGTACATTTAACTACCCGGGAATTAGGATTGGCTAAATAGAATTCAGTTCCGCTTACGCTAAGATGGGGCTGTCATACAAACTGCAATGCTATGCACGGCTCGGCTTTGCGGCGGCAGCGCTTACTTTTACTGAAGTACGGCTTGGTATTTCCTGCAACTTTAGGACTACTTGGCATCACGCTAAATCGCCGGAGGAGCGACCAACAGAATAAAATCCTTGAGAACCAATTACTCGATTTAGATGTGCATTGTATCTACGTCTAGCCTGATTCTACTAAAAACTTATAGATTACATAATATAACGCTTCATTACCAGAAGGGTAAGTAGTGAGTCTTAAAGTCTTATAACATGCGAACCACTTACCTGATTTATGTGCGTATTTTATCAATGTATAGCATCTCTGGGAGCAGTCTGGTTCGAGATGGGTTACTGTTTTCGATGTTGAGGCTGGCTGTGGGTTGGAGTCCACGCAAAACTTACCTACGTTACACGTTACTTACTAGGTAAGCAATGTAGCAGTGAAAGTGCAGAAAGGTTCTCGCGGCAAATGTTTTTTTTTTAAATAGCCACCAAACGTCAACGAAGCTCTAAATGGGAATTATTGGATGTTTCTCATTAAATCATGCTATTTCGGCTCGAACGATCTTGATTAAATTTGGTACATGGATACATTGTCCTGGACCAGTTTGAACCTATTTTGGACCAGTCATGTGGGCTACTTTTTATCCATGAGATAATTTAGCCGACACTAACCCGAGCGGAGCCGGGTACCGCAGCTAGTATTACATAATCATATGGGTAAAAGCAATATATAAATATATAACAACTTTAGAGCGTCCTCTGACGGACAGACAGGCCATGCGGCACTGTTAATACGGCACCTAGTTTTACCTATTGATCCCTAAAATGATTTCATTGATGTAAAATATTTAACAAGAATTGTCACTGCAGGTACTCGCGATCGTGTGTATCGGCTTAATTGCGGACACGATCAACACAGGCCGCGTATACACTTCTAACAACCATATGAGCCACGTCGCTACCATCTACACCACGTACTGCGGTAAGTTGCACAGCCCAGACTTCCCACTACGATTTCCAAGTTCAATTTCGAAAAATACACTAGTAGTAAATATTTGTTATTTCGTCTTCGCGTTGTAACCAAAGGGAAAATATTATTGTCATGAGTTATTTTTTCTAATCGCCGATAATTAGCCGGCTCCCCAGGTAAAAATGGCAGATGATGATGTTACAAATGCTTAGGTTTATTTAAAGTTTCCTATAAATATTATTAACAGAAAGTTAAAAAGATAAGCTGAGGTACAAGCCGGTTCATCGTGGCGAATGAAGTAGATGTTACTAGTAGAGACAAAGAGTAGAGATGAGTTTGGCAAAGCCATTGAAACCCGTTATTTTGCAATATGATTCCATTTGTGATACGCATTTGCTCTCTTTAACCATGGTGGAAACGGTTTGAAACGGCTGGGTAATATTGTGACAGAAATCATAGTATAGTCCGCCGAACAGACGGACATACGCAGCCCACGCCGTTTAGAACCAATCGACGAAGACGTTTGTATTGGCGAAATTAAAGGAATGTCCCCTAATCATCCAATTTGTGGACTTCAAGTAAAGGCCAATTGAGTAACACTTTACGGTCAGCAGATTTCTATTAGCCGATCAGCATGACCTCATTTTTTTCTGTAAATACTCTGGTGTAGGCTACAATCCGGACGACATTCGTAATTAATTGGTAGCAAAAAGTCAACTGAGACCAGACATTAAATTTCCTGCTGGCCTAAGATCAAGTCTTCCGGTGGAAAGCGAGATGGGTGACACATTGCTACTAAGACCGGCGTGGAGGGTCACACTTTATTAGGCAATTAATTGAGGACCTGTCTGACTAATTAAAATTGTTGGCGTTTTAGAGAACGTAAAAGATGCACCCATTGAACAATTTGAATACAAAAATACATACACTCTCTCCCTTTATCACAAAGACAAATCAAAAATTAATGCAGAGTAATGATGTACATTCAATCATTATACTGCAGGAAATAGATCCTACTAATAAATTGAAACATAATTGAGTTATTGCATTTCAATACTGCAGGCGCGTATTGTCACAACATTTTCGAACAATACATTGTATAACAATGTTGCATACAATTCAGACGTACGGATTGTACAAAACCAATCACTCGAACGGTGTCAGTGACATTTGCAGCAATGGTCAGACGTTTTGCATAAGTGAGCAAGTTAATCAACTACCACTAGGAATTGATTTAAGTCTAATTAGGACACTGATGCAGGCTGCAATGAACTTGGAAGCGAAAGTGAAAATGAGTAAACACCAGTTAAACAAAGAAGATTGGCTATGCCAGTCGTAACAATCACTTTGGCTTGACGTCAGGCATTAAGGTGGCCCAACCCGACGAGACTAACTCATTCGCGAGCACGGTACAAAACCGTGCTGTTGCGCTCTGGGACCTTCTCTGTTTCAAAGAATAAGACAGGCTCCGTGATGAGGAAGATGCAACATGTCCACAAAAAAGACAATGTGCATAGTGTATGATTTACGAAAATTTTAATTTCAAAACGACTTATAGCTAAAAGTAAACCACAACCGCTGTAGTCAAAAATCTAACAAAAACCAAAAAGATTATAAATCTTGATTAAATAAGCTATGTCTGATGACGAATATTTTTGAGATGTTCTTACTTTATCATTGCGTAATCCACCTCCAAAATTATTGTATAAAACGCGCGAAAAATTCGAACTTTCGGACCCTATAACTTAGAAACCAGACACAATTTTACAATGCCAACGGTCATCAGACATCTATTTCGATTAAATAAAGCTATTTTGAGCAAAATTTGGGATCTTTAACAAGAAATATGGGCGTGATCTTCTTTTCCCTTTTGTATGGGGAGTTGGGCCACCTTAAGGTGGATTGAAAACAATTTCCCTGTTTACAGATGTTATTGAAGACATATCATGCCTAAGCATAAGTTCAGCTCACGTTGAAAAAACTCATACCTAATAAAGATGTTATAAATTGTTAGTTGCTTAAAAACTAAGTCGTGATTGTCTTATGACGATTGTTGTGAATTTAAACCTGGAAACAATAGGGTACTTAAGTCAGTATTTATTGGCTCGATATACTTTTATTGCTGTTGACTGTGATGCGATTGTTTCTTTGGCAGTTATTTATTCAAGTACCCTTTCTATGTTTATGTTTTTTATGTTTAAAATTCTAGGTTTCATCATCATCACGGCTGTGCTTGTGCTAGGCGCATCCTTGGGAGAGCCTATCGGTTGGCGCACTTCTATCGCTTTCTCTGTCATCGGCGCCATCTTATTCGTCGCCACCGGAGGTCTCATCATTTCCGGTGAGTGCTTTAAGTATACTGAATTGTAGATTTTTATAGCAGCACAATACGAAAGTGGCGGAGATGCAGATTCGATAGGTATGGGAAGGCGATAAAATCTAGTTAGGTTTCTAGTTTTACAGAATTGTTTCGTGTTCGGTTCAGTTTAAAAAGTTTTTAGGGTGAGACAACGCTTTTTGTCTGTCCATCGGCCTCTTCGTCTGTTATAAATCGACAGCTTGGTATAGCTAACCATCACATAATAGGTATTATATGGTTTCGATACTCTGAGAGGATACAAACATATTAACATAGGTCAGTGAAAACGCTAAAAAGTGATGAAAACAAATTTAGTTGTTGAAATCCACCAAATATATTAAGGAATGCAATTTTCGTGAAACCAAAATTTCAAAACAATGTGAAAACAAAATTGATCTCTATAGGGACAGGCAGACAGGCGGTCCCAAAAACTCTGTCTACTCATATTTTAAAGATAATTTAATGAACCATAAACCATACGGATAAATTTCGTACATTAAATTTGATATTTTGTATTTACTTAGCGTGGAGTGCATATTCTCTGGTTAGTGATATTTTTAAATATATAATAACTGTTGTAAGCCAATCTTAGACAATAGTTTAAACACCCACAGAACACTCAAATCAGTTATATATCCTTCCTTATTTTTCGCCTGAAGAAAAAAGAAGAAGAGAGATCTATTAGAACCGTAATTATAATACTATCCAGAGATTGTGACTCCACTCTTAATTTTTACGACGTTATTTACCGTTTTACTATAAATTTTACATAAAACGGCGACATATACATTGAATAACACATAATATAATTATTATCAAATTTAATATGGGGCAAATTCTAGTGTCCGATACCAATTTCGTGACGATGACAATAACGTCCAGTTTCTCAATAATTGCAGTCAAAATAACTTGGCCATTATATAAAGGATGATATCGCAACCTGCTTCGGACGAATGTCCAGACCAATATTTTATCTGATTATTTTCACAATCGGAACTACTTAAATGATTTCTAATTCCTCAATTTTCAACATGCTATTCGGAACCGTTCGCCTGCGCCAGAAGAATGGCTGCGAAGGACGTCCATTGTCCACGCTGACATTGTCAGCTCAAGCTCGCCGGATTTGGTGTGAAGTGTGACCATTATGGCTTGTGACGTGCTTCCGTCGAGACTAATCGGTGCTCTATCGACTACTTCGTCCATACTGTATCTATTGAAATTAGCACTGTCCTTTAAGTATAAGTCGAATCTATCGATACGATGTTTGCATACGATTTCCTATGATTGTTTGCCGTCAAGTCTTATTTAATTTAAATGAGTTGTTGATACTTCACAAAGTGCGTTAGACTCTTGAGTTAAGAGAACATTAAAACCAGCAGTCAGTGCATTTATATTCAAGAACGCAAGAAATATACGATTATGCCTCCTCCAGTTCGTAGGCTGTAGGAGAATTCCAAATTATGGGTATAGAGGGTGGCGGAATTGGTAGACGCGATTTCCGCGAAAGATATGCTTGCTGGTTCAAGTCCAGCCTTGCAGTAAATTCATTGAAAAGGTGGGTTAGGCTGCGCAGCTGCTTTCCTGTAGTTGTGATTTGAATGTTGTATATGTGTTTTTTCGCTTGGAATGCGATACAGACTTCTTGTGTTTTTGGCATGTTGGGCGATCTAGTGGGTAGCGCTATCTATTGGTGGTGCATGCTAACTAGCTTCTATTCATCGTTGCATTTGTTGGCATATTCAAACTAGCAGCACTTTGTAGAGGGCGCTAGGTCGCCACAACATAAAGTAGTTTTTTTTACAGCTTTCTTTCTTTAATTAACTAAGCAAGGGTACACCTTGCTTCACGGCTGATTTATTAACGACGAAATTTAAACCTTAATACATGTACTAAATGGTTTCGATGCTGTTCACCGCAGACTGGAGCAATGCGATGTACCACAGCTCCTACACGCTGCGACCCCACCGGCACCACTACGACATGATGTGCGCATCGGGAATCTTCGCGGTCTTCAACGCTGCAGTCTTCATCCTCCACGCCGTTCTCACCTTCCGCAAGGAGTCCGACATGTGATCGAGCATGTTCAGTTGATCCGTTCGTTTAGCTTTATGAGATTCCCTATAGGTTTCTATTATTCGTAACAGTATTAAGATGAGTGGCGGCTATGTTATTGTATTTACTACGATTAGTTTATTGATGTAATTATTATTCAGTTCTACCTAATGTTTATTGTTTGTAACGTTTTTGAGACCAGAGCAGCTATAAATGATATGCGAATTCTGAGCAGGCTTAAAGTTAATTCACGCCTAATCAATATTTGTAACAAGTGCAGCTACAAAAACACGAGCAACTGTCGCAAGTGCAGCTAACTAACGTCTCAATCAAGACAGGACACACAAGGAAGCACACGACTAGATTTATGATTTGACGCATCGTCCGATCTGGATAAAAATTATGTGAGAAGTGTGCTCTTAAGCTATGCAGCCATAAATAATGTATGAGATTTGATGTATCTAGATTGGACATTGCATATGCTGCGGGTGTAGGACAAGCATGTCCCTGGCTTATTCTTGTGTATCTTCATGATTACCTTTGGGTGCTAAAATAATTCGTTCGCAGCTTCGTTTAGGAATAATGTTAAATTAAGTTTAGTATGTACCTAACTTTTTTATAATTTTTTGTAGTCTTCGAAACAGTGTACAGGCAGGATATTGAAGGCAATTTAACCAATACTCCCATGATCAATTACGCCTGGGGATAGCACCGCCAAAGCTCTATATTTTTGTATTTATTTATTATAGGCTTTTAATTTTTAATTAACAGTTTAAATAGTGTCACCATGAGTGCAGATGCCTGTTATCAATAACACATTAATCGAATTGATTCATTATTTCACTATTTTAAAGCAGCTACATATGGATATTACGTATTACTGCAATTTAAGTTTAAGCAATAAATTTTATACCGGTTTTTTTTTATAATTACAGAACGCACAAAATACAGTTTTTAAAACACCGAACACACTAGCATATTATAAATTTAGTATTTTCTCATTTAATTTGTGTGTATATGTTTGCTATCATTTTAAGTTTTCGTTTCGCCAGCGGAGTTTTTCGTCATAAATAATAATGGCTTTGTAATATTTAAGTGAATAATAATAAAATTGGTTTATAATGTTTAACCTTTCATAGTAAATTTATAATTTCTATGGTGTTGCCCCCAGTGGCGCAGCTAAACAAAATCTTAAGGTTTATTATAGTCAAAATAATTAAGTATAACTAGAATAGTTTTGATTTAGCAGTATGTTTTAAGACATTATACTCTACATTCCTCTTTGTTTCACTATGGCAAAGCAAAATATAACCAAATGTTAACAATATGTGGGTTAAATTGGCCTCATTTGATGTTGTGTTTCTTTACATTAATTTTGCAATTATTTTATGTAAGTTACTAATTAATAACCAAAGCAGTATATCAGTTATCCGTCCAGTTCTAGTTAGAATAAGTCTGTTCATAAGAACGGATTCATTTTCATAATTATAATTTTAAAAAATCATTAAATATATTTTGCAAATCATTAAAAGAAGCATTTATCTAAAATATGTACTATTTTAATTTAAGAGGACAACTTTATTTATTTTAAATATATGTTGTATAAGTGTACATGTTTTATATTAAATCATTATATTTTTAAGGCAGGAACATTATTACTCAGTCATAACATTAAAATCCATCAGATTCATTTAGATAAGTTCATTAAGAAGTAGAATACTTTTTATGCGTACCTGTTGCACACTTCTGGAGTAACTTCTGCGTAAATATTCTAACCTTAATTAGTGTATTTTATTTATTAAAAAAATTTATAAAATTGCAAAAAATAACAAACACAATTTAGACAAATGCTAAGTTATCTTACCACAGGTTTCGAGTAATTTACAACCAGCTAGTTCTATTACCAACATAGCAAAAGCAATAATTTTGTTTGTACATAATCAATAGAGGCTAAGCAGGTATAATGCATGCTCGTAATATAAATGTGTAAATAAAACCAACACAAGTTATATTTGCATAGTGTGCTGCAGATATTGCAACCTACATTTATAGGAAGGTATTTTTCTCGTTCTAACAGAATAATCTACCTATACGCCTATCGGTGGAGGAAGCGAAAAAAATAATGCGTGATTTTACACAAATATGATGTCTTTCTCGGTTGATATCAGACTGGTAAGTATACAATGCTATGACCCTATTCTAAATACATAGCAGATATTGAAATATTTGGTAAATAGGGGAAAGACGGTTGTCAGGATGTCAGTGGAGGAAACGAGACGCCCGCTGTTACACTTTAAGCGGAGAACTAGCAATTGAGGCGGTGCTGCAAATAATCAAAAATCATTTTCAAACATAGCCTTGTTTATACATAGTGTGTCCCTGTACATTGAAATAAGTTGAATGGATTAAAAGTATAACACATAAAACCCAATTATATAAAAGCCAGATTTCCAAATTTTAGCAATGACACCAATATAGGTAACTCCAAAGATGATAAATATTTTTTGTTTATAAGTAGACGTATGATTTAACATACCATATGAGTGTATGACTGAGTGTAATGTACCATAGATAAGGAAATGCATTTGTATGAATATTATGCAAGTTTAATACACGGATTGCTGTATAGTTTACCTTATTTAGAAAATATAAGTAAATAACGCAATTGAGTTTTATTTCCTAATTTATTCTTATTATTATTATTATTATTATTCACAGTATAAATTAATATAACAAATCTTAGGTTTATATTATTTAGTACAAAAATACAAAAAAAGAAGTCTTAAAAAATATAAACCTAAAATTGAATTTAGCCTTAGGGAGGTCCCACCTGGGACAAATCGTATAAGGCTTCTCCGAGCTACAGAGACAGAAACCGCCGAACGATTCTCGTGTTCGAGAGTAGAACCGCTTTCTGCATCTGGAATCGGAGCCCAATATCGATGTCTAATTTTTCTAAATTTTTGGCCAAATTTTTTGGGACAACGCCGTTCGTAGACATAACAATTGGCACGATGGTGGTTTTCCGTGCACGCCACATGGCGGTAACCTCGTGGGCCAGGTCTAAATATTTCATAAGTTTCTCATTTTCGGCCCTGTCGAGGTTTTCGTCATGTGGTATTGTTATGTCTACGAGGAAGATCTGGTTGGACTTGGGATCGACCAATACAATATCGGGTTTATTGCTCTTAATTGTCTTATCGGTCTGTATTGGTCGATCCCAATAGAGCTTAGTGCCATCCTTTTCCAATACGTCTTCCGGTTTGTACTTATAGTATGGCACTACTGAGTCTATGAGGCCGTGTTTAAAGGCAAGTTGCTGATGGACTATTTTGGCTACTTGATTGTGCCGCTCCAGGTACTCAACGCTCGCCAGGCGCGAGCAACCGGAAGTAATATGGCGGATGGTCTCACCTGGTTGGCCACAGGCTCGGCAGGTATCGACCGATCCATCCTTCATTATATACTTCCGGAAGTTACGCGTGACGATCATTTGGTCCTGAATGGCACAAACGAAGCCTTCGGTTTCTCCGAATAGGTCACCAAACCGCATCCATTGAACTGAATCCAAGAGATGCGTGTTTGGCGATTCTAGTACTCGGAGAAACCGTCCATGCAGTTCCTTGCCTCTCCATACTTCCACACGCTCAGTAGTGCTTAAAACCGGAAGCGTAAAGCTCGCGTCGGACAGATTCAGCGGGGTGAGCTTAGAATCGCACGCCACTACGTCGATATGCCTGTTGTTTTCCGCAGCCGTTAAAAAGTAGTCACGAAGCTTACACACCTCGGAATTATGGAGGTTTGTGAGGTTAAGGATTCCTCTACCTCCTAATTTCCGAGGTATGTACAACCTCATGACCGACGACCGCGGGTGGTGCATGCGGAAAGTGGTCATTGTTGTGCGAACTTTGCGATCCAAGGCCTCCAGCTCGGTCTTAGACCAACGCACTATGCCAAAGGTGTATCCAATCACGGGTACTGCCCAACCATTGAAAGCTCGGAGTTTGTTCGCACCGCTCAAATGGCTCTTTAATATGCTTTTTGTGCGAGACCAAAACTTTGCTTTCACAGTTGTTTTCGCCTCCCCGTGATTGAGGCATAGTGCCAATCACTATGCCTCAATACCTAGATATTTATAGGAGTCTCCTGCGGAGAGGGCTCGAATCGCATGCTCGCCCGTGATGACAAGGTCAGGCGAGCTCTGGACAACGCCTCTTCTAGCATGAATGACTGCACATTTATCGAGGCCAAACTCCATTCGTATACCGTCGCTAAATGTTGATGTTACGTTTAGAAGTTCGGCTAGATGTTCCTCGTTTGCTGTCGTCAGTTTTAAGTCATCCATGTAGAAGAGGTGTGATTGTTTTTGTCCGCCTCTCCGCAGTTGATAGCCTAATCCAGTCTGGTTCAGTAAAAAGCTCAAGGGGTTAAGTGCTAAAAAGAACCAGAGTGGACTAAGACTATCACCCTGGAATATTCCCCGCTTAATCTGTATTGGGTCAGAAACATAACCTTTAGTGGAGATTATGGTTTGCCAATTATCCATACACTGGCTGAGAAATTTTGTTAGATTATCATCTATTTTATATATTTCTAAGACCTTCCTCAGCCAGGAATGTGGTACGGAATCATAAGCTTTTTTATAATCTATCCACGCTACCGAAAGGTTACGTTTCTTTTGACGAGCTTGTTGGCAGATGACACTATCAATCAGAAGCAGTTATTATTATTATTATTATTATTGTCTCGATACACTAGCAGCTTAAAGCTGATGCGTGTACATCTGAGTTGGTAACTGGGGGTGCACTTGTTTTTTTTTTATTTATTTTTTATTCCTATAAAAAGTCTAAAGTTTATGATTTTTTGTATAAGTGTCAAGTCTGTTTTTAAAGCTGTTCACTGAAGCGGCACTAATCACTTCCTCCAGGAGCCTGTTCCACGACTCAACCACACGATTGGTTATAAAGTGTTTCCTCAGGTTTGAATTGCTTGAGGTTCGGTTCAGTTTTAGTGAGTGTCCACGTAAGTGATCATTGGTATTCATTGTGTACATCAGTTTGAGATCTGCCACATCATAGAGTTCTGATAAAATTTTAAATGTTTCAATGAGATCGCCTCTACGTCTTCGTTCCTCCAGCGTGGTGAGGCCCAAGGCCTCTAGACGGCTCTCATAAATTTTATTATTTACTCATTTATGGTTGACTAATGTAATTCTTTTAAAACATGATTTGTTTTGTCGGCGGATTCACAACCATTCATACACAAAGATTGTTTATGCGGAAAAGTCAGAAATTCCGAGCGAGTCGTTCACAAAATTGTTCGCAATTGTTCGTTTAATCAATTGAGTCGCAGTTTTATGCACAATTCGGTTTACTGCTCTATTCTTTGTGTTGTCAGACGCAATGTATTTTAACGATGAATATTTAATGACAATTTCAAGTTTAGTTTACTACCATATGACTGCTAAATAAATAAATAAATTATATCAATAATACAATAGTCTCAATAGCCTTGACTTAACAACAAACAAAAAACTCAAAAAAAATCTTAATGTTCGTGGATTCCACCAGCTAGATTATAATGATTGGGAAGGTGCCCAAAGGAGAATGGCAAAACCCGTTTCCAATGTTCCAAAACTTGTGTCATCCCGATAAGTATACAGAACATTAACTCAGTATTTTAGTCTCAGTCTTTAGATTACCCAAAAATAGACGGGGAAAGAATCTACCCATTATATTTACTAAATATACGGGCGCTCGTCGTTGCGCGAATGGTCTGAGGCAGGGGAAACACCTATACACGTGTATGTGCGGTATGCTTATGAAGCATGCCGGCACACACTAAATGACGTCATTTAAGGTTCTAACGTATTCTTACGTGTCACTGATTACGTCTCACGTGATCTACTTGTAGGACTTCAAGGTTGTTGAGCTTCACTGGTGGACAGGTACCAAGAGCGTCGCCAGCCGATGGCGCATGGGGGGGCAAGTTGACTTTACCTACTACAATTCATACTTTTCTCATTCTCATTGGTGAATTAATTCGAGTTTCGACGTACGGCAATGATTGTTCAAGGCTTGAACTTCAAGCAAATCAACTCAAAGACTTAGGACTTTGGTTGCATTAAATTTGGCAACTTTTTTAGAATCTCTAGGGGGGGCAGCTGCCCCTCCCTGCCCCCCCTTGGCGACGCCCTTGACATGTACCTCTTCATAGGGTCATTAACAGACTTGGATCCGTTAGCCTTAATCCTCCACTTCAACGACAGTGAGATATTATCCAGTCCACTTTGTAGGATGTTTGCGGCCTCTACTAGGGCTTGGTGAGAAGCTAATATCGCAGGATCATCAGCAAAGGTTCCAGTAGTGATAAATTTAAAAGTTGGTAGGTCAAAGGTATAGATAAGGTAAAGGACCGACCCTAGTACACTGCCTTCAGGGACATCTGCATTGATACAGTTGAGCCCACATGACTGATCCAAAATAGGGTCAAACTGGTCCAGGACAATGTATTCGTCTACCAAATTTCATAAAGATCGTTCGAGCCGAAATAAAATGATTTAATGAGAAACATCCAATAATTCCCATTTAGAGCTTTATTGACATTTGGTGGCTATTTTAAAAAAAAACATTTGCCGCCAGAACCTTTCTGCACCTAGTAAGTAAGTAAAGTTTAAAACGTAGGTAAGTTTTGCAAGGACTCCAACCCACAGCCAGCCTCAACATCGAAATCAGTAACCCATCTCGAACCTGACTGCTCCCAGAGATGCTATACATTGATAAAATATGCACATAAATGGGGTAAGTGGTTTGCAAATTATGAGAATTTAACACTCACTACTCACCCTTCTGGTAATGAAGCGTTATATTATGTAGCCTATAAGTTTTGAGTAGAATCAGGCTAGACGTAGATACAATCCGCATCTAAATCGAGTAACTGGTTCTCAAGGATTTTATTCTATTGGTCGCACCTGGAAATACCAAGCCGTACTTCGGTATAGTTAGTAAAAGTAAGCGCTGCCGCCGCCGCCCCCCCACGCCTCCAGCCGCCGCCCTCAGAGCATTGTAATTTGTATGACAGCCACATCTTAGCGTAAGCGGAACTGAATTATGTTTAGCCTATCCTAATTTCCAGGTAGTTAAATGTGTACTAAGTTTCATCTCATTCGGATAATTGGTTTAAGAGTTATGGAGAAACATACATACATACATGCAGAAATTATTTCTAAAAATCGAATTTATTTTAAGTATCATAAATAAAGTCTACAAACGTACTTACTTATAAAACTTTTAAAACAAAGCAACTTACTCCATGAACAACCCTTATAGATTTATTATTAGTATAGATTTTACATTATTATTGCTGTTATGTTATTCACGGTAATATAAATGAACCAAAACAACCAACTTAACTAACTACCTACAGCCTATAATAACTTAAATAAAAACGAAGTTATTCTTAATAATTAACAGGTATCTATTTAATTAAAATAAAAATGAAGTATCTTTTTGTACGTGTTACTCCTAACCAAAACAAAACCTGCCAACAACTAACCTTGGGTATAATAAAGTACAATGCGTTTTTAACAAATCGCTAGTGCATTGAAAAGTCTCCAAACAGACACAACTGTCAATGACATATACCCTCAAGCGTTTGCCTGCCCGCGCTCAGGTAGCGCACTCAGCGTGCATCAGGGCCAAAGTCTGTGACAAAATTGACCTTAGAAAATTGGAGAAACCAATGGCAAAAAACTCGGTCGATATTGAGCGAACGGAACCAAAGGGGTTAAGGATATGTGCCTCGGTAGCTAATTTGACTATTGATTTTAATTGATTGGAAGTGGTTACCTAGATTCTACAGACATTTTCCAGAAGCGCTCCAAATCTCAATATTACACGTAAATTAGCGCGATGCACACTGCGGGGTGTTAGGCATGAACTAACATCGAATTGCCGCTTTGGACATCACGCCAAACGCCTTCACACGCACTCTTCGAGGAAAAGAAAACTTTTTTCTATTGATAATACACTAAAATGGAATGCAAGTTTGACCTCAAGAATTATGCAAAGTTGGCAGTGACTGCTGTTACACCTTGTAGGTGTGTATTTTTTATTTTGTAGCTTCCGTAAAAGGAATTATCCGAAATTATTATTTTATTAAACTCTCGCATAAAGTGTGGGACTTGGGGCAAATAACCCCTGTGCACATTCAATTAATCCTAACTTAAAATAAATGTGTCTCAGGTTTGTTAGATTCTTCCCTTACCTTTTCGGCCTGCGCTAGGTAAACCCATAGCTTTCTCCACGTTGAAAATTTCTTCTGATCACTGAAGTTATACTGCATTTCCTTGCTAGCATATCTCGTGCTGAGCGGGGACCGGTAGTTGCAATATTCCGAACCCTGCAGTTCTGCCGGTGCATCGATGAAACTCATTTTCACTAGAATTGTTTTGATTCTCCCTAAAGTAATATAAAAATAAACGTAACTCGCAAAAAAACTTCGCGCGCCCGTAATTTATGTAAAATAGCAATAATATGCGATCCGATAAATGCGTCGAATACCACAGACTATCAGGAATTAGTCGCACTCCCAAGATTGTGCCCCCTCGCGCCGCGCCGCGTGCCGCCAGTCTACGACAGTTTGGAAAATATAATAAATTTACACTTCACTATTTACTGTTGTAGGTTTTTTAACACTTTAGCAAAACGTTCCGTCTGCTAACAAAGTCCAACGGAACCTACACCCTGTTGCGCAGAATCGTATTCTTTTGCAGGATGTAGGAACTATTAGTACCATCAATGGCACGTCAGGCAAAAACCTTTCAAGGTTACATCAGGCAAAAACCTGATGTCACCTTGAAATGAATAACTTTACCACCAACGTTTTTTATTAAATGAAATAAATAATTTTGAACGCTGCCAAGAAATAAGATTATTACTCTGACGAAAATTTAATGCCGTTTTAGTTGCTTGATTTGCATCGTGGAACGCGACTATCTGACATAACCTACGAGGGCGCCAACGCTTGAACTGTTTGAACTTTACGGTCTATTTAACGTTGATAAAAACGTTGTTTGCGATGTAATAGTCTGATGTAAGATTATTTTTCTATTGGTTCGATTTTACCGTTCTGATTGCACGGCAACATAAATGATTGAACTATCCATGTTAATTTACTGTCGTTTGCAAAGGATTTATTAATTTTGTAGCAAAATAAACTTGCGACATGAATGTATAATCGACCGTGAAGCAAGGACACATTAATGAAAGAATAAGCCCTGCAAAAAGAAAGAATATACTCGCGGGAATTGCCTCTCCAATTTTGCCACCTGCTTTATGTACCCATATTTTGGAATTCTCCTGCAGTCCCTAGTCCCTTCATTTTTTATAATTAATTAATGTGTACTTGCTAAAATCAACCGTGATATACATACATTTATATTACATTCCTTGGAAAAAGCGACGTACTTCCTTATTACGAAAAAGTATATTTACAAACCGGTTTCACAATTCTATTCACTGTGACATCAGTTAAGGTGTCATTGAAACTTGTCCGTGTCTAATTCCTGATGTTCCTCTGTGGTGATGGAGCCTCCAGCTTGGAGGCTTTCTGGAATGAGGAATCTGCTCCAATTATGACTCGCTTCGCTTTTTACTGACTCACTCCAGGGGATTACTTTGGCAAATTAACTCGCCGGTAAACAGGCAAGTGAGTGATTGAATCTAACGTTTAGTTGCATTTTGTGCCATACTAATTGTAAAACATTATTTTATTCGGCCAAGTTAAATTGAATTTTTTTTGTTTTTAAAAAAAAAATTCTGAACAAGATCGATCAATGGCTCGAGACATGGAGAATCAAATGTAGCTCAACAAAATCCAACCACATCACGTTTACACTGAAAAAATGAGATTGTGCACCGGTCACCATGGGGGGAGAAGAACTACCAAAGAAAACCTGTATAAAATACCTTAGACTACATCTCGACAGGAGGCTCACTTTGTCTAATCATATTAAAGCAAAGAGAACAGATGCAAGTCTACAATATAAAGGTCTATACTGGCTACTGGGTAGAGATTCGTCACTTTCACTCAACAACAAAATACTGGTGTATAAGAGCATCATCAGACCTATCTGGAGCTACGGAATAGAGCTCTGGGGGAGTGCGAGCAATTCTAATCTCGAAGTACTCCAAAGGTTAATATATATAAATAAATATATAAATATATAAATATAGTGCTGAGAAATATAGCCAGAGCACCGTGGTTCACTCGCAACCAATAAATACATGAATACCTAGAAATGCCAACGTTAAAAGAAATGGTAAAAAAACCAGTGCACAAGTTACAAGAACAGGCTTGAAAAACACACAAATAACTTAGCTAAAAGTCTATTAAAGACAAGTGACACTGTTTCCCGTCTGAATCGCTGGAACATCCTAGACCTGGACACGAGATCGTAGGCAGCACCGATAGGTGTAACCGACCAGGGAATGATGCTTGCTGAAGCATCTCCTGCAAAAAAGAACCACCGGAAACCATCTGATTATGGCTCTGTGGAGCCGATGGCAGATCCAAAAAGCAACAAAAAAAAAAAAAAGTTAACTGCAATTTACTAGTTACCATGGTACGAAATGCAACTAAACGTCAGATTAATTTCTCAATCGCCTGTTCACCGGCGAGTTAATTGGTAACCCCTCCGGCTATATGTTAACTAGTATGACTAAGGCTTGTGACGTGGTCCCGTTTCGGGCTGCGATGGAGCGATTGGCCCCATCCATTTGAAAAGTAATCTTTATTCTCTAACCTCGGTAATTATTTGCTTGAAACAACTTAGTTCAGTTGTTTTAAGCAAATAATTTATGTTGTGGAAAGTTATTTCGACGTATAAATAAAAAAAATATTTGAAATCTTATTTTATGACGCGTCCCAAGTTTGAGTGATGCTACATCCATCAAACTTGTTGCGACTGTTTTGTGGTTCGGGCGGCCGGGACATAATTCGTTTGATATGCATTGGTGCACTTCTTCAGTTGTGTTGAGTTTGATAAGTTCATTTATTTAACACAAATGCTAATGGTGAACGAAAATGACGTGAAGAAACAAACCAGCTCTAGCAATAGCTAGAATACAGCAATGGTAATGAAGAACAGAGACAGCGCTAGCACGAAAACTACTCTCACCCTGCAGGTCTACTGATGAAATTCTCACCTTTGAGTCACTGGTGACTCACGGAAAAAATATCTGCATTTTTAAATATTTAAACATAGTCAATTATACAGGTTGTCAAAATGGCCCCTGCATAATATTTTAGAAATAATTTTTGGGATGAAAACAAACAAAAAAGTTTTATGACGCTTTTTGGAATGATGTCTACACATTCCTAATTTTAATAATATTGCTGCGCTAAGAGCGGTAGTTGTGAAGTTTTGCTCAACAATTTTACGAAATATAATAAAATTAACAATCAATATTTTTTGTGCGATTTAATTAGATCCATCTGTGAGATGTTTATTAATATCAGAGCCAGCGATATACATGGGAAAGATTGGGTAGAGGACCTTAGAACGTGTCACCGATTTGCCAACAGGAAAAATAGTGTTAGCTCTTTCACTCCATGCAGTTTGTATCATTATATCTACCTTTGTCACGCCGAGGCCATTGCACGCCAGTAGCCCGAATTATGGCCATTGTTGTAACGCTTGCATTCAATTCCAGTACAATTAACATAAAAACCGGTCAAGTGCGAGTCGAACTCACACTTAGTGTGAGCACTTCGGGTTCCGTACCATCATAAAAGATTTAATACAAAAATTCTCGTTTTTTGTATGGGGGCCCCCTTTAATTTTAATTATTTTTTAATTTTACCTATTTGTTGTTATAGCGGCAAAATAAATACACACTCTGTGAAAATTTCAGCTGTCAATCTGTTACAGTTACTGAGATACAGCCCTGTGACAGACGGACGGACGGACGGACGGACAGCGGAGGCTTAGTAATAGGGTTCCGTTGGCAACCTTTGGGTATGGAACCCTAAAAAGCTGGTGAAGCGTGAACGTGTTCACATGCCGAGTGGATAATATTCATAAGGTTTGTTTGTGCACACAGCCACAAATGCAATATTATTTCTTAATGGTATCACTAAATTTCACATGGCAATGGGGGTAGAAAGAAAATTATTCAAATCTTTTTAATACAAGAGAGAAATTCCAATCCTACCTACCTACCGCCAAAACTGTTACTTTTCGAACCAACCTCGGTGCAGCAACATCAAATTCAACATAAAAGTGGTTATTGTTGCAATCAAGAAGAATTATACAAGCATTCAATCATCAAAGGTCAAGAGAGTAGCTGCAGTGCCATTCAGTGCTCAGTGCTCCACTTTTCAAGCAAGGGTCGACCCTGGAACTGTGCACAAGGTTTGTCAAGGAAAACCAGAATCAAGAAGCCGACAGGAGAATCAGCACCTGGATTATTTGGAGGTACCGATTAAAGATATTGTATACAGTCCACTCCCTTTTCTAGACCTCCAAAAGAAACACCGAGGGTCCCGTCACTGCTGGACATGGACATGGTTCATGTTGGGAATATCACTACGAAATAGAATGCAAAACGAAGAAATTCGCCCGCCCCTGACGATTATTATGCAATTACATACCAAATGAGTAATTTATAAATCTAGCTTTTTCTTAAAAACCGGCCAAGTGCGAGTCAGACTAGCTCACGAAGGGTTCCGTACCATCGTACAAGATTTAACACACACAAATCACATTTTTTGTATGGGAGCCCCTTTAATTTTTTTTTATTTTACCTATTTGTTACAGCGGCAAAATAAATACCTGTGAAAATTTCAGCTGCCCGAGCGAAGCCAGGTACCTCAGCTAGTAAATAATAAAACAGCGCTTCAAATATATAAAACAATATAATTTGGATGGCCAATCCCAATAAATTACAACAACAAAGTTTCATAAAAATTCATCCAGTGATTAAGGAAAAAAACAACAAGCTCTATGTAAATCCATCATGCGATTGTGTGTCCACCTTTAACTTGAAAACCATTTACCCGATTTTTATGTGGTTTGTATAGACGTATCGGCTGATTTTTTCCATCAGATATAGGCTACTTACCAGCGTGCTTAATCAATTGAGAACTGAGCAGTGAAGTTGAACATGAAATTAGTCGAGGGAAAACTGTCTGTTTTTAGTGTCTTAATGCGGGTCGACCCACTGACATCGACTAGTAAAATTGACTCTAATCTTATACGCATACATTGACACTGGACGTCGCCAGGGTAAGACCAAAAAGGAAAGATATTAGTACTAAAAGGTAGGATCAACTATCCTATTCTATATACAGGCTGTCCCAAAACTCAACGTCTAGCGGCTACTGGGTGAAAAAGCTAGCTTATTCTCGTTCTTTTAAAATGTAAAAATAAAATCAATGTTACTTGGTTTAGTGGCAAATGACCATGCTATTCATCGTAGTCATTAACCATGGACATCATTGATTTAGCAAAAAAATAAGTTTGTTTGAACCATGTTTTTTTATTTTTACAAGAACTGGAAACACCTAGCCTCTCACACAGTGGCCGCATGACGTTGAGTTTTAGGTCACCCTGCAGATGATATCCCGCACTTGCACCGCTCATTGTGGATTGAAATCCGATGTACATTCTTTATGAGGATCACATTAACGACAAGGACAGCACTGAAACGATACACTAGGTAGGTTTACAAACGAATGTGTGCCATATGTGCAGATATCTATTGTGATGTAAAATTATTTGAAAAAAAAAAATCACTGTGTGGTAGCAATTTCCAAATAATTACTGGCGTATTCTTACATAAGATTCGATATTGCTGTAATTGTAATCTTAATGAGGGTGTTGGGTCTACACTTAGAAATCATGCAGATGGTTATTATGAAGATCCTAAAGTCAAGACGGTTATATGTTTTGTCGCTGCCATAGCCAAGTGTCAACTGCGTGCGAATATAGGAGATAAATCTAGTTTGCTTCTCTTTTTATGCATCTAAACACACAACAATATAAGCAGTGTTCATCAAAATTTATAAAAAACCATGACATCAATTCATTAAAAAAAAATACAGACGAAATGATAACCTCCTCCTTTTTTGAAGTCGGTTAAAAAGGCACATTTTCAAATGTATAACTGATATTTTCAGTTCAGTACCTAGATTGTGAACAGTACCAGATTCCATTAGAAGATCTAAACAAACATTATCTTACAGTCTTACTTATCCAGACACAGCACTAGAGCAGTTTGATACATAATAGATTTTGGTGCTTACGATGCGATTAAAATAAGAATAGGATAGGATCACCGCCATTTTGAATGCCAAACTGCTAAAACCTTCACTTCACTTCACAAACTTCAGTACTTTTCTCTTACGAATTTGAGTGAAGTTAGTCAGCCCCGTCCTATTCTTATTTGAATCGCGTTGTACTTATGCTATAAATTGCACGAATACTCCATAAAATATAGTGACATATAAAGTGTATACACTTATGGCATACACCAATATATAGTTATATTAAATTAAAAATACTTCAACACTAACACGAAAGGGATGAAATATGGAGTGATAGACCAAAATTCTGTTTATTGTATTTTAGGATTCATTCATTATTGTAATTTTTTTTCCAATGTTTTGTATGAACCATACAATTCTACTAATTGATAATTTTTTTAATAGATCGAACAGTGTTTTTGTCTATGAGTGTCCATTACTCGAGTTCTGTCAGATATTTACCACCGTACCCTAGACACCAAAGCCCCTGAAAATTCAACTTTTATGATAGATTTTTAATCCTAGCCTCCAACTTTACCTCTTTATCCACTTTCTAACTATCCTACTTAAACTACACATGTATTGAAAAAATAATGACTTTGAAATATTGTATAGAAAGAGAGAGAAGAGAGTCTTATAACGTTTGTATTCAGTCTTTAGAGAAAGATTTTTTAATAATAGTGTAGATTTTGAGTAGAATAGTTAATTATGTAATAGATAAACCAAAATTTTAAAGTGGTGACTAAACATTATGAAACTATGATAAAATGTCTGTTAGAATCTGACTTGATTGATTTTACATCTTTTTCTTCAGCGATTTCATGAGCTTCTCCAGTTTCAGAGCTTTCTGCATGTCGCCGCCGATCTTCAGTTTTCCCATCATGAAGGCCGTCGTCGGCTTCAGTTTACCTGAAAACAAACCCATCAATGGACACCATAATACAATGCGCCGGCTAGACAATTTTTTCTTAGATTTAACCTGATAGAGACCCAATTTACTTAACGAAAAAGAAAACTCTACCAAATATTAAAATTACCCTTGATAATGGTATCAAAAATGTAAAACACGTTTTATAGGCTTCCGTACCCAAAGGGTGCCTACGGAACCCTATTACTAAGCCTCCGCTGTCCGTTCGTCTGTCAGCAGGGTTTATCTCATGAACCCTAATAGGTATAGACACCTGATTTTTTTACAGAATGTGAATTTCTATTACCGCATACGATTTCAATATCTTAAGTTTATGAACTATAGGATTGATGGACATACATACTTATCACCACGCCGTGAGGGGTAAGCGGAGATGATATAGAGTCATACTGTCCTATCGGAGCATACGAATGCAGTGCGGAATTAACTCTGCAACCCGCATCAAAGAAGTTGTTGTCGCCGGTGGAGTGTGCGTACCGGCGAACATGTCGGCAAAGTTGTTGCTGTCCATGGTGAGCGTGGCGTCGGGCGCGCAGGGCGGCTCGCCGCGGCCGCACGCGCCGCCGCCGTTCTTGAGGTCCAGGTGCCACACGCCCTCCTCCTTGCCTGCGACACGGGAACGCGTCACTTAGCGACAGATTTGAGGCGATTGATTGATTGTTTGTTTACAGCAATATGTATGTGGTGGTCTTTGCTCGGAAGATCCTGAAAAATGTTTGAAAACTATCTCTACGCAAAAGGGTATGTCGATCTTTTCCTACGCTGTTGGGTGTAAGGACAGACTAATAGACACTTTAAAATTTCTCATATTAGTATGATTATAGCCATACACATTATAGAAAAACACCGTATACAAATGCAAGGTCCAAATGGTTCCATAGTTTCATACGTCATAATTCACATATTTGTTGTTTGTTAATAAAAACACATTTTTTAAATTACATTACATTTCATAGAATAGTCTAGATGTGTAGATTCCGGAAATGTAGATTTGTCAAATGGAATTAATGCACAAATAATGGAACTGAAGATTTTTTTTGGGAACATAATCTACAAGAAATAGACAAGTTACTGGTTTCTTTCTTTATAATTTCTGGTCATGCAGCGACATCTACATTGAAACATTGTTAACAGATTTTGAAGATAATCAGAAAACATTTGCATTAGATGTGCATAACCTGACACATTGGTAAACAGAGTAGCCTTCTGGAGTATACCTTTCACGTTGAACTGGTAGACAGCCTGAGTCTTCTCCACGAGTTCAGTTGACAGCGACTGCGTGATGGCGGTGAACACTCCGGCCACCTGCCCCTCCTCCGCCGGTGCCTGCCGGACACATCTCGATGTTGGCATTTCTTAGGTCGCATGTACACGAGCAAAGCTCCTGCCATACAGTTATTTTTTTAAAAATATTTAAATAAAAAGGTGTTGCAAATTGCCCTTTTGGGAGCTCCCCATTAATTGTTATGCTAAGTGGACAGGTCATTCCAAATTACACGCAAGGACATGTACAAAAACTGACTTTAAGACATTATTTTCATTTAACCCTTTAGGCATGTTTCAATGTTCTGCTGACTATCGGTCCATGCCACCAGTACTGATCACGGCCAAGAAAATGCACAAAAACTGTCTTTGAGGTTATGAATACGCCAGGACCAAACGGCACATTCGTACTTCCTACACTACACTCCCGCACAGCAAAATTTTACTCTTCATCTACTATCAGGACTCATATTATAATCTATACTTTGAAAAAAGGTTGCTATGAGATAATTCGTGGAGTTTCTCAAATTTTGAGGCCGGAACTGTAAAATGATATGATGGAAGCTCGATTCAATTGGAAAGTTGTGACTGCTCTGTGAAATTTCTAGCTCTTGAATGTGCGGTTCCTTGTAGTTGAGTACTGTCTACGTCAGCAATGTTTTTTTCAGCCACACATAACGGGCGGTAAACCCATTGCTGATTTATCCATCTATTGCTTAAGCCGTTTCCCTCACGATGTTTTCCTTTACTGTGTTATTTGATAATGCACTTATCATACTCGAAACGATAAAGTGATGCATGCCAACAAGTTATGAGGTGAGAAGTGCGGCTCAAACCGCTAGGCAACCGACGTCTAAAGAAATATACAACTTAAGGTAAAAAAGTATCTGTTGTATTATTGCATGCACAGGTTACTAGATAGATAACCTATCAAATTGCTCACAGTCGCATAACAGAGGCTCTGCTGTACAATCTAATCACTAGCGCTTATCTGCAGAGCTTCTCATACAATTAAGATAGCAGAGAAAAGACAGTTGCCAGTTGATGCAGTGAATTCATTCCACATAGTCGTTTCGAAACTAGGAGTATGATTTGGATATTATCTAGAAATTCTCTCAATTTTTTTTTATAGAAATTATAAATATTAGAACCAAGAATACTTCATGCCCCACCACCACCAGTTATATTAGTTGCACATCCTTTTTGATCTGTTGTTAGTATTCTAAATATGTTTTTGGTTATCACACGAAAACTAAACATTATGCTCTGATGGTTATGTAACTACCTACAGACATATTACAAGATTAATTTCTTTAGTTTCTTTCCAGCTGTATTTCTGACAAAATCACTAATTGGGATTAACACTAAATTTTATGCAAATATCACTCAATTACATTTGACAATGTTGGTGCAAGTCCGTTTGGCAAGGGCATTTAGATTTCCTTAAAATGTTTTATGTTGCGCATCGAAAATACATACCTATCCTCTAAATATTTTGGGTGTGTTAAAGAATTTACCTCCGTGTGTAGCTAAACTGCAAAATGAGAGCAGGATTCAAAGCTGCATGCGTATTTTGTAAAGAAGACAGAGTCGATTGTAAAGATCTAATAAGCGGTCAGTAGCATAGCGTTAACCCCTGTGGTCTGTAGTGCCCGAGGCTGATGGTTGGGGTTTTGTGCTGTGTGTGTTCCAGCACTTAACAAGTAAACCACTGCATTTCTATCTGTGCAGTATATGCACAGATAGATAGAAATGCATTTCTATCTGTACATATAATTAAATGAATATTGGTTGAGGCGGCAATAAAATATGTCTTCGTTTTCAATACACTTCAATGCAGCAAGGACCAGCAAGGAAGGTCTTGTATTGGTGACAGTAGGTGTGATATTAGCCCTCCATGTACACAGTACTGCTAGTTCAGAAACTAAAAAGTAGGCCTATTATGTGCAGAACTGTGTGCCCAAACTAAGGGTGAGGTTTTTTATTGGTTAACTCCGAACTAATAAAGGTTATAACTATAAAAGTAGAGGAACTAAGGAATGCCATCACCAAAAAGACGATTTCCAAGGGTTTTTACGGGGCTTAGAGGCATGCTATTGTTCTAGGGCCAGCATCACCAAGCAAATCATTGTGTGAGGGGTACAGCCCCGTCAAGAACTTACACAATCCTTTTGTTAATTAATATAACCTTGCTTCGCAGCCAATTCAGCGCACATTTTTAGCGAAATTATAAGGAAAAGATACGGAACTCTTAAACTGTAAAAGCCCACTGATGCTGTTCCTAGAAAGGTTGCAAAGGAAAGGAATCGGATGACAGTATTCAAAATAAAAGAACAACCAAATCATATTAGATGTTATTGAGAGAATTTGTAGATAGCTTCAGAAAGCGGGGACACCTTTTGTTCCTTGGCGGCCGACGGGGCGTCCAAAAAGAAATCAGGCATCAGATTATCTATGTTCTCTGCGAACAAACAGATGAACCACGCTTTATATGTTTTATACGTACAGCCAATCACCTTGCTTGAAGGCTCTTATGAACTAAATGATGTCTCAAGGCCGTTCAGAACATTGTTAGAACAATTGCCGATATTGTTAATATATGTCCTGTTCATAATGGATTTATAGTCCAAAGGTTAATCTGGTGTTACTTGGCATATTAAGAGCAAAAAAAGTTGGAAAAATTAGGTTTTTACAACAAAATTTGTCAAATTATTGCTCTAAATGTGTCAAGCGATACCTGGTTAACGTGTAGATAAATCAACAACTCAGACAACATTGTTTGATTATGATTCAAATCACTTGTAAATTTTGAATAGTTCAATTAACAAATTAATTAAACACGTAACTTTATAATTGGTTGAATAGTTTTAAGCCAAATGGGAGTAAAATGGAAGAATTGGAAAGACATTTCCAAGCAACATATCACAACACGGGCATTCCCTGCATTCATGTATAGTGCACGGAAAACCTGTGTTGTAATGAATAAATATGCAAAAGATGGGTGTAATGTATGATATTTCCCTATTATAATATTATAAAAAGGAATTCACGATACAGGTGTAGAGGATGAAATTGTAAAAAATGGATGAAAATGATGTAGGGTGGATGATTTATCCTAAAGGTGGTAATTTTAAGCGAAATAGCCTAAACTACAATCTACACTCAAGTCTAACAGCCTTTAGACATCATTGCACTGATTGCAAACTCTGTGATGCTGCAGAGACTTTGCACAACCACAGAATACACATACAGAGAACACTTCAATTGACACATATATAAGCTTTGACACAAAGCTGAAAGTATATCAGATCCAAGTTGTCTACGGTGGGTTTATGGATTCCGAGACCCACCTTCTCGTCCTTAGCCCTGACGGCAGTGGTGTGGTAGTGGCGGGCGAAATTCTTCTGAAGATGTTGAGCGTGGGCGGTTACGGAGTTTGCGTCATTATCCAGAAAGCCGTCCATTAACAGGCGGTCCGCCTTTGCTGTTGGTGTGAATGGGACTTTGACACAGTACTTACTTTACGTATCTTTTGAAATACTCCTAATTGATTAAGTTCTAATTCAGTTCAATGTAGCCGTGCTGCATGGTCCAGGCATTGTAGTTTATTAAGGACTATCTACACACTGTTGGGCTAATCATGATGGTAAATGTGATAAATAATTGGTAAACATTTAGGACATGGTAAAATAACGGATAAAGAGATCTGCCATAAAACTATATTAAATCCTTTGGTGTATGGTTTTCATTCCCTTTCAGGCTTTTTTTTTCATTTTAAACAGCTCTTGACTAATTAAAATGCACGTATTTGAATGACATGACTTACTGGGGTCGCAGGCGTAGGGAAGGAGGTCCTTAACACCGGCCTCTTTCACGATGTCGTCGTCTATCGCGAAATTGCCAGTGTAGCTCTTGGGGTCTCTGGTAACATTAATAATGTGTAAATGCAAACAAATTAGTTTTGCTAAGACACTGCTTAGCTAGGGCTCCCAGAACAACTGAATTTGTGATGGTAGGTAACAATGACAAGAATGTAGTTTCTTCTATACGAGTGGCTGAGTGATTGGACATATCTTTGCACATACAGCCTTTTCTCTTTCATTGCTTTCAAATCAGGAGATTTGATTTCTTTTGGAAAGGGATTTTATGTAAGCTCCATGTTTTTATTTTTGGAATAGAATATGTCATACACGAAAACAGGAACTGTTATTTAACATTTTTTAAGTGCGGCATATGGCTTTCATCCATCTAAGAGTTGCCCTGCCGACCATGGAGAAAACTTGGTTTATAACCAAAACTAAAGGTTAAATACTAACAAGAACCAACATATCCACACAAGAATAACATATAAAATCCAGTTACATAAACATTAATTACAAATTGGTTACTTCAACTATGATGCATTACACTTGTTCAAACACATTTTAAAGTACTTCAATGAACTTGGAAACACCACCTTTTCTTATTCCGATAAATATTTCAATGGTAAAGATGCTGAAAACAAATCGAGCGGAGGTACTAACTTGCAGAGCATCAGGTAGGCGGCGTCGGACACGATCTCCACCTTGCGGCTCGTGGAGCTGTCACCTTTCAGCATCTCGATGGCAGCAGTCGCGATCGCTGCGCGCACAAATGAAAATAAGCAGGACGGGTCGACACCTTTCAACTCAGCATTCAATGGCTGCACCAAACGTATCCGGGCCCAATGGCAGTAGCCCAGGCTTTCAATCAATGTTGGGTCTACGGGGTGGCCACACTCTTTAACACTAACATTTTGGATTGCTTCCAGGCAGGCCTAATTTCATCAAGAAACTGGGGCGAACTATGTTTTTAGGAGTTCCGTACCTCGAAAATAATGAAGAGAAACTTTATAAGATGACATTCTTATTTTCCTCTATTCCCAGTAACGATATCGAGTTAAAACGAATACCAAACACTAAAATCTACAGCCGAATAGTTCTGTAAGAAAATTCTGTGTGATATTGTTTGATCTTTAGCAGTGCGATTTCGGAGCATTAACGAAAAAAGGGTGGTCGCAGGTGATATGGACAAATCGGTGAAACCATAGATTAATAAGAGACTTATTCATCTTTGGTTAAACCTACCTTAACTGTCACTCGAAGAAGGGGAACGTTATGGGTGTAAGCCCATCATCATCGGACACATGGGGATGGTACAATATCCTGTAGAAACGAATTGACTGGCCCTGGGAATTCTACTGCAATACCCTTATGTGTACGAACCTTTGAAGTATTTTTTTTTATTTGTTAGATCAGTACAGACGCTACCTACGCCAGGACCTTACAAAAAAGGCGCCCAACAACGCCCATGGACTTTCGAACTTTAACAGGGGCTGCGAAAACCATGCCGGCCGGCCAGGTGCTTCCTCACATCATGTTTGAAGGACCCCAGGTTGTACTTTGAGGGAAAAACTTCGGCAGGGAGTCGATTCCATAGTTTACCGGCCCCATAGATAAAAGATCCAAAAGAGGATGGGTGGGTTTTTATTTTAAGAATGTCAACAGTTAATTAGTGCATTTCCTGCCTGTTTCGCATTGTATGGTGGTAGAAAGGCGATAGAATACAGCGAGAGACCCTACTTCCTCTTAGAGTTTAAGGGTCTCTAAACTTAGGGATACCTTGAGGTCGTCGATGAGATGCACAGCACGACGCTGTATCAAGTTCAGGGAGCCAAGCAGATACTTAGCTGAGCTGTCCCACAAATGCGAACAATACTCTATGTAAGATCTCCTTTGGAATCTCCCCACTCTAGTCATTGCAGCAGTTCCCTAGAGTTGTATCCCGGATGTTCAGACCAGTTTGAGGATTGATTTATAAATCGACATTTTACTGGTGTCAGGGTAATAGGAAAAGATAGCAATGGCCTTAATATATGTGCCATAAAAGGTCATTGAGTGAAAAGGTCCAATTAGTCAATAGCTGGGTTCCCTTGGGCTACAGTTCAAGAGAGTCAGGGGGGAGCTCACCTGTCCGGGGCCACAGAGCGTTGACGCCGATGTTGAAGGGCCTGAACTCCTCGCTCATGCCCAGCACACACATCGACATGCCATACTTGGCCATCGTGTACGCAACGTGCGCCGAGAACCTGCAACGACCCAAACGATTCTCAAAAGGAATTCTTAAATGACCATTACTTTTGTCACATCTAGCATCACACAAATTCGTTAGAGAACTAAATTATGCCAAGCCATCAAAGTTACACAATTAATTTTAACCAAACACGTAAGTAACGTGAAAAAAGAGCCTTCACAAAGAGATTTCAATGATTTATTTCCTCTATATAACCAACCCCCTTATGATCTATAACTTACTTCTTAAGTAAAATTTTTACTAACCCTACAGTTTTACATGGATTCCGAACCCTAGAGCAGCTCGCATTCGTTACGAAATGCACTTATCCACCTCACAAAGAGAAAACAAGCGGTGCATGAACGGGCCGGGGATTTGAACCCAGACAAGGTATGCAAGGCGAGTGAGTCCCTGAATAAGTGAAAAACTAATAACTACCAGAATGGGTTCAGGTTGAGCGGCGGAGACAGGTTGAGGATGTGGGCATGGTCACTCTTCTTCAGGTATGGCAGCGCCAACTTAGATCTGAAAATGTTTGTTCAATTAGTAAAAATGCCCACACATCGCTGTACATCTCCTACCAGAAATATCGACTGTCCATATTTCAGCCATTAACGGTCTCGGAAGCAGGAGGACGAAATGCGATAATATCTCACATTTTGGTCTTCCATTAACAAGATAATAAGAGTGAATTTGTGATGGTGGGGATGTGGAAATCATGGATAGAATTATGATGACGGGGACATCGGAGCACCCATCGATGTATGCAGTGAACAAAATTGCCATGCATGGTGCTTTCTAAATAAGGTTAGGTCAAGAGACCAAAACTGCGAAGTTCATTTAATTTTTTGTAAATAAAAAAATTCACCATTTGAAACATTATGTGACTATTATATTGCAGAGACATGTTCATTTAAGCATATTTAACAGATTTTAAAAATATTCAGAAACATTTTTGTACTGGACATTTTTGCTCTGCTTCCCGACAATTTGTATGGGTCGGAGCAGGCTTAACATTATCATAACATAACATTTTATCTTATCAACTAAAATCCATTTACGAGGCAGCAAGAACTAAAGCAAATACCCATATCATTTCAATTTCATATCTCTAAAAGATTAAAATGATATAGTTTTTTGAAAAAAAAAAAGAGTTTGGTAAGAGATTGTAGCTCTTAGTTACTAAAACTACATTTCACTGAATCTATATTTAGGCTTATATAAAGTGGAATGTTCATATATGTGAATATGATATAATAATAAGAATATATGTATATGTGAATATATTTGTTCAATAAAAAAATATCTATTCCGGCATCCCCTTTCCACTTCAGATCCACCGGAGGCAAGCCGGGAGAAATATGGCGATCATTAATTTTTCATCCAGCTTAAACTCTGGAATGCACTTTCTACCTTGCAAAAACCTTAATCCAGCAAGGCATCTGTTTCCATCGCATATTTCCGAATGTTTATAGACGCCATCGGTCACACCGATTGAGCCATTTGACGCGCGCTCTATAAACTAAATTTTTAATGAATTCTCAGCGTGCTGAGCAAATGAAAGAGTGTCTTTCCATTTATTGTTCTCACTGAACTGAGAGAAAAGACAAGTAACTAGGTAAGAAGGCGATAGAAATAGCAAGCCTTAAGTCAATATGGTTACAGAGACAAGCTTTGCACGAAAATTTGATGAATTATCAGTTTAGCGATTATTACTCTATATTAAATAAATAAATAAATAAATATTTATTAGGTGCCAAATCTTAGCAGGCCTGACAAAAACATAAGATAATGTTTCACTTAAACGAATAGTTCGAAGCTAAGAGGTCTCTGAGCTGTAGAACTTGTGAGTCTGTCTTTGCATAGCTTAAAACTGAAAATATTTTCCCTTAATCCTTTTATTTTTCCACACTTAACCAACACTTTAGGGCTTGTCACAAAACAAAAATGTTGTGACATTTTTTCAAATTTCTCAAACCGGCTCCACTATTAAAAAAAAAAATCTAAATCTAAATCGACAAAAACATCTACAGTATACATAATTATTGAACATGCTCACATTTTTTGAGAATCGTTTGAGAAATTCGAACTAGATGAGAACAGCTGGACAGACATACGAAAACATTTTTGCCCTAGCTGAAACGGAGATGCCACGCTTGCGCTTTCCGCATCGTTCGGTCAAAAACAGCACGAGAGCAGATGCAGTTTTGAAATGTAAATTATACGGAGAGGAGGAATGAATTGTCGTAGCACAAATGAATTCTGTAGAAGTCCTCACAGAGAAATAAAGAGATTATGCCACTGGCGATAACCAGATACTAAAGGAGCCAAAGTTCGCTTGATAACACAACTAAAATACTTCACAAAAACCTTTTAGCCAACAACTAGTAAGTAATTGCATTATTTTCTGTAATTATTATAGCAAATACAGAAATGCCGAAATGCAGTATAACTGCGGGCTCTTGATGGAGTTGGTTTTCATTCAGGATAACTACATAAAACAACCAGAAATGTATTTACAAAAAAAAAAACCGGCCAAGTGCGAGTCGGACTCGCACACGAAGGGTTCCGTACCATCGTAAAAAAAAACACGTTTTTTTGTATGGGAGCCCCCTTAAATTTAAATTATTTTTTAATCTTACCTATTTGTTGTTGTAGCGGCAAAATATTAGCTTGGGGAAAAAGTTTCTTCGCATTTTTTAAGAAAATTCAAAACATTTTTTAATATGGTTTATTTACATTTAACTAAAGTATGTAGGTACCATTTTGTTCGATAACTTTTTGCCATCTTGTAGGTAGGGACATGATCCCATTGCTATAGAAATATTGGGACTTCTGATCAATATACCGCGACAAGTGGTTTTGGCAGTCCTCTCGTGATGTTAACCTGACACTGCCTAAAGAATTCTGAAGAGACCTAAACAGGTGGAAATCTGAAGGTGCAAGGTCAGGACTATACGGCGGATGCATTAACACCTCCCAGCCAAACTCTCTTAGTTTTTGCTGAGTGGCTAAAGATGTGTGAGGTCTAGCGTTATCATGATGAAAAACCACACCCCTTCTGTTGATTAATTCCGGCCGCTTTCTCTCAACTTTAACAACAGCTTTAATCTCATCAGTTGTTCGCAGTAGAGTTCAGAATCGATGGTCCTGCCTGGTGGTAACAGCTCATAATGAATAATGCCCTTCCAATCCCACCACACACACAGCATCACCTTGTTGCGAGTTAACCCGGGTTTCGCCACAGTCTGTGAAGCTTGACCGGCCTTTTTCGCACGTTCTTGTCGTACGTGATCCACTTTTCATCACCAGTTATCAGCTTCTTCAAAAATGGTTCGGTTTCATTACGTCGTAATAAAGAATCACAAATGAGTACACGGTTCATTAGGTTTCTTTCAGTGAGCTCGTGAGGTACCCAAATATCGAGCTTTTTTGTGTACCCAGTTTTTTTCAAATGCGCCAAAACTGTTTTGTGGTCAATTCCTAGTTCTTCAGCTACGTCGTAACTACTGATATGCCGATCTTGCTCCACTTTTTCAAAAATGGCATCCATTTTATCCGTAATAGGGCGACCAGAGCGACGTGCATCTTTGACATCAAAATTTCCGGATTGAAAACGCTTAAACCAAATTTGTGCTACTCTCACAGACACTGCACTAGGTCCATAAACATCGCAAATTTTTTTCGCGGCTTGCGTTGCATTTTTACCTTTTTTGTAGTAAAATTTTAAAATGTATCGAATTTCTTCATTAGATTCACTCATTTTGACAGTACGAAAAACAAATGAGAATCACACATTTTCCTAATTTGAATTTGGAATTATGTTCTTTAAAATTAAAACTTTCAATGATACCAAAACCAGCCAGATACAAATAGTATAGCCAAAGAGATTTTATTACAAGTTCATACATACTATAATGCGAAAAGACTTTTTCCCCGACCTATTAAATACACACTCTGTGAAAATTTCAGCTGTCTACCTGTTACGGTTACTGAGATACAGCCCTGTGACAGACGGACAGACGGACGGACGGACGGACGGACGGACGGACAATGGAGGCTTAGTAATAGGGTTCCGTTTTCACCCTTTGGGTAGGGAACCCTAAAAATAAACAATCAAGAGAAAAAAAACCACAATGGAAAACCATGAGGCTGGATATGTGTGTGGGAAACAATTAATGGAAAATGTGGTTACTTCACGTGTTCATGTTATGCACAAAGTAATATCGCTGTAAGGGAGATGTCCAAGACTTTTTTTACTAAGAAGTAAATCTCGTTGAACTGTAACTATGCAGTACGTACGCGAGGAAGGTGCCGCGCCTGTTGATGTTGTGCATGAGGTCATATCTCTTCATGTCCGTGTTGGCCGTGTCGGTGAGCGAGATGGCCGACGCATTGTTCACAGAGATGTCAATCTCCTTGAATTGTAACTATGCAATACGTACGCGAGGAAGGTGCCACGCGTGTTGATGTTGTGCATGAGGTCGTATCTCTTCATGTCTGTGTCGGTGAGCGAGATGGTCAACGAATTGTTCACCGAGATGTCAATCTCGTTGAACTGTAACTATGCAATACGTACGCGAGGAAGGTGCCGCGCGTGTTGATGTTGTGCATGAGGTCGTATCTCTTCATGCCCGTGTTGGCCGTGTTGGTGAGCGAGATGGCCGACGCATTGTTCACCGAGATGTCAATCTCGTTGAACTGTAACTATGCAATACGTACGCGAGGAAGGTGCCGCGCGTGTTGATGTTGTGCATGAGGTCGTATCTCTTCATGTCCGTGTTGGCCGTATCGGTGAGCGAGATGGCCGACGCATTGTTTATCAGGATATCGATCCCGTTGAACTGTAACAATGCATCTATTTCAATAAGGACTAGCATTTGAGCTATTTATTTTTTTCTTATCTAAGTTCTTCTTCATAGTTAGGATCGTATGTAAAATAGTATGTATTAACTGTAACAAATGTTATTTTTTGGGAAAACAAGTATTTGACATTACATCCACTCTTAGATAAAAGTCTAAAGACGATAACATCTGTAGCTTCAGTTTTAAATTGGATATGAACGTTTTCATTAAAATTAAGAGATTAATTTCACCACGATTTACATTTCGTCCGTATAATCATTTGCCCGTATAATATTAGGAATAACAATTTTAGATAGCTTTAGTTCAATTGGATTTTTATCGTGACTTCCTGCTATTATAAAAAAATTACTTGTATCATGTGCAATTTAGCTCTGAAGTTTACTCGTCAATGATTCATATCAACACAACAAGATTATTATTGAATTGAATAAGGTAAATTGATCATGGAAAACTATAATCCGAGCACAGGTCGAAACGAAATATCAGCACAAAAACAGAATGCTCAGTAGGGTCATGAGGTTTTTTTTTAAATATAAGACATGGTTCTATAATAAAAACAATTTTTTTCTCATATTTTAGACAGGTGGCCTTGGCTGATGATTCTAAAACTTATTAATTTCTTGCTGATATTATTCAGTAAATTTTTTAAATACCCAATATTTATATATTTTAAATTTTTGTTTTGTTATAATTTCTAGTTATTTTAGTTGGTTGTTTTCCGGTGTTTATCAATTCTATTTTTAAACTGATTAGTGCTTCTAGCGCTAATTACTTCTTCCAGGAGTTGGTTCCAGGACTCCACCATTCGATTGGTTATGAAATGTTTGCAAATGTTGGTGTTGGATGTAGTGGGATTCAATTTAATGCTATGACCTTGCAGGTGGTAATTCTGGTTCAGGTCGAAAATTGCTTCAAGTCAGGGCAATAATATTTGGAGGATATTATTTTGTAGTCCTCTATCAAATCGTGCATAGATGAATAGTAAATATTTTACAATATTAGAAAGAGTGGCTAGTTCTTGCTCTATATTTTAGCTATTGCAGGAGCATAACACCACCGAAGTAGGTTTTCTCACGATGCCTCAGCATAAGCATTCATACTATATATTTATGAGATAACATCGTCGATACAAGGTCAATGTTAGTTGACCACAGTAAGCAAAACAAAACTATGTGCAAAGAACCAAAGTAAAGGAATCACACATGTGAAAGGACTTGTTATAGGCTAGTCCGAAAACGAACTTTGAATCGCCGTAAGAGCTGGAATAGTGTACACTATGATACTGTCTGAGACGGAGGTCTGCAGGTTCTATTTATTTATTTATTTATATATTTCTTTCACCGTTAGGCATTAGAACATTTTTAACACGTAACAATTTAAAATAACACATTCCTCTTCATATTCTGGAAGTATGGGCCTTTAGGACGCAAAAGGAGTATCCAACTAGGCTCACCTGGGTGCATCATAAATGCGTTCGTATGAGATTATCACCCCTAAAAGTTACCACACATCATCAAAAAAAGCACAGGAATAGAGAGCTATATTCGGTTCTCGGAAGCCACATGGCACCTTAGATGAAAAAGGAATGGATAGGGGACTAAACAAATTTTACGGTCCGTCAAAAGTAAGCTCAGTCAGCCGATATGCTCTCAGTCGGTGTCAGACGTCAGTGATGAATTCAGTTGGGCGAGATTTCAAAGTATCAACAAAATGTCGTCTTGTGTTGTTGAAAAATTTGGAAATAACGCCATAAAGGACAACAAGAGCAATGGAATCACATTCCACGTATAAGTGCAAGCATATTCAGTATATTTTTAGTTTAGTTGACCTGAAACCTTTTATGTGTTGTAAAGGCGCAAACAGGGTTGGCACAAGCAAACTTAAATTGTCAGTTCGATTTTTATTTTTGTTTTCATTTCAGTATTATACTATATTGAACTAAATTTTATTTTAAAAACAAGTAGGGCTGCCAAAAAACAATAGTCTACGTACTGTTAATTATTTTTTATAATGTCGTTTAGGATGTTTGTATAATTTGTCTTAGTTCTGAGGCTGTGATAAAAAGGTACATCCTTGAAAATGGTCAAAATTTTACATGTGACAGACAGCTCGTTTCCATAAAGATTAAAATTCTCAAGTCGTTTCTTGGCTCAAATGTCCTTTTGTCATTGAATGAGTATTCATTCCTTCAACCTGCTACATTTAATCATAGACTCCATCTTCTTAGGGCTATTATCGAAAAATATGTAAATGTAAAACTTTATCATATACATAAAACCAATCCGGGGATTAAAGCCGCCACAAAAGGACAAAAGCGTAATAAACTGAACCTATTTGAAGGAAATAAAAAAAAATTAAAAGAAAGAACTTAGTGGTTTATCAAAATACCATCACACATTTACGGCGAACGGCAATAATCATCAACAGGTTTTACATAACACTGTACTGACTATTATTCGGACTATTTTTTAGCATCTAAAACGCATTGAACGAAATTTTTAAATGCATAAAATGCAAACATGGACAATTCAAGAATAATCAATATTATTTGTTTTGCAATGTTTGACCCATACTTGCAATACATTAATGATTCCCTCTTTGTGTTTATTTTATTTTATGATTTCAATATTTACAAATTGTGTATATTCGACTTTATTAATTTATCCTTAATATCGATGATTTTTACTCAGAATAACAATGGTTTAATGAATGATTCCATTAATATTTTTTTCATTTTCCCGCTTGCAAATTCGCGAAAAGATTATTTGATGCCTTGTTAACTATACAATCATGGTACTACTTGTTCTGACCACTATCACTAAATAGGAACCTTAACATTTTAATGCACAATACAATATATTGTTATTTATTTTCGTGATCATTTTTGGCAACCCTGCCGTTTTCACTTACATTTTTCATTTAGTTTTGACGCGCCATTCTGCTCAAAGGGCTTAGGATGCGCGCATCGTTGATGTGTCATGATGGATTAGGATGAATTTTGCACTATATCTACGACCAGATGTCACAAATGTCACCATCCCTTTTTCTCACGCTATAACTTTAACACAATGATATGATTTAATTTAATGAAATGAGACAACAATTTAAGGAAATTGTTGTCTCATTTCATTCTTCCACGATTAGATGAATCTATTTGTCACTTTTTCGCATGATGCATTTCCTTATACCTTTGTCCTGCTCTTTTACCCTTTACGTATTAGAGTTTGGTGTGCATGTAAAAGTATAGGTGTGTGAGTTTTTTTAAAAATAGGAACGCTTTTGTACTATCATCAGTATGGAGGTACCGTATCCATTCTTTTTCATCTAAGCATGGCACATGTTATCATGAATGCTTGTTTTTGCTTTTACAACTATAGTGACACATTTTTGTATGTTTTAAATGTCAGTTTTGACACTAATAGTATTTTTTTGACCGTATAATAAATAATTGCAAAAAAAGTGTATTGCGGTGGCTGGATATTAGACACAATGCGGTTACCTTCTTGACGGCTTCGTCGATAGCTTTCTGCACTTGCTTCTCGTCACGTACGTCCACCAGGCACGGCAGCGCTTTGCCTCCTGCTGCCTCGACTGCAAGCAACAATAGGATTATCAACAAATATTGTGTTTATTGGAATAATATGACCAGTGTATTAATTTTCAAGATAATAATAACTTTAGATTGGAGGTCCCCTTCCTTAGGGTTAATCCCTGTTGGAACCATCAAATTGGATGAACGATGGTGAGGCAGCAATGACAATTGTCCGTGTTTTCCATGCAGCAGGGCAAGATTGAATTTAATGGCAACTTGTTGTCCACATCCTCAGAATAATCCACGGGATTCCAGCTTATTTTTGCAATTGTTTAATGAGATTAAATAAGTAACGGAATAACGTGGTCGCCACTGCAGTTATAGTTTGTAACTCCAATGTTTCAGGAGTAATAGCAGAAGTAACGACGAACGACTGTGATGCACGCAACCCCTTAATCTCTACTTATATAAAAGGGAACGTCTGTCCACATGCACGAGGTAATCTCCGTAACCACAAAACAGACCAAGATGCGATTTAAACCAATTTAAAGAGAACATCGCTGGGAACGCTTTAACGTACATACCATTACGCTAAATATCCAAAGGGCTGAGCAATATCAATGAAATTACTCTCAAACAAAATTAATACTATGCCGTGGCGTACGGTGGCGTTCACTATTTTCGCACCAATGTTCAGAAAGCGGATGGCGCAGGGCGGAATACCGACTCTTCTATACGTATTTTGTTCGGGAGGCTGTAGGTTCGAATCCTGGTAGCCTCAATTTTTTTTTTCGTTTTTTTACATTTTATTGTTTATGGGGTCTCGCATATAATAATTATAGCATGGATTAGACTTATCTCTACTTATATAAAAGGCAACGTCTGTCCACATGCGCGAGATAATCTCCGTAACCACAAAACAGATCAAGATGCGATTTAAACCAATTTCAAGATAACATCGCAGAGAACGCTTTAATGTACATACCATCACGCTAAATATCCCAAGGGCTGAGAATGAAATTACTCTCAATTTTGTGGCGCATGGCGGCGCTACGTGCGGCGTCACTTTGCCCGCCTTCCAAATATCTCTAAAATACAAAGGATTAACAATTTTCGCGACAAAAGCGAGGAGCCAGTTGGCATAGCGCGTATAACCGACTGGTTCAAATATGTTTTGTTCGAGGGAGGGTTCAAGTTCGAATCCTGAGAACTCAATTTGTTTTTCTGTTTTTTTTATCTCGCATATAATTTTAATGTTTTTTTTACGTAATAGTTTAATGGCAAAACCTTTTTCGCAAGGAACAATTTTAAGTCATGGTAGTCAGTGCGAGAAATTTTGTTCCCGAGTCGGTTATTTGATACGAAGTACGGCTGAGTTAATCAATGTTCAAACACGTCACTTTTATTGAACCGCATAGAGTTCCTTCCATGTTGTCCATATAAAGTGACGTGTTTAAGTTGACGATGATTTTGATTGTTTGCCCTTTCGTGCACTCGACCCTATGTGTTATAATTCCAAATTACTTAATTACTTTTTCGATATTGTTTAGCGAAGTGGCCAGTTCCGAAAATATATAGTGCGCCCTATCTCTTCTCTTCTTCTCTTCTCTTCTTCTTCTTCTTTTCTTTACTTATATAAAAGGCAACGTCTGTCCACATGCGCGAGATAATTTCCGTAACCACAAAGAAAAGAATAACTTCTATCCGGGTAGAGATGGCACCACGTGTGATTGGCGATTAGAAGATCATGGCGCGATAGATAGCGCGATAGATGGCGCTGTGAAATTAAATATTTTCAAAGACCGAAATTCTGCAAATATTTTCGCCGCAACTATTTACTATAGCATTATATAACTTTATATTTATATTCTTTGCTTTCTGTGTACAATAACTTTGTACAGGCCAGAACAGCATTAAATAAGGCATGGGGAACTATCTTTTGTCTCATAGAAGATCATGAAACATATGAAAATTTGTATGGGTAACCCATTATATCTTCAAACTAGGTATATGAAAACGCACCTGTTTTTTAATGAATAGTTCATAAGTTTTTGGTTAAGAAATGGCGCTATCGCTGATTGCATTTATGTATCTTCTTTCGAGACTCCCTAATTGTACCTAATTTGTATCGCATGGGTTTATTATTCCCGCAATTTTAGGACTAATTAGCATCAGGCAAAATTATGAGAGGGGTGTGCAAATAAGCAGTGGTTTGAAATGCTTATAAATTAAGATCCGATGTAGACCTTTTGGTTTCCACGTCTAGCCTGATTCTGCTCACAACTTAAAAGCTACATGAAATCACTCTAAATTACCGGAGCGGTGAGCAGTGGGGTGAAATGCTTATAACTTGAGCGGCTCGTAGCCTAGTGGCGCGGGGACTGGCCTAGCGTACCAGAGGCCTGGGTTCAATACCGACTTGCACCACTGTCTTTCTCTTTCCGAGTTCGATAAGTGCATTTTCGTCACGAATGCGAGCTGCTCCATGGTTCGGAATCCATGTAAAACTGTAGGTCCCTTCACCTACTAGGTGGTAGGGTTTAAGCCCGCCCGGGTTGGTACCATCGCATTGGATGAAAAGATGGTCGAAGCTGGAATGAAAAATTGTCCGTGTTTTCCATCCAGTTCAATGTAGCCGTGCTCATAAAGGGAAGGTCCTGGAATGGCACCAAATTCCTTCGGGAATGTGGTGTATTGTGGGCTGATATCATAACGGTAATTGTGTGATACTAGCCATCCATGTCAGGTCGCATAAAAAAAAACTTTCGAACCACTCACCCGATTTATATGCGAATTGAATCTACGTTTGGCGTCTCTGAGTGCGCTCCAGTTACGGATGGGTGACCGTATTCGATGTTGAGGCTGGCAGTGGTTTGTATGCCACGTAAAACTTTTGTACATCATTCGTAGGTTTCATTCCGCCTGGGAGATACATAGGTACCATCGCATAGAAGGAATGCATCATCGGGGCATGAAAATTGTCGTGTTTTAGATCCATTTTAACGTGGAAGTACGTAAGGTTGTTATTTTTACGAAGTTCGTCATTTACTTCCAGCAAACAGATGGTGTTATACAAATCACTATTCACAGTCCCCAAAGCAACAGTCTGCATGCCTGTCTGTTTCATTTTACGGCGCACATCATTTATGTTTTTGTTGTATAAAGCTGACATCACGAAATTAATCACAAGATTGACGCGATAGTCCCCTTTCATGGTGTTTCATCGTCAAAAGCAGTTTGATTCCGAGCAAGGCTTTGCTGAGCCGTCAAATTACACTTAAAATCGTATAAAATAGTGCTATGAACATTTTCATAAGACCATATGGTGATATATAGACACGCATTTTTTTTAAATGACGCCATAATGCAAAAACAAGTCACAGTAAGACAAAACAAACAAGTCAAAATAGCCTAAGAACCGATTGCATACCGAGAGGGATGAGTTAATCAATGTTCAAATACGTCACTTTCAGTGAACCGCATGGAGTTCCTTCCATACTGTCCATACAAAGTGACGTATTTAAGCTGACGATGATTTTGATTTTTTTCCCTTTCGTGCACACGGCCCTATGAGTTATAATACCAAATTACTTAATTACTTTTAAGATATTATTTAGCTAAGTGGCCAGTTCCGAAAACTTATAGTGAAACTTATAGTGCGCCCTATGTATTATAAATGGGAACGTTAGAATATTTCTTATTTAATTAATTCATATCGGCTCCATCCGTTATAATTCAAAAGTAGCAGATAAATAACATATTTATTGACCAGCCTTTTGGGCTACCTACTTTTTATCTAGGAAATAATTCAGCTCGACATCAGTCCAAAAGGACATGGACCCGAGCGGAGCCGGGTACCGCAGCTAGTAAATTATATTTGTGCACTTACTCTCTTCTGCGGCGGTGTAAATGGTGCCCGGTAGCTTGGGATGTGGCTCCGCAGTCTTGGCAGCGATCACCACGTTGGCGCCGTCGCGAGCCGCCTTAAGCGCTATCGCCTTGCCGATACCGCGCGATGCGCCCGTGATGAAGAGTGTGCGCCCCGCGAGCTTCCTAGCATTGCATCGTTAGATTTAGATAGTGTAGATCAGCATAACATATCACACTTAATGCAGCCTCCGTAGCCCAGTGGCGCGATGTTGAGTGATTCGATAAGCTTGGTGAAACACCTCCGAGCGTGGTTAGGTTCCGGATGGGTGACCATTTTAAGACGTAAAGGCTTGCCGTGGTTCGGATTCCAAGTCAAGTCCCCTTCCTTACTTACCCTCCCACCCGGGTTGATACTATCGCATTGAATAAACGATGGCCGAAGAGCCATTGAAAATTATCGTGTTTTCCATCCAGTTCAATGTAGCCAAACAATATAAGGAAGGTCCTGGCATGGCACCTATATCCAATGTGGTGTGTTAGGCTAATATCTGACGGTCAGTTTCATATTAGCCATCTATGTCCAGTTACATAACAAAATATAAATTCATGAAACTACATATTATTGTAATAAAAAAAAAATAAGCCACGTAAATCAAACAAATTACATTTTTAAAACCCTATGTTCATATTTCACTTAACCAGTGGACATTGTGCTTAAGAAGTTAAGCAGCATGCAAGAATAGGTTGTAATCCATACCATCCATATTATAAATGCGAAATTAACTATACAATTTTCACGCCTAAGCAGCTGAACCAATTTTTGATGAAATTTTGTATAGAGTACCTTCAGAAAGGACATAGGCTATCTTTTGAAGCAAAAATTTTAATCAAAGTGGGTGAAGAGGGGGATAATAGTTTGTATGGAGAACTCATATACCATAAAATGTTAGGTTGAGTCCGACATCAGTCTGAAACGACATTAACCCGAGCGGAGCCGGGTTAATGTAATAATGAACTAGGTCCTGAGTTGTATGACAAGTCAGGATACAATGAGAACACTGCTATCATTCTAGTTATGACTCTTTCATTGCTCACATTTCAGAAAAAATATCACAGACGAAAATGGGAATATAGGTATATATATAAACACATTTTTTTAATAATATATTTGTTGTGCTATCAAGATTATGTATATCCATAGAGTAAGTGAAATAAATATTCTGTGAGCACTGTATGTCGCCTGCCAACCCCTCCGGGGAAACAGTGTGATGGTATGTTGAAATTTGTCTACACTTTTAAAAGATTCCGTGATTTTAAAGCTTCTTTGAAAATTGCCTTCACTACCCACAGCTTAGAGGAAGATCTAAATTTAAATTTGCACACAAGATATATATGGGACAAAGTCCACAAAACTTCAAATGCAAATTATCCAATTACCATTGAAACAGGTAGTCAAAGAATGTGCGTCTTGTTAAGTTAGTGTTAAATTATCTTATCTGAGCATAAAATGTACATAAAATTAACGGGAATCATTCTTGAATTCTTGGATTTTTTTATTAATTAAAATATGTTTGAATCTCACCCAGTATTAGCGACCAGACTCATCTTTTTTAATCGTTTATTCTGCCCAGGAGATACTCTGCCAGCCAATTGTTGAGCTGTTGAGATGGTAAACTTATCTTACGGACTTTGATCACAAATTATATACTGCACTCGCCCAAGCTAACGGAAAAAGAAAAGTCGAACGATACGATAGCGGCCACGAACCAAAACCAGTTGATCTACCGCCACAGATTAGATAGAATTATGTTTGACAGATGACAGTTCCACCACAATCTTTTTCGGTACTTTTCCACACGGGAAGGCAAGAACTTTATCCATACAGCCATCCTAATAAACATCAGTTGGTACTGTAAAAAATTACTAATTGGACTAGCATCGGACTAAAAATACAAAATGCTATTTAATCTAGCGGTAATCCCCGTAATAAAGCTAGTCCGCCTACTCTCAATACTACTGATATTCTATTAATCATTGACTACTGCATATGGTCAAGTCTCCCATATAGGCACCTACATCTTTCTACATACTATTATTTTATCTTTAATTTAAAAAATCTTCAATTCGGCTATAATGATAATATATATATAATGTATTCCCTTCAAAATGTTAATATTTCTAAGAAAGGCGGAAAAAAAGCATTGCTTGGCGGCGTAATCGGTGTACGCTACCCGTAAAACATTTTTAATATTCGTGCAAATGATTAACTACAAAACAAAAGCCGAGTGCACGAAAGAACAAAAAATCAAAATCAACATCAAAGTATGATCAAACACATTACTTTGTGTTGACAGTATTGAAGAAACTCTATGCGGTTCACTAAAAGTTTGAACATTGATTAACTCAGCCGTTTCTTTGTGCAACCGGGGCTAAATCTATTCAAAAGTTTGCGACGAAATGTACTAATCTTTGAGTATATCTTAGCGACAATTGGGTGTTCTATGTAAGTGAAAAAATCTTTAAAAATGACAAGGTTCCATTCCTAGAAGTGTACTTATTTATGCCCTATATCATATATTTTATATGTATAAATAATATTTTTACATATACATATAAAATTCGATGAATGTAAGTGGGTAGCACTGAAGATTTTTTATCTATGGTGGGTAAGCATGTGTGTATGTATGTTTCCTATGGACAACTCGGGTGAATGACCAAAACGAAATAACGGCGTCATGACCGATTTTTATGCAATTTTCCGGCAATTTAAAATTAACCCAGTGGGTGATCCTGTGCAGTTTAGAAACTCCGCTCGGGTGAATGTTAGGGAGATTAGAAGCTCCGCTCGGGTGAATGTTTGGGAGTTCAGAAGCTCCGCTCGGGTGATTGTTTGGGGGTTTAGAAGCTCCGCTCGGGTGATTGTTTGGGGGGTTTAGAAGCTCCGCTATGGTGAATGTCCGAAATGAAATAACGACGTCCTGGACGACTTTGATAAAATTCTCTTGGCAGTCTTGTGCACTTTAAAAAAGTTTAGAAGCTCTGCTTGGGTGATGGACGAAAATAAAATTACGGTGGGATTCGATTTTGATTGATTGAAAATTATTTAATACGCCACAAAAAAAAATAATTTACAAAACTAAGTATAGTGCAATAACAACATAAGTGGGGCCCAAAGGCGGGCTTATCCCTAAAAGAGATTTCTTCCAGCCGACCTTTGGGTGTTTGAGAAGTTCAATAGGGATATATTCTTAGGTAGTGGCGTATTCTATCATCAGTTTGATGATAGAATACATAAATCTGAACTGTCATCACATAGTTAGGTACTTCGGCACTTCGCTTGGTGCACTAACTATGGGATGACAGAAAGAATTGCGTTATTCTGTGGGATATGTCCGTTATGAAGTTGCGTGAAAAGGCCGGCGGCAGAGCAAACCATAGAAATTTGCGCGTGCATGCTAGGTCTGTGGTGCGAACATCCAATCAATTGCAATCATGGAGGTGAAGAAATAACAGGAGAACGAATGGAACTAAAAAAATGGCCTTATCACAATTGTGCCGCGGGGGGCGTGTCATCTTGACAGAACCTGCGGCCATTTTAGTCTTGCGTCGCTAGCTGTCGAGGGCGAGTTTGACGTAAGATCGAATTGTAATTGAATATGCCGTCGTGGATTGTAAAATGATGCATAAACAACTTGACGAGACATAAAAAAACATTCAGGAATATCATATTACCTGTAAGTATACGCTAAATATTCGAAATAGTGGATATCTCACTTGAAAACATTTCTATGGGGATGGTGTTATGCCATCAATCAACACGAACTCAAAATAATCTCAATTCGCTACCTATTTTCATTTCTTTGCAGAATTCCTCTATTTAGCTAGAAATAGATATTATATAGCATGCAATTAGTATGTCTGTCTGTGTATTGAAATGTCTACTGCTGGATTTATGCTTACCCATAGAAATACTTCTTAAAACATATTTTATGTTATTTGCACGAACCAGCCTAAAATAAAACTCTTACTTGAATATACATAAGTCTGAATATGCGCGATAAAATGTTGACCTAATATATTTTTTTACAAAAAAGTTGTACCTTATATTGATAATATACTGAATCTAGCATTATGAAATGATATTTGACGAATATTTAAAAGATAATTGCGTATTTGAAGCAAACAGTGCCAACTTATTTTGGTAAAAATTTTGAAAAATTTGGCTTCCATCATTAAGACAAAATATAATAAAAATACGCTTATGAAAAGCCATTGAGGACTTGAGTGGGCACTCTGCTTGGAGCACTCAAATAACGCAAGTCTATACGATATTTACGTAAAGTTCAAGGTCAAGATAATTACGTAAAGTTAGTACCTGAAAGGAGTGCGCCTGTACCGGAATCACTAACCAAAAAACCGGCCAAGTGCGAGTCGGACTCGTACACGAAGGGTTCCGTACCATCTTACATGATTTCACCCAAAAAATCACGTAAGGGGGCTCCCCCTTTCATTTTTAATATTTCAAAATGTTTGCTATTTGTTGTTATAGCGGCCATAAATATACACAATCTGTGAACATTTCAATTATTTACCTATTGTTGTTAATGAGATACAGCCCTGTAACAGACGGACGGACGGAGGGACAGATGGGTGGATGGATGGACGGACAGCAAAGGCTTAGTATTGGGGTTTCGTTGGCACCTTTTGGGTACGGAACCGTAATAAAACCGAATTCAAACACTAAGAAGTGGAAAATAACACCCATTTTTGGGTCAGTGACATATTGGTGTTATTCTTTGGTTGGTTGGCACCAACCCCAAAATACCGATACAAAATACCCCCGGGTATTTTCCACTTTTTGTGTTTGATGTCGGTTAAAAACTAAAACTATACTTATGTTGATTTATTGATTGATTTGAATTAAGGCCTCTCTGTCCTATTTTTAGACAATTTTGCCAGTGTCCAGTAAGGCTTAAATACGGGATTAGTGCTACATTGGCGCATTTAACAGAGAATGCATTTCACACACTTACGTATATTTGTTAGTCATTGTCTTTTCTCGCTATAAATTCTGATGAAACAGCATTTCTTCCGAATAAATCTTTGAATTAATGCAGGGATGGTAATCAGATTTTGAAAAAACCTTTTTCTGATTATTTTCAAAATCTGATTACCTAACTAGCTTCAAATTCAATTGTCGCTGAAACTCAAATTAATGAAATAACGGTAAAGTCGTATCCATTAGATACAGAAAATTATCGAATTCAGGCAGTTTACAAACTTTACATAATTGTTTAATAAAAAAACCGAAGTCACAAACCCAATATACATAGGCTATGTAATCGCCTAAATTTATTTTTATATTTGGAGATTCTCTTTCATTATTTTCTAATTACGATGTGTTACATATACATATAAGAACATGCAAATAAAACGCCATTTCAAAATACTTGTTTGTAATTCACTATTTCAGAAAAGTAATTACGAACAACAATTTACAAATGGATCCATGGACGGTGATGTTTTCATCCCGCTCAGCGCCGCGGCATTACCCCCAGCTTCACTTGCCACCACGTTGCTCTAATGAGCAATATTTTTGCTAATTTTTGCAACCAAATTATTTGTTGGCTATGGTTTGCATAACATCTTTCTAACTCATGTAGTTTTCAATGGGTTTGACGGCCGGATTCAGCCAGTATTTATTAGATATTTTTGACTCGGCACTCGCTGTCATCGTCACGAATGAGGAATGACGGAACGACCATCTGGTTTATTAAAAAATAATTCTTATCTTTATCGGTTTATCTACCAATTTGGGAGACTTCAAATTGGATTTTTCTCCATTTTCACCACTGCGCTACAAATTTGTACGGCAATAAAATGTTGTAAGTTGCGTTACGTCATTTTTTGTGCGCTCGTTGTATGGACGTTATTTCTCCAGTTATTTCTTCACCTCCATGATTGCAATGATTTGCAAATAAATGAAATTTCGGCACGAAATATAACTGGCCGCAGAATTACCTACATCAGCAGATGGCACCACATGCCTGTCTACATGGCATGCTGGTTATAAAATTAAATTTTTTATTTAATTATCCTCAGCCTGCTGATAATATAAAATCTTTGAAAGATCTACTACACCTTGAAAGAGATTGTTATTGACTGATGCGGCTTGCGAGGGCACCTAGTTGCTCGGTGAATTTCTCTGGAAGGAAGATCGATAGAGAGTCTCCGAAGTGATATAAATAAATGAACTTATTCTAATAGTGAACGTGTTTAACAAGCAATAGTGTTATTGTTGGAAATGAGCAGTGGAAGTGCGTGTAAAAATATTGTAAATAAAAGAAAAAATGTCAACTTTAAGCATTTTCGCCTTTAACTACACTTTACCCACGTAACAATATGATGTGCACATTCATAGTAGTTTATAATAAAAATACCAAAACACAGACATGTACTTTTTAATACTTTTATTGGATACACAGTATTTGTGCTTTAATTTCATAGCTACTGGATTTGGTAAAATTCTTCGCAGTTACCAAACACATGTCTAATAACTTCGCAGTGGCTTTTTTCATTCATATGTATGCCTACAATACTAATTTGACATTTCCAAAACTTTACCATAAAATACGTATTATACCTATTATGTCTATCGATTAATTTAGTTTATCATAAGACATTGAATTAGGCTGATTTCGTAGTTTAACTAAATTCATATGAGTATTAATTACAGACAATATATAATTTACATTACAATCTCAAATGGTACACTGTGCAGGCATTGGAACAAAAACAAAAAACAACAAAGATAATACTATTTTTAATAATCGCTATGTATAGAATTTATGTATGTTTATATATTTTGTTATTTATTGTTTTCTTTTCTCTCCAGGCCGCGATTATACCAATACATCTTCATTTGAGAATGTTACAATCAATATAACTACTTACCTACTACACAACTACTAATATCTTTCATACATTTTGTACACGATTAATCTACGCCACACACCAAAAAAAATAAATTAATTTAATAGATTATTAAATACATAATACATACGTGCTAATTTCTTAATGAAGTAGGCATCTACCCATAATATATACTTGTCGAGATCTAGTTTATTATTATATTCTATATATTTTTTACTAAACAAAATTATAAACATTTAAAGAATTGTTCAAAAATTTTGAATAAGTAATTTTACATAAAATGTTTACTAATAGATTGTGTTTAGTAGTTACTTCGATACAAATATCTTTAGAGTAGACCCGATTTAAGCATGCAATCTGGGTTTCTTAAAGTGAATTATCATCTGAAAAAGTTGAAGTTTATTTAGAGTTGATGCAGTCGACGGCACAATAGAGACTACCATTTGAAGCCACAGCAAAATATAATGGGACGAGCCTCAATGTATTTTTCATAACTCTCATGTCGCGACAATGGTGGCCAGCCAGGCGCACACTAAAAGTTATCTTCTTAATCTAATTAGCAGGTCAGATATATGAGATAGTTTTTTTCGCTAATACTTCTATCTACCCAATAGAAGCTAATTCAATGTTTCCTCCCGCCATGCAAAAACTTATAAAAGATGTAACCACACGTATCTATGTACTTAAAATGGTTTTTTAAAATCAGACTTCTATAGAAATAATAATGTATCTATGTTGCACAATTTAGGCATATCATTCAATAACATAAAGGCAATGTTGCCAACCAATTACTGTTTTTCATTGTGTTTCAACGATAACCTACACATTCAGTGTTAAGAGAATTTAAAAAGCACAACAGGGATTAATAAACTAACAACGGCCAGAAACCGAGTTCGATGTCATAAAATCGGGGATTTCAGTAAATCCCTAAAATATTTGAAAATTCCTGATTTAATTATAACCCTGCGTCATATACACTGGACAATAAATAACAGCTTAGCTGTTTTAATTGTTAGTTTCGACACTTCCAACAACCCACTTTAAGTTTGTAACATGCCATGTTGTTTGTGACTTGTAGCTCGTAGTTTGACTGCCGAATTGGAAAACTCTACAGTGTAGACTAACCCTGTCCTCACAATACACTGCCTTTTTACAAGTATTATTGGCTAAGTTATTTGTACCTACCTACCTAAGTCACAACACCTACTTAACCTCTAACATGATATTAGCACTTCAAATGCTTAAAACTAATTAAAATTGCTTTTAATTCGCTGGGAATTTCGCAACCATACAATGGAGGGATTAGGACTGCACATCTACGCATGTGGGCACACATGGTATAGGTATCGCACATAGAACTGAGGTCTCACAGCACACAACCGATATCGCATGAATGGAAACGTACCTTGAAATTTTATTGCGGCCCCCAGTTTTTAGTGTGATACCTACCTAAGCATTTACATTAACATTTCATGTTGCTGATTGGATCCTAGGAAATATTGAGATAAGAATAGTAAGTAAATCAAGTAGGTACCTAGTCTTATTTAAGATGCCTACCGATGAAGAGAGTTACAGAAGATTTAAATACTCTAGCTAAGGTCAAAACTATTTTGCATATGTTAAGATACTATTTAAGGTTACACCTTCCCGTTGTGCTACATATTACTCAGCCTGAAATAAATCTGGACCTTAGACCGAGGGTATCTGAGACAGGTTATTATGGACCACAATCTGATGCAAAGTTATGAACTAATATAACATGAGCAATAGTGACACATAGGCATCACATCGGCGTTATCACCATTGTGTGTGATTTTATAGATCATCTGACCAAAATGTGTAGGTATAGTATAGGGGTGGCTATTAAAATGTTAACGTTATATCTTTACACCTAATGAAATCAAGTTAGTGGATGCCAACTGATCTGATATATCTGAGTGGTCAGTCCGAGTTCTCACCTAAATTGGAACTTTAATATTACGTAAAAACGTCAAACTCCATACAAGTTTTTACTAGATATACTGTGGTCTTACTTCTTCAAGCTGTCAATATCAAACTCGGATTTCCGATTCCGGCGTAAACGGAAACGTCGACGTATTTACGGCGCCGGTGAGTAAGCTGTCAAATCAAGCTCGGACTCGCAAATGTTAATTAACTAAATGCCCACTGCTCTAGCTCTTGAATTTTTCCATACATTTGCCGTAAACGCCAAGTTAGGTGGCAGCTGGGACTCGGATCTCAGACCTGCAAATCTGGCACACCCTACATCCCGCAAACTATCGGTTTGCCCTCGTTGTCACTGGTCAGCGAGCACTTTAACGATATTAATACACCAAAATACACCAAAGCCGTGCCCGGAGCGGGCGTCTCAGTCGCGCCCGATTCACAAATAATCGGGCTGCCTGGCGGAGTGCTGGATAGCGGCGAGCACGTCGTGCCGGAGCCGCACGTACAGGCGGCCCGTGCGCCACGGGTTCTGCAGCTGCAGCGGGCGGAAGTCGTCGCGCAGGCAGCGCTCGCGCGCGCCGATCACCGCCACCAGGCAGAACTCGCGCAGCCGCTCCGGCCCGTACACGGCGCCCGGCCGGCCCTTGCCGACGGCGGCGACATTCAGCTGCCGCACCACCAGGTCGATGACCTCGCGCGCGGACGTCCGCGGCGGCAGGCGCAGCTTGATCGACGTGCCGGACGCGAGGCCCGTGTCGTACGCCGCGTACACCTGCCAATGTACACAATATTCATGTTTTCATCTCTATACTGCGTCAATGATCATCAGTCCCCTTTTTGAACCACGTAGTCTAGTCAACTCACCACACAAAAATGTTTTGCGACATTGATTGAATTCATTAAAATTCATTTCCTTAAAAACTGTATATAAAGTGCAGAAAACTTATTTTGACGCCAGCACTTCATTAGTGCGTATGCGAGATTAGTGAAATTGGTTTGTCAATTAGGGAAAGACGCAAAACCATTTTCGAATCTATTTTGAATACTTTGGGACGAACTGAACGGATTTTGTTAAAACTTTTATTGTCCATGATTTGAAAAAAGGATGAGGGGCCGTTTCTACTCTTTATAGAATTATGAATGGGGGGCAATGATTCGAGCCCATATTATTGAATGCGCGGCCACATGTTAAATGGGTGCAAAGAGCCTAGTTACATTATACTAAGATGCTCATCAATATGCTGTTAATGCAAAAGGTTTTATTAGTAACCAGAGGATATAAGTCCTTTTGCATCAAAATTTACCTGCAAAATGCCTGGCTGCGTAGACACTTTACTTGATTCATCAGCAGCCTTGGTGGAATTTGTCACAAATTCTTCAGTCTTTGATATACTATCGCTAACGGACCCACTATGACCGGACGTCTGTCGGACGTAGGAAGTAGGCTTGAGGAACACATCGTTCTGGCCGGTGTCCGTGAAGTCCACGTCTCTCTTTACGTCGGTCATGCTTTTGGAAGGAATTATATGGCACGAGACTCTATTCGGGTGGTTTTTTATCTTTGGGTGACTTTTGTTCGGTGTCGCGTTCAACGGACAACTCTGGCTTTCGGAATCGCTCGACAAACTGTGCATGGACTCAGAGCCGGTGGTGTTATTAGTTTTAACGCTGACCATGCTCCCTGGATAGTATCCTTTCACGGTGAGGAGGGGACTCGAGGTGGCAGACATGCTCGCGTTCAAAAAGTGTGGTTTCTTCCGCATTTCGGGGCTCCCGACCTGGTTTATCACGAGGGTGTCTTCGCTCCTGGACGGAGGTAGCCGTACGTTGCCTATGCTAGCGAAGGCTCCCGCAGATTTGACGTCAAACTGAGCGTTGCTGCCGAGGTAGTTGCTACTCATCATGCTCGAGTTGGTGAAGTGAGAGTCGGCGCTGTTTTTCCGGGAGTTGGCGCTCAAGTATTGAGAGCCGCTGAGATTTAGGGTGGACACAGAGGTGGGACGCGGGACTATGCTTAGGTGCTGCTCAGATTTGCTGAGTTCGGCGTGTAGGAGGTTGGTTCCGGCCGGTGGGGAACCGGCCGGACCGGGCCAAGAGCCTCGTCCGGGGGAGCTCTTTATTTTAGTATCTCGAGGAATTTGCAGAAAGTCACAATTCAAATCCGACTTTGCGTTTGCATCAGTCTTATCGCTGTTGATCCGCCGATTGAGAATGTTTTTGAGCTGTATGCCGACATTGGCGGAGGCTTTGTCCTTATCCCGCGCGAATCCAATGAGATCCATGAGCCAGCGAGCGGCCTTCCACACCGAGTTGAGATTGTTCTGGAGGTCCTCGAGCTTCGAGAGCCGTTCCTTAGCTTGCTGGAGCTCCGTGCAGGAGAACGCCTCTCGATGGGAATGAGTCGCCAGAGCGACATCCAGTTCGAGGACGCAGCTGAGTCGAGAGTATTTATTCAATATCGCGTTGTGGTAGACCTGGAGATGGATCATCTCAAAAGCTTGAATGGGGAGGCTGAGGAGGTCTCCTCTTTGGAGGAGGATCTCCTTTTGGCCCGGGACGGAGCAGGCGAGTTCGGCAGGAGGGCAGATCATGACTAAGCTGACGTCGGCATTGAGTTCTATGACTTCGATGTCGTAGATCCTGTGGGCGGCGGCGCCTTCGGTCGGGATCTCCATGTCGCGGAAGAGGCGCTCGGCGGCGGCGGTGACCTGGTCGAGGAACATCTGCTGGGACTCGGAGGGCGGCTGCGGCTGCTTGAGGCTGGTGACGGACATGCGGCGGGTGGTGATCGCCTCGTCGCTGCCGCTGGAGCTACTCTGGTGGTTCTTTAGGTACTCCCACTCCTCGCTGCAAGCAACACAATGCCAGTATTCAATGTGCAGTTCAATGTTCTTGATAATTTCAATCTGAGCCCCTTGGTGTTTACGCCAAACCAATCGACTAGTTTTCTCAAATGTATGGAGAAATTTAAGAGCACGCCCAGTGGGTGTTATGCAAACTAACATTTGCGAGTCTGAGTTTGATTTGACAGCTTAAATACGTTGCCGTATAAAAATAATTGCATTAATGTTTCAGTAATACTGTAATAATAATACAGTAAATACTGTCGCCGTAAATGGATGACGTTGCCTTTTACGCCGACTCCGCGTTTTCATACAAATTGGAAGTCCGAGTTGGATTTACTTGAAGAAGTAAAACCACAGAATAAGTAGTAAAAACTTGGGGGATTTCTCGTTTTTTACGTAACTTCGAACTTCCGTAAACGCCAATATAGGTGAGAACTCAGAATTACCGCTCTGAGGGAAAAGTGAGGGTCACTGTAATCCCTGGATTATTTCACGAATTTGGAGCTTTCCGGTAGCTAGCTTATCGGTAGAGTAAGGATAAGTGCCCTCCAGTCGAAACGTTTAAAATATTTATATTAAAATAAAACATTGTGTACATACGCGGACACATGAGGGTTCTCCCTGACGCGGGTGTGTGGAGGCACGTTAGGAGTCTTGGCGGGTACCACAATTCGTACCACCTCCACCGACGACTGTAGCTTCAGATAGCCCAGGTACAGCCCACGGGACAACTGGATCGAAGAAGCCTGAAACAGGTTAAAATGAGTTTGCACCAATTAGATTTTTTTTAAACATCGGCAGATGCAAAGTAGCACTGAGTGGCTCGTAGTGCAGGGACGTGTGGACTTGCCTTCTATGCAATGGGTTATGGCTTCAAATCATGGCCCCGTTCATGCACCATGGACGGATTCCATGAATTGGATGAGTGATTTTTTTTCGAATGTAAGGTGGTTCCATGGTTCACAATCCCTGTACAACCGTTGGTCCTCTTCATTAGATGAAAAGATGGTCCAAGCAGGCAATGATAAATTGTACATGTGTTTCATCCAGTTCAATGGAGCCATGCTCGTGAAAGATAGGTCCGAGAATGGCACCTAATTCCTTTGGGAATACGGTGTTTTGGACTAATATAATGATGTTGGATGTGGTGCTAACCATCCATGTCCAGTTACATAAAAAAACCCATAGAATCAAAGCTTAATGTTTAATCGACTTCAAGAGTTCAAAAATCAGAGCAGTGACAGCATGGCGTGGCTATCACGTAGTGGCTTAGTCCGAGCCGTCTCACCTGATGGTACTGGATCTGCTCGTTGATGGACGCCATCAGCAGGTCGGCCATGTTGTTGTCCTCGCTGAGCACCTTGTACCGGCGGCGCAGGCGCTCCAGCGGCAGCCAGCGCGAGTTGAGCACGGACGCCGCCTTGGCCGAGCGCACGGCGCACACGCACGACAGCACCAGCGTGCCGTGGCTGTCGCGCAGCGGCTTGTGGTACACTTGACCTGGAACGGCATGATTCTCTTGGAGCTTAAGTCATGTTTGTCTCCTTATCGAAAAATTCAAATTCATGGTCTCCTTATAAAGCCACAACTACCATAATGCGTCGACAAGAGCCTTTATGCACGTTAAGAAAGGTCCTGGCATGGCACCTAGTTCCCATGTGGTGTGTTGGGCTAATACCATGACAGAACTTGTGGTATTAGCCATCCATGTACAGTCACATAAAAAAAAAAACTTACGAGCGGGCGTTAGTGGGAAAATACGCGGCAACACCGCTGCAAAGTACGCGTAAAGTTTGTGAAGTGAAGTGAGGGTTTTAGCAGTTTGTTATTGTTATTGTTATTATTGTCTCGATACACTAGCAGCTTAAAGCTGATGCGTGTACATCTAAGTTGGTAACTGGGGGTGCACTTGTTTTTTTTTTATTCTGTAAAAAGTCTAAAGTTTGTGATTTTTTGTATAAGTGTCAAGTCTGTTTTTGAAGCTGTTCACTGATGCGGCACTAATTACTTCCTCCGGGAGTTTGTTCCCCGACTCAACTACACGATTGACATTCAAAATGGCGGTGATCCTATCCTATTCTTATTTGCATCGCATTGTAAATCTGTACGAACAGCATTGCCTTTGTAAGAAGCTTTACACGCGGTACGGCTTCAAGAGAACAAACAAAACAGCCACAAAAAACTGTGCGTAGGAAACAATCTCAAACTACATAAGGTACTGACACTATTGTATCATCCCCAGTGTGGAAAGGATAAGGACGCCTCTCCAGATTTATATCTTAGGTAAACTCAAGACACATAATAAAAAAACTGTGATGCCAGCCATTCCTCTGGAAATATAAAAGCATGAAATAATAATAGAATCGAGGTGTTATGCCAAAAGCACCATACCTAGATCCTGTATGCAGAGGGCGGACTGCATTTGAACGACAGCCGTGAGAATCTTGAGTCGGAAATGAATGGAGGAAGAGGTGTGCTTCTCCATGTCAGACCTGAGAGATTTGACGTCGTCCCACGAACACGACACCTGCAAACAAATAGTTGTCAATTCGTAATTGGTGATGTAACACACAATTGGCGCATTGGTATATTCGATAATTTACGAAATGTAAGGTCTGAAACGAATTTAAAGAATTAAACGAACAAGCTGAACCTAGGGCATTACTACATTCTGAAAACTGGGTTGTTAACTGGTTCAAAGTAGTTTGAGGAAAAATAGTTGCCTATTAAATTCTTACGATACTGGGATCTCGTTTGAATCCAGCATTATAGCCAGTGGTAAACATTGTACATATTAATACGCAATTAGGTATTAACATAGAGAATATTTCGATGGACTAGATAGATAACTATTTCCTATATCATTTACTCTCGGCGGTTAAGGTTCTCGGCACCGCTTGGGTCAGTTTAGTTTTGGACAAATAGATATGGCTGTGACTCGATCAACATAGAAACAGGAAAACTCTTGTTACAACCAGATGCCAGCCCGCTGTTACCTTCATGAGCCAGTGGAAGTCGCTGTAGATGCAGGTGGGGTAGGTATCGTCCACCTCGATGACGGGCAGGAAGTCCTCGTTGGTCACCAGGACTTTGTCGTCGTAGTACATAATGCACGCTAGGTACACGCCTCTGAGAATCAGACATTACCACGTGATGACGATTTGTGGATCGGGAATGGTACCTACTTCTCATTGGAAGATTTGTATGTAGTAACGGACACGACAGGGTACAGAGTGGTGATCTGATATCTAAAACGTAACCCTTCTCACATCAATTCAAACGACATATGTGATCGATAACCGGCGATTGGGTTATTTTCGAAAAAAAAGTGGCACGTAATGGCTGACTTTTTCACGTGGATATGCTCATTAGTTACATTTTCAGTGGTAATGGAGAAGGGAGCATCGTAGATAAAAAAATCCTGCTAACTATATTGTTTTATTATTTATTAATCATCCATAGACAGTAAGACAGTACACTGCACTCGGATTTGTTATATTCTATCACCAGCCAGTTCAACTATCATGGAATATATGCACCCGTTCGCATCCAAAATGGTGCATCGAAAAATTCATTTTGACATTCACTATAGATGTGGTTTTCTCATCTGAAAGATTCCTGATTGCTGTGCACGGAATTCCAAGAATAGGTCTACTGAACTTCGCCGCCGTCTATAATGCACCTCTGCGGTCCCACACATGCGCAAGGAATGTTTCTCGAATGTTAAAAAAACCGGCCAAGTGCGAGTCGGACTCGCACACGAAGGGTTCCGTACCATCGTAAAAAAAACACGTTTTTTGTATGGGAACCCACTTTTATTTAATTTTTTTAATCTTACCTATTTGTTGTTATAGCGGCAAAATAAATACACACTTTGTGAAAATTTTAGCTGTCTACCTGTTACGGTTCACGAGATACAACCCTGTGACAGACGGACAGACGGACGGACGGACGGACGGACGGACGGACGGACGGACGGACAGCGGAGGCTTAGTAATAGGGTTCCGTTTTCACCCTTTGGGTACGGAACACTAAAAAATTATTACTGCACAAAGTTTTTCAGAACCTTTTGAACTTTTTAGAACGAAGTTTGTATTTCCACACATGCATGCAAAAACACAAAAGAATTAACGTTCGTTACGCTTTTCAAGATGGCGGCAAATGAACAGCTAGTTATGTTGACGACTACGAACCGTAACACCACAACTGCGGTCACTTCGCAATCGTAACTGTTTTTATTAACATTCTCGTCTTGCATATTTGCCCTGTATTAACTACAACCGGTGCCGCGCGTCACCGTCGCTTGAAAAAGTAGGTACACACGTCAGCCCAGTCGGCTAACTGAATGTGTGGGAGCATACACAAATATTCGCGCGTTTGCGTTCTTTGATGTGTCTAGTAAAACCGACAACCGACGGATCGGACGTTCGCCGAATGTGGGGGCATGCGAAGTTCGCCCAAACGGATGAACTCCCCATACATTCGTGGTAGGGGTTAAATGTTCGCGTGATCGCGCGTTCGTGGCGTATGTGTGGGACCGCAGTCCTGGCCCCCTACTACGAACGCTGTCGAGAAGGCGATATCGCCTGTTAAAAATATTGTATCCCAGATAGCAATGTAAACTTGTGTTCGACGTGCTACAAGATCGAAGCGACAAACATGAAGGTTTGCTACACATTTGCCATGGCAAGTGAGTGCACTTGCGTCAAGTTTAAATCAAACTTTCTAGTTTACACCTGACGAAACTGCATGATGTTCATCAAAACAAAGGAGTTTCAATGTTGGCATAACAACCTTGTGTAATGTTTATCACAACAAAAAACTTTTAATATACTTTGTAGTTAAATGTTTAATTGTAGGTTCTGATCTGATCAGAACTACAATGATGTCAAAAAACATTGTTTGCTTGCACGGTATGCTCTCCCAGCCTTTCTCTTAACGAATTGCTTATTATTCGTTAATATTATTCAATTATCACTTCCAAACATTTACGCAACACTGATATATATAAGTCAGCTAGCGCCATCTATTGACGAAAATGTAACATGACACGTTTGCAGCAATGTTAAAACAAACTACGTACAACATCCTTCTCGATCCCTATCTGGACAAGTTTAAAATAATATTGAAACAAACATGATCCGGAAAATTTTACAAAACAAGTTAAAATCACAGATCAACAAACTTGCTGCAACCGCCCTTGCTACCTGGGATGCTTTTGACAGATGGTATTGAGAGCACTTTCGATACCAACTGTCAAACCCATACAAAATGTTTGACAGGTGATATCGCCTTTTCGATAGCGTTCGTAGTAGGGCTCCTGGACATGATGTTGGAGGAAGCGACAGACAACGTCGCGGTGAGACGGTGCGTACCTCCGCAGGTTCTTCTGGAACTTGCTGGCGGCGGTGAAGAGCTGCCGGATGGTGGCCGTCTTCTTCTTCTGCGCGCGCGGCGGCGGCGGCAGCCGCGCGAGCCGCGCGCCCGCCGCCGCCGCCGCCAGCCGCTCGAGCGCCTCCGCCGCGCCGGCCGCGTCCCAGCGCGCCGCCCGCCCGCGCGCCTCCACGTCGCGCCAGCCTGCCGCGCGTAAACCAATCATTTGCAGAGAGAAAATGGATGGCCAAATTAATTCAGCGGATCCAACTATCCATATAAGAACTTCCTCGTGATTCAGTGTATCCCTCAAATGCTCTATTCAATCGATATTCAAGCGTGCGAAATAGGTGATCATAGCGATTATGTGATAAGTGGTGTTTAATTCCGTAATAGAGGCTATGAAGCCTAAGGACCGAGTGCACGAAAGAACAAAAATCCAAATCAACGTCAACGTATGATTGAACACGTCACTTTGTATCGACAGTATGGAAGGAGCTCCATGCGGTACACTAAAAGTGACGTTTTTGAACATTGATTAAATGAGCCGTCTCTTCGTGCAACCGGGGCTAAGTCCGCTAATTGATAACCCCACTTTAGAGCGTCAGCGTTATGAGATAACTTCGGAATCACACAAAATAGTACCAAACCACTACGACTGCATCACACTCTCATAACGCTAACGCTCGAAAGTTGAGTTACCTATTAGCGGACTCAGGCTTCTGGAGGAGAGTTATTTCTAACAATAATGAAGATCAGCAATGCAGTCGTACTGCAGTGTTTAGTGAATTATAAGAAATTGGCACTGACTGCTGGGGACGACGCTGCGCGGCGTGGAGACTGCGGGCGGGCCCCAGCCGCGCAGGTTGCCCGCCTGCGCGCGGAAGAAGTAACGGCGGCCGCGCGTCAGGCCGGCGGCCTGCACGCGCGCGCCCGCCGCGCCCGCCTCCGCGCGCGCCTCGCGCCACCCGCACACGTTCGAGAAGTCCGCGCGCGACGACCACTCCACTGCAAGACGCGAGGGCAAACCTTTCACCATCGTGCGACATCACAATGACCGTGTTACTAGTTCTGGCAGTGACGGGAGATGCCGTTGGTTAGAAATGTCACAGAACCAGCGAAAATAAGCAGTTTTCGGCGAGTTTTGTCCGTTGTATGACGTTAGCTATCTTTAATCTGATGCCGGCCAATAAAGAGAATACTGGCGGGGCGCCTCCTTTCGAGGCATCTAAATTCCCATTGCGGCTCAAATACAAACATCTTTCCTCGCAGGTTCTAGTTATCTGCTGGGATAAATCCTAAGACGTTTGCCACAAGGGGCGGGCAAAGCTTCGTAATGGGGAAGGAGCAATTGCATTACTTGCTTCGAAATGGAGCAAGGGGCTACTGCATAACTTGCTTCGAAATGGAGCAAGGGGCAATTGCATAACTTGCTTTGAAAGGGATGCGAGCGTTGCTCCCTTGCCCCCTCTAGATCGGCGCCGCGGGAGCGAGTCGCCGAGGGTCGATCGAGGCTCACCTCGATACTTGGTCGCGACGGGGCGGTCCGGGCGGTCGGGTCCGTCGCGCACGCGCACGGCGACGGCGTGCGCGCCGCACACCTCCAGCTCTGGCGGCGGCGGCGCGTCCGGCGGCCGCAGCTGCCCCCAGCCCAGCTCGAGCCTCCTGCGAGTGACATTTATGGACAATCATCAATACAAAGTAGTCGCATTTGAAATAATTATCGTAGCAGGGAGTGTCACTACATTGTTTTCAAGATAAGTCTTTAGCACCGTTGTGACTTGAAACTCCATGAATAGAAAAAGAGACAAACATATAAATCTATAGGATCTAGCCTAAAGGTACCCGTATACGGGCAACTAAAGTTGCTCAACTTGCAACTGTCTCTGTCGCTTTCTTCGTCACGACAACATCCAGGAATGTCCGGCAACATGGTTTATGGCCAATTATGGAACCATTAAATGAGAAATTAATAGCCCGCATGTGGCGAGCAAGTGCACGGATAAGTGGCAATCCGATAAACAACTCACCTGCGAGACAAAAAGTATGGAGCAATATCGCTCCATATCGCTGTGATAATTGCCGAAAATTTATTGGCTTTGCTCCTGTATTGCTCCACTATTAATTGCCTAAAAATTGCCTGTGTAGGGGCACCTTAGAATGAGATAGAAATCAATGGCGCAAACCGCCTCGCCGAATGAAAACTCGAAACAGAAAGTCTACAATTATAAAGTCAAACTTTGAAGACTTTCGCGTCTGAGTCAAAATAATGGTATCCTTATTGGAAGCAACAGTTTTTCGTGCAAGCGTTGACTTCTACTGAGCGCGAAGTCAAAACGGAAGATGAGAGTGTATCCGACGTCGCACCTCAGTTGCTTGACTCTCCGCTCCCAGTGCACCAGCTGCTTGTCTCGCTCCGCCGCTGCGCCGCCCGCGCAGCCCGTCGGCGCCGCGCCGCCCGCCGCGCCCGCCGCCGCCGACCTGCCGACACGACCCACTGTCAACGCCTTCCGTCACACACGTGAGTAAACACTACCTACGTAGGTGCAGTGTTCCTGACGACCGCGAGTCTGGACAGTCCGGAGAATATTGCCATCCCCTCAGTCGATGCAATTTTATGTAGTAGGTCCGCCTTAGCTACGACTGACACGAGAGCGCTACGGAGGATATAAACAGTAGCCCTCCATGCCCAGTTACAAAATATAGGTGATATAGAGAAGATTCCGCGCGACAGCCCGGTTACAGCTCAGACGAGAGCGGTTCTGATGTGAACATGGTGACTCGTGGCTTGCGCAATTGTCGCGGATGTGCAGTAGATCGAGGGTTGCAGTGGAGTCTTTGCGAACTCAACGATAAGGGATGTAGTTAGGGGAGGTACAGTAGACTCCGCGCGACAGCCCAGTTGCAGCTGTGGTGAGAGCGGGGTGACTCTGTAGCTTGCTGGAGAGTCACCCCGCCAGCTGTTTAGCGATATGCAGTAGATAGAGTAAATACAGTATACTCCGAGCGCAAGTCAGTTAACAGTTGAGATGAGAGCGCTACTAATGTAAGGCGGCTCTACGTATTTGCTGCCGTAGCCACTTAAGAGCCTACATTTAAAAAATGAAACGCCCTTATTATAGTGCGAATCTACCCTCAGGAGAAACTTTTTTTCTACATGAAAACATCTAGAAAAATGTAATGTATAACGTATGTTTTCATTTATTAGTTTTTCTCGTAAGTGACCGAGTTTTGGATTTTGTATGTCTTCATTTATTGGTTTTTTCTCGTAAATGACCGAGTTCGCATTTGCATACTTTTTTGATTCGAAATGATGCATGTTAAGCAATTAGAATTTTAGTAAATGAAAAACTTTCATACAATTTTGAAACATACATAGAAGACTACTTGATGAAACTTTGATACAATTTTGAAACATAGAAGACTACTGGTTAGATAACGTTGTTGGCATAATTTAAATCAAATATCTTTAAAAATGGAATAGGAAATAGCTTTCCCCTATCTTATGGGTCAACACCAAAACTGTACCACTTTTAAGAGGATAGTGAGGTGATCTGCAGTACGGTGGTTACATATAATGGCTCATGCCTGTTTCCGCGGTGAAATTAAGAAATATTTTTCTGAAATTTCGCAAATCAAATAAACCAACTGAGATCTACGTCTCTACGTTTTAATTTTTGGATTACTTAACTCATCCATGATAAACTCCCTTAAACATTTTGATAGGTACAAATACTTAGAGGCTTATATCATGTTTTTTTTGTGTATTTATTAACAGTGGTAGTGAACACAACATGCATAAAAACAGACAAAACATAGAAAAAATATAGCTTATAAAACTATTATATAATTATACTCCCAAAATAGTAAAAATCTAAATCAAGTTATCCATAAATTAAGAAGTTATCCATTAAGATAAGATATCAAACAATCAAAACGTACAGACTTAGCTCTCGGTTGATTTATTTAATGTGCAAAATTTCAGAGAAATATTTCTTAATTTGACTGAGGAAACAGGCACCAGCCATTATATGGAACTCGTTCACCTTATTATCCTCTTAATGCAGTAAACAAGGGAGACGAGCTACAGCTGAGCTGCGTACCTGGTGGCGGCGGGGTCCGCCTCGGGCCGGCATCCTTCACCGCTGAGCTCGCGCAGGCGCGCCTCCGCCTCGCGCGCCAGCCGCTGCAGGTGCGCGCCTAACGCCTGCGGTGTCTTTACTGCAACACAACATTGCACCGTTTTAAATAGAGCTATGTCGAATACACCGGTCAAGTGCGAGTGGGACGTGCACAAGAAGGGTTCCGTGCCAATTGACATGATTTGACCCAGATAAATCACGTTTCATTTTTATTTGTTTTTGGTTTTTACAATTTGTCGTTAAATACACAATCTGTGCAAATTTCAGCTGTCTACCTATTACGGTTCATGAGATACAACCCTGTGACGGACGGACGGACGGACCGCGGAGGCTTAGTAATAGGGTTCCGTTTGTCAACCTTTGGGTACGGAACCCCAATAATAGTTAGTTCTTTGTCCATTTCCCCCTGTTCAGACCAAAATCAAGTAAATAATCATTCAACTAAATATTCGGCGTAGAGATGGCGCCACCGGTGCATTTGTATGGCGATATGGTTTGTTACATGTGAATATTATAAGTATCGATATTATGATTTATTAAAGTGCCTTTTTTCGAATAGTTACCCCTTACATGGTGTTTTATTTCGTAATAGAAAACAAACATTGCCGTGTGTGGTATTCAATATCTGTACATTTTGGTCCTATTCGAGCCATATTTTTGAGATCAGTCTCCCCGGCGAAGCGCGGATCGTGCTAAAGTCGCCGTGGCCCGGGCCGTATTGGACCAAGGCCAGTGGCAGCTATTCTCTCTTGAGCGTGGGGCTCGGAGAGCACTGACTGTGCGGCAGGTCATACCATCGGGTGCGGAGCTGCACATCTTCCAGGCGGTCCCCGGAACTTGTTTCTGGATCCAATTGGCGGAGCTGATCGACAACCAGTGATCGAATATAAATTAAAGTGTTGTGTGTTCCTGGGATCTCTAATCGTGAGTACAATTGAAGTAATAGTGTTGGTGATTTCATGCAAGTATGGATCAATTACTGGCGCAACAAATGGACACCTACGAGCGAACGAAACGGTTGTTTGCAAATTTCAAAAAATCTCCAAAGGAGAGATTATCGGTGTCATATGTGGAAACTCGTCAGACTGTCTTGTCAGATTATTACAGTAATTTTATGTCTCAACATTCCAAGGTATCTGCAAAGGAAAATGTGCCTTCGACATATCACGATATGTATGATAATTTCATGGAACTGTACTTAGACTGTTGTACTTTATTTAAGGAGACAATGTTATTGTTCAATCAAGTACCTACTACCAGTACGGAAAATATTATGGATGCACAAGTGGTAACAAAGTTACCACCTATTCAATTGCCTACATTCGCAGGTGATTATAGTACATGGATCACATTCCATGATTTGTTCAAATCGCTTGTTCACGATAATTTAAAAGTAAGCTTGGTAAATAAATGTCAATATCTGAAGTCGAGTCTCAAAGGTGAAGCAGAGTCACTGGTTAAACACATTCCCATTTCAGAGTCAAACTATGAGGTTATTTGGAGTACACTTAAGCAACGCTATCACAATAACAGGTGCATTGTAAACTCGTTCCTTTGCAAACTGTTGGGACAAAAACGAATTGTAAGCGAGTCTGCACGCGGAATCAAGGAATTGTTAGACACCACTTCCGAGTGTTTAATATCATTAAAAAATATGAAGGTTCCAACAGATCATTGGGATGATATAGTAGTTCATATTGTCATATCCAAACTGGACTCAGAATCGCACAGGTTGTTTGAACAGACATTGAGCGATAGCTCCGTACTGCCAACATGGTTACAGTTGTCAAAGTTTTTAGAACATAGATTTAGAACACTCGAAATGTTGAAACCCAGCCAGCCTAGGGAACCACACGCACCACACACGCAAAAGGGTTTTACACCTTCAAAGAAAGTTTTTGTTGGTCAAATTGAAACTAATTCAACTGCGAACAAACAATGTTATTATTGTAATGAAGATCACTTCATATGCTACTGCAGAAAGTTTTGCTCGTTGGATGTCGATAGTCGTCGAAAGTTTGTGCAAAATAATATGCTTTGCTTTAACTGTCTGCGAGTGGGTCATTCTGCGTATAAATGCTTACAGTCCACTGCCTGCAGGATGTGCTCTCGTAAACATCACTCGCTACTCCACGTCAAACCTTTGCAATATTCAGCAATAAATAAAAATAATTTTTCAGCAGATAATACACAACATAACTCACATCAAGTTAGAAACGCAAGACAACCAAGTAAGACATCACTCGTTACTGACTCAAGGCCTCTAGAGAAACAAGAAGACACTAATTCAACTCTAGATCAAGCAAGAATGGCACTAACTCACCACATTCACCGCTGTCCGGTATTACTGGCTACAGCGTTAGTAGATGTTCATGTAGACGATGAAGTATTTACACTTAGAGCCCTAATCGATCAAGGTTCACAAGCCTCTTTAGTAACTGAATCAGCTTGTCAACTCTTAAAGTTAAAGGTACAGGGTATTCACGGCAGTATTATTGGGATAAATTCAAGCACTGCCCCTACCAAAGGTTTAGTAAACCTTAATATAAGATCAAAGTATGATAAAGAATTCAACATCAAGGTTGAAGCGTATGTTCTCAAAACACTCACCACTTGTATACCGACACACACACTCACTCTGGATTGGCCAGAATTGTCATTGTTGAATCTAGCTGATCCAACATTTCTTGAACCAAACCAGATAGATCTTATTCTGGGAGCCGACGTCTACGCTTCCATCTTGAAAGACGGTATCCTGAGAAAGCAAGATGAACCGCTGATAGCGCAAGAATCACACTTGGGATGGCTGGTTTCTGGACAATCTAATAAAAAAAGAATGATGTCAAATTTAATACAGGTAAGTCATGCAAAGATAGAAATGGATACATTACTAAGAAAATTTTGGGAAATCGAAGATGTTGACACCAACACTTCAACTCGATTGATGACAAAGCAAGAAAAAAGATGTGATGATTACTTTAACACTACTTATCAAAGAAACATAGATGGAAGATACAGTGTGAGGTTACCCTTCATTACTCAGCCTCCAGACTTAGGAGTGTCTCGGATGACAGCACAAAAAAGATTATTCGCGATGGAGAAGAAGTTCACATCAAATCCTAACCTAGAAAAAGACTACAAGGAGTTCATGAGAGACTATATTGAGAAGAATCATATGGCGCTCGTACCAACCTGCGATTTAAAGAATAAGAAAGTATATTACTTGCCACATCACGCAGTGTTGAGTCCTCACCATCTCACCACGAAGTTACGTGTTGTGTTTGATGGCTCGTCAAGTACGACCAATGGAAAATCGTTAAACGATAATCTGTTGATTGGGCCACCCTTACAGAATGACATCAGAAACATAATACTACGCTGGCGACGAAATGCAATCGTTTTGGTAGCAGACATTCGTCAAATGTACAGACAGATTCTGATTAGCACTGAAGACGTGGACTACCAACGCGTTTTATGGAGATTCTCTCCTGAAGAATCTATCAGAGAATATAGATTATTAACCGTCACATACGGAACATCATGTGCACCGTATCTCGCAATAAAGACTTTGAAACAAGTTGGACAAGATGAAAGAGACAACTTTGAGGAAGATATCATAGATACGGTGGCAGAAGATTTTTACGTGGATGATTTACTGACTGGTTGCTGTGATGAGAAAAATGCTAAAAGAATAAAGAATGAAGTCATTAAGTTGTTAAATAAAGGTGGATTCCATCTCCATAAATGGACTTCAAACATCAGGTATCTAAGAGAGAAAGAAGAAGAAGAAAGTAGGAAAATCTTAGGATTAAATTGGGATGTGAACAAAGATGCATTCATACTCAAGATTGATGTAATGAAAGATTTAAATGAGATACCCACTAAACGAACGGTTCTCAGAGATATTGCGAAGATATATGATCCTGCTGGTTGGCTTTCACCAGTCGTAATTGTTGCTAAGATCTTACTCCAGAAGCTATGGTTGGAAAAATATGATTGGGATCAAACCCTAGAAGGTGAAATGTTGGAAAACTATCAGCGATACAAGTATGAATTGTTGAAAATGCCTGAAATTGAACTGAACAGATGGATACAACAGCAAGTTGAAGAAGGTGAACCCAGAGTAGAACTTCATGGGTATTCGGATGCATCAATGGTAGCTTATTCCGCAGTAGTTTACTACCGTCATGTTACCCCAAATGGGATTAAAGTCACAATGTTGGAAGCCAAGACTAAGGTGGCTCCTGTAAAACAGTTGAGCCTACCTAGATTGGAACTTTGTGGTGCTGTGCTTCTTGCGAAGTTATTGCACAATGCTCAAAAAAGTTTTAATGTTCCATGTGTTACGAGCGCGCCCCGCTGCGAAGACATAGCGCTGATACACTACCAAAGTGCGCCAAATGGTTCCTTCGAATTTCAGTAGATGGCGCTACTTGTCTTATTGCATTGCGCAGGCTATCGCATCACTGTCGTCCCATATAAAGTGACGCCTCGTCCAGCTGACTTCAGAAACAAATCTCGGACATTCTAGTAATGTCTCGAGGGAGATTGTTCACGACTGCTGCCCTACATGGGCGCCTAGAAATCGGTGGAGTGTTCTGGAAAGAAGCTCCACCGATATAAAAGGCGCCCAAGGCGCTGAGGGCGGCAGTCTATTTTTGGAAGCGAAGTGAGCGACAACAAGCGATATAGAAGTGCAGTGAACTAGCTCTGAAGTGAATCAGTGAAGTGAGTGATATAGTTTGTAAATTAGTGTTTGAATTAACCTAGTGTGAAATTGTATTTGTGAGTTTGCTTGTGAATTATTCGAAATAAAGGAAGAGTGTTGAGTATTGGTGTTTTCTTCTCTAATCTGCACCCTACCCGCGTAACAATTGGTGTCAGAAGCGGGGATTAGAGATGCCGATTACACCGAGAGAAGACCAGGAAGGCGTGAGGACCAGGAGCCAGACGGCAGCCGACACAACACCGGCCGAGGATGCAGCAGCCTCAGGAACTCAAGAATTCGAGAGCCATCAATTAATGACGCAAACTCCTGCCTTGGACTTGAACGCATTGATGACCTTCATGCAAGAACAGGCCCGCCGTCAAGAGAAGCAGATGCAAGAACAGGCCCGCCGTCAAGAAGAACAGGCCCGCCGTCAAGAGGAGCAGGCGCAGGAACATGCTCGCCGTCAGGAGGAGCAGCAGCAAGAACTGATGTGGGCCGTTAGGGAATCCAATGCCAAAATAAAGGAGAAGCTTGATGAGGTCAACTCTAAGATCGAAGAGCAAGACCAAACTCTCGGGCGCCATGAAGAGCGACTGAACGGGCTTGAGTCAAAGATATCCGAAGAAATGGAGAAAATCAAGACCTGTGGAGTAACTGTATCTTCATCTGCAACAGCAGGAGCAAGATTTAAGGCTCCTCCTTTCGATGGTTTGACATCCTGGGCCGCTTACAAACTTCAGTTTGAATCAGTGGTTATTGCAAATGGATGGAATGAGAACCAAGCACGAACTGCTTTGACCTTAGGACTTCGGGACAAGGCACTCCATGTTCTCGAGGCTTTAGGTCCCCAAATCACCTATGACGGACTTTTAGAAGCACTGGAGTCAAGGTTTGGCGACAAGCATTTGGAACACGTCTATCGAGCTCAACTTCGTGATCGAGTACAACGAGCAAGTGAAGGACTTCAACAGTGGGCACTGGAAATCGAAAAACTTGTCCGAAAGGCCCATCAATCATCATCGAAATCTTCGTTGGAAGATTACTTGGTGCAGGCTTTCGTGGATGGCATCAGGGACGTCGAAGTACGAGCTGCTGTACGATTGAGTCACCACACAACGGTGAAGGACGCTCTTGCCCACGCGTTGGAGGTCGAAGCGGTTCGATCAGATCCCCGAGCGCATCGAGTAAGAGAAGTGGTGTCGTCGGAAACCAGAGCACCTGTAAGACGTAAATTTACTCCCCGGTGCTACAAGTGTAATGAACTGGGGCACCTTCGACCCAATTGCCCCAAAAATCAATCCGAAAGGCCTGATGCTGCAAATGAAGATGAAAAGGCCAGAACCGGGGGGCGGATGCTGGCTGGTAAAATAGAAGCCCCAAAAGTCACAATTTCGCAGGCATGTACTGGAAACAGCCTGCTCGTTGAAGGCCAAGTGAACGGGATATATTGCAACTTGACATTGGATACTGGAGCATCCCGTACAATCGTTAAGTCAAAAACCTTTGGCCGCGTCATATGGAATCGTCGCCAGTATTTTAATGGTTGCAGGCTTCAGACAGCTACCGGCCAGCACGTACCCGTTTATGGAGAGATAGAAGTTACGATTAAAATTGGATGTAAGACTTATCGTCATACCGCCGTTTTAGCAGATATCATCGATGATTGCATTCTAGGTTTGGACTTTATGAGAACTAACAACTGTAAAATCGATGTGGCAAATGGCGTGCTAATATGTGGCAAAGAAGAAGTTTCCTGGCTACGCAAATGTGATGAAATTTCCTCAGATAAATTGGACACAGGGAGATCTAAAGTCGCCACTCTTTTGGAAGAAAGCAGACGGGACCTGACTGTTGATGATTTCAAGAAAGCAACAAATCTACTTATGCGATATTCAGACATCTTCTCTTCGCACGACGGAGACATTGGGAGAACAAGCATGGTTAAGCACCGCATCGACACAGGAGATGCTCTTCCAATACGTCAGAGGCCACGCCGCGTTCCCGTAGCTAAAGAAGAAGAAGTTCAGAGAATGATAGCGGACATGCAGAAAAATAATGTTATAGAGACTTCATCAAGTCCATGGTGTTCACCCGTAGTTCTGGTAAAGAAGAAAGATGGCAGCACCAGATTTTGTGTGGACTATCGACGTTTAAATGATGTAACGAAAAAGGACAGCTATCCGATTCCTAGAATTGATGACACGCTGGATACATTGAGTGGTATGAAGTGGTTCACAACCCTGGACCTGAAGAGCGGCTACTGGCAGGTGGAAATCGACAACAAAGACAAAGAGAAGACAGCGTTTACGACAGGGCATGGGCTGTGGCAATTCAAAGTGATGCCGTTTGGACTTTGTAATGCTCCCGCAACCTTCGAGAGGCTTATGGAACGAGTACTTTTTGGGCTGATCGGGGAAGCTTGTCTGGTGTACTTGGACGATATAATCATATTAGGGCGGACATTTGACGAGCACATCAAGAATTTAGAGAATGTTTTGAGCAAGATTCGCCAAGCTAACCTTAAACTAAGTGGCAAGAAGTGTTCTTTCTTCAAGCGTCAGGTTAGCTATTTGGGTCACGTTATCTCCGGAAATGGCATCCAAACTGACCCAAAGAAGATCGAAGCCGTACAGGAGTGGCCAATTCCAAAGGATAAGACTGAAGTTCGTGCCTTTTTAGGACTGTGCTCATATTACCGCCGTTTCGTCCGAAACTTCTCCGAGATTGCTAAGCCTCTGCATCGACTTACAGAAGATAAGCGTCAATTCAATTGGGACGAGGACTGCGCAAATTCGTTTCAAGAACTTAAGCAACATCTCTGTAACACTCCAATCTTGGGCTACCCCGAAGTCGATAAAGAGTTCATAGTCGACACAGACGCAAGTAATACCGGAATCGGCGGTGTACTCTCACAACGTCATGGGGACAAGGAGATCGTTATTGGTTATTTCAGCAAATCCCTTTCAAAACCAGAACGGAACTATTGTGTGACAAGACGAGAGCTTCTAGCAGTAGTGAAGACTTTGCAGCATTTCAACAAGTATCTTCTCGGCCGAAGATTCCGCTTGAGGACTGACCACGCTGCTTTGAAATGGCTGCTTCAGTTTAAGAATCCAGAAGGGCAGGTTGCACGTTGGCTGGAACAGCTCCAAGAGTATCAGTTTGATACAGAGCATCGGAGTGGTAAAACCCATGGAAATGCTGACGCTTTGTCTCGTCGACCCTGCCCAGAAGAGTGTAAGCACTGCATCAGGGAGGAGATAAAGGAGACCGTTCATTTAAAGGCCATCCGAACGGATAACATCAGCGAAGAATGGAGCAATGAAAACATGAAGCTAGCCCAGGAGGGGGACGATGATCTGATGCCCATTATTCACTGGAAGAGAGCAGGAGAGACAAAGCCAGAATGGAGAGATATTTCTGCAATGAGCACAGCGACTAAAAGTTACTGGGCGCAGTGGTCGAGCCTGGTACTTCATGACGGAATATTGTACAGAAAATGGGAAACACCTAACGGAAAGGATACTTCTCTGCAATTAGTCATCCCCAGATCTAAGATTAAAGAAGTTCTTCAATGCCTGCACGATGGAACTTCAGGTGGACATTTGGGAATAAAAAAAACTCTCCTGAAGATACGACAACGGTTCTACTGGATAAATTGTCGCGATGATGTAGAAGATTGGTGCCGTAAATGCACGATCTGTACCGCTGTTAAAGGGCCTCATACACGGAGCAAGGGAACTTTAAAATTGTACAATGTTGGAGCTCCGTGGGAGAGAATTGCTCTTGATGTGGCTGGCCCTTTTCCTCCGACAAATGACGGCAACCGTTACTTTATGGTTGTAATGGATTATTTCACTAAGTGGCCAGAGGTATTTGCCATACCAAACCAAGAGGCGATCACGGTTGCACAGAAATTGGTCCACGAAGTTTTCTGTCGCTATGGATTACCTCTCGAGATACACACTGATCAAGGCAGAAACTTCGAATCCCGAGTGTTTCAGGAGACATGTCGAATAATGGGAATCCATAAGACCAGGACAACCCCATACCACCCACAGTCAGATGGCATGGTGGAACGATTTAATCAGACATTGGAAAGACACTTGGCCAAATTGGTAGAAGACCATCAAAAGGATTGGGACCAGTATATTCCGCTGTTTCTGCTGTCATACCGAACCGCTGTGCATGAAAGCGTAGATGAAACTCCAGCCTACATAAATTTTGGACACGAACTCAGACTACCAGCTGACCTTCTGACAGGAATTCCACCAGAGGCATCCCATTGTGTAACAGAGTATGTGTCAGATCTGCGAGGAAAAATGGACACTGTTTATAAACGTGTCAGAGAGGCTGGTCTACGAGCAAGCGAGCGGATGAAAACACGTTACGACCGCAAAGCTCATGGAAATGTATTTGAAGAAGGATCTTTAGTTTGGCTACATAATCCATTACGAAAAAAAGGAAAAAGTCCCAAACTGCAACCAAAATGGGAAGGCCCATATAGAGTGGTGACTAAAATCAATGACGTGACATATCGTATCCGCCGGAATGATAGATGTCGGGAAAAGATTGTGCACGTAGATCGTCTGGCCCGATACCACGGAGACAATTATGCTCGAGACGAGCATAACTAAGGAGGAGGCAGTGTTACGAGCGCGCCCCGCTGCGAAGACATAGCGCTGATACACTACCAAAGTGCGCCAAATGGTTCCTTCGAATTTCAGTAGATGGCGCTACTTGTCTTATTGCATTGCGCAGGCTATCGCATCACTGTCGTCCCATATAAAGTGACGCCTCGTCCAGCTGACTTCAGAAACAAATCTCGGACATTCTAGTAATGTCTCGAGGGAGATTGTTCACGACTGCTGCCCTACATGGGCGCCTAGAAATCGGTGGAGTGTTCTGGAAAGAAGCTCCACCGATATAAAAGGCGCCCAAGGCGCTGAGGGCGGCAGTCTATTTTTGGAAGCGAAGTGAGCGACAACAAGCGATATAGAAGTGCAGTGAACTAGCTCTGAAGTGAATCAGTGAAGTGAGTGATATAGTTTGTAAATTAGTGTTTGAATTAACCTAGTGTGAAATTGTATTTGTGAGTTTGCTTGTGAATTATTCGAAATAAAGGAAGAGTGTTGAGTATTGGTGTTTTCTTCTCTAATCTGCACCCTACCCGCGTAACACATGGAATAACGTCTATGCCTGGACTGACTCAAGTATTGTTCTGGCCTGGCTTAACGTCACCCGAATTGTTGGTCAACATTCGTAGCAAATAGGATCACAGAGATTATAAACAGAATACACAAACAACATTGGTTTCATGTAACATCTAAAGACAATCCTGCAGACGTGGCCTCGAGAGGCATTTCTCCTAAAGAATTATCAACTCATTCATTATGGTGGGATGGACCCACATGGTTACACAGAGACCCTTTACCAATAAACAGTGTTTCAGTAGATGCAATCCCTGAAACAACTCTTGAAAGTAAATTCGTTACAAATGCGACCGTGCATCCGGGAAATACACAAGAAGATTCCGTGGTACAAGTAGCTAGCCTAATCACTCGCTATTCTTCACTTACCAAAGTGGTGCGTGTGGTTGCCTACTGCCTTAGATTTTATGAAAAATGTAAAGGTAAGCTAATTAATTGTAACTTAGCTGATGATTTTACTTACGATTATCTAACAACTAAGGAACTAAAAAGATCTTTTGAAGTATGTGTAAAGCTATCACAGGAAGATAGCTTCAAAGAGGAAATTGTAAAACTTAAAGATGGACAAAAAATTCAACGCAAAAGTAGGATTGGAAACTTGAATCCTTACCTTGACTCAAGCAATGTACTGAGAGTGGGGGGAAGGATATCAAAGTCAAACTTAACAGAAGGCGAAAAACATCCCATAATTTTAGCCAATGATCACTTTGCTCAATTGATTATTCAGGATATGCATTATAAGACTCTTCATGGAGGAATCCAGTTGTTATTATCTTCTGTCCGTGCCAAGTTTTGGATTCTTAAAGCAAAGGTTATGGTTAAAAATTGCATTCATCATTGCATTAAATGTGTTCGACAGACGGCAAAACCCATGACGCAGCTAATGGGAGACCTACCCAAAGCTAGAGTAACTCCTAGTAGGCCATTTTCTATAAGTGGCTTGGATTTTGCCGGACCTGTAACTTTAAAACTATCTAAGGGTAGAGGAGGTAAGACACAAAAGGCTTATATCGCAGTTTTTGTGTGTATGTCAGTGAAGGCCATCCATTTGGAGCTCGTTACAAGTTTAGATACTGATGGGTTTATTGCCGCTTTTAGACGTTTTACGGCCCGGCGTGGTCACTGTCACCGGCTTTGGAGTGATTGCGGCACTAATTTTGTGGGTGCGTCAAAGAAACTCAAAGTAATGGAAGAGCAAAGTCAAATTACTATTTCAGAAAGTTTGGCCAATGAGGGCACAACCTGGTGTTTTAACCCTCCAAGTGCCCCTCATATGGGCGGGTTGTGGGAAGCAGCGGTTAAATCTACCAAGCGCCATCTTAACCTGGTTCTTGGCGATTCTAAGCTCACTTACGAAGAATATGTGACTCTATTGTGTCAAGTAGAAGCTTGTCTAAATTCGCGTCCTCTTACCTTAGATACTAGCTCCGATGATCCTGGTGAACCTGTCGCATTAACACCTGGTCATTTTTTAATTGGCGAAACCCCAATTGTTATTCCTGAAGAAAATTTAGAAGGATGTAATGTTCCCTACAATGAACGATGGGTTTTATTGCAACAGAAACTCCAGCAGTTTTGGCGACGTTGGAATATGGAATATCTTACAAGTTTGCAAGTAAGAAGTAAATGGAAAACTGAATGTAATAATCTTAAAATTGGATCTATTGTACTCGTCAAGGACGACAGACTTCCACCTACTAAATGGTGCTTAGGAAAGGTAATTGATGTTCACCCAGGATCTGATGGTCTGATTAGAGTAGTTTCACTCAAATGTAAATCTGTTATAATCAAACGTCCTATCCATAAACTGTGTTTACTACCTGTTCAGGAATACATTTAAGAAGTTGTTAATTTTGTATTTTTGTTTTTACTTAAAAAAAAAAAAACCTGTTTTGTTGTTGTTCTCACCTATGTTTCATTCACTTATTAGGTATAATATGTTGGAAGTTAATTGTTAATTGGCATGTTCTCTTAAAGAAAATTAAAATTGTTCTTTCCCGGCGAGGAATGTTCAGACCAAAATCAAGTAAATAATCATTCAACTAAATATTCGGCGTAGAGATGGCGCCACCGGTGCATTTGTATGGCGATATGGTTTGTTACATGTGAATATTATAAGTATCGATATTATGATTTATTAAAGTGCCTTTTTTCGTATAGTTACCCTTTATTTACATGGTGTTTTATTTCGTAATAGAAAACAAACATTGCCGTGTGTGGTATTCAATATCTGTACACCCCCTGATTTCACCACCTCCGACTAGCTGAAATCCGATAGTTATCTTTCATTTGCATTACTATTTTACATGGTGTAACCGAAAGAAAACTTTGGGAATTTTGTAGGTAGAGGTGATCGAAAAGGACGTTAATCGTTAAGGTGGCCCAACCCGCTCAACTCCCCATACAAAAGGGGAAAGAAGATCACGCCCATATTTCTTGTCAGAGATCCAAAATTTTGCTCAAAATAGCTTTTTGATCGAACTAGATGTCTGATGACCATTGGACGTTATAACTTGGAAACCAAACACAATTTTACAATGCCAACGGTCATCAGACATCTAGTTCAATCAAATAGAGCTATTTTGAGCAAAATTTTGGCTCTCTGACAAGAAATATAGGCGTGATCTTCTTTCCCCTTTTGTATGGGGAGATGAGCGGGTTGGGCCACCTTAACAGGCTCACTCTGAATACGACAGATTGACAGTGACGGCGCGAAAGTCGAATAAAGTCACAATCAATTGTTACCGAGTTTCTTTTTAACGATCCAAAATAACGTATATATAAATCTCTTTACAGGTACTCGCAAAATCAGCTGTAAATCTAGTGGGGCTCTGGGGGGAGAGCTGAGGCTTATTTTGCCCCCCTCCACGAGCCCTTTACGCACGGAGATAGACGATCCGTCATTGATATAATCTAAAACTTGCTTTGGTACGTCGATGCGATCCGTGTTTTTATGTGTCTTCCGCAGAGAAATACCTCCCACAAACTTGAAAAAGCTCGCATAACATTTTTTCGTGCTTCGAAAGCAAAGTTATCGCGCAAACTTCAAAATCTCCGCATGACCTTTTTATCGTTCGAAATATTAGCGTTTATTTTACCTGCCCTCAGCGAAATTATAGATCCGCGCCTGGGTAAGGTAGGTCAGGTTAGGTTGAGTAAGGGTTGGGTAGGGTAGGGTGAGTTTCGATCCCATTTATTGCGGCTTCATTTGAGTTTATATTTTAGTGTAGGTAACAACTTTTTCCAGTCTACATAAAACATATTCATCCATTCATTTGAGGTTATCCAACGACATCTACAGTAAAACATTGTTATCAGATTTTGAAAACAGTTACATTTAACGGTAATGTCGTATCCATTAAATACATAAAATTTTCTTTTATATTGGTAAAATTGAGTTTATTTTCGGAAATAATTTACATTACTTCAATATAAAACATGATCAAGCGGCGTGATTCCAAATCTAATACCCGTTGCAACGGCCAGCACAGAAAAATTGGGAAATGATTATTGGGATTTAAATAAACAAAACAGTTTAATAACTTTGTTCTGAATATCCTCTAAATAAAAAGGTAGACTTTCCATACAAAGTAATTCATTAATTTAGTCTAAAACGAATCTAATGTTCCGTTAGAACGTGGGAACGTTGTATGGAACTGGACATGCCCGGCTAATATCATACCTACTGTCATGACATTAGCCTGACACGACACCTGGGCTCTAGGTTCCATGCCAAGACCTGTACGGTTACAACATCGGGTCAAATTATATTAGACGAAGACATACATTGAATAAGTTAATAACTGGGCAACAACACACTTTAAAAAAAATCCTTTTTGTCTGGGAAATACATAAAGATTATTACGCTGGCTAAATTAATGTACTAGCCGTTGCAACATTCGATATAAGAAAATATGAAGTGCTGTCGGAAGGACGAATTGCCCTTCAAAGGAACTTAAGGTGGCTCATCTCCCGCTCATCTCCCCATACAAAAGGGGAAAGAAGATCACGCCCATATTTCTTGTCAGAGATCCAAAATTTTGCTCAAAATAGCTTTATTTGATCGAACTAGATGTCTGATGACCATTGGCATTGTAAAAGTGTGTTTGGTTTCTAAGTTATAAGGTCCGAAAGTTCGCATTTTTCGCGCGTTTTATACAATAACTTTGGAGGTGGATTACGCAATGATAAAATAAGAACATCTTAAAAAGATTAGTCATCAGACATAGCTTATTTAATCAAGATTTATGATCTATTCGGATTTTGTTCGATTTTTTACTACAGCAGTCGTGGTTTACTTTTAGCTATAAGTCGTTTTTAAATTAAAATTTTCGTAAATCTTACCAAATCATACACTATGCACATTGTCTTTTTTGTGGACATGTTGCATCTTCCTCATCACGGAGCCTGTCTTATTCTTTGAAACATAGAAGGTCCCAGAGCGCAACAGCACGGTTTTGTACCGTGCCCGCAAATGAGTTAGGCCCGCCGGGTTGGGCCACCTTAACTCGCGTTTCTCATACAAGTATAGCGCTTTCACCCTTGCAAATTTTCCCTACATAAATCATTCTTCCAAGGCGATCTCGTCCTCGGAGTGTTTTCTCACATACTATACCTATAATAAATCATCATATTATAGCGAGGAGCCGACCCGACGAAGGAGGAAGCTGGTGGCGAAATTTAATGAAAAGTCCCGCAGAACGACGCGCGGTCGAGTCAAAGGACACTGAAGCATACTGAGGCGCCCGCGGGCGCTTGTTAAAAAGATGAGTCAAGTGAAACCACATCCCCTGGAGTGAGTGTGTTTCTATTCCGGGAGGTCACGACATTTTTGGTCACGAGAAGGTAAATGGCTGAATCTGCGTTCACAGGTTAGAGACCAACCCTCTGATGCTAAATATTTCGGTCTGCCTGCTCCAAGTGGTGGCGTTATCTAGATTGGCTATATAAAATAGATGTTCGTTTTTTTTTTGTTTTTTTTTGTGACTGGACATGGATGGCTAATACCACACCTTCTGTCATGGTATTAGCCCAAAACACCACATGGAAACTAGGTGCCAGGCCAGGACCTTCCTTATATTGCACGGCTACATTGAACTGGATGGAAAACCCGGACAATTTTCATTGCCGCTTCGACCATCGTTCATCCAATGCGATGGTACTTTGGCAGTATCTATGGCGTGCCAAAACGCCGTAAATGAAACACGTTATTTCTGTTCGAAGTTTGTATAATGACTAAATGAATGCTTAGGAGCGGCGCTGGTGCAGTGTATGTGCGTTTGTGTATGTGGTAGTGTGTATGTGCCTGCGTGTATGTATATTGCTGAGTGGGCACCACACTCCTCCCCCCTGTTGTTTTCTCCTTTGATGAATTGGATGTCATTGCAGAATTGTGAGATAAAATCTAATTGTCTCAGCCGTCTGGGTGTATCTGATGGGTTGATTTTTTTTGTTAAAGCGAAGGTGAGGGGTTTGTGGTCGGTGTAGACGGTCAAATCTCTACCTTCCGCCATGTGCCGAAAATATTTGATTGACATGTATATGGCTAACAGCTCGCGGTCAAAAGTGCTGTAGCGGGACTGGGTTTCGCTGAGTTTTTTTGAAAAGAATCCGAGCGGCTGCCAAGTGTTTGTACTTGTGTTGTGCTCCTGTAGGACAGATCCGACACAGTTTTCTGAGGCGTCCGTCATGAGGGATAGTTTTGAATCACCTATAGATGGGTGAGCTAGTGTAACTGCCCTTTTCAGGCCTTGTTTACACTTCTCAAACGCCAATTCAGCCCTGGGCGTCCATTCGATCTTGGTTTTGTCGTTTTTTTTTGAATTGTGTAGGTATTTGTTTAGCTCCGCCTGAGTCTCTGCAGCTCTTGGTAGGCTTGTTCTGTAAAAGTTTACCATACCCAAAAATCGTCGGAGTTCTTCGATTGTGTCAGGTTTTGGGTATTCGTTTATGGTTTTTACTTTTTCTTCACTGGGTCGAATGCCGGGGGGGTCGATGTAGTAACCGAGGAATGACAGTTCTTTTTTTCCGTATTCGCACTTGGCGGTATTGATTGTTAGACCGTACTCGTCCAAACGTTTAAGGACCTCCTTTAGGTGAATAAAATGTTGTTCTTCATTTTCGGAGGCTACCAGGATGTCGTCTAAATATGAAAAAACAAAGTCGAGCCCGTTTAATATCATGTTTATGAATCGTTGGAAAGTTTGGGCTGCGTTTCTCAACCCAAAATTCATCTTGGTAAACTCAAATAATCCGAAAGGTGTAATAATTGCCGTTTTAGGTACGTCCTCCGGAGCTATAGGTATGTGATGATAAGCTCGCCTGAGGTCGAGTTTCGAGAATATGTGTGTGTTGCGTAGCAGGTAGGTGACATCGGTGATTCTAGGTATCGGGTATCTGTCGGGTGTCGTTATTGCATTGAGGCGGCGGTAATCTCCACAGGGCCTGAGTTCGCCATTTTTCTTGGAAACGACATGCAATGGATTCGCCCATGGACTTTCCGACGGTTGGCATATACCTAGCGAGATCATGTCTTCGAATTCGTTTTTAGCGGCTTTATATTTAGCCGGATTTAGTTTACGAGCTTTCTCGTAAATAGGGTGGCCTGTTGTGTAGATATAGTGTAGTACATTATGTTTGGGTGGATTTTTGATAGAGTCCGGTCTAGTGATGTCTGGGAATTGTTGTAGAATTATATGGTAGGGATCATTGCGGTCGATTGCGCGGATGGTTGTGTCTGTGCACTCTATTGTGCTTGCTCGCGTGGCTAGCGTCGTTGTGCCATCAATTAGTTTTTGTTTGTGTAGGTCTATTAGGAGATTGTTTTTTTTTAGAAAATCGGCTCCGATGATGGATCTTCGGACGTCTGCGTGTGCCATCCGCGCTAGAGTGCTGCGTTGCGCCTTGCGCCGGCGCTCCCTGCGACGACAGCGGCGGCGCGGGCGGCGCGTGGGCTGTGTTAGCCCCCTGGTTTGCCAGCATTTCGCGTAAAGTTGTGAGTCACTAACTAAATTCACTGATTGTTACTAAAGTTCAAACGTCGGGGTCACCAATTTGGCAGTATCTATGGCGTGCCAAAACGCCGTAAATGAAACACGTTATTTCTGTTCGAAGTTTGTATAATGACTAAATGAATGCTTGGGAGCGGCGCTGGTGCAGTGTATGTGCGTTTGTGTATGTGGTAGTGTGTATGTGCCTGCGTGTATGTATATTGCTGAGTGGGCACCACAGTACCAACCCGGGCGGGATTAACCCTACCACCTAGTAAGTAAGGAAGGGGACCTACAATTTAACGTGGAATCCGAACCACGGCCAGCCTCTCTCAACGGTCTAATGGTCACCCATCCAAGACCAGACCGGACCCAGCGTTGCTTAACTTCGGAGAGCGATCGCCGAAGTGTCGCGCCGCTGGGCCACTGAGGCTGACAAATCGTATGGACCTGCTGATGAATATACTGATTGTATCGAAGTATTTTTTCCTATTAATTATACAAAAATAACCAGTCGGTTTTTTAATTAAGTAATTAAATATAACTAAAGTTATAGTTGTAAAAGTAGACGATTTAGGGCCGAGTGCACGAAGGGACAAAAAATCAATGTCAAATTATGATTAAACACGTCACTTTGTGTGGACAGTATGGAAGGAACTCTATGCGGTTCACTAAAAGTGACGAGTTTAAACATTGATTAACTCAGTCGTCTCTTCGTTCAACCGGTCTATAATTACGAAATGCAAGAAACATTTTGTTCAGTTCAACTACGTTTTCAGCCACCTTATCTACGTAACGCAACCACTGGCATGCAGACTGACACATTTAGCTTCAGAGGGTTGGTCTTTATCCTGTGAACTAAGTTTCAGCCATTTACTTTATCGTTACAATTTTTGTCGCGACCTCCTAGTCTATACAGGCTTCAGGCGACGGTCTCGAAATCTATTACGGTTTTCCTTGTGGGAGCGTGGCGGAGTGCAAAAGAATTTCACGTTGTTGATAAAATTATTGATTTTATAAAAAGGGGGCCCGGGATCTCCTAGTGGCGTAATCCATAATATAATAAATACTAGCTGCGGTACCCGGCTCCGCTCGGGTTAGTGTCGGCTAAATTATCTCATGGATAAAAAGTAGCCCACATGACTGGTCCAAAATAGGGTCAAACTGGTCCAGGACAATGTATCCATGTACCAAATTTAATCAAGATCGTTCGAGCCGAAATAGCATGATTTAATGAGAAACATCCAATAATTCCCATTTAGAGCTTCGTTGACGTTTGGTGGCTATTTAAAAAAAAAAACATTTGCCGCGAGAACCTTTCTGCACTTTCACTGCTACATTGCTTACCTAGTAAGTAACGTGTAACGTAGGTAAGTTTTGCGTGGACTCCAACCCACAGCCAGCCTCAACATCGAAAACAGTAACCCATCTCGAACTTGAGTGCTCCCAGAGATGCTATACATTGATAAAATACGCATATAAATCAGGTAAGTGGTTCGCATGTTATAAGACTTTAAGACTTACCCTTCTGGTAATGAAGCGTTATATTATGTAATCTATAAGTTTTTAGTAGAATCAGGCTAGACGTAGATACAATGCACATCTAAATCGAGTAATTGGTTCTCAAGGATTTTATTCTGTTGGTCGCTCCTCCGGCGATTTAGCGTGATGCCAAGTAGTCCTAAAGTTGCAGGAAATACCAAGCCGTACTTCAGTAAAAGTAAGCGCTGCCGCCGCAAAGCCGAGCCGTGCATAGCATTGCAGTTTGTATGACAGCCCCATCTTAGCGTAAGCGGAACTGAATTCTATTTAGCCAATCCTAATTCCCGGGTAGTTAAATGTACATGTACTAAGTTTTACAAATCGCTAGTGCCTTGAAAATTCGCCAAACGGACACCAAACAGTCACGACGTCTGCCCTCCCCCCGCCACCGCTCCCCGCCACCGCCCCCGGCTCCTCTCCCCCTAGTGTGAAGTATCGCTACCGGCATCGTTTTCGCAGCCCCGTGAAAGTTCTAAAGCCCATGGGGCTTTAGAACTTTAGAAGCCATTTATTAGATAAATATTATAAAGGGGAAAGTTTGTAATAATGGATGGATGGATGGATGGATGGATGGATGGATGGATGGATGTTTGTTACTCTTTCACGTAAAAACTACTGAATGGATTCTAATGAAACTTTACAATAATATAGCTTATACATCAGAATAACACATAGGCTACAATGTATGTGCCCATGGGCTTTAGAACTTTCACGGGGCTGCGAAAACGATGCCGGTAGCGATACTTCACACTAGGGGGAGAGGAGCCGGGGGCGGTGGCGGGGAGCGGTGGCGGGGGGAGGGGGGGGGGGACGTGAGGGCAGACGTCGTGACTGTTTGGTGTCCGTTTGGCGAATTTTCAAGGCACTAGCGATTTGTAAAACTTAGTACATGTACATTTAACTACCCGGGAATTAGGATTGGCTAAATAGAATTCAGTTCCGCTTACGCTAAGATGGGGCTGTCATACAAACTGCAATGCTATGCACGGCTCGGCTTTGCGGCGGCAGCGCTTACTTTTACTGAAGTACGGCTTGGTATTTCCCGCAACTTTAGGACTACTTGGCAAAATCCTTGAGAACCAATTACTCGATTTAGATGCGGATTGTATCTACGTCTAGCCTGATTCTACTCAAAACTTATAGGCTACATAATATAACGTTTCATTACCTGAACGGTAAGTAGAGAGTGTTAAATTCTTATAACTTGCGAACCACTAACCCGATTTATGTGCGTATTTTATCAATGTATAGGATCTCTGGGAGCAGTCAGGTTCGAGATGGGTTACTGTTTTCGATGTTGAGGCTAGCTGTGGGTTGGAGTCCACGCAAAACTTACCTACATTACACGTTACTTACTTACTAGGTAAACAATGTTGCAGTGCAAGTGCAGAAAGGTTCTGGCGGCAAATGCTTTTTTTTTAAATAGCCACCAAATGTCAACGAAGCTCTAAATGGGAATTATTGGATGTTTCTCATTAAATCATGCTATTTCATCTCGAACGATCTTGATTAAATTTGGTAGATGGATACATTGTCATGGACCAGTTTGACCCTATTTTGGATCAGCCATGTGGGCTACTTTTTATCCATGAAATAATTTAGCCGACACTAACCCGAGCGGAGCCGGGTACCGCAGCTAGTCATATTATAAATGCGAAAGTAATTCTGTCTGTCTGTTAGGTTTTAACGCGTAAGCCGCTGAACCAATTTCGATTACTGGAGATAGTCTGGACATAGGCTACCCTCGGTGGCGAAAATTAAACTCGAACTCGCAAATAGGGGATGAAAAATATGTACATCCAAGATTTGAAATTTTTAAGAAATGCATTTACCATTGGCCGAGGCCCAATTTGGCACGACGATTATCGAAATCGCCTCCTAGGCCCTAACGTTTCCCTGCCCCTAAATGGTCACATTTTAATTTAAAAAAAAACCGTTCATAAAACTTCATTCTATGTCCGCAATTTTTTATAAAAGAAATTATTTTTCAGTAAAAAAAAAATTTAAATTAATGTAAAAAAAGACAACTTTTTTCTAATGTTTATCAGCCAATATTTTCCTATCTAGAAGGTATTTAAAAAAAAGATACAGACGTAAATTTCGACAATACATTTAAGAATCCGAAACTTCAAAAACCTTGCAAAACATTAAGAGCATGTAAACAGTTATCGCCCGTAGTACGAACGACTCTCTTAAGAACGGCCCGTAATCTCTGTTCCCCATACAAACGTAGTTTACTAATCATTTCAGAAACGCTGTTTTGATTGATATTTGCTATCTAATATTCGAACATAAATATCTGTGTCTACATGTTTTTGTTTTCCTGAAAAATCTAAAGCAGTTATAACAGGCAAAAGAAAATCTTCATACAAAATTTATTTTCTCTGTCGTGTGACACAGGATACATGTTCCGAAATGAAACACGTGCAGACATAGATATTTGTTTCTTGATATTAAATCCCAAATATCAAGCAAATTGGAACGGTGGTTTTCAGATTATTGGTAAACTACGTTTGTATGGGGAGCGTGATTTTCAGATGCTTACGGGCCCACCTTAAGAGTGGGTACGCCTCCCCTTATAAGCGCGTTACCGTTTCTACCCCTGTCCTTCCATGCTCGCTGCGTAAACGCTACGTAAGGTCACGTGTGATCGGGGCTTCAGAAAACATTCGCAACGTCGTCGTCGGCAACAGTTTCAATGGGCAAATTAATGGACTCCGACCGATGTCACATTTACCTTTGATCATTTGATCGGAATCAATTACAATCAGCCTGCCTTTGAGGCATTTTTACATTAAATAACACAATTACCCTTTCAACAGCGCTTGTCCAATTTCGTGAAGTTTTTGAGAGAAAGCCTCGTTGTTAGTTGCTGTCCAATCTATCTCAATCAATAATGATAAAATCCTACTATTATTATAAACGTGATAGTTTGTATATTTGTTAATCAATCATGCAAAAAAGGCTGAACGGATTTGAATGAAATTTGGCACATATATGGTTTATTACCTACATTCGGATTTTATTATTCGGGAAAAGGGAACTATCAAAAAGTTGGTCCAAAATCAGATTGACACAAGCGGAGCCGGGTATCGCAGCTAGTACATAATATTAGGCACAAAATGAGGCAGATTTTGTCAACTTCGGCGGCCTAGTGGCGCAGCGGTTCGGCGGTCGATAAGCGAGGTCAAGTAACTATGGGCGCGGCCTGTTTCCGGATGGGTGACCGCATTCGACCGTTGAGGCTGGATTTGGTTCGAATTCCACATAAATTATTTGTACCATCTCATTTAATGAAAGATGGCTGTAAAAATATCCGTGTTTTCCACCCAGTTCAATATAGGCAGCTGTGTTCATAAAGGGAAGGTCTTGGCATGACATCTTCAAACCATCAATTTGACGGTGTTTTGGGCAATTGCTAGTGGGTATGGTACCTACTAGCCGGCAATTTAGATCTAAGTATGTATTTCATAATTGTGGACGGAAAAATATATTATGTAAACCCGTGAAGTTTCTTTGCGGGTTCTTCTTTACTGGGTTGATCGAATCCGCGGATCTTTGTGACGTAACTTGGTGTAGTTTGACTACCAAAAAGTTTAAATAAATGAAATGAAATCCAAGTCCAGTTATAAATATATAAAAAACCAGCCAAGTGCGAGTTGGACTCGGACACGAAGGGTTCCGTACCATCGTAAATGATTTAACACAAAAAATCTAATATTTTTTGTTGACTGTATGTTCCTTATAAAATAAAATAAAAAAATCTAAATCGGTCCAGAGGTTTTCGAGTAATCGGTGAACATACATGGAAAAAAAAGATTCCGACGAATTGAGAACCTCCTCCTTTTTTTTGAAGTCGTTTAATAAATAAATACGCATCCAGTCAATGTACATAGCTGTCTTCATATACATATAGAGGATCCGCGGTAATATCATGACAGTAGATGTGGTTTTAGCCATACATACATGTTTTGAGATTACCGTGATTAATACTCATAATAGGGTTTGCAAGCCGTTTCAACAAACCCTATTTACATATTCAATTCTATTAAAAAAGTAGAGCCCTGAATCTAATGGAAATATAAAAAGGCGACCAATGAGAAATAAATGAACCAGTGTGTCAACTTTTTGCATTGTATTAATGCCATCGCTAGATAAAACTACGATCTTTATTACGTAAGCAGCACGACGTGCCCGCATACCCTGTCACGACTATGCATCTGAAGAATAGCGCAGGGAACGTCAGGAGGGCGGTACCTCACCGCCAAAACGGTCCCGGAAGGGAACTACTTTCTCTACAAAAGTTAGCGAGGGTTGCACGGACCGCGTCCTGCCATTTCCGCCACTTCACGGCCGGAATTGACCAGTGGAGCTAATATTGTAATTCACATTCGCCGGTGATTCACAGTCACCTGCCACACTCATACTGGGTGGGGCAAAAGTCATGACGGGGTTTAAAAAATAAAACATGACATGGGCACTGACAGTTTTTTTTATTTATTTATTAATAGGTTCACAAACAGAGTAGAACACAGGATTTAGTATTTCATTTCAGAAATTATAAAATACATTTTGGGAATTCATCATGGATACTTTCAGCGTTATCCATGGCGATCCTTTCGGCGAGCGTTAAATCCCGATATTTTCAACAATTCACTGGCCCTCTCGGTACCTGGATTATTTTCTCACATTTATTTTCTTACAAGAAAAGGTGTACATTAATAAACCCAGGACAATACAGCAGCTGAGGGCGAATATCCGAACTGAAATACGTTTGTTAACTCCTTATGTTCCGAGGAAAGTAATGAGACGTGCTCTCGAAAGAGCCCGTCTTTGTGAGGCTGTAAATGGCGGTATTTTCGAGACGTAATATTTAAAACCTAAATAAAAAATAACTCCATTCGGTTTATTTTATTATCTGATATATATTTTAGAAAAAAGATATAACCAGTTGCAACCCCTTCGTGACTTTTGCCCCAACCTGTACTTTCGTACTAATGGAATGACAGCTAAAAACATGTTGTCTAAAAACACTTTCTTTTTTTAAGGCCGGCCTTCCTGCTTCGTACAAGGGTTTGAAGAAGATCATGCGATTTGAATGTTTACTGCAGCGTTAGTGATTAACTTTTAGCTATGTCGTTTTGTAATTTCGGCGAAACCGTTTTCGATCCCAATCATCGCATAGCTTAGGTTGGTTGGCGTCGACATGTTACATTCTTCTCATAACGAAGCCTGTCTTTTTTTTTAACCAGTGCCATACAGCGCAATAGTCATGCCAGAGAAAAAAACTATGCCGGTCGGCAATCGTTGTAGTTATTCACACTATGTTTACCACCTCCTCCGTGATATTTACTGTCCATTCCACTGTTTAACGATCCTATACGTAAAGGCTGTACAGGAATAAATAAATAAAAAATTAGGAATCACGCCAAATTTAAATGCAAAACTGCTTTATTGCGAGAGCAAAAATATCAATGAGAAACACCCTCTGATACACTTTTTTTTCTTGAAGTATACACACACAACAACACACTAGACAACTTTTATTTGATAGCATTGTTGATGCTGTTTTATACGACTATATATTGATTTTACTCTTTACTCTCTTAAATAATTCTAATTAGAGTGCGATCATACTGCACAAGATTATCAGAGATGATGTCAAGCGAAACGTAACCGATTCACTTTCATCTATGAATTAAACTAGTGTTCGTTCCATGAGTACAAGGGCAGCGCTGCGCTGCTAGTTTATACGCCAACCACGGGCAGCACTTATTGAATTACCCGCTCGCAAAGGGACAATCATATTCCTGCAAATTTCAGCCTATCGCCACCTCGAGATTCCGAAGGTTTTCCCAAATAGATGTTTGAGTCACATTTGGCGACTCGGTTGAAAGCTATTGGATTCTTGTTTCATTCGAATAAAGCAATTCTGGATTGTCCGAAAGCCCCACGCCCCGTTCCATGGATATGTTTACAAAACTTACGATGTTAGTTTATATAAAACTAATTATGTTTCGATAACTTTAGCAAAAGCGAGGTGATTTTTTTAGCTTTATATCGAATTTTTTTTAGAAAGAGCCTCCTACCGTCTCTTTCTTTCTAGGAAAAAAACATATTATGATTACATTTTACCGTGCTCCGCTCGGGTGAATCGAGGGGAGCCGGGACTTTCAGCTAGTGAAATTATGCAAAAGAAACCTTTCCGTAATCTGAAGGAAAGAACTTCACGAAAAACTTTTTCAAAAAAAATATTAACTTTATTTCTTAGGTTTGAACCTTTGTACGCCATAATAAAGTGTACAAGGTCCACAGAACACTATTACTACCCATTCAAGCATTATATAACAGAACTTTCTATCAACAATGGCAATTAGACGCCATTGTCATGTCAAAGTTTCGACAGTGTCTTACATTCCGTGACTGGAGGAATTTAACATCGCAACGAGTAGAGAGGTACCCTCAATGTGGTGATATACATTGTTCTACAACATTACTGCAACCCTGAAAGGTCTGCCTTCAGACGTTTAGGTCAAAGAAGCAGACGGTCAAGTAAGGTCGAGTACTTACGGCTCGTCGATCTTACTCGCCCGTGTAGAAAAGTAATAGAAAAAATATTCCATTCGGAAAGTGTGTGAATGATTCTAGATATTTTGTAGAGTCGGTGCGTTCGATAGGCCCCGATTCCGAAACCGTATTCGAAAATAGAATTAGGAAAAAGAACCTTTAGAGAATCTTTAGCTTGTACCTTGTCTAGAACAATGACCAGACATTCTTTCTTTTTTAAGCCGTTTAACATATTAGGACATAGAGGATGAACGTAGATTATAATAAGTAACTAAAAGTAATAAGTCAGTATTTTTTCCATGGATGGGCCATTCCGTTTGACTCCCGATCGCTGCTTAATGTGTAAGGATAAAATAATTTACTAAAATCACAAAAATATGGTTTCAATAATGAATTTGAAATCCTCACTTCGGTGAATATTGTTTTTTACGAAAATTTGTAATAGATATAGTGTGATAGAGTTCCTAAATACGTATTCCTGCAAAGTGATCTGCATTTTTGTATAATCTTACACCACACCGGGTGACAGGGGTGACGTTTGGTTGCATTTCATACCATGCTAAACTGGCAAACGAGGTGTTATTCTGATAAGTGAACTGAAACTTGCCTGTTGACGGGCGAGTTAATTTAACATGGTAACCCCCTGGTCACATGTAGGGCCAGTTTACATATGTCATTCACCTGGTTACAAAGACATCTGCATGATACCATTTTTATCGATAATGCTAGGTTTCTGCGTGGAATTACTTTTTAATCCTGGTTGTCCGGGGGCAGTGATGCAGGGATTCGAACACAAAACCCCTTTAACGACTAGCCACTACGCCATGGCCCTAACGGACTTCGGGGCCGTTTCATTTATAATGCAGTGAACTGATTGCCTAGGGGGCTCGAAACTTGCGTTGCGTGCGCCCAGAAACGTAATTTATAATGGAATCTCGCTTCCTGTCACTCTGGCATTTCTTTTCTTTGTATTTTTGCAATGGTTACTACGTAACCGTTTTTTCAGTTCATCCGATAACCCCTCCCCCCTCCCCCGTTAAATAACTGTTAAATACTGAAAACTACCATGTTTCTATGGAGGTTAGATTAATGTTATAATCAGCAATAGAGAGTTGGAATAGAAATGCCAGCTTGTATATCATTGAGATATGTTGCTTTTAATCTTTTACTGATCTGTGAGAATACAAAAGTATAGATATCTCCCTATCTATTGCTATAGATCCCACGTGACGTGTCAGGCTATGGTCATGACAGGTGTGATATTAGCCATCCATATCCAATTACATGCAACGTTCCCACGTTCTTACGAATATTATGAACATTATTTTAGACTAAATTAACGAATAACTTTTTATTTAGAGGATATTCAGAAAAGGGTTATTCAACTTTTTTGTTTATGTCAATCCCAATAATCATTTCCCAAATTGTATGTAGTGGCCGTTGCAATCACCCATACATCTAAAGATAATACAGCAAGGCTCGTAGGGGAAAGTCCTGCTGTCAGATTTGATCAAGACACACGTCAATATGCAAGCAAGATACGAGAAAATAACCTCATCAGTTGATACTTACAACATGCAGTTGAATAAAGCTGCGCGAAACTTAGAGCGTCATCTCGAAAAAAAGCAGCCAAGTGCGAATCGGTACCATCGTACAAGATATAACACAAAAAAATCGCGTTTTTTGTACGGAGGCCCCGTACAACATTTTTTTTTACTTTAATTTTTACTATTTTTTTATTGACCTGTTTGTTGTTATAGCTGCAAAATAAATACACACTCAGTGAAAATTTCAGCTACCTACCTATTACGGTTTATAAGATACAGCCCTGTGACAGACGGACGGACGGACCGACAGCGGAGGCTTAGTAATACGGGACGGAGCCCTAAAAATCATCAAATCCTAATGAATCAAAGTGCAAATTCCCGCTGAAAATGTACGGTGAATCAGAAAATGTTTATTCATATCTCACCATAAACCCAATCAGTGCAGGCTTTGCACAGGGCTGACCCCGCCTCAACCAGACACACAAATTGGTAGCTACATGCACTCAGTGATATAGTTAGAGAGTTGGCGAGCACTTGGTAAGTTTGATATCGACAGCGCATGTTTGACATCGAGAGGTATGAAGCTAGGATTAAAACGAATCGATTTCAATCAACAAATGTATGTAAAATCGACCGTGAAGCAAGGACTCATCTAAGACAGAGAGTTGTAAAATGAACTACTTTATGAATATAATGCAAAACTGGACTTGAAACAGCACGATTCGCAGTCATATCGTCTACCAATTCTGCCACACGCTATAAAATCTCGATTTGAATAAAAAGTTATGTTATAGCAGTGATATTTTATAATACCGTGATATACAGCATTCGGTTGAGTGACTTCTTTTTTTAAGGGCCACGTGCACGAAAGGACAAAACATCAAAATCAACGTCAACGTATAATTAAACACGTCACTTTCTATGGACAGTATGGAAGGAACTCCATGCGGTTCACTAAAAGGGACGTGTTTGAAAATTGATAATCGGGTTTGAAAACGCAGCAAAACCCAGCTTTGATTTACTGATATTAAATTATATTAATGATATGAATGAGATTAATCCAAGCATCAAGTAGATATGAAACATTTTCAATTGATTGCGAAAACATTCTCGCCAACTCCCTAAATCGGATAGGGATTTCGCACCGGGACGCTGCATTCGATTATAAGTGGATTTCATTATAAATGCAGATTAATTCATGGTTCGGAACGAATTTTAAACTATAGGTTACTTTACTGGTCCCTGTTTTACCTGAAATCCGATAAGTAACTTTCTGTTTCATGGCATATTTACATGGTGTAACCGAGGGGTAACTATGGGATTTTTGTAGCTGGTGGTGGTGGAAACTGGCGTAGGTGGGAGGATTAAGTCCGTGGTGCGCATTAGATTTCTTGTTTTCCATCTCGAAATTCCATCATGCATTTCTTTACTTTATAACTCTTGATTAGTAAATCACGCCACATTTGCATGTTTTGTATATTAACGACGTATCCGTAAAGAGTCTAGTATTTGGAAGCCCATGAAAGAAGTAATATACTATACCGATATATTCAGCAATCACCTTATTTAACCACCGTCGGCTTTACTGAGGTCACTAAAGTTGCCCATAAACCCGGAAATAGCGGCACCAGTCGGGCAACAGAAACGGGCACGTAGGTAGTCGTATTTTATCCGAAACATTATGCACAGACAGCGTGAAGCCAGATAGCTAGAGAGAGCTATACTTGATGTTAATTCGAGTTTCAGCAACATTTGAAGCACTGTAATCAAATTTTGAAAATAATCTGAAAAAGTTTTGAAGTTGTCACAACCAAAAACTTTTTCAGATTATTTTCAAAATATCATTACAGTGCTTCAAATGTAGATGTCGCTGTAACTCAAATTAACGAGGTAACGGTAATGTCGTATCCATTAAATACATAAAATTATACTTGTTGTGTTTTTATTTTAATGGGAACAAAATATGTTGTCGTTTCAGTTACGAAAGCTGGGGGTCCATTCAGGGCAAGAGTGAGTTCGAATTCGTCACTAAATATCGACTCACTTTTTTAAATAGTCAATGTTCCCACACTTCTTGAACATCATTACAGTTACGTTGGAAGTATAAAAACCGGCCAAGTGCGAGTCGGACTCGCACACGAAGGGTTCCGTACCATCGTAGAAAAAAAAAACAAAAAAATCAGGTTTTTTGTATGGGAGCCCCCATTAATTTTAATTATTTTTTAATCTTACCTATTTGTTGTTATAGCGGCAAAATAAATACACACCCTGTGAAAATTTCATCTGTCTACCTGTTACGGTTACAGAGATACAGCCCTGTGACAGACGGACAGACGGACGGACGGACGGACGGACGGACGGACGGACAGCGGAGGCTTAGTAATAGGGTTCCGTTTTCACCCTTTGGGTACGGAACCCTAAAAACCGTTCCGTTATTTAAATAATAATATATTTCCCAGCTATTTTTAGATTACTCACTCCCGAACTCGAACTCACTCTTACCTGAAGTGAACCAGCGATGCTCACCTTCATATGAACGTAATGTTAAAATCGAGGATGCGAAACCTCTGTCATTAGATTTTTTATTTTATGTCTCCATATCTATAAATGTAACCTGCTTTACAAGACGCAAAAAATCTAGGATAACATTCTATTTTATATTGTGGTTTTGCCGAGGACAATTTTTGCGAAAAAGGCAAAAAAGAGCAGTTATTTTTAAGAATTCAATAAAATTGTTGAGACCAACATTTTATCCGCATAACGTTGTAAAGACTTCAAAAATTTAAGTCCATATAACAATTAGTGGATCTGAAACGCCGCCATGTGTTTTTATTGACATATTTAAAAGACAGTTAGTGAGATTATGCATTAAAATAATATGCCCATTTTCAGTATCTGAAATAAAGGCGGAGGGGGGGGGGGGGGCTAACGAAATATATTTTTATATGTACCTACTGTAAATTTGTCTGTCATCACTCTCTCGTAATAAATAACAAATATGTATTGATTTAACTAATGGAGCAAATCATAATCAAATTTCAATCAAAAGCGTATTGAGGGTGTAATAATAGGGGGATTTATGGTACATGCATGAAAGCTCTTTCTGATGAGTATAAATTAGCCATGCGTGTGGGGGTAATTATCTACTTTAAAACGACGGTTGTGTTGTACGATTTGTTTTTTTTTTACAAGTGATCTACACTTCCAAAATTATACGAGAGGAAAAGTAAAAATCGGAATGGTTATGTTCTGTGAGATATCATGACTTCGTAAATAAAGTTTTCTTTTTACGTTCCATAGAAATTTGAGTACAACTACCAGTTGGTCGGTTTTCTAATATTTTTGTTTCTTATTTTGCAGGTTTTTTTATGTTTGATAATAAGTAAATGTAATATGCTTAACAGTTTTTTCTCATCATACATTCTTGATTGGGTACAAATGCAGACATCCAATAACCTTCAAGGAAAAAAAACCAACATCGGGCTATAACCTCAGACCAGTGAAGTTTCTTTGCGGATTCTTCTTCACTGAGTTAATCGAATTCGTGGATCAATCAAATTTTGACATGATTTAGTGTAGTCTGACTACCAGAAAGTTAAATGAATGAAATTGAAACTAATAACGTAAGCTTCTTTTATTTCGGGTGTCCCACGACACCTAACTTATTATATACTAGCTGCGGTACCCGGCTCCGCTCGGGTTAGTGTCGGCTAAATTATCTCATGGATAAAAAGTAGCCCACATGACTGGTCCAAAATAGGGTCAAACTGGTCCAGGACAATGTATCCATGTACCAAATTTAATCAAGATCGTTCGAGCCGAAATAGCATGATTTAATGAGAAACATCCAATAATTCCCATTTAGAGCTTCGTTGACGTTTGGTGGCTATTTAAAAAAAAAAACATTTGCCGCGAGAACCTTTCTGCACTTTCACTGCTACATTGCTTACCTAGTAAGTAACGTGTAACGTAGGTAAGTTTTGCGTGGACTCCAACCCACAGCCAGCCTCAACATCGAAAACAGTAACCCATCTCGAACCTGAGTGCTCCCAGAGATGCTATACATTGATAAAATACGCATATAAATCAGGTAAGTGGTTCGCATGTTATAAGACTTTAAGACTTACCCTTCTGGTAATGAAGCGTTATATTATGTAATCTATAAGTTTTTAGTAGAATCAGGCTAGACGTAGATACAATGCACATCTAAATCGAGTAATTGGTTCTCAAGGATTTTATTCTGTTGGTCGCTCCTCCGGCGATTTAGCGTGATGCCAAGTAGTCCTAAAGTTGCAGGAAATACCAAGCCGTACTTCAGTAAAAGTAAGCGCTGCCGCCGCAAAGCCGAGCCGTGCATAGCATTGCAGTTTGTATGACAGCCCCATCTTAGCGTAAGCGGAACTGAATTCTATTTAGCCAATCCTAATTCCCGGGTAGTTAAATGTACATGTACTAAGTTTTACAAATCGCTAGTGCCTTGAAAATTCGCCAAACGGACACCAAACAGTCACGACGTCTGCCCTCCCCCCGCCGCCGCTCCCCGCCTCCGCCCCCGGCTCCTCTCCCCCTAGTGTGAAGTAGCGCTACCGGCATCGCTTTCGCAGCCCCGTGAAAGCCCATGGGCACATAAATTGTAGCCTATGTGTTATTCTGATGTATAAGCTATATTATTGTAAAGTTTCATTAGAATCCATTCAGTAGTTTTTACGTGAAAGAGTAACAAACATCCATCCATCCATCCATCCATCCATCCATTATTACAAACTTTCCCCTTTATAATATTTATTATTAGATTAGATTTTTTTTAATGAAATGTATTAATTATATTTTATTTCCATTTCGTCTTGGTGTTCGTTCTCTGTTTTCGGTGGTAATAAATATATAGCATTTTTTTTATTTTTTTTATGCGACCTGACATGGATGGCTAATACCACACAACTACCGTTATGATATTGGCCCAATACATAACATTCCCGAAAGAATTTGGTGCCATGCCAGGACCTTCCCTTTATGAGCACGGCTACATTGAACTGGATGGAAAACACGGACGATTTTTTTCATTGCCGCTTCGACCATCTTTTCATTCAATGCGATGGTACCAACCCGGGCGGGCTTAAACCCTACCACCTAGTAGGGGAAGGGGACCTACAGTTTTACATGGATTCCGAACCATGGAGCAGCTCGCATTCGTGACGAAATGCACTTATCGAACTCGGAATGAGAAATACAGTGGTGCATGTCGGTATTGAACCCAGGTCTCTGGTACGCTAGGCCAGTCCCCGCGCCACTAGGCTACGAGCTGCTCGAGCATAAACAGGAAAGCCATTCTGGACCATGCGTGATAGGGCTAATGACCATTCGCTATGCTGCTGATACGTAGGTCACTACACACATTTTGAGACACAGGAAAAGTAAACAATACATTATGTTGTTAAATAATGTAATTTTTTTAAGTATTCTTTCATTATTCTCTACCCAAATTTCTATCCGCCTGAACCAGCTTTGGACACATTTGTTCCAGGCTTTCTCCGATATGCTAGCAAAACCGAACTATCAAACCACTTCTATCTTTGTTATTTTAACAATGTACGAAATATAATGATCATGCATTATCCAAAATAAGTCTGATATTGGTGTGCGTAAGCGCGAGAAAGTATTAGTAATAATAGATAAACTATTTTTTTTTTTCGAAAATCTGAGGCTCCTGACACTAACTGCTAATACGTCATAAGTCATAGTTTTTTTTTATATTCAGCCTGACATGGATGGCTAATACCACACACCTACCGTTATGATATTAGCCCAATACACCACATTCCCGAAGGAATCTGGTGCCATGCCAGGACCTTCCCTTTATGAGCACGGCTACATTGAACTGGATGGAAAACACGGACAATTTTTCATTGCACCTTCGACCATCTTTTCATCCAATGCGATGGTACCAACTCGGGCGGGCTTAAACCCTACCACCTAGTAGGGGAAGGAGACCTACAGTTTTACATGGATTCCGAGCATTCGGGACGAAACGCACTTATCGAATTCAAAAAGAGAAAGAAAGTGGTGCATGTCGGGGCGAGGAATTGAACCCAGACCTCTGGCACGCTAGGCCAGTCCCCGCGCCACTAGGCTATTAGCCGCTCAGTAGATCATAGCACGCAAGTGTTCTCGTTTGAGCTACATCGTGAAGGCGGGAAGTGATGGCACAATAATTCCAATAAATGTAATGTTTTGTTTTTTCTGTAACGGTCATTTTACGTTCGACATTTGATATAGACGCGTACCATTTTTAAATTTCGAGCATTTCAAAATTGATATCGCGGACCCGCGTAGCAACGGTAAGGTACGACGCCTCTGACGCAAACTTGTACCACTTTGCAAATTGTGCACAACATGAAATTCCTATTGAGATAAGATAGTCATTTATCTTGATATCAGTGATTTGTTTACAAAAGTTGTGTGTAAAGTTGCCAAAACCGTGCGATGATGAAGGGATAGATTAACAAAAAAATAAATAACCAGATTCCTGCGTGGATTTCGTAAAACGAAGAAAAGAAAATCTATTATAGGGAAAAACTTCTTCGGAACATGTGGGCGAAATTGACAACAAAACGGATCAATCGTTTCGATCCGGATTTAATCTAAGGTTAGTTGGCAGAAAACAAAAATATTATTGTGAGCCATGACGTAAAAATAACCGGTTATATATATTCATGTAGTAATATTGAAAGGGAAGGAATAGCTAAGTCCCCTATGCTCCCAGTTTGATGTCAATATGCAGAAAGGGTATCGAACAAAGATATTTCGTAGCAGGTATCCAATATCTTTGGCATCGAATTTGTCTCCTTTTTCGGTGTAACGACATGAACATGAACATCATTGTAATAACAAAGTAATAGATCGAAATCCTGCAAGATTTTCGGGCAAAAAGAAAAAAATAACGGTAAAAGGCAACATTTGAATTGTAAATCCCGGATGTGGCAGAAACCGAGGCGAGATTCATATCGCAAATCAATCGATTAGAGAAAACAGAATCAGGTTGTTACGGGCCAGAAACTTCGGATTTTCTCTCCATACATTAGGAAAGATTTCTATTTATCTTGTTTGTAACCGACAGGCACCAATATAAACAAGACGCGATCTATTCGTGTGGTAAAGTTGTATGCGAGCTGCTCCATGGTTCGGAACCGATGTAAAACTGTAGGTCCCCTTCCCCTACTAGGTGGTAGTCCCTACCAACCCTCAAGTCCCAACCCTACCGGGTTGATACCACCATCAAATTTTCACAGAGTGTGTATTTATTTTGCCGCTATAACAACAAATACGTAAAATAGAAAAATAATAAAAATTTAAGGGGGCCCCATACAATAACTTGTTTTTAGGGTTCCGTACCCAAAGGGTGAAAACGGAACCCTATTACTAAGCCTCCGCTGTCCGTCCGTCCGTCCGTCCGTCCGTCCGTCCGTCCGTCCGTCTGTCCGTCTGTCACAGGGCTGTATCTCAGTAACCGTAACAGATAGAGAGCTGAAATTTTCCCAGAGTGTGTATTTATTTTGCCGCTATAACAACAAATAGGTAAGATTAAAAAATAATTAAAATTAAAGGGGGCCACCATACAAAAACCAGATTTTTTTTGGTACGATGGTACGGAACCCTTCGTGTGCGACTCCGACTTGCACTTGGCCGGTTTTTGTGGTAAATCTTGTACGATGGTACGGAACCCTTCGTGTGCGAGTCCGACTCGCACTTGGCCGGTTTTTTTAATACGTTTCTACAGATATGATATTTATAAGGATTTGTTTTTTTTTTTCAGGGACCAGACTTAAATCGCGGCAATAACTTGAACGTGATATAAGAGTCTGTATAGATTTCTTGATAACAATAAACATGGATGGCTAACACCATACCTTTGCCAATTGGGGAGCAGAATATTAATTGAGGTTGCCCCCAAAAGATAAAGCGCTCGTCCTTATGAATCAAATCCAGTACGCGTGGGACTGAAATTGCCATTGGCCAGTGCGTAAGATTTCTCGGTGTCACTAATGACCGAAGGCTGACATGGAAATCCACGTTGAATATCAAATGGTGGTATTTGATGTTTCCATTTTGTAATTTGTACCGTTTTTAGGGTTCCGTTCCCCCAGCGGAACCCTATTACTAACACTCCGATGTCCGTCCGTCCATCCGTCCGTCCGTCCGTCCGTCCGTCCGTCTGTCACAGGGCTGTGTAGCTCATGAACCGTGATAGGTGGGCAGCTGAAATTTTCACAGAGTGTGTATTTACGCGTATTTCGCCGCTATGACAACAAATAGGTAATATTTAAAAATAATAAAAATGAAAAGGGGCCCCTTACACAAAAAAACTTATTTTTGTATGTTAAATTTTGTACGGCGGTACGGAACCCTTCGTGTGCGAGTCCGACAAGCACTTGGCTGGTTTTTTTAAATAATGTATCTTATTCGTTGTGACTCAAGTTCGGAGCCCTCCAATCTTATCGATTTGTCGTGACTAATGTGACTAGTAACGTAACGATTCACATCTATTGCCACTCGTCCTTGAGGTTATGATTCATATATTAAGTATTTCTACATATGTAAATAATACGTGAACATTATACTTCTATTTACATTTTCATTACCATTTATTTAAACTTCTCATAGTCAAACTACGATAAGTTACGTGCCAAACGGATAGATCAACCGCCGCAAAGACACTTTAAGCCCCGATTGCACGAAGAGACCGTTGAGATAATCAATGTTCAAACACGTCACTTTTAGTGAAACGCATGGGGATCCTTCCGTACTGGCTATGCAAAGTGACGTGTTTAAACATACGTTGACGTTGATTTAGATTTTTTGTACTTTCGTGCACTCGGCCCTAAGTTGTGATGTTTTAACCCATCGCACCGTATTCTCGAAGGAAGATAACTTATACAATTGTTCAATGTGCAGACTGAATTGGGTCTGTGTGTCTGTTTTTTTTATATAATTCAACATGGGTGGCTAATACCATGATAATAGCCCAACACAACGCATTCGCGAAAGAACTACGTGCCATGCCAGTAACTTATCTTTACGAGCACGGCTACATTGAACAAGCCTTATTCTGCTAATTGATAACTGGGCGCGTTATGGTTGTGTCTTCTCAAAACCGCATGTTTCGCGCGAGATGGTATTCTACTAGCGCAGTTTGCAAAACGCATGCGTTGTGTTTGTGTTTTGTTCGCAAACTCATAACGCGCGCTCCATGTTCTCGTGAGCCGTGTGTTTTGCCGAAAACTTGCGGTTTTAAGAATTGTATTTGTCAAATTCGGAGCATCGCATCGCCGAACTTCGAATATCACTTTTCTACATTACGTTGGCATATCGCTGTCTCTTTCTTTTCATATGTCATATTTGAGTGAGAAAATAACTGTCAAAATCGTGACAGGTTATTTTACCCTGTAGGCGGCGCGCAAGACAAACCACTCCATAGACAATAACAAAACGCGTGTGTGAATTAGCTGAATACCGATTTTTGGAAACCGCACTCGAAACTTAGCGTGTTATGTTTTGCCGGAAACATCACTAATACGGAATGGTTTGAAATTTGACAAATAGCAGAATCGGGCTTCGCTGGAAAACGCGGACGATGTTTCATTGCCGTTTCGACTTTGTTTTCATACAATGCGATAGTACCAACCCGGGCGAGCTTAACCCCACCACCTAGCAGTGGACCTACTGTTTGACATGGGAACCGAACCACGAATCCCTTAGTCACCTATTATGACAAACACGGGAATAAACGCAGTTGGCCCAATGGTATTCTTTTTACGTGCCGTACGTATTTCAGTAATGCATTACTAGTTCCAGATACTGACCAGACTAGTTCCTATATAATACCTGGATAAATTTTATAAAAACATTCCCGAATCCCGTTGTTGACTTTACGAACGCGCAACTTCTCTCATTTTTCCCGCCACCTGCGAAATGTGTATTTACCGTGGCGGATTAGTCGCTAAGTTTTTCAGTGTATGTACGCTCGCGCGTAAACATGGCAAATTTGATTTCCTCTAGCGTGGCAACAATACAACGTGAACGCGAGTTGGATTTGTCTTGCGAGCGAGGGCTGGCGGGCGCGCCATCCGAATTCTGATTCCTTGTCACGCTGTCTAAGGTAACTTCTTAAGAGGACAATTAGGTTCAAGTTCCATATAATGACTCGCGACGGTTTCCTCAGTCAAATAAGTAATATTTATCTGAGGAAGGTCTGTACGTTTTTGTTTTCTTTGATAACTTAACTTGTATCCATGATACACGCAATTTTGTATTTGTATAATTTTTTTAGAGGCGTATATCACGATAAAAATACGTAGAGTCGTACCTCTTAGTTGATTTATTTAATGTGCTAAATTTTAGAAAAAAAAACATTTCTTAATTGACTGATAAAACAGACCCGAACCATTGTGCCACTTGATCACCTCATTATCATTTTAAGGTGAAATCGTAATCGCGATTTTTATCTTAGAAACCAAATACTATATTACAATGTCAATGGTCATCAGACATCTAGTTCGATCAAATAAAGCTGTTTTGTGTATAATTTTGGATCTCTAACAAGAAATATGCGCATGATCTTCTTTCTACGTTTGTATGGGGAGTTGAGCGGGAATTGTTTATTTAACATACTTACGTTTCTGAGCGAAACACGAAAAAAAATTTTTTTTGTTCACTAACGCGATTAGAGTCCTGATTTTGACTTCAAAATGGACCTGATCTTATGATCAAACGTGAAGAATTCGAATCGCTGTGAAAAAATAAAAAGAATAGCTTTCTACTACGCTGCTTGTTTGATCTGGCGCTGGATGTGGGAGTTAAAGTTTCTGCGAACTTGATCATTCGTGCCCAGTCGGGAGTAATTTTAATGGCAAATGTTTATTCTGCGCAACGAGATTCTGAACCCTTTGATTTGGCGATATGCTCTTCTAGGAACTAGCCCGTTTGGCTAGAGGAAGCCAGGTTGAAATATTGTTGCTTAAAATTTAAGCCGCTAAATGCTAGTCAGAAGAGATCCGAACTAAAAAAAATAGTTTTTTCTCATTTCTTTAAGAGCTGGTAACTCTTTCCTGGATTATTAACATTCCTAAATTACTTCTGACAAAATAGTTACCATCTAACCTAACATAATATCGCTTTTAGGGATTTTATGATATACCAATAATTAGAATTAAATGTAACGTAACCAGACTATACATGACCTAACCTAACCCTAAAAGAAATGAATACCTATTAGGGAGAACCTAGAGTTTGACGAGTAATGAATTTCGGTTCGTAACTTTCAAATTCAAATTATTTATTTTGTTTCATAAATCAAGTAGGTGGTACAGTTATATAATCCAAGAATAAATCAGGTTTTTTGAAACGTGCCATTGATGGTACTAATAGTTCCTACACCTGTAAAAGAATACAATTCTGCACAACAGGGTGTAGGTTCCGTTGGACTTAGTTAGCAGACGGGTAATTTTTCCATATCCATATCCGACAATGTGGTAATTTTTCCATATCCGGTTATTAGGACATACCCATAACCTAACCCTAACTAACCTAACCTAGGATTTGACGAGGATATATTGTTTTCCTGAAACCTTAATTGATGTAATTTTCCTATCCGCCTTTATGTCGCCAGAAGAAGTATTGAGGAAAAACAATCAAAGTATAACTGACTAGCTGCGGTACCCGGCTCCGCTCGGGTTAGTATCGGCTAAATTATTTCATGGATAAAAAGTAGCCCACATGACTGATCCAAAACAGGGTCAAACTGGTCCAGGACAATGTATCCGTGTGCCAAATTTAATAAAGATCGTTCGAGCCGAAATAACATCCAATAATTCCAATTTAGAGTTTCATTGACATTTGGTGGCTATTTAAAAAAAAAATCATTTGCCGCCAGAACCTTTCTGCACCTAGTAAGTAAGTAAAGTTTAAAACGTAGGTAAGTTTTGCGTCCACTCCAACCCACAGCCCGCCTCAAAATCGAAAACAGTAACCCATCTCGAACCTGACTGCTTCCAGAGATGCTATACATTCATAAAATACGCACATAAATCGGGTAAGTGGTTCACAAGCTATAAGAATTTAACACTCACTACTCACCCTTCTGGTAATGAAGCGTTATATTATGAAGCCTATAAGTTTTGAGTAGAATCAGGCCAGACGTAGATACAATCCGCATCTAAATCGAGTAACTGGTTCTCAAGGATTTTATTCTATTGGTCGCACTTCTGGCCTAAAGTTGCGGGAAATATCAAGCCGTACTTCGGTACAATTAGTAAAAGTAATTGCCGCCGCCGCTCCCCCCCCCCCTCCAGCCGCCGCCCTCCCTCCGAGCCGTGCAGAGCATTGCAGTTTGTATGACAACCACATCTTAGCGTAAGCGGAACTGAATTATATTTATCCTATTCTAATTCCCGGTGTATTAATTCACGTAATGTACGTGTACTAAGTTTCATCTCATTCGGATAATTGGTTTAAGAGTTATGGAGGAACATACATACATACATACAGAAATGATTTCTAAAAATCGTTAATTTAGTTTAAGTATCATAAATAAAGTCTGCAAACGTAATATCTTATAAAACAAAGCAACTTACTCCATGAACAACCCTTGCAGATTTATTATTAGTATAGATTTTACATTATTATTGCTGTTATGTTATTCACATTAATATAAATGAATCAAAACAACCAAAAAAGGACCAATGACTTACCTACCTACAGCCTATAATAATTAAAACAAAAACGAAGTAATGCTTAATGATGAACAGGTAAGTAACCTATCTATATAATAAAAATAAAAATGAAGTATCTTTTTGTACGTGTAACTCCTAACCAAAACAAAACCTGCCAATAACTAACCTTGGGCATAATAAAGTACAACACGTTTTAAACAAATCGCTAGTGCCTTGAAAAGTCGCCAAACGGACACAACTGTCAGTGACGTCTGCCCTCACGCGTGTGCCTGCCCGTGTTCGGGTAGCGCACTCAGCGATGAGCAACTTCTTCCCCCACCTCACCCGCCCCCGTCGCACCGCCCGCCCCGTCCCCGCCGCCGCTCCCGCCGCCGCCCCCGACCCGCTCCCCTTAGTGTGAAGTAGCGCTACCGGCATCGTTTTCCGTGAAAGTTCGAAAGCCCATGGGCACAATCTAATAAATATTATAAAGAGGAAAGTTTGTAATAATGGATGGATGGATGGATGGATGGATGGATGGATGTTTCTTACTCTTTCACGTAAAAACTCCTGAATGGATTCTAATGAAACTTTACAATAATATAGCTTATACATCAGAATAACACATAGGCTACAATTTATGTGCCCATGGGCTTTAGAACTTTCACGGGGCTGCGAAAACGATGCCGGTAGCGATACTTCACACTAGGGGGAGAGGAGCCGGGGGCGGTGGCGGGGAGCGGCGGCGGGGGGAGGGCAGACGTCGTGACTGTTTGGTGTCCGTTTGGCGAATTTTCAAGGCACTAGCGATTTGTAAAACTTAGTACATGTACATTTAACTACCCGGGAATTAGGATTGGCTAAATAGAATTCAGTTCCGCTTACGCTAAGATGGGGCTGTCATACAAACTGCAATGCTATGCACGGCTCGGCTTTGCGGCGGCAGCGCTTACTTTTACTGAAGTACGGCTTGGTATTTCCTGCAACTTTAGGACTATGTACTTGGCATCACGCTAAATCGCCGGAGGAGCGACCAACAGAATAAAATCCTTGAGAACCAATTACTCGATTTAGATGTGCATTGTATCTACGTCTAGCCTGATTCTACTAAAAACTTATAGATTACATAATATAACGCTTCATTACCAGAAGGGTAAGTAGTGAGTCTTAAAGTCTTATAACATGCGAACCACTTACCTGATTTAATAAATCAATGTTTAGCATCTCTGGGAGCAGTCAGGTTCGAGATGGGTTACTGTTTTCGATGTTGAGGCTGGCTGTGGGTTGAGAGTCCACGCAAAACTTACCTACGTTACACGTTACTTCCTAGGTAAGCAATGTAGCAGTGAAAGTGCAGAAAGGTTCTCGCGGCAAATGTTTTTTTTTTAAATAGCCACCAAACGTCAACGAAGCTCCAAATGGGAATTATTGGATGTTTCTCATTAAATCATGCTATTTCGGCTCGAACGATCTTGATTAAATTTGGTACATGGATACATTGTCCTGGACCAGTTTGACCCTATTTTGGACCAGTCACGTGGGCTACTTTTTATCCATGAGATAATTTAGCCGACACTAACCCGAGCGGAGCCGGGTACCGCAGCTAGTATCTTTATAAATTGTAGCCTATGTGTTATTCTGATGTATAAGCTATATTATTGTAAAGTTTTATTAAAATCGATTCAGTAGTTTTTACGTGAAAGAGTAACAAACATCCATCCATTATTACAAACTTTCCCATTTATAATATTAGTAGGATAACCAACTAAATTATCCTGTGCATGTATTGCATGATAATTTAGTTGGTTTAAATATTTTTAATATCCTCAATCGGCAAAACGAATCAGATAGGTTCGTTCCGTAGGAATGGACCGCGTTTTCGTTTCCAGTTTTAACACCACTCTTTTGTGCTGGAAGCCTCTGTTGTCGATCGCGTGACAGTAAAAGTTTATAGAGGTCGTGAAAATCGCGCTCAGTCCTGCATTCGATTTGGATTTGCTCGAATTTTGATGAAATCTTGTGGAATGTTTAATAAACAAAAGTAGGCCATGTAAATGTGGAACATTAAGTATCTGCGCCGACATCAAAGCGACATTCAGCGTGGAGAGGCCAGATTTAGAGACGTATGTATACCAGCAAATAACTAGGGCTGTTGCGGCAGGCAGAATCCTGAATTTCCTGAAATCCAGAATTTGACTGAGGGAAAAGGGAAGAAAATTAAGGCTCTTGCCTGAAGACAAAAACTCAGGCAAATAAAATACATACTACCGTCTTTAGGCGAAGACTTTTAAGCTCGTGGGACGTAAAGGTCATGCGATAATTTATAAGTTCGTGGGCAGGCTTTGCTTTGTAATTACCAAAAAAGGCTCAGGGGGCAGCAATTCCATCTCAAAATGGAGGAAATTGCTTTGAAATTGGTCAAAATAAAGTGCTTAAAAAATGACATGTTTGCAGTTCAGTCCGCGCTCAGAAAATGTAAGCCTCCGCGGAGGTTTCATGTGGACGTGAGATTCTAGTCAGCTGCCGGAACCTGTACAAGTGTGAGGTACTCACGCTGCGTGCCCTGCTTGCCGTTGTACTCGACCAGGAGTCGCGCCAGCGCGCGGTGGTGGAACAGCACGGCGACGTCCAGCGGGGAGAGGCCGTCCGAATTGAGGCTGTGGGGGTTAAGCATGAGTTAGATTTTAGCTTCACCAGACAAAAACACATACCAAATTCAGAGGAAATTTATGATTCCTGAGGCACATAAACATATACCGGAAACACAACCCTAAATTAACTTAGCCAGTGTGGCTAAGTTAATTTAGTTAGTAATAATATAATATAATAATAGTAAAATAGTTAAGTAATATTCGCTATTGGCTGACTATCAATCAGAAAAGAGAAACTAAGTCTGCTCCCTACCCTATAGTATGGTCTACGGGCTAGTTTAGGGAGCCGGGTATATACATGGGTTTATATCTCGTATTGTGTACAAAATTATCATCTTTATTTTATGGTTTAATTTTTTTTTCGTCATTAAAACAAAGTTAAGTTTTTTTTTTATTTCAAGCTAACGTACCTGTTAACGTCGACATCCGTAGACTCCAGGATGGTTCGTGCTTTGTCCAGGTGGCCATGTTCTACAGCCGCAAACAGAGCTGCAACAAAACGATAAACCTTTATTACCATCAATAAACTCTGGATGAGGGCGTTACTTTTTCATTTCGCATCGATAATGAGAAAAAAGGTCTCGATGACGCTTGAAAAGGGCTCCTGAAGCACGAATTTTTGTTTATCACCATCGCAATTCCGTTTCACCACGATATTAAATCGAATCTATACAATTTTGACCCCTTAAGCATACAAATAATACAAACAAAAGCAAGAAAAAATAATAAAATAAATAAATAAAAACAAAAGTAAAAGTTACCCTGCAAGTGTATATTGGTCTGCGCAATTTTGTCCTGATGCGCTTGCGCATCGCGACTCTGCTTCTTTGTCATCCTATCGGGCGCGGGGTGGAGGTGCGGCAGCGGGGCGCAGCTGAGCGAGGGCAGCTCCCCCCCGCACCCCTCCGCCAGCGCCCCGTACTGCAGCTCTGGAGTGTGCGAGTTCGAGCGAGAGCGGCGTCGGTCGACGTGGGCCGTGCGGGACACATGGGAAAACGAAAAGTAACGGAACGAATAAAAATTAAACATAACGTGTCAATCAAACAAAAACACCCAGCTTTATAGAGATGTGGAGCGTAAATGTAATAACACAGGAAGCCACGAAGTAAGGAAAAAATGGGTAACTATGGCGTGGCTTATCGACAGGACGTAATTAGTAGATATATACTAAAACGTGAACCTGCACTATGTTAAGAATACGGCACTGTGTTATGCATCAAGTATGTGTAACCTTGCTGCAAAAGATGTGGTGTACTTCTGAAGAAAGGCAGGCAGTGATTTTTTATTTTGATTCAAGCCTTAAATTAATTACGGATTAATACTGTACTAATACTAGAATCTGCAAACATAATAAAGCCGAACATCGAACCTCCTGTTTTTGTAAAGTCGGTTAAAAATTATTCAACCATATGACCCTGGATAATATTCATAAGGTTTGTTTGTGCACACAGCCACAAATGCAATATTATTTCTTAATGGTATCACTAAATTTCACATGGCAATGGGGGTAGAAAGAAAATTATTCAAATATTTTTAATACAAGAGAGAAATTCCAATCCTACCTACCTACTCCCAAAACTGTTACTTTTCGAACCAACCTCGGTGCAGCAACATCAAATTCAACATAAAAGTGGTTTATTGTTGCAATCAAGAAGAATTATACAAGCATTCAATCATCAAAGATCAAGAGAGTAGCTGCAGTGCCATTCAGTGCTCAGTGCTCCACTTTTCAAGCAAGGGTCGACCCTGGACCTGTGCACAAGGTTTGTCAAGGAAAACCAGAATCAAGAAGCCGACAGGAGAACCAGCACCTGGATTATTTGGAGGTACCGATTCAAGAAATTGTATACAGTCCACTCCCTTTTCTAAACCTCCAAACGAAACATTTTGGTTCCTCGAGCCGCATTTTTCCTACCTGTCGTAATTTTTTCTAGTTTTTCTCTTGGGTTTTGACAATAATGGTATTTTTCATGGTGTAATACATACAATTTTCATTATCAGTTATTTTATATCTTCTCATAACGTAAATTAAAAGGTCATCTAAGGTTATTCATTGCATTCGATTTTACATATTCTGTGGTGTCAGTTAAAAAAGACAGCAGTGACAGTTATTTGAATTTGACATAAGTCAAGTTGGTAAACAAACAAGAGATTCGTTTCAGTTTTCGTGTAGTGTTTTGTAAGTTTAGTGATACAAAATGAGTACTTTAATAGAATACAAACTCGCGAAGAAAAATTTGAATGCATTATACAATGTGGCGGTCCAAGCCAACCTCAAAGACAGTGGTCAAGAAATTCGAAATTTATTTCGAGTTCGGTATAGTGACATCGAAGCTTTCAAGACGGATTTCAATAAGGCGCATGTTTACATTGAATCAAAAGCTGGAAAAGACTTCGATCTTGACCAGCATAACGAGGATTATGAACAGTTTATGAACAAATTTTATTCCATAAAGGTATGTTATGAGGATTGTTTTGGTAATGTGAGTGATGGCCCAAATGTAGGCAAAGTGCAACATAGCAGTAATTCGAACTGCTTGCAGCTTCCAAAGCTCAAGCTGCCAATGTTTAATGGAGATATTACACAGTGGTTAAACTTCAAGTCGATTTATTGTGGCTTGATACATGACAATGAATCGCTCAGTCCGGTTCAAAAGATGCACTACCTCGTAAGCAGCTTAGGCAGTGACGCAGCAAACCTAATAAGGCATTTACAAATCAGTGATAAAAACTATCGGGTAGCGTACGATTTACTCATAAAACGGTTCGACAACAAGCGTCTTATAGCCGACACGCATTTGGATGTAGTGTTGTGTTTACCTAACATCCAAGCAAAGGTAAACAATAATCTGCGCACATTTGTAGATATTCTCAAGGAAAATCTGAGGGCACTAGAGGCACTCGACATGCCCGTCCAAGAGTGGAGTTTTATTTTACTTCATATACTTCTTAAAAAGATGGATATTCAGCTGCGGAATGCGTTTGAGCTTCAGGTCAGTGACTCTGAAATACCTAATATCAATGAATTAATGGATTTTTTGGAAAGTCGTTGCAAGGCAATGGAGTGCTCGATGGTTCAGGTTTTGCCAAGCAAATCCAAGGTAGATGACACTCGTTCTAAACCTCCAAGATCAAGCTACGTATCTAGTATAGCGGAGGTATGTGTGTGCTGTAATAGGGATGCGCACCCGTTGCATTCTTGTCAAAGGTTTTTAGCGATGACTCCCGATGCACGTAAAGGAGTCGTACAACAACAACGATTGTGTTTCAATTGTCTCAAGCCTCACTCATACAAACAGTGCAAATCAAATAATGTTTGTAAACATTGCAAAGGGTTTCACAATACTCTTATACACATTCAAAAGAGTTTTGTTCAGAATCAACAGAAAGGTCAATCTTTGACATCGCCCAGGTTTGAGTCCGGGGGTTCAGGTTCGGAAGTCAATAAAGGACGAAATGGCGATGGTATGGCTGAGGTGTCGGCAAACAGCTCCACCTTCCAGCCTGATAAAAAATCAAATCAAAGTTATACAACGGTCATGCTAGCAACAGCGATCATTCACGTATTGGATGGCAAGGATAAATGGCGTGAAGTTCGTGCATTAATCGATATTGGTTCTCAATACAGTTTCATGACTCCATCATGTGCCAAGCGATTAGGGTTAAAGGTCATGGATGAATCATTTCCGGTTACACCATTCGGTGTTTACCCAAAGAAATATGTTAATGGAAGTGTCGCGTGTCAATTCAAATCACGATTCAATATGGCACCAACATTTAGTGGAAAGGTTTTTCTCATGGAAAGGCTTACAACAGATCTGCCTTCTGTACATCTGCCAGAAGATATGATTACTCAATACAAACGGTTCGATCTTGCAGATCCGACGTTTTACCAAAGGAATAAAATAGATTTCGTGCTAGGGGCTGACTTTCATGAGGATATACACCTCAAGTCGGACTTAGTCAAGGTTCACCCGAGCATGCCTTCGGCACTCAACACGAAGTTAGGGTGGATAATTTTTGGATGGCTTACGGTAGATTTGGATATGGGTTTCGATGACATGGCTTCTTCAAACGTAACATGCTTTCATGCATTGTGTGACGCTGACATCAATAAGTCAATCTCCAAATTTTGGGAGGTTGAGGAGCCACCAGTTTTCAAGAAGGGATTGAGTCCTGAAGATGCTCAAGCCGAGGAGCATTTTCAGACGACTCACAGAAGGGACGTAACTGGACGATTTGAGGTCCAGTTACCATTCAAACAGGATTCTCCCGATTTAGGGAATACAAAGGACCAAGCTCTCAAGAGGTTCCATGCACTCGAGAGACGCTTAAATAGGGATCCTGCATACAAAGAAATGTATACCGCATTTCTACAGGATTACGAAAATTCAGGACATATGTCATTGGTTTCTGATTCAGAGCAAAACAAGGGTTTTTACATAATTCCGCACCACGGTGTTTTGAAGGCGAGCAGCAGTACAACAAAATTAAGGGTGGTTTTTGACGCAAGCATGCGTTCAAGTAATGGGGTCTCGCTCAATGATGTTTTGCTCCCAGGACCCAAACTACAACATGATATATCGGACATAATTCTAAACTTTCGCACTCATGAGGTGGTTTTTTCAACGGATATCAAACAAATGTATCGACAGATCAAGGTACAGTTATGTCACCATCCGTACCAACGGATTTTATGGAGGGATAATCCAGAGGCAGAAGTGAAAGAATATAATTTGAACACAGTAACTTATGGTGTTAGTTCTGCCCCATTTCTCGCTATACGTTGCCTGCGGGAACTGGCTCTCCGCAATCAGGAAACGTTTCCAAGGGCGAGTAGAGTTCTTCTCAACGACACTTTTGTCGATGATGTGGTGACAGGTGCCCAGTCTCTACAAGATGCTCTACATTTAAAAGAGGAACTCGTGTCTCTACTCGCCTCTGGAGGGTTTGAGTTGCGCAAGTGGTGCAGTAACTCCAAGGATTTTCTTTCAGGCATTCCACATGAGCATTGTGAAGTTCCGTTAGACTTCAACGTGGAAGGAGATTTTAAGATCAAGGTCTTAGGATTGAAGTGGAGCTCGGAACAGGATTGCTTTACTTATGAAGCACAGATAGATGACAAACTCTATACCAAACGTGCTCTACTGTCTAACATTGCACGCTTGTTCGATCCATGTGGCTGGCTTAGTCCAGTCATATTCAAGGCCAAGGCTTTAATGCAGGAGCTATGGCTGCTTCAGCTCGATTGGGATGAGCTACCTCCACAGGATTTTGTAAAAAAATGGAAAGGGTTCATACAGGGATTTGAGGATCTGAAAAAGGTACGAATACCTCGTCATGTCTTCCCAAATGATGCTCTAGGTTTTCAACTTCATGGATTTAGTGACGCCTCTGAAAAGGGTTATTCAGCAGTGGTCTACATTCGCGTCAAAGATTCACATGGAGTCAATAAGGTATTTCTTTTCATCGCTAAGTCAAAGGTCGCTCCGTTAAAGCAGCGATTAACAATACCTCGAATGGAGTTGAATGGTGCTGTACTGGCAGCAAAACTCATAAAATATGTTATGGGTTTGTTAACTCACATAGAGTTTAATCTGGTCAACCTATGGTGTGACTCTAGCATTGTTTTATCATGGCTACATAATCCAGTTCATTCGCTTAAAATGTATGAAGGCAATAGGGTGTCACAAATCCATGAAATGGTAGAGCCTTCAGTGTGGAGATATGTGCCATCCTCGTTGAACCCAGCAGATGTATCATCACGTGGGCTAAATCCGGATGAGTTGGTAAATAATAATTTGTGGTGGGGACCTGAGTGGTTGTGTGGGGACTCTACATCATGGCCTGTATCGAAGCAAGGGAAGCAAGCGGATAACATGGATAAAACGGATATCCTTTCCGACCCAGTGTGCTCTAGTGTCTTGGTGCAGGATAGAGAGGATCTAGAGTTCCGTTTTAGCTCGCTAAAACGACTGCTTCGTATTTCAGCATTATGTCTACGTTTTGGGAGAAATTGCACACTCAAGGCTCAGGGCAGGATTTATGGTCATATCACACACGATGAACTAGACAAGGTTTTATTGATCTGGGTAAGATTGGTGCAGTCAGTGGTGTTTTCAAAAGAGCTTGCACTTGTAAAACAGGGAAAGGGTTTTCAAACAGATCTCAAGCGTCTTGCTCCTTTTGTAGATTCATCGGGGATCCTACGCGTTGGTGGGCGGCTTCAAAATGCTGACCTGCCTTACGACTCTAGGCATCCCATTTTGTTGCCTCGCAATCATCATTTCACCAATCTTCTTATCGATCACTATCATGTAGAGCATTTACATGCTGGTCCGAATCTGCTGCTCTCTATCTTGAGGCAGCGATTCTGGGTATTGTCTGGCAGACAAGCAGTTCGTCTAAGGGTTTTCAAGTGTCATCGATGTTTTCGGTGCAAACCAACATCGACAGACCAGTTTATGGGTAACTTACCAGCTGAACGCGTGACGTCCAACTCAGCTTTCCTATCAGCTTCGGTAGACTTTGCAGGCCCCTTCTTTGTGAAGGAGAGCAACTTAAGAAAAGCTAGAGTCAACAAGGGATATCTAGCTATCTTTGTCTGCATGGCAACAAAGGCAGTTCACTTGGAGCTCGTATCAGATCTCTCTAGTGAGGGTTTCATAGCAGCTCTACATCGGATGACGTCACGCCGAGGTTTATGTAGAGACATTTTTTCCGATAATGGAACAAATTTTAGGGGTGCACATAACACCCTGAACGAGGTTTATCAATATTTGTCAAAGAATGTTGACAAACTTAATGCAGACTTGAGTGAACTCAAGTTGCAATGGCATTTTAGTCCTGCATCTGCACCACATTTCAACGGTATAGCTGAGTCGGCAGTCAAATCTGCAAAATATCACGTGGTCAGAGTAGTAGGCGAACAACGGTTAACATTCGAGGAGCTCTCTACACTTTTTTGTAGAGTAGAGGCCATACTGAATTCGCGACCATTGTGTCCCATGTCGACAGATCCGAATGACCTACTCTCGCTGACGCCGGGTCACTTCCTAATCGGTCGCCCATTGGTAGCTATTCCAGAACGAGATGTCAGCCACATTTCTACCAATCGGCTTTCAAGATGGCATTTATTGCAAAAAATGTCGCAAGGGTTTTGGAAAGAATGGTCCAATGAGTATCTCCATACCTTGCAACAGAGAAATAAATGGCATAAATTACAAAGAAATTTCACTGTCAATGATTTGGTACTTATCAAGGAAGACAATATTCAACCCCTGAAATGGAAGTTAGGCAGAATTACTGAACTACATCCAGGGAAGGACTCTATTGTTAGAGTAGCAACGGTTAGGACGGCGAGTGGCATTTTAGTCCGTCCAATCGTCAAACTTTGTCTTTTGCCACAATAATCAAAACTTTTCTCTACTTTTACTTTTATGGAATATGGTTATGGGTTATAATAGTTTTTTTAATATATTATTCTTTCATGGCGATGGTTCAATATTGAACTCTACCTTTTATTAACTTTATTTTCTTAGAGTCTAGGCTTATTTGGAAGCCAGCGACGGCTGCCTTCGGGGGGCGGCTATGGATAATATTCATAAGGTTTGTTTGTGCACACAGCCACAAATGCAATATTATTTCTTAATGGTATCACTAAATTTCACATGGCAATGGGGGTAGAAAGAAAATTATTCAAATATTTTTAATACAAGAGAGAAATTCCAATCCTACCTACCTACTCCCAAAACTGTTACTTTTCGAACCAACCTCGGTGCAGCAACATCAAATTCAACATAAAAGTGGTTTATTGTTGCAATCAAGAAGAATTATACAAGCATTCAATCATCAAAGATCAAGAGAGTAGCTGCAGTGCCATTCAGTGCTCAGTGCTCCACTTTTCAAGCAAGGGTCGACCCTGGACCTGTGCACAAGGTTTGTCAAGGAAAACCAGAATCAAGAAGCCGACAGGAGAACCAGCACCTGGATTATTTGGAGGTACCGATTCAAGAAATTGTATACAGTCCACTCCCTTTTCTAAACCTCCAAACGAAACAGACCCTACACACATATGTCACTAAAATAATAATTGAATTCATGTGTTGTCACCACGAAGATACATACACTGCCTGCGATCACAATATTTTTAAACAAAACACATTTGAAAATAATTAAAAAAGCACCAACCGCAAAGCAAATAGTTGAACATGTCACCGTCACACAATGGCGCCCCGGGGACTGTCAGTTCAGTGGGAAAGACGCGCGACTGAGCCGTGGATGGCTAATCAGACAATAGTGCTGTTGTTCTAGCCAGGCGGTTGGTAGAACATAGTTAACCAAAAGCCATGGAGACATTGATTTTAAAATTGTATTCAAGAAAAGTCAAAGATACTGTTACTTTGTTTCCTATATTTTTTTAAATAATGTTAATTCTTTGCCTCATCTATGATCGAAAGTCTCTAAATAATCTAACAAATTATTTTCTGGAATATTGCCGTTACCGTCCTGGTGAGAATCTATTTAAAATGCCTTTTATATTAATCACACTACATGTAACATGCTGCAACCTAGCATGCCGATTCCTGTGGTCTGGATTAGTCCTCTCCTACATGTAATTAGTTAGAATTATTTTTCCATGCTGTCTCTTATATGCTAAGTACTGGGCAATTATAGATAGTATACCATTTAGGCCTAACTATATACTCTCACAAAAACACTCTACAGCACCATCCGCCGGGTCTTTGGCCGCGTGAGAATTCCTTTGTGCTCCAAGATAATTTGATGATCTCTTCGTAACTCTCCAGTCATGTTAAGTTACGCAACTTGTTACTTTTGACTTAGCCCTTTCTCTGCATTCATACAATTTACATTTTAATTTCCCATTGTCGATTTCACTTCAAGTTCCAATTGAAAGCCTCCACCACATAATGAGAAATCGTGTCGTATCTTAGAATCTCATAATGAACAGTGGCTTGATGGCGAGTGCTGAAAATGCACATCGATTTTTGGTTGAATTCTTGGAAAAAGAAACTGAAGGATTCGTTAAGATAACTTACAATTTTTGCTAAGTAAGCTCACAACGAATTTTTTTATTTTATTAGTAACGAAGTTACCGTTTTAACATTAATTTTAGGTGAAACAGCGGAATTTACGGTACGGTCATTTTGTCTAAAATCTATACACCGGAAATAGAGACAAATTTGAGATCTCTTTCTGTCATGCTGAATTCAACCATAGAGTTAAAGGGACTTAGGAATTCCTTCTCTTTCCAGTGTATACAATTGAGAGGAAACGACCTTACAAACATCACATTGCAATTTTTTGTTAATTCTCTCATTCTTATTACAATATTTCAACATTTGGAGGTTAACCTCTAATAATTTTTTGATTTGGATTAGCATTTAAGAAATCGTAGTAATATGATCCCGCTAGCAAGCAAGTAAATCTGGTAAATAGAGACAACACAGCTCTCACTTCACTACCGCGCACCTACATCTAGTCTAGACTATGTTTGTTTATCTTTTTTTTAGAAGTTCACACGGTCACTTATATTTTGGAACAACCACTATTACAACTAACAAAATCGCCGTGTTGTCAAACGTGCGTGTGGCCATTTTTTTATTTAACTGTAAAGTGCATTTCGTCAAGAATGCGAGCTGCTCCATGGTTCGGAATCCATGTAAAACTGTAGGTCCTCTTTCCCTACTAGGTGGTAGGGTTTAAGCCCGCCCGGGTTGGTACCATCGCATTGGATGAAAATATGGTCGAAGCGGCAATGAAAAGTTATCCGTGTTTTCCATCCAGTTTAATGTAGCCGTGCTCGTAAAGGGAAGGTCCTGGCATGGCACGTAATTCCTTAGGGAATGTGGTGTATTGGGCTAGTATCATATCGGTAGTTGTGTGGTATTAGCCATCCATGTCAGGTCGCATAAAAAAAACATGGATAGCTAATACCGAACTGACCGTCAGATATAAGCCTAACACACCACGCGGGAACTAGGTGCCATACCAGAGCCTTCCTTAAATTGCTTGGCTACATTTAACTACATTGAATTGAATATTGCTGGCCAATCGGTCCATATGTATTTACTATCTAGTAATATTAATAAGCGGGCGTTCCCCGCTTTTTCGCATACCAGAAGAGTGGGAACTACGTAATTCTAATTGATAGAGGTTAATTTTTAAAATTACTTAGAATGGTTTTTAAAAATTAAGAAATCCTATAAATTCCTACGCATTTAATGTCACAGTGTAAATTATAGCCCTAAGGAAAGCTGTATGGTTCTAAACTATCGCTTGTATTGTTCTTTCTTACTTTTTTTCCCACGAAGGCGTCGCCAGTGAAGTGTGCACTTTCCTTTCCAACAATTAAAAATAACTTAGGCGCTAAACACCTCTTTAACGCAACATTTTCCTTGCAGCGCCATTTACTGAGACGCAACACCCAAGTTATCCATGCATTAGTAGGCAGTCGTTACTGGACCCATAACCTTCGCCGTAACCATAACTCGAACCGTTAACGTAACTAGTTGAATAGCTGTGCGTAGGTGCTTACTTTGCCGAGAAATGCAGTTTATGGATCAATCTCTTGAGCTTACATCTACAGCGACTAGACTAATCTACGGCCGTCTTCGTTCTTAACTTTGTTCTTAGGATGAAGAATAGTTTGATTAGGCTGTGGATGAAGAAAACGTTTTTCGAAGTCCTCATCGGGTTTTGTATCCATAAAATTATTAATCTAGGTATGACTCTATTAAAAAATATACACAATTCGTGACAGCAGCGTCGCGTGGTATCAATTTAGAGGCCACTGCCCATTGTGCCTGCTTGCGTGTCGTGTCACTTATCAAAATTCTAACGACGTCAATCTGCCTTCAATAAGCCAAGGCGACCACTATGCGGGTTACTCGCCGCAAGCAATTAATACTCGTCACGTACACGTACTATTTGTCTAATGTTATGAGGAAAACATTACTTTCTAAGGATACGGCCTGCGTGCTGGCATTTTTATGTTACTATTCAAAGACCTATCAGAGGTTGTAAAACCCACTCAGTATACGCCGTTATCACCTACACCAATTTAGCTTATAAAGTCCCCCTTGATGTTAATGTACGGGCGGCATATTCCAAAGCCTGTGATTTCAGCACGATAAAACACTATCTAATCAATTGCAGATTGACGAATTATAGCAAGTGCTCGACAAACAATGGGTAAATCAAGATTACAAGGGGATACGTACTCAGATATGATGACGGCGAGAGTAGAAGCCTTCTGTCCTTGGGCGGCGTGACGAAGGAGAATGCCGGATTCACCTTTCCTTTGGGAGTCTGCTCGCAGATTATCTCGCTCTCGGATCCTCTTCGCAAGCGCTTCTGGCCCAGAGGTCTCTCGGCCAGCACGTTGCTCTCTTTTAGAGGCTTCATCACGTTCAGCGACTCCGATTTGCCGACGTTCCTTAAGATCTTCAACCTCATCTTGTCCTTGTTCTTCAGAGGCAACACTTTCTCCTTCTTCTCCATTTCCTGCAAACTCGTGGGGATCTGAAGAAGCGCGGCTGCTTTTGGCGGCACGGTTCCCGTCGGTATTTCGCACGAATGACTGCTCTTATACTTCCCTTTGCTGGAGAACAGATCGCTCAATTTCGGCTTTTCGGCTTTAATATTTTTGCTTTCTTTGTTTTGCGGCTTCAATAACAGATCTATATTTCCGTTGCTATTGGATTTTCCGGCCTCGTATTTCCGCTTGGGCATTATTGGGGTTTTCGGAATGAACTTGCCTACCGCTCCCAAGTCGGCCAGGTCGTCGACTCTCGAATTCGACCAGATCTGTGCAACAGCGATGCTCTTCCTTTTGTCTTCGGGGGAACCGAGGATCAGCTCTTCATCCTCGAGTTTCTTACCTTCGTCGTCTTTTTGGGAGCGCCACTTGTTCCCTATGAGCCGCAACGAGGCTCTCACGGACCTAGATCTCCGGAGGGACACGTGAGGTTGCTGGGAGCTCCTCGGCTTCTCGATGATGTTTTCCATCGGTGCGGCCTCTCAGCGGAAGAGGCTCCGCCGCTGCTGACGTATCGCAGTACAGTTGGAGAACGAGCATCGCTTGCGACTGCGTCACGGTTCGTGCGCTCACGCGTTTTCTCTTTCTGCAACGTTCGCTCTCGACGGCCTCCAAGCGAGTGCATCGATTGCGCTCTGCCGACAACAAGAATGGCATTATCGACCCGTGCCGGGCGCGGCGATATGTCAACCCATGATGTCAGCGCGCCCGCGGGGCGATCGATCGAGACTGTGACGAGGATGAAATCTCAGAGAGTGTCAATCTGTGTCGAGACGCAATCGGAGAGGGCTTGTGTTCTGATAAGATAAGATACGATCTCCGGCTACAAACAATCGTAGTGCCTAAATTCAAAGACGACTTCTGTTTCGGGTTCAAGATCGCCACGTTGGTGAGAATTTAATTCAAAATTCAAGTAACTACCACAACGAGTTCTAAAAATATATTTTAATTTAATTTGATAATTTGATAGATTATTACATGAAATCTTATGTGAGCGGTGCCCATTAAACGATCTCCTCCATGAGGAATGACTGTGGAAAAATCCCCATAACGCTTGGTGCGTTGCCCCTCTGCACAGCCAGGCTGATGCGCTGGAGGAGGAACGACCCGGCTCGACTTATTCAGAAGACTCCGTTCTAAAGATCTAAAATCCTACTTGACTACAAGACTTGGCCCTACACGTTATGTACCTACTTTCTCAGTTATTTTAATGCACGCTTTCGTTTGCACAGCCATAATAGATTCGCTTCTATACGTAATCCCTTAACGTCGGAGGGCTGACAAAGCGTTAATCTGGAGGAGGAAACTTGCGGTAATGAGGCGACTCTGTAATCCCCGAAGGTATTAGACGATCGCTGAAGTTTCAGACATCGCCGCCTAGCGCCTGTCGGTTCAGAGCAGTTTGATCTTCTAGCTGTCACCTTTTAAGCATATAATGTCGTAGTATGCATTAAGTACTAATCATGTTTGCGTGTCGGGATTATACAGTGTGTAACCACCACCGTGAGTATATTGTTAGACAGCGTTTTATCTGTATCCGATGCATATACCGTATACTGTGTTTTTGTTTTAATTTTAGAGTCATTAAAAAGGCTTACTGCTCCCAAAAAACTTCATCTAACACTTTCCACACACACGCAAATGTCATTGCACCGTATATCAAAAATGGTTAAGTTTTTGGGAATTGTTTTTCAATGTATTTCTTTGACATCATTGTAAAACGTTGCAAAGCATGTTTATTTGTGTTCGTTAAAGGGTGTTTCTGGAGCATTTAGCCAAATTCATTATAGCAATAAAAAAAAATAATTCGATGCATAATACATATACACCAATGTACTTGAGGTCAATTCTAACCTGTTTATCAACATACCTAATAATAAAATTTTCTGCGAGTTATTGGAGCCACGTAAGAAGAGTTTTTTGAGCTATTGTTCTCCATACTGATGGGCGTAAGTCGTAGCTTATTTCAAATCGATTATTTCTAAACTTTTAATACCAGATCTGGACCCCGAACACCCAAATAAATAGTTTCAGATTTAATTAAACTATAAAGAGAATTTGTCAAAAACATTTCTCAATTCGTTTGTTTTTAGTGATGAACAGTGAACCATTGTTTATTTAGAGATTTTAACAATACGTAATTTTGTTTGAATTCATTTTGTTTTAGCCTCGATTAATTCACCTACTCCTGATTTTACCACCTCCAGCTGCCTGAAATACAATAGTTATCTTTCGGTTGCATTGCATATTTACACGGTGTAACCGAAAGATAACTTTGAAATGTTTGTAGCTGGAGGTGGTGAAACCGGGCGTCCTCAAGTTTTGATTATTTAATTCCAATAATGTAAAATCTAGATAGAATTGTGTTTGCCCTACATATATCTATAGAAACAATACAGATAAACATATTACTGTAGCTACTAGCTTTGCGTGGACGCCATTAACTTGAAAGAGGCACACTGACATATTGGTTATTTTACTAGGAATATTTTCTAAGTAAACTATCAACCATGTTTTCAGAGATATGAGCAAACAAGTAAGCTAACAAAAAAAATTGTCCGTGTTTCCATCCGCGGTCAAATAAAGGGAAGGGTATGGCACTTGTTCGGGAATGTAATGTGATAACTAATATCGTCACAGCAGGTGTGATATTAGCCATAGATGTACATATTTTCAGAGGCCTACACATTTTTTTTTAGAAACTCACGTTTTAATAAAAAAAAATAGAAATGACATCGCTGCCACTCTCGCTAGCTTTTTAGGGTACGCATTCACCTAAGCCAATATTACCTAAAGCAGAAGTTCTAGGTTGATCGATGGCCTAAAAGCCATCTAGAATAAAAAATAGTGTAATCATTCTGAATAGCGCTAGGAAACAGTGACTCAGAGGGTTTAATTACGAACGAATTTGACCCCCCAACCACACGAGGCTCCGATAATGTCGCTCAACGTAATCGCACCCCGGCCCCTGCGGTCGGTCACAGATGCGAGCCGGTTCGTTGTCAGTAATTACGGCAGTGAGTGATCTGTGAAGCGCTATTAACCGAGACATTACACCCTGATGGCTATTACTTATTCTGTGCTGATGATAACGCTGTGGTAGCAGTTAATGCATATCGGGTTGGGATTAATGTACATATACAGGGCAACCTGCAGATCCAGTTCAATTAGACAGGAGATCGAAAGAATTAGACATAAGATAATTAGACATGTAGAGATAACAGTGAGTATATCATAACGCATGACAAAGTCCGCCGTTAGAGTGTACGGCTCACACTTTATTTTCTAAAGAAATCCCAGTCAAATGCCCGAATTAAAACTAGTTTTGTCATAAAAGTTTAAATTTCGTAACATCCATTTTAGCGCTAGCCAATTTAAGAGTATCACCCAGAGCCGCATTGAAAATCGGCCGTGCGCGGCAAACGAGCGGCCATTGTCCTGCCGGTGCGTTTGAAATTCGAACGGAGCGGACTGCGCGCCGAAATGGAAGCGCGCAAACACGAATTCGAAAATTGAAATCGGGAGAGGGAATTCAGAAAATGCAGAGGAGCGCCACGATTCGGATTAGCGGCAAAATAGATTTCGGGCCGCATTCGCTTCGAAACAGCGCGAGCTTATATCGAGTTTATATGAAACTGGACATGTGGATAATACCACACCTACTGTCATGGTACTAGGTGCCGTGTCAGGACATACCTTACATAACTCGGCTACATCGAATAGAATGGAAAACACGGACGAATTTATTTGCCGTTTTGATTATATGAAATTTAATGTGTGTACATTTAATGTAATTTGCTTCACTTAAATTAATAAATTTAAGTGGGGCAAATTATTAATTTAATCTGGCGTTTAGTTGCATTTCGTATCATGGTAAACGTCTAATGACGTGTTATTAGGCGAAGTAAACTAAAATAAAAAAAACAGTTGCCATGGTTCGAAATCAACTTAAGGCTGTCATGAAGGCAGCGGAATAATATTCGGGAAAACCCTTGGAAGCAACAGCTCTGTGAAATCCATTGAATAACAAAGCCGACAACGCGTCTGCCAAAACAAAGAATATTGTCTCGTTTTCAGATAAGTCGCACACCTCACCTCAGCGCCTTATCTCGTGAAAATATTCTTCGAATGGCATTTTCACTGAAATCAGAACTGTGAACACTGTCACGTTCATGTGAAACTTACATCATCTCAACTTTACAACAGTTGGGTTGTTTTTTCAGAGCCCGTGTGAAAGTCCGAAAGCCCATGGGCTTCGTCGGGCCCTTTTCTATGAGATGCTGGCCACAACAAAAATTACAATATTTAATACACATACCTAATTAATTAGTACCTCAGAGTCCATTATTTTTGTGTTTATAAGAAACTTTGTATAGGCTGAACACGTTCGGAACCCCGTTAAGGATCACGCAGACACATTTACGTTATTTTACGATCGTCATTTCCGAGGGCCGCCCCATATTGAATGCTCTTCAACAAGATTGATTATAACTTTTTAATTGGCAATTCTACATTGTAGGCATGATGGCAAGATCATGCAAAGAGATTGTCGACCTCGGTAGCTCGGTGTTCGATCACCAACCCCAAACCGCCAAACCCAAGGCAATGCATTCGTTTTTTCGTAGCTGAAATGAACCTGGAAGTAGATCGCTTGTGCGTGTTCTCTCTCAGTAGGATGAGTACCTGATATCTTTTAGACTATGTAAAGTTGCATTGATTGAGTTTAAATTCTATAAATTTTCCAAAACACGCTCTCGGCCGACAACATTTTATTTCAGTACACTTGTCTAGTATTAACAGGATCTGCACCTATATGCGGTCTTACCAACCTTCACACAACTTTCTCGAGTTTGACATCAAACAAATAAATAGAAACTACTTCAAGCCAGCGATACGATTGGACGAAAGTCAGTCAGTCAGCGTGTTTGCGTCCACTGCTGGACATACGCCTCTCCAATTTTCCTCCAGTCCCGGGAGGACTGCGCCCTCAGCGGTCGTTGTCCCACCTGGCGGGTGGTACTACTTCCCACACTCTGTTTTCCTGTCCACGGCCGCCAGTGTAGGACACGGTTACTCCAACGGTCGTCGTCGTCGTGGAACCTACCTAGGCCAAAACATCTACAATACTTTTCTCGCGTGACCATTGACAATATGGCTAGTAGAAACTAACTGCGCTATGATTCCGAAAGAGGACTGTTTACCGAAATCGTTTAGTTAATTTCGGAGAGCGCAGGTTCCCAGACGTGCGTGCGTTCATTGTGTCAGGTACTGCTCTGTCGTGCTGCTTCCGAACGTTGGACGAACCTGGTCCAATCGTGTGGCCAACTTGGTCTAACTGTGTGAGTTGGTGCTTGACATGAATGACTAATATCACTAGTAATGCCAATTTAGTCCAACTTCATCAAAGGAGAAACCGCTACGAAAGCCACATAATAAACAATAGTTCAAGGCTATTTCACGGAAATCAGATTACCAAGTAGTAGTGACAAGAAGTATGAATGTGGTTTGTAGGACTAAATACCACTATCCTCGCGTGAACGGCTTTTAAGTACACGTTCGATCCATAACGGAGGTGTAAACCAAGCTGAGATTAGTAAAGAGTAGAAGGCTCATGCAAAGTTTGAACGGTTCCTCGTATGCACATATATTATATCTTAAAAAGGTTCCTCTGACAATGTCTTACTTTTTCAAAAAATCTTTAACGATACATTTCTTGATTTTGCTAGAAAACTAGAATAAATGGTTTACGATTAGACGCACGTTTTATCAAAATTTATCATATAGAAATATTATATTTGATCCTCCTTCGTAAGATTAGTCCCAACGGTTGCATGTTTGTTAGATTCTTGCTGCAAACTTTGTAGTACATCCTGGATGCAATGCGTAGAAATCCAAAATTCAAAATAAAGAAATTCCAAATGTTTTCGCATTTTGACCTCATTCAACATTTTCACTGTATCGTAATGCTAAATAATTTAGGACGGAAGAATTACTATAAGGGTCCATCTCCCCGTATGGTTTTGAGAAGATACCTACTCCTAGCGTCTTTTTGACAAATGTGTGTGACAGAGACCTTTGCATGTCTCCGGCACGAGTATTGTCCATTGCTCTATTCTGTTATCCAAGCCAACCGCTTCGCAATATTGTGATTGAGTTGGGCGAACGTGTGGGTGCAGCATCGGAGCTCAGCCGCAGGCAGAAAGAACTTCGCGCACAATGCGAGGCGCGCAAGTATTGTTTGCTTTGGAGATTAAACTTTTACAAGGTGCGCGACACGCGAGAGTGAGCGGCGCGTCACAGTGACAGCGCACGAGAACGTCATATCGCATCATACGAGAACACATATTGTGTTTTGCCTGCAGAATCAGCAGGCAAAACACAATATGTAATCGGACACGAAGAGAGAATGAATTAAGAAAAATCGACGAAAAAGATTTACGCAGCGATAAAGAAGAACATACTTACCTTCACTAAATCAATGACGTGCTTTCTATGTAAAGTCATATACTTATGAACAACAATGTAAGCATACCTTTGATGCTCGTGGTCTAGGGGCTAGGGGACTTGCCTTTCATGCGGCAGGTCTAGGTTAAAATCCTCGCCCCGATCATGCACTACTTTCTTTATCTTTCTGAGTTGGATAAGTGAATTTCGTTACGAATACGAGATGTTCCATGGCGAACCCATGTAAACTGTACGCTCCCTTCCCCTACTAGGCGGAACTGTCCCCAACTGTCCCGACTGGTATCACAGCATTGGAAGAAAATATGGTCGAAGCGGCAATAAAGAATTGTGTTTTCCATCCAATTCAGTATTGCCCGTGCTCATAAACGGAAGGTCCTGGCATCGCACCTAATTCCTTTCTGGAATGTGGTGAATTGGGCTAGTATCATAACATTAGCTGTATGGTATTAGCCATCCATGACAGATTCCAAGAACAAAAATAACTCAGAGAATTGAGATATTGACAACTCAGAGAACCACCAGGAGACCATATTTTCCTGAGCTTATTTACTGAGATAAAAAATCTTAAATCGAGAGACTTAAAAAAAAGGAGGAGGTTCTCAATTCGTTGGATTTTGTTTATCGAGTTATTGGTTAATAAGCTCTCTCCCTCACATTTCCAGCACAATGTAAAACTACCTTATGAAGACAATATCAAGCCTAGCATGGTCGCTTCTCGGCTGCTCCCATCCTCTCTTCAAGCATCACACCAACGTCCCGGCGCGTACATAGGTTGATTTTACACTCTACTTTTTTTAGGATTTAATTTAGGATGAAACGAAAGATTCCACGTAGAAACCTATGAGCACTGAAGTAAGCTCATAGGAACCCATGGTTTCCGAGTGGTTCATTGAGTCGGAGGTACCCATACACGGGCAACTAAATTAGCTCAAATTCGATTTCGTCGTCACGACAACATCCAGCAATCTCCGGAAACATGATGTATGGACAAGTATGGATCTATTAATGTAGCAATTAATTGCCCGCATGTGGCGAGCAAGTGCACGCATACGTGGCAATTCGAAAAACAATTCACCAGCGACAGGAAAAGTATGAAGCGATGTGGATTAATTGCCTGTGTAGTAACACACCGTTAAAAATATATAATAAATGACACAATACATAAAACCTAATAATAATCTAGAGAAGCGAAATGGGTATCTTATCGCACTATATCGTCTTTGTCAACCACTCGTCTACGCAGAGATGCCGCGACATGCGTATGATTATGTGTAATTAAAAACAATAAACCACCACGCACAGTATTGATAACATCTGTGTCCACGTTCGCCGTATTTGCGGCAAAATTTGAAATGTTGACGCAAAAATGAAAGCATCCAAGCACCGGTGCTTGCAGACGAATGGTCCATTAGGGACGGTAGCAGAGATGAGATACGTGTCAAGAATACGGCATCTCTACAATGAACCCCGGTTGCATTGAAACGAGACGCATCAGAGTAAACAAATTCGTTCGCTATGGCAACCCCAATCAACGTTTATATGTATACGTTGTTGCCCGACTAGCTGTTACGTCATCAGGGTTATAATATTGCCAAACTGATTTCGATAAAAAATTACATAAGGTACTTATTATCCAAATGTACAATAAACACTCAGCCAAGTGCGATTCAAGTTCTCATATCGTGACTTGCGGACACACTTACGAAAATTAACGATCAAATCATAACACTGGAATGAAATAGACATCCTGAACTCTACGGTTGACGTCAATATGACAGAATGAGATCTCGAATTCGTCTCCATTTCCGGTGTACCGTTTTCAGAGTAAACGTCCGTACAGACGTACATTGCTCTACTATTGTGGGCTTTACTTGCGAACCTTAGAAGAATCGATAGCAAACAATTTCCAACATTTCTTTATCATCCAATTTGTTGTTCGATTGGAAAACTTATAGATCTAAGTATGTACGAGTAGACCACTATTTCGTCCATAACAATTTATTCCTCACTTACCCGGTCCAATTTACTCGGCACAAATGTCCCTCCCAGAACTCGCTAACTACTCAACTTACATTACCTAATGGAGCTAATGAACCCCTGGGGAGTGAGCCCGGGGGACGCGGAATTCCTCTCGCAAAGTTCTCGCGGACAGGGCACGTCAAATATGCAGGAATTTCACAACTGAGCGAGATGTTCAGAAATGGGATGAAGGTAGCGACCACAGAAGAGAAAAGGAAAGAGACGTGGCATGTGGCCGTTAACGGGACTTCACTGTATTACCTAATATGTTATAAATACTGCCGTATGGACCAAGTGTGCATGTGGGGAATCCGGTCTCTTGAATCCGGGAAAATCGCTCTTGAGACATGGGCATAGTTTACACGCACGAGCTAGAGGCACATTTAAGTTTGGCGCGAATTGTATGCACACAGTCCAAACATCTCGCCACTAAGAGCGAATGATCTCTCGAAATGCGTTCGCACATACACAAACCCTCCAATACGTCTCCGACTATGTTTGCGTGTGGCACGTATGTTAACGATCAAATATATACACTAGAAAGAGAAAGAATTTCCAAGTCCCTTTTACTCAAATTTTGATGTCAATATGACAGAATGAGATCTTGAATTAGTATTTATTTCCGGAGTGTAGCTTTCAGAATATGCGTCCGTACATTTGAATTGGGTTAGTAATTTTAGAAAATTGGAGACAACGGGTCTCATAGTAAGCGCGCTAGATGGCACATCTCCTTCCTTTTTTATCTGTGTTGGCGACCATTTTGTAGCGTTCATTTGCATGTTTACCTAACTAACTTCAATTGTATGGTTGTCGTTATCCCAACTCTCTCCATCACCAACCTAACTATGCCTCGTGCCAGATAATGGCAGATATCGCCATTGATGTACCAGAAATTAGCTAAATGTCTGCGTAGAACGCGATAGTAGCCGAAATGACTAACATTGATGAATCCTGGAAGAAGCCTTGGTGTTGTGCTCTTGGATTCAAGCCACTTCTAATAGCCGCGCGCATGGTGTGAATACTGTATTGCCTCCTTATCTTGCGTGAGGTATAGTTTAAAATTCGACAGGAATAAAATCATTAGGAACTTCACCAACTCTGCTAAATTTCATGAAATTTAATTGGAAATATTTGTTAATGGATGGCTTAGACCACACAACTACCGTCATGAAATTAGCCCAATAACCGCAATCCCGAAGAAGTCCGTTGCCATGCCGGAACTTTCCCTTTATGAGCACGGCTACATTTAACTGGATGGAAAACACGGACAATTTGTAACCGTCGCTTCAAACATAGTTTCATCCAATGCGGTGGTAACACTGTGTGGGCTTAACCCTGCCATCTAGTAGTTTAACTAGGGTATCGAAATATTGGAACAGCTCGCATTCGTAATTAAACGCAACTACCCAACTTAGAAAGAAACACAAAGTGTTGCATGACCGGATCGGGGATTTGAACCCATAACCTCTAACATGACAGGCACTAGCCCCTACGCCACGAGCTATCTATAACTGTATTTCACTTGTATCCATAGGCCAAGCGGCTATGGTGGACAGATTGGTCAAAACTTGGACATCATCGCTTCGACGACACGCATTGCTCGCTAAGTTGGCCCACCAGAGTCGGACCGATTTGCCAGCGGCGTACACCGCCACGAGTGAACACCGCTGATGCAGACGCCTTCTGTCGTCGTAAAAGTTATACTTATGGGATTGTTCAAAATAAATGAAAAGAAGGCCATTGAGTGTCGCAGACGGAACGTGTAGTTATTGCTAAAATGTAGAGGTCGGTACCTCTGCCAACTGATGTACGCAGGAAACACTGACGTAAGTGAATTCGCGAGAATCTGTTGTTGCTCGTTTTAAATGGAAGCCGGCATATACTCAGAAACCAATAACATTCTTGGTGAAAACGATGCATTAATTGCAAACCATCGATATTGCAAACACTTCCTTTACTTATATTATAAATCTGGCTCGACATGCTGTAGCGTCCTGGCGTCTTGATGACTAGACCACAACTTCCACGGATAGGTCATGAAAATATAAAAGTGAAATAATTTTAATTAGATACTTACCTCAAGTATATACATTTCAATAAGTAATTATTTATTATTACGGTAATTATCATGTACTTACTTATTTTAAAAACGATTACTTATTATTTATCTTTCATGATTTAATTTGAGAATATTGTATTCTTACACATCCTCACACTACACACATAAGTAACCTGTCGCCTTTAAACCGAAAATATCCATACTGGCTGTAAACATATTTGCTGTCATGACAACGTAACGGGCCCTCCCTCGCGCGGCTATTTCATACTCATTTGCGCCTATTAACGAAGTAACCGTAGATATACATAAGTGTTACCGAAGATAATATGTATTAATAATGCGGGTAGCGCGTAAGTTACGGACCGTCGCCTCCAAACTAACGCGTCAACGAAGCGTTTAAAACTTCTGAGGAACAGGGTTAGGGTTAGGCTTAGCCCATTAGCGGGGCACCAGCGTGACTTCCTAGTAATCCCTACACAGCCTTTGACTCCATATTTCCACAAATGGAGGGCACCGCTGACAATCTATATTAATATAAAATATCTGAAGAGTTTGTTTGTTTTTTTGTTTGAACGCGCTAATCACTGGAACTGCCAGTCGAATTTTAAATATTCTTGCATTAGATAGCCCAATTCTTGGAAAAAGTTATTGGCTATTTAACATCACGCTACGATCCTTAGGAGCCGAGAAAAAAGAAAAAGTCAGAAAAAACGTGCATTTTACCAGGCTCCGCTCCAATGATTGTCAAAGACCAACTTTACCCGTGCGGAGCCAGGCACCTCCGCTATATCTAATACTAGCGGCCCGCTCCGGCTTCGCACGGGTATAAAATATTTTCCCGCAATATTTTTTCGCAATTTATCTTCGAAAATATTCATTTAAATCATATGCTGTAAAGGGCCATATAGATCTATATTAAATCAACAATGTATCTAAAGTATTTAATTGGATAAGGATTAATGCTGTATTGGTTAAAATCGCTTCGAAAATTAGCCATTATTTGTCGTAAAAAGTAAATGACAAAAAAATGATATTGTGGGATATCCATAAGAGATAGACATATATTATCGCTGAGTTTTCTATAGACTTTTTTAATGTGTACAATACTTATAGTACAATATTTTGATAAATCTCGTAGGGTTCAGCCTGCGCTTGCAATGTAAACGGAAAAAAAATAATTATTTACGACATCACATCAGAAACCTCAAAAATAACAGTATTTCTCCACTATTTAATGGATGTTATTATATATATAAATCTTCCTCTTCAATCACTCTATCTATTAAAAAAAACGCATCAAAATCCGTTGCGTAGTTTTAAAGATTTAAGCGCACATGGGGATATAGTGATATAGGGACAGAGAAAGCGACTTTGTTTTATACTATGTAGTGATGCTCACAAATGGTGGGCACTACTGACGTACATTTAATATGTTTGCAGGCATTCGTAACCCATGAATTCCCCATAAGTTATATTCGTCCACTGTTTGTCAGCGGTTGCGACAATGTTCTTAACACACACACACACACACCCTCACACACACACACACACACCCTTGTTCGCGGGATGCGGATCGTGCGGACCTTGACAAATTTACCGATTGTGCGGGCTAGGTGTTCCCGACTAGTTACGCGAGTGTATTTCGGAAGACTTTGTAGCGCCATCTCTCTCGAACACGGCAGTCTATCCGGAATATCTATACACTCGATAGAGACAGATATATACGTAATTAAAAAACGTGACAAAAATCGGTCTTCTGCGGGCCTCAACGTTCGTGCGGTCCGACCGCATATGCCTCAATACATACGTTTTAATACACTGACCGCATAAACGTTTGAGAGTACCTTTTTACACTGGCCCGCATAATATTAAATGCCGTACTTATTTACACAACGTCCGCATAAAAGATTAGGCGTACTATTTTACACTCGCCCGCATAATATTAAATGCCGTACTTATTTACAAAACGTCCGCATAAAACATTAGACGAACTATTTCACCCTCGCCCGCATAATATTAAATGCCGTACTTATGTACACAACGTCCGCATGACACATTTGACGTACTTTTTTACACTCCCCGCATAATATTAAATGCCGTACTGATTTACACAACAACTCCCGCATAGCACAGTGTATTTCAGGTAGCGACTGCATCTGGTGATCGAGTTCCATATAATGGCTCGTGCCCGTATCCTCAGTTCAATAAAAAAAAATTACATTATAAATTTTTTGTTTCTCACTTCATTCTAATTTTTAACTTATTAAAAAAATCTAATTTTATTGAAATAGGTAAGTTCTTCTTATAAATCTTTATCAAATTAACATTGCTATAAAAACATGTTTTTTATTTTAATTTTCAGAGTTGAAATGCATAAATTATGAAAATATTGATATAGATATTAATAATGCCATCAACGAAATGCAAAAAAAAGTATAGAAAAAAATCATTGCTCCAAATATGTACTCAGATAGGACTTATAGGACTGATAGTACAAATTCACGTTTGTCAAAAGACGGATAGTCATTGCCGCTTATATTTTCTATCAAAATAATCTGACTATAATTTTATTAATAAACGTATGGAATCACTTTATCGGATGGATAAGCAGAAGCGTAAATAAATCCGTCGAATAGTTATCTGGCCGTCTATTGAAAAATCAGCACTTTAATTGAATGACCATAATATATCCTAGGTTCAAAGATAGCAAAAGAGCCCACAATTTGGTCCATATTTTAGGCTCTAAATTATTTGAATCATCCAAGATTCAAAAATATTTCTTCGACAACGGATAGCACTTGCTATTCAGCGGGGCAATGCAGCATGCAGCTTTCGGAAAACTTAAAATAAAAGAAAGAGGAGATATTTTTCTTAGTTTAATTTTATTTCAATAGTTTTAGTTACTTTTTGTTAATTACTTTGAAAAAGGGTGTTGCTCAATTGTATTGTCACGTGTATTTTAAAAATAAATTATCATACATATTTTTTTTTAAACTTTTAAAAATTTTCTGGATAATATTTTTTTTAATTGGTTCGGGTAAACTGTGACAGGTCAGGTTTTAGTTAATGCCAGTAAGAAAATATGAGTGTGCAGTCTGATCCCTTTTGTTCCTTCGTACTTGAAGGATATTTTAATAGTGCTACCTACATAGGATAAGGATAAGAAATGCTGAAGTTATGACAACATTGATATAGAGATTACTGTAGCCACATATGAGAAGGTAGTCCCCAGTACCTGTTGGCGGCTTTGGGTTCAATTCAGCGCCGAGCGGTCCGTCTTATTGGGGACCCACAATTCACTGCTGGCTTGGAGTCCCTGAGCCACAGACGGTTTGTGGAGTCGCTTAGTCTGTTCTACATGTACTAACATGGACGTTACTCTATGGAACTTGCATCCCTTATTCCTCCCCATTCTACCTATATCCGGAGCACCAGCCACAGAGAATCTGAGCACCCTCTTGTGGTTGACATAAGGCTTTTGATATCGAACCGTTTCTCAAACTCATTTCTCTGCCGCACCGCCCAGAAATGGAACTGTCTGCCGGCGGGTGCCTTTCCTAATACCTATAACCTGGAAGTTTTCAAGCGTCATTTGAACAAACTCGATAGCTCAGCAATAGTCCGCAAATCCGCTGGTTTGGTGCCTCGCTGAGCGTGGTTCGCGAGGACACGGATAATTTATCATTGCCGGTTCAAGCATAGTTATCAAGTAAGCGGTTCATCCAATGCGGTGGTACCAATCCGGGCGGGTTTAACCCTACCACCTATTAGGGGAAGGGAACCTACAGCTTACCGTGGGTTCCGAACCATGGTACTGCTTGCATTCTACTTGGTACTACTTACTGTCTTGGTACTACTTTTAAAACTATGTTATTATCACTGTAAGAATTTTTATAAATTTGAGTTTTACGTATTCTGAGAGTTCAAGTTTTTAAATATTTTTTTTAAAAATAATGACGAAAGACGCAGTTAATAGTTTTAGTTAATTTTGATTCAAATTAAATAATGATGTTAAGGTAAATACAATAATTACTCATTTATTCGTTTTCATTTATATCTCGCATATTTATTATATTCAGTGCTTAAATACGCAAATTTTGTAACTCACTACACACTCCTCCAGTACCGCTTGCAAATCAAGTGCGGACGTCTGCAGACCTTACCAACCGTACGAAAATAAATTTATTTACCTACCTTAACATACCTCTCCTATATCAACTGCAAGTAAAGTGCGGACGTCCGCACAATCTGATGAGCGTACGAACATTTACACACTTGACATTAACAAATATACGATACTTTATTTTTTACCTACTTCAACACACTCCTCCTGTACCAACTACGAATAAAGTGCGGACGTCCGCATAATCTGATAAGCGTACGAAAATTTACACACTTTGGACTGGTGGCGCCAGTTGCGGACACACTCTGTATTATGCGGACAAGTATTATGCGGACGTCCATTTGGAAACGCCCATATTTCACCAGTGAACCAATCAGAACCTGAGGATTCGATCTATATATTTGAAACAGCACCTTAAAATTGTGCGGACGTCCGCACAATCTTCCGGCCCGCATAAGCGTGCATTCTGTCAAGCTTGCACAATACTTGACACGCGAACGCCCTCTCACACACAAACACACACACCCTCACACAAACGAATGGTGACTGAAAACCAACGTTGCTTGATGTGACACCACTAGTGCAACACCGAGTGTACGAAAGGACAAAAAACCAAAATCAATGTCAACGTACGATCAAACACGTCACTTTGTGTGGACAGTATGAACGGCCGTCTCTTCGTGCAACCGAGGCTGAGTCACAATGCTTTTCGGTTTTTTTTTTAAAACATATGGTTTTATCACTGTAACCATTTACTTAATCATCATTCTGTTATTTTAAATGAGCTGTCTTTTTTTTCTCTTTAAATTCTAGCTCTTTGATTCCTGAACTGTGAGGCCTTATTCGACGTTGGTTTACCAAATCACAAATTACAGCTCATTGAAAAACACTTTATGTATTTTCTAAGTAAATTTTCTATCGTTAGTAAAATTTAGTTAATTGTTCCTTTACAGGTTTTTTGTTGTTTATTTAACAGAAACTAGATTTATATTTAAATCAATATATTTTCTTATTTTACCTCTTATAAAGTCAAATCTATACGCATACGATTGGTGCAAATATTAGAAATAAATACAATGTTAAAGAAGTATTTTTTTCTAATTTTTTTTTTCTTCTTCTTTCTTCTTTTAACTCAAATTTATGCATGTAGGGACATGTACTTGATATAATTTTAAATTACCTAATAAACATATTAGTTCTTACCGTATATAAAAAAAAAAATTTGTGTCGAACTTAATTTCATATAAAACAACATATCATATATAAACATAATTTTCCTAAAGGCTTCGTTCAAAAGTATAAAGGATTTATAAAGGAGAAAAAGAGGGAAGTAGAAGGAGGACAATAAAATAAAAAAAAAACGTAAAAACACCTGCCACTGCCGAACTTCTTAACAAATCTTTGCCCACCCTACCGTCACTTCCACTGCAACGAACACTTTTGTCCGCAGCACCTGCTTGGAACTTCGTCACGCTGCGTTGGAAGTAGGGTTGGCATGTGAACGAAAAATCAGCTAGGTATTGTTTCGTTATTAATTAGCTAATCCCGTGGTCCTTTAGTTGTTAAAATATTTCGTCGGGCTGTGAAACTGGATACATTTTCATTGTCTTCATTGTCATTGAAATGGTTTGCCAGATGCATTTACTAGTAAATAGCTGCCTCTAGGTAGCTAATAATTTTTTTTCCAAATGTTTTTTAAGCGGATTAAAAACTAAAAAAATAATTTTCGGATACGAAAAACGTAGGGTGCCCGGCCCGGACAGTTACTCTGCACGCTCGTGTTTTCTACTGTAGATTTTTATTATATTACTGTCTGTTGCGTTTTCACGCCTAACCGCTAAACCAATTTTGGTGAATTTCTGTACAGAGAAAGCCTGGACCATGGATCTCGAAGAAGAACATAGGCTACCTCATGCCATGACCTTCCTTTTATTGTACAGCAACATTGAACTGGATGGAAAACACGGACAACTTTCATTGTCGCTTCGACCATAGTTCATTCGGTGCGATGGTACCAACCTGGGTGGGATTAGCCCTATCACCTAGTAAGTAAGCAATGGGGCCTAGAGTTTAACGTGGAATCCGAACCACGAACGACGAATCCCTTAATCGGCTCAGACGGGTACGGAAGTAAATGCAGTGGGTCCAATTGTATGTTTTTACGTGCCGGAACCCACACATCACAAAAAGTTTCTAATATGTAAAATGCATTATTTGTATGGCCTCATCGAATAAATGCATTTCATTCAACGCTGAAGAGTCAAGGCCTTGCATGACGAGTTACCATGCCGACAGTAGGATGTATAAATGTGTCGTGAATAACCGGCCAAGTGCGATTTAGACTCGCACACGAAGCGTTCCGTACCATCGGACAAGATTTAACCCAAAAAATCACGTTGTTTCGTATGGGGGCTACCTTTAATTTTTGTTATTTTACTTTTAACCTATTTGTTGTTATAGCGGCAAAATAAATAATACACACTCTGTGAAAATTTCAGCTGCCTACCTATTACGGTTCGTGAGATACAGCCCTGTGACAGACGGACGGACGGACGGACGGACAAACAGCGAAGGCTTAGTAATAGGGGTCCGTTGGCACCTTTTGGGTACGGAACCCTAAAACTAAACTACATTCAAGTCGCAGGGCGATAGGTATTCCGTGGTACAGGGGCGTTGTCAGTTTAGTGGCAGTTAAGAGGTGCATACCTCAGCGATCCCATTCAATGCCACACGTCTTACAACGTCTAGAATGTAGCTCCTTCGGCATTCCGTGACGAGTTACCATCCCGACAGTGGGATGTATAGGTATGTGTCGTAAAAACTTAACTTCATTCAAGTCGCAGGGCGATAGATATCCAGATAGATGTATTCCGTGGTACAGGGGCGTTGTCAGTTCAGTGTCAGGTAACAGGTGCATACCTCAGCGACCCCATTCAATGCTACACGTCTTAAAACGTCTAGAATGTAGCTCCTTCGGCATTCCGTGACGAGTTACCATCCCGACAGTAGGATGTATATGTGTCGTAAAAACTTAACTTCATTCAAGTCGCAGGGCGATAGATATCTAGATAGATGTATTCCGTGGTACAGGGGCGTTGTCAGTTCAGTGTCAGGTAACAGGTGCATACCTCAGCGACCCCATTCAATGCTACACGGCTCGAATGTCGAAATGTGTTTTTGTCGCCCCCCCCCCCCCCCCCCCCTCCCCGTACCCTCGCTGGCACAGAATAACCGCTGGCTTCCGCCCGTTCCGCCCCTTCTGGGAATTTGCATCCCGAACTCATGAAGTTAGGCAACCTCTCCGGTTCCTGTTCCTGTGCGGAAATGTTATGCAAAACAATTCCAGCGAGTCGTACTGTCGGATCGCATTATGCCCAATCTAATTTTAAAAAGGCTGGCGCCCGAGAGAAGCGAAGTTTCAAAGCATTTTTTGACTCGTCCACCCAACTTTTTTTTTATGCGACCTGACATTGATGGCTAATACCACACAACTACCGTTATGATATTAGCCCATTACACCACATTCCCGAAGGAATTAGGTCCCATGCCAGGACCTTCCCTTTATGAGCACGACTACATTGAACTGGATGGAAAACACGGACAATTTTTCATTGCCGCGTCGGCCATCTTTCATCCAATGCGATGGTACCATCGATATGATTTGCTTTGGTACGTCGATGGATGGTACCAACGCGGGCGGGCTTAAACCCTACCACCTAGTAGGGGAAGGGGACCTACAGTTTTAAATGGATTCCGAACCATTGAGCAGACCATTTCGTGACGAAATGCACTTATCGAACTCGGAAAGAGAAAGACAGTGGTGCATGTCGGAATTGAACCCAGACCTCTGGTACGCTAAGCCAGTCCCCGCGCCACTAGGCTACGAGCCGCTCGAATAATATAACATTTGAGTTTTTTGATCGCGTTTTGATCGCGCATACGAACATAGAAAGACGCTTGTGAAAGCGTCCTTCTATGTCCCTATGTTTTGTATTTTTTTGTAAATATCTGTATTTTTCGGTAAAACAATCTAAAATAAACGTAAAAAGACATTTTTTCCAATGTTTATTAGCCAATATTTTCCAATCTAATTGGTATATCAAAAAAATAACCATATAGGCGTAGATTTTGACGATATATTTTAGAATCCAAAATTTCGAAAACTTAGTAAAACATTAATAGCATGTAAACACTTTTCGCCCGTAGCATGGGGTATTATAGGGCATGCCGCTCTAAGATTTTTACACTGCTCAATATACCTAGATACAACAGGGCATTTACTTACGTTCATTACGCTATCGGCGTTATTTGCTTTGGACTTATTTAAAAGGCAGAATTAGAGTGAAATGTTTGCTCGCGCAGGCAGTAAACGGTGGCAGCCAGGCGTAAACGGTTACGAGCCCTCTCTCATCTCAACTTTTTTCAAGCCAAGCTGCTTGTCAATGCAGCAACCTCGCACTAGTGATATGGTAGGTATGATTAGATTACGAGCAACGATAAAGAATTTTTTATTTTTTATTTTTTGAGGAACAGTAACAGTGTTTCTTGTCTTCAGAGAATGTAAACCATTCCGCTTTGGTTTACTCTCTTGCATTCCATTAAATTTTATTTCATTTAAACATCAGGTGGTAAAACTTCACTCCACCAAACTGATTGATCGATCAGCGGACTCGATTTGCTCAGCGAAGAAGAATCCGCATATACATAAAAACTTCACCCGTCTTTAATATACAAAAAACACACCTAGGGAACTCAAAGTGAAGGCAAAATCGCGCCTACCTACATTATAACTTTATCATTTTCGCAATTTCAATATTTAACTTTTAATCCACTCAATCAAATATGCTTTCACTACAAAACCTTTTATCTAATGCATCTTATTCAAATGTTACGACTATGAAATATTTTATTTATTTTATTCAACTCTCGTAACTTTTACATAGAATAGATATATTAGCGAAAACGTTTTATTTTCACAGCTTTAGAGGGTGGTTAAAATATTAAATAAACTCGCCAGGTGAATAGGTAAGTGAATAATATAATTCGGCCAAGTGAACATTTGAAAATGTACCAGTTAGCGTGGTAAGAAATGCAACTAAACGTCATATTTAATCACTTATGTGCTTGTTACCCGGCAAGTTAATTTTCCATGGTAATCCCCTAAGACGGTCGATGAAAAGCTGAATATGGAGACCGCGACTACAAAGGATAAAGGACGATTGTACGGAAGGAAATACGGAGAGTATTTTCAGAAGATGAATGTAACAATGCAAGCTAGTGAACGAACATATTTCTATCCTTGTTACACTTGAATCCTGTTACCCAGGGCCAATGGAGATGGTTCAACAAAACGCAAATATTTTCAAAGGTTTACCGTACTGCCAAATTATACACTACTATCGGTGTCTAAACCGGGGTAAGCTATATTTCCTGCAGGTCTATTCCTGGCATTCCGTAATAAGGAATCAGGAATTCTGAGTCTATAAAACTGCTTTTACAGCGATTTTCAAAGCAAGTTTTTCGACAGAAAAGCTTGATTAATTAAAAAAACTATGCTCGGGAATATTTTTGTCAAGAAAATCGCTTTGTAAACCGCTATACAAGCGGTTTTCTGGACTCAGGATTCCTGATTCCTGATTACGGAATGCCAGGAATAGACCTACAGGACCTGAAAACCGGTGCCAGTTCACTTATTTCTCAACAAACGTATGCCTACGTGAGGAATGCATCAGGTTACGAAACGCATCGTAATTTCAGGAAAAGTATGCAAGGCTCCAGTGCAACAATAATAATGGACAGTGCAAAGTTTTGATTATGTCTATTGTTGCGTTCTGAGTGTGTGGTTATAATATTTATATTACGTGTTTATTAAGTTATCTGCATGTTTATTTGTTTCGACTTCAGCAGAAAGCGTGTATGCATTCATACAAAAGCCAGACGTCTGACATATTTATGTGTGTACAGTCAAATTACTTTAGACACCCAAGAAACAAACCATTAGAGTTATGGATGGTCTGTAAAATGCGGGTAACCAGAGCATTCAATATAGTACGTACCAACCATATTCACCTTTATATAGATGTTCGTGGTCTAGGGTTCGAGCCAATGCCCCTAACCCTTTGGCGTGCACGTTTTCACGGTTTATTTCCTAAGCATTTATTTTATACAAATGCTCACTATGAAGGAAAACATCACGATGGCATAGAAATGGATTTGCCACTAGTCTGAATTATTCAACCGCTGGGAACCCTGTCACAGAATACGTATTTAAGAGTAATTTAAAAGTCAAGGTGCAAGTAAAGTCACTTTTTTAGGTCCTAGGCCAGACCCTTACATATAAGGTGCCCGAAGACGCCCATGGGCTTTCGAACTTACACGGGGCTGCGAAAAGCATGGCGGCCGGCCAGGTCCTTTTTAACACAATGTATAAATAAGACCCCAACTTTACTTTGGGGAAATACCTCGCGAGGGAGTGCACATAGCTGGCTGGCGATTTCTATTGACCTCTTACGACATAATTGGGAATTGAAGCAGTGAGACCCATGCATTGCATTATTCAATAAATACGGTGCTGTTGCGGTTTTTCTCATTCATGTAATACGCGGTTAGGTAGAAGAGGTGCCGTTACAAAGGCGCAGAACTTTCGACCATCTTCGCCTACCTACCATTGGGCAATGAAACGTGTAGCAATCGCTCAAAACGATCGCCATTGTCGTTTGATGACACTCCACCACAATTACTGTTTCGGCGGAAATTTTCGAAGGCTCTACATAGAGCGCTGCGCCGTTAAATGCCATCTGTCACGCGACAACCAGCTAGAATAAGGTCACATAGTCTAGGAGGTCGCGACAAAAATGGCAACGATAACTTAAATGGCTGAATCTGGGTTCACAGGATAAAGGAAAACCCTCTGAAGCTAAATGTGTCAGTCTGCCTGCGCCAAGTGGTTGCGTTACGTAGATAAGCCGCCTGTAAAATTATTTATGGTGACAATATATATATATATGATAAGGAAAAATGGCTATATAATACAAAAACTGAACAAATATTTGATTGCATTTCGTACGTATAGGCGATTTAGGTTGCAGATATATCTTTAGGTATATTTAAGCCTTTCATAAAAAAACCGACTGGTTATTGTAGTATAATTAATAGGTGTATTGATCCAGACAATCATTATAATCCTTAGCAGGTAAATACCAACTTCGATTTATATAGCCAATCTAGATAACGCAAGCACTTGGCGCAGGCAGACCGACATAATTAGCATCAGATGTATGATCTCTAACATGTAAACCTAGTTTCAGCCATTTACCTTATCGTGATCAAAAATGTCGTGACCTCCCGGAATAACACAGACGTGTCACGACCCACACGGCCCGCGGCCGTTCCGACGCACTCCGAACGGAAGCCACTGAATTCAGCTTGTTGATCTGTGTCAATCTATGGTGTCAATCGAACGAGAGCGTGTCATATTTAACGCGCGTTCGACCCACATGTCGATATTGGTACAGTTGTGGTATAAACAGGGTGTGTTGATACCAGTATTACGTATTCTATAACAATTCAAATGCTAACGCGAAACTTTTAACTTGATATTTGAATGCTTGCATTTTGGAGCTTCATAACGCTGTCCCACTGTCACTTTATGCATCGTGGAACAGGCAGGGAAAGCACCCATTCATTAACCAATAATTCCAAAAATAAGAACCAACCGATCTACGAGATCCTTTATCTACAGGGTCGGTATACTATGGAATCGACTCTGACTAGGTATTTCACTCAAAGTACAACCTGAGTTTCTTTAAACAGTATGAAGAAGCACTTATTGAAACAGTATGAAAGTTCTTACACCCATGGGCATCGTCGGGCACCTCTTATATAAGGTCCTGGGGGTAAGTCATATGCTGCACCTACCTACTATGTTAAGCATACTTATTAGGACACATAAGTACTCTATTTCGTTTCGTAGTGGCGAAGTTGTTACCAATCTAACATATTTGCATGTGTTCCAAGATCAACTACCTACCTACTTGCTTGAGCCTATCATCTATGATTTCTGTGCCACTCACACCGTCCTACCTCCGAGCCTCCTGCCTTCGTAGAAAGTAGAAAAAAGAAGGGGCTCTGTAACCCACATTCACAAAGGCAGGTAGGTACCTTAAGTAGGTATCATGTGATAACATGGGGCCAATTTTATATTTTTTATAAACAACAGTTGTTTTTCATGCGTTTGTCGTGTACACACAAACATAATCACTTTTTTTTATTTGCCTTACCTACATAAACGTTATAGAGGACAAGATATCCCAGTAGCATTGTTTCAACTAGTAATACTAAATTTCATCGATGAATGACAATTTATGAAAACATGAAAATATAATAAAATATTTATCTCTTTAATTAACGTAGATATTTACTATGTCCATACCATAGACAACTCAATGTTAAAATTGTGTGTTACCTAGGTCATGACAGTGTTAACCTTGATCTGTATTCTAAGGTTAATTCGGCCCTCAAAGGGGAAACACACGAGGGGTCACTCACTCAGGGAATCTGGTGTACAATCGTTTAGGAATCTCAAGAATCTTAGGTGGGAGTCCGAGGAATCTGGTGGGAGTCTGAGGAATCTGGCGGGAGTCCGGAGAATCTCGGAAATCTTATGTAATCCCGAGTAATCCTAAAGAATCTGAGAAACTTAGGTGGGAGTCCGAGGAATCTGGTGGGAGTCTGAGGAATCTGGTGGGAGTCCGGAGAATCTCGGAAATCTTATGTAATCCCGAGTAATCCTAAAGAATCTGAGAATCCTAAGGAAATCATTGGGAATCCTAAAAAAATCATGAAAATCTCGTGTAATCTTAGGCGGAGTCCGATAAATCTGACGGGAGTCCGAAGAATCCGGAAAATTTTATGTAATCCCGAGTAATCCTAAGGAATCTGAGAATCTTTGCAAATCTTTGTAATACCAGACAATCTTCGGAAGGTGTCCGATGAATCTGGAAATCTTGTTTTTGTTACTAAAATGGTTTTAGATACAAACAGCAGTATTAAAAAGTATTATAAAGTGGGCGGACTAACTTTACTACGCGTATTAAGGTCGAAGTAAACCGGTTTTTGTATGGTTAGTCCGGTGCTAATCTCGTACCAAGTTTTTACAGGTTCACTGTGAATACGACTGCAAGGGATTTCGAAAAAGAAGAGTACCTACCTTATCGCGAACTTTTCTACGTGAAATATTTGCTAAGGTTTCAAATATAGCCTTTTATAACGACCCATGCAAAAAAATAATCAACCCTGACCTAATGATGGCTGAGATTTGAAGAGATTTCGAAAGAGCGGAGTACCTCACCTTGAAATATAGTATGTGAAATATGTACTGTGGCTTCAAAAATGGTATTGTATAATGCCTCAGGAAAAGAAAAAATCTGCGCTGATCTAAAGATCGCTGAGATAATATGGGATCTAATTTAACCGGATTCCGCCTGGGTGAATATGTCCAAAACGAATATCGCGCCCCGCGCCCCGCCCGCCGCGCCGTTGCCGCCTCCCGCGGGCGCCGCTCGCCCCCGCCTCCCGCGCCCGCTCGCCCCCGCCTCCCGCGCCCGCTCGCCCCCGCCTCCCGCGCCCGCTCGCCCCCGCCTCCCGCGCCCGCTCGCCCCCGCCTCCCGCGCCCGCGCCGTTGCCGCCTCGCGCGGACGCCGCGCCCGCGCCGCCCCCGCCGGGCGGCCGCGCCGCCCGCCTGTCCGCGATGACGTCACGGACACGTGCTGCGCGCGACGCGCACCCCGCGTGTACCTACTGTGTATTGGGTGGGAGACTTTTAGTCAGTGATTTTGATTCAATAATTTTATTTTTGTAGGTATTTTGTGCGCCGTCAAGTCAAAGGACAGCCAGCTGTCAGCAATTCAGTCAGATGACAAACGAGATTGAAAAGATTTTAACCATACATATTCTATTGAATTATAAGTCTCTATGAATCGTTGGTGGTCACTAAGAATCTCTAAGAATCTTTAGAAATCCCGAAATCTTTGGAATGTACCAAAAATGTGTTGGTAGTCCTTAAAAAATCCAGGTAATCTTTGGTAGTCGTCAGAAATGTTAGAAAATCCCAGTATATTTGTAATTCCCTAAAAATCTTTGGGAGTCTTTAAGAATCTTTAAGAATCTTTGGGAGTCTTTGGAAATCTTTAGGAATCTCCAAGAATCTTTGGTAGTCTTTGGAAATCTTAAGGAATCTCCAAGAATCTTTGGGAGTCTTTGGAAATCTTTAGGAATCTCCAAGAATCTTTGGTAGTCTTTGGAAATCTTAAGGAATCTCCAAGAATCTTTGGGAGTCTTTGGAAATCTTTAGGAATCTCCAAGAATCTTTGGGAGTCTTTGGAAATCTTTAGGAATCTCCAAGAATCTTTGGGAGTCTTTGGAAATCTTTAGGAATCTTCAAGAATCTTTGGTAGTCTTTGGAAATCTTTAGGAATCTAGAAATCCCAAGGAAATCTTGACTACTGGGAATCTGGTGTACACTTTTTGCTCGAGTGACTAACCCCTCGGAAACACATCGATATATAATGGGGAAACAATAGATTTTTCGATTAAATTCTACCATCAACATCTTCTTGCACCATTCGTTTTTGTTCGGGTTTAACGACCTTAATTAACTAGTTTTATGGTTCAGTGTTGGTGATATTGACAACATTAATTTAAGTTAATCTTTACCGAAACGTTTTATTGCTGTACGACCTAGTACATTTCGTTTCCCAATATGATTAACTTTTTAACCCAACTACCTAAGTACCTATCTAACAAATATAACGCTTGCCTGCTTAGAAAGTCCAACAAACATTCTGGTTAGTAATAATGACTAAGTCGAAGGGGCAATAAATAGAATCCACATATGTATTTGTTAGCATCAACCCATGTTAAGGAAGTGGGTGATTACCTACACAATACAAGACTCAAGACACAGACAGACGCTCTCGGATTTCCTATTCACTTCCTTTTAATTGCAAGTTAATAGATGTAGGTATGTATTCTCGTGTAGGTCCAACGAGCCTTAAATAGTTCGCAAGGTCACAGGCCTCATTCATTTGTAGCTCTGTGAGATCTCAAATTAATTAAAGCCAGAGTACATGAGTACAGGCCGCAGGGTCAAATTAACCTTAGGCGAGCTGCACGACCGTTCAAGGATTGACATATTCAGCCGCGAGTAATAAACACTCTCTAGGTTGGTATGTTGTATGCTGTACGTATATTTATTACACTTACATTTGGATTTGACACTAGTAACGTTCTGTTTTTCATTGTTTATAACGTCCAACATTACACCAAACTTGTTTCACAGTCAAACCTTCACTTACATCAAATGCACATACACTATTTCGTTAAAAACAACCAATGTTTCTTTCACATTTTGTCAAAATCGTCTAAAACATCGCGTAAGTGATTGCCACAAAAAAAACGTTTCGTTCAAAACATAACCCGCAGCGCTCTAGCATACCAAACGCGGTGAAGTTGGAACGCATGCTGTCAGTGCTGCCAACCGAACGGACTAATTGCGATAGGGGGGATTGTACAGTCAACGGCCCGAGGTGCGTCTCCCCACTACGCTTGCATCGCTTTATCATAACTGGTTTGGACGGTAGCCAAACCTTTCGCAGAACTCGAGCGCTGCGTCGGTTCTTTTGAATTAGATAAACTCGCTGGAAGGGATCAAGTACAATGGAAACAATCTTACCTGCTTTAGACGAAAGAAGAACAAATGAAGTAACAGATTCCATAGGTAGAGTTCGAGTCAATACCAATGTATTGAATCGAATCGCTGGATTGATATTATACCTACTTTGTGAAGTTCACATTTATGGCAATCGCAAACAAACTTACTGCATGAACATAGTTTAGTAAAGTAGCTACCTTTATTATGTTATGAATAGAATGAACGACAAAAAATCGGTCTTTGCTTACAACTTCACGCAAAATATCGTGTAAGAAAATTATGTAGGTATTATCTGCGTAAAAAAAAATGTATGCGATAGCTGGAAGAAGAATGTTACAAAAACATTACATTCTTTCTTAATTTAAATTCCGCAGTATGGAGTTGCGTTGCCTGCTTACATCAATTTCAGCAAGTAAAGACGCAATTAAAATAAACACCGCAATAGTGAAAGTAAAGATAAAAACACGGATATTGTGCTCGCGTGCATAAAGGAAATAGTTGTCTTGGTGGCTTCCTAACACGGGACGGTTCAAAAAACTTCGCGAATAAAGGTTACGTAGGACCACCTTTCTCTACATTTTTCTAATTTTAAGTTAAGTAACTAAACCAGGACCAGTATGGACATCGATCGTCGGCCATGGATGTCCGTAAAGTCAAAATGTCTCCACCGCGCACGAATGTGCTTCCCAAATGCGTTCGTCAAGGAGAGTTCCCACCAAAACAAACCCTCCGATACGTCTGCGACTATGTTTCGTTAGCGTTTTGAGGCAGCAGGTCTCATAGTAGGCGCGTTTGACGGCACATTTCCTTTATTTTCTGATCTAAACTAAAAATGGAAAAGGAGCAGAGAGTAGCCAAAACTTTTTCAAAAACCTACAGGAGATATGGATCCCTAAAAAATGAAGCGCTTTGGAAATAGAACGTGATAAGTGAACGTGATATTATAATAACCCGTCCAGATAGTCAGATAATGTTCTCAGCATTCTACGATGTGTAGCGTGTTATGATTTACGGCAATGTTGACTGTGGCGGGCGTATCTAGTAGCTCTTACGGGGGTGATAACAGCTGATTGTGTTCACTTCTGTGCAAGCTGTTCAAGCTGTAGTCCGCAAATCGGCCTCGCTAAACGTGGCTTCGGTAGGTGAGGTGGATTTGGCCGACCCGAGGATTTTTGGTAACTACGCACAGAAACCCATGCTGGTTTGTCATGAAAATTAAATAAAATTGTCCTTGTTTTCCATCCAGCTCAATGTAGCCGAGCAATATAAGGAAGGTTCTGGCATGACAACTAGTGCCCGTGTGGTGTGTTAGGCTAAAATCATGACTATTATTCCGGGAGGTCACGACATTTTTGGTCACGATAAGGTAAATGGCTGAATCTGGGTTGTCGTGTTAGAGACCAACCCTCTGATGCTAAATATGTCGGTCTTCTTGCGCCAAGTGGTTGCGTTATGTAGATTGGCTATATAAAATAGATGCTGGTATGTACCTGCTGATGAATATACTGATTGTTTGGAAACATTGATACCTATTAATTATACAACAATAACCAGTCGGTTTTTTAATTAAATACTTAAATATACCTAAAGTTATATCTGTAACCTAAATCGCCTATAACTAAGAAATGCAACCAAATATTTGTTTAGTTTTTATATTGCTAAGTAAGTGTGTACTGATACTTTCATGCTTCGTCATTTGCATGCATTTACCTTATCATAGAATTTTTTTGTCACCGCAACTATTTTTTCAGTCGCCTTATCTACGTAACGCAACCACTAGGAACAGGCAGACGGACACATTTAGATTCAGAGGGTTGGTTTTTATACCATGAACCCAGTTTCAGCCATTTACGTTATCGTTACCATTTTTGTAGCGACCTCCTGGTCTATATTGGTATTAGCTGTCCATGTCCAGTTACAAAAAAAAATCTACGTATTTTCCGGTAAACCAGAGATCTTATAAATATTTGAGATGAACTAACTCCTCAGGGAACTTACCCAAATTTACCTTAGGGAACGCAATTACACAGCCATCAGAAGGCCTATTCCTGGAATTCCGTAATCAGGAATCCTGAGTCTAGAAAACAGCTTTTATAATGGTTTACGAAGTGATTTTTTTCGACAAAAAACCTCGATTAAATTGAATACTATGCTCCGGAATCTTCTCGTCAAGAAAATCCCTTTGCAAACCGCTATAAAATTGGTTTTATAGACTCAGGATTCCTGATTACGGAATTCTAGGAATAGGCCTGCTGTTCTACATTCGTGCCTCTTCTTTCATGCCGGTTTTTACTTGAATGCTAATTTACTTGAATGATTTAGCGGCCTGGCAGTTTGCTGCAGTGCCGTAAGCCTGTTCTCTTGCTATAAGTAAATATAGGTCTTGTTTCTAAAACCGTCGCCATGGAGACGCTATAACTAGTATGTAAACAACGAGCTTCCACGTTTGTGTGCAGAGTTGAGCGGGAAGGCCCACCTTAACGTTCGCACTTCGATGTACTTAGGTTCTAGATTTGTATCAAGCCAGTGCGAAAGACTCATGCAATCATGGCGTAATTAAAGCTGTCATCGACAATGCTACAATCGGCTGGATGTTCCCATGGTGCGGTGGCGTCGAGGGGGAAAGCGGAAAGCGACTGGTGAAATGTAAAACATGATCACCTCCAAGATACAGAATAACTAGGCACGTTCTAGTCAGTGTCTACAGTAGACTTTTTGTTCTTGTTAGGTTCACTCTTACCTGAATGGGCCATTCAGGTAAGAGTGAGTTCGAATTCGTCGCTAAATATCAACTCACTTTTTTTAAATAGTTCATGTTTGCACACTTCTTGAACATAATTTTAGTTTGGTAAAAATATGGTTTGTCCCATAAATACGTTGGAAGTATAAGTAACGGTTCCGTTATTTAAATAATAACATATTTCCCAGCTATTTTTAGGCTAACTCACTCCCGAACCACTCTCTCTAGGTGTCACTCTTACCTGAATAGGTCCCCGGTAGATACCACCATAGATAAATTATAGTAGGGAAAGATTGCTAACGTCATACAAGCGTTAAATAGGCATAATAAGAGTCAACAGAAGGCGTGGCAGTTCACATTTGAGGAAACAGTGAAAACAATCCAATAAATTACAATTATATTTTTTACTAGCTGCGGTACCCGGCTCGGCTCGGGTTAGTGTCGGCTAAATTATCTCATGGATTAAAAGTAGCCCACATGACTGGTCCAAAATAGGGTCAAACTGGTCCAGGATAATGTATCCATCTACCAAATTTAATAAGATCGTTCGAGTCGAAATAGCATGATTTCATGATTCCAATAATTCCCATTTAGAGCTTCGTTGACATTTGGTGGCTATTTAAAAAAAAACATTTGCCGCCAGAACCTTTCTGCACTTTCACTGCTACATTGCTTACCTAGTAAGTAACGTGTAACGTAGGTAAGTTTTACGTAGACTCCAACCCACAGCCAGCCTCAAGATCGAAAACAGTAACCCATCTCGAACCTGACTGCTCCCAGAGATGCTATACATTGATAAAAAACAAGCAAGTTATAAGAGTTTAACACTCACTACTCACCCTTCTGGTAATAAAGCGTTATATAATGTAGCCTATAAGTTTTTAGTAAAATCAGGCTAGACGTAGATACAATCCCGCATCTATATCGAGTAATTGGTTCTCAAGGATTTTATTCTATTGGTCGCTCCTCCGGCCATATAACGTGATGCCAAGTAGTCCTAAAGTTGCAGGAAATACCAAGCCGTACTTCGGTACAGTTAGTATAAAATCAAGAATGCGAGCTGCTCCATGGTTCGGAATCCATGTAAAACTGTAGGTCCCCTTCCCCTACTAGGTGGTAGGGTTTAAGCCCGCCCGGGTTGGTACCATCGCATTGGATGAAAAGATGGTCGAAACGGCAATGAAAAATTGTCCGTGTTTTCCATCCAGTTCAATGTAGCCGTGCTCATAAAGGGAAGGTCCTGGCATGGCACCTAATTCCTTCGGGAATGTGGTGTATTGGGCTAATATCATAACGGTAGTTGTGTGGTATTAGCCATCCATGTCAGGTCGCATAAAAAAAAAAAAAAAGCGCTGCCGCCGCCTCCCCCCCCCACCCTCCAGCCGAGCCGTGCAGAGCATTGCAGTTTGTTTGACAGCCACATCTTAGCGTAAGCGGAACTGAATTATATTTAGCCAATCCTAATTCCCGGGTAGTTAAATGTACGTGTACTAAGTTTTACAAATCGTTAGTGCCTTGAAAATTCGCCAAACGGACACAACCGTCGCGACGTCTGCCCTCACGTCCCGCCCCCGCCGCCGCCCCCGGCCCCGCTCCCCCTGGTGTGAAGTAGCGCTACCGGCATCGTTTTCGCAGCCCCGTGAAAGTTCGAAAGCCCATGGGCACAATATCTTTATAAATTGTAGCCTATGTGTTATTCGGATGTATAAGCTATGTTATTGTTAAGTTTCATTAAAATCAATTCAGTAGTTTTTACGTGAAAGAGTAACAAACATCCATCCATCCATCCATCCATTATTACAAACTTTCCCCTTTATAATATTTATTAGATTAGATTAGATTAACGATGGCGTTACTTGATTTACAGTTAAAATTCAATGTTTTTATCAAGCCGGCCTGCCTAGGCGACATTTGTTTTATTTCAATAACGGTGTAACTAGTTTTTGGTAGTGGCGGGAGATGGAGCTGGTTAGAAATATCATAGTAACTGCGAAAATAAGAAGTATTTAACGAGTTTTGTATGGTGCATGACGTTAGCAGTCTATCCGTACTATCTCTTGTCCCACACTTTCTTGTGGTACCACAGAAGATAAAAGGAAGGTGCGCCATATAGGTACATCTCCTTCCTTCTTTGATCTGAGATCAACCTACCTGCACACGACACGATGCGGCATGCCGGGTTTTAAGGTAACAATAGAATATAGATGTTATAAATAATACCGCTCATATATATCATAGAAGGAATAAAGGATATTAATTAAGAATTAGGAATTAGGAATAAGCACGTAATTTAATATACCTATACCAACCTAAAATAAATATATCATTGATACATGTAGAATGTTGATGCAATGAAATGAAATCGCTTTTTAAATTGAATGAGAATCTTAATTACAATTTAAACATAATTATTATACATTTTCCTCGGTTAGAACTTTCCGGAAGGACCAAACTTGCTAATGTTGTCAGACCAATGAGAATTATAATGCATATATTATTGTATTTAATAATTTTATAATAACGAAACTATAGCGTTTGTTGTACACCTGATTTCGCATACAACCCAGTAAAAAGCATACATAGATTCGTAATAACATAAATTGGACCAGAAAATTAAAAATAAACAAAAAATATAACAATAACCGATTCTACAAAAGTGGTATTCAATACCACACTACTATATTATTCTGCACCTACTTACTTGCACAAACATAAATGTTTTGCTCTTGCACGCTGAAAGTATTTTTTTTTCTTTTATATACCTGTGTTTGTTAACTTAACATCATTGTTAATTACACCTACCAATAAAAATTCAAACCATTTGCAGCAAACCGTGATATGTATTGTTACCTCTCATACCCAGTACCATATAAGTTTAGTTTGGAAGGTAGCAAATTCGTTTCAACGTACAGTAGGTATAAATAACTGTTTTGTTTATATACTGTATTTTTTTATAATGTTATATGATTCGTTTTTTAATATCTGATAAACGATTATTATTATTATTCCTGAACAGTTGTTGTTTTTAAACTATTCGGAAAATTTGGAAATTTCACACGAATAGCATTATCTGAGCTGAATTTGCAGAGGAAAGATTAAAAAAAAAGATAGTCCTTGCTCTACGTAGACTCTAAAGCCAAAACAAAGTATTGCCAGAAAACGCCGGAAAAAGAAAACGTATCGAATAATTGGATTGGGGCGAAAATATAGGAAATTTGGGATAAAAAAGGAGCTATGAAAACAATCACGTTGACTCAGGGAATAATCAAATGAAAGGGGATTTTTAATAAACGTTTCCAATAATAATTTATGCATTGTTATTCTGGGCAAAATAATTTGAAGAATTTATGGTCAAATTACACGAGTGCTTTATGACGTAATAACAGAAACTGTACCTCTGGCGTTATTCGGTCGCGTAATATTTTATGTGTTCGATCAATTTTTTTTAACAGAAATTCCTTTATTAACATAAATTTAAATTATTAAATCAAACTTAAATTAATATTAAACGGTCAAACATCTAATGAAAAGAAAAATGTGGATCGGAGAGAAATCCAAAAATATTTCATTGAAGTCAGCCGATATTTGCCCCAAAGTGCCTAGAACACTCGCCGCGTTGCCTCTTTGAATTAAATTAAATCAAATGTATTGTTGATATAATCATAGAATGCTCAATATGTAAGATTGATTACCTTTTTTTATGAAACACCAAACTGAAAACCTTCGACTAATCTTATGCAATATGTACGCCGACGTATTCATAGTGAGTATGTCTCATTGTTGAAATGTACTGTTTATTTATATTTATTTATCTATATTAGTTTATATAAGTTTTTTTTTTTATAATGAATTTTATGGTTTTTTCTACAATTGTATTAACAATAATATCTCAGATACCAAAAACCAACTTTGGTCACCATAGAAAAAATAGCATTCTCTTACACCTTGATCATTGAACTCCTTGAGTCATCTAGTAGATGCAGGAAGTTGTAGACATGTAGTCCAAAAGTCACAAACTACTTCAGACTAATGACGAGACGGACATGCCATCAGATTTAAAGCCTTTAATATAGATTTACATACATGAATACAAACCATCACGCCGCTCTCCCTGAGGTGGAGGCAGAGATGATTCAGCGCCATACGGTACGATCACAGCACACCTCTTTCGCTTCATCTACAGACATACATCTTTTCATACATGCTCTACAATTACGGGTGCTACGTACCAGACCTTTACGAAGAATTACATCGATTTGGTCGTGGCACGTTCTCCTAGGCCGCCCGGGCACGACACTTCCGCTCCGTAAATTTGTTACGTAATTTTTTCGTCGTCCATTCGTACCATATGTCCAAACAATTTTAGCACCCCTTTCTCGATGTATAATTTAGATTTGGTTTTTTAAACCGCATATGTTAAAGAAATATTCGGTTTTGTGTTAGGGGCGGTATTTCGATAACAACGAACAATTATAATGTCTAGGATGTAGATTGGATCGAGAACGATAAGACGCAACACCTTTATTGAAAACGTTTTAAACATATAAAATACAGAAATCTTGGCACCGTGACCTTAGAGGCATTGAAAATGACTTTATTTCATAAGGCACTTAAAAATCGAAGGAGTTAAGGGGAGATTAAATCAAGTAACATATTTACATGTAAAAACAACGTGATAAAATATTTATTTTGATTCAATTCATTACAAAGGCCATCTCATAAAATGAAACGATATCTACAACAGTCGTCGCGATATTACAAATGACCAGATTCTGAACGAAATATATTAAATCACCAAAGCGGTGTGCCCGAAAGGGGTAAGCACCTATTCTTAATTGTAATCCTATCGGAACCAGAACATTACCATTTTGAAGTCATTATTGTACATTCTCCAGGACATGTTAAAACATGTTTTTCGATATATATTTTCGTTTTAGAGATGTTTAAGATTATTTTAAAAAAATCTACGAAAAAGGCGTTTTAAAAAGATACATATTTAACAAAAATAAAACAGCAATATCACGTAGCATAACCCTTTTCAGTAACGAATCTTTTGATACCATTTCCAGATGCTAAAATTGCCGAAGTAAGGATTGTATGTTTCACTGGGTATTTTTTAAAGAGAAATATTGGTACTACACTTAAACACATGTAAAACTACGGAGTCCATCTCCGTGTGTAAAGCTATCAAATCACATTGTGATTTTACATTTAATTAAAATAAGATCCAATCTGTAGGACATACGAAATTAATAGTAAAAATACGAAAAGCTTCTTCGGACCGGACCTTCGCCGGATTTTATATTCTCTAAATTTCTCTAAATCTAAGCTAATATTAATTGCATCCGTAGGTTTTGACTTCTGCATAATACTTACTATAAAGTTTGAGAGTTTTAAAATTGATTTGCCGAACTTTCATAGGTCAATAAGGTTATAAGATTTTCTAAGTACATTTTTGTTGAATTTTAAAACTAATACTCGCAATCGCATTCCGAAATAAGAATACTTAGGGCCCTTTTAACCTACTGCTGATTAGCTTAATCGCCACATGTTAAGGGCCTTTCTTACCATCATGCAATTCATACAAGTACCAGATAATCAGCACTTTATTAATAAGTGTCGATTAAAGTGTCGATTAAATTAAATCAACACTTGGTGAAAACCGGGCTTACGGTTATACGTTCCGACTTGGCAACAATTATGAGGCGTTTCCCCTAAATCTCGAAGCCAATACTTAAGTTACCTCAAGCGAATAAATCCCAGCTGAGCGTCAGCTGAAACAACAGAGCGCCGGGAACTGTGTACTCAGTCGAATAAGCATAGAATATCTCTACATTGTGGCTGCGAACTAGACGCCAGGATTGGCATGCGATCCTGGAGAAATTGAGTGTGACAGGTTGAAGCGAGACAGCCATCAAAATATGTGTTAACTTTGTATAATTTAAGGCTGGAGTGCACAATCTCCGGTTAATAACATTCTGATATGAACTACAACCAAACAGCTATCAAATCTGCGATCAGCCGAATATCGGCTTGCACAACCCGAAAATGACGTCAAAACCTATTACCAACTATAACCATTCAATTATCTGCGGTAAAACATAAATATGGCGCTTGCTGAACGGGTGTGTCTATGTCAGCGGAAACCAGCAGTTTTTTTTGGTATTTCTGATTCAAAGCCGAGAAAAATATACTATATTTTAGTGAAATCCCGCGTACTTGACCGTGTATCATCCGTGTATGGCTAGCATTGTTATTGTCGACAGGAAATTTTGTATTAACACTAACCGGAGATTGCCTTGAGACAGCTTCCCATGGTTAAAATGTGTAGATGTTATTCGCTCCACCCTAAATGTATTAGTCACCAAGAGCGAACTAGCTTAAGAGGATAATGAAGTGATCGAATTCCATACAATGGCTTGTATATAATTTCTATTAAGAGGATAATGAGGTGATTGAGTTCCATACAATGGCTCGTGCCTGTGTTCTCAGTTAGTTATTAAAAAAAAAATCTGATATTTTGCTCATTACATAGATCAACCGAGAGTTACGTCCATACGCTTTAATAACTTAAATTATATCCATGTTATACCCCCTTAAACACTATGATAAAAATCTTTAGAGGCTTTTATCATAGATACAAGATAATTTAAGTTGATTTGTGTAATGTGCAAATTTTCAGAAAAATATTTCTTAATTTGACAGAGGAAACAGGCACGAGCCTTTGTATGGAAGTCGATCACCTCATTATCCTCTTAAATTTTGTCTTTACGTAAATTTCTTTCTACTTCAACGGTCATTATTGCGACGTGAAAAACCGAATGTTGCGATGCTACGTAGGCACCATAAACATATAGGTAGCGCCGATTTCGTGAAGCCAGCCCTCTCCCACCCTCACTTCCCTCATTATCCACCCCACCGCGAATGATGATTTTTCGTTTTTTAGGGTTCCGTACCCAAAGGGTGAAAACGGAACCCTATTACTAAGCCTCCGCTGTCCGTCCGTCCGTCAGTCTGTCACAGGGCTGTATCTCATGAACCGTAATAGGTAGGCAGCTGAAATTTTCACAGAGTGTGTATTTATTTTTCCGCTGTAACAACAAATAGGTAAAATAAAAAAATAATAATCATTAAAGGGGGGTTCCATACAAAAAACGTGATTTTTTTCTGTTAAATCTTGTCCGATGGTACGGAACCCCTAGTGTGCGAGTCCGACTCGCACTTGGCCGGTTTTTGCTAAATATTTTTTTTTATCCGAGAATAATGAGGTGATTGAGTTCCATACAATGGCAATCACCTCAGCTGCTGAAAATAAAATGAAAATCACGAACACGTCAGGAAAAACACATTCCGTGATTTCATAGTCAGAATAAGCCAGATTATATATAATTGAGTAGGTTTGCAGTTCGCTGAAGGGAATGAAAGGGAGAAAATGTCACCCAATAATATAATAATTTTATCCTGGCGCCGATTCAGAAAACAGTCCTTTTTAACTTTTACATAATATGTTAAAGGTGGCATTGTGCCGAGAATAAAATGAGCTCTAAATTCTTCTTTCTGCTGACGCAATCGTCTGGATAGCTCAATAGGTTAGAGTAGCGGGCATGTTATCCGAAGGCCACAGGGTCCAATCATGCTTCAGGTTATATTTGTACAAATAATGGATTAGGTGTGAGCGAAGGTCTTTCTACACTTTCTTTCTCTTTCATAGTTAGACAAGTGCATTTCGTTACGAATGCGGGCTGTTCCATGGTACGCAATCCATCTCAGACTTTAGGTCACCTTCTCCTACTAGGAAGTAGGGTTAGCCCGCCCGGGTTGGTACCATCTCATTGTCAGTGTGAAAAGTGGTCTATGTTTTGCATGTAGTTCAATGCAGCCGTGCTCATAAAGGGAAGGTCCTGTCATGGGACCTTATTCCTTCGGGAATGCGATGTGATGGACTAATATCATGACGGTGGGTGTATAACATGTCCAGTCACAGGGATACTGTAGCCACAAGTAAGGCGGTTACTGACAGTTTGTAGGGTCGCTCAGACTGTTTTACAGGTACTGGGGAACTAGCATCCCATATTCCTCCCCATTTGATCTAAGGGCCTTTTTTACCTCATCACATTAGCGATTAAGCTAATCAGCAATAGGTGAAAAAGGCCCTGAGTGTATTCGAAGCACTCGCCGCAGAGATTCAGACACAGAAAAACTAATAGTGCTACGATTCAGGGCTCTGTTTCGCAGTAATCTAGGCATTTGAAATACCTCTGAGTGATGAAAAGCTATTGCTTGAAATTGGTGCCTTATTCTAAATGTTTGTTTTTTGTTCAGTCGGCAATTAAGCAAACTTAGTTACAAAATTTGTTATCTAGGCGGCATACATACATAGTCCGAAGGAAGTTATAAGGGTTCGAAGTCGTATATTTTTTAATTTTGGTACTTATTTCGGTAATTACGACATGCACGGGAAGACATTCAGTGGGCCCAAATGTATTTTTTCACGTGCCGGAATCGGGGACGCATCATAAAGTCCAAAAAGCACAAGGTCCAAAACCCATACCGTCCAAAACACTAATGAATTCGGAACTTTTTCAATTAGGTTAGGTTAGGTTAGGTTAGATTATAATATTTGCATTTATAAATATATGCAAAAATACATACTTTTGGATGTTTTGGGTTTTGGACCTTATGCTTTTTGGACTTTATGAAGGCGACCCCCGGAATCCACACAGCCCGCAGTACAGCTGAGTCAACTCCATGCGGTTCATTAATTCGACCTCTCTTACTGCAATCCTTTAGACTAGGGTCCAAGGCCTTTAGACTAGGATTGCGTACGTGAAATTACGAACAGATCCTTATGTCGTCACCGCAGAGGTGTAGGCAGGGAAGCGTAGGGGTGAGTCTTAAGTAAACAACGATACGGGGAATATGAAGATACAACGGGAATGCTGGAATACGAAACATCGATAAAAACTTGATAATTTTATTTTTACAAACGATATTTTTTTGTGTCAGGTCCATAGAGGTATTTGTCGATTAATTTGAGTTACAGCGACATCTACATTTGAAGCATTTTTATCAGATTTTTAAAATAATCTAAAAACGTTTTTGATCGTGACATCGTCGGAAGCAGGATTCGAACTTGTGACCTCATGAATATTTTTTTAGATTTACAATTCCACCCGGTAGGTGATACTGTTTTAGAGTTCCAGAATGTTTTTCGAGTGAATGTACAAAACGAAATTGACCTGAGTGGAGTGGGTACATCAGCATACATTATACAAATAATTGTAATAACGACACCTATCAAGCAAAGAAAACTACATACATACATATGCGACCTGACATGGATGGCTAATACCACACAACTACCGTTATGATATTAGCCCAATACACCTCGTTCCCGAAGGAATTTAGTGCCATGCCAGGACCTTCCTTTTATGAGCACGGCTACATTGAACTGGATGGAAAACACGGACAATTTTTCATTGCCGCTTCGACCATCTTTTCATCCAATGCGATGGTACCAACCCAGGCGGGCATAAACCCTACCACCTAGTAGGGGAAGGGGACCTACAGTTTTACATGGATTCCGAACCATGGAGCAGCTTGCATTCGTAAAGAAATGCACTTATCGAATTCGGAAAGAGAAAGACAGTGGTGCATGTCGGTATTGAACCCAGGTCTCTGGTACGCTAGGCCAGTACCCGCGCCACTAGGCTACGAGCCGCTCAAATACATACATACATACAAAAAAACATAACGCTTCTTCTTGGCCAGTCGGGTAAAAACAGCGTTCTATCGAGCTATGGTACGCGTGCACCGGAATAGGCTTGCGCGCGTTGTCGAGATGTCGTTACCCTCGTTATGTGCACAAAAGAATGTCTCGTTCGGCAAAAAGGTAAAAAAAAAACCAACGTGTGAAGGCTTACGCGCGGGGAAGTCTGCATATTTCAGGCAGTGTGAAATATTTCAGTGTGGTTTGTTAAATAATGAACTGAAAAAAAAAATCCTGTTCTTAAAGCAATTTCCTAGGGTCTGTTTCACCTAAGCCGATTATAGTAACAGTCAATTGACTAGCGAACTAATTTTAGACTAGGAGGTCGCGACAAAAAGGTAACGATAACATAAATGGATGAAACTGGGTTCACGGGGTAAAGAGCAACCCTCTTAAGCTAAATGTGTCAGTCTGCCTGGTCCAAGTGGTTGCGTTACGGAGATAAGGCGCCTGAAAAAGTTGTTGTGTTAACAAGTAATATACATGATATGCTAAAAGGCTGCAAATAACGAAGCATGAAAGTATCAGTTCATAGTTGCTGAGCAATACCAAAACTGTACAAATCTTTCGTTGCTTTTCGTAGTTATAGGCGATTTAGGTTACAGATTAAAATTTAGGTATATTTATGTATTTAATAAAAAAACCGACGGGTTATTGTTGTATAATTAATAGGTATTAACATTTCTAGACAATCAGTATATTCATTAGCAGGTACATACCAACATCTATTTCATATAGCCAATCTAGCTAACGCAACCACTTGGCGCAGGCAGACCGACATTTTAAGCATCAGAAGGTTGGTCTATAACACATGAACCCAGATTCAGCCATTTTCCTTATCGTGACCAAAAATGTCGTGACCTCCCGGAATATTTGTTCCACAGTCAAATCCTACGGTTATTAAGGATGTTCCGATCCATACAATGTTTTTTTTTACACAGAACGCAAAAAGTATTGCACTTTAAGGCACGAATTCGTCAAAAACATTAAATATAGCCATAGTAGTTGCAGCGAAAACATATATTTACAATTTCAGGTTTAATGGTTTCGTTGTAATTGCCGATTAGAAGTTTTACACCGTTAGATGGCGCTGTTAAATAAAAATCGTATTTAAATAAATTGTAACAAAACCAATAATCCTGAAATTGTGAAATTGTTTTCGCTGCAAGTAATATGACTATATTAAACTTTTACTTTTAATTCGTGGCTTAAAGTGCAATAATTTTTGCGTTATGTGTGCAAACAACTTTATATGGGTCGGAACAGCCTTAAGTAAGTGCTTTCACCACAGAATCTAATCGGTGGATTAACTTCGTGATCATTCCCATCTAAATAAAGTTTAATACACTCATTATGTCCACGATTATAATATTATATAAAATCGACTACTTCAAAAAACTGAGAGTTGTCTTTTGAAAACGTTTACGTCGGTTTGACTGTCAGTTGACTCTGTCTTTGTGAAAAATTCAGTGCACGGGTGGCTTACAGCTAAATCGAGTAATGAAACAGAATGCCGAGCTGTAACGAAATAAACTCATAAATATGTTTTTTCTTTTTATATATTTCTTTATTATTGCTTTGGGAATTCAATGCAATTTTATTTACATGGGATTTATTGATTTTTTTTCTACTTTTCTTTTTAACCGACTTCAAAAAAAGGAGCAGGTTCTCAATTCGTCGGAATCTTTTTTAAATATCCTATATCATATTTATAATGTTCATGTTAACTCATGTGTATTTTTTGCTGTTGTATTAATTTTTGTAACGATGCTTCTGTACGCATTTATTCATATTGTTGATTTTGTACAAATTTCTAAGACTAAGGAATAAGGCATGAGCCATGGAACTTAATCACCTCAAAATCCTCTAACATACTAACTAAACGTAGCACGGTTTACAAGCAGATAACTGCAATATCGGATATGGTATGTAGATATAATCAAGGAAATTTGCAGTTCGATATGCCCATGGGCACGTTTTCTAGGCCTCCCTTAAAATAGGTCTTGGCTTTCTTGAGGTCATATCGCTTGATTACCGGCAATGTTCCCTGGCGATAACTCCATTTCGCTGAACTGAATTACTTACGTAATAAAGTTATCGCGGCGGCGAAAGCTCTCAGGTTCGCCGGAGTTGGTACTAATAGAACCCGGAACGAATAGAAGCTTATTTCTAACGAATCACTTGTTTTGAGATGTCTGATGTGACACTTGTTGAAAAGTAATTGAATAAAGGAGATTGAATATTTCAGGTATGTGCGAGAGGAATGTATGGAATATGTTGTTGTAAAATTTAACAATTAAGTTGAATGTAAATTTAAAATATACGTATACTAATTTCGTTTTCATCTTGATATTGTTGTTTATTGATATGAAATTATTGAAATCGACAAAAACTATTGTGTTATTCATAAAATAATGTTTTAATTATGGCTGCAAAATATTTTTTCCTTGACATATTTTACGATCCGGAGAGTGACAAAGGCTACTTTTTGTCCCGATTTGTTTATGTTGTCGCAAACGAGGCCGGGCACTGCAGCTAGTATTACTTAAAGGAGATAGTTATTTCCGGCCACACAAATAATTTAATTTTTACAAAACTACCTCACTCTGTGTCCATTCCCTTAAGGCTTCTCTTAATGCTACTAAGTAATTTACCTGCTAATGTTGACTCTACCCTTGGGATCCCATAATCTCCTAACTCTATTATGAGGGCAGACTGACCCGCCAAATGTGAGGAGATCACTAAACCTTGTTTCATATTGAAAACTAGAGTCACGGCCATTATTAAATTAAAATAGGCATCCAAACCATAGAAAAAAAAACCGACAAGTCCGAGTCGGACTCGCACACGAAGGGTTCCGTACCATCGTGCAAGATTTAACGCCAAAAATCACGTTCTTGTATGGGGACCCCCCTTTATTTTCATTTTTTTTAATGTTTCTTATTTGTTGTTATAACGGCAAAATAAATACATATTCTGTAAAAAATTCAGCTGCCTACCTATTACAGTTCATGAGATACAACCCTGTGACAGACGGACGGACGGACGGACGGACGGATGTACGGACGGACGGACAGCGGAGGATTAGTAATAGGGTTCCGTTGGCATCCTTTCGGTACGGAAGCCTAAAAAGGTATCCATGTAGCCGTGCAAAATAAGGAAAGTTCTGGCATGGCAACTAGTATACATAATATGTGATGTGTTGGCGAATATTATGACAGTAGGTGTGACATTGCCAATCCATGCCAAAAGGTCTTAGATTTATTTTAAGAATTAAAATGTATGCATGAAAATAAAACAATTTCACTTGATCGAAAAAATATTGATTACGCCGCAATAACCAAGAAAAGTGCAGTGCAATAACAACATAATAAGTGGGTCGCAAAGGCGGGCTTATCACTCGAAGAGATTTCTTTCATCCGACCTTTGGTTGTTTGAGATGTTCAATGGGTATATTATATTCATAGGTAGTGGCGGTAGATTTGGTTTGAGAGTTTGAGTATATGTAAATAGACACATATTCAGTACATATATTAATTCTTTAATAAACTTACTTTTTTTTAGGGTTCCGTACCCACAGGGTGAAAACGGAACATGTATGGTTGTAGTTCACAGTAGATTCTAGCTATGCATACATGTCACATTCGTTAAAAGAGCGACGTGTTTTGCTAACCTTTTTTTAATGCAGCCTGACATAGATGGCTAATACAAGACAACTAACATTATGATATTAGTCTAATTGCCGATGAAATAAGGTGCCGGTTTGCTGGATAGAAATACGGACGATTTTTCATTGCCGCTTTGACCATTTTTTGCATTCAATGCGATGGTACCAATCCGGGCGGGCCTAAACCCTACCAGTTAGTAGTACTAACTGCCTACCAGTAGTAGGGCAAGGGGAACTACAGTTTTACATGGATTCCGAACCATGGAGTAGCTCGCATTCGTAACGAAATGCTTTATCCAACTCAGAAAGAGAAAGAAATTGCTCTATGAACGGGGCGAGGATTTGAACTCAGGCCTCTGGTACGCTAGGCAAGTCCCCGCGCCACTAAGACGAGTCGCTAAGTACGAAAAAGCATATTTTACTCGGATTCCTAACCCGAATGTATGGTGGTCTTGCATTCTAGAACAGAAACAATACTAGCGCTTCCCGATTGCATAGAAAGCAGGGTTCCGTAGTGAATTCAGGCCGCTAACGACCTAGCGGCGGGTAATTGGTGCTTCAGTAGACCCGACCCGACCTGGCTGCTAGCAATGCATTCCAGCCCGAAAACTTGAACCTTGAGTACGCTTCAACAGGACGGAAAATACTAACGTCATTAAGGGGAAAATGATGAAAGGTTGATGTAAAAAGAATTTGATTATAGGTTAAGATGTAAGAGCATTTAAAAATATAGATATATTTGAATCTAACTGTTATTCCAATAATAACAATCGTATTCCAACATTAAAATAGAGCCAACTAAGTAAATCGATTACTCGGAGGGAAAACAGTTTGCCTTTAACATTAAATGTTACTCTATGTTTTTAATGTTGTTTTAACTGTGTGTATTCTCTTACAATTCCCCTAACTGTGTGAAAACTGTTTTTAGCTTCAGTATTTTTTTTTTTTCATTCTTACTTAAGTCTTATATTCAGTGGAATTTTAACAGATTGGGCAGTACACGAATCACATACATTTATCACGATACGTGGCGTCTAAGCGAGCTCACCTAAAAAAACTGTAAAAGCTGTCAAATACCATACAAAACAAAACAGAATAGATTCGAAATTTTTATTTACTCAATCTATGTGATTGAAATGACTAAGTCTTCTCCAAGTTATTCCGAAAATAAACTGTTCTTAATTATGCTAATCAATAGAAGTGGTCGGAAAGAAAATATCACAATACATAACCTATAATATATTGCGTCATACTTTGTGCTTGTCAATGACATTTAAATTTGATTGAAGACTTATATTATAAAAGCTCTTCTCTTCCTATAAACCTTATTCTAACTGAATCATGGTGTTCAACTCGTAAATCAAACTTGACAGTAATGACAGTTTTGACGTTTTTAAGGTGCGACATCTACAATCTGCTTTGAGTTTTCTTCCCCATTGGTCATCGACATGACCAAAGCAACGTCAATGCCATTGGTAGACGCAATACCCGCGAATGGTATTTTTTGCTGGTTCGGGTCCAGCCTTGCAGTATATTCGTAAAGTAGTTCTTTTTACTGGGTTCTTTCTTTCATTAATGTGTCCTTGCTACCCGGGGGTCTACTCAGGAAGCAAACACTAGAAGTTATCTCATTCGGAAGTGTCAAACTGCGTGTAGAAAAGATTACAACTACTTTTTTTCTATATAGAGATATACCTACATCTCGCAAGCGCCACACCGACGGAAGTGAGATACAAGAACGTTGACTGAACAAGACCACAAGGTTCCCTTTTTCCCTGTTTGCGACGGCACCAGTGGTTGAGAATCTGTGAGATAACTTATTACAACTTATTACGCACGTACTCATAATTATGCAACAAATTCCAGCTCTTTTTGCAATGGTAGTTTCCCAGGACAAATTCGAGTAATGTTATTATAGGTATTTTTGAGTAGATATTTTGTGCGATAGATTTATTTTTAACCAGGTCTTATTATTCTTTTCGCTTGTTATTATGATTCATATTACATTTTCATTCAAAATATTAAAAAAAATCGTACAGAAAAATAATACATTGATTTTTTTTAAATATATAACTTCGCCATGGTTATAGTTTGTAACTTCGTATTTCCAGGGAGTTATAGCAGAAATAGTTAGGAACGACCTTGGCGCCATCTGCATAGACATAGCCTGCTGTATTGTTTTGTGTTTACAAACGAAAAACAATACAGCAGGCTATGGCATAGACGTACACATTCCCAAAACATGGTGTGAAAATCCCCCCAAAATGTAAATTTATCTAATGAACCAACTATTCCGGGAGGTCACGACATATTTGGTCACGATAAGGAAAAGGCTGAATCTGGTTTCACAGGTTTAGAGATCAACCCTCTGATGCTATACATATATCGGTCCGTCTGCGCCAAGTGGTTTCGTCAGTTGGACTGGCTATAAAAAATAGATGTTGGTGTGCACCTGCTGATGAATATACTGATTGTCTGGTAATATTGATACCTATAAATTATGCAACAATAACCCGTCAGATTTTTTTATTATATACTTAAATATAACTACGAAATCCAACCAAATATTTGTTCAGTTTTGGTATTACTAAGCAAGTGTGTACAGATACTTTCATACTTCGTTATTTGCAACCTCATCATATATTTTTCCTCAACGATACCTACTTTTTCCGGCGCCTTATATAGGTATAGCAACCACTTGGCGCAAGCAGACCGACATATTTAGCTTCAGAGAGTTGGTCTTTATACTGTGAACGCAGTTTCGGCCGTTTAATTTATCGTTACCATTTTAGTCGCGACCTCCTAAGTCTTTAGAGCCGCAGCCTGCCTACCAATGATGAATGCACAAGTTACAAGGTCAAAGGAAAACGAATAACTGTGTAAGTGATAATAATTCTTGTTTTCCCCAAGTCCTGGACACAGCTTGACGGCCTATTCTACATATGTCTAGCTGCAAGTGGATTGTATTGCAAATGTAATGTAGGCCTGTAGATAGAATTCCGTGCTCAGATATGAGAAATCTTTCCGACTATAAAATTCGCTTTAACAATACCTATAATCGGGTTTCTCGAGTGAAATATTCCTGATTCCTGAGCACGGGATTCCAAGAATAGGTCCACTGATCGTAATTCTCTCGTCACAATCGTGTAGAATACTGTGTTAGTAGGAGGCATTGATTGCGGACGGAGGGACTTCGTGAATTTTAATTGGTTTTTAATTTTAAGAGGTTCGCTTGCTAGTTTGACTTTAGCTTCGCAGTAAAGGTACTTTAAGGTGGCCCATCCCGCTCATCTCCCCATACAAAAGGGGAAAGAAGATCACGCCCATATTTCTTGTCAGAGATCCAAAACTTTGCTCAAAATAGCTTTATTTGATCGAAATAGATGTCTGATGACCATTGGCATTGTAAAATTGTGTTTGGTTTCTAAGTTATAAGGTCCGAAAGTTCGCATTTTTCGCGCGTTTTATATAATAACTTTGGAGGTGGATTACGCAATGATAAAGTAAGAACATCTTAAAAAGATTAGTCATCAGACATAGCTTATTTAATCAAGATTTATAATCTATTTGGTTTTTGTTAGATTTTTTACTACAGCGGTCGTGGTTTACTTTTAGCTATAAGTCGTTTTGAAATTAAAATTTTCGTAAATCTTACCAAATCATATACTATGCACATTGTCTTTTTTGTGGACATGTTGCATATTCCTCATCACGGAGCCTGTCTTATTCTTTGAAACAGAGAAGGTCCCAGAGCGCAACAGCACGGTTTTGTACCGTGCCCGCGAATGAGTTAGGCCCGCCGGGTTGGGCCACCTTAAAAACAGTTACTACTAGCTGAGGTACCCGGCTCTGCTCCGGTCTAGGTCGTTTTATTTCCTTATATGTATTTTTAATATAATAATATAAGGATACAAAATTTCAGCAAGTTATTTAACACAAAGACTAAGCATTGCTATCCAGAGGGGCAATGCAGCAAGCGTGATGGGAACACTGCCATACGTGTCGCCGCTGGACGGAAGTCTTTTATCTTGGCTATCTCGTGTCTATCTTTTTTCCTTTTCATGTTCAAATTTTTATTTAATAATATTATCAAATAAATCATTATTCACAATTATTTCCTGGATATTATATAAATTCCCCGTACAAACTTTCATCCCCTATTTCACCCCCTTCGTATTAAATTTTCGCCACAAAAGGTAGCCTTTATCCTTCTCCAAGGTCCAGAATATCTCTACGCCGAAATTCATCAAAATTGGTGCAGTGGTTTAGGCGTGAAAACGCAACAGACAGACAAAGTTACTTTCACATTTATAAATTAGTATGGATAGTATACTATTCTATTTCCACAGTCAAATGACTTCTAACGAAACAGCTAACCGAAAACTTGAGTGTAAAAATAGTTTCGTACATACTCAATTCATCTTTACCCTCATTTCGTCGGCAATACGTTACGTCTCACCCTCAGACTTTGCCATATGTTGTCGAATTAAAAACACTCGCCAAGGGTCAACGAGTCACGGTCTGATGGATGAGAATTCGGAAAAACCGACCCAGCGAGTCGGCGGCGGGGCCGAGGGCAGCGGCGGAGGGAAGTCGGTCGGAGGTGGGGCGGCAAAACGAAAGGGGGCGAGGGGAGGCGTGAGTGAATCGACCTTCAGGAGCACACCCGTTACTCGACCCTAAATTCCCACGTGGAGAATACGCGCTGCACTTCGTGTGTCACCAATCTTCATTGCACTCCACCTGGTAGGTACGTTCATTGCCATAATGGTTTGGGAGCTGGCAAGCACTTACGTACGTCATTTGCCCATGTTTCAAATCGATAATGGGTAGGTACGAATCGATTTAAATGTACACTGATATTTTAAAAAGGTGTAAAGTTTCGATGCAGAAGATAATCTACGAAACTGGTCATGCGATTCCAAAAAAAAAATCACTCAACTAATATTCTAAATAGGCAATAGGCATTTAATATCAGTCAACAAAGAAATTAAAAACTAAAATATTATAAATTATCCTATAAATTAAACTATTCCTAAAATTACACACATTTATAACAAATAATAAATTTCAGCCATATCGCTGCCAGGCGGCAGGGTGCCCAAAAGACTGGCCGCATTCCCTCTCTGGATAGCTAGGCTCAGCCTCTGCCCGAGATACCAGCCAGCCCTCTGGTCACGCGATGATTCGATCGATAGGTAAACTTTGTATGTTTGTATGTTGATATGAAGAAGGTAATCTACGCAAATACTCATTATATATTAAAAAAAATCGCCAATATTTATAAGGGACCTTCAGAGTGGTAACAGACTTTGAGCACAAAAAGTCCTCGACGACCGAGTCGACGACGTATGTTAAAGTTAATTCACTGATTGATAAAATTCTACTAAAATATTTAATAAAAATTAACATTAATCAGTCGTGGTTAATTAAGTAGATAAAGTTATATTTTATAAAAATAAACTTTCCTATCGTCAGGGAAATTTTATGTTTGGAAAAGTTGTTAGATTTCACGATCGTGTTTTGTAAAATGAAAATAAAATAAGGGTCCGACTGAACATTTGCCTATTTCGTCGCTTAAAATAATGATAATAAAATACTGTTTATCATTTAAATCGTAAGAACCGCATCAAATTTGATGAATATAATGTACCTACACGTATACAAGTTTTCCACTCTTCAATTCAGGTCAACTGTTAAAAGTAATCAAAAACACTCTCTCTGATTTACCAAGCATCGTAAACATCTATTATGGTTACGGTGTTGGGTTTCGGACCTATTGGCAGTGGCTCTTGCAGAAAATTTATGAACATTCCTTTAGTTCTGTAAAATAGTTTTAAGGTATTTGAAAATCTCTGAAAACCTGTTTATTCCGAACTCCATTAAGATCAACGTATTGCGTGAAGCTGTCGGTAGGTATTGTAGGTACTTAGTAGATTCAAGCTGTCTTGAAAATGCGTTTTTACTCAATATGTTTCTTGAAGATATCTTATACCTACCCTGTATTAAGGTGGACCAACCCGGCGGGACTAACTCATTCGCGGGCAAGGTACAAAACCGTGCTGTTGCGCTCTGGGACCTCTGTTTCAAAGAATAAGACAGGCTCCGTGATGAGGAAGATGCAACATGTCGACAAAAAAGACAATGTGCATAGTGTATGATTTGGTAAGATTTACGAAAATTTTAATTACACAACAACCTCTAGCTAAAAGTAAACCACGACCGCTGTAGTCAAAAATCTAACAAAAACCAAATAGATTATAAATCTTGATTAAATAAGCTATGTCTGATGACTAATCTTTTTAAGATGTGCTTACTTTATCATTGCGTAATCCACCTCTAAAGTTACTGCAAAAAACGCGCGAAAAATTCGAAATTTCGGACCCTATAACTTAGAAACCAAAAACAATTTTACAATTGCAAGGGTCATCAGACATCTAGTTCGATCAAATAAAGCTATTTGGGATCATTGACAAGAAATATGGGCGTGATCTTCTTTCCCCGTTTGTATAGGGATTTGAGCGGGTTGGGCCACGTTAAGCAACATTTTTAGGTTTCCGTACCCAAAGGGTGAAAACGGAAGCCTATTACTAAGCCTCCGTTGTCCGTCAGTCCGTCCGTCCGTCACAGGGCTGTATCTCATGTAATAGGTAGGCAGCTGAAATTTTCACAGAGTGTGTATTTATTTTGCCGCTATAACAACAAATAGGTAAAATAAAAAAATAATAAAAAATTAAGGGGGGATTTATTTTTTATTGTATTGAAAAATTAATCCCACCTTTATTGTACCGTGATTGTTTGGTGTTGATGGTGCGGAACCCTTCGTGTGCGAGTCCGACTCGCTCTTGGCCTGTTTTTGGGCTCGTTATTCCTTTAAGTATTCTTGAAGATAAATATAAGTCCACTATTGCTACTTGGGTCCACGTGACATTTTATAATCATTACCTTAAAATAAAATAGTTCCACAGTGCAGAACCACTTTATTTCTAGAACCAAATAATTTTTCTGAAACCTTTGCGAAATCAAATCCTGTAATTAACTGTATCAAAGGTCTAAGTTTTATACGCCATTACAATCTGTGATAATTTAAGGTTTTTTTCTCACGTGAGGTAGGTATATACGCCTTAAGGTGGGCCCATCCTACTCATCTCCCCATACAAAAGGGGAAAGAAGATCACGCCCATATTTCTTGTCAGAGATCCAAAATTTTGCTCAAAATAGCTTTATTTGATCAATGACCATTGGCATTGTAAAATTGTGTTTGGTTTCTAAGTTATAAGGTCCGAAAGTTCGCATTTTTCGCGCGTTTTATACAATACCTTTGGAGGTGGATTACGAAACGATAAAGTAAGAACATCTTAATAAGATTAGTCATCAGACATAGCTTATTTAATCAAGATTTATAATCTATTTGGTTTTTGTTAGATTTTTTACTACAGCGGTCTTGGTTTACTTGTGCATAACTGTTTACTTGTTTAATGCGCATAGTGTATGATTTGGTAAGATTTACGAAAATTTTAATTTCAAAACGACTTATAGCTAAAAGTAAACCAAGACCGCTGTAGTAAAAAATCGAACAAAAACGAAATCGATTATAAATCTTGATTAAATAACCTATGTCTGATGACTAATCTTTTTAAGATATTCTTATTTTAATCCACCTTCAAAGTTATTGTATAAAACGCGCGAAAAATGCGAACTTTCGGACCTTATAACTTAGAAACCAAAAGCAATTTTACAATGCCAATGGTCATCAGACATCTAGTTCGATCAAATAAAGCTATTTTGAGCAAAATTTAGGATCTCTGACAAGAAATATGCGCGTGATCTTCTTTATACGATTCATGCTCACGTGTAGGTACTCAGGTCAATGACCTCAGGTTGTATGCCCAAAGCAAGGCCTACCTTATGGCGGGCTGCCAATCGCACACACGCAAAATAAAAGTATACAGTTTTAATTCATTGTTTTAAAATTTTAAATTTAATTTGCAAAAAACAAAGGAATCAAAACAGATAACTATAGGTATGTCTGGTCTACATAAATATTTCACAGTCCGCTAGTTGATACTCGCAGACAAATCGATAGCCCGACTAAAATTGTACCTCAGAACATTAGAGTGGAAAATCATGGAACTAACGCCAAACTACTAAATAAATAGGGAAGTATATATATATATATAATTTAGTTCTTAAAGTTCTTCTTGAAAACCTTAGATTCGTGGTTAGTAATAACAAATCTAGGCTTTCCTAATCGAATAAGTTGACAAGGTTTTTTAGTTTTAACCATTGATGTACTATTTAGACGAGGTGTACACAGTTTCGGCGTGCAATAAAGACTTATTATCAACAAAGAAGTAAGTATTTGGGTGACTTACGTTTGTGCTTTATTTTGCCAATCCTACACGACCTCCTTTCATGAAAACATTCCCGTAATCCGATCACCTCCACCAATCACAACACATCAATCCATTTCCGCACAATTTCAAATCGTCGAAACGGCCGAACTATGCCATAGAACTGTCAATTTACGTGAATTTAGGAGGAAAATAACTAATCGACGATTCTATGCGCCTGCGCAAGCCATACGCCGCAAGTCAACTTGTCAAGCGGTTCAGTTGGTCGCCGGTAGGTGGCGGGCCAGGTATACAAACAGGTTGTGTGCGGTGAGAGAGAGATCGGTTGCTCTGAGGGTTAGAAAGGGATGTAAGGCAAAACCCGCAACCTGATTTATCCGTGTATGTGTGAGGAACCTCGCCTTGCATAATAATATTATAGGAATCCGTACCAACATATAAGTAGGATACGAAATCCCATTTGTTGGTCGGGTAAGGTTGGAAATAAAAGCTCTAAGCTTTTACATATAAACTATTATTATGTACTAGCTATGGTACCCGGCTCCGCTCGGTTCAATGTCTCCTAGCAATGCAGCAATGTGTCCTAGATTAACTTTTATTGTCATACCTAACCAATTACAGAAGGCTGACCCTGTTACTAATAAACCCAGATCATTCTCTGAATAGTTATACAATGTTTTGTCCCTTTCTTTCGAATTCGAAACTGCATGTCAATGCAAAGGACAAAACATTGTATAACTGATCAGGTGATGATCTGGGTTTATTAGTAACAGGGTTTATATTTAGAGTAAATCTAACAAACCTACGAAAATAAATATGTGAGGAAAATGCTAAACGCAGGGCGGCTCAAATCCCCACACAAAAGTGGAAAGATGATCATGTGGCACACTTCTTGTCGGAGATTCTAAATTATCAATTTCGTTTTTGTTTGAAATTTGAGTACAGCGTCCGTGTTTTACTTTTAGCTATAGGTCGTTTTGTAATTATTATTTTTTGTAAATCTAACCAAATCAAATACTATGCGCATTGTTTGCTTTGTGGACTTGTGGCATCCTCCTCATCACGAAGATTGACTTTTTCTTTAAAACAAAGACAGTGCCAGAGCCCAACAGAACGATTTTGTGCTGTTCCCGCGAATGGACAATTTAGAAAACAACAGTCCATCGTAGGTATTTCGATTTTGTTCGAGAAATAGGCAATTAAAAGTATTTTTTTAGGTTCAAGAATTGACGTCAAGACACAAAACTGTTTGGGTCAATGATTATTTCTTTTTGATGATCTGTTTCTGCTTTAAGCAATGTAAATTATCAAGTAAGCGCTTTTTTTACATGTCAATCAGTCAGCGGGTTTGCGTCCACGGCTGGACATAAGCCTCTCCAATTTTTATCCAGTCCTCCCGGCCCTCAGCGGTGCATGACATTGGTTAATAGCTACCTTGCATGATATTAGCCTAACACACCACGACATAAGAAAAAAGTTAATATTGAATAACATATGACATTTCGCATATTTGCTATATTCTTCTTTTGTAAAGCTTCTAAATATCACTATTTAAACTATAATTATAGCAATACTGAGATTGTGTCTCCGCATCACCCCAAAGGTTGACTGGAAGAAATCACTCCTAGTGAAAAGTCCGCCTTTGTGCAATTTTGTTGTTGTTTCGAATTGTTTTTGTAATTGTATTTGTTTTCTATTGCACAATAAAGAATGTATTCATTCATTCATACTAATATCATTTACAGGTCCAATTTGCAGCAGGCAAAAATAACGTACATAGGCTTTGCAAAATAAACTGATGTGTCATGAACTTGCTGCATACGGCATGAATGAAGTGAAAAGTTATTATCGTGAATTCATATGAATGGAGTTTTTTTTTGCAACCTGACATGGATAGCTAATGCCTCACAACTACCGTTATATTAAGCCCAATACACTACATTCCCGAAGGAATTAGGTGCCATGCCAGGACCTTCCCATTAATGAGCATGGCTACACTGAACTGGATGGAAAACACGGATATTTTTTTGATTACCGCTTCAACCATAGTAATTTAGTGTATTTACCTGTCTATTTGTTCTGGTAAAAACTTACTGTTAATTAATTATCTATTTACACAAACAGGTACGATTAACTCGAATGTAAGTAAGCAGTAGCAAATGATTTTGTAAATTTAGACTAATGAAACGTTGAAAAAAATCTAGCGAAGTGTCTTGCCAGTTCCTCGCTTGGATTTGTTGGACTGATGAATTTTTTTTTTTTTATGTGACTCAACATGGATGGCTAATACCACACCTTCTGTCATGGTATTAGCCCAACACACCACATGGGAACTAGGTGCCAAGCCAGGACCTTCCTTATATTGCACGGCTACATTGAACTGGATGGAAAACGCGGACAATTTTCATTGCCGCTTCGACCATAGTTCATCCAATGCGATGGTACCAAACCGGGCGGGATTAAACCTACCACCTAGTAAGTAAGGAAGGGGACCTACAGTTTAACGAGGAATCCGAACCACGGCCAGCCTCTCTCAACGGTCGAATGGTCACACATCCAAGACCAGACCGGACCCAGCGTTGCTTAACTTCGGAGAGCGATCGCCGAAGTGTCGCGCCACTGGGCCACTGAGACGACAAGTCCGCGTATAGTTTACTTACTGCCTGCCTATGGATGAAAGATATACAATAAAGAATGTTATTTTTAATTGAACGAACAGAAGCATACATAATTTACATTCAACATAGAAAACTCCTTCCTTCACAGATAATACGAAAGTATTGCTTCAGTACTTAACCTGCAAAAGTATTTTCCCTCTAACGCAGAAACACCTCTGCATGAATGTATTATAAGATGTGCTCATAAAATGCCTGAGCAAATAATTTGAAACCTTGTGCCCGCAAATTGGACGCCTACACATACATTATGTGTGTTTAATATGTAGATCAAAGTCACTTTTCCTCGGGATCAAAGACCTACCGTGTTAGAATGAGAGAAGGTGGTGGGTACTAGGATATTTATGACTCGGTTAAAATACGTTTTCATGGAGAATATGGGTCTACATAGCTATTTACATAAAATGTACAATAGAAATCGAAGGGAGGCAAATTTATGATAAAATAAAATGAAGTGACATGAGGACTTTTTGTTTTTACCGAGGGGTTAGTCACTCGAGCAAAAAGTGTACACCAGATTCCCAGTAGTCAAGATTTCCTTGGGATTTCTAGATTCCTAAAGATTTCCAAAGACTATCAAAGATTCTTGAAGATTCCTAAATATTTCCAAAGACTCCCAAAGATTCTTGGAGATTCCTAAAGATTTCCAAAGACTCCCAAAGATTCTTGGAGATTCCTAAAGATTTCCAAAGACTCCCAAAGATTCTTGGAGATTCCTTAAGATTTCCAAAGACTACCAAAGATTCTTGGAGATTCCTAAAGATTTCCAAAGACTCCCAAAGATTCTTGGAGATTCCTTAAGATTTCCAAAGACTACCAAAGATTCTTGGAGATTCCTAAAGATTTCCAAAGACTCCCAAAGATTCTTAAAGATTCTTAAAGACTCCCAAAGATTTTTAGGGAATTACAAATATACTGGGATTTTCTAACATTTCTGAGGACTACCAAAGATTACCTGGATTTTTTAAGGACTACCAACACATTTTTGGTACATTCCAAAGATTTCGGGATTTCTAAAGATTCTTAGAGATTCTTAGTGACCACCAACGATTCATAGAGACTTATAATTCAATAGAATATGTATGGTTAAAATCTTTTCAATCTCGTTTGTCATCTGACTGAATTGCTGACAGCCGGCTGGCCAGCTGGCTGTCCTTTGACTTGACGGCGCACAAAATACCTACAAAAATAAAATAGTACGAGAGCGGACCGTCGTCAACCCTACGTCATCGAGTAACACCATGGGACCCATTTGTGGTTGTGCGGATTAGAATAGGCTTCCTAAAAATACTAGGTTGCCTGACCCAAACCTGGAACGTTTTGTGCAGTAGGTAATATTAAATCACTTTTTTGGTAGAATTTAACGTCATCGAGTAACAACATGAGACCTAGCACAATCGGTAAAGGTCATCAAGAAAAGCTAAAAAAAAGTAGGTTGGCTCGTCCTACCCTGGCACGTTCTGAGGTTGGCCGGTTTTAAAATGTCAAAAAATAAAAAAAATACGTCATCGAGTAACAAGATGACAATACCACCATTCGATAGTCCTATGAACATACTTCATAAAAAAATTAGGTTGGCTGCCCTCAGCCTGGCACGTTTCCTACGCGGCCATGTTGAACGTCGGATGCGCCCAGTTCTTATATTCATCAATTGTTAAATTAATATAATATAACAGTTTTGTGATATGTCTATCTATAAACAGTGATGTTTTTATTGATCAGAACTCATCTTGAATTGGTTAAAAAAAACCAAAATGAAATATTTGTGATTGATTACGTGATATTAGGGCATTGTCGTATCTAATTATTAACTAAGTTTAACTCAAGTTAACTTTAGGTTATGATGCACATAGTTCCGCATACTTGAAGAGTAAAAACCGGAAGTTTCATATACATATGCTTTCGGAATCTACCGTATGGATCATTCAACGTAGGGAATCGCCACTCCAGTCAGCCCATGCCTACGGCATTAGAGGCGCACGCTTTAAATTCTGCCACGGCCCTCGTTATTACAAAATTTTAATCAGATTGTATGTAAACATAACGTAATGAAGATTTTTTAATAGTCATAATAAAATAAATCGCCACAAAACTTAAACCAATAAGTGAAGTATCTCAAAGTTACTATTCTTTAATTCACATGAATTTAGGGTAAATATTCTAGAGTATATTTCCATTCTTTAAACATTTCAATGTATATGTTTTCTATAAATATATACGCAACGTTGCCGGGTCTATACAAAAGTACATGTCCACATCGTCACTCACATATTAAGGAAGTTTAGTAAGCTTGGGCGTCACTTTCTTTTCTTTATTTACGTATCTCTTTTATTTTATCGTAACAAAGTTGCAATGTATCCAAACCGAAGCGGAATTTTAAATTAACAGCTCTTAAGTCGTAGGTATAGTTTAAATAATACCTGAAAAGCTCTGTAAAAATATTTATGTATTAGTTATAGAAAACATATACATTTAAATGTTTAAAGGATGGAAATAACCATGAATATTTAACCTAAAGTCCTGTGAATTAAATAATAGTAACTTTGTGGCGATTTATTTTATTATGACTATTAAAATTCTTCATTACATTAGGTTTACATTCAATCAAATTTGAATTATGTAATGAGGAGCTCCGTCGCAGAATGTAAAGCGTGCGCTTCTAATGTCGTACGCATGGGCTGACAGGGGTTGAAGAAAGGACCTTAAAGCTATGCACACTCCAGTGGCAACAAGAAAACATTTTAAAACCTGTGAACGATTTAGTCCTTCTGATGAGTCTAGTGTTAGATCCAGAATTTATACTATTATTTTTGTCATGAACTACTATAGTGACCTATAAACAAAGAGACAAATTACAAAACCTTATTATTCTTACAGCAAAAAAAAACGACATAATATTAAACCTTTAAAAGCTACCACCTACAAAAAAATAAAAGTACAATGGTTTGAGAACAGTCAGTCAATCCGTCAGCGTGTTTGCGACCACTGCGGGACATACGCCTCTCCAATCCTTCTCCAGTCCTCCCGGCCCTCAGCGGTACGGACCCACTGCTTTCCCCGACGCACTTGATGCCGTCTTTCCCCCTGGTGGGTGGTCTTCCCACACTCCGTTTGCCTGTCCACGGCCGCCAGTGTAGGACATGGTTACTCTAACGGTCGTCATCTCGTCGGCTGACGTGACCAGCCCACTCATAACTGGGAGGACGCACTGGTCATATGTTCGGGTCTTTAAATTTTGCGAAAGGTCAGACCCCAGAGCGAATTTAAGCTTTCCGAAGGCAGCCCAACCCAGTTGAATCCGTCGCTCAACCTCCAAAGACAGTCTTTGTATACCAAGCCGCAGGATTTGACCGAGATAACAATTTGTCCTCCCGTCATACCCTCAGTCGTCATGACCTTGAATTTATCCCGGTTCATCTTCAGACCTACCTATCTTTCTACTACTTATCTTTATAAAGGTCTTCCAGCATTGTTTGAAGCTGAACTCGGGAATTTGACAGAAGAACAATGTGATCGGCGAAGCGAAGATGACTTAGGAAAATATTAATTAACGTTGATACCCATGTTGTCCCATTCAAGCGTCTTGAACACATATTCCGATGCGCTTGTGAAGAGCTTGGGTGAGATCACATCCCCCTGCCTAACGCCTTTAGCAAGAGGGATGGGTTGGGTATTTTAATGAAGCCTCACAGTCATCGTCGCGGACCGATACAGATTTCGGAGTACCTCGATGTAGCGGTGGTCGATTCTGCACCTCAGGAGGAAGTTTTCGACGGCCCATTTTCAACTGAGTCGAACGCCTTCTCGTAAAGGACTAGAAAAGAAGTGGAAGGCTACAAAGAGCGGCTTGTTGTACTCCTCGCACTTCTGCACCACTTGTCTCACAGTAAATATGTGATCCATTATGCCGTATCCTTCCCTGAACCCAGCTTGCTCACGAGGCTGGTACTGATCCAGCCTCTGTGTCAGCCAACTATTGATGACTCATGAAAAGACCTTGTATACGTGGCTTAGAAGTGAGATAGGTCGATAGTTCTTCAACTTCGCCTTATTTTTTTGAGAACTGTATTGCACAGTGTTTGCAGTTCCTGATGGTCTCCCGCCAGACTTTAGCAGTTCCATCGTTATCCCGTCCTCACCTGGAGCCTTGTGTTATTTTAGTCCTTTCAAAACAACCTTTATCTCATAGACACTAATCTCCGGCAGATCCTCGTTGTAGTATCTAGTGAGCGGGGCACGCCTATCAGAGTCGAGTGGTTTGCTTGGGCTCGGGGCATGCATTGCTGCGGAGTACAATTCGTCATATTTTTTTACCACCGCCTCAAGTATATCCGTCTTTATTGCAGTGACAACCCCATCCGCTCGCTCAGTTTTGAAATTTGAAGGCACGGGAAAACACTTTACTGTCTCGATTTTCCTCTATAACGCGCTCAACCAACTTCATGTTCCCTTGGCGAATATCGCTACGGGATATGGTGCGTAACGAGGTAATCCGCCGACGTACCAAAGTAGTCGATATTGGACACCGGGTGGCTAAGCTAGCTAGAAGGAGGAGTAGCCGCTCTTTGTAGCCTTCGTGGACTACGAGAAGGCGTTCGACTCAGTTGAAAAATGGGCCGTCGAAAACTTCCTCCTGAGGTGCAGAATCGACCACCGCTACATCGAGGTACTCCGAAATCTGTATCGGTCCGCGACGATGACTGTGAGGCTCCATTAAAATACCCAACCCATCCCTCTTGGTAAAGGCGTTAGGCAGGGGGATGTGATCTCAAATCAAATAAAATCAAAAATATCAAATCGAAATATTTTATTCGCAGTGATTACATTACAATATTAAGAATTTGCATAACAGATTATAATATTGATACCAATCATGTGAATTCGTCGTTTTACACAATAATATTAAAATAACTTAAATCGTAGAAAGTTTGGTCAAGCAACCATGTACCTAACTTCTTTTTAAATCTTATGTTAGTTTCTTCTCGCAAGTCTCTTGGTGGCTTATTATACATATTAATACTATTGAACTGGACCCCCTTCACAAATTTTGATGTTGAGTGTGCAGCTGGCTGGATCACATTTTTATTTCTCGTCGAATATCCGTGTTTAAAATTATTATATGATTCCGGATAGTTTCTGACATAAAAAATAGTTCTTTGTACGTACACATCATATACGTATGCAATTTTAGGTTTTTAAACAAAGGCGTGCAAACAAGTGCGTCCCATTTAGAGTGTGTAATTATCCGAATTGCTTTCTTTTGTAGTCTAAATACTGAAACCGCTTCCCCTGAAGAATCCCAGAACTCAATGCCATAGGTCATGACAGAGTATAAATAACCGAAGTAGGCACTCTTCAGGGTATCCAAGTCACAGCATTTAGACAGGGTTCTGAGGCAATAACAAGCTTTTGTTAATTTATCACAAACATGTTGAATGTGTTTGTCCCATCGTAACTTTTGATCCAACGTGAAGCCTAAGAATATAGTAGATGTTGCAAACGTTATGACTTCACCGTTATATTCGATAAACATCTCATCATTCACTTCATGTTTAATATTTTTTATCTTAAAATGTACACAGTGTGTTTTAGCACTATTTAACATTAACCCATTTGCTGCGAACCATTTATCCAACTCTTTAATTATTTTTGTTGTTTTGTAAGGAGTGTTTCAATACTTTTATCAGTAACAATTACATTTGCGTCGTCAGCGTAAATTACTATGGTTTTCGCGAGAAGTACTAGCATAGTGTCTTTTGCAATGTCATTAATAAAAATAATAAACAGCAATGGTGCCATGATTGAGCCTTGAGGTACTCCGTAATCGGTTTCAAATAATCGTGATACAGAGTTATCGATAATTTCATTTGGTCTGATTTTATATCTTATATTTACGTTACTTTATCACCCACATTTTCTAACCCAAGCTCTTCACAAACGCATCGGAATATGTGTTCAAGACGCTTGAATGGGAAAACATGGGTATCAACGTTAGTGAATATTTTCCTCAGTCATCTTCGCTACGCCGATCACATTGTTCTTCTGTAAAATTCCCGAGTTCAGCTTTAAACCATGCTGGAAGACCTTTATAAAGCATCGATAAAGGTAGGTCTGAAGATGAACCGGGATAAAACCATGGTCATGGCGACTGACGGTATGACGGGAGGACAAATCGTTATCGACGTAGAAGTGATCGAACAGGTTGAAGAGTACGTATATCTCGGTCAAATCCTGCGGCTTCGTATACAAGGACTGTCTTTGGAGGTTGAGCGACGGATTCAACTGGGTTGGGCTGCCTTCGGAAAGCTTAAATTCGCTCTAAGGTCTGACCTTCCGTAGAAATTTAAAGACCCGAACATATGACCAGTGCGTCCTCCCGGTTATGACATGACGTACGGGTGTGAAACGTGGACTCAGACGGTCGCCGTTGTCCAAAGTTTAAAGGTGGCCAGCGAGCAATGGAGCGAGCCATGCTGGGAATATCGCTACGGGATATGGTACGTAAAGAGGCAATCCGCCGACGTACCAAAGTAGTCGATATTGGACACCGCGTGGCTAAGCTCAAATAGCAGTGGGCTGGTCACGTCAGCCGAAGAGACGACGACCGTTGGAGTTACCGTGTCCTACACTGGCGGCCGTGAACAGGCAAACGGAGTGTGGGAAGACCACTCGCCAGGTGGGAAGATGAGACAAGTGCGTCGGCGGAAAGCAGTGGTTCCGTACCGCTGAGGGCCGGGAGGACTGGAGAAGGATTGGAGAGACGTATGTCCAGCAGTGGACGCAAACACGCTGACTGACTGACCGACATTGCGAAAATTGTACCCATGTTCTCGAAGCACAGGGTCCATTTCGGTGAAGATATGGTCCTTGTCACACAACCGCTGTGCTCTGAGTCTCAATACTCTTGCGACCGATTCCAAATGCACCCACACAAATGCACCAAAATGAGCATGATGCGAAGTAGCTTGTAGACAACGATTTGTGTGTGTCGGCTTGCGGTACACTGTGTGGCTTAGGATTCCATCCAATCGTCGAGCAACAAGTACTTCCAAGAACGCCAAAGTGCCTACCTTCTCACAATCTACTGTATATTTTAAATTTGTGTGAACCTAATTAAGATGAGAGATGAAAGCGTCGAGTGATTGGCGACCATGTGACCAGATTGAAATCACGTCATCCCGTACCGTACCCAAAACATTGACTTAAGAGGTGAAGTTTGCAATGTGCGGTGTTCCAGCGGTTCCATGAAAAGGTTTGCCACCACTGGTGTCACTGGTGATCCCATTGCTACACCTTCTCGCTGGATGTAGTATTGTCCTTGCCACAGAAAGTATGTTGTAGTGAGACAATATGGCAGGAGCTTGACGCACTCAGTGTCGATGTCGTTGCTGATGACTAAGTTTCTGATGATGTCGAGGGACTCTTGGACTGGTACGTGTGTATATAGCGACTCGACGTCAAAGCTCACTAATAGATCCATGCATGCCAACTTCACTGTAGACAACAATTCCACAAAATGGGCCGAATCTTTAGCGTAGGACGACGTCTTGCCAGACAGGGGTTGAAATATTGAGGCGACATGTTTAGCGAGTAGGTAGGTAGGAGCATTTATCTGGCTGACTATTGGTCTAAGGGGGTTCCCGTCTTTGTGAATTTTAGGAAGACCGTAGAAGCGCTATCACCGCATTTCTACCACCTCGACCCACACCTATGACTTACGACCACGGCGAGCCTAGTTGTCAGTCGTCTGCTGCGTATGAACGTGGCGGACAACCTCCTTGGAACGGGCTGAACGATCAGCTCGATACGTCGGCGAATGTCTCCTCCCGCCGCGTGAAAAGCCATAACAATTTTCAAATATATTTAACGACCACGGTAACCCCAAAAGTATCACAAGTAAGGTTATTTATTTAGTTATAGATGACGATAGATCATTTGCTGTATTTAATACATCACAATTCACATTACGTATTTGGGTCCCCAGTGCATTAAACGCGTTTTACTGTCATTTAAAAGTAGGTTATTGGCTTCACACCATAATTTAAGTGAGTTCATAGCTTGTATAAAGGACTCCCGTAGTTCTGATATACGATTTTTTGAAATTGATGATTTGTCATCCGCAAATAAAATCATATCATTATCTGTTGCGATGCAGCTTGAAATATCATTTATAACAACATATAAAACCACGGTCTTAGAACTGAACCCTGCGGTATACCCATAGTGATTGATTCTACATCAGACTTAGTACCGTTTGCTTCACAATTGTGTTGTCTATTTAATATATATAATTTACAAATACCTCATTTATTTTCCCTAACACCATAAGTGTTCTAGTTTTCCTGGAAGTATTTTGTGATCTACACAGTCAAAAGCTTTTGATACATCACAGAAAATGCCGTAGGTGCTCATAGATTTAACTAGAGAAGTTAAAATAGATATTAACATCAAGGCAATGGCATCTCCTGTTGACCTACACTTACGAAATCCGAATTGATTATAATTAATAACACTGTGAATGTAAGGACACAGGCCGATAATTTTCAACATCATTATGAGATCCCTTTTTAAGCAATGGTATTACCCTAGTAATTTTTAATAAGTCTGGAAATGTGCCATCTTAAATACAATTCTAAGAGGTTCTATAATACTGCCCCATATGGACTTTAACAGATTATTAGATATGTTCCATAAACCTTGCGGTCCTTTGGACTTAAGGTCTCTGTTACTTTTTGAATCTCAGAACAGCTAACAGATTCAAAAGTGACAGACTTCTTATTGCGTGGTAAAAATATTTTGAGTTGCTCTAATGCGAGATTTACAATTTATTGGATGTATTTAGTTGTATCTTGCGCGACAGAAGAAAAATATTTGTTGAAATGAATTTTTTTGCAACCATTGCACCCAAACTATCAATATATCACAAATATTTCATTTTGTTTTTTTTTACCTATTCAAGGTGAGTTCGGATCAATAAAAACATCACCGGTTTTCATTTCAAACATCATCAAATGATTTTTTTTGCAACCATTGCACCCAAACTATCAATATATCACAAATATTTCATTTTGTTTTTTTTTACCTATTCAAGGTGAGTTCAGATCAATAAAAACATCACCGGTTTATAGATATACATATCACAAAACTGTTATATTATATTAATTTAACAATTGATGAATATAAGAACTGGGCGCATCCGACGTTCAACATGGCCGCGTAGGAAATGTGCCAGGCTGAGGGCAGCCAACCTAATTTTTTTATGAAGTATGTTCATAGGACTATCGAATGGTGGTATTGTCATCTTGTTACTCGATGACGTATTTTTTTTTATTTTTCGACATTTTAAAACCGGCCAACCTCAGAACGTGCCAGGGTAGGACGAGCCAACCTACTTTTTTTTAGCTTTTCTTGATGACCTTTACCGATTGTGCTAGGTCTCATGTTGTTACTCGATGACGTTAAATTCTACCAAAAAAGTGATTTAATATTACCTACTGCACAAAACGTTCCAGGTTTGGGTCAGGCAACCTAGTATTTTTAGGAAGCCTATTCTAATCCGCACAACCACAAATGGGTCCCATGTTGTTACTCGATGACGTAGGGTTGACTACGGTCCGCTCTCGTACTAAAATTATTGAATCAAAATCACTGACTAAAAGTCTCCCACCCAATACACAGTAGGTACACGCGGGGTGCGCGTCGCGCGCAGCACGTGTCCGTGACGTCATCGCGGACAGGCGGGCGGCGCGGCCGCCCGGCGGGGGCGGCGCGGGCGCGGCGTCCGCGCGAGGCGGCAACGGCGCGGGCGCGGGAGGCGGGGGCGAGCGGGCGCGGGAGGCGGGGGCGAGCGGGCGCGGGAGGCGGGGGCGAGCGGGCGCGGGAGGCGGGGGCGAGCGGCGCCCGCGGGAGGCGGCAACGGCGCGGCGGGCGGGGCGCGGGGCGCGATATTCGTTTTGGACATATTCACCCAGGCGGAATCCGGTTAAATTAGATCCCATATTATCTCAGCGATCTTTAGATCAGCGCAGATTTTTTCTTTTCCTGAGGCATTATACAATACCATTTTTGAAGCCACAGTACATATTTCACATACTATATTTCAAGGTGAGGTACTCCGCTCTTTCGAAATCTCTTCAAATCTCAGCCATCATTAGGTCAGGGTTGATTATTTTTTGCATGGGTCGTTATAAAAGGCTATATTTGAAACCTTAGCAAATATTTCACGTAGAAAAGTTCGCGATAAGGTAGGTACTCTTCTTTTTCGAAATCCCTTGCAGTCGTATTCACAGTGAACCTGTAAAAACTTGGTACGAGATTAGCACCGGACTAACCATACAAAAACCGGTTTACTTCGACCTTAATACGCGTAGTAAAGTTAGTACGCCCACTTTATAATACTTTTTAATACTGCTGTTTGTATCTAAAACCATTTTAGTAACAAAAACAAGATTTCCAGATTCATCGGACACCTTCCGAAGATTGTCTGGTATTACAAAGATTTGCAAAGATTCTCAGATTCCTTAGGATTACTCGGGATTACATAAAATTTTCCGGATTCTTCGGACCCCCGTCAGATTTATCGGACTCCGCCTAAGATTACACGAGATTTTCATGATTTTTTTAGGATTCCCAATGATTTCCTTAGGATTCTCAGATTCTTTAGGATTACTCGGGATTACATAAGATTTCCGAGATTCTCCGGACTCCCACCAGATTCCTCAGACTCCCACCAGATTCCTCGGACTCCCACCTAAGTTTCTCAGATTCTTTAGGATTACTCGGGATTACATAAGATTTCCGAGATTCTCCGGACTCCCGCCAGATTCCTCAGACTCCCACCAGATTCCTCGGACTCCCACCTAAGATTCTTGAGATTCCTAAACGATTGTACACCAGATTCCCTGAGTGAGTGACCCCTCGGTTTTTACAATGATTTTTATTATATATTCCTTATTTGGAACCACAATACAACAAAACAATGAAACTATAAATGTCAACAACCTTGTTGAATGACATGAATTTGGATACAATGTGAAACTGTTAATGTTAACAAACATAGTAAGACATGCCACAATTGGTAACATTTTTTTGTTACGCTATAAAAAAGTTCAAACTTTCACTTATTCTTAATATATGTTCTCACAAACTATTTAAATTTAAATTCAAAAAACTTCAACATTGTAATTTCAGAGATAATTATATACGAAGCTCAAAAGTTGGCATCAAATCCAACGTGAGTTACCATGGAATTACCCAGATGGTAGCGTTTCATGACATTAGTGGGAAGCGACTCCCTTTAACTGCTTCCAGCATAACTGTTTGTCATTGGGAAAAGGATATTATAAAGTACAGGAAGGGCGATTTCAATGGAAAACAATCCCATCGGCTCTTGCTAGAAAAATTGTGAAAACCGAAAATTGTTTTAATCTACTAACCAAAACGAATCTAAAATCTACGTTGATCTTAGTTCTACGATGATGTTTTCTCCTAATATAAATGACGTAGTTATTTAACTTAAGGCAACAGCTCCAGGTTTCAAAGAACCTCAATCGATCCTAACAACGCGCCATCGCGTCGAAGGAGCTTTCACAACGGCTGCTTTTCGTTACATTTCCTCGCTGAATTAGCGTGTGTCGACAAAAATACCATGAAAGGAGCCATCTTAACGATAACATGATTTTTTTAAAATATAGATCTAATCAAGATAAATTTGATGGTTCATTTTGATTTTTCAGATGACAATCTTCAATATTGTGGGATAAGTTAGAATTGTTTCCCACCAAAAATTCTTCTGGATTTGTTTTAAATTCTTGATTGATAGGCATTGCAAAACATCTAGTGTAGTTTGTTCCAACTATCCACTATTATGTTTGATTAGAAGTGTGTTTTTAGAATTTGTTGGTCGGTGCCAGGAAAAAATATATACAGATTATTTCATCGACTTTGCTCTACAGATCGTTTTCATCAGCCATTTTGCATTTTTATTACACCAACAAAATAACATTTTAAGCTGCAACATTGTATTGTGTGGGAAGTCGGAGTTCTCACCGATATTGGCGTTTACTGAACTTTAATATTATGTAAAAACGCCAAACCCATACAAGTTTTACAATAATTCTGTGCTTTTACTTCTTGAACCTGTCAAACCGACATACTGACTAACGATTTGTTTAAAAATGGCATGTTAACGGCAACATCAACGCTCAAATGTTAGTTCGCTTAAGGTGGCCCAACCCGACGGGCCTAACTCATTCGCGGGCACGGTACAAAACCGTGCTGTTGCGCTCTGGGACCTTCTCTGTTTGAAAGAATAAGACAGGCTCCGTGATGAGGAAGATGCAACATGTCCACAAAAAAGACAATGTGCATAGTGTATGATTTGGTAAGATTTACGAAAATTTTAATTTCAAAACGACTTATAGCTAAAAGTAAACCACGACCGCTGTAGTCAAAAATCTAACAAAAAACAAAGAGATCATAAATCTTGATTAAATAAGCTTTGTCTGATGACTAATCTTTTTATAATGTTCTTACTTTATCATTGCGTAATCCACCTCCAAAGTTATTGTATAAAACGCGCGAAAAATTCGAACTTTCGAGCCTTATAACTTGGAAACCAAACACAATTTTACAATGCCAATGGTCATCAGACATCTAGTTCGATCAAATAAAGCTATTTTGAGCAAAATTTTAGATCTCTGACAAGAAATATGGGCGTGATCTTCTTTCCCCTTTTGTATGGGGAGATGAGCGGGATGGGCCACCTTAACGCCCACTGGGCGCGCTCTACAATTATCCATATATTTAGAAAGGCCAGTCAATCGGTTTGGCTAAGTGACAAGTCGAACTAAGGGCTCTGGTAAAAGTATCACGGTATTGAAAGGGGGTATTCTTATTTGTGAACGTCATAAATACTATCAGTGAGTTGTTATAATGCGGAAAAATCTATTACCTTCTGACAGAGGTGCATTTCTGCAAAAGAAAATCCCTTCAAACATTAACTTGGTTCTGAATTCTTCCTAGATAAATATTACCTAACTTTTATCGGTCTCTGGCTGAGAGTAGATATTTTTCGAAGTTCAAAAATGCACATAAAATTGTAGGTATCAAACCATATCCAAGAGCATGTGAACGGACCTTTGAGACTGACGCCAACTCTTGTCTTTGACATGCTAATTTCGACCTTGAAGTTTTTACAAGGACGAGGAAAGGGGAGCATGCCTCATCGATGGATGCGGACTTCCTACAGCAGCCTACAATATAAAAGGAACAAAAAAACTGAAGGAAGGAATTCCCGTGTTTTCGCCACCGCCAGTTACCTGATATCCGATAAGTAACTTTCGGTTACTTCGCATATTTGTATGGTGTAACCGAAAAGTTACTTTTTGTACCTGGAGGTGGTGGCAACGTGCAATTGCATAGTAGACGATAGTTGCATCAGACTAAAGTTTAACACATGACACCATGAATTAGCAGATATGAACGAGAATGTGTGACCGTATTCAGATGCTTACATAGTTTCAAGGTGTCATTGCGATTGTAACAATAAGGATCTTTTCCCTATTTACCTTAGTTGTGTGTAGTTGCGTGAAAAAACCCGTTTTATGCCTGGAAATTTGATTTATATATTTATTGAAGGGTAACCTTAAAGCTAACCAAACCACAAATACACAAATTACAGTAAAATAAAAAAGGGCCTATCCACGTATTACGTCAGCGTTTTATTTGTTGATTTTGGCTTTGACAGAATAAAAATTTAATTCCAATTTTGACCGAGTCGAGCTCGCATACGTAGGGTTCCGTATCATCCTTCGAAATTGACAAAAAAAAATATTGATATTTTATACACTTTAATTGTTTAAATAAACAACAGACACTACCTACAGAACGGTTTGAGAGGTCGGTGTACATTAATTATGTTTGATAGTAGAATTCTAGTTACACAAAATCAAAATTATATAATAATTATATCAAGTGTAAAAGGCCCGTGTCAGAATACTTAGTAGGTATAATATTGTAATATAAAAAAGAAAAGGTAAAAATATTTTAAGAAAGAAATGTCATTAAAATTATTTATGTGATACGAAACTGTATCCGAATTGTCAAGAATAATGGTCAAATAACATAAAATAATATAGTTAGTAGATTAAACATGTAGTAAAATAAATAATAATAAAAAGATATTTTATGTCAACTGAACAGTAATAATAAAGATAAAATAATAAGTAGAACAGATATTTGTTACCATACGTGGCTCCGCTGCCGCTGTACGAAAGAGCTTCGACCGGCCAGTCCCTTCCTTCCTTACTCCATGTTTCGACTTGCTCCCCGAGAGTTTTCCTCAAGGACCTTCGCGTGTACAGTGGCAATTTGTCACCGTGTATCGAGGCGCGGGCAGAGTTGGTTCCGAGCCGATTGTACAATCGGCCTGCGCCGATAAGGCGGCCGCCCCTCTGCAGGCTGCCTTTATCTGACCCTTCGGTCTGTCGAGCTGGGAGAGCCGGGCCGGGGGGTTACCATAGTAAATTAACTCATCGCGTGAACAGGAAAGTGAGTGATCGAATCTGACGTTTAACACCTTAAACCACCATCCACCTCCACTGGCCACCGCCCATCCCGCTCCACTCCCCATACAAACGGGGAAAGAAGATCACGCCCATAATTCTTGTCAGAGATCCCAAAATTTACTCAAAATAGCTTTATTTGATCGAACTAGATGTCTGATGACCGTTGGCATTGTAAAATTGTGTTTGGTTTCTAAGTTATAAGGTCCGAAAGTTCGAATTTTTCGCGCATTTTATACAATAACTTTGGAGGTGGATTACGCAATGATAAAGTAAGAACATCTTGAAAAGATTAGTCATCAGACATAGATTATTTAATTAAGATTTATAATCTTTTTGGTTTTTGTTAAAAATTTTCCTACAGCGGTCGTGGTTTACGTGGTTAGCGGCTAGGTATAAGTCGTTTTGTAATTAACATTTTCGTAAATCTTACCAAATCATACACTATGCACATTGTCTTTTTTATGGACATGTTGCATCTTCCTCATCACGGAGCTTATCTTTTTCTTTGAAACAGAGCAGGTCCCAGAACGCAACAGCACGGTTTTGTACCATGCCCGCGAATGAGTTAGTCCCGCCGGGTAGGGCCACCTTAATGGCATTTCGTTCTATGCTAACTATCAAACGACGGCCAAGTGAACTGAAATTTATCAGATCGCATTTTCTATGGTTTTGACTTCCGATTGCGCCAAACGAACCGCAATTACGTAAGTCTCCAAAAGATGTCGCTCGAATCAATCTGTTTTTAACCGACTTCAACAAAAGGAGGAGGTTCTCAAATCGTCGGAATCGTTGTTTTTTTATGTATATTCCCTGATTACTCGCAGACGCCTGGACCGATTTGGAAAATTTTATTTTGTTTAAAAGGGTATACTTTCTAGTTGGTCCCATATTTTTTTATCAAAATCGGTTCATTAGTTTGGTACCTAAATACAACAAACTACGAATATTGGAAACCACTGAATCCAGAAAAAAGATTTATTATTTACAGTAGCTTTCTTTTAGGTTTAGAAGGCTCACTAAGACAGGTTTTTTAAATTTCACCTTTTAGGAGGGGGGGGGGGGGGTAAAAGAGGGCAAATTGTACACATTTTAAATGTCTGGAACCGCTGAACCCAGAAATGTCATAGAAGGTTTTTTTATGAGAATTAGGGGGTTAAAACAGGCCAAAATGAACAAATGTAGGCGAAAACCACTCATGATGAAATCTCCGAAAGAAACCTATTATCATCAAAGTGTTCGGAGAAGTCGCTGCGCTTCTACATGTCTCTTTCTACGGGTTTCATTAGATTTGTTGACATGTGTGATATACTCTGTGAAGAAAAATACTGCTTTATTTACATGTTTATCTCAGTCAGTCAGTTTACCGTCTTCAGGAAAACTGAAATATGAAATTATAATATGATTAACAAACGAACTACGAGTAAGCTTGTTTCATAGAGGAACACGCTATTTTCACCCATACGGGAATAGAAAAAAAGTCAGAAAATTCCACGAAATTATTGCTAAGAAAAGAAACAAATAGTCGGATCAAAATGGTAGTAAAGTTTTTGGCAGATTGCAGAAAATTTACATCAGAAACTTAATTCCCATCACGATTTATTGAATAGTCTATTAACCGATATTTGGCCTATATTAATGACAACAGTACCAACAGTTGAATCAAATTAAAACTTATGGTCGTCGTCTAGCCGGAGTTAAGAGACAACCGACAGAAATACTTCAAACTCTTGGTCCAACTTCAGTTTAGCCGCCAGGCCACGACTGCGAGCGATGCCTTTGTTCGCCTACCGCAGCAGTTGCCTTAAGTTCTGAAGTGGACAACTTGTCATTCAACGTCGGTAAATTCTTCTGGCACCGCCGTCTGACGTATATCAAGTTCAGGCGACCATTCTAGAGGAGAGAGTTAGGTTTAGACACATTTCTAGATTCCATCAATATGGTGCTAATAAAAGAAACAATTGTGTTTATCATAGATTTACAAAATATTTACCGTAATATGCAAAATATATCAGATGTCAGGATTTGGTTTGAATTTTCACTAAATTAAATTTTCAAATACTGAAAACAACGGTGGACAAAAGATCATGCGCTTCGGATTCAAAATATCCAAAAGGTATACTCAAAACAGCTTTATTTAATCGAACTAGGATGCTTGATGACCAGCGGCATTGTTAAATTGTATTTGGTTTCTGAGTTATAACGTCTGTTCGATTTTTTCGTGCGCTTTATGCAAAAAGTTTGGACGTGGATTGGTCAACGATAAAACAAAAACATCTTAACAATGTTAGCCTAGCATACCAGAGGTCTGGGTTCAAATTCTCGCCTCGTTTATGCACCACTTTCTTTCTTTTTCAGAATGCGAGCTAATCCATGCTTCTGAATAAATTTAAAACTGTAGGTCCCCTTCCCCTACTATGTGGTAGAGTTTAAGCCGGCCCGGGTTGGTACCATCCCATGGAATGAAAAGATGATCGAAGCGGCAATGAAAACAATTTTTTTTCTATCAAGTTCAATGTAGCCGTGCTCCTAAAGGTAAGGTACTGGCATGGCACCTAATTCCTTCGGAAATGTAGTGTGTTGGGCTAATATCATAACAAATTTCAAGACAAATTTCAGACAATTTGGATTTCGCAAAGGTAAGTCAACAGGAGATGCCATTGCATCTATGATAAAAACTTTATTAACATCTTTGGATGATTCTCAGCACACATATGGCATTTTCTGTGACTTATCAAAGGCATTTGACTGTGTAAGACATGATATATTGTTATTAAAACTAGAGTATTATGGAGTAAGAGAAAAGAGCTACGTTTATGTGAAACATACCTAGAAAACAGAAAGCAAATATGTGAGGTCAGTGGTATAAAATCGGATGTTGACCCTGTTACAATAGGAGTACCGCAAGGCTCTATCCTTGGTCCATTATTCTTTCTGATTTATGTGAATGACATTTCCGGTTCAATCGGGCAAGACATAGAACTAGTTATGTTTGCAGATGACATCTCAGTAGTTTTGAAAAACAAAAATATAATTGAACTACGGGAGGTATTCTTGTCAGTAATCAAGTCGCTCACATCATGGTTTGAACACAATAATCTATTGTTAAATACTAATAAAACGAATGTAATGCATTTTGTTCTTGGGGCACATAGGCGTAAAAATAATGAAGACGTAACCAATACTGTAGAGGAATTATCGTTAAACATGGCTAATGAATTAACTTTTCTGGGATTAATAATTGACAATAGATTCTGCTGGAAACCCCACATAGACAGTCTTGCTGGTAAACTGAGCTCAGCCTGTTATGCCATTAAAAAAATCAAGGATCTCTGTGGCAGGCAAGCTGCAAAAACTGTCTACTTTGCTTACTTCGATAGTCTCATGTTATATGGACTAATGTTTTGGGGAAATGCAGCAGAAGCAAATAGAATATTTGTCTTGCAAAAAAGAGCCTTGCGTTGTATTCTTAGCATGAAAGCTATAGATTCTTGTAGGAATGTATTCAGCGAAATAGGAATTATGACCCTACCTAGCGCATATGTGTATCAAAATATCTGCCATGCTAGGAAATATAAGCACCATAATACCTTAAATGCTGATGTACATGACTACGATACTAGACATAAAACTGATTTACAAAATGTTAAGCATAGGTCATCAAAATTTTCAAAAAGTTTTATATGCAATAGTATTAGGTTATACAACAAAATTCCAGAGGAGATTAGGAAATTAGGAGATAAATGTTTTAAGAGCAAATTGAAATCAGTATTAATAAAAAAAAGCTACTACACTATCCAGGAAGCCTTATTAGATAGAAAACTTGTTTAAATTAAAGCTCATGACTACATACTTGATTTATTAATTTTTTTATTTTTTTTTAAGCTAACAACTTGACAATCGATACAATTCTGTATCGTGTTTTTTTTATTTGTTTTATTATTATTATTTTCTATTATTATTATTTTCTCTGACATGGGTACTACATTGTAGTATGAATTTGTTTATTTACTAACTTATATTTAATTTGATATTACCTTGTATCAAAAATGACGATGGCTTTTTACACCTGAATAATTTAGATCATAATTCCTATTAATTTAGAATAAGATGTCATTATAGTAGTCAAGAGTTTGCTCCTCACCAATGTATAAAATGTTCTTATAATAATGTTCTTTGGGAGCAGTAGTAATCAATCAATCACTGTAAACTAGTTTGTAAGTATCACTGGAAAAAATAATAATACAATGACCAACCTGACGAAGTTTCTTGTCGGCTCTTCTTCGCCAGAAGTAATCGAACCGACAGGAAAAAAAAAATGACGAATCCGAGTGTGTAATATACATCTAATGGAGGAAATAAAGAAACTGAAACTGAAACTGAAACATAGTTGTGTGGTATTAGCCACTTATACTTATATTAGTTATACTTATACTGGAATTAATCAGGTTGTATAAAAAAAGTCATCAAGCCTGGCTTGTTCAGTGAAGATCCATTATCAATGTTTACTACAGCGTTCGTGATTTACTTATAGCTCTAAGTCCATTCGTAATAGATTTTTTATAAATCTAACCAAATCAAACCGATAGTTTGAGATCTATCTATCTTAAAGGATAAATTACCTAATTGAACTTCAGATACCGACATCGGTTTTAGTTAGAGACCACTCGTATTCCCTTTCGTTTATTTGCGTTGATTGGGCGAGTCGGCTCACTCCATGTTTCGGTGTAGAACCAGCGTTAAACTGAAGTTTCCTTTACCTTATTTTCGGTGGTAACATCAAGGCCAACTGGGTTGCCATCGTATTGAATAAACATGGTCAAAGCGGCAATGAAAAATTGTGCGTGTTTTCGATCCTGTTCAATGTAGCCGTACTCAACGAATAAAATAAAGGATCTGGCACCAAATTCCTTCGGGAATGCGGTGCATTGGGTTCATATCATGACAGTAGACGTTGTATTAGCCATCGATGTCTAGTTCAATAAACAAAGTTAACATTAATCAATTTCCGTCACAACTTTGAATGAAAAAAAAAACTCCAGATCTTCCAGAAACATGTTTGCTAAACTATGGGACCTTTTTGTCAGGTCAGTGTATCGGTTTATAGAAATAAGACAACAATGCAATAAAAAACTACGAAAAATATATGGAAAAGTACATGTGAATACTGATTAAATACCTATACGAGTATTCAGCGGGCACAAAATCCTGGGAAGACGGTAACATTGAAAAGCTTTTTACGTTAGAAACGAGAACCTAAAGTATTTTAGACTGATGCAGAAACTGTATCATATTTCGCCAAAGTTTTTCAGTTGACGGCAAGAGCCTATCTACATATACGTAGAGACTGGTTATTGATTCTAATGTTATGCGTGGGCAGACACGTTGTCTCTGGCAGTCCACCGAGTTGTCAGATAGGCCTAAACGAAAAATATACAAGAATACGTGACCTTAAACACTAAACACATTGTTTGTAATTTTAAAAAACGGTTCACAGTAAAAAAAAATTGTTTCTCTTGAAGGACGACGGACGTCAGTCTCTCCATTTGAATCTGAATATCCTCCGATCCAAACACTTGTGCAACGACCCGAACAAGACATCTTGTCACTCGCAAAACGTAAAAAAGCGGTTCGGGGAGATCGTACAGTAGTTAAGTACGGTCGTTTACTGTCAAATGTTTACACTGGAAATAATTCTTAAGTCCATGTTTCTCTATGCTTGTCGTCAAAGACAGAAATCGATCTATAATTTGTGTCTATTTCTTGTGAATATTTTTGAGAATAAACGGCCATACACGTTAGGTCAGGTATTTTCATATTGTTACACTGGAAAGATAAATAATCCTTGGCAACGGGCTGAATGATCAGCTTGAACTGTCGAAGAAAAACGTGAAAAGCGGTATGTTTTTAAAACGGATAATGAAATAAAGCTGGCACCGTCACGAGAGTTCATTCTCCTATTAGTCTCTTCTCATTGGCCGTTTTTATTAAGGTGGCCCAACCTGGCGGGACTAACTCATTCGCGGGCACGGTTCAAAACCGTGCTGTTGGGCTCTGGGACCCTCTCTCCAGAGACAGGCTCCATGATGAGGAAGATGCAACATGTCCCCAAAAAAGACAATGTGCTTAGTGTATGATTTGGTAAGATTTACGAAAATTTTAATTACAAAACGACTTATAGCTAAAAGTAAACCAAGCCCGCTGTAGTAAAAAATCTAACAAAAACCAAATCGATTATAAATCTTGATTAAATAAGCTATGTCTGATGACTAATCTTTTTAAGATGGTCTTACTTTATCATTGCGTAATCCACCTCCAAAGTTATCATATAAAACGCGCGAAAAACTCGAACTTTCGGACCTTATAACTTAGAAACCAAACACAATTTTAACATGCCAACGGTCATCAGACATCTAGTTCGATCAAATAAAGCTATTTTGAGCAAAATGTGGGATCTTTGACAAGAAATATGGGCGTGATCTTCTTTCCCCGTTTGTATGGGGATGAGGATGGGGGATGGCCCGCCTTAAATACTAGCTGCGGTACCCGGCTCCGCTCGGGTTAATGTCGGTCTGAATTATTTCATGGAACAAAAGAAGCCCAAAGGGCTGGTCCAAAAGGCTGGTCCAGGACAATGTATCCATTTACCATATTTAATCAAGATCGTTTGAGCCGATTTAGCATGAATGAATAGTGTAAAAGAAAAAAACAATCTAATATTAAATGCAAAAGGTAAGTGACAAATGCATCTTAGTTAAAGCGTCCGTGGTTTAGAAGAAGCAAGCGCCTCTTCTGAAGATTGTTGTAGATGTGGGGGAACTGACTAGAAAGCACTTTTAGAGCACATTCGTGCGCGGTGGCGATGTATCGACTGTGTAGCATACGATGCGCCGCCGGATTCCCATACAATTATACGGCCACTTTGGCCATACGGCGAAGACGCGATGCTTCCGTTTCTCTTCAGTGGCAGCGACCCCGGCAGCCCCGACAAAGCACATCTCCACTGACCTGCGATGCCGCGCTGCGCCTTCGCGCGGCGGCCTACGGCCGGCGAGACGAGGCTGAGCGCGCGGTCCGGGCGCGGCACGGGCAGGCTGGTGGGCGCCGGCTCCGAGCGGCGCGGGCCCGCCCACACCGCCTCCGCCATCGAGTCGATGCTGGACGAGCGGGGCAGCCCGAACGGCTGGTCGCGCCTGCGGGACACAACGACCTTACACTTCATTTCACTTTTGACATAAGCACTCTCGGTCAAATTCTGCGACTTGGTAGACAAGGAATGACTAAGGAGGTTAAGAGACGAATTCAACTGGGTTGGGCTGCTTTCGGAAAGCTTAAATTCGCTCTGAGGTCTGACCTTCCGCAAGATTTAAAGACCCGAAAATATGACCAGTGCGTCCTCCCGGTTATGACGTACGGGTGTGAAACGTGGACTCTGACGTTCGCCGTTGTCCATAGGCCCAGCGTTGCCCAGCGAGAAATGGAGCGAGCCATGCTGGGAATATCGATATGGCGCGTAAAGAGGCAATCCGCCGACGTACCAAAGTAGTCGATATTTAATCCAGGAACTTTAAATCCGAAATGCATTTTTTTTTCTCATAAACGTAGTATTTCATGTGGACGTGTGTACATTAAGTTTGCAACATTTTGAGGGGTCCGGAAGATAGAAATAAAATATGAAATATGTTTAAAAAATGATATCTCCTAAAAAAATATTTAGAAATGTTATTTAAAAATGTTATATGTTAGCTAATTTTAGGTGTAATATTACTGTGAATTTGCAACAATTTCTTATTTACGGAACTGTGTAAATTTTTTTTTTGTACTTTTAATATCTGTAATATTTAATAACTGCAAAGCAATTCTATTTTATTTCCTGAAATTGGAAACTGACCGCAAACTCTATATTCTGTGAAATTTGTAAAATGTTGCAAATATTAGAAGCACATTTTTTTTCATTTATAATGTTTACATTCACACAAAAGCTAAACAAAAAATTCGAAATACGTCTAAAATCGTTCGTTGTATAGTTTCCAAAGATTTTAATTTGCTTTTACATATTCTAGAAAGAAATATAGCAATAGCAAGTTAGGTTCGCGGCATAGATTTTTTTTAGTAAAAACATTTTTTTAAATACATTTCCGTAATTACAAAATTGTTGCAAATTCACAGTTACATTACGCCTTAAAAGACTTAACATATACATTTTTTTAATACCGTTTCTAAATATTTGTTTAGGAGATATATATTTTTTAATACATTTTAATTTTTTTTCTATCTTCCGTGCCCCCCTAAATGTTGCAAACTTAATGTGAGCATATGAACATGAAATTATATATTTCTGAGAAAAAAAAATTCATTTCGGATTTCATGTGCTTCTCAAACCGTATCTACCCCGGTCTAAGTAATTGGACACCGGGTGGGCTGGTCACGTCAGCCGAAGAGACGACGACCGTTGGAGTAAACGTGTCCTGCACTGGCGGGCGTGGACAGGAAAAAGGAGTGTGGGAAGACCACCCGCCAGGTGGAACGACGACATCATGTGCGTCGGCAGAAAGCAGTGGTTCCGTACCGCTTGTACAAACTACAGTCACCGCACTGTTATGGTTACTTTTTTAACCGATGTATTGTGACCTCCAATATGGGTCGATTGTTTTATGTTAAGGCTGTTCCGACCCATATAAAGTTGTTTGCACACATAACGCAAAAAGTATTGCACTTTAAGCCACGAATTAATAAAAAAAGTTTAATATAGTCGTATTACTAGCAGCGAAAACAATTTCACAATTTCAGGATTATTGGTTTTGTTACTATTTATTTAAATACGATATTTATTTACCAGCGCCATCTAACGGTGGAAAACTTCTAATCGGCAATTACAACGAAACCATTAAACCTGAAATCGTGAATATGTTTTCGCTGCAACTACAATGGCTATATTGAATATGTTTGACGAATTCGTGCCTTAAAGTGCAATACTTTTTGCGTTCTGTGTAAAAAAAACATTGTATGGGTTGGAACATCCTTAAAGCGATCACAGCACTCTAGGTGAGTGCTCGAAGTCGTTTCCTAAACATTATATTTCTTTTTTTAGTGGATATTTAAGCACATTTAATAGCCACATGTGTTCGTCGTCGCCATACTGGAACATGCTTGCTTTAAATCCATAAAAAATCATGTAAGATATAGTGGTCGCAGATCCTGTCGCCCGGCTAAAGCGTTTGGAAAGTCGGCGGTTGGTTGTTGTACAAACTAAAAAGCACCGCAGTTCTAGCTTATTTTCTGTTCTGAGGTTACTTCGAAACGTATTCCTGGAATAGAATACTCCGAAGCATTGTGGACATGTAGGGTCTTAGATGTGTACTATAAAGGTCGTGGGATCGAATCCATCTAAGTCGAATCTTTGTTCTTTCTAAGCCAATTTATTTTAGGCCTGTCTAATTAGACAAAGCGCGATGTCGTTCTGACTTTTTCATTTGTTGTTAGGACCCATTGAGTTAATATGTAAACATCAACTCAACGTTAGCGCCCGTAAATAAATTTGAGCCAAGCTTACAGCTTCGAAAAGCTTGTGCTCGATGCGTAACATGTAAAAAACTGCAAGCAACCAATGTATGGATTCCATTCCCTCCAAAATCGATACAAAATAAAACAAAAATTTAACAAAAAAACCGACTTTGGACATCTATGGTGTTTTGATGGTCTGACTCAACTATAATACTGAGCTATTGGATTAGCATAGATGGAGTGCACCATCTCTGGTAAGCGATGATTTTAAAATAAAATATGTCCGTCTTTATTTTTCGCCTGAAGAAGAAAGAAGAGAGATCTATTATAATCATAAGTATTATACTAACCAGAGATTGTGTACTCCAGCCCAAATAGTCTTTCTACTGTGTTATCTGCAATGTTAATAATGTAAATGTTTTCCCCCGCAAATTTAATGACACATTTTTCAAAACAAAGAAAAATATTTCCAACAAAAACATTCGTTGGTCGCATTCATGACCTTGTCTTGAAACCGGTATGAAACAAACAACAATGACAACGTCTCCAAGCTTCAGTGACAGACATTACACATGTGTGACGCGACTCAAGGGACGCGCTGAGTTCTGAAAGGTTCTCGGAACTTATCGCTCTCATATTTCGTGACTCAACTGGGACATCGCCTGCAGGTGACGCGCAGGTAACGCAAGCTCGCATTCGCGGAATTGTCATTATTTGCTTCCGGCTCTTTACATCACGTGTGTTTGAGCCCGCCGAAAACAGGCTAAGCGTTGTTTAGGCAATCTCAGAATACGTTTTTAGGGTTCCATACCCAAAAGGAGCCAAACGGAACCTTTTAACTAAGCCTCCGCTGTCCTTCCGTCCACCCGTCTGTCACAGGGCTGTATCTCATAAACCGTAACAGGTAGACAGCCTAATTTTTCACAGAGTGTGTATTTGCTTTAACAAAAAATAGTAAAAATAAAGCTGGACACGAAACGAGAAACTTGATTTCCTTGGGTCAAATCTGGTACGAAGCCCTTCGTGAGCGAGTCCAAATCGCACTTGGCAGGTTTTTTTCGAGTGCTGGCAATACTTGCAGCACCAAAATTGCTCAATTTGAGAAACAGCATCACTTCTGTAAATTTTGTACAGCTTTATACCTATGGCATAATATGTGTACAGTTTAGTTAAATTTAGATACCCTCCAACTCTGAAGGGGTCTCTCCCTGTGCTCTAGAGTCTTTACCACTGGGAATGCTCGTCGAAGCTGCATAACGCTGTCCCTCCGCCCCCTTTCTACCATCACTTTACGCCGAACAGTCAGGGAATGCACCCATTCACTGTCGACATTCCAAATATTAAGAAATAGCCGATCCTCTAGATCCTCCATCTATAAGGTCGGTAAACTATGGAATGGACTCTGCCGAGGTATTTCACCTTATGTACACAACCTAGGGTCCTTCAAACATGTATGAACGAGCATCAGGCCGGCCGGCATGGTTTTCGCAGCACCCGTTAAAATTGAAAAGCTCAAGGGCGTACGACATATGCCGCGCTTAAGAGAGTCGTTACCCTATCAATCCCCCATACTACGGATGATAACTGTTTCCTTGCTCTTAATGTTTTACTAGTTTTTTTTTATTTTGAATTATAAAATATATTGTAGAAATCTATGTCTGTATGTTTAAATTTTTTAATACACCTTAAATATTGGAAAATATTGGCTAATAAACATTGGAATAAAGTTGTCTATTTTTAAGTTCATTTTCGTCTTCTTTTACTGAAAAATACAGATATTTACAAAACAATAAAAATCTACGGACATAGAATTTAACTTTCTCAAGTGATATAAACAATTTGATTAAAATCTGACAACGCTTAGGGTTAGGGAAACGTCAGGGGGTCCATTCAGAGCAAGAGTGAGTTCGAGTTCGGGAGTGAGTTAACCTACAAATAGCTGGGAAATATATTATTATTTCAATAACGGAACCGTTATTTATACTTCCAACGTATTTACTGGACTACCAGATTTTTACCTAACTGTAATAATGTTCTAGAAGTGTGGAAACAGTAACTATTTAAAAAAGTGAGTTGATATTTAGTGGGGAATTCGAACTCACTCTTACTCTGAATGGACCCCCAGGGCCTGGAAGACGATTTCGCTATTTTAATGGCAGTCGCCGTGCATAATTGTGCCTTGGCCAAATGACAAAAAACCGGCCAAGTGCGAGTCGAACACGCACACGAAGGGTTCCGTACCATCGTACAAATTTAACGCATTTTTTTATTTTACCTTTTTGTTGTTATAACGGCAAAATAAATACACAATCTGTGAAAATTTCAGCTGACTAGCTATTACGGTTAATGAGATACAGCCCTGTGACAGACGGACGGACGGACGGACGGACGGACGGACGGACATCGGAGGCTTAGTAATAAGGTTCCGTTTTCACTCTTTGGGTACAGAACCCTAAAAAATGCATTTCTTAAAATTTTCAAATCTTACATTTCCTGTGACTTCACGACAGCCTTAACATACTTACACACAACTCGCTATTTGCCACGAGTGCGCGGGACTCGCGTGAAAGAACTCGCGTCCCTTCGAGATTATCGTTCACTTGTCAAGTCAGCTGACGTCTCCCGCATCCCTCGCTTTGATCCGAAGCGACAACGTGACAGGTGATCAGAACGAGTGATTCTTTTGGTCAAGTACAGTAGGAGATAGACCAAAGTATACACTTCCGGTTGAAGGAAAAGGTACAGGTCAAAATCGACATTGATGAAAACGATGAAACAAAATCAAAGCGTATGTAATATTTATACATTAGTTTTTCTCAGATATTATGGGAAGATTTTGCAACACTGTGATCATTTGAAAATTCGTATTTATGATCTCATGTAGTAAGTGCTTAGTTAATTATTCATTGTACTTACATACCTTCACGCCGATTTCCCGGAGAGGAGGGCAGATATGATAGAGCGCCATACGGTGCGATCACTGCACACTTCATTCGCTTCATCTACAGACATACATCTTTTCACACATTCTCTACGATTACGGGTGCTCCTCGTACGTACCAGACCTTTACGCTGCGAGGCAGTGGAATCAGCTACCTCCCCATTTACGAAAATCCCCCTTCTATCAATGTTTTTAAAAAAGATCTCAAAGCTTATTTTCTGTCTTTATGATTTCTTTAATTTTCTCCCTCATACTTCTTTTAGTTTGTCAGTATTTATTTTTATTTTTTATTTCTTTTGCCAATTTTTTTTCTTTTAATTATATTGTATTAAGTATCATCATTTATTTGTTTTTATAATATATATATATGTAGCATTTAGTATTTATTTATTGATATTTATGTAGTTATATTTATGAACAGTTATATAAGTTATATATTTAAGTTTAAGTATAATGTGTATTTGTTGTATATTGTGTAGGAATTATGTTTCCTCTAAAGCTATTTCTCCATAGTTACTACTCGCACTACTGCTCACGATACCCAAGGGTAGACTGGTAGAAAATGCCTCCGACATTTGCCCGAGTTTTTTTGAGTGCAATAAACTTATATAAATAAATAAATAAGTATTGCATCGACTCGGTCACGGTACATTCTCCTAGGCTGCCCGCTCACTTCTGCTCTGTAAATTTGTTTCGTCATTCTTTCGTCACATATGTCCAAACCATTTCTATGGTCCAAATCATCTTGACACTTTTCTCGATTCTCGTCACAACAACATTTTTCAATCGACACTGAAAACTTAAGCACGTTTTGGTTTAATCTGTTTTTTTTTTTAATATAAAAAACCGATTTAGTGAGCTCAGGGACCAAAGAAACGCCAAATTAACCGCTCCTCACGAAACCACGCCCAGCGAGGTACCATACCAGCGAAATATCGCAGAATAATATATCGAAGAATATATTTTCAGAAAAAAATATATGAAATACTAACATGCACAGATAGCGCCAATTTAGCCTTATGAAAAAGTTTTATAAATCAACTAACATGATCCGAAGAATTAAATCTTGAAAGAAGGAAAGCTTGTAATATCCGAAAACTTTTAAGTATCCTTGAAACTTGTGATTGTACTAGTTCTAAAAAGAATATTATTTGTTGATAGGTTCTAGTTAGGTAAACTTCCTTTACCTTCTTACAAGTCAGAAATTAAAAGATGCGAGGGCGAATCGATGCAATAACAAACTTGAAAAATCAACGCCTTCGCCTTCAAATATTGATCTATAACCATTTTAAAAAATGTCCACACCACAGAACATTAAGGGCACACTCGGGCAACTGAAGTTGCTCAACTTGCAGCAATCTCTATCGATTTCATCGTCACTACATCTAGCAATCTCTCTGCAATCCAGCAAATCTGGTTAATGGTCAAGTATGAAACCATTCATGGAGCAATTAATTGCCCGCATGTGGCGAGCAAGTGCATACATACGTGGCAATTTGATAAATAACTCACCGGCGACACGAAAAGTATATAGCTATGTGGAGCAATATCGCTCGATATCGCTGGGATAATTGCGGAAAATGTATTGGGATTGCACTACTGGGAAGCCTCTGAATTTAAATGTAATTTATGAATAACTTCATTAAGATTTTTATTATTTTGGGAGTATAATTATGTAATATGTAGATTTATAACCTCTTTGTTCAATGTTTTGTTGTTTTTATGCATGTTGTGTTCACTACCAGTGGAGTGTGCACCTTTTTTAATGACCTTTGTGTATCTCAGTGTATCCTGTGTACTACTCTATTTGTGAACCTCTTAATACATAAATAAAATAAAAATTGCTCCATCCATTGCTCCACTATGTTTGGCAACAGTTGCCCAGCAATGAATTGCCTCAAAATTTGCCCGTGAACGGCTGCCAAACTTTATCACCAGATGGCGCCACATAAACTATGCCACGGTTTCATTTCAAGGTTATAGGTTGTTTACCAATTAAACTGGGTTAATATGAATGGCTACCATGAAATGGATGTAAAACACGGACAATGTGATTGCCTGTGATTCGCGAGTAAACATAACCTCTACGTGATAGCTTGGCATAGTTTTATGTGGCGGCATCTGGTGGTATAGCTTTGCGCCGTGCACCCCATTGTCGAGCCGCCCAAACTTACCGCTCCCAGCTGAGCCTCCTGCCGTTGTCGGCATCGTCGTGTGCGCCTCCCCCGCCTCCGCCGCCGCCGCCGCCCAGCGGCGCGCGCCCGCCCTGCGCCACGAGCCGCGCGAGCCGCGCCGCGCCGCCCGCTCCCGCGCACACCGACGACGCGCGCCCCACCGACTGCGTCGACGGCACCCTGGCGACAACGTACAGTCAACCAAAGTTCTAAAGATACACTTCCGGTTAAAGGTAATAATGAATTGTGTGAAAATACAACCTACCTTGTAAATTTTCTGGTGTTTTATGATACATGTGATGACATGATAAATAGTACACATTCTCTCACACAGTGTATCCTTTAATCTTAGGTTGACTGTACACTATTTTGAAACGACTTAAACAACAGAGGAGGTTCTCAATTCGTCTGCATATATTTTTTGCATGTATATTACTTGATATCTCCCCAAATTGCCTTAAATATGAAACATTATATTTCTCATCAGTAGAGTATATCTCAAGGGTGGTCTTTGCATAAACTGTATGAAAGAATATGACTCCTGTTAGTTTATTGAAGTCGGATAAATATGTTTTTAAACTGTTTTCATTCAGACATCCCTGCGGGAGGCGAGAAAATGGAACTATAAGCGCACACTGTGTGGACTCCAGCACTTTAATATTGAATCAATTAGGCCTAGTGCGTATTTTCTTATTTCATATTCTGCTGATCCTGGGACCTTAGATCTCTAGGCACAAACACCCACGCTGGTAAGTCATAAAAGAGCCGAATCCTTCTGCATTCATGGTTCGGATTTAAACGGTAAGGGAATAACGTCTGGGATGGTATATTTCACATAGTGCTGGCTTTCTTGGGTTAACAAAATAGCATTTATGTCAGCCTCAGTGGCCCAGTGGCGCGACACTTCGGCGATCGCTCTCCTAAGTTAAGCAACGCTGGGTCCGGTCTGGTCTTGGATGGGTGACCATTCGACCGTTGAGAAAGGCTGGCCGTGGTTCGGATTCCACGTTAAACTGTAGGTCCCCTTCCTTACTTACTAGGTGGTAGGGTTAATCCCGCCCGGGTTGGTACCACCGCATTGGATGAACGATGGTCGAAGCGGCAATGAAAATTGTCCGTGTTTTCCATCCAGTTCAATGTAGCCGTGCAATATAAGGAAGGTCCTGGCATGGCACCTAGTTCCCATGTGGTGTGTTGGGCTAATACCATGACAGAAGGTGTGGTATTAGCCATCCATGTCCAGTCACATAAAAAAAAAATTCTTTCCTCTATCCCGAAGTACATTAAGGAACAAATACTTTAAATATCTAAAAGGATTAAAAATTATGATAAAAATATTTACCGTCAATTAATATTGATCGATAGTCTTAACAGAATTAAAAGAGGTTGCTCGCGTGCATACATATTCTGTTCATAACTAATAAAGGAACTAATTTATCTTCCACCTCTGAACATCGCGCTTAGAAGCGAAACAAGAATGTCCAATTTCCGTAAACCAATAACATCCTGCGCGCGGATAACTGTTTGAAATTTCAGTAATATCCGTTAGGAACTCGCTGAAGGTGGGTCCACACATACACACCAAACCGTACCTTAACTCCGTACCGCAAGACCGTCGCGGGCTATAAAAACCAGCCAAGTGCGAGTCGGACTCGCACACGAAGGGTTCTGTACCACCGTACAAGATTTAACAATTTTTTTTTGTATGTATGCCCCCCTTTCATTTTTGTTATTTTTAAATTTAACTTATTTGTTTTTATAGCGGCAAAATAAATACACATTCCGTGAAAATTTCAGCTGCCTACCTATTACGGTTCATGAGATACAGCCCTGTGACAGACGCACGGACGGACGGACAGCGGAGGCTTAGTAATAGGGTTCCGTTTTCACCCTTCGGGTATGGAACCCTAAATAGCTAGATTGGACGCTGGTTGCGTTACGATGCAACGAACGTGGCGGCAGAGGCGGCGCGGCGCCTCGATCTCGCCCGATCCTTCGAAATTCGATTTTTTACGTGAATTCGATGAACGTCTAATCGGTCTGGCAAGGGGTTTGATGTATGAAAATAAACAACACACGTGTATGTACTTTGGAAATGTCGTAGTACAGAGGTTATGTGAGTTACGGAAATAGTGCCAATATCGCCATATCGGGCATTTCGGCACCAGCATAAATATCCAATGTGTCGATAACCATGACAAGCTGTGGGGAGGTGCGGAGCACGCGCAATGCAATACTGATACTCTCTGTAGTATGATAACTCTTGCGCTAGTTGTCAGATTCAAACAATGGTGGTGTTGTTAAATAGCTAGCTGTAGGTAAACTCTGCGTCTGCTGTGATTTATACACTGTGATCACGAAAGTTTCTCACTGACTTCTGTGATTTTTATAGCGCAATCAGGTACAAGAGGGATTTGAACTTAATCAATCAATCAATTTCGCCGTAGAATTCACGTCAGAAATTAGCGGTAGAAGCCCGACTTCAAAGACTGGGATGGCGTCGGCGTTCGGATAGGAGGCACGTTACTGTTCGGGAAGCATGTGTGGACCCACCGTAATAGTACGAGAGCGAACCGTAGTAAACCCTACGTCATCTACTTGACATAAGACTTATTTCTGGTAGTGCAGAATATAATAGACTTCCTTAAAAAATCAGGGATGCCTGAACGAAATCTGAAGCAAGGAATGTTATATGTATGTATGCATAATCGATCGTGAAGGAAGATCACATTAATTGAAGAAAGAGCCCAGTAAAAAGAAATACTTTACGAATATTTTGCAAGGCTGGACCCAAACCAGGAAAACATACCATTCGCGGGTATTGCGTCTACCAATTTCGCTACTTGCTGTATACCCATAATTTGTAATTCTCCTACAGTAACTCCTCCCGTAATGAATGCCTCCTACTAACACTGTGTTTAAGATTATACCCAAATCCATTTAATTAACGCTTCATCTGCGCTGCGGACATTGACTGCAAAGATTGAACATTCAAACATATTACCGTTGTCACCAAAGTCGTATTTTAACTGGATGCAAAATACGGACATTTTTTTATTGCCGCTTCGACGATCTTTTCATCCAACGCGATAGTATCAACCCGGGCGGGCTTAAACCTTACCACCTAGTTGGAAGGTTTACCTAAAGTTTAACATGGATTACGAACCATGGAGCAGCTAGCATTCGTGACTTATCCAATTCAGAATCAGAAATAAAGTAGTGCATAAACGGGGCGAGGATTTGAACTCAGGCCTCTGGTATGCTAGACAAGTCCCCGCGCCACTAGGCTAGGAGCCGCTCCGAAACTACTTTCTTCAAAACCTATTTTCGCCATGCATTAGTAGATATCTATAAACAAGACTAGCCTGACATTAATTACATCTAAGAAAATAAAACAACATTTGACACTGATTAAAACCGCATTAAGGTATGCGTAAATTTGAAAATGCTTACGTCAGTCTACACACATCCGGGGTGAGCAGGCTGTGAGATATTGCTTATTTTAAAGTAAGATTTCAGATTACAATTACACGGACTTACAACAAGGGATTCGATGTAGCATACTCAAATCATCCCTAATGACATCCATATGTGTAGTGAATTTGAAGTAAATTGTTTTTTGGACCTATTAATTAATTAATTTAAATTATTTGTAATTGTAAATGTATTCGTGTATATACTGTTTATTGTCTGTGTAAAATATGGAATTTAATATAGGTGAAAAGACGATACTTGAATTATCAATTTAATGTGTCGGTTAACCCAGGAATCACCAGACCCCAATTTTTTGTTGATTGGATTTTATTAATTTAGTAGCTTCTACTTATACCATGCACGGATGCCACTGATTTCATGCACTTTTGAAATGATGCGACTCAATGTTTGATTCACTCTCAAAAAATAATCTTTTATATAACTGGGAAATAGGTGGCTTATACCACACCTACTGTCATTATATTAGCCCAAAACACCTCATGGGAACTAGGTGTAATGCCAGGACCTTCATTTTTATTGCACAGCTGAAATATATTGTATAAAAAACATGAACCATTTTCATTGCCGCTACAATACCATAGTACCAACCTAGGCGGGATTAACCTAGGATTCGGATTCTAGGATCACCTAGGACATGCAGTCCCTAACACAATCACTATGAAAATACCATACTATTGATAATTAAAAATCATATAATAGTTACATATATTAATAAACCCTTTCACATTAAATGAACTATTTACGTCATGATAAAGTATGCCTTTTCCTTTATATAATCCGAAATGTATATGAATGAAATAGTTCTCAAGCAATTATAATGATGATAAGGCATTATATCAAATTTCTGAAGCTATCTGTCTGAGTAATAGCCAGTGTTCCGGTTTCCTGAAATATTAATTAAAGAGCCAGAGCTAATGACTTCTCGCCTTCAGTCGCTCGCCTCAGTTATAATTTGGTCGAAGATTTCATGATAAAATTAGGGAGGTCGGTTGCTTCATATTTATGGCTGCATGAAATTTTTAACCGAAATTCGCAAAAATATTTCCCAATCACGCCGCTTACATATAATATAATAATAAAGCCTTTTATTTACTCAATTTACAGTTTCGTTCCTTATATGTATGTTATGTTATTTCTGTTGTAAGAAGTAGTTTACTGAGTTCCCCATTGCAGGGCATAGGCCTCATACACGCCGCTTAATCGGAGGGGTAAGGGAAGGGTTAGGTAGGGATAGAGCGCCTTTTTTCCTAATCACAATATTCCTAAAACTTAAATATTCACGTTTTTGCCGAAACACTGATACACAACACACATACAAAAACATAGATAGATGAATACACGTTTACAATATGGTTCAATGAAGCGGCAATGTAGGAAGGCCCTGGCATGGCACCTAGTTCCCATGTGGGGGTTAGTAAGACTAATATCATGACAGCCTAATGCCGTACAGACATTCGAAGGCATTTTAACTCGAGCCGAAACGAAATTGTTTTCTGCATCGCTGAGTCAATAAGAAAATATTTTTTTATCAATATCTGTGCTGTGTGGGTTACCGCCACGTAAAAAGAATACAAGTGGACCCACTGAATTTCTTCCCGTGCATGTCATAAGAGACGACTAAGGGATCCATCTTTTATTGTTTCTGAATCCACGTTTCCCTTGTAGTGTTAATGACTCCTGAAAATAAACCATTGCCTTAAATTTTTTTTTTTTTTTTTTTTATGTGACTGGACATAGATGGCTAATACCACAAGATCTGTCATGGTATTAGCCCAACACACCACATGGGAACTAGGTGCCATGCCAGGACCTTCCTTATATTGCACGGCTACATTGAACTGGATGGAAAACACGGACAATTTTCATTGCCGCTTCGACCATCGTTCATCCAATGCGATGGTACCAACCCGGGCGGGATAAACCCTACCACCTTGTAAGTAAGGAAGGGGACCTACAGCTTAACGTGGAATCCGAACCACGGCCAGCCTCTCTCAACGGTCGAATGGTCACCCATCCAAGACCAGACCGGACCCAGCGTTGCTTAACTTCGGAGAGCGATCGCCGAAGTGTCGCGCCACTGGGCCACTGAGGCTGACAAAACGAAATTAATTAAATGATGCTCGAAACGGCAATGCAACTGTCCGTGTTCAATGTAGCCGTGCAGTATAAGGAAAGTCCTGGCATGGCACCTGGTTCCCATGTGGTGAGGTGGGCGAATATCGTGACAGTGGATGTGGTACAGCGAACTGGTGCGGTATTACCCAGCCATATACAGTTCCATTAAAATGTATACGTATGATTTGTAATGTTAGTAATATGAGATTTGCTCTAGCCGCAATAAAAAAATTACAGTTTACACAGCACAACCATTGTGACCCGGCGATTGTTATCTTCCCGCCGCGCCGCCGCACCGCCGCGCTCATTGTGCACGAGCCGCCCGCCCCGCGGGATGGTGGCGGGGGGCGGAGGGCGGAGGGGCGGCGCAGCGGAAACGGAAGCCACTAAAACGGAAGCGATGACTCCACCGCACCCTGCACTATATAATCCGAACCTTGTTTAAGTGAGGTAAATGTAAGTAGAACTTTAAGCGGACGGATTAACTTTTAGAGAATTCTCAGTTATGGGGAACTGGTAGTAACTAAGTAGTAAGTGTTTTAAGTGTTAAAGGGTTTTCATTAAATGATACTTTCTTCACGGTTGAATATACCATAGTCAACTTTAAATACATATAATAATACTTGCAAAACGCGATGCACGAAGTATATGTAAGGTGATTATGTTTTCGCGTTAATCCCATTAGTTTCTAGGAAAAAGTTGTTAGGAACTTAGTTATTCTTTAAATTTCATAAAAATTTAAATGTAACAAAAAAAGCACGTACCTATTTTTTTAACAAAAGTTGTTCTATTTCAGATTATATGACTGTACAAACCTTAAGTAGATACCTACTGTTATATTATATTATTATCCACTTGTGAACTAGTAGCCATGCCCGAACTTTCAATTTATTGTTTGGCTACAGAGCTGGGGAAACACGGTATTATGCCGTATTGACTTTACCACCTAGCAAGTAAGGATTGACGGCCACCTTCAACGTTCGAATACGGTCACCCATCTAGAACCCAGAGGCCAGAGTTGATTCATCATGATAAGCAAACGTCAAGACGTACTGAGGCTGACATATTACCCCATTTACAGATCTTCGACACGTACGTATGTCATTGAACTCCTAACGGCTACTGATTTTGATGTTTTGTGTGTCCTATTCGGGTAGGCCGAGCACATCAGATAATTTAACGAGCAAGCGAAGTTCTCCGAGTCTACTTGAACAGTTTTTAAACATATATTCGTATAATTGCGAGTGGGATTGCACATATTTAATCAAACGATAAAACCTATAGCATCACCTGTATCCGAAGTCTCAGTTGTCACCTAAATTGGCGTTACGGCATACCGATCGACTGGCGTTTTCATATGTATGGAGAAATTGAAGAGCGCGCGCAGTGGGCGTTAGGCGAACTAACATTTGCGAGTCCGAGCTTGATTTGACAGCTTACTCAACGTTGCCGTAAATACGTCGACGTTGCCGTTTACGTCCACTCCGCGTTTTCATACAAATCGGAAGTCCGCGTTTGTCTTTGACAGCTTGAACAAGTAAAACCACAGAATATCTAGTAAAAACTTGTATGGAGTTTGACGTTTTTACGAAACTTCGAAGTTACGTAAACGCCAATTTAGGTGAGAGAGAACTCGACTACCGGCTCAGAGTGGTCAGTCTGAGTTCTCACCTAAATTGGCGTTTACGGCAAACCGATCGACTGGCGTTTTCTCCAAACTCCATACAAGTTTTTACTAGATATTCTGTGGCTTTCCTTCTTCAAGCTGTCAAAGTCAAAAGCGGACTTCCGATTTGTATGAAAACGCGGAGTGGACGTAAACGGCAACGTCGACGTATTTACGGCAAAGTTAAGTAAGCTGTCAAATCAAGCTCGGACTCGCAAATGTTAATTCGCTTAAGGTGGCCCAACCCGCTCAACTCCCCATACAAAAGGGGAAAGAAGATCACGCCCATATTTCTTGTCAGAGATCCAAAATTTTGCTCAAAATAGCTTTATTCGATCGAACTAGATGTCTGATGACCATTGGCATTGTAAAATTGTGTTTGGTTTCCAAGTTATAAGGTCCGAAAGTTCGAATTTTTTGCGCGTTTTATACAATAACTTTGGAGGTGGATTACGCAATGGTAAAGTAAGAACATCGTAAAAAAATTAGTCATCAGACATAGCTTATTTAATCAAGATTTATGATCTATTTGGTTTTTGTTAGATTTTTGACTACAGCGGTCGTGGTTTACTTTTAGCTATAAGTCGTTTTGAAATTAAAATTTTCGTAAATCTTACCAAATCATACACTATGCACATTGTCTTTTTTGTGGACATGTTGCATCTTCCTCATCACGGAGCCTGTCTTATTCTTTGAAACAGAGAAGGTCCCAGAGCGCAACAGCACGGTTTTGTACCGTGCCCGCGAATGAGTTAGGCCCGCCGGGTTGGGCCGCCTTAACGCCCGCTGCGCGCGCTCTTCAATTTCTCCATACATTTGAAAACGCCAGTTGATCGGTTTGCCGTAACGCCAATTTAGGTGACAACTTAGACTACCGGCTCAGATCACAGTTTTCACTAGTTTTGTTTTCACTAAGTTGTGACATGGGATGATAAAATCAATTCTTATTTCCGTTAATTTATCTTGCAAGAGTAGTATGCTAAGTAAGTATGCTCTGGTAGGATTTTATAAAAATATTTAAAATTGTATTAGATGTAGATTTTGTGTGTAGATTCAGGAAGAACCTTTTCGGACAAGCGTTAGTTACTTCTTCTATGCACAGTGTAACATATGTCCCGGATCGTTTATTTAGTTTTTGGGAGCGTTCGTTATATGCCTACCTGAAGACCAATGAATACAATATCAATGTAAAACTATGGGGTAGAATTAAATGTTAAACTATACAAGTGTTAGAACCTACAGATGTCAAGTTTGCAGGTGTAAATAGATACTCATTTGGTACTACCTTTATGTAGTAATAGAGCCTGCGGGCCAGTTTAGGTGGTAGGGGTTGTACTGTGTTGTATAGATGCATCTATATTAACTTAAAAAAATATAGAGCACACGAAATGGACAATACATTATATAAAATTGGCGATGTTGCATTTTGCTGCGTTATTTCTACCTTTATAAGTGCATTGCAGTTGCTTGCAGCTTAGACACGCGATGATGTACTTAATGCTGATGGCAGCACGGGGCGACTGCACGAAATATCTAGCGAATAATAAACAAAGCGCTTTCCGTCATGTTACGTGCTGAAAACTTTTGACTTGCTAATTACTCGGTTGTATCACGAAGGCTTGTTTAAGGTGGGCCTTCCCGCTCAACTGCACATACAAACGTGGAAAGAAGATCATGCGCATATTTCATGTCAGAGATCCATAATAATACTCTTAACAGCTTTATTTGATCGAACTAGATCTCTGATGACCATTGGCATTGTCAAAATAGTGTTTGTTTTCTCAGTTATAAGGTCCGAAAAGGTTCCTGTTCTATACAATAACTTTGGAAGTGGATTACGCAACGATAAAATAAGAACATCTTAATAAGATCATCTTAGAACATCTTAGCTATATATTTGACTGCAGCGGTCGAGATTTACTTTTAGCTATAAGTCGTTTTGTAAATCAAATTTTCATAAATCTTACCAAATCATACACTATGCGCATTGTCTGCTTTGTTGACACGTTGCATCCTCCTCATCACGGAGCCTGTCTTTTTCTTTGAAGCACAGAAGGTCCCACAGCGTAATAGCACGGTTTTGTACCGTGCCCGCGAATGAGTTAGTCCCACCTTGAAGGGCCACCTTAATTTATATCTAACAGTATAAATGTAAGAGCTTATTTGTGCAATTTTTTTTAAGTGAATTCACAACTACTAACCACTGTTTTCACCCCTCCAGTTACCTGAAATTAGATATTTAACTTTAGATTACATTACAGTTCTGTTTGGCTTGACCGAAAGGTAACTTACTTACTAAAACTTTGGAAACAGGGCGTAAGTGTGCATTAGCTGAAATAACTACGAACGACCGTTGCGTCATCTACGCACACACCAAGAGTGTCAATGTTCGTTGTCCGCCAGCCATTGAAACAGGCTCTAACAAACGTTTTTGTTTTTGTATAGATATTTGTCGTAAATAGAACCGCATTAATAATGCTATCTTAAATACTTTTACCACATAGGTAGTACATACAATAAACTCTACTAAGGGTCGATTTTTCAACAGTCCAATAAATCAGTCAGATAACTATTTCACGGATTTATTTACGCCGCTGCTTATCAATCCGTTGTAGTAAGCCCATATTTTTATTAGCAATATGATATACTAGCTGCGGTACCCGGCTCCGCTCGGGTTAGTGTCGGCTAAATTATCTCATGGATAAAAAGTAGCCCACATGACTGGTCCAAAATAGGGTCAAACTGGTCCAGGACAATGTATCCATGTACCAAATTTAATCAAGATCGTTCGAGCCGAAATAACATGATTTAATGAGAAACATCCAATAATTCCCATTTAGAGCTTCGTTGACGTTTGGTGGCTATTTAAAAAAAAAACATTTGCCGCGAGAACCTTTCTGCACTTTCACTGCTACATTGCTTACCTAGTAAGTAACGTGTAACGTAGGTAAGTTTTGCGTGGACTCCAACCCACAGCCAGCCTCAACATCGAAAACAGTAACCCATCTCGAACCTGACTGCTCCCAGAGATGCTATACATTGATAAAATACGCATAAAAATCAGGTAAGTGATTCGCATGTTATAAGACTTTAAGACTCACTACTTACCCTTCTGGTAATGAAGCGTTATATTATGTAATCTATAAGTTTTTAGTAGAATCAGGCTAGACGTAGATACAATGCACATCTAAATCGAGTAATTGGTTCTCAAGGATTTTATTCTGTTGGTCGCTCCTCCGGCGATTTAGCGTGATGCCAAGTAGTCCTAAAGTTGCAGGAAATACCAAGCCGTACTTCAGTAAAAGTAAGCGCTGCCGCCGCACAGCAGAGCCGTGCATAGCATTGCAGTTTGTATGACAACCCCATCTTAGCGTAAGCGGAACTGAATTCTATTTAGCCAATCCTAATTCCCGGGTAGTTAAATGTACATGTACTAAGTTTTACAAATCGCTAGTGCCTTGAAAATTCGCCAAACGGACACCAAACAGTCACGACGTCTGCCCTCACGTCCCCCCCCCCCTCCCCCCGCCGCCGCTCCCCGCCACCAGCCCCCGGCTCCTCTCCCCCCGGTGTGAAGTATCGCTACCGGCATCGTTTTCGCAGCCCCGTGAAAGTTCTAAAGCCCATGGGCACATAAATTATAGCCTATGTGTTATTCTGATGTATAAGCTATATTATTGTAAAGTTTCATTAGAATCCATTCAGTAGTTTTTACGTGAAAGAGTAACAAACATCCATCCATCCATCCATCCATCCATCCATTATTACAAACTTTCCCCTTTATATTATTTACTAGCTGCGGTACCCGGCTCTGCTCGGGTTAGTGTCGGCTAAATTATTTCATGGATAAAAAGTGTCCGACATGGCTGATCCAAAATAGGGTCAAACTGGTCCAGGACAATGTATCCATCTACCAAATTTAATCAAGATCGTTCGAGATGAAATAGCATGATTTAATGAGAAACATCCAATAATTCCCATTTAGAGCTTCGTTGACATTTGGTGGCTATTTAAAAAAAGCATTTGTCGCCAGAACCTTTCTGCACTTGCACTGCAACATTGTTTACCTAGTAAGTAAGTAACGTGTAATGTAGGTAAGTTTTGCGTGGACTCCAACCCACAGCTAGCCTCAACATCGAAAACAGTAACCCATCTCGAACCTGACTGCTCCCAGAGATCCTATACATTGATAAAATACGCACATAAGTCGGGTTAGTGGTTCGCAAGTTATAAGAATTTAACACTCTCTACTTACGCTTCAGGTAATGAAGCGTTATATTATGTAGCCTATAAGTTTTGAGTAGAATCAGGCTAGACGTAGATACAATCCGCATCTAAATCGAGTAATTGGTTCTCAAGGATTTTGCCAAGTAGTCCTAAAGTTGCGGGAAATACCAAGCTGTACCCGCCCCCGTCGGACCGCCCGCCCCGCCCCCGGCCCCGCTCCCCTTGCTGTGAAGTAGCGCTACCGGCATCGTTTTCACAGCCCCGTGAAAGTTCTAAAGCCCAAGCCCATGGGCACAATATGTTTATAAATTGTAGCCTATGTGTTATTCTGATGTATAAGCTATATTATTGTAAAGTTTCATTAAAATCCATTCAGTAGTTTTTACGTGAAAGAGTAACAAACATCCATCCATCCATCCATCCATCCATCCATCCATCCATCCATCCATTATTACAAACATTCCCCTTTATAATATTTATTCGATTAGATTAGATTAGATTATCATCTGGTTGTGACTAAACGTCGTTTGGCAAAAGTAATTTTTGCTATCAGACCGTTAAGGGCCTGGTACTAGCCAAATCGCAAAGTTAGACGAGGCACCCCAAGTTAACTAACTAAGTCTGACGATTATAAGTGTCATTCTTACAATATATGATTCCTTGTCTAGGAATCGAATTATTTTCGTTAATGTATGTTTCCTTTTTCTATACAAAATACATTGCGGAAACGGTGTCCATTTCCGAACTTTTTTGACTAAATGTAGAAATCTAAAAGCAAATGGAATTTTTTGTTTATGCATATATGCTGTTTTTGCTTATATCTAGAAATCGAATTACTTTCAGATTTCTAATGAGAAAAATCAACATTTTTATTTTTATTATTATTTAAATAAATGATGGAATAAAAAAATATTAACAATCCATTATCAGTCTGGAGTTCTATTTGGATTTGCTGAAGCGTTTCACTACATATTATTACATTTGTTACAAAGTGCATTTGTTTGGCGCGAGTAGTTGGCTAGTCCTAGCGCCTTAAGTACTGGTTTTCGATTTGATTTGATTTAAAAGTTTATTTAGACGGACTGGATTTGCTGTAGAGAACTCTTGATAGCAACGGGCACGTCACCAACAGACGTCCATAAGTTCGCAAATGCTACAGATTTGAAAACGTTGCGTTTTATCGAGAAGTAGAATCAGTTGACGTGGACTTTTAACTAGCAATTTCTATATTTTGCCATAATTACGAACATAGAATTGATGATAATAATTATTTGCTTATGAATAAGCATATATGCATCCAAAAAGGCTGAGCATGTTCTGAGCGAAAGTACAAAAATAAATCTATTCTAACCACACGTGATGGGAGCGATCAAAACTCATGCGTTTGGCGGCCGCGTAGCCACGAGTTAGTGGGAAACTTCCACAATTGTCACCTAAATTGGCGTTTACGAAACTTCGAAGATACGTTAAAGCGTCAAACTTAATACAATATATTACAAGATATTCTGTGGTTTTACTTCTTCAAGCTGTCAAAGTCAAACTCGGACTTCCGATTTCTATGAAACCGCGGAGCCGGCGTAAACGGCAACGGGGAGTAAGCTGTCAAATCAAACTCGGACTCACAAATGTTAGTTAGCAAACGCTCTTCAATTTCTCTATATATTTGAAAACCTCAGTCGATCGGGTTGCCGTAAACGCCAATTTAGGCGACATCTGGGACAGGATCTCTGTAGTAAATTCGCTTAAGGCTGTTCCGACCCATATAAAGTTGTTTGCACACATAACGCAAAAAGTATTGCACTTTAAGCCACGAATTAATAATAAAACTTTAATATAGTCATATTACTTGCAGCGAAAACAATTTCACAATTTCAGGATTATTGGTTTTGTTACAATTTATTTAAATACGATTTTTATTTAACAGCGCCATCTAACGGTGTAAAACTTCTAATCGGCAATTACAACGAAACCATTAAACCTGAAATTGTGAATATGTTTTCGCTGCAACTACTATGGCTATATTTAATATTTTTGACGAATTCGTGCCTTAAAGTGCAATACTTTTTGCGTTCTGTGTAAAAAAAATATTGTATGGGTCGGAATATCCTTAACTATTCGAGACACGCAACATCGAATGTTCGTTGCACTAAATAGCGTTCTGTGAAGTACGCTGACGTGTCATCGGAACTCGAGGAAATCAGTAGTAAGCGGCTTCATATTATAACTCACTCGCCGGCGCTACCGTTTTTGTATGTAAAAATGTGACTACGCCCCTGCCACCATACAAACGAGTTTCAGCTTCTACTCTACTCCTTCCATGGTCGCTTCACGGAGTACACAAACACTTTTAATAATCCTATATTTCGCAATGATTTTGAACTTTGAAATTAAAACGAAAACGAAATGACAAGAACAACCAGACGTTTATTACTAAAGTGCTGATTATCTTGTACTGTACTGATAATAAAAGAAAAGCTGCTAAGAAAGGCCGATTAAGCTATGTGGCGATTAAGCTAATCAGCAGTTAATGCAAAAGGCTCTTAGCCTTGCAAACAATGTACGTTAACAGATATAGGGCTGCTTGTAAATGATCGTTCTTTTTAATCTCCCTAAATACTTTAATCATAATTTTTAACACATTATTAAACACCTCGCAGATTGAACATTTAAAATAATGTCGCGCAGTTAATTCAACTTCTGATTGCAGGATAATTAAAAGACGTCTGTTAGTTTGCAGAACTATAAATTGACAGAAGCGGGAACTGTGTCGCCGCAAATTTATGCATTTTCATTAAGTAGTGCTCGCAAAATTATGTAACTGCTTTTCAGGGAAGTACGCAGGGAATATCTAGCGGCAAGAGAAACTATCAAGGCACGTAGCCACTTTTCTATACAAAAACGGTAGCGCCGGCGAGTGAGTTCGCTTATGATATATCGCATATCGCATAAAAAAAACGCTGCGGCCATACGAATGAGTTTCAATCGCTACTCCGTTCCTTCCATGCTCACCGACTGTACATGACGCCATTTAGTGCAACGAGCATTCGATGTTGCGTATACCGAAATGGTAAGCAAACTAACTGAACGGCGCTACCGTCAGCGTATTACGGATGAGTTTCGTTCGCCTCTCTCGACCTTTCTTACTCGATAGGGACGTGTACGACGAAAGGTTATTGGGAAAGTTGCCAGACAGGCCCGTCTGGTTAGCGGGGGACATGCCCTCGGCAGCTGGAGCGACTCCTGGGAGCGACGCTCCAGGGGGTGATTCAATTGGTTAAATTAGACCACCGCTTTTGTTCACACAATTCGGGTCACTTTTTGTTTGTGTTAGAATTCAATGCGATGTTGAGTCATGTTCTTTATCTTATGCTTTCTAAGCTTACATTTAAAATGTGACTAAATAGCTTTTCCTTAGTTTAATGTATAGTATATAGTATAACACTAACACATAGCATTATTATTTCTCGTATTTTTAACCTTCGACCACATCATAAATTCACACAATTCCGGTGTGCATATGTTCGTACTTGTACCTTACAAAATAGAGAATGAAATTATTTTAAGGAAATTTTCACCTCTTTATAAGGTGTTCAAGCAAGACTTGGGTATGGCGGAAGAAGCACGAGTGTAGAAAAAACACCGCAGAAATGCGTTCCTTTCCAAAGGCAAATAACAGAACGCTATTGAGTGAAACTAGCATAACCGCATGACCAAGAAGACTTGACCAAGAGATAGGTCATGGGATTCGTAATTCGTAACAGCCGTAATCAAAGGCTTACTTCAAGAAAGCATTAAGTCAGAAAGAGTTGTATTGAGATTATTTAAGTTTTAAAGTTAAGGATGTCAATATTACGCTATCTTTGCACCTTGTCAGTGTACGATAAAGTGTGTTTTTGAAGAACTTAGCACAAAAAATAACTAGAAGAAAATCGCATAATTAAATGTATTAAATCAAAATATACTTTTCTTGACTTTATGCATTCTTGAAGTAAACCCACGTATAAAAAAATACATGCCTTCAGCGATAGAAGTATACTGTAATTATATAAGGCATGACGTTTTTTTATCTCTGCTTAACCCTCCGGGAAAACGGCGTGTTAAGTTACCCAGCGGTATGAATGTTGAAACACCTTGAACTATGCATTACCTTAATTATTTATGTTGTAACTCCTAATGGGCGCCTCGATTGAAAGGTTTTTTTGCTAAGTTAAATTAATTTAATGGATGGAGCTCCTTTCACATCTAGTACCCACCCGTAGGCTTCTTCGCGAAATGAAATCGATCCGCAATTTGAAGAGAGAAAAATGAGAAAATTTTCATCAATCGCCTTTTTTCTCGGAACTCGTTTGCCGTTCGCGAATAAGCCGCGAAGTTAGATTAGGCGCGCGCGGGAAGTTTTAATTCAGTGTGCGGTCTAGAACCGGTAAAGTTTGAACGGATAGTGGCAACCGGGTAACCGCTTACGTTGCTCTAACGACCGACGAAACGTTTTAATGTAGTTTACCCAGCAATTCACAAACGTTTACTAACTTTGCCTAGCGAGGTTTCTGGTTAGCCCTTTTAAAATTGAATAACAATTCCTAAGTCATCTTGGATATTACATTTCGTGTGTAGAATACCATACATACATTCAATTTGCTTTCCCGGAAGGATAGACAGAGATGAGAGCGCCTTACGGTACGATCACAGCAAACCTTTCATAGATGCTCTACATTTACGGGTGCTACGCAACAGACCTTTACGAAGAATTACATCGATTTGTACGACACTTCCGCTCACTTCTGCTCTGTAAATTGTTTTCCAAATTTTTTCGTCATTCATCCATATTCATCATTCCATATGTCCAAACTATCATAGAACTCCTTTCTCGATTCTAGTCACAACTTTATTTTTCAATTGACATTGCTCTCTAACCCAGTCGTTTCGAAATTTGTCCGTTAGATTAACTCCGCAAACTTTCCTCAAGGAACGCATTTCCACTGCATTTATGTATGTACATTCGGGTCGAATACCGGGGGTTTGAATCCCGCTTTCTATCATATTCGAGATTTGAATGTTAATGTTTTGACTTTACTAGGTGGTAGGGTTAAGCCCGCCTGGGTTGATGCTATCGCAATGGATGAAAAGATGGTCGAAGCGGAAATAAAAAATTGTCCATGTTTTCCACCCAGTTCCATGTATAAAGGGAAGGTCCTAGAATTGCACCTAATTCTTTAGGGAATGTGGTGTATTGGGCTAATATCATAACGATAGTTTTGTAGTGTTAGACATCCATGTCAGGTTGCATAAAAAAACCATTTCATATAATAACCCCGTGACAGGGGGATACCATAACCCAAGGGATTACCATGGTAAATAACTCGCCAGGTGAATAGCAGGTGAACAGGCAAAAGATTGATTAAATCTGACCTTAAGTTGCATTTTCGTACCATGCCAACTGGTTGATTTTAGTTCACTTGGCCGAATAACATGTCGTTTGACAGTTACATCAACTAAAGTGACATCTTGGCACAAAATGCAACTAAACGTCCGATTTAATCACTCACCGCCTGTTCACCTGCCATTCATGGGGTTACCATGGTAAGTTAAGTATAGATTTAATGTTGCCTTCTCATCGTCACCGCCAAGTTGGACGTCTCCGGGATATAACATTACGGGATTACCCAGTATTAAAGTCGCATTGGGAAAAAACTGTAAAAGATAGCCTGAAGCCCTGAAGGGGGAGTTGGGCCAGCGGGGGTTGGCGGGAGCGAAACTTGTATTGGTTCTGTAATGGCTTTCTTTGGTAACTTATTTTGCCGGTATAATGTTGCCGGCGTGCGATGACATGGCTTTTAGCCAATTTGTTGACCTCTCGCCGTAAACACGTACACGTGTATATTCTTATGGTTAAACCGTCGCGTGGCTGCACAATATTTAGAGAACTTGTGGTTTCCCGGTGCGCGATGCCGACCTGGCCGATATGTCAAAGTTGTCCAAGACCTCTTTGTTGGTGAAAGCACGGGAAACGTAAGTTTTACAAAATGGACATTGCAGAATTGTTCGATTTAGGTAATTAATTTTTTATAGAAATATTTTATTAACAAAAAATCTTTTATTTTCTTTCATTCCCGCTTCGATCATATGTTCATCTAACGCGATGATGCTTACTTCAGGATGCTTATCCCTACCACCATAGAATAAATATATATACCTACTTAATCTATAACATAAGTTTCAGAAAACTTAGGAATTGGTGATAAAGTTAGGACTTGCATTCGGATTTTTTTCATTGAAAATAATTGTTTCAGTTTCAGTTTCTTTATTTCCTCCATTAGATGTATATTTCACACTCGGATTCGTCATTTTTTTTCCTGTCGGTTCGATTACTTCTGGCGAAGAAGAGCCGACAAGAAACTTCGTCAGGTTGGTCATTGTATTATTATTTTTTCCAGTGATACTTACAAACTAGTTTACAGTGATTGATTGATTACTACTGCTCACAAAGAACATTATTATAAGAACATTATATACATTGGTGAGGAGCAAACTCTTGACTACTATAATGACATCTTATTCTAAATTTATAGGAATTATGATCTAAATTATTCAGATGTAAAAAGCCATATATTAGAATCTTCCCAAGAATCAACCATATGATAAAATATGGGCGTACTCCTTTCGAAAGAATGATTTCACAAATCATGTTGTGTGTTGTGGTTAGTTTGGTTCGGCATGTTTTTAAATTTATTTTTGGGTGTTTAATCTTGGGCACTCTTTTTTGTATTTTTGTATTATTTTTTGTGCTGTGATTTCTAGTTATTTTTGTTAGTAGTTTTCAGGTGTATTGGATTCAGTATGTAGGAGCCAAATTCGAAACTAAAAGAAACTAAAAAAAAACTCATCAGCCATTAGGCCGATTTTAATAACAACTAAAACAACATTATCAGGTTTTGAAAAAAATATTATATGGTAAAAAATAATTAATCATAAGAAAGGCACCAGTAAATAGTGTCACTTACCAGGAACAAATTCTGTGAATTAATGTTACACAGCACACTAAAGTAAAATGTTGATTTTTAAGAACTTATTATTTTCAAGTATTCATACTTGGAAATAACCCCCACAAATAACACCCACAACTTTTGGTTGGGCCCATAGATATATTAAGAAGAAAATATCTGTGGTTAGGCCATAATGTCAACGCGTAATCTATGACTGTGTGGTTCTATGTAATGTGCATGACCCTAGTCCTATCCTTGTTCCCCGCATACACATTTCCCTCTCTCTCTTTCACCTGATGTAGCGAAGATTGACAGCGTCTGCTGAAAAGGCTGAAAGGCCCAGCTTTCAGTGCAACTTTTGATACCGCGATGCACGGACACGCCATGTCATCGTAGCACCGGTTCCCGCCAAAATAATCTCGCCGCCGCGCCGGGTCCGTAGGTACCCAGGAGTACCTCGCCAGGACCGCGTGTGCTCGAAACCTACGAACAATCCCAAGGACTTTCTGTGCTCTTCATCGCCGAGGACGCAGCGTTCCTGAACCGTATCCTGTGGGAGAAGGAGTAGCGCGGTGGAAACCCGAGCACGTCTGGAAGTCTCCATCGTGGTGAGTCGTCCCACCTTCTTTTATCCTATAACCCCTAGAAGATTGCGCATTGCATGGGACCACATACCATTTCTTTTTGAGAACCTATATAGGACTCTCTTTTACAGAAACCTTTATAAAAAAAACACAGCGACCTACCCCCGCCACAAACTTTTATATAACAAATAATATATAAGCTGTTAGTATGTAGAATAAACGTTTCGTCGTATTATAAATTCGATAAAGTTTCATTGCTTTGAAATAACTATTAAATTAGGAATAAAAGGTACACATAAATAATTGTTTTTTGCCAACCTTACATCCTTAATACTAATCTCCCCTTGGCCAGAAATAAAATGGGTCGACCGGAACATTTATAAATCATTTGTTTATGCTAACCTTACATCCTTAAAACTAATCTCCCCTTGGCCAGAAATAAAATGGGTCGACCGGAACATTTATAAATCATTTGTTTTTGCTAACCTTACATCCTTAAGACTAATCTCCCCTTGGCCAGAAATAAAATGGGTCGACCGGAACACTTAACATGCAAACTTCGGCGCATTAACAAAATAGAGCCTCCAAAAATAGACGTCCGATTGTTCGGTGTCAGTCAACAAGGGTTCCGTTGAATCAATAGAGGCTGCGGCGGGGCTGCCCGGAACCCTTGTCCCGGACGTGACGAGCCATGAATTATTTACAGGACACGCCGATGTTTCAGGAGGGGAGCGTTCAAGGAGCGGGTGGATGCCACTACCGAAATGTGGGAACTTTTTTGTGAGGTCTTTCGCAGAAACTTGAGTGTGCCTCATTTATTATGCAACGCTAAATTGTATTATCTAAAATCTAACAGTCGTATTTAGCTCGTAGCCTAGTGGCGCGGGGACTGGCCTAGCGTACCAGAGGCCCGGGTTCAATACCAACTTGCACCACTGTCTTTCTCTTTCAGAGTTCGATAAGTGGATTTCGTCACGAATGCGAGGTGCTCCATGGTTCGGAATCCATGTAAAACTGTAGGTCCCCTTCCCCTACTAGGTGGTAGGGTTTAAGCCCGCCCGGGTTGGTACCATTGCATTGGATGAAAAGGTGGTCGAAGCGGCAATGAAAAATTGTCCGTGTTTTTCATCCAGTTCAATGCAGCCGTGCTCATAAAGGGAAGGTCCTGGCATGGCACCTAATTCCTTAGGGAATGTGGTGTATTGGGCTAATATCATAACGGTAGTTGTGTGGTATTAGCCATCCACGTCAGGTCGCATAAAAAAAAGAGAGAGCACCTGTCAAAACTTAGTACGAGATTAGCGCCGGACTAACCATACAAAAACCGGTTTAGTACGGCGGGTTAAAGTTAGTCCGCCCACTCTGAATACAGTGTATTATCGAAATAGCGAATAGTTCTCGTTTTAGAAACCGGCTCCATTTGAAGTTGTATTTGTATCGCAATTTTTTCAACCCCCTTTAAATTATAATAGAAAAAAAAACCAACAAATAATAAGAAAATGTTCATGAACAGTTTAATAACATTATCATAACTAACATTTTACAAAATGTTTGTCCACACACGCACATCTTGTAATATAAATGTGACAAGGGATAACTAAGGTAATTGTGTTGTGTGCGAATTGAGAAATTAGGGGTTCCTTCAATCACATCGCCCAACTCTAAAACTGACAATCGTACTTCCACCATAACGTTTTTAGTCTCAGTTGTTTTGTGCTGTGTGGTTACCGCTTAAGGTGGCCCAACCCGCTCATCTCCCCATACAAAAGGGGAAAGAAGATCACGCCCATCTTTCTTGTCAGAGATCCAAAATCTTGCTCAAAATAGCTTTATTTGATCGAACTAGATGTCTGATGACCATTGGCATTCTAAAATTGTGTTTGGTTTCTAAGTTATAAGGTCCGAAAGTTCGCATTTTTCGCGAGTTTTATACAAAAACTTTGGAGGTGGATTACGCAATGAACATCTTAAAAAGATTAGTCATCAGACATTGCGTATTTAATCAAGATTTATAATCTATTTGGTTCTTGTTCGATTTTTTACTGCAGCGGTCGTAGTTTACTTTTAGCTATAAGTTGTTTTTGAATTAAAATTTTCGTAAATCTTACCAAATCATACACTAAGCACATTGTCTTTTTTGTGGACATGTTGTATCTTCCTCATCACGGAGCCTGTCTTATTCTTTGAAACAGAGAAGGTCCTAGAGCGCAACAGCACGGATTTGTACCGTGCCCGCGAATGAGTTAGGTCCGCCGGGTTGGGCCACCTTAAAAAAAGTATACAAGTAGTCCCACTGCATTTCATCCCGTAGTAAGAGACAGGGCCGAGTGCACGAAAGGATAAAAAATCAAAATCAACGTCAAGGTATGATCAAACACGTCACTTTGTGTGGACAATATGGAAGGAACTCTATATGGATCACTAAAAGTGACCTGTTTGAACATTGAATAACTCAGCCGTCTCTTCGTGCAACCGGGGCTAAGTCAGCCGTGTTGCCGAAGCCGGATAAACTATTATTATATTATACCATATAGGGGTAAACTATGTACGGTGGTGGGAGTCATATCTGGTCCCTTTATACTTTACACCTATTTTTTCTATAGTAGAGTGGGCTACAAAGGATTCCTAGAAACCAAGGAAAACCCCCCATTATGCTGGAGTGCCCAGGGATGACACAACAACGGATTCTGTTCATCGCCCTAACTACGAGCCGTCAGCTGCTGCGTGCGGACGTAGCGGCTGCCTCCTTGAAACAGGCTGAACGATAAGCTCGAAACGTCTCGGAGAATGTCTCCTCCCGCCGCGTAAGTTTTCAAACAAGAGCCTTATGAGGTATGGGAGCAACTTAATGGAGAAGCTCGTAGCAGCTGCGGGATGGTAAAATGGATGTGCGAGAAAAGGCTCCCAGTGGGACCAGAAGAAATCACTGGCTCAGAAGATTTATCACAGTTGCCAGCTGAAAGTGTTGCCATAGAGGAAGCACTGAAAAAATCAGACTATACTTTATCGGTATCAAATTTAAGATCACGACGGATTGTGCTGCATTGATCATGATTGAAGAAGAAAGATCTAACGCATAAAGCAGCGTGGTTATCTAGGAGCAGATATTCTAGGAGAAGAGTATGACTAAGAAATTGTGCATCGATCAGGTAAACGGTTGAAACGTGTTGATAATTAGCGCCGACACCCATTACTATTAAACAGTAAATACAAGTACAACAGGCCGATGAGCTAATAAAGAAGAAATTCAACAGAAAAATCGGCCAAGTGCGAGTCGGACTCACACACGAAGGGTTCCGTACCATAGTACAAGATTTAATACAAAAAATGGGTATTGGTGTTTTTTTATTATCGTTATTGCCGCAAAATAAAAACACACTCTGTGAAAATTTCATAATGTTCATGAGATACAGCCCTGTTACAGACATACGGTCGGTCGGATGGACGGACGGACAGCGGAGGCTTAGTAACAGGGTTCCGTTGGCACCCTTTGGGTATGGAACCCTAAAAACCTTACGAACAAGATGCCGTCATACATCAGTAACTGTAATCCCGAAGCGTAAGCGAGAGAAAAAAATGCTTCCTCCATACGATGAAAGAGCCTGCGTTTTCTATGAGATTAAAAACATTATAGCTTCGTGTGTTAACACTGTTAATAGCATGCAACACATATTACTTGCTTAGTAACCAATTAATTATGTTACGTGCATTTAAAAAATGATCTATGTATTGTTTGACGTGATGTGAGAATACTTTCTGAACACATGTGCGCCCTAACACATTTTCACGCCCTCATTTTAACCTCTAAATTATTAAAGCAGATTACATTTTCAAAATGATGACATGTAGTGTAGGGGCTTCGCAAAGTAACTCAGTAATTACTCGGCCTAACCTGATTTAACTTTCAAATCCGAGCAAGCCCACATGGAATACGCTGGGCGTAAGGATTAAGCAAGGTAAATATGTTCGGGTAGACAAGACATCACGTAACATGAGGTGTGATTCGTCGGTTTACTTATTCACGACGTGTTGTTTCCATAGACCTAGCCACGGTTGATAATGCAGCCTGAACATTCTCGGAATATTCATACTAAGTTATGTCCCTTTCTATCGAATTGGAAACTTCGTATCAATTCAAAGGACAACACATAGTATAACTTTTCCGGGGCTGATTTGGGCACCAGCATGATTTTTTTATGTAACTGGATATTGCTGGCTAATACCAAACTGACCGTCAGCTTCGACCATCGTTCATTTAATGCGATGGTACAAACCCGGGCAGGATTAACCTCACTACCTAGTAAGTAAAGTAGGAGACCTACAGTTTAACGTGAAATCCGAACCACGGTCAGCCTCAACGGTGATGGTCACCCATCCAGAACCCAACCGCGCTCAGAGGTGCGCGCTGTGCTTATTAGACGAATCCACTGTGGGAGTAAGAAGTCAACTCAAGCACCACTACCGCGAGTTGGAGAGAGATATAACATACCTACCTATGCATTCAATAAGTGTTAAATGTATTTTCACATTATTTCAAAGTAAAACTTGAAGCGTAACTTGAGATCATTAATTAGAAGTTACATAACGACTTAGAGATTTTTAAAGAAAAATAAGAATTTTCAGTGCTTACTTTTTTTATGAAACCATTTTGATCTCATACTACTTATCTCAGCCTGAGGTTGAGATAAATAGTCGTAGCAGAAACAGACTCACAAAAAGTAGTACTTTGTTACGTCACGTTGACACATTTTGTATGGACGAAATGTAAAGTAATGCAAACTGACGTCACAAAATACTACTTTTCGTTAGTCTAATGCTGAGATCCATAGACCTTACCTACTCGTGCTTGTCTTAGCAAAAGTATAGCTTCTGGTTGTCAATTTCTGACATTCGTTCCATTTTTTTTGTTTGTCAAAAGTGACACTCGGAAGGCATACATTCGCTTAGCCAAGTACAGGTAAGCTTTATGAATCAGCATTCGTTTCTGTTACGACTATTTATCTCAGCCTAAGAGCCGAGTGCACGAAAGGACAAAAAATCTAAATCAACGTCAAAGTATGATCAAACAGGTCACTTTGTGTGAACAGTATGGAAGGAATTCTATGCGGATCACTTAAAGTGACGTGTTTGAACATTGATTAACTCGGCCGTCTCTTCGTGCAATCGGGGCTAAGTCTATGGTTGTTTCCGTCTAGCCAGAATATGATGCTCGTCGTTACGTATTTCATATCAGCGCGATGGCTGACATCTTTATTGTCACAGCTTGTACCTGGCCGCTCCTGTTTTGAATAATGTAGGACCCTTCCCTCGCTTCAGTAGTGGAATTTGGTTTTCTTTTCTATGAAGGAATAATACATTCTTAGAGATTTTTTATTCATTAGGCATGGATCAAAGAGGAATGAAGAAAATAAATTCCAAAAACAAAAACACGTAATTGCCTCCACTACGAATTGTTACTGAAGCAGATTGAAATATTAAAGGAGTATATGTTTCACAAAGAGAGTAGAGTAAACAAATATATAGAGTAAACAACATTATTTCATATCACTATGATATTACTAACATAACAAATCACCCGATAATCAATGATTGAGACCCGATTTAAGTACACTAACTATTAGGTACAACACTAACATTATAGTTAATACATGGTGACACCGTTACATAAATATCGGTAAATATGGTAGAAAAAACAAGCAAGGATAGATTACTGACTAAAAGCGGTAGCGTCAAATTCCCCTTCAGCGGAAGTCCAAGTTATTGAAAACTGTGATGCCAACAAAAAAAAAAGATCGTTGCTATCTACCTAACTTCCCGCCCAAAGCGTGGTGACCTGTGTATTTTTAGATTTTAAAGTGAACTGGAGTAAAACAACCCGGACAAAAACCGATAAATAATTATTTGTCGATATTTTTTTTTACTTTTCCTCAATATTACAAATTAAAAATTAAAACAAAACTTCAGATCAGTATTATAAAGCAATTATTTTTTTGAGTAAAGTAGGAAATTTCAGTACATTTCGTGTGAAACGAGATGGTCTAAGCAAACTGGGTCTGTGTCCACCAAGTGGGTCTTTACGTCACAGCCCACGTGATAAGAAGGCGTGGCTTAACGTCATTCGCGACATGGCGCTGGCGGTGTTAGGTTGTGGGACAATATTGTGATCTGCGGCTAAATTTTCGGCGAACAGTCGATTACACGATGAGATTTTGTGTAAAATGTTACAAACATTACACAAGAAAAAAAAATTTAAAGCCTGTAGGTGGAATTACGCTTTATTTGTCAGTAAAACACCTCACATTTTATAATTTGAGTCAATATTCAAACATTGTATCGATTTATCTGTCTTGCAATTTGCCGATAGATGGCGCGCAATAATTTTATTTGTACGATAGTAAATGTTGATCTCACGATGCAAATTTTTATGACACTTTTAAATCAATATTATCTGAATCCGCGAGAATGCATAGATTTAAATTTAGAAGGTTTTTTATAGAAAAACTAACATAAAATGCAAAAGGCGCCATCTAGTTGTAGTCTTGTAACCACTAAGAATAGCTCTCGGAATAGCTGCTAACAGAATACCGGTTTTTCCGGTAGATGGATTTAGCACAAAAGGCGGAGCTTGCACCCCCACCATGAAATGTTTTTCTCCCCCCTTCCCCGCGCAGTGTTACGATGCGTTCCTTAGTAATATGAAGTAATAACACCTCCTCTCTCCCTCCCTCCTCCGTGGTTGACTCGGTATGTCTTTACATTCTATGCCCATGTGCAGTGTACTGTCTATGGATGATGAATAAACAATAGAACACAAAAGTGGCACCGGTAAGACGTCATAAACTAAACTCTACACACCAAGCATCAAACAGCGACGCACCTGAGCGCGAGGCCGGGCTCGGCGCGCTCGTCGGCGACGCTCGGCCGCGGCGAGCCGAGCCGGCTGCTCGCCGACTTGCGGCGCGCCTCCTGCAGCTGGGCGGCGGCGTCGCACGCGAACGAGATGCGCGGCGCGAGCGAGCGCGGGCACAGTGTGTACCCGCCGCGCGCCTGCTGGCACAGCTCTGCGGAGAAGCAGACAATCGTTGTGTCGGTGGTTTCCGCTGAAGTGAAAGGAATGAGAAGTGGCATGGCTTTATGTACAAAGTAATTAATTAATTAAGGACCGATTTTTCAATCCTCAGATAGTACTTATCGGACTGATTATTGACAAATTCACGCTTGTCAAAAGACGGATAGTCAGTGCCGGAGGATTATAAATTCTATCACAATTATTAGAGTATAATTTTACTAATAAACATATGAACTTACTATATCGATTGGATAAGCAGAAGCGTAAATAAATCCGTCGAATAGTTATCTGGCTGTTTATCAGACTATTGAAAAATCTGCCCTTAGTATAAAAAATAATCGAATGTCCCGTAACGTTGCATGTAATTGGACGTGGATAGCTAATATCACACCTGCTGTCATGACAGGCCACGCGTGATCTCGGTTTCATGCTAGGCCCCGTTTGCACGAAGAGGCGGCTGAGTTAGTGAACCGCATGGAGTTCCTTCCATACTGTTCATAAAAAAGTGACGTGTTTGATCATATGTTAATAATGTGTTGTTGTTGTTGTTGATTTTAATTTTTGTCATTTCGTGCACTCGGCCCTAAGGCTTCGCCTATGCACGGTTACAACATCGCGTCAAATTGTATTAGACGAAACTAGACACTTTAGAGAAAAATATACTTCTTTGTCTTGAAACACATGAGGATTACGCTCCCGAAGTAAGAGAAGAAGATTAGTAGCCGTTGCAACATATATTGTCAGCCTCGGTGGCCCAGTGGCGCGACACTTCGGCGATCGCTCTCCGAAGTTAAGCAACGCTGGGTCCGGTCTGGTCTTGGATGGGTGACCATTCGACCGTTGAGAGAGGCTGGCCGTGGTTCGGATTCCACGTTAAGCTGTAGGTCCCCTTCCTTACTTACTAGGTGGTAGGGTTTATCCCGCCCGGGTTGGTACCATCGCATTGGATGAACGATGGTCGAAGCGGCAATGAAAATTGTCCGTGTTTTCCATCCAGTTCAATGTAGCCGTGCAATATAAGGAAGGTCCTGGCATGGCACCTAGTTCCCATGTGGTGTGTTGGGCTAATACCATGACAGAACTTGTGGTATTAGCCATCCATGTCCAGTCACATAAAAAAAAATAAAAAAATATATTAGAAACGTCACTTGTTTCATTTAACTCCAATGTGATCAGGAAGAACCACTTCTTTCGTCAGAAAATCATAAACGAGGGCGACATCTACCCGCGAAGTTAAGCTCCCCTCTAGCGGAATATTCTCTAGTTTCCTGAACTTTATATTTGTTCCTCGTCTCCGGTTACAATTTCCTTCTTACTTTAATCTCGACGTCTGCCGTGTCACGTTCATTTTGGACAATGCAAACTGTATCTGTTCACTCTATCATTCGATTTGTATCGTCCCTGTAACAGTTACAGGGAATCGTGAATTAGATTCATATAAAGTAATTGGTATAACTTTAATTTGAGTTTCAGCGACATCTACATTTGAAGCATTGTAATCAGATTTTGAAAATGATCTGAAAAAGTATTGGTCGTGACATTCGTCGGAAGCAGGCTTCAAATCTGATTACAATGCTCAAATGTAGATGTCGCTGAAACTCAAATTAATGAGGTAACGGTATTGTCGTATCCATTAAATACATAAATTAACAATTTATATAACTGTACAAAAAGTGGAGGTTCCTTATTCAAATCTAAAAATGTTTACTTCTCATTGATTTTTTATTTATTATATTTATATTATTCTAGTTTTTATTTTATTTATTTATTCAAGACGTGCGTTGTTTTATTTAGGAAGTGAATATGACTGTATCATTTACATGCCTTATACTTATTTCAATAACTTAGTGCACTGTAAAAAATATGGGTGACGGCGTTATATATTACGGGCTTCTCTTACGCCCGTTTTCACCACCTCCAGCTACAAAAATCCCAAAGTTATCTTTCGGTTACACCATGTAACTATGCAATGTAACCGAAAGTTATTATATTAGATTATACATATATACATGTTACATTCCTTGGAATAAGCGACGTACCTGCTTAGTACGAAAAAGTATATTTACTTAACCGAAAGTTAACTATCGGATTTCAGCTAGCTGGAGGTGGTGAAATCAGGGGTTAGTGAAACCGCACCCGAAAAGCTACCAATTGTTTAGCCAAGATGTTTTCCCAACCAGACACCTCTAAAAGGTAAAGCGGTACTGATCAAACACGTATAAATAAAAAATAAATAAAAAAAACTGGCATGATCGGATTTGACGCTTTCTTTCAGCAGGCAGCGACTACACTCGTGTGTAGTTTGATTAGTTTAGAGTTTTTGAATACACAAAAATGATGAAACGTTGTGCTGGTAATCCACGTATTTACTCTCGTGTACAATGGCAGACAGGCCAAAGTATTCACTTACGGTTGCAGGAAAAGATGATTACTGAAAATACTGTGCCGTTCAGGAAATCTATCAAATTTTACGAGATCGTTATGTTTCAACCAATGGTACTAACCTTCGCTACGGACGCGAGAGTCGATGGGTTCTGTCTGTTTCAACTCTACACAACTGCACTTAACTCAACACAACTTTTAACTACCTGTATTCTACTCTTAGGTTATCATTATATCCGCAGACAGAGAAATTAAATACTATTACACCCCGATCATCTCAATTTGACAGATTTTTACATCCGCCATCTTGGGCCCGGCTACGACCGCGACGTGGCGCCGGTAAGCCACCCAATTTGTCTGAGTGCGGTCTGCAAATTGAATGAGTTGCTTATCGCCTCGCAAAACCGTCTCGTTCATTCGCTGGCCGGAGGAGATCTGATTTTCATTTCGCGCCGTTTCATTTAGATTTTGAGGTTAGGTCGAGGATTGATTTGATTAGGAGCGGTAATTCGCGTCAACGGATTCCGATTAATTGCCTGCAAACGGACTTCGAACAAGACGTTCTGCCTCTATACATTTTAGTCTATGGTTCTGCCTGACAGCCTGTTAACTTTATGACTTACTGTGTATTCTCTCTACCGAACAAAATAATACCTATGTAAAATTGGTATTCGGATTCGGGTGCTACCGTGGAATGAAAATTGCGGCAAGCAGACCAATAGATAGCAGTAACCCCCGGGGACAATCGAACGATAAAATTAATGGAACATCCAAATACTTTGGTCAGAATCCTCACTGCGGAAAGGTAGGCTCTGGGCCCTAAATTTTCCAAGCGTAAGTAATTGTGGAAATACCTGTAAGGGAATTCGTACATTTAATTTTATCCAATGTTAGCCTGAGCGCGCCGGCTGCTGGTTGTAGGAGACAATGTGATGTAGCGATGATGTGGACGCAACGCGGAGGCAGCGATAAATCCATCCCGTCCGCTTGGGAAATCTTCGCAGAGCAAATAACGACTACAGTTGAGAGCTCAAATAACCGCATGTACCCGGATTTCTGCTTGTTTTAGACTTAGGCACGATTCGTTTAGACTTACGCTTACAACACAAATGCCTGCTTAGAATCAAGACAGACTACGTCGTTAGACCCAGGGGGGTTACCATGGGAAATTAACTCGCTCGGTGAATAAGTAAGTGAGTGATTAAATCTGACGTTTAGTTGCGTTTTCCACCATGCTAACTGGTAGATTTTAGTTCACTTGTCCGAATTATACGGCGTTTGAATAACGCCGTATAATTCGTTGTTGAATATATACGCTGTTGATAACAGTGCGAAATGCAACCAGACGTCAGATTAAATCATTCACTTACCTTTCAACCCGGTGTGTTAATTTACCATGGTAACCCCGAATCACTTACAAAATATCATAAATTAGGCAGATGTTTCTGAAATTAGTATTGGCATGCGTTTCACGAAGGGTTTAAAGCAATCTGAAGCTTAAAAAAATCAGTTACTTATTACCCGTACCCGCAAAGTACAAATTGGGGTCCTCTAGACATGGTGTGAAGAAGCATCTGGCCGGCCGACATGGTTTTCACGGCATCTGTTAAAGTTCGAAAGCCATGGGCGTCGCCGGGCACCTCGTTGAGCACGAGGGTCTGGCGTACGCCATAAGTCTTGTTAAAAAAAAAACATATTTTTTATTTTTACAATATTTTTACCTTTAAATGTAAAATTCTCCTAAACGGCCGGACCATTCTTTTTGTAGTTAAGGGTTCACCTGCACTTTTCTTAAATACAATTCAACCCGGAAAGTGATGCTCTTGTCTAGACCTAGATTGTATTAAGAACGGCCCGTAAACTATGCACCCCATACAAACGTAGTTTACTAATCACTTGGAAACCGCTATTCCAATTAAATTGATATTTAATATCTAATATCAGGTAACAAATGTCTGTGTCTGCATGCTTTTGTTTTTTTGAAAAATCCAAACCGAATGAAATGAATGCAAAAAGAAAATCTTCATACGAATTTTGTTTTCTCTGTGGTTTGACCCAGAATACATTTACCGAAAAAACAAAGGCATGCAGACACAGATATTTGTAGCCTAATATTAGATACCAAATATCAAGTAAGTTGGAACAGTGATTTTCAAATCATTAGTAAACTACGTTTGTATGGGAGGAGAAATTTTCAGGTGCTTACGGGCCGACCTTAAACTGCACTGAAAAAAAATTCTGGTTACAGTATTTCTCAATTTTATAAATTGATTATGGTAAGTATGTATTAATGAGCCAAAACAGTTAGTAATAAACAGTCGTGTGACAGATCAGACTTTGCAACGGTTATTGATTGAACGTCACGACTGACTACAAATTAGGCATGCAACTGTCCAGTTTAAGAGGTACAGGAGTTTTAACAGATTGGACAGTTTTAGTTTAGTTTTATTGAATATAAGACGTAAGTAACAATGGAAATAAATCTGAAACTAGAACCTTTTCACACCGTTTAGAAAACAGTGAGAGAAAACAGTTATTGCACATAGTTAAACAAACAATTAAATGATACAGTAACATAACATATTTAAGGCTAACTGTTTTTACTTAGTTAGAGTAACCGATTTACTTAGTTGGCTCTATTTAACGTTGCAAGACGGATGTTATTATTGGAATTACAGTTGATTACGTTATTTTTTTTTAGTGAAATAACACGCCTGCGAAGATTTCTGGCCACATTTTATCGGGCTCCGGTCGAGTGAATGTCGAAAACGAAATTTACTGAAAATTTAAATCTCAGCATCTGGATACTGGCTGGTGCCCAGCCCGCCCCACACAAGCGTGTCGCCCGCTTTTCCGCCGTCAGCAAAGCCGAGTGTGCATTGATTGAACGACTACGTTTTTATGAAAACTAAAAAAAAAACAACTAGAATAGTTCACCAAAATGGCGCCCAAGCTTATTTTACCTCACTCAAGAATTTTAAATAAATTCATAAATATGTTTTTTTTTTTCAAATGTATGGCCAGCGTATGCTTCCACATTTTGCATAACAGGTAGAAATCTAGCTTATCATGGATTCCGGAACAATGAGAACACCATTCGAAACGAATCGCTCTTGGTGTAGGGGCTAGACTTGCTTTTCATGCGAGAGGTCTGGGTTCAAATCCTCGCCCCGGTCATGCATCACATTCTTTCTCTTTCTAAGTTGAATCACTTCGTTACGAATGCGAGCTGTTCTATGTTTCGGAACCCATGTAAAACTGTAAGTCCCCTTCCCCTACTAAGTGGTAGGGTTAAGCCCGCCCGGGTTGGTTTCACCGCATTGGATGAAACTATGGTTTAAGCGGCAATGAAAAATGGTCCGTGTTTAACATTCAGTTCAATGTAGTCTTGCTAATAAAGGGAAGGTACTGGCATGGCACCTCATTCCTTCGGGAATGTGGTGTATTGGGCTAATATCATAACGTAAGTTGTGTGGTTTTAGCCATCCATGTCAGGTTCCATGAAAAAACGGAAACGAAAAGTGGTATCCGCGAATTAGTCATCCCTTCTCACTAGTAACTCAATCTCGCCACGCGTCACGCGAGTTTGCACCCACTCTCCCACCGTCAGACCGCCTCTGAGCGGGAAGATCCGAGCCGGGCAACGCGGAAGTTTTCCGGATACCGTCCCAGGGGATAATCCGGGAAAATCATTCATTGCTATTGGCGGCTCGGTCCTGCGGTTTTTCTTCCCGTGATCATTTTTATTTTATTTATGCAGGTGACATAAAAATAGTGACCGTCGCGTAACTTTTCCATCGAAATATTCCAAGAATAATGACAGACTCTGTTGTATTTATTTCTAGGTAGCAGCTAGTACCTCAGTGGGCGGGCCTTCTTATGCCAGAGGTCATGGTTTTAATCCCGGCCCGTTCATATCCCACTTTATTTATCTTTCTAATGGGATAAGTACATTCCGTTACTTATGCGAGCTGCTATGGTTCCGAATCCATGTAAAACTCAAAGGTCCTATTTCCCTTATATGTGGTATAAGGCTAAGGCCGCCCTGGATGGGCATTGGATGAAAATATTGTCGAAGCGACAGTAAAAAAATGTCCGTGTTTTCAGTCCAGTTAAATCAAAAGTTCAATGTAGCCGTGCTTACAAAGGGAAGGTCCTGGCATTGCACTCAATTCCTTCGATAATTCGGAATCGGTGCTACTAGCCCGCCCTCTTCCTTCCCGCATCGGTTTTTTTGCTTTTTTGTATAGGCCTAAACAATCAAACAATAAATTACCGCAGTGATTGCGTACACCCTTACATAATTCATTTATTTAAAAACATCTAATCTGTTCGCATGAACTACCAATCATTTTCATTTCGGTTTGTTTCGTAATCAGATTTTTCATCCACGGTATTAATTCTCTAGGGCAACGGCTGCTAGCGTCCGCTATATTGGATGCAACCAATGTAAGCAATTTAGTTGCTCCGGACAAATAGTATTGCTCTCCCCATATTCCCTCGAAGCCGGCGCAATATTCGGGTAAATACCTATGTATGTACTCGTATATATAAATCAAACCAAATATTGTACATATTCAGCCTTATTCAGTTATAACTTGGGTTGAGAAACTTTTGAGAAATGTATTTGGTAGCGATGCAAACACAATATATATTTTACGTTTGACTAATCGATTAGTGATTTCCTAATGCGCTATTGATTCGATTTCTTATAACGTTTGACTTAATGTATGAAGATGCTTTATTAACACAGTGATATTTTATTTTTGCTCAAAAAATCATCGAAAACAGCGTCGATTTTGGAAATTCATATGCGTGATGTCGCGTTATGTCGAACGTAAAATAAATTGTTGACCGACTATAATGAATAACTTATATCACAAAATGATTCAAGCGTCATATGAGAACACGTTTGCTCAACAAAATATCCGAGCAGGAAAGAAAACCATGAATTTTATTTATTTTCAGCGTAATGGAAAATATTCGAAATCAAAGTTAGCCATATGATGAAACGGCAACTTTGTACGTCGGGTTCTGAATGGTTGAACACCGATTCGGTTTCCACATAAAACTGTAGACCTTTGTTACTTATTACGTAGTGGTGAGCAGGTTAGTACTAACGCATTGAAGTAAAGATGGCCGAAGGGGCAACGAATCTCCTTGTTTTCCATTCAGTTCACTGTAGCCATGCGATAGAAGAAACGTATGGCACTCGATTCCTTTGGGAATGCTGTTTGGCGGTGGTAAAACTTATATAACAGAATGTACTTAACAATCCATGTCTAGTTCCCTAAAATACGATTAAGCACTTTCAAGTTAAAACGCCATCGCACCCTGAGAAGTCGTGACTAGTTTTACAGCTGTGCGAAGGCAACGCCACAAATATAATAAAACCGAAAAAGTATTTTGCGTCGTGAAGAAATCCATATGATATCATAAACTTGAATAATTGAAACATGTCTATACAAATCGAATTGTTTGTAATACTGTCGCCAGATATTCCTGGCGATTCATAATTATTGTTAAAAAGTTCTTTTTCATATAAAGAGCTTATTTTAGTCTGTCACTCGCGACACCTCGAAAAGAAAAGGTTTTTTTCTTCACGCGTACATTTTATTAATTCCTAATTATTATTAGCTTCTTTATTAATTATTAATTGAATATAAATTAAGTCAAGAGATCCAGGTGTTTCATTCCGATTACCAGAGCTCCGCCCCCAAGTTTAAAGGTAATTTCACCACAATACATTATCTGAAAACTATAAGCGAATGAGGTAAAACGTATTTGAAAAAAATTAATAAAAATCTAATTGTTTGTAATAAATTATCGGAAAACATAGGTGAATGAGGTAAACGTAAGTAGTATTATAAATGGTATAATTTATTTTCATTCTAAAACTTTTATAATTTTTCAATGAAAAACCGGTATGGAGTCAGCGAGGCACCATGCCATCGGATTTTCCGACTATTGCAGATATATCGAGCCTGTTCCAATTACGTTTGAAAACTCCCAAGTTATGGGTATGAGCCGGCAGACATTTCCATACCCTGGCGTTGCGACAGAGAATTGAGTTTGAGAAACGTTATTACGATGAAATTATATGCTACAGGGTACAAACGGACACAGTCTGTAATTATTATAGCATGACGCTAATGTACAAAAGATAGAATACCGTCCGACATGAATCATAATCGTTGACGACCTTAGACAATCATATTTTACACGATTGGAGGAAAAGCAAAACCTTTACAGTAAAGATTCCGACGAATTGAGAACCTCCTTCTTTTTTTCTAAGTCGGTCAACAGAGTCTTTACCCTATTTTACGGGCGATAACTGTTATGGTGCTCTTAATGTTAAACTAGGTTTTTGAAATTTTGGATTCTAAAATGTATTATATAAATCTATGTGTCTATGTTTTCATTTTTTTGATACATCTTTTAGTTTGGAAAATATTGGCTAAGAAACATTGGAAAAAAGTTGTCTTTTTTACGTTCATTTACGATTTGAAGGTTGAATGGTAGAGAATGCCTTATGGCATTAATTTCCGCCTTTTTTTACCGTATGGCTGCAAATAAAGTATTTTTTCATTTGATTTCATTTTTTTTACTGGAAAAAAAATCGTAATCTTTTATTAACAAAAAAAACAAAACATGATATTTTAATTTATTTAATGGATACGACATTACCGTTATCTCATTAATTTGAGTTTCAGCGACATCTACATTTGAAGCATTGTAATCAGATTTTGAAAATAATCTGAAAAAATATTGGTCGTGACATTCGTCGGAAGCAGTACTTGAACTTAACAAATTTTACATTTTTACATAAATTTTAAATTACAATTTTTATGAACTTCATGGAGTTGACTCAGTTTCCTACAACACTGTACATAAAAAGTGACGAGTTTGACGTTGATGTTGGGTCCTTTCGCGCATTCGGCCCTAAGTATCGATCGGTAGATCAATCAAAATCTTTATATTTTACGTTCACTAGTGTCACAAAATAACCCGATTATTGTAATTTGTAGCTATTAATACTACCCCGACCCTACCCTTCCCATAATCCTAACTTAACCTATTGTTTCCAAACCTAATCGTACTTATAACTAGTTATTATTGCACGGTTGCATTGAACTGGATACTTTCTTCCTACAGTGCCAAGTAAACACATTGGAATGATATAGGATAAGATTAGATCTTTAGCCTGCTAAGCGGAGCTCTTAATAGTCGGCTATCACGCGACCGTGGGACATTAACGGTTATAAGCGATCGGATATAAGCGAGCAATAACAATTTGTGCCCTTAGAATTACATTCTAGACACTATTCTATCTCTATATCTAGAATTACGTTCTAAGGCCATTGTGGCATGTCCAATTTGGACTAGGGTTATTGCCACAGATTAAGTAAGCAGTGGTTATAGTTAACTGTTTTAACGGCGGGACTAACTAATTCGCGGGCATGGTACAAAACCGTGCTGTTGCGCTCTGGGACCTTCTCTGTTTGAAAGAAAAAGACAGGGTCCGTGATGAGGAAGATGAAACATGTCCACAAAAAAGACAATGCGCATGATTTGGTAAGATTTACGAAAATTTTAATTACAAAATGAGTTATAGCTAAAAGTAAACCACGACTGCTGTAGTCAAAAATCTAACAAAAACCAAAAATATTATAAATCTTGATTAAATAAGCTATGTCTGATGACTAATCTTTTTAAGATGTTCTTACTTGATAATTGCGTAAACCTCCAAAGTTATTGCATAAAACGCGCGAAAATTAGGACCTTATAACTTAGAAACCAAACACAATTTTACAATGTCAACGGTCATCAGACATCTAGTTTGATCAAATAAAGCCATTTTGAGCAAAATTTAGGAAATGCGTGATCTTCTTTCCCCGTTTGTATGGGGAGTGTACGGAATGGCCCCCCTTAAGTCGCTCCGATGGTAACTTAAGTAAGGTAAGTAACTTTGTGAGTAAGGGACTGCTCATTTAAACTTGTACAGGGGCTGGTCCATGCGGATCTTAGAGACGCATAGACGAAAGGCAACCTTGGGGGAGTTTTACAGTATAAAGTGAGTGAGTAAGAGTGAATGAGAAATTCAATATAAATTTATGTACTGGGCGCACACAAAACCCGATGATACCCATGAGATTTTACGAAACAGGGCACAAAAACCATGCTTTGAGCGGCTCGTAGCCTAGTGGCGCGGGGACTGGCCTAGCGTACCAGAGGCCCGGGTTCAATACCAACTTGCACCACTGTCTTTCTCTTTCAGAGTTCGATAAGTGCATTTCGACACGAATGCGAGCTGCTCCATGGTTCGGAATCCATGTAAAACTGTAGGTCCCCTTCCCCTACTAGGTGGTAGGGTTTAAGCCCGCCCGGGTTGGTACCATCGCATTGGATGAAAAGGTGGTCGAAGCGGCAATGAAAAATTGTCCGTGTTTTCCATCCAGTTCAATGTAGCCGTGCTCATAAATGGAAGGTCCTGGCATGGCACCTAATTCCTTCGGAAATGTGGTGTATTGGGCTAATATCATAACAGTATATAGTTGTGTGGTATTAGCCATCCATGTCAGGTCGCATAAAAAAAAAAATGCTAGGAAGCCATGCCAGGAACCATGTGAAGGAGCAACAGGCCGGCAAGGTGATCCTTCACATAACGCTTGAAGGACCTTGGGGTAAATATCTCGAGGGGAGAGCATTCCATCCACACTTTAACGACTCTCAATTATCTACAGAACGGTGTGTTCTAGATAATGTGGACAGTGTATGGGTGCATTCCTCTCTCCATCTCTGTCGCACCATCTCTGTCGCATTCGACGATCTCTAAATTCTTCGGGGTCAAACGGGTACTTCCGATCAGATGAGAACAATACATAGAATTAGATTGTTAATGATAGTTGATTGTTAACTGGGAAACCCGGAGCCTGTAGATGTTAAAATACGTCTGGAATCATGAAAATGCATTTCATGTTTCCTAACCGCGAAACGAAGCGCATTTTTATTCTCATTGGGTCCAAAACATTTTAACATGATTACAAAATTCATTCCCTCAAATAAAACATATTTTAAAAACTAAAAAACATATTAAGTTCAAGAATTTCCACCAAAGAAGCCAATAATGTAGCAACCTATGACTATTTAACTTTAAATAAAAATTCTTAAAAAACAATGTGTTGAGTTTGTAATATTGTTTATTTATTTCGGTTATTCTATTTTTATCGGGGCTTATGGTCTACGGTAAACAGCTTAATCCAAAATGTAAAAGATACATTGTATTGTATATGTGCTATATTGCTTAAAATAAATACATAAAAATATAGCAACTTTTATTTAGCTTACATAATTCGTCACTGTCACTTCATCAAAATAATCTTGCGACACCTTTAAAAAGTAATACAAAATGTTTATCTCCATATGTCATATGAGGTCATTCATTTTCTGGAGGGCTTTGTTCAGGCACGCACATGACACTCGTAATATGGCCATTAATCTGCGGGAAAGTTGCTTCTGTTACAAGACAACACCGTCTTTAGATTTTTTTTTATTTTTCAGTTAATTTCACCTGCTAAAGTTCTTATTGGTCAGCACTGCCTCACAAATGATATAACATGATCTTATAGTGAAGGAAAACACGGCTCGGAAGAAGTTATATTAAGTTTGAAATTCTAATGCTGCAACAGGGAACCGTAAAGAAAAGTTTGAAATTCTAATGCTGCAACAGGGAACCGTAAAGAAAGATAAATAAGTGCCTTCAAATGTACGTCTATGTATAAATCAGGCACAAGCATGAAGGAACATCAGACGTTATTCACACAAATATTTAATACTTCTTATTATATTCAATATTCAACCTAGACCCAGCCCAGAGGGGGGTCATGACTCCAATGACCAAGCGAGCATGCCGCTCCTAACCTGGTGGTTTAGTCGAGTAGACCTAACCCAGGGCTAAGACTCCCAACCTCCCAACGTTCGACAACGCGAGTTTCATACGAACTACTTGCAACACTCAGGGCCTTTTCATCTACTGCTGGTTAGCTTAATCGCCACCTATTAAGGGCCTTTCATAGCAGCTTGCAATCAATACGCATACAAAATAATCAGCACTTTAACAATAAAGGCCCTTTATGTGTCGATTAAAATAAATTTGTCAGCCTCAGTGGCCCAGTGGCGCGACACTTCGGCGATCGCTCTCCGAAGTTAAGCAACGCTGGGTCCGGTCTGGTCTTGGATGGGTGACCATTAGACCGTTGAGAGAGGCTGGCCGTGGTTCGGATTCCACGTTAAACTGTAGGTCCCCTTCCTTACTTACTAGGTGGTAGGGTTAATCCCGCCCGGGTTGGTACCATCGCATTGAATGAACGATGGTCGAAGCGGCAATGAAAATTGTCCGTGTTTTCCATCCAGTTCAATGTAGCCGTGCAATATAAGGAAGTAAACATAGAATAACCTAGTTCCTATGTGGTGTATTGGGCTAATACCATGACAGAAGGTGTGGTATTAGCCATCATGTCCATGGTTCGGAACCCATGTAGCCGTGCTCATAAAGGGAAGGTCCTGGCATGGCACCTAATTCCTTCGGGAATGTGGTGTATTGGGCTAATATCATAACGGTAGTTGTGTGGTATTAGCCATCCATGTCAGGTCGCACGAAAAAAATATGTCCAGTCACATAAAAAAAAATAAAAAAAAAATAGTGAAAACCAGGCGGTGTGCACCATCTCTGGTTATTGTTATAGTTATGTTTGTGTTAATTTTCGCTAGAAGAAAACCGGCCAAGTGCGAGTCGGACTCGCACACGAAGGGTTCCATACTATCGTAAAATATTTAATAAAAAAAATCATATTTTTTGTAAGGACCACCCCTTCATTTTTAATTATTTTTTAATGTTTCTGATTTGTTGTTATAGCGGCAAAATAAATACACACTCTGTGAAAATTTCAGCTTTCTACCTATTACGGTTCATGAGATACAGCCCTGTGACAGACGGACGGACGGATGGTCGGACGGACGGACGGACGGATGGACGGACGGACAGCGGAGGCTTAGTAATAGAGTTCCGTTGGCACCCTTTGGGTACGGAACCCTAAAAAAGCATAAAATATCATCGATATAAAATAAAGTATTGGTTGGGGAAAAAGTTTCTTCGCATTTTTTAAGAAAATTCAAAACATTTTTTAATATGGTTTATTTACATTTAACTAAAGTATGTAGGTACCATTTTGTTCGATAACTTTTTGCCATCTTGTAGGTAGGGACATGATCCCATTGCTATAGAAATATTGGGACTTCTGATCAATATACCGCGACAAGTGGTTTTGGCAGTCCTCTCGTGATGTTAACCTGACACTGCCTAAAGAATTCTGAAGAGACCTAAACAGGTGGAAATCTGAAGGTGCAAGGTCAGGACTATACGGCGGATGCATTAACACCTCCCAGCCAAACTCTCTTAGTTTTTGCTGAGTGGCTAAAGATGTGTGAGGTCTAGCGTTATCATGATGAAAAACCACACCCCTTCTGTTGATTAATTCCGGCCGCTTTCTCTCAACTTCTTGCTTTAATCTCATCAGTTGTTCGCAGTAGAGTTCAGAATCGATGGTCCTGCCTGGTGGTAACAGCTCATAATGAATAATGCCCTTCCAATCCCACCACACACACAGCATCACCTTGTTGCGAGTTAACCCGGGTTTCGCCACAGTCTGTGAAGCTTGACCGGCCTTTGACCACGACCTTTTTCGCACGTTCTTGTCGTACGTGATCCACTTTTCATCACCAGTTATCAGCTTCTTCAAAAATGGTTCGGTTTCATTACGTCGTAATAAAGAATCACAAATGAGTACACGGTTCATTAGGTTTCTTTCAGTGAGCTCGTGAGGTACCCAAATATCGAGCTTTTTTGTGTACCCAGTTTTTTTCAAATGCGCCAAAACTGTTTTGTGGTCAATTCCTAGTTCTTCAGCTACGTCGTAACTACTGATATGCCGATCTTGCTCCACTTTTTCAAAAATGGCATCCATTTTATCCGTAATAGGGCGACCAGAGCGACGTGCATCTTTGACATCAAAATTTCCGGATTGAAAACGCTTAAACCAAATTTGTGCTACTCTCACAGACACTGCACTAGGTCCATAAACATCGCAAATTTTTTTCGCGGCTTGCGTTGCATTTTTACCTTTTTTGTAGTAAAATTTTAAAATGTATCGAATTTCTTCATTAGATTCACTCATTTTGACAGTACGAAAAACAAATGAGAATCACACATTTTCCTAATTTGAATTTGGAATTATGTTCTTTAAAATTTAAACTTTCAATGATACCAAAACCAGCCAGATACAAATAGTACAGCCAAAGAGATTTTATTACAAGTTCATACATACTATAATGCGAAAATACTTTTTCCCCGACCTATTAATTCAATGGCGTTACCGTTAAAGACTTCAAATGTGAAAACTATCTGAAAACCACAAGTTTAGTGCTTAATAAATTATACATTTTGGGAAGAAAAAAACATCAGGTGAAATCTGATCAAAAACATACCTGCACCCGAGCCTTAAAAATGGAGGGGGAAAATTAGCTCCAAGTCTGCGGCGTTCTCTTGAATACTGAGATAGTCGCAGAAAGTGTCTGCAAGGTGTACCTAATATGATAAATGATCTCACCGCGAACTGAAACGAAGATAGCACAAAAGAAACCGAACATTTCTCATTCTATCCAGTTGGGAAATGATCAAATCGGGCGCCACTTTCGTCCCGACGTTAGTGGTGCCGTGATAGAATTCGATTATCAACTAATCAGTCCTTACTCCAAGCCCGCGGGGGAAACCCCTCGCTTGGAAAGGAAAAGACATTGTTGGGATTTCGTGAATTCGTATTGAATAGGCGCCGAGTAATTCAGAGCTGTGGAAATCGGGCAAAGCGATCCGCAAAAGTTTTCAGCGCACACATCCCCGATCACTGTCGAAGACAATTAGGCTGGAGCGCACCATCTCAGGTAAATTTAATAGTTGCAGCCATTATAGATTAAACTTTTTTTAGGGTTCAGTACCCAAAGGGTGAAAACGGAGCCCTATTACTAAGCCTCCGCTGTCCGTCCGTCAGTCCGACTGTCACAAGGCTGTATCTCATGAACCGCAATACGTAGGCAACTGAAATTTGTATAACAGTGTGTATTTATTTTGCACAAATAGGTTAAATGAAAAAATAAGCAAAATGAAAGGGGGGCCCCATATAAAAACGTGATTGTTTTGGGTTCAATCTTGTACAATGGTACGAAACCCTTTGTGTGCGATTCCGACTTTAAACAAAAAACTGTATCCGATCCCCAAATTTGAAATTTCTGAGACTGCGGGAAGTGCATCGTATTGTTTATTATCAGTGAGTGTTGAAACATTAATTTTAATTATCTCTTCAATAAATATAGATGTATATACAAATCGTGAAAGTTAAGGTAACATAGATTAATTAGATTACTAGATATAATTAATTTTACGGTTCTGCTCAAATTCAGTGCAAAGATGGGGCTAAAAAATACACTGAAATGCTTCCTCTAATAAAGGATGTTGGCTCTACTTGCTCGACTTTCCGGGACCGCTGCAGTTAATATAACTCTTTCAGGAAGTTACCCCGTCATCTGTCCCTTCGTTTGTCCGTTTATCTCTGTCTCCGGTCTGCAGCGAGATAAGGCAATTAAATCATGAAGCCTTTTCCCATGACATTTTCAGCTTTATCATAATAAAATTAAGGTTATTCGATGCCCTCAATTACTATTTTCACCTTCGTTTGGTTAGTTTTTTAAACATACATAAATATTTTAAGAAGACCCCGCGCACCGACAAAAAAATTATTTGCTATTATGACGATTGAAAATGATGCATAAGAAAATATTAATTTTCAGTATGATTTAAATGATTTTGTGTCTAAAAGTTGGAGGAATATTTCAACATGTACTTTAACAAATGGCTTTAAAATCACCAACCACCTAAACTTTCACCTTTAATTTGTTTTATGGTTTAGGGTACAAGCCGAGCTTAGTGGCATATTTCTTCCGGGAGGTCATGACATTTTTGTTCACGATAAAGTAAATGGCAGAATCTGGGTTCACAGGTTAGTGAACCAACCCTCTGATGCTAAATATGTCGGTCTGCCTGCGCCAAGTGGTTAGCTGTACAAAATAGATGTTGGTATGTATCCTGCTGATTGATATACTGATTGTCTGGAAATATTGACACCTCTTCATTATGCAACAATGACAAATCGGTTATGTAATTAAATACTTAAATATCCCTAAAGTTAAATCTATAACCAATATCGCCTATAACTGCGAAATGCAACCAACATTGTGTTCAGTTTTGTTATTAATAAGCAAATATGTACTGATACTTTAATGCTTCGTTATTTGCAGCCATTTAACTTTACGATATTAGTTTTGTCACGATAACTACTCTTTCAGCCACTTTATCTGGGTAACGCAACCACTTGGTGCAGACAGACCGACAAATTTAGCATCAGAGGGTCGGTCTTTATCCTTTTCAGCCATTTGCATTATCGATACCATTTTTATCGCGACCTCCTAGTCTAGTTACAGGATACCGTATAACAAAAGTTACAGTATATTTCATTCTTTTCTGTCTGTTCTCTAGTCTCCAGGTGTATCCGTGCTCACAGCCGCCCCCTCTGGTCGGCGTGAGGAATGCCCGACGCCGATACATCGCTGCCCCAATTACAGGAGTCGAATCAATCAAACCCTTCAGCGGCAGCCTTCGGCCGAACTTTTATGTATAGTTCATTCGCTCTACATACGTTTCTAAGATTCATATTTTATTCAGTGACAATACCCGGATCTGAAAAGATTATTCCCATAATATTTTATATATTATTATAATATTATTAAAAGTCCAAAGAATACGTAATTTAAGTAAAATCAATAATAGTAAAAATAAATATATATCCAAATTGTTCACGCTTAAAAATCACTTGAATATTTCAATAATAACCGTGTAAGAATTATGTCGATACTAATTTAATAATAAAATAAATATATATAGATGCATATAAAAAATAAACACCATACACATATATCGTATTTTATGTCTAGCCATACCCTATTAATATTTCAACCACTGTTACTAAACGCAAATATACTTCCTGGAAAACGGCTGTTGCCCGTTTTGTCTAGGAGCTCAAAATGTACACAAAAGCTAACAGCGTACTCACAACACATATCCCGTTGCTTTCAGAACACATTTAAATGCTGTACTAATACATTATATATTATAATGTAATAATAATAAATAATAAAATAAAAAAAAATAAAATGTTGTTATAGTTTGTTAATGTTGATGATTTGAGAATAAATAATCGTGAAGTCCACGATTCGCTATCCGCTCGTCTCCCTAACCGTTAAAATTAACGGATTAATATGAATGAAAATATGGTTTCTTCTACGATGCTTCTTTCACTGCATTTAATTTTTGATGAATTTCAATAAAAAATCACCTAGCTAGCCCATTACTCTGTTAAACATGTCAGAGACGTATTTAGCATACATTTTTATAGCGAGTGCATGCCGATCAATGCCAAGATGGCCATAAAAGCCACATCTCATTCCGAGACACGATGTTTAACCTTTGGATTGTCATCCAAAGAATGATCCAAATCAATAATTTGGTAAAAAATAATTAGTCCGGCGAATTGAGAACCTCCTCCTTTTTTATTTGAAGTCGATTAAAAAATTGAAAGCGCAGTCACAGCAAGCCTAGCTACTAATATCACAGAATAACTAATAGTGCCTAACATGACCCTGAGGGTGGTACAGCACCGGGCAAGTTGGTGGAAAACAAAATGATCCACAATGGAGCGGGCGTTCTTCGACGTGTACTAAGACTCTCTCCCTGCGGATGCTGACCCTCCAGTCACTTCACCGACTCGGTTTAACGTCAACCAACCAACAATTCATTTCATTCTGCTCACTTTCGCGTAAGATTGGTTGTTGTCAACAAAAATGGCGTGAAAACTGGGCTAAAATGCATTTCTATTCATATTTGAACATAAAAGGAGACCTCAAACAATAAAACAAATCCCAATCGATATGCCGTGCTGCCAATGTGTTGCTCATGTTGACAATATTTACGAAATTTGACAGCTCGACTACTATGAAAATATAAAAGGTGATATCCCAATTGATTACCAAAATCCGTTGCAACCAAGAATATTGGATGCAAATTCCTGTTATAAAGAATAGTATTACCAATACTTCAATGGGCAGAGAGGAAACGTCCGTTATCATTTGGAACCATAGAGATTGGAACGCGCATTCCGAATTCAAAATTTCTGGCATGAGTTACACCAACCTGGCCAAGACTGACTGATAATAAAGAAAAGGATATTTAGCACGTTCACCTTTTCTGTTGACCCTACGGATAAATCACAGTGAGTTGACTTGATTCATGTGGGATGTTGGAATGGATACTAGACATACAAGTCCCTGCTAGACTATTAGTTTGATTCTGGGGAATCTCGATGTGATAAAGGCTTTTCCAATCAAATAAACCATCAAGCTGTTGTAGGCTGTCTACGTATTTTTGCGCTTTGGAAATTTGTGTTTTTGAACCATTTCAAAAACACATTTTCATTTTGAGATAATGAAAGGCGGATATGTCGAATAAATTAGATACTTGAAATGCATTTGTTTTAAATATAGAGTTAAGAAGTATTTTTGCAAGCACAACATAAGTTAGATAACTTTAATAACGTAAAGCACAATAAATATTGAGTACGTGCAAATTTCTAGGAGAATACGATGATTTTTTCTTATGATAATTATCCTTTTATGAAGTAGATCTTAGGAAACCTTTTGGAAGTTACAAGAGTAAATGGATGCCTTGAATTGCCATTTTCCCGAAGGTTAGGCAGAGATTATTGAGCGATATACGGTTCGATCATAGAACAATTCCATAGCTTCTTCTACATCTGTTTATGAACGATCTTCGATTACGGCTGATCTGCATACATTTTATTTTCATTGAATATTAATGTCACCTATGCCTCTACCCAGTATAACCTTATCGGTCTGTTCTACACACTTCTGTTCCGTCTTTTTTCCGTTTTGCTTCGACAAAAAAGAATCTCTCATTCATTCTATATGTCCAGACCATACCTACATACCTTCTCCTTAATTTGAGGTTTATTTTCCAAATCTGATTCTAAAGCTTCAATGTGGATGCAATCAGAACTATGTACTAGGTACTAGGCTGCGCGGACAGCTAACTAATAATTGAAATAAATATAATAAAATTAATATTAACTCACCACTCTGTTAGTTACTAATCACAATTCACAACTGTGTTAGTTAAAATCACGAAGGTGTTAGTTAAAATTAACTCACAACTCCATCTATCCTACTATCTCTCTCTCTTTTACCCAACAGTCTATCTATGCATCTGTAATATCGGTATGTTTGCATAAGCAAATGAATAAAATTCGGTCAAAACAAACATGCTGTATATTCTAGCAAGATGATTCACAATATTTACAGCAAAATGGCACCACTGATTACAATCGACTGTTACCTGCAGGACTATTCATTTAGGCTTCAGTAATCAGGAATCAGGAATCCTGAGTCTAGAAAACCGCTTTTGTAGCGGTTTTCAAAGCGTTTTTTTAATCAATCAAAAGGTTCCGTCGAAAAACTCGCTTTTGAAATCGTTATAAAAGCGGTTTTCTAGACTCAGGATTCCTGATTCCTGAATACTGAATGCCAGGAATAGAAGGCTGGAAGGGCGTCATGATAGCTGACGTACTTCAGTGTTCGAGGAACGTGACTTATTGTGGATGTGCTACTGACAATAGCGGGACGGTCCGTCGCCAGCAGAGCGTTTCGCTATTTTGTCTGTCATGGCGACGGACCGTCCCGCTATTGTCAGTAGCACAGAATATATAGTCTATTCGTTTTATCTGAGGAGAAGGAGATACTAATGCTATGCGGTTATTGGTTAGCGGTGTCAAATTTATTTATGCGATGCGCTTATCACAGCGCTATAATATCACATCAACATCAAGAGGATAATGAGGCGATCAAGTTGCATAGAATGGCTGGTGCCTGTTTCCTCAGTGAAATTAAGAAATATAGTTAGTGCTACGTCTGTACGATTTGGTTTTTTTTGATAACTTAACTTGTATCCATGATGTACGCCTTTTTATATTTGCATACAGTATTTTGGATGCATATATCACAGATATACGTTAATATATCAAAAAACTAAAATCTATAAACGTAGCTATCAGTTGATTCATTTAATGTGCAAAATATCAGAAAAATATTTTTTTAATTTGAGTGAGGGGTCAGGCACGAGCCATTGTTTGGAACACGATCACTTCATTATACTCTTAGGGTCCGTTAAAACACAGTGGCGGTCAGATAGTTACACTTAATCAGGTCAATTCGAAATAATTTTAAAACAACGTATGCATGAAATACTTTGAAAGCGATTCAAAATAATGCTAATTCCCCATTATATTTAAATGTCACTTGAGAAACAAGAAAACTTTACCTTTGACCTAGGTGGGTAGTTTGCACTTCACAAGCATTCAATCCCATCCGAAATTATTCCTATGCCTCGCTCTCTCGCCTACTAGCTGTCAAGCATGGTGCACGCATGCGCCGCGCCCTACAATCTTTCATCGTGGAACTCCTCTTAGGGCTCCACGCCCGCAACCCGCCGCGCGCCTGACCACGCTGCGTCGTGTCGCCTCGTCTGGGCGAAGTGCTGTGCCGCCGAACGCTGTCCCGGGATCCGACGCCTAGGAGCTGGTACTGCTGGAGGTAGGTGGCTATTCCTACTCCTCTGGTGGCCCGCTGTGACGTCCCGAGGCTACCTTCGTTTGTGAAGTGCGACCTGCCTGAGCGCATACTAAAACAAGATCGCAAAAGCTGCGAGCATTGTCTGAAATATTTATTGACGAGAATCGAGAATGCATTTAGGCTGGTTTTAACATACAAATAGACTGAGTGACGGAAGAATAACAAAACAGATTTAAAGAGACTATTATATTAATCTGCTTACTATAGGTACAATTTTAAAATAAAACTTACTCGGATCAACAAATACTAACCATTTACAATTACGTAACATATTTATTTTCTGTTTATCTGTTGAATAAATATGCCCATGTTATTTTTGAGGTATACTCAAATAAATTTTTTCTTTCTGTTTTTTTCTTTCTGTTTCGGAGAGTTCAACCATTTTTTAAACATACGACCCCCTTTTACAAAAGTAACAAAGCGCTGCCAAAAATTAAACAAAGGAGCACACGTCACGGGCTTTGGCTAACTGATTAATTTATCTGCAAGAACGAGCCCCAACAAATATTTTTCACATTTTTCCGCGCGGACTCCCTACCTAAATTAAATATTCGGACAATGAAAATTCGTTACGTTCCGTTTGAACCTTCACCTCCGAGACGTCATGATTCTGCGGGGCCACTGTTATTACAACCTTTTTCCCTTGTCGGTGTTCATTCAGTTTTATTGCGATACGGTATTTCCTCTGAGCTGGGGCCTCAGAGACACGCTAGAAACAGACCAATCAACCAATGTCACGAATTGGACGATAAGTACGAGCCATCCTCGGTAGCCAAGTGGCGCTACGCCTTGCGATTCCCACCTTCACCTTCACCTTGAATGTCTGTTCTAAAATCTAACATAGTACCGATATTACGAACGCCTATCCTACATTTGAAATAGGGAGAAATTTCTATGCAATTCCTTTGGTATCAATTCACATACGCCAGGCTGCCATTGTGATATCGCTTCATTGTATATCCTAGATATTTGGGTCCGCTATCTAGAGCGATAAAGCGACGATCGCGTACAGGCGACGTGTCAGAAAGCGTTATTGGACATTTCATTATGTTTTATTGTCACGTTTGGAAGTAACTGTCACACGACTTGGAGCAAATGAATTTTCTAAGCCCTCGATTAGTAATCGCAATCGTTTTATTGAGCTCTGGCAAAGTCACTGTTTTAATTTTTTGTTTAAATCCGACGAATTGAGAACCTACTCCTTTTTTTGAACAAAAAGACAGTCTTCGTTATGACGCACATCCACAAAGCAAACTAAAAAAAAACGTGTTCTACTCCTACTAAGATAAATCACGGACGCTGTAGTCAAAAATCAAACAAATATAAATTGCTTTTCAAACTTCATGGAACAAGCTAAGTTTGATGACTAAGATTATTTTGATTTTTTTCTCGTTGAGTAATCCACGACCAAGCTTATTGTAAATTTTGAAATTTCGGACCTTATAACTTAGAAACCATATAAAATGTTTCAATGCCAATTGTCATCAATATCTAGTTTGATTGAATAAAGCTGCTTTGAGTATAATTTTGGATCTCCGACAAGAAATGCGCATGATAATTATTAGAGGTCACTGTAGTAGCTCATGACAGAAAAATCGTACAAAGTTTTTACTACTTTTTCATGTTGCCACTGGAGTAGGTCCTTGCTTACGGCGACGCTAGGTTCGGGTCTCCTCTTTCCCTAAAATATGGTTGAGGGAGGCGATGGCTGTGCCTGGCGTGATGCTCGTGAACGGGTGCTGTTTGTGGGGACTGGCTTGCTCCAATTTGGCAACACGCTAGATGGCTGGCATGGTCTTTACAAATAAACTGATATTTATCATGAACTGTTGCATATGACATGAATTGTTTGTACTTTATACTTTTGTAAACTTAGTCTAAGTGGACGTTGAAAAAATACCAGCGGATTTTCTTGCCAGTTATTCTTCGCTGGGATTTGCCGAACCGGCTAATGATAAAATATGACAAATCCGAGTGCAGTGTACTGTCTATGGATGATGATTAACAATAAACAATAAACAATTTATTTGAGTATAGCTCGGCTGATAATGAGGTTTGTAATTTCTTCCTGGAATTCCGTAATCAGGATTCCTGAGTCTAGAAAACCGCGGTGGTCTATAGCGGTGTTCAAAGCGATTTACTTGATACAAAGATTCCGGAGCATAGTAATTTGGATTAATTTTTTTCCGTCGTAAAAATCGCTCTGAAAACCGCTATAAAAGCTGTTTTCTAGACTCAGGACTCCTGATTCCCGATTACGGAATTCCAGGAACACGCCTGCTGAAGTCTTATCCCTTCCCGTGTTGAAGGTTCAGTCACGAATTAATTATTTTTTTGCATCGCTCTGACGGAAACTTCGTGAATATTTTAAAGCGAACGCTGTTTTATGAGGTCCCAGGAGAAACCCTCGTGATGATATTTAATATTTCAGTCGGTATTTCGCGGAAATTTACGTACTCTAAATGGAAAACAATTAGGACACGCGATTTTTTTTAAAAACCTGAACCTTAAGGGAATAATATTTAAAACTGTTTAGTGTGCGCTTTTTTCTCGGTTGTTTTAAGTGCATAATGAGAATACAGGATCTAATAAGAAATATGTATAAAATAATGTATTATTTATTATTTATTTATTTATCCATATGATCAGTATAATTTTGTTATATAACTGGAGATGGATGGCTGATACCACACTTGGCTTAAACGTTATATATATATATATATATTTTCCCAGCACATCGTATGCCAGAACCTCGTCAGTACCTTCCCTGCACGGCCATATTTAACAGCATGGCAAAGACCATCCAATGCAATTGTACCAACCGGCAGGCTCAAACCTACTACCTATAATAGGGTAAAGAGACCTACATTTTTACATGAAGTCCGAACCATGGAACAGGGCTTTGCAGAGACGCGGGCGTAGGGGAATCATGTTACACCACGATAACGCTTCTTCACACACTTTATTGAGAACAATGGCGTTTTTTCAATAATCTGGTATTGAAACCATCAACACTAATTAAATTAGCTCCCCGTAATTTTTATTATCAACTGTGGAGGATAACATTTAAGTGAAAAAAAAATTGCCAAAGGCGGTGGCTTCCTACGAAACAGCCATTTTTAGGGTTACGTACCCAAAGGGTGAAAACGGAACCCTATTACTAATCCTCCGCTGTCCGTCCATCCGTCCGTCCGTCCATCCGTCCGTCCGTCCGTCTGTCACAGGGCTGTATCTCATGAACCGTAATAGATAGGCAGCTGATTTTTTTACAGAGTATATATTTATTTTGCCGCTTTAACAACAGATAGGTAACAAAAATAAATTAAATTAAAAACAAAATTAAAAATAATAAGAATGAATGGGGACCCCATACAAAAAAACCTGTTTTTTTTTGTGGTAAATCTTGTTCGATGGTACGGAACCCTTCCTGTGCGAGCCCGACTCGCATTTTTGATCTATCGGAGAAAGTATATCGAAGAATTAATATTTCTAGTTCCGGCAGACGAAAATTTGCTTAGAGAATAATCGAGAGTATTAAAAAAAAAACATTAGATAGGTAGTAAACGACCTTCGTTTTTATTCGTATTTTTTTATTTTTAAAACGGTGCTTAATTTTTTATTTTATTTTAAATGTATGAAAAATTTACTGTTTCGACAGTATTGCAATGCGAATATCTCGTAAATTAATGATCACATTTTAATGAAGTTTCACCGTTTAACATAACACGTTTAAAGCTACATAAGATAACATTCAAGCGTTATTTGAACAAATTCGATAGCTCAGCGATAGTCCGCAAATCCGCTGGCATGGTGCCTCACTGAGCGTGGTTTCGCAAGGCGAGATATATTTTTGGCTTTTCTGAGCACCTTTGGTCCTCAGTACAGCCCATACCGGTTTTTTATTTTAAAAAAACCTTTACTTTTCCAGTTTTTAGTTTTCTTTTCCAGTGTCTAAAAATGTACGTATGTATTTGTACTTTATCTCTCCACGAATATAAATTTCTCTAAATTCTTGATAGATATAATTCACAGTCGTATATTCACAACGTGGTTTATTGTTGCCTTCAATGCAGAATGTAGTTAACTCTTAGCGCACAAAACTACCCGCAGCGTGCACCTCCAGCAGAAACCAACACTTTATCGCCTATTTAACCAGCACTACACAGCAACGCTACGTGATTCGGATTTAATGAAAAACCCGCTCCTTCATTCTCCGAATACCCTCGCCGTCCCTCGCTGAGGCTGGAGTGGACCTGTCTATGCTGCGTAATGCTCCGCTGTCAGAGATAACTAGTGTAGCGCCCGAAAACGCACCATCGATTATCCGGACCGGACAACTTTTGATTTAGACCACACGCAAAATTCATCAGATAAATTGCGCATATTAGCGAGAAAGAAATTAGTTTTTCGGCTAATCCTGAGTAGAAAAAATAAAAAAATCGTTTAATGGCAACTGCATCAAATTATAGAGGGAAAAAGCTGTTATCAAAGATTGAATCAAAGACAGAATGCTCAATCTGAACTATACGCATTACATCACATTGCCGGTTGATCTTTGGTATCTTTTTAGTTCGTAAGATAATTATGAGGCATATGACTAAAGTTGCTGATTTTAAATGGCAACTTTTTGCGCTATACCTTAGTTAGATGTTAACATTTTTATTATAATTTGATTTTATGACATTACATTTGTAAATTATTAGCGTGCTCGCTAATAGAGTTATATTTTTTTACTTCATATTTTAAAGAAAACAATTATAGCAAAATAGTTATGCCATAGTTGTGGCAACATCTGCTTGGACGCCAAGACGTCTACTAATCCCTTTCGTTTCCCTTCTAATTAGAGTACGACGACACTAACATAATATTTGATGTTTAATGACGTCGAGCGAAAGCGTTTCACTTTCATCTGTGACTAACTCGTTTTCGCTTTCCTGATTCGTTATGCTAACCGGGATGAAAGATGCAATATTTTGTTGACGTAACAGGTGACCACACTGAATCGCATTACCTACCTAGAGTTTCCGTCTCGAACGAGTCGAATAATCGATACTCACGTGTACTGTCACCTCCGAAGTCCGATGCTGGATAGGACCACTTCGGTTTATTGTCGGTCTGGAGGCAATGCCTATAATTTAGCGAATAGGTCCTTTACTTAGGCCCTCAATAAGCCGGATATTGTGTTCAATTCTTCTGTACTGCCCTATTTCGGTGAACGCTTTGACGATAAAGGGATGACAATATGTATACATCACGCCGTTATAACATCCAATTTCAATCCATTTTAGGCGAATTACTTTGGAACTTTATATAATAACAGGCACTATTACATATACTACTCGTAATATAATTATTATCGTAACGTTCGGAACTTTCCGAACGGCGAGCGTCGGAGGACGGGACTACCGAAATTTGGTCTGTATGGGGCGGCGTAGCCACTTTCACATACAAAGGCGGCAGCGCCGGCGAGTGAGTTCAATGGGGAAAAAACTGCTTATTTATCACGACAGGGGGCGTCTAAGCGAGCTCACCTAAAAGATCTGTCAAAGCTGTCAGTTAACATACAAAATAAAACATGATAGATTAAAAAAAAAAACTCAATCTATGGAATTGAAATGACTAAATTTTCTCCATGTTATTTCGAAAATAAATTATTATCAATTGTGCTAATCAAAAGAAGTCGTGGGAAAGAAAATATCACAAAAGAATAACCTAAAATATTTCGTTTCATACTTTGTTCTAGTCGATGATATCTAAATTTGTTCGAAGACAAAAAAATACTATTTTTACCTATATACCTATATACCTTATTACCTGTATTATGGAGAACATCTGTCATCTAAAAACTCACATGAACAAAACAGGAATGACAGTTTTGACGTTTCTAAGGTGAGGTCGCTCATGCTACATCTACCTACAATAAGCTTTCAGTTTTCTTCTCCATTACGAACTCGCTTACTATTAATTTTCTAGAGTTCCAACGACACGTAAGAACTTCATCGGACGCTATTGAGTGCAACGAATATTCGTGCGCGTCACGAATTCCAAACGACGTTTAGACGTTTTCCACCAACTCGTGGCCACGCTGTCGCCGTGCGAATGCGTTCCGATCGCCACTCTCTTCCTTCTATGCTCGCTGATTCGCGCCACCAAACTGCTCAACTAAAAGTAGCAGGGATGGAATGAAAAGGAGGTGGCGTGAGATTCGCTCCCTTCGCATTATTAAATACCGTTCCCACACCCCACGGCTACGGGCCAGAATATCTTGCCGCACATTCTAGTGGCTTTTGTCTTTTTATTCGTTATCCAACGGGCCTCTCCATTTTAAGGTGATATTGACGTAGACCTACGAGTCAAATGGATGGAATGATTTCAGTTAGCGGCTCATAGCTTAGTTGCGCATAGACTTGGATAACTTTACTGATACCCATGATATACTTCTCAAATACATTGGATACAAATTTTAAAAGGCATGATTACTATTCAAATCCAAAATTCAAATCATTGCATTTTGGATTTTAATAGTAAAATGTAAAAAAATAATGACCTGTATAAACTGTTCGTTTTCATGTTTACATAATCGAATGGAACTTACTTACTCATCGGGAACTTATAATTTTCTGGAGTTTTGATTAAAACATGGATGTGTGTTTGTTCTCAGACTTTGTTAGTTTAGGCACAGAAGGACTGGCAGCTTGATTATGTTCAGTAACACCCCCTATGGGAATTCCACTAATTCATATGGAAATATTCCCTTGCTGTGAGGGCTATATAACTTCAATTAATCAAATTCCTCTGGGCTGGTTATTGACATTGTAGCGAATGAATGTTCAAATTTTTCCAAAATATGCAAGAAGGCTTAGGTTCTCTTCCACCAAGTACTGATTAGCTTGGGCCTTTCTTACCGTCTTACAATCGATACCAGTACAAGAAAACGGCACTTTAGTAATAAAGGCCCTTTAAGTGTTGATTAAATTAAATCAGCACTCTGTGAAAACCAGGTTTAAAGGGCCTTTATTACTAAAAGTTATACTAGTCCTATTTATCGTACTGGTATTGATTGCAAGCTGCTAAGAAAGGCCCTTAATATGTGGCGAATAAACTAATCAGCAGTAGGTCAAAAAGGCCCTTATACAACCAAATTACCCTGGTAAAGTCGCGAATGGGTTCGTTGAGCAAATGTGGCTTAGATATCGGGAAAAATGCACTCTCAACGCAATAAGTAGAGTCTATAACGTATAACGTGGCGGCATCTGCAGCCGATGCATTATGCCTCGCTAAGCGCTCCGGAAGTGGTAGCTGGAACGCAGCCAGAATCGTTGAAGCATTCCCGTGTTACTGAATCTCGGTCATTCCGAGCATAATGGAATCTTTAACATACATACATGTACACCTTTACGCTGCTTCCCTGGAGCAGCAGGCAGAGGAGATAGAGCGTCATATTTTGGTGATGCAATTTAAAATATGCTCCTTTTTAGGGTTCCGTGCCCAAAGGGTGCCAATGGAACCCTATTACTAATCCTCCGTTGTCCGTTCGTCCGTCTGTCACAGGGCTGTATCTCACGAATCGTAATAGGAAGGCAGCTGAAATTATCACAAAGTGTGTATTTATTTTGCCGCTATAACAACAAACAGGTAAAATAAAAATAAAAAAAATTAAAGGGGGCCATATTTTTGTGTACAATCTTGTACCATGGTATGGAACCCTTCGTGTGCGAGTTCGACTCGCACTTGACCGGTTTTTTATGTACTTAACTATACATGGATGCCTAATACCGCACTCAGCGCACGTCATGATATTAGCCACAGAACAATTGATATTAGCCCACACTGTAAAAATAATCTGTGAATCTAACTGTAATTCCAAAAATATTAACCATCTTTCAACGTTAACATAGATCCAACTTAGTAAATTGTTAACTCTAACTGAGTGAAAACAGTTAGCCATAAACATTTAATATTACAGTATCTTTCAATTCAGTGCGCAATAACAGTTTTCTCTTGCTGTCTCCCTGACTGAACTAGACTTTTTCTAGCTATATTATTTTTTCCATTCGTACGTACGTCTTAAATTCAGTGAAGAGGTACTGTCCAATCTGTTAAAATTCCTGTACCTTTTGAAAGTGGGCAGTTGCACGTTTAATTTGTTCAAAATCATCTGATCTGTCACAAGCGTTATTTTCAAAAAGCGGTAAATAACTGTTAAATATGGACTAATTAAGCTCATTAATAGATACTTACCATAATACATTAAGAACATCCTCATACATAAACATTTTGGACCAAATTTAAAACAAGATAGCCAGAGCCCGACGTCGCTTAGTTAGAGCAGCTCGAAATAAATATTTCTAAATGTGACCAACCCGCATAACGCGCGAATCCGGATTTTGTATTGTTTCGTTAAAGAAATTGGGAAAAGTTAAACATGTTCTTCGCTGAATGGGTAGATAATTTTAGAGGTAGATAAAAGATTTTTGAAATGGCATTAAAATAAATATTAGTTAATCTATACTATTATATAAAAAGGAAAGGTTTGATTGTTTGTTTATATGAACCGAATAGGCTCTGAAACTACTGAACGGATTTGAAAAATTATTTCACCGTTGGAAAGCTACAGTCTATCCGAGGGACATAGGCGTTGTTTTATCTTAAAAAAATTAGGGATCCTTACCAAAACTCCGATAACGTAACCCAAGGTGCAAAAAAAATACCAAGAATGTTCCTTACATCGCGTGCGCTGCGAAAACTGTTCACGCTAGAACAAAATGATGTACTACAATTTTATAGAACACATTATTATCTACAAAAAATGTCGCGACAGCATACATCTAACTATTATAGTTATGACACAATAAGTGTGCATTTATTTTAAAATAAATATTAATTTATTTTATTTATTATTTTTATTTTAAAATAAATATTTATTTATTTTAAAATAAATGCAATGCTTCTAAAATAAAAGAAAAGGCTCTTTATTTGTACCTAGATATTAATCCTTATCAAAATAAATAAATTATTATTTAAGACTGTTTCAATACCTTTATATTAATTTTTGAATTATTCGATTAGGACATTTCATTCGAAAGATATCATGAGTTTAAAAATTAGAAAAAACTCCGCTCGGCCAACTATGCGTTTTAGAGGTTGTAGGCGTCACTCAGAGGTACGGGAGGGGCTCCCTACGCAGGAGCCGTGTGCGGAATTTAAGAAATTGTCGCTTGATAATATTTTGTCGCTTCATGATAATTAGTTAAGTAGGTAACTAAACGCATTCAAAAAGTTCTTTTCAGAACTAGACCCATTAATATATGTTGTATGTACATTTAGTTATCCTAATAAATTAGTGATTTAAAGAGTTTTTATGATTATCGATTAAATACTTTTTAGTTGTAGGTTATAGTAGTAGTTGTAGGTAGCTAATAACAGTTAAACATGTTTGAAAAATGTTACGGCTTTTCAAGTGGCAGGAAGATACATTCTCCAAAGACATTATCAAAAGCCGTAAAATTTTTCAAACATGTCTAACGACCGCGGTAATCTCAACAGTATCATAATAACAGTTAAGCTAATTATTTAGTGAAAAATAAAACAACATCAATTAATGTTTACTTCCTGGCTTTAACTCATTAAATTATTTATTTAATGGCTTTGTTTTGTGGTTATGACCTTTTTACAATAATTAATAGTATGAAAAATACATAAAAGTAAAAAATACAAAAAAAGAAAAAAATACAAAAAAATATATTCACAAAATTTGTTATTTTTAATTTAAATATTTAAATGTAGGTATATGTTCTTTTATTGGGAACTCTACGTAATAAGGGGTTTATTTGTGTATCATTGTGTCAAAATAATATTTTTTCAATTATATTATGCCCGTGCAAAGCCGGGACGGGCTGCTAGTATCAATATAAGCCGCAAACTTGAAAAATAATATATTTGAGGCCTGACTTCAAACATTTTTTCTATGCATAAAATATCAATTTCTGTAACATTTATCTTTTTGTTTTGGTAGAGCGTTAGCTGGAATTGTACATGTTTTTTTTCATGTTCTAATTCCATAAAGATCAGGAACTTAACGCATTCAGCCATTCGCATTGGCTAGTAAAATCATCTTAATAGTAATGAGAAATACTTTACCATAAATGACTCTATTTTAACTGTTCTGAAATAGTAAATAGCAGCACATATTTATTTTCAGTCTAGAAATCTAATACCGGATGGAATACACGGTAAAATTTGCTCTCCATCTAGCTTTTGACTTTGATTAGGCAACGCAGAACAAAAAAAAACATAGTAATTTTAGCACAGAAGTTGTTCATCATCAATTAATTTTACATTACTAGTTTGAATCATTAACATTTAATATCTGATGTTAGTAACCACATTTTGAACACAATATTCACAAAGTGGAATATAATAAATATTTTCTCAAGAAGGTAGAGGTTGTAATTTGTAATACATTATTTTGGCAGATCCGAATGATCGACCTGCGTAACTTCTGAAAGTATATAATGAATGACGTATCGTCGACACCTGCCCAGTCCGTGGGCAGCCGAAACCATCCGTCATATTACTTCTGGTTGCCCACTCGATTCGAATTATGCGCATAGCATCTCACAACCCAAATATGAAGTAAGGACCATAAATATATAGATCAACACTATGTTAAAAATTTCTAGACCCTAGTTTATCGTGCAGTGAGCATAAAATCTATTGCATTGTTTTATGGAACAGACAATTAACGCTTAGGCTTCCATAGGTATTTTTCCCGAATGCCATTCACATACATGGTGTGGAGAGATGAAAAGGTGGGTCAGGTCTTGAGACCCACGGCTGCGCAGCTGCTCTCCTCTAGTCGCGATTTGAATGTTGTATATGTGTAATCTCGCTGGGAAACTTCGTTAGTGCGATATAGACTTCATGTCTGCCTGGTAGCGCCATCTAGCGCCCGCCATGTTAACTAGCTCCTATGCATCTGTTTGTTGCATTTGTAGCATGTGAAACTAGCAGCTCTCAGTAGAGGGCGCTAGGTCGCTACAATGGCTTTGTAGCAGCAACCCTCACGATCCAGTCACACAGGTCGGGTGGAAGGCCATAAGAGGGCAGCTTGGAAAGCAGTGCCTTGTGCCAGACCCGGTCAAATGCTTTCGCGATATCTAGGCCGATAGCCATACCTTCGCCATGATTTAATTCCATGTAATTCTATGATTTCTTCCATGTAATTCTATAATTATAATGTCCATGTAAACTAGGTGTGTTTCTCCTGCTGTGTTGGTATGAGGTTGCACAGGGGACTAGTAACTTCGCGACTTAACACCGAGTGTGGTCTCATGCAGTGGGCCCGTTTGTATTCTTTTAACGTGCTGGTACCCACGCAGCAGTATGTATAAGACTCACCTGCGCTGTAGTTGGGGTCTATCTGCGCGTGCAGGATGGAGAGGCCCGGCACGACGATGGCGGGCAGCGTGCGCGAGCGCAGCAGCGGCGGCGGCTCCCGGCGGCGCCGCGACCCGCCGCCCGCGCCGTCCCCTGCGCCGCCGCCCAGCGCCGTCGCCGCCGCGGCCGCCGCCGCCGCGCTGGACACACCGCAACACTCAGGCCGGGCTGCACGGACGCCGGTCACCAGTTAATGTAGGTCCCCAACTAGGGGTTAAGCCCGGGTTGGTACCATCGCATTATATTAAAAGATGATCGAATGGGCAATGAAAATTGGCTCGTGTTTTTCATGCAGTTCAATCAACCCGTGTTCATAAAGTACAGGTTCTGGCATGTAATCTAATTCCTTTGAGATGCGGTCATGTGTGTCATATTAGCCATTCATGTCCCAGGTACTTAAAAAAAGTTTAAAAGTTTCGCATAAAGTGACGTGTTTAAGAGGCTGTTTGTTAAGAGGTGATCGAGTTCCAGACAATGGCTCGGGCCTATTTCCGCAGTCAAATTTTGCACATTAAATAAATCCACTATGAGCCATGGGTTTACTTTTATTTTTGGTCAAAACTTAAGATTACAATTTGATACAATTTTTTAGAGATTTCAGTCAGTCAGTCAGTCAGAGTGTTTGTGTCCACTGCTGGACATACACCTCTCCAATTTTTCTCCAGTCCTTTTAGAGGTTTATATCATGGTTATATTAAGTACAGAAATCAAAAAATCAAAACGTACAGACGTAGCTCTCAATAGATTTATTTCATGTACAAAATTTCCGAAAAATGTGTGTTAATTTGACTAAGGAAACAAGCGCGAGTCATTGTATGGAAATTGATAACCTCATTATCCTCATAAAAACGTCACTTTATGCGAATTTTGTAAACTTTTTTTAAGTACCTGGGAGCTGGATGGCTAATATAAGACACGTGACCGCATTCTCGAAGGAATTAGGTGACATGCCAGGACCTTTACTTTATGAAGATGGCTAGATGGAACTGGACAAAAATCACGAACCGTTTTTCATTGCCATTCGATCATCTTTTCATAAAATGCGATGGTACCAACCAACGCAGGCGGGCTAAACCCCTTGTTGGGGACATACAGTTTTACATGGATGCCGAACCAGTGAACAGCTCGTATTTGTGACAATATGCACTTATTCAACTCATAAAGAGCAATCATGTAGAACAGAACAAATGCATAAACTCTAGCATGGAAGGCAATTCTCCCTGAGCTACTGAACTTATAAACTGGCCAGATGACAGATGCACACCACATAATCATAGTATTTGATTATACATTTTTTTCGCGATAAGGTCACTAGAAAAATGAAATAGTGTTTGGTATTAGCCAGCCATTTTCAGTTACATGTAAATTTTTTCAATTCATTAGATAATAAATAAAAACATTTGCAGAAGGAAAGAACGTTTACAAACCTGATTGTATGTCATGGCGTACTCGGCCTTAAATCGTAACATCAAAATTCTCTATTCTACAATTGGTTGCGTCATCGAATTAATTAAGTGTATTTAAATGAATCGTCAACAGTAGAAAAGCAGTCCTTCCAGAACACGGAACAAGACAGGCGGAACAGGACAGGCGTCCTCGTTACGCCTGTCTGGGCGAGATTAAGGAATCCTTGTAGACCAAATTAGCGAGTTATGTCAAGTAATTAAAGCCTATAGCGTCGTCTATCCAGCATTTTCGTCGGGCTAACCTTCTCCCTATACCCCTTTATATTGTTTTAGGATTATTTGGAGGCATATGCAATTATGCAAGCATGTAAGAAGAAACGCGCGAATGAGTTGAGGCCTGTTCCTCGAATTCCTTAATCAGGAATCAGGAAAAATCGCTTTGAAAACCGCTATAAAAGCAGTTTTGTAGACTCAGGATTACTGATTCCTGATTACGGAATTCCAGGAATAGGCCTGCTGTTGCAATGTGCGCGCGCTGTTGCAAAGTATGTTTTCGCACTTGACGAATGCATAAATCAGAACGCAATGGAATTTACAGGCACGGCTGCGAAACCAATAAAATGCTACCAAGCGGGAAATGTTCACTAGCGTAGGGTTCCGTAGAGACTAAAATATTGATTTGTACAGCTCGCAGTCAGGAACTGCCTTTCATGCGAGAGTTTATGGGTTCTAATCCTCGCCCAGGTTCTGAACCATTTTCTTACTCTTTGATTGGTTACGAATACGAGCTGTTGCATGGTTCGGAATCCATGTAAAACTTTAGGTCCCCTTTCTCTACTAGGTGGTACGGCTAAGCCCGCCCGGGTTGGTACCACCGCCTTGAAACGGTAATGAAAAATTGTCCGTGTTTTCCATCTAGTTCAATCTAGCCGAGCTAATAAAGGAAAGATCCTGGCATGGCGCCTAATTCCTTCGGCAATGTGGTGTAGTATGGGCTAATATCATGACAGTAGTTGTGTGGTGTTAGCCATCCCATTTCAGGCTGCATAAAAAAGTATCTTAGCCCAGGTAGGCCAGTGACGCGACGCCTCGCCTTTGGATAAATCGACGTGAAGGAACTGGATGGGTGACCGTTTTTAGCTGCTAAGACTGACAGAGGTTTGACTTCCACGTAAAACGGTACGTACCCTTCTGCTGTTTTGCTGTTTTTGGTCAGAAAAAAAAAGAATAAAGCAAACAATTTGTAGAATTTGTGCATAGCATGTAACTTTTTTATCATATTATTTTACATGCAACAATAAACGTTTCTTATTTCTGGAATATTTTTTGCATAAAACGTTAAATTGCTTTTGTGTATAGTAGCGGTGCGCAGTAACCAAATACAGTTTTGTCTCTGCACAGCCGTTGGCGCTTGGAAGTGGAAAGACTCGGTTCGCAGTGGAGGCTGTAATGACTTATTATGTTTATTGTTTTTTTAATATGTTTCTTGATGTGTCCTTGGATGTAAAGATGTCTTAAATAAGGAAAATATACTACGTATTAAGTTTAAGAAATAATGGCTCTGAAGGATTTGTTGCGGAACCTTCCGATTTCAAATAATTTCACAATTGACCGAGCGTGTCGCTCCTTTGCATTCAATAATTTTACGATGGGTCTCAAAATGTGCATTTGCCTATAAATAAATACGCTTTTCTTCAGAACATGAACCGGTCAATACTCTTGAAATGTTCTAACGTTTCTCTTGTGGGTACTTTGAAATTGCAAGTGAACTTTCGTCAAGGGAACCATGCTAGCGGTGTCTCATGGAAGAACATTTCTACCATTGTATGAAAATAAAATATACTTCTCTTTTATCACTTTTATTGTAACCTATTCGATTCAATTCTAAATTAGTAAATATACTTTTTCGTACTAAGCATGTACGTCGCTTATTCCAAGGAATGGGACATGTATGTATGTATATTAGACCGTGAAGTTTTTTTTACAGGGATCTTTCTTTAATTAATGTGCCCTTGCTTCACGGTCGATTATACATACATACATGCCACATTCATTGGAATTCTAAATAATAAATTAATTTACTCTAATAAAAAAACGAGTCAAGGCTGAACGTGTTCACGTGCCGCGGATCCTGTCTCTGCTGGACATGAAAGAAATTCACCTTTGCCTGATGATTGTTTTGCCATTTCATAAAAAATAGCACTTCAGAAATCTCACTTTTTCACAAAAAATATGACGTTTTGACCAAAAGTATGTGATTTAGATAGCAGTGTACGTCGAAATAGAAATATTCAAAAACCCGTTAATACGAGATAAGGGTTCCTTTTATCGCTATTTTTCGACGGAACCTAAAAAACATATGCGATAGTAAGTTGCAATCCAAAACACTTAATTCTTCTCAATGAGGACTTTGGTCCTTTGTGATACCCATGCACTGACGAAGAAGTCAATGATGCCAATTAGTGGTTAACAGGATTATTATGAATAAGTTTTGGCATAATACTTGTCTCGTTATTCAAGCTCAATATGCCTTGACATGCCTTGATTCTCCTAATTCCGTGCCAAGGAATCAAGAATCTTTCAATCGCGAAAACCGATTTTATAAAAAAAAGCGCTACAATAGCGGTTTTAGATTCCTGAGCACAGAATTCCAAGAATAGGCGACCTATTAACGAATGAGACGGAAGATGATGACTGAAACAGTTGTAACTATCGGAAAATTGCATAAAAAGTAGTTGTTTTACAACCATCACTTTTTCATAATTACTCAGAACATTTAAAAAATACTTAAATAACTCCAAAAATATTGATTTTAGACCCCTATTTCACTGGGCCAAATTTGTTGAAAATTAGCCTAGAATGTCCCCTTGCAAGGAATGTATCGAGTTTCCAAACATTCTGTAGATAATTGAGCTTAAAAAAATCAATTTGCTCATAGCCCAAATAATTCACACTTCTCAATTTGGGAAACAGTATGAGATTAATAAAGGAACCCACCCTTTAGGTAAATATTAGAATCAATTTGTGTAACCAATTTGTAACCCTGGGCCTTTGTTGAACGTTTGATAGACCTACTCAAACACAATCAGCAACCGTGTTCAATATCTTTCCGCCTCCTTTGAGCTGAACAGGCCTACGTTAATGAATTCATTGATCAACAAATCACTCCTTCATTTGCGTAACGATTCATCACATTTTGCTTTATCATCCCAATGAATTAGGTTTCAGAAATCATTGCCAAAAAAGGTTGATTCTTTACTTGAAAAGCTTTAACCCAATCGGCAGTGGAAGAGCAATGTGAAGAAAGCGTATGTGTAATATAATACTTACCTGTCATAATGCTTGTAAACCGCTGCATTAGCACTGGCAATCCACAGATTGTAGACATAATCATAGACGTCAATCTCACCTGTCAAAAACTGTGTTTCCGCTATGTCTCTTTTCGTTTTTACTTTTCGTGTGTCATGTGTCTCTCTCATGAATATATTATTGCTGCGTTAAAAAGATCGAATATCACTTCAATACCCGCCAACTTCCCGATTTACTTCGTTGCACGACATCAACAACGCAACAATGCTGTTTGAAATTAGATATCTTGCGTTCAACTTAGAATCTATTAACGACTGTACAATAGTTGGATCAATGGAAAAGAATAACAAACCTGGCGAAGGTTCTTCTTCGCTAAAAGTCATTGAACCAGCAAAAAAAGAATAAAATATTGACGAATCCGAGTGTTTAATTTAAATCGAATGGTACTAAACATACTTAATTTAAAACTGAAATATCAAATGCATGTTTGGTTTCCAATTAAAGCTACGACATTTAAACTTCATCTAAGCATTTAAACAGTTTTTTTTTCTTAGTCTTAGACGGTTAATAATCCACTTTATTATCTTGCGGTTTTTCCTGTTTGGCTACTTTAAGTAGTATCATATTTTTCTGCATTTTGACTTAAAGTGATGATTATTGTCTTTGATTTTTTTAATTGTGATTTTCTTTTTCTTTTATATCGTTGTGTAACATTGGAAAGTTGAAAATTCGCTTTATTTTCAAATATGAGTTTCGTCGTGGAAACATCAATGCAGACGTGCGAGGATCTGATACCGCAAAATAACGAACAGAAATAGTTTGGCTTTATACAATTATCTTTTTTATACCTTCTATTCTGGAAATGTTGACCTGTCCCAAATTACAACCAGGGACTAAAGTCGATAATGACGAATTGAAAGTTCTGGTAGCGGATTTATTGCCAACCATGTCAGAGTTACCAACAGCTATTAACATTGGAGAGAAAGAAGCAGCCTAACAATAACCCAAAAGTAAATAAAGTAAAAGCAAATCTTTAATTTTACTGTCATCATCCATTATAGTTTCTAGAGATTTGCAGACACGGAAATGTTGATGGACAAAATCGTTTTCAGAAAACCGAGCCTTGTCAAACGCTCACGCCCATTCAACGAGAATTTTCTTGTTGCGTCCATGTCTTCTCCACGGCCACTACCGTCAAAATACTGCACCACGAATGGCCTTTAAATTACAGAAGCCATGACTGCAAACTCTTAAAATTCTATAGCACACATATCGAGAAATTATGATATATCATTTGAAACGGCTATGGATGTAGAGCATAATGGCAAAATTTTCGATTAATTTATTATTGTCGTATATATTTTTGCTAACATCACAATGTTTTAATTTTCACAATGTCTAATACCCACTTCCGTGAGGTCATATTTCTGCCATCTGATACAATAATCCGTTAAATTATATTATGTAACAACTGTGTAAATTATATAGTGTTTTTACAATATCGCTTTGACAACGGTCACATGTAAATACATATGAAATGAAACTGATGTTTTGTATATATTTTTTTTACTTTCTTATCCTAAATACACATTAAGCACATCATATATTTATGCTGGTGTTTAAAATAAAACTTATCGCACCTTAAGTCTCCAAGGAAGCTATAAGTGAGAAAATGGTGATAAAATATATTGAAATGGAATTTTAATGCCCTCTTACGAAATTGCGTTCGCGGAGATGATTGAAAATAGGTCTATCACGGCAACAAGTTTGAAACCGCGGATTTAAGGATAAGCCCGATGCTTGGATACTCATCTCAAACTAAATTGTTTTCAAGTTTATCTTCTTTAAATACTGTGAGACAATATTTTGTCCATTCAGATTTTGAACATTCGCGTCCTGACTACATCCCCTGCTCAGTTGTTCAAAGTACTACTTCAGAGTAAACTCTGTGGTTTAAATTCAAAATATCACTCATGTCTTACATAAATATTTGTTACATTTACATAATGTATGGCCGGATAATTGTTTTCTCTCCACAGGTCATTTCATTTTTTATTGGTATTTTAGAGTGTATTTATCATTGAAATTAGTAGGAAAATCCAACTGGTCTCCTTATGGTTTAGAATAGACAAAAAAAGAAAGAAAGAAAGCAGACAGAATTAAAATTATGACTTAGATTTATTAAGCAACTAGCTAGCTGTCCGCGCGGCTCCACCCGCGTTAAAGTTCGACGAAAAACTATTATTATTGAGACTCACTTGCTTAACCCAAAAGTAATTTTGTATGATGTATACTCCGTAATCACGTTCTCCCGGTTATTCCCAATGTAATTTCCATGATACGGGGTTTTTTAACTACAACAACCGTTAGGACATTACCGCAACACATTCCCGCATTCCTGTAGGAATTATGTCATGCCATGCCATATGAAGGTTCCAAATAAATATGAGCACGGCTCCATTAACTGGATGAAAAGACGGGAAAAATGTATGGCCGCTTCGACCATTTTTTTCATCTAATGCCATGGTGCCAACACGGGCGGGCTTAGCCTCCAGTTTTACATGGATTCCGGACCATGGAACTGCTCGCATTCGTAGCGAAATCCAACTCGGAAAGAGAAAAAAAGTGATGCATGAACGAGGCCGGAATTTTCACCCATCACGTCTGGCATAGAAGTCCACGCGTCCCTGAATTACGATCCATTTAAGAAAAATATTTACAATAAGTATTTATGAAGATGTCAATTTGGCGAGAGAAACACTATTTTGTTAATAAGTACACGCATCCTTAATCCTATATATTGACAGCATCATTAACAACTAAATGCCACAAGAGATTACGATTTCAAATCCAGAAAATTTGAAAAGTTTTGGGCCCCTGCCTAAAATACTTTTGGAATGTCAGTTATAAGGGAAAACAAACTTTGCAATCCGGCTGAGACACATTTTGACGATAAAAATAAAAAGGAAGATGAAATGAGATCCCTATCACCAAAGAGGCCAATAAAACGTTTTGACCTTTGATATTTTATTTGCGACCGCAAAAAGTACTCGCGCAATTCTCTATTTCGCTATTCCATTGCGAGTCATATAAGGGTTTCGTCGCAAATACATAGAAACCTAACCTACGGCCGTCCGTCTGACTGTGTCTAACAAGAAACCTAGAATATTTTCTAAATATTCAAGTTGCATAATAATATGCACCTATGTACAAACAACTACCTCCATATACGGATTAAGAGGGTAAGCAGTTGATCAAGTTCCATAAAATGGTGCGTGCCTGTTCTCTCAGTCATTTTAAGAAATACATTTCCTGAAATTTTACACCTTAAATAAATAGACTGATAGCTACGTCTGTACGTTATTGTTTCTTTGATAACGTAACTTACATCCACGATAAATGCCTCTAAAAATGTGTATACAAATACAGAATTGCGTATATAATGGATACAAGTTAAGTTATCAAAAATAAATTCATAAAAAAAAGATTTCGACGAATTGAGAACCTCTCCTTTTTTCTTGAAGTCGGTTTAAAAAAAAAAGAAACAGACGTAGCTCTCAGTTCATTTATTGAATGTGCGAAATTTCATAAAAATATTCTTAATTTGGCAGAGGAAACAGGCACGCACTATTTTATGGAACTTGATCACCTCATTATCCTCTTAATAGTAAAATATATTGACCCAAATGTGGGCAACAGAATTGTCCATTGTGCCGCCTATCGATAATTGCCTTTTGGGTAAAATTAATTTTGAAGCTACAAGGTATTCTAGAAGCTTGCGTCTGAGATGTAGAAACTTAATAATTAAGACCTATAAATAACTATTTAATAGGAGATTTATTTCGTTAAAAAGTTTCGTTTCCCAACTCGCATCGTGAAACGAGCGGTGATCGTAATTGGATACCTCCATCATACCTCCACACCTCCGTCAAGCCTCAGTCGATATCAGACATGCCGATACCCAGAACGTCAGAAGCATTACAATATTGGCTTTCGTCAAGTTACAGGAAATTCAAGATTTGAACATTTAAAGAAATGCATTCTTTGTCCATTGGGCCAAGGCCCAATTTTGCATACTACTGCCATAAAACCAGCGAAATCGTCTACCAGGCTTTAAGGTTTCCCAACCATTAAAATTTGTCAAATTTTATTTTTTTATCACTTGAGAAAGCTTCATTCTACATGCGTTTGTTTACCTTTTTTCTTGTAAATATCTGTATTTTTCGGTACAAACAAATCTAAAATTAAGGTAAAAAAGACAACTTTTTTCAAGGTTTTTTGTACAATATTTCCAATTTAAAAGAACTATTTAAACAATTATTCGTTTCTATATTGTATGTATATATAAACTTTATATACGAGTAGATGTCAAGTTTTATTTGTGAGTATTTAGATGAAGATGTACTCCATGATGTAGTTAGAATAAGATTTTGGAAAGAAGACCTTTGTTATCATACTAATTGTAATGTAATTTACCAGCTCAAAGTTTGAAATGTAACGACTTCGTTTGATTAGCATATATTTGGAATAATTTATTTTCGAAAAAATATCGAGAAAATTGAGTCATTACAAAAATATACTCAGAGCACCTCAGGTTAGGAGCTTGATTAGGTTGTCTGGGCTATGATTATACATATAGATTGAGTAAATACATTTTTCGAATCTATTCTGTTTAATATGCTGTAGGGTGTCTGGCAGCTTTGACAGATCTTTTAGGGTGGGTTGTCTAGACGCCACCTGTAAATAAACAGTTTTCAGTTCCCCATTAACATGAAAAATATACTATCGCTATCGCTCTCTCTAAAACATTTGGAGCCGAAATAAAATATGTATTTCAGCGCGAACCTGTGTTGGCATTTTCTTTAGCAATGAGAGTTTCACTGACTTTTCCACTATCAATTCATAAATAAAGTAGCGCTATCTTCAGAGCAGAAGTACAGCAGGGCTATTCCGTAAGGAAGGAATCCTGATTCCTGATTACGGAATTCCATGAATAGGACTCCGCTCTCATATTGTTACTGATTTAGCTACGCGTAAACGTCTATATTGTTTTATGTAACTGAAAACGGATGGCTAATACCACACATATTAGCCCAACACACTGCATTCCCGAAGAAATAAGGCGCCATGCCGGGACCTCCCTTGAGCACCTTTGCAATGAACACAGACAATGTTCATCATCTTTTCATCCGAACGCGGTAGTACAGACCCGTGCGTGGCGGGGTCTACCTTACTACCTAGTAGTCGTGGGACGAGAAATGAGAAATGGGTGCGTATAACTGTTACTAGAGTAAAAACGAAGTATTCATTTTACGCCGAGCAGTATTGCCGCTTTTCTTGTAGCGCACTGGATCGCGCACGCGGCGCGACAACGAAAGCCCGTAGGTTGCGAGACGTCTAGACGCAACGACCCGCCAGCCGCGACTGTCTCGCTTGCGCAATAGAGGGCGGCAGTAGCTGTAACGGTTGAGGCGGCGACTCTCGTAACTTGAGTTACGAGTAATAGTTATTAATACTAATAATTACTTCGTTGCGGCTTGTAGCCGGCGACTCTTTACCGCCGGTTACCGCCGAGACTGTAATGCGCGCGCGCAGTGCGCACTGTAGTCAAAGAGGGGCTACATTGTCATTGACCGCCGTTGTGGTTAGCTTACAGAAAAAGTCCAACGATTAGTATTTCTAAATGCTAATAGGCATATAAAAGAAATGATAATTATGTTTATTTATCATTTGTGTTATGCTATTTCTGGGGATTATTTTGTCGAGGATAAAAAGTTTTGTCTGACTTCTTAATTGTTTTGCGATAACTACATAGTAACAAAACCTCTTTCTTGATTTAGATTTTTGTTGAGAATAGAGGTCACTGCACTCGAGATTCAGAATTCATGTAAGATGATCGAACCGTGCTAGATGTCTTGAAAAATAGAGAGAGAAGAAGGGAGAGGGAGTTTTTTTTCATTTCTTTTTGCAACAGTTTCCGCAAACGGCTATCGGCATCAGCAATAATAGTTACTAACGTTTTCGAAGACCAGTGGAAACGCCCACGACTACTACCTAGTAGGGTAATGGACCTACAGTTTCATATGGATTCTGAACCATGAAACAGCTCACATAAGTGGCGACATTAAATTAATATAACTCACAAAGAAAGTCGTGCATGAATGGGGCATAGGGATTGAACCTTTTGCATGAAAAGGAAGGTCCCGTGCCCTGCGTGCTACGAGCCGATTCTCTCAACATTTTTTATATATTTTAACAATCCGCTTATTAGTCCATATTATTGATTATTTGTTATCTTTTTTATTGCCTTTAAGTGTTTGTCTAGTGGGTTTTTAAATCCATTTACAGTATCAGCACTAATGACCTCCTCCGGCAGATTGTTCCAAGAGTCTACAATAAATATTCATCAATAAATATTTATTTCGGTTATTAGTATACTCTGATCCAATTAACTGACCTATGCGGTTATACCGTCATTACGAGAACTCTACCACAACAGGTAAAACTTTACCGGCAGCGAATCGTCGGTAGACCCTTTCAACTACGAGGGTAACCTTCAAATAACGCTTAACTGAATTGGTTTTAACTGCGTAAATGTTTTGCCTAACAGCTGTACAAGGTGCTAGTCAAATAAATCGTGAAACAATGTAAAATTACAGTTCTTATTTGCAGGTTTTAAAAATGGTTAAAATCTTAGTTCACAATTGTATGTATTTAATTGATACCATTATCTCATTAATTTGAGTTTCAGCGACATCTACATTTGAAGCATTGTAATCAGATTTTTGAAAATAATCTGATTGCATTGCTTGAAATGCAGGATCCTGCTTTCGGCGAATGTCACGACCAAAAACCTTTTTCTGATTATTTTCAAAAAACTGATTACAATGGCGGCCGTGGACAGGAAAACGGAGTGTGGGAAGACCACCCGCCAGGTGGGACGACGACATCAAGTGCGTTGGCGGAAAGCAGTGGTTCCGTACCGCTGAAGGCCGGAAGGACTGGAGGAAAATTGGAGAGGCGTATGTCCAGCAGTGGACGCAAACACGCTGATTGACTGATTACAATGCTTCAAATGTAGATGTCGCTGAAACTCAAATTTGTTCTTAGTTCAGCACCCATGTGGAGAAAAATATTCAATGCTATTTTGATTCCCAACAGTTAATGCACCTTGAACGTATAATTACGTATTTTCATGAAGTCACATCAGAATTAGGGACAATCTCAGGATCAATTTTACTCACATTTCTGTTGATCTTGCAGAAAAAGGGTAGACGGATTTTTTTTTTTTCTAAATTGTAAACAAACACATGAGTATACGTGCACGTTTAAGAAAACTGATAATGGTTTATTTCCTGCGATCTGAGTAACAGAAAAATACGCTCCGCATACAAATTTAGTTTACTAATTATTTGAAAACAACTGATCCAATTTACTTGGTATTATTTGTCTCATCACACGCAACAAATATCTGTATCAGCACGTTTTTGTTTTTTCGATGGAATCCATCCTGTGTCAAAGAACAAAGAAAATAAATTTTATAAATATTTTCATTTAGCTTTCATCTGGTTTGGACTTAAAAAACAACCAACAGAACAGACAGTTCTGTTGCTGATATTAGATACCAAATGTCAAGTAAATTGGAACAGTGGGTCTCAAATGATTGATAAACTACCTTTGCATGGGTAGCGTAATTTTCTGATGCTTAATGGATAACTTGGCCCTAAAATCTAGTAATAATATGTAAGTGGGATTAACTTTACTAGTACCCTGCTATCTATTCGTCTAATTTTACTTTTATATATTTACAGGCTGTACAATCGTTTTTTTTAATTTGGAGTCAATGAAAAAAAACATTCATAACATGTTCATAACATTCATTTCATAACTCCAAAAACATGTAACACTGTAAACATTTTTGCATTAACACGGTGTATTTATATGGTCTGAATATTTTATTAAAAGTATTTACATAAAGTTTTGGTCAACGCTCCTGTAAAATGACCTCTTGGTCGTATATTCGGTGCCGCTGCCTACACCTTTCTTGTACCTTCCTTAATTAAATAAGATCGATGCCCCGTAGATGCTTCCGTAGTCAAATGGCAAACACGGAGCCCCATAATTATCGTCCCGTCGGTCTGTCCGTATCTCACAGTCATTTTACAAGACACTTTATAGATTAAAATTGAAAGAAAGTTGTTTTCTAAAAATCTCTTAACAATTTAAAAAAATTTTTAGTGGTGATACTTTCAAAACAACTCATACTAAAGTTGATGTCAATAAGATATGGTGTGAACTTTTTGAACGTTTTACCAAAGCTAGAAAAAGTTTTCACACAGTTAGGAAAACTTACTGTTACTGAGAAAACATTAACGAAACGCAATTTAAAAAAATATTAAAATATACACTAACAACTAACAGTAGGTGAACTATTTTTACTCATTGTGATGAATTTAATTAATTGGCTCTATTTTAACTTTGCCAGATGATTGTTATTATTATCGGAATTCCAGTTAGACTCACAGAATTTGTTTTTTCAGTGTCGTTGCAACTCAGTTAATTTTCAGCTGTGTGCACGGAGCCCAATAAAAGTGACGATGAATTGGTGGTGGTGGAGATATCTAAACCGCTACTCAGTTGCAAAGAACATAAAAAACCATTTACCACTAACAGGGTGATTCGTGGATGAAGAATTTTGAACTCAAAACGAACGAAAAGGTAATGTCGTCAGCGCTGAAGAAAGTTTTTAAAAAAAGTTGGCGATAAAGAACTTAATAACATTTTTAAGATCGATGAGATGAAACCGCCAACTGGAAATGAGTTGAGTTTCGACGGAGATTTGGAGGAAAAGGAAGAAAAGCTTAACTTTTCCAAAACCAGTATCGCCAGCAACAGAACATACAAGTACTTGAATCAATATAACTGATAGATGTTCAATCAATAAATGAAAATGTGAACTGATTTTTTTAACTTATTTAAATAAAACTTACCAGCTCACCTTGCCATTCGAGGGACGCATAGCTCAGAGGCGCGCGTACTTGGTTTCTATGCCAGAGATCATGGATTCAATCCCCGCCTCGTTCATCACACACAGTTGGATAAGTCTATTTTGTGACGAACGCGAGCTGTTCCATGGTTTAAGCAAGCTCTGCATTCCGGCCGGCATGGTTTTTGCAGCCCCTGTGAAAGTCCGAAAGCCCATGGGCGCCGTCGGGCGCCTTTTTTGTGAGCTCTTGGCATGCGCCATATGCCGCGCTTAAGGTGGGCCATCCCGCTCAACTCTCCATACAAACGGGGAAAGAAGATCACGCCCATATTTCTTGTCAGAGACCCCAAATGCTCAAAATAGCTTTATTTGATCGAACTAGATGTCTGATAACCGTTGGCATTGTAAAATTGTGTTTGGTTTCTAAGTTATAAGGTCCGAAAGTTTTAATTTTTCGCGCGTTTTGTACAATAACTTTGGAGGTGGATTACGTAAAGATAAAGAAAGAACATCTTAAAAAGATTAGTCATCAGACGTAGCTAATTTAATCAAGATTTATAATCTATTTGGTTTTTGTTAGATTTTTGACTACAGCGGTCGTACTTTACTCTTAGCTATAAGTCGTTTTGTAATAAAAAATTTCGTAAATCTTACCAAATCATACACTATGCACACTGTCTTTTTTGTGGACATGTTGCATCTTCCTCATCACGGAGCCAGTCTTTTTCTTTGAAACAGAGAAGGTCCCAGAGCGCAACAGCACAGTTTTGTATCGTGCCCGCGAATGAGTTAGTCCCGCCGGAGCTTAACATAAAAAACAGCTCAATAGCTCTGCAATAGTTCGCGAATCCGCTAGCATGGTGCCTCGCTGAGCGTGGTCTCGGAAGATGATGTGGAATTTGGCTTTTCTAAGCACTTTTGATCCCTCGGCACAACCGCCCTTACCGGTTTTAATTAAATATCTTGTTTCTATCGCAATCTGATTTTAACAAACATGTTTTTAGTCTAAATTTATTTGAAACAGCATTCTAACCTGCGACCGTTCACTGCTCTATCCACTCATCCAAACAAATGAGCAAACATTTTTATGATTACAAACAAAAAGGTAACGTCGTCTCTTTTCCGTGTGTTTATTTAAATTCTGAATACTGGTAGTTGAATTCTGTTTTAGCATGTATAGATTCATTGGTGTTAGTAAGAGCTGTCCAGTTATAGATACGACTGGGCCGTATGACGGCCATAATTGATACGTGTCAATCGGTAACCGGCCTCGGATCTGTAGATCCTAATCGGTCCATTCAATCAGCACGCTCGGCGTCTCGTGCCCCAGGGTTCTGCTCTCGGAGGCTAATCGTATCAAGGAGCCCTCCCGTGAGGGGTGATGTCACAGATGAGTTGGCTAACCCGCCGATGTCACAATCTCAGCACATCAAGCTTTATCCTATCCGGTACGTGCTTACGGTACCGGCCTATTCAAACATTCCTTTTAAGGGCATTTGATACTACATATGATGAGGCAGTGATGGCATTTATACGTTAAAAAAAGTTCGGACAACTTTAATCGCAGCTTCATTCAATGTGATTGTACCAACCCGAGCGGGATTAGCCCTACCACTTAGAAGGAATACGAACGACAACCAAGCTGACCGACTGGCAGCATTTTCAGTTCGACTTCAATTCAATGAATGATAAGTAATTATAGCATTGTCTTGCTAGCAAACCATATTCTCTCCTATATTACAAAAATCGACAAAACTCATGGCATGACCTTCTAACGCATTGAAAATTGCTTTATTTCATTAAGGCACTTAACAATCAGAGAAGTTAAAAATAGGAAGGAACTGCTATCAAGCATCAACATGAAAAACAAATTACCTCATACAACTGAGCGGCTCGTAGCCTATTGGCGCGGGGACTGGCCTAGAGTACCAGAGGTCTGGGGTTCAAATCCTCGCCCCGACATGCACCACTTTCTTTCTCTTTCTGAGTTCGATAAGTGCATTTCGTTACGAATTCGAGCTGCCCCATGGTTCGGAATCCATGTAAAACTGTAGATCCCCCGGGTTGGAACCATCGCATTGGATGTAAAGATGGTCGAAGCGGCCATGAAAAATTGTCCGCATTTTCGAATCCAGTTCAATGTAACCGTGCTCATAAATGGAAAGTCCTGGTATGGCGCCTAATTCCTTTGGGAATGTGGTGCATTGGGCTAATTAGTTGTGTGGTATTAGCCATCCATGTCGGGGTGCATAAAAAAACTTGAAAACATTTTTTGAACTTTTTTCAAAAAATATAGATTTTACTAAACCATTTTTGCATTATTGTAGCCTCAGATCGCACTTTTCCTGTAAACCGTGTGTTACCCGCTTACAAGAAAATTGCGACCGAAGAAACATTTTCAACGCTAAGACTATCAATACGAGAGTTCTGCGCACTCGACTATCCCTCGCAAGGGGCAGCTTGATATGTTGTACAATTGTTACACGACCCTACCGTTGTAGCAGACAGTTTACGATTGTACATACGGTAGCATGGATGTAAGGTTCTCCGGCCTAATGTAACGCTCCCTCCCACTCCCCTAGTCGGCCGCACCGCAGCCGTAAACCGCGAGCGTCGGTCGAATACCAACAACCCTGATTTACCTCAACTCTCCCGTGACCTTTACCACCAGCCTCAACAATAGGCCAGGAGAAGTACTGTTCAGGTATCTATCTTTCGTTCATCTTCGTTTTAATTATTACACTTTTTTGTTTGTTTGTTAACATATAAATGTGTGCGGCACCTTGAATAATCATGCTAAAAAAATAAAATCAAAGCATGGTTGTTAAGTTTAAACTATTCTGAAACAGAAAAAATGTTTGATTCTTAGTTGATTATAATTAAAAATGGCTCGTGAACTTGTTGTACGCATACTAACTATATTTTGTATTCTTCTCTTTCTTTTTAAGTTTTTCTCTTTGTTTATTTGTTGATTGTGTCTTTAGCTTATATTTTTTTTGACTAACTTTAACTATTCTGTAAGATTTTTAGCTTATCACAAATGCCATTACACACTTTTATATAAGTACTACCCCTTATGATACAGCACGTAAAATAGAAGTAAGCGCGCTGCGCGCGCATGCTAGGTCTATGGCACGTAAGGCTAGTTTAAGGGGCAAGGTCTGACACGGCAATAATGGATTTTTTTGTTTTTTAGTTTTAAGTACCTATATGTTATTGCACTCAAATTGTTATATGAATAAATATATTTCATTTCATTTCATTTCATTGGTCAAATGTATACATCGCAGATAATGTCTGGAACTCTAATGAAAATATGAGCTTGCAGTTCTTGCGATGAAGTCATTGTATATATTATTTGGAATATTAACGAAAACGATGAAACAAGAGATGGGTGACACGGTACTGATCATGAGATGAATCTTGACCTCGACCCTGTGGTCTCGAACAAAATACTTGAATTAGAAAAGTCTGTCAACTATTTTGATACCTGAGAATTTGATCAACATTGCGTGTTACTTCACACTGCAATGCATTTTCGCTCCCCTTCCACATTTCATAAAGTAGAACTAACGTTCAAAATTATTTCACGGAACACTGGCCGTGAAATAAGTTTCATGGAGATAAACAATCCTTCCTACATTGGAGAGGCTACAATTTACAATTTACCCTCTTTTCGTTTTCGCTACAACATTATTCAATATAGGATATACACCATCACAAGTCCGCAAATGATTTTTCACCTCTTCGCTTCTTTTTCACTCACTTCTTTAATTTTAAGAGATTTTTAGATGATGTACTCAGATGTACTAGATGATGTAGAGAATGTAGTCAGGTTTTATACAGTTTCGACATAAAAAGTTGTACAGAAAAAGTTGCCGGCAATTTGGAAATATAAGATACCGAGCAGGTTTGTTGAGTGTGGTTCCCATCCCACGTAGAATTGTAGGTCCCTTACCTGCTAGGCGGTAGAGTTGATCCCGCCCCGGTTGATACCGTCGCATTGAATCAACGAAGGTCCAGTTTAATGCAGCCGTGCATAAGGAACGTCCTGGCACGATCCCTAGTACCCATGTGAGTATCGGACTAATATCATGACAGTATTAGCCATTCGTGTCCAGTGAAAAAAAATACGTGTTTAGCTGACCCAAAAAGAATGTATGAGCATTTTATAAATAGTACTTCCGCTATTATTGCACAAAGAAGAATTTATTCATGAATTCATTCATTTATGCAACATTTTCCCACAAAATAAAGTGAAGTAATAAAAATCACCATAACGTGGATTTGTTTGGTCATTAAGACTATAATTTAATTCGGCAACGACAGCAATCAAGAAAACTTTTGTATGTATAATGCAAGGGGAACTTCAATCTCATTTTTCTAGTGATCATAACTACGTATTTAACGCAAAAATCAACTTTTATTTTCACAGAAAAATGCGATTATAAAGCTAAATAAGTCATATAATTTGCGGTAAGGTAAATTAATCTTTGTACAAATATTTGACTATTCTATTATACTACGATTATACTACACATTCGGGAAAACAGGCGAGTTTGTGTTACTAGCTAATGCTTCCTGTCAGCGGACATATTTATAGGTCGAGATTAGAAATGTATAGGAATAATTTAGAGCTTTTTGTCTGACTGCAGTGACTGAATTTAAAATCAGTCATTGACGTTCTCAGGAAATGCATAAAGCTAAAAATAGTAACGATATTAATTACAAGGCGTAATCAACATGTTCAAAATTATTGAAATGGAATATTATTATAGAAGCAAGAAATTAAGAAATGTAGAGCTTTATGAAGTAAGTGTACAGTACAATAACGAAAATGTAACATCCACCGTGCCGTAAAGAACTTAAAAAAACAAAACAAAATGGAAAAGGTAAATATGCAATCAATACGTATACCTACTTCCAGAATCAAAAGGAACTAATCGAAAGAATTTAATAATTAAATACTACGTGTATTTTAAGCTATCTTCAATCCTGTTTTTGTATTGATAGCAAGGACATTCTTGTATAAAATACCAATACTAAGTATATGTAAATATTTTAATTAACAAACGCCAAAATGTAATAAATTTAGAAAGGGTTACCCGGTATGAACGATGTTCCTTTCGCGATATATATACCAGCATAGACAGGGCCCAGCCACAAATCACTGTTTTACAAAATGTTAAATATCTGCTACGATAAATGTTTAAATATGATGAATATCAATGAGAAGACACGTATAACAACCGAAGAGCCTGAACTGGCGAATTGTCTCGATTTGAAGACAGAGGCCCTAAGAAAAATGTCTGCGTCGTTGGTTATATTGCCGGAATTTCAAAATTATTAAAACTTAATTAATAAATTATTATTAAAAATATAACAAAAGCACAGCCACAAAATTATACAACATCTAATAATTTCTGCAGCCCTGCTACTTTCGTTAACGTAAAAAGTGTCGGGGTCACGGTCTGTTTGACAGAAAAAGTGTCGACGACACCATTCTTTGTGTAGCCCTCATCCGCCAAACGCGCGTTAAGGTCGCTCCGTTAGCATCACAAAATTTCGCCTCCCATACAAACGTAGTTTACCAACAATTTGAAAACCACTGTTGCAACTAACTTGACATTTGGTATCTAATATTAGGCTACAAATATCTGTGTCTGCATGTCTTTGTTTTTTCGGTAAATGTATTGTGGGTCAAACCACAGAGAAAACATAATTCGTATGAAGATTTTTTTATTGCTTTCATTTCATTCGGTTTGGATTTTTCAAAAAAACAAAAGCTTGCAGACACAGATATTTGTTACCTGATATTAGATATTAAATATCAATTTAATTGGAATAGCGGTTTCCAAATGATTAGTAAACTACGTTTGTATGGGGAGCATAGCTTACGGGCCGTTCTTAAGAGTCATAATTCCAAAAAGAAATGTATGTACAAATCAAGTGAGCAACGATGGGACCAACTCACTTCTTGTCCTTCCGCTGCTGCCGCTTCTTCTTGAAGGCCTTCTTGACCCTGAGCAGCAGGAAGGCGGCCCGGTCGATGGTGAGTGCGGCGGACGGCCGCTTGGCGGCGCTGTGCTCCTCCATGGCTCGGCTGCGGCTCGCCTATCGCCGCGTTGCCTCGGCCCGAGCCATCGCCGCTCTCCGAGGCGAAAGGAATGTGTTATGGTTTCTTGGCTTGAGTATAAGTTGATCGGTTTTTATGGATTTAAATAAGTATTACACTGTTTTTACTTCAGTTAAATAGGTACCACCAACTACACTTTTGATTGTACCGTACTCGTGTAACAATTTCTCTAGTTAAGCTCATCGTATTTATTATGCGTCAGGCTCGAGAGTGTTACGCTTTCTTGGCTTCAGTTAAAATTGTATCGGTTTGTATGTATTCAAATGAGTATTACACTGTTTTTACTTCAGTTAAATAGGTACCACCAACTACACTTTTGATTGTACCGTACTGTGTAACAATTTCTCTAGCTAAGCTCATCGTATTATTTATGCGTCAGGCCCGAGAGTGTTACCCTTTCTTGACTTCAGTTAAAATTGTATCGGTTTGTATGGATTCAAATGAGTATTTCACGATTTTTACTTTAGTTAAATAAGTACAACAAACTACATTTTCATGTAACCATTTCTCTAGTTTAGTTCATTGTATTAGGGTAGATTCTTTTTTTTACTGTGACTTATTTTCTTTGACTGGAGTTAAAATATTTTATGTAGGTTTGCGTGGATTAAACTTAGTATTAGACAACTTGTAATTTATTTGAATAGGTGCCACAAACTACACTTTTAATTGTACCGTACTATATTACAATTACTCTAGTTTCGTGCATCGTATTATTTATACGTCATGGTAGTATTTATTTCTTTATTTTACACTCGTATTTTACACCTTTCCTAGTCCACCTTTGAATTTGATTTTTTTTTCTAGCTGCACTAAATCACTAATGCATTATAACATTAAAAGTGTTTAATTTATATTCATTTCAATTTAGTTGAATATATTAACTTCACTCCACTGGCGAGATGTCAAACATTTGACCTGGAACAGAAAAAAATGCTTAATTTAATCGATAACTCATAAATAATTCAAGTGTTTTCGAGGAGTATGTTAATGTGTTTCAGTAATGTTCGTAATAACAGTTTCAATATATTCTGTCGTGTACAAAATGAGCTGAATGTTTTAATTGTGTTCTTAGAAACTGCTTAATATCAGGGCGTGTAGTCTTATCTGGTTACATGGATATCGACGATTTTCGTGTCTGACACTAAAGAGAAATTAAGCAAGTGGCAGTGGGCTGGTCAAATCAGCCGATGAGATGACGAACGTTGGAGTTAGGTACCGTGTCCTACACTGGCGGTCGTGGCCAGGAAAACTGAGTGTGGAAAGACCAACAGCCAAGTGCGTCGGCAGAAAGCATGGTTCCGTACCGCTGACGGCAGGGAGGACTGGAGAAAAATTGGAGAGGCCTATGTCAAGCAGTGGACGCAAACACGCTGACTGACTTACTGACACAAGGATTTCCTGTGTCGTGGGGGATATTTTCCTTAAGTTTACCTTATCAATATTTTCAGAACAAAGTTATTTTCAGAAAAGAGCTAAGTAATTAACATGAAATGAAAAAAATATATTTTGGATATGTTTGTATGCTGTGGACTCGGCGTAGCCGATTGTGATTTATTTTTCTGTAAATCTTAAGATCAGCCCAGCTTTGGAAGTTCAGAAGCTACGTCGAATCTTAAGACATAAATACAAGAAAATACAAAACAAATTAATGGTAATATAGTTCGGTTTTTGCACATTTCTCGACCGATTTTTTTCTACAGCGGGAGTGCTGAACTCCCCTGCCTCCTATGCCCATGTACTTGTATACCTTATGTATTAAATATTAGTTCATTCGTTGGATGACTCCTCTGGAGGGTAACGCTCCCGCGCGAACAGATGACCTCAGAACAGATAAACGTTCGATACCGCCGATGAGTGATGCCCCACCGACGCAGACACTCATTTATATGGGGCACAATATTATTACCGGCCTTTACTGTCCGCTGGGCGAGTGCCGTCCATTCCGGCTTCCGATTTTATTCGCCTCCAGGGCAATTCGGCGAGCGTTTACTGCGGCCAAATAGATGCGAGAGCCACTGGACACCCGGTGGCAGCAATAGTTAGCCATGCGTGAGAACTTGCCTAACCTCAATTCGTCAGCCTCAGTGGCCCAGTGGCGCGACACTTCGGCGATCGCTCTCCGAAGTTAAGCAACGCTGGGTCCGGTCTGGTCTTGGATGGGTGACCACTCGACCGTTAAGAGAGGCTGGCCGTGGTTCGGATTCCACGTTAAACTGTAGGTCCCCTTCCTTACTTACTAGGTGGTAGGGTTCATCCCGCCCGGGTTGGTACCATCGCATTGGATGAACGATGGTCGAAGCGGCAATGAAAATTGTCCGTGTTTTCCATCCAGTTCAATGTAGCCGTGCAATATAAGGAAGGTCTTGGCATGGCACCTAGTTCCCATGTGGTGTGTTGGGCTAATACCATGACAGAAGGTGTGGTATTAGCCATCCATGTCCAGTCACATAAAAAAAAATGCATTTTAGACTTGATTATTTAGCTAGCGCTTGATAAAACTAGTGACATTCATCCAAAGCTAGAGTTGAAAAAAAAATCAAAATATTGCAATTGTTGTTTGAAGTAGCGGTTTCTTAATACCACACTGGAAATTAACAAAAATTAAAATTAAACGCGAATTAATTGCAAGTTAATCAATAGTGTTAACGGATTGATAAAGTTATCACATCAAAGACATTTTTAGAGTTCCGTACCCAAAGGGTGCAAATGGAACCCTTCATGTGCGAGTCCGACTCGTTTTTGCAATGCGTATGGTAAGTGCTAATGCGGTATCAATTATGGACTGGGTTATGTACTTTACCTGTCCGCTTGACTCCGTTGCAAAAAAAATTAAAGTCAACCGATTAAAACCTTGTTCAAAATCAGGTGTGCAATTGGGTAATCTGATGGTTACCAGACATAGATGTTCCTTGGTTTTCCGTGTTTCCGAATGACGTTCGCTGAAAAGCATTGAATCAAACGTACTTATCATCTTATGAACACATCGTTCACTGAAAGATAAATCTTTAGAAAATTTTGCGTTATTATACAGCATGTTAATGACACCATGAAAAAATCTTAAACTGATGTTGAGCTTTGTCAATAAGGACTTACAATGAAAAACGTATGCCTTTATCTCTGCTCTCGATTTTTTTTCATTGTTGCTGTATATAGGAAATTATACCAACACAAAATTCATCCACTGTTCTGTTAAAATAAATCAATAAATATAATGAACAGATCAATAAAAAAAATCGAGATATTTGATTTTGATACAGTACGTGGATCATTGATTTAGTTGTCGTTTATTGTATTTATTTGTCGTTAGGCAAGGTAAACCCATCCATGGTCGTGCGACAATAAGACGCGTGCCCTTTGGTTTTGTGATTGTAAGTATATCTATGACCTGATATGAGCCTATCAAATGCCAGGACCTTTCCACAGCTATAGCTGTGCGATAGAGGAAGATGCTGGCATGACCTAGTCCCAGTTTGGTTCGTTGGGCTGATGTTACGCCAGTAGGTGTGGTGTGGTGTTCTCATGGGCTCCGACCAATAACAGGATTACAACCACTCGCATATTTTTCTCGCTACCTTCTCGCTAATGACATAAAAAAAATCACAAATGTAATAATACATTTTAGCTTTTATGGGTTTCATAAAAACTAAAAACGGCCCCATAACTCCTTTGAGTGTTTTTCGCTAATTCTTACAATGCGGATTTGGGCATAAAAACTTGAAAAATTCACTTGTACTTAATTCACATTTAATTAATTGTGACTTCATTCAAATAATCCAAAAGATGTCTTTCCTTCTTTACTGGAGTCGCCGTTTAAAAACAAATGAATGTATGATATATTTGGAATTTCTTAGAATATGATAATTTACTTTAGTGGATTATTTGCAAATAAGACTACTACTATTTAACACTACTTACATACTTTGTCAGTGTTTGTTTACAGTCAACCTAATATTAACGGGTACACTTCCGCTTTAAACTTAAAATTAATGGTGGTTGAAAACAACCTTCCTTTAAATTTGCTTAAGGTTTGGTTTAAACAGTACATAATGGACGTTATCAATTATGTTTGAACGTATAGTCAGCCCTATAATTGTTGCCAAAAGTAATATTACAAAGTATTTTTAACTTTTGTGCATACTTTACTCTTTGTTAGGGTGTACATGAAGCATAAAACTAACAAAATGATCAATCCCTCCTCGTCTCCAGGGCGGTTTTTTTCCTTCCTTCAAGCCGCCCTAAATTCCCTAAAGTGTCCCGTCAAATGCACCGAAACTTGACATAATGGTTTTCTTTATTCCGTGAAATAATTTCTACGACAATTCGGGGACCATCCGCCGACAAAGAAGGACGCTCGGGCGATTTTTCTCAGATTTTCCCCTTCCTTGAACCTACAATATCCTGTTATCTCGGCTTTTCAGGCCCGGTAACTTTATTGCGGTCGGGCGTCGGTCAAATAATCCTGTAAAATAGGAAAACGATTCCACCGTTAAATGTTCGTCATTGAAGTCGGTATGTACAAAGCAGTGTCCTGTAACTTAAAGAAACTTCTCGAAAAATACGATTTTTTCTTTATTTTATTTTCTTACGTCATACATGTAACATATGTATATTTACATACAGAAAAGCAGTTTTTTATAGAAACCGATTATCTCCTTATGCCAACTTACTTAAAATTGTGATTTTAAAGTTATGTTAAACAAATACAATCTCGGTCATACACAAATTGTCCGTGTTTTCCGTCCAGCAGGAATTCCTAGAATTCCGTCATCAGCAATCAGGAATCCTGAGTCCCGAAAACCGCTCTTATAGCGGAACGAATTGTAAATTACTGTATTAGGATCGTAATTTAACGAAATAAATAAAGCCTGTTTTCACTAAGTACTCATTTATTTTAATCGACACTTAAAGAGCCTTTATTACTAAAGTGTTGATTATCTTGTACTGCTATTGATTGCAAGGTGCTAAGAAAGGCCCTTGATGTGTGGCAATTAAGCTAATCAGTAGTAGGTTAAAAAGGCCCTCAGAGTAATGTTAACCCTAAATATTTTCACTATGTCTCTATTAGTTAGATTTCAAAATGGTTTAAAAAAAAGAGTGCGAAAAATTAACTTTGCCTCGGACTTTCATGAACGAGGCGACGTAGACCAAGAACGGAAACGGAATTTAGCAGACAATTAGTAAACTTCGGTCCATTACCAACAAAGTGGACAAATCGCAAAAAGGAAACTCCAGTCGTTTCCTTATCCGCTGAACATAGAGTAATGAAGGACGGAAGCGGCGACGGAAACTCATCCGTATCCATATCCGCAGAATTGTTTGTCCGTTGCAAAATTTAGCACGAAGACTGCCGTCTATCAGGCAATAATATTCCGGGAGGGCACGACATTTTTGGTCACGATAAGGTAAATGGCTGAATCTGGGTTCACAGGTTAGAGACCAACCCTCTGACCAAAAACGTCGTGACCTCCCGGAATAATACTCCCACAGCATGTAACGCCGTCTACGCGCGCAGCTCGCTGTGATGTCAAATGGAAAATTTTGCTAAGCATTGTAAGACTACCTTATCTTTGATCAATTTTAAATTAGTTATTTCTTTGTAAAACCCATATAAACGTATGTATATTATATGGAGACACTGACACATATGACGTACTGAGAGCGAAAGATGAAGATTTCGCGTTCATCTCTTTTTAACGTTCTTGGCGGCAGCACAGTGACTTTTTAGGGTTCCGTACCCAAAGGGTGTCAAAGGAAACCTATTACTTAGCCTCCGCTGTCCGTTCGTCCGTCCGTCTGTCACAGGGCTGTATCTCATGAACCGTAATAGGTAGGCAGCTGCATTTTTCACAGAATGTGTATTTATTTTGCTGCTTTAAGAACAAATATGTACTATAATACAAATTAACGAGGGGTCCCATACAAACAATGTTTGTCCTTAATATGTTTGCATGGGACTTTTTTATGGGAACGTTTTTTGCGTTAAATCTTGTAAGATGGTACGGAACCCTTCGTGTGCGAGTCGGACTCACACTTGGCCGGTTTTTAGTGATGTTTTAGAAATAAAGGGTTCTAAAAGCTTTTTAATTTAATAAAAATAATGTATTTATTTATTTATCTCAACAAACTTAACCAAACTTAAACGATTGCAAATATAATAAGAAAAATATGAAATAGTTAAAATTTGGCCTGTGAATGACAATGAAGAAGAAAAAGTCTAGTAATTCCGCATATGAATTCGCTCACTACTGGTATTTTTGAGTTCCATCGACATGTAATAACATGACGCCATTTAGTGCAACGAACATTCTATGTACTACCCCTCCGAGAAAGCGGCGTGAGGGTATGTATGTATTTGATTTAGTTTTGTATTAGCCATCAATGTCCAATTACATAAAAAAATACGATTGATTGCTTAAGATGAAATAATCAATGATTATCACTAATACGTGGGTACGTTGCAGCTGCACGAATGCGTTTTGTTCGCCACTCCATTCCTTTCTTGCTCCATGTCCGCTGAAGTCCAGGGGGCGGACAGGGGGGGGGGCGTCCAAGTCGGGGGCTGAGGGGTCGGGGAAGCGTGGGGTGGCACGGGGGTGGCGACAGTGGGTACGTGGCTTTAATTATCCAGCAAATTATCCGTGGAGCGGGCGGGCGTGGCTACCATGTTGCCTCCGTGAGTTACCTCGGTCGAGCGCGCGTGACAAAGTGGACACGCTTTGGACAATTTGCTTTCGTTCTATTTGTCCATCTCTGGACGCTGAAAATGTTAACAACATGACAAACATTTGTGTCAAATATGTGCTGGGCTTTAAGTTGCTACATAATTTCGTTTTGAAATGGTTTTCAAGATTTTTGAACGATTATGTCTGAACAGGGGGTCCATTCAGGGCAAGAGTGAGTTCGAATTCGTCACTAAATTTCAACTCACTTTTTTAAATAGTTAATGTTTCCACACTTTTTTAACATCATTACAGTTAAGTAAAAATCTGGTCTGTCCTGTAAATACGTTGGAAGTATAAACAACGGTTTCGTTTTTTAAATAATTATATATTTCCCAGCTATTTTTAGGTTAACTCACTCCCGAACTCGAACTCACTCTTACCCTGAATGGACCCCCTCTTTTTCTTATATGAATTGTTACACCAAGAATGAAATACATTTCCAACGTCTTGAAAGACTCTATGTCTTGCTGATTTATGTATCAGAGCCGGTAGTCTAAGTTGTCACCTAAATTGGCGTTACGGCAAACCGATCGACTGGCGTTTTCAAATGTATGGAGAAATTGAGGAGCGCGCGCAGCGGGCGTTAAGCGAACGAACGTTTGCGAGTCCGAGCTTGATTTGACAGCTTACTCAACGTTGCCGTAAATACTTCGACGTTGCGGTTTACGTCCACTCCGCGTTTTCATACAAATCGGAAGTCCGCGTTTGACTTTGACAGCTTGAAGAAGTAAAACCACAGAATATCTAGTAAAAACTTGTATGGAGTTTGGAGAAAACGCCAGTCGATCGGTTTGCCGTAAACGCCAATTTAGGTGAGAACTCAGACTGCCCACTCTGATATCCACTAGGTATTGTAACAGTATTCGTTAGTTAACCAATACAATTTTTTTTTTGGAAATAGACATGGAAGGATAATACCACATAATATTAGCCTAATATACCACATCGGTACGGCTACATTAAAGTTTGAACGAAGAACCATTTTTAACGGCAATTCGACTATCTTTCATTTAATGAAATTAAACTAAACTAGGCGGGACGAACCCAATCATCAAGAAAGTAAGGAAACCTGTAGTTTTACGTAGTATCCGAACCGCTCTCACAATTGCTTAACTTGGATGATAGAAATCCGAGGCGTCTCGCCACCGGGCTACCAAGGCGACGTGAGCCCGAGCTACAATGTAAATGTTTTAACAAAAACTGAAATAAAACTCGCTTGGTGAAATCAGGGGCTTTACTGAATAACCTTGTTTATTATTTCAGCTGCTAATATTAGTTGAAGCTAATCCTATTTACTACCAGCTCGTATGAAAGGGAGTGTAATTGTGTCACCCCTCCCTACGTCAATTCTCCACTAGACGTTTTGATGGAACCGTACGAGATTTAATATGGACTATAACTTATTACATTGCTCTCAATACACCCTTACAAGTTATTATTACTCAAAAAACCCCTTTTTCGGTTGAGTTTCGTTAGGACTCACAACATAAAAGCAGTCCTAAACGAAGATTCCAGTAAGCACAGGCATATAGACTGCTGCATAATTGGTGATTACGTAACTTTAATATGTTACCATTAAAGTTGATAGAAACATTTAGTTGTTGCGTTGGTATTTTTTAAGTAACTGTACATGGATAGCACATACCACCCCCATCATCATGTCATCAGCCCAACACCAAGTTCCCGAAGAAATAAGTTGCCACTGCAGGACCTTCCCTTTACGAGCACGTCTACATTGAACTAAAGGGAAAACACGAAGAAAAATCTCTCTTCGAAAAAATATTTCATCCAATGCGATGGTACCAACCTCGCCTGATAATGGCAAGTTTCTACTCAAATATGTCTAAAAGAGATTAGTTATTCGAGCTTCAGTGGTTTTAGTTTTGAAATTGTTCTTTTTACTACCACTGAAATACTAAAAATATCGCGCTACGTTTTAATATGAGTTCCGCGGTGGCACCAGCGCTGTGAATACAGGTCGAATAATGTATGACGTGTTTAGACCAGCCACCGCAAACTATCTAACATTTTTTAAAATTCACTGCTTCGTAAATTTTTATTTAAAAGAAGTAGCTTTGTGGAAGACCGGAGACGAAAATCAACAATGAAGAATTGAAAATGATAATGGAAGCGGATCCATCTCAGGGCACTTCAGAGTTAGCGGAAGCCTCCGGTGTAAGTGAAAAAGTATTTCTAATCCACTTGCGTCAAATTGGAAAAAGTGAAAAAACTCGATAACTCGTACCGCATGAAATGAGTGAAGCAAATCGGCAAACACGCGTTGAGTGCTGCGTTACAGTTGCAGTTGGTTCAATAATGAGGGGATTATGTATCGACACATGACATGAAAATGAATAATCAAGAATAAGATTTCAAGTATTATCAAGTTAAATCCGGACTGACTCAATACCAAAATCTAATTGGGTGAAGACAGCAATAAGATTGATATCTCAAAAATTGCATTCAAAATGCTCTAGCGTTGGAGCAATACGCGAAATCATCAACGTCATCTAGAACCGAGAAATTCGTTGGCTGACGTAATTTTTGAGATAGGTCAGTTGGTTAGAGCATGTAATCCAAAGGTTGCAGGTTCAAATCCTGCTTCCGACGAATGTCACAACCAAATGTAACCTGGAAGTCTTCTCAACGTTGTTCGCTAATCCGCTGGTATGGTGCCTCGCTCAGTGTATTCGCGAGGCGAGGTATGTTTGACTTCTCTGAGCATCTCTGGTCCTCAGCACTCAGCCACCCAAACCGGTTTTTCTATTAAATAATAATTTGCTCCATTCCGATCTACCTTTTTTCCAATTCAGACAAATCATTTAAAGTAAACAAGTTTCATTCCGATGAGGCAGTGAAAACCGCCTTCCAAATAATCATTAATTCTCGTTTTCAAATTTTTTTAGCAAAGTAATTTATGAACTTCCCATTAAATGGCAATGCATAACATTCTTCTATTGATTAAAGTATATATAATCTTTTTTTTTACTCTTGCTATATGAACCAGCATCATAGGTAGCGCAAACCATTAACAGCTGTATTCAGAGTGGGCGGACAAACTTTAATTCGCCGGACTAACCCGGTTTTTGTATGGCTAATCTCGTACTAAGTTTTGATAGGTGCACTCTAAATACGACTGTAACTGATTACCGTGTGGGTACCGGCACGTTATGTGCCGTGTGGGTACCGGCACGTTAAAAGAATACAAATGGGCCCACTGCATGTCTTCCCGTGCATGTCGTAAGAGGCGACTAAGGGATTCAGCGTGTGGTAGACCGCAAGGTCGACTGGGTACGCCACCACACTCAGTGATAAGTCACGCCGCCAAGCAGTTCGCTGTGTTCCGGTGTGGATCCCGAGGACCCAGTAGCAAGGGGGACTTAGTGACGAAGAGGAGTGGTCCAGTGACTCTAAAGCCTAATCACTGCTTGGGAGTAAGTGATCGACACGATGGCCAAGGAGACCCGGTGAAACGGGTGCCCGCTGCCCGCCCGCCGAGTAGTTCAGGGCCCGGTCTGTGCCTAACCATCACAGAAGGCTGCACCATCACTCGGCGCATAATCTCGGAGTGGTCCGTCGTGCCGGTTGGTGACCGGACTGCCGGGGTCCCGGCGGCCACTTCCGGGGGGGACCGGGGGCCCTTCCGTCCATCGTGTCGGTCACTCACCATCCCAGGCAGATAGTGACGAAGCCACAGAGTTGCGCTTTGACCACAAATCTTCGTTACTAGTCCCCTGTGCAACCTCACACCAACACACCAACAAATGAAAGCACAAAAAAGGAAGAACGTAAATTCAGCGGTGCACAACCCCGGCACCTTTCGCGCAGATTTCGCGAACATACGGGGGCTGCACACCAATTTGAATGCCGTGCACCTGCATCTGGAGCAGATGAAGCCGGCCATGCTCTTCCTTACGGAGACACAAATATCACGACCTGCCGACACGTCGTACCTGCACTATCCTGGCTTTACTTTGGAAGAATCATTCCGTCCAAAGGCCGGGGTGTGCCTGTTCGTCAGGTCTGATATTTGCTGTCGCCGCCTTCATTGCATGGAGGACCCCGAACACTCCGTACTTTGGGTCCACGTTGACATGGGGACGGACACGCGGCTGTACGCGTGCCTGTACAGACCGCACAACGGGGACAGGGAGCTTACTCGACTTCTGGAGTACCTGAGCAAAGCGGCAGACGATGCACAGGCGAGGTTCCCCTCAGCAGAGTTGGTCTTTCTGGGAGATTTCAACGCGCACCATGCGCTGTGGCTAGGCTCCGAAAAGACTGACTTTGCTGGTAGGGCTGTGCGTAACTTTGCTCTGGCGCACAATCTGACTCAATTGGTGACGCAACATACGCGTATCCCAGATCGAGCAGGTGACGCGTCCTCCTTACTGGATCTTCTGCTGACCACCAAACCCGCCGGGTACAAGGTGTCGGTGCTTGCCCCCCTGGGGTCATCTGACCACTGCCTGGTGAGGGCAACTGTGCCACACACCCAGACTGAGAAACGTGCGACCGGCACGCGTCTGGTGTGGCATTACGAGTCGGCAGATTGGGACGGAATGCGAGAACATTTCTCCTCCTTCCCTTGGAGGCAACTCTGTTTCAGCACTGTGGATCCGTCGAGCTGTGCGAATGCCGTTTCCGAGGTGATCCAGGGAGCTATGGAACTTTTTATTCCCTGCTCCACCAAATCCCTCGGTGGTAAAAGCCAGCCTTGGTTCAACGCGGAATGCGCAGTGGCTTGTTGTACTAAGAACGCGGCCCACCGTGCATGGTCCCGCGCGCGAACACGACGTGACCCGAATATAAAGGCGCTGAAACAGGCCCTTAACTTAGCCTCCAGATCCAGTAAGAGAGCAATTGCCAGAGCGAAGTTCGAGCATATCGGCAGAATTGGCGAGAAGCTGATCAGCCACCCTACTGGGAGCCGTCAATTCTGGTCCCTTGCCAAATCTGTGGAAGCAAATTTCTGCCGCTCCTCACTTCCACCATTGCAGCAGCCTGACGGATCACTCGCTTTTTCCGCCAAAGAGAAGGCCGACCTTCTCGTGGGCATCTTTGCGGCGAACTCTCGCCTGGATGATGGCGGCTCCATTCCGCCGACTGTTCCTGGGTGCGAATTCTCTATGCCGAGCATACAATTCCGCCAGAGAGCCGTACGGCGTGAGCTTTCCGCCCTAGACTCCAGGAAAGCGAGTGGCCCTGATGGTATTCCTGCATTGGTGTTAAAGAAATGTGCTCCAGAACTAGCCCCTGTCCTAACCCGCCTTTACCGCCTATCGTACTCCACTGGATGTGTGCCAGCTGCTTGGAAATCGGCCAACGTTCAGCCCGTGCCTAAAAAAGGCGATCGATCAGACCCGGCCAACTACCGACCCATAGCCATTACCTCTCTTCTCTGCAAAGTGATGGAGCGCATCATTAACTCTCAGTTGATGAAGTATCTAGAGAGCAATGAACTTCTCAGCGATCATCAATACGGCTTCCGTCCGAATCGATCTGCTGGGGATCTCCTAGTATACGTCTCACATGAGATGGGCGATGCGCTCGAAAATCATGGCGAAGGTATGGCTATCGGCCTGGATATTGCGAAAGCATTTGACCGGGTCTGGCACAAGGCACTGATTTCCAAGCTGCCCTCTTATGGCCTTCCACCCGAGCTGTGTGACTGGATCGCCGACTTCCTGCATGGCCGCAGCATAAAAGTCTTGATTGACGGTTGCTGTTCCAAAGCCATGTCTGTGAATGCCGGTGTGCCGCAGGGCTCTGTGCTGTCCCCAACCCTTTTTCTGCTGCAAATTAATGATATGCTCAACTTGGGGGACATTGATTGCAGACGACAGCACAGTGCTAGCCAGGTACGCCAGTCACCAGACCGCTAGCCGGGCTGAAGTGGAAGAAAATAGGCGGCGTCTCGTTGTTAGACTCGAAGAGACCCTGGAAAAAGTTTCCGAGTGGGGTCTCCAGAACCTCGTTGAGTTTAACGCGAGCAAAACACAGGCGTGCGTATTCAGTGCGAAGCGTACTCCGTTCAGCGTGGCTCCGACCTTTCAGGGAACAACTCTGCGTATTGACGACCACATAGGCATTCTTGGGGTCGACTTGACGCATGACCTTAATTTCGGACGCCATATCGAGGATAAAGCTAAGCTCGCCTCAAAAAAGCTGGGGGTCCTCAACAGAGTGCGTCAGTACTTCACGCCTGACCAAAAACTGCTTCTTTACAAGGCGCAGATAAGGTCTTGCGTGGAGTACTGTTCGCATTTGTGGGACGGCTCAGCTAAACACCTGCTTGGCTCTCTGGACTCGATACAGCGTCGGGCCGTGCGTCTAGTCGACGACCCCGAGGTATCCCTAAATTTGGAGACCCTCCAACTCAGAAGGGATGTAGGGTCTCTGTCTGTCTTTTATCGTCTTTACCACGGAGAATGCTCGTCGGAGCTGCATAACGCTGTTCCTCCGTCCCCTTTCTACCTGCGGTCAACGCGGAACAGGGAGAAAATGCACACATTCACAGTCGACATTCCAAAAATAAGAACCCACCGATCTTCTAGATCCTTCATCTATAGGGTCGGAAAACTATGGAATGAACTCCCTTCCGATGTATTTCCCCCAAAGTACAACCTGGGGTCCTTCAAACATGGTGTGAAGAAGCACCTGGCCGGCCGGCATGGTTTTCGCAGCCCCCCTGTAAATTCGAAATCCCATGGGCGTCGTCGGGCACCTTAAGATGTCCTGGCGTACGCCATATGCCGCGCTTAACATAAAAAAAAAAAACTATCGAATCTAAAATAGGTCCGAGAACATTTTAACTCACCCAATAAATGTAATCTAAGAAAACGATATTTATTCAATTTTGAGCGCAACATCAACTTTTAACTAGATTTAATCTATATTAATAATTATCAAGCCAAATTTTTGCTCTCAAAATGTAATTACCATTATCTCTGTAACTCCACAAATTAAGGAGAAAACCCACATGCCCAAAAAATAACAAATCTCCTTGAGTGGTATTTATGCAACGTAAACTTCCTTGTAGAGTTTTGCGTACCTAATAAGGTAAGACATTTCCTAAAGATTATTTGCCTCATTAATATTTAACATCGAGGATATTTTTATTTCAGGCAAAGCTGGAATATAAATTGACACATTGAAATTTCCTGATTTTTCCATTTATGCTAGATGCTCAATAAGATGAGCGGAAACACGGAGATCAGCGAGAAGGTCAAAAAATGCGAAGAGCGAAGGTCGTTGCGCAGTTACCTAAGATTATTTTCATATTTATATACGTTATTACATTTAAAGCCGTATGTGATGCAACTAGCACGTCGTCAATACATATTTGTGAAATATACATGCAGCCTTTTTTTTCACTAAAGCAAAATGAAATTACCTCATTGGATAAATGTTTTAGGAAATCCATTTTGAATATAGTTTGAATTACGGTAAAAATAGTATAAATTCACATTTATTTCAGTCCATAACTGACTTATCAATATTTTGGTTGCTACCTTTATATTGGATAGAAACAATATTCGTTTTCTATTTTGTTCACGTTATGTTACTTTTCGATTCAAGTCAGAATATGGTTTGGAATAAATATTTTGTGATGACGTTTTCAGAAAAAAAAAGTATAATTAATTTAGTTACTCAGAAAACCCAGAAAATGTACATTTTCTGTAATAAAGTTCTCTAACGATTCAAATATATGTTCCGCCATCCATTCTCAAATTAATGGCGACTCAGCTTTGGTGAGGTTACGGATATTGCACTTCAAAATTGTTCTAGATTATTTGTTTATGGTTATTTCTATATTTATACGTTGATTTATAATAAATATGTAATATATATTTTTAGTAATAATTAAGTTAATAACTAATTGTTCAAAAGGTTATTGATGTGCAAAAAATAATCAATTTTTATTTCATTTTCCTACACTTGAATGCTATTCAAGTCAATCACGAGTTAATTAATTATATTTTGCGTACATAATTAATTGTAACATGTCAGTCAGTCAGCGTGTTTGCATCCACTGCTGAACATACGTCTCTCGAATTTTCAGAGGACTCGAGAATAATAACATATACTTATTATATACAATGAAAAAAGTAGCAATGGCAGTCTATGGTAATTTCAAGAAGGTATTTTAATCTCGCAATCACACGACTAAGCAACAACAACAATATATTCAGCAGAATCTCTGACACCACACAGCTATATACGAAGACCTCTGAACCCCGGAAGTCTGCAGCCTACACATGGTTGTATATTACCCTCAGCTAATAACGTCTAACTAGGGCATTTCAAAGCATTACTAATTGCGGTTGCACGTGTTGGAGACATGTCTGACGTTCATATTGTCTCGCTGAGGAGAGCTAGGTCCTTTTATGGCATATAAAATTTGCGGTTAGGATTATTTATTTACCGGACCTGGACCTATGAGTTCCGTGGATTTGTGCCACGCCCAAGCTGCACAATGGCTTTCGTAAAAACATAAATGTGTAGAGAATGGATGGACCCGGTTAACGGTTTCATAAACTATACATCTTTCATTGAACTTAGGGGCAATCTTTCAATAGTCTGATTAATCAGTGAGATATAACTATGTAGTCGACTAATATATTCACGGCGCTGCTTATCAATCTTACGGCTACGATATATTTGTTTGTATGCATATAATTGTGATTGGACAAACGTAAATTTTTCGCTATCAAACCGTTAAGTACTATCTGATGATCGAAAAATCGGGCCTTAGGTAATAGTAAGAAAAATTAACGGTTACATCACATTTTCGTTAGGCAAGTTCCCTTAAAAAAGCTGTACATAGGAAATACCAGCAATACCTACCTGTTTCCACGTTTAATTGAATTATCATTTCGACAGCTTTTGAAAAATACAATACGGGTGTATCATGCAATTGAAACATCTTCCTTTTTTTTCTTTCACAATGAAAGTTAGGGTCTCTTCCACCAAGTACGGATTAGCGTATTTCTCACATTGAAGGACCTTTCTTACAATCTCACAATCGATACCAGCACAAGATAATCAACAATTTAGTAATAAAGGCCCTTTGAATGTCGATTACAATAAATCAGCACTTGTTTAAAACCAAGTTTAAGCTCATAACCTTGAGGATATTTTTATTTTAAACGTTCTTGACATATTTTCGAAGCACCATATAAATCGTATGTGTGATTTATGGAGCATTTAGCCGAGTTATTGAATATAATCAATTTACGTTGCTTTAACAATTTGGATTGCGGTTGACAGCCGATATTTTTCATTAATTTATTCGATAAAATCGAACCGTTCGTTTGAATGAAAGGCAGAAAAAATACTACACCGTATTCACACACATACACACACCCACACAAATAGACACCGCCATTGCTATCGCCCGAAGAAGAAAACTTTTCTCTTATTTGCTTACGGGATTTTACTAACTTGACTTCTTGAGGTGACCACGCAAAATTTCATTTAATGAAAAAACAGTAATAAACATTTTTAACAATCAAATCAATATTTATTTATAAAGTAGGAATAAAAGTTCAATATTTTCTTGTAAGCCTGAGGCTTGAGACTCCTGAAATAACCACGAGATTTTAAGAAAATATATATTACTTTTCCTATCCTAGAAAGCCAACAATAACAATTCACATAACTATTACTGAATGCCCAAATATGCAACAGATTGTAATATAAAAGGGAGATAAAAAAAACTAACTAAAAGTATGTTCCAAGTTATATCTTTTTTATTAAAATTTCGCTACAATATACCTTACTCTTGAATTGTGTAGAATCTACTAACGGGCATATATTATATCATAAGGCTTGTATGCAATGGAAACATTTCAGTAAATCCCTTAATAAAATGTGAAGTTAACAATTTATTTTTACTCTGAGATAAAATATCAAAGCTATGAGAACTCCGTGTATGAGAACATTGTCCGAGCATCAAAGCTTGGTATACCAAAGCTTTTAGAGGACAGAATTACTTTTAATTACGTTTGACAACTTCAAAGCGTTTCATAGCATACGGATATTCTAGCTTTCGGTACAAATTAAAGGTTTATGAAAAAATTATAACTGCTGGTGTCAACTTTTTTATTTTGAGTCAATATTTCATTTTTTTGAATTAATTAATAAAAACAATGCTTTCATCTTTTTTATGCAACTGGCTAATGCCATAATGGCTAATACCACACCGCCGCATTTTTTTTTTTAATGAAAAACCGGTATGGGTGGCTGTGCTGAGGACCAAAGGTGCTTAGGAAAGCCAAAAACACCTCGCCTCGCGAAACCACGCTCAGCGAAGCGCCATGCCAGCGGATTTGCGGACTATGGCTGGGCTATCAAGCTTATTCAAATTACGTTTGAAGACTCCCAGGTTATAGGTATGAGGAAAGGCATCCGCCGGTAGACAGTTCCATATCCTGGCGGTGCGGCAGAGAAATGAGTTTGAGAAACGGTTCGTTCTCAAGAGCCTAATGTCAACCACAAAGGGGTGCTCTGATTCTCTGCGGCGGGTGCTCCGGATATAGGTAGGATGGGTAGGAATGAGGGATGCAAGTTCCACAGAGCAACGCCCATGGTAGGACCTGTAGAACAGACTGAGCGACCCCACAAACCTTCTGTGGCTCAGTGACTCCAAGCCAGCGGTGATTTGTGGGTCCCCAACTAGACGGACCGCTCGGCGCTGAATTGAGTCCAAGGACGCCAGCAGGTACTGGGTACTGCCTTCCCATATATGGCTGCAGTATTCTATCACCGGCCTTATCTGTGATTTATAAAGAAGAAGTAGTTGTAACGGTGAAAAGAACCTTCTGCAACGGTATAGGATCCCCAGTTTCTGCGATGCAATTTTGGCCTTGGCTTCAATGAAACGCCGAAAACCCACGTCTTTGGAGATGTTGCAGCCCAGTAGGTCCAGGTGATCCGAGACAGGTACGACTTTGCCTTGGAAACTTGCGAGGAGAGGAAAGGGTTCTACCTTGGCAGAGAAAACACAGCTTTGGGTCTTGCGAACGTTTATTTATGACCAAGACACTGCATTCCCGAAGGGATTATGTGCCATACGAGGGGGTTACTATGGTAATTTAACACCCCGGCAAGGGAATTGTTAAATCTGACGTTTAGTTGCATTACGTACCATACTCACTGTCAAACGACCATATACATTATGTTAAAAGATTTTGTTATTTATTACCAACAATAAAAATACAGTCGAATTGAGAACCTCCTCCTTTTTTGAAATCGGTTAAAAAATAAAGAGCTGTAAAAGAACTTGAATACTGTAATTTTTTAGTTTTTCTGTGACGTTAAGGTAAAAAAAAAATGTATGAATATTTTTGATGCTTTCCCATAACATTGGACGTCAATTTCTACGCAAAAAGGTGCTCAGCAACCCCCATTGCCTTTCGAATTTTCTTTAGGGGCTGCGAAAACCATGCAAGGCGGCCACGTTCTATTTTGCATTACGATTGGAGAGCGCCAGGTTGTACTTTGGGGGTTGTACCGTATATATGGATCTACTGAATCGATTGGTTCTAAAATGAGGAATGACGACAGGTTGCACTGCCTGCCTATGTTGAGTTATGGTATGAATGGGTAGAGAGGAACAGCGTTACACAGCCACGAAGACCTTTCTTCGTTTTACAGACAACAGTGCACCGAAATAAACCATACATTCCTGCGCGCATCAATTACGTATTTACAGGGAATGTGATATTTATGCATACATAATCGACCGTGAAGCAAGGACAAATTAATAAAAGAAAAAGCCCAGTAAACGTAACTACTTTACAAATATACCGTTCGCGGGTATTGCGTCTTCTAATTTCGCTACCTGATGTATACCCATAATTTGGAATTCTTCTAAAGTCCCTCCTCCCGTAATGAATGCCTCCTACTCAGTGTTTAAGATTATAATAACATATATTTATTTAACGCTTCATCTGCGTTGCGGACATTGACTGCAAATATTGTGCATCGTAAAGTTGTTATATTTGCTGGGCTCTTTCTTTAATTAATGTGTCCTTGCTCTACAGTCGATTATACCTACATACAAATTACATTTCTTGGAATAAGCGACGTACCTGTTTAGTACGAAAACGTATATTTACTTACATATTTACAGCTGGACAATAAACAATAAATTCGGCGATAGTACATGGATGAAAAATATTCCTGAGTAAGTACGTTCTCTTATATCTAAGTATGTATATTATCATAAGATTTTTATTTATTAAACCTTCTGAATAATTAAAATGCCGTTTATATATGTTTTATATTGTTTATTATAACTAAGTGATTTTCATATGCACCTTGTATTGTGGTGACATCACCATATGCAAAAACGTAATGTTCAGAACCACAAAATGTGTGCGCAGAGCTTGAAACGCTAAATTGGCTGACAAGAGCACACACTGCCACTGTAAGGGTTTGAAATTAATTCTACGAACTCCATTCGACTTGCGACGCAATGTGGAATGTTTTTTTTGTGGTGTTTACGAGAAGGGAGTCGTGAGAAAAAACATATGGTTCCCGGGAGATATTTTGTTTGCCACAATCTGAAAGGTAGGTTGAAGTGCATAGTTGGATGAAAGCTCAGCAGTATTTACTTGTGTGATCAAACTGTACTTGTAAATAGGTAAGGTACCTATTTGTTATTAAATTTTCAATATCTGCCTAAACTTAAAAAAACAAGGTTTTCTTATGAAATCTGACATGGATAGCGTATATCACGCAACAACTGTTATGGTTAGTCCAATACACCAAATTACCGAAGGAATTAGGTGCCATGCCAGGACCTTCCCTTTATAAGCACGGCTACATAGAACTGGATGGAAGACACGGACAATTTTTCATTGCCGCTTCGACCATTTTCCATTCGATGCGATGGTACCAACCCGGACGGGATTTACCCTACAGTAAGTAAGGACGGGGAACTACAGTATTACGTGAAATCCGTACCAGGAACGACGAGTCTGTTAGTCGGCTCTTACGACTTGCACGGGAATAAATGCAGTGGGTCTAATTGTACTCTTTTAACATGCTGGAAGCGACACAGCACAGTATTCGGGGAGTTTAGTAGTTTAATCGACTCGACCGACGCAACTGTTAATCAGAGCAGAATGCCCATTCTTGTGTGGGCGAAAAAAGCGGTGTCAACATGAATGTTCCTCTATCATCGTCCTCTATGAAACAAGCGTAGTTCGTTTGTATATATTAAATCAAATTATAATAATATTTCAGTTTTCCTGAAGACGAGAAACTATAAATATAATTTTTTGAAAGTGACATCTGGTCTAATGTACTTTGCCTGCTCCGTATGGGTGAAAAATTACAAAAGTTCTCTTTAATTTCTGAACTTCACCATGCTTTACTAAGGGTCGAGTGCACGACGCCTCGAAAATGTTATCCGTTACTGATTACATTTGACGATGATGTGACAGCCAATCGCCCATCATATGAATTTGAGTTGCACGTAACATATTTTCGTCAAAGTTAGCTTGCCAGCCGTCAGACCACAAATAGTCCCTCGAAACAATCGGCAAAAATGTTTGCTGTATGGCAACTCTCAGCACCGCCTGAGCTGACATAGTACTGTCCTTTTTCCACAGTATATTATCAGAAAGAGACAGACACAATTGTAGCACCATCTAGCGTCAATCATTCGTACTAACAAACAAAACAGTTGCTCTTGGAGCCGCGGGGTGGCGCTACTAGCGCCCAATATGTCGGCTTGCTATCAGCTGTTGGTAGCACCATAGATTACATAGATTTGGCGCCGATATTTTTAATCCGTGGAACCGAGTGCCAGGCTAAAAACAAAGCATTGTATTCCATTAATGGCGACGTTTGCCTATTATTTAAGGTCCAATAAAACTGCAAAAATGTAAAAATTAGGACTTTTGACACTTTGAATTATTATTTGATCGTGATTTTGACGGTGATCAATGGGTCCGGAGTGATTACGATTAGCGGTTAACATCAGCGATCAAAGTAATGTTTAAGTTTCGTGCAACGCAAATTTTGACTGATCAGTGTTTAATCTTACGTTGACGGTGATGTTGACGTGCAGGACGGTACGTGCAACCGGGGCTAAGAAACATGTGATAATTTAAATATTGATCAAGTATTGTTCAACCGCTTGATGCGAGCGTCATCTGTTGGAGAATTGCGTAATCGCGGTTCATGTGGCGCAATCGGAAGTCAAAACACAATTTATTTAGCAAATCTTTTTTTGTAATTTTCCTGCCATAAAACAATAACACCATAAATCTCAATATTCATTTGAAGTTCCAACAATTTAGGCATTTTTCGGGATCAACTTAATCTTCCGCTCCGCTTTTCAAATGGCCATTGTCTCTTATAGATTAGGAGGTCGCGACAAAAATGGTAACGATAACGTAAATGGCTGAAACTGGGTTCACGGGATAAAGACCAACTCAGTTTGCCTATTCCACGTGGTTGTTTTATGTAGATAAGGCGCTTAAAAAAGTATTTATGGTGACGAAAAATATATATGATAAGGGAAATGGATGCAAATGACGAAGCATGAAAGTATCAGTACATACTTGGTTAGCAATATAGAAACTGAAAAAATCTTTGGTTGCATTTCGTGGTTATAGGCGATTTTGTTTACAGATATAACTTAAGGAATATTTGAGTATTTAATCAAAAAACCGAACAAACATCTATTTTATATAGCCAATCTAGATAACGCAACCACTTCGCACAGGTAGACCGACATATTTATCATCAGAGGGTTGGTCTCTAACATGTGAACCCAAATTCAGCCATTTACCTTATCGTGACCAAAAATGTCGTGACCTCCCGGAATATTAGTAGGCTTCAATCCGTCGTTAAATTAATGTATTAAATTAATCTAAAAAACCGGCCAAGTGCGAGTCGGACTCGCACACGAAGGGTTCCGTACCATCGTACAAAATTTAACACAAAAAAATCACATTTGTTGTATGTTTTTTTTTGTGACAGAAGGACTTCCCTAAAGGGAAGGTCCTGGCATGGCACCTAATTCCTTGGGGAATGTGGTGTATTGGGCTAATATCATAACGGTAGTTGTGTGGTATTAGCCATCCATGTCAGGTCGCATAAAAAAAGGACGGACGGACGGACGGCCGGAGGGACGGAGGAACGGATGGACGGACGGACATCGGAGGCTAAGTAATAGGGTTCCGTTGGAACCCTTTGGGTACGGAACCCTAAAAATATATATAACGGACCCAGACATGCCTTACAAATGTCCAATGTAAAACTAGATTTGGCGAAACTTCTTGGAAACGTGTGATTTTCCAACGGTCTCCGATGCCCGCTCATAAGTTTATTTCCCAATTGAGTTTTCGAATTCGTTGGCCTGCGGGGAATATACTTTATGGGACCTAGAATAAATTGGCCATTTTGAATCGAGCAGGCCGCTAGAGAACATGCAACAATAAAAGTGATGCAAAGCTGCCTTTGTAACTGATATTCGTTAATGCTCATGGGAAGATTCTAGAATTGATACATAGTAAAAAATACAAATAAATAAAAACACGTCTACCGCAATATTAAATTAAGAACAAGTTTAATTTTTAAGCCCGGGAAACTAATTACAAGATACTATTTAGACTTTTACGAGGACTTTTATCACAGGCGGGTAAAGTTTTCTTTAGGGAACATGTTTAAACATTTGCTTAGACACTAGTGAAAACCACATTATGATTAACCAATTATTTATTAACTTTTTAATGTATAACGCGACGTATGTCGTACGTGAGGTCTTCATAGAGGTGCCCGACAACGCCCATGGGTTTTTGAACTTATACAGACGCTGCTAAAACTGTTCGATATTTTTATTTCATGGCATGGTCTGTTTCTACAGGAAAAATTTAAAGGATGTTCTAATGAAATTGGTCTATCTTGTACTTATTTTAATGTAAAATGCTACATCTGGCTTAGGCCAAACTCCTTTGCTTTTTAGGGGACTACGAATATAATGCATGACGGCCAGTTTCGTCTTCACATTAACTTTAAAAGACCCCAGGTAATTGTACTTTTAGCAAATCTCTAAAAGTTCCGCAGACCTAGCGTGAGCCCGGTGTGCCTACATAAGTCCGTTCACCGACCTAAGTGATGAAGGATCTACAGGATCGGTTTGTTCTCATAGGATATTCTTGCAAATGTAAGAATAGCCTTAAAGTGAATATGGCATTCAAAACCCTAACTAATAATTCTAACGATCCCACAAGCTCAAAAAATCATTTTACGCATGACCCCTTCATAATATAAAACTCCTTTGAGAATTCGGATAAGAATAAGCACTTTATTACATACACACTTGACAAAAGATATGAGATTTTTTTTATATCTCAAATATTTGTTATGTAGGTAGCTGCAGAAAACCACATTAGCTGTTTCTCTTATTTATTTACGATATTCATTCTGTAGGCAGAAATAATATTAATAACAACGATTGTTGTTTTGTTGTTGTTGTTGTGGACACAGCATCATAACCACTAAAATATTCACATAAACACAAAGTTGAATATTTTTTCCATTCGTATAATGCACTAAATTGTACAGGTAGGTGATCACGGATGCATGGTTCCGAACATATCTACCGTAGCATGCGCTGAAAAATCGATAGTATACAACTTCGCATTGCTATTACATAAAAACAACGAATACCTACGCCTGAATAGTATCTCAATGTTCGTTACTTTTTATGGGATGATTACAAGAAACTTTATCTGGGCCGGGGACTAGTTCGGAACCCCGTTAAGGCAGGCATAGATTAAGCAAAAAAGGTCTTAGCTGACAGAAATATCATCTAAGTACATTTTTTGCTCACAATATTAGTTAACGGGGTTGCAACAAAGTTGCAGTGTAACATTTTTTCATATAAAAAAATACACAAAACATGAAAATTTTCCAAGGAATTAATGGTTGGCATACCTACATTAGAACCCTGTATATTTTGTGGTATACATTATCACCGAACCGAAGATCAATTCTTGTGTTAATTCATTTACATATGGAATACTTACTCCTGAATCCTCATTTAATTATTTCAAACCTATTCTGGTACATTTACGGATCGCTTATGGAAATGGATACGTAATTTTTCGTTAGCGCGCAATTCAGAAACACTTGGAAATGTTAAATTTTTTGCCACCCATTCATTCCGTGTGACGCTGCGATCGATTACCAGAATACCAAAGTTATGTCAAGCAAATTCCTCTTCTGAGAACACTCCTGATTCATGAACTCGTACTTCCCGGAATTGGCCTCCTGCTGCTTCGCGAGCGAGTCTCGTGGATTATGGTATTTAGAATACTGTTATTATCCGAGTGGGTGCTAACAATATTTATAGCCAAATATTATTTGTGTTGTAATGTGTTGCGAGCATTATCGCTTCACTTCTGCTTCTTAAAGGATTAGACAGCCAACGAGGAAAATTGTTATGGTTTAGACCCCACAATATTTTGCGGGTAATATTTTTTCCCTAATCCGGTGTCTTTCTTCGATTTTTCGTTTGCCGCTCAAAAACAGCTTTTCAAACGAAAACGATTGTCATAACAGGATAAGGCAGAGCGCTTTTAATGATTTACCTAATCCTTCGGATTTTCCTCGTCTTTGCGTATAACTAATAAAATAATATTTATTGGTGAAGTATACTACCACGTTTTGACAAGTTCACTGCTATGCCCAGCTCAGCGTGCTATTCGAAAAAAACGTCTTCAACCAACCACTAACCTACCAACTCTCCTTTATGATGTATTCATCTGATTGATATGTTAAGTGTTAACACCAGTTAAAAATAATATGTATAGCTCGTGGCTCAGTGGCGGGTGGACTTGCCTTCCATATCAGAGGTCTAGGTTCAAATCCCCGCCTTTTTGCACCGTTTTATTTTCGTTACGAATGCGAGCTGTTCCATGGTTCCAACCATTAAAAACTGTAGTTCCCCTTTCCCTATTAGGTGGTAGGGTTAAGCCCGATCGGGTTGATACCATCGCATTTGATGAATACTGGAGGTGATCGAAGCGGCAGCAAAATTGTCCGTTTTTTCCATCCAGTGAATGTAGCCGTGCTAATAAAGGGAAACTCCTGGCATGACACCTAATTCCTTCGGGAGCGCGGCGTGTTGGGCTAATATCATGACGATGGTGATGGTGGACGAGTATCGTATTAATAATGAGGCTCTGTACACCCGAATTTTATTGAAGTATTATTTGTTTTCCGGTATTGGTCAGAAACTCATATCTTGGTCTTATTCTTACTTTATTGTTAAGGCTGCTCTCAATCCATTATTTCTGTAGGTGGTAGCATTTAAAGGGATATTAACTATGTGATCAGCTCACTATAGTAGTTTATGACAAAACTAATAGTATTCAAACCAAACGTGCAAATGTTTCACAATTTTTATTGTTTCTTTCTACTGGAGTAGTTGGTACGGGTACCCGACGTGATGCTCGTAAACGGGTGCTGTCTGTGGCAGTCGTGGGCGTTTCCACTGGTCTTCGAAAACGTTAGTAACTGTTATTGCTGATGCCGATAGCCGTTAGCGGAAACGGTTTCAAAAAGAAATGATAGAAAACTCCCTCTCCCTTCGCCCCCCCCCCCTTTTTTTTGCCTGGACATGAATGGGTATAATGACATCTAGCACGGTTCGATCATCTCACATTAATTCTGAATCTCGAGTGCAGTGACCTGTATTCTCAACAAAAATCTAAATCAAGAAAGAGGTTTTGTTACTATGTAGTTATCGCAAACAATTAAGAAGTCAGACAAAACTTTTTATCCTCGACAAAATAATCCCCAGAAATAATATAACACAAATGATAAATAAACATAATTATCATTTATCTGTAAGCAAAGACTTTTTCTGTAAGCAAATCACAACGGCGGTCGTTAACAATGTAGCCCCTCTTCGATTACAGTGCGCACTGCGCGCGCGCATTACAGTTTCGGCGGTAACCCCAGTTGCGAGAGTCGCCGGCGGCTACAAGCCGCAACGAATTAATTATTAATATTACTATTACTCGTAACCCCAGTTACGAGAGTCGCCGGCTTTAAGCCGGTTACAGCTACATTGCGCGAGCGAGACAGTCGCGGCTGGCGGGTCGTTGCGTCTAGACGTCTCGCAACCGGGGGAACGGCATAACGTATAATATGCAGATCGTATAATGTCATATTTTAACAAAATTTTAAAACCATGCACAACGTATAATCGGCAGATCGTATAATCTTATACGTAGTGCATGAAGAAGTCCAAAAAATTAAATTACTTATTTCTCCATGCATAACGTATAATAGTCACAACGTATAATGTTATGATCTTTATTTAACAAAAAAAGAAAACCATGCATATCATATAATCCTAAAATATTTCATACGATAAGCGCCCTTATCGATATAAGATTAAAGATTATACTCGCACGCGACTTTTCGACCGTCTCAATTAGCGTTGTAGCAAATTGTTACTCTTCAACAGATATCGATTCGTAGCAATTTCAGCCTTAAATGTATCGTTGTTAGGGCGCTTTATGCAGTGCTTCTTGGCATATTATACGTTCTGCATGGTTTTCTTTTTTTGTGAATTCATGTTAGGAATATTATACGTTGTGACTATTATACGTTCTGCATGATGCAAAGAGTTTATTTTATTTTTAAACTCATGCACAACGTATAACATTATACGTTGTGAATATTATACGATATGCATGGTTTTAATTTTTTGGACAAAAATACTATTATACGTTGTGAATATTATACGTAGTGAATACGACTCTCGCAACCTACGTGCTTTCGTTTTGGCGCGCCGCGTGCGCGATCCAGTGCGCTACAAGAAATTTGTAGCGGCAATACTGCTCGGCGTAAAATGAATACTTCGTTTTTACACTAGTAACAGTTCTACGAACCCATTTCTCATTTCTCGTCCCACGACTAGTCTGTGGGGACTGGCCTGCTCCAATTGGCAACATGTTAGTTGACGGGGATAGTTTTTGCAAATAAACTGATATTTGTCATGAACTGTTGCATATGGCACTTTTCGTGAATTATTTATTACCTATGTTTTTGTTAAAACATTTGGCAATGCCTTTGTAAATTTAGACTAAGTGAACGTTGAAAAATAAAAACATCGGAGTCTCTTGCCATTTCTTCTTCGCTGTGTTTTGTTTGCTGAACTGGCTAATCTAAAAAACTACGAATCCGAGTGCAGTGTACTGTCTATGGATGATGAATTAACAATACAAAAATACAATAATATGAGCCATCAAAATCGAATCACATACAAAAAGTATTCATCCTTTTGAAATCAGCTTGAATCAGGTGAAAAAACGGCTCAGAGGAAGATATTTTCTCCGTAAACGAAGAGAAATGGAGATTTCGAGGCGGTTCGCATTCCTAACTCGGATTTATGTCGGAAGTTTATCTCAACCTGTAATACCCTTCACACCTTCACGCCGCGGTGACGGATGGGCGGCCATCCACTCTCGAGCTGCGAAACGATTCCCGAAATATAATCCGGCGAGGGATGTATATTTAATTAGGACGTTTCTCGTCAGACGCCACAGCTGCCCACAAAATTGGTTTCGATAACGAGTTGATCTCAAAAATACGCAAATTTGCACCGAATGTGTTAATTTGGTGAATAGCTCTGGTCATAGACGATATATTAGGGATAGACTGGGTCATACAACGTGCAAAACTGGCTAAATACTTCTTATTTTCTGTAGTACTATGACATTTCTAACCAGCGCCATCTCCCGCTTGATTCCAAATGTTGCCTAGGAAGACGTGATGAAAACGTTACATTTTAACTTTACGTTGTGTAATGTCATTGTAAATAAAAAATATATATGAAATACATTGGTTTCTATTAAATGTATTCTAAAATGTTAATTGCAACGCCACTTGTGGACTTGATTTATTAAGGTGCATCAACAGCTTTAAAACTAAACAATTGATCGTTAAATAATAAATACATAAATTCAAGCCAATTACAGGGTACCACTACTTATAAAAAGATAAAGATGTGTGCCATGTTGACGTGTACTGTGTATTGTTTCGTTTTCAGTATAATTATATTGTGATGTTGTGTGTTAGTTGTGTAATTTAAGTGTATGAGGGTGTGCGTGTGAGGGTGTATGTGCGAGGGTGTGTATGTGTAAAAGGTTACAAGCTTAAAGAAACAGAGTGGAGGCTGAGATAAATAGTCGTAACAGAAACTAAGACAAACGAAAAGTAGTACTTTGTGACGTCACTTTGCATTAATTTGAGATTTCGTCCATACAAAATGTGTCAAGGTGACGTCACAAAGTACTACCTTTCGTTAGTAGTAGTAGTAGGGGCACCAAAATGCTAGTTCGTTGCATTGTGACCCAAAAAGGCTAATTACGCCATTCCTAGTTCGCTTACGAATTCGGGACGCACAAAATAGAGTGTTCGGTGCACACTTATGTATGTTGCGCGCGCAAAAGAGAAATCTCGAAACTCGAGAAATGTTTTTATGTCGGTTTCAATTTAAATATTATAGTTAATAGATTTTTTCAATTTGACATTTTTTGATTCAATTATAATGGTCAACCACTATCCGTTCTGTCTACAGCCGTTAACCCATCTTTACGTAATAAAGGTTGTTAAGGCGGCCCAACCCGGCGGGCCTAACTCATTCGCGGGCACGGTACAAAACCGTGCTGTTACGCTCTGGGACCTTCTCTGTTTCAAAGAATAAGACAGGCTCCGTGATGAGGAAGATGCAACATGCCCACAAAAAAGACAATGTGCATAGTGTATGATTTGGTAAGATTTACGAAAATTTTAATTTCAAAACGACTTATAGCTAAAAGTAAACCACGACCGCTGTAGTGAAAAAAGGAACAAAAACCAAATAGATTATAAATCTTGATTAAATTTGCTATGTCTGATGACTAATCTTTTTAAGATGTTCTTACTTTATCAATGCGTAATCCACCTCAAAAGTTATTGTATAAAACGCGCGAAAAATGCGAACTTTCGGACCTTATAACTTAGAAACCAAACACAATTTTACAATGCCAATGGTCATCAGACATCTAGTTCGATCAAATAAAGCTATTTTTAGCGAAATTTTGGATCTCTGACAAGAAATATGGGCGTGATCTTCTTTCCCCTTTTGTATGGGGAGATGAGCGGGATGGGCCACCTTAAGTAGTAGAAGTTGCCACTGGGCACCGTCACTTAAAATAATACTAGTGGTCCATACAAGGGGTTCCCGTAAGTGTCGTTGTTTCTTAGGGATTTGTCAGCCTCAATAGCCCAGTGGCGCGTCACTTCGGCGATCGCTCTCCGAAGTTAAGCAACGCTGGGTCCGGTCTGGTCTTGGATGGGTGACCATTCGACCGTTGAGAGAGGCTGGCCGTGGTTCGGATTCCACGTTAAACTGTAGTTCCCCTTCCTTACTTACTAGGTGGTAGGGTTTATCCCGCCCGGGTTGGTACCATCGCATTGGATGAACGATGGTCGAAGCGGCAATGAAAATTGTCCGTGTTTTCCATCCAGTTCAATGTAGCCGTGCAATATAAGGAAGGTCCTGGCATGGCACCTAGTTCCCATGTGGTGTGTTGGGCTAATACCATGACAGAAGGTGTGGTATTAGCCATCCATGTCCAGTCACATAAAAAAAAAGGGATCCGTCCATTCAAGGTAAGCAAAACACCATTTAAGGTACGCAGATAGTCCAGAGACAGTCTTAAAAAATACTTAGGCTTCGTCGGGGAAATCATCGGTACAGGAAAGGAAGAAGAAGTGCCATGCGGTCGATATCGCGTCTCCGCCGTATGGCCATAGTGGCCATATAAATGTATGAGAATCCGACGGCCCGGTACAAAATTTACGAAAAATTATGAAAATTTGCGAAAAATTGGTTAGTTCGAACTTATGTAGTTTCTTTACAGGGGTGCATATGATTATACATTTTATTTTGTAGAGTTCTGTTAAAGTTCTACTTCATTGCTACGTTGCCGTTTACGCCAACTCCGCGTTTTCATACAAATCGGAAGTCCGAGTTTGACTTTGAGAGTTTGAAGAAGTAAAACCACTGAATATCTAGTAGAACTTGTATGTAGTTTCACTTTTTTACGTAACTTCGAAGTTCCGTAAACGACAATTTAGGTGACAACTGGGACAAAGAGCTCAGTGGGCCTATTCTTGGAATTCCGTGCACAGGAATCAGAATTTTCCAGTCGACAAATACGCTTATACAGCGGTTGTCAAAGCGATTTTCGCAACGGAAAATGTTAATTCAAATTTAAAAACGTACTCCGGAATATTTTCGTCCAGAAAATCGATTGACAACTGTCTTATAAGAGGTTTATCGACTGAGAGATTGCTGATTCCTGAGCACGGAATACCTAGAATAGGCCTGTAGTTGTGCCTTTTCCGATAATAGCGCTCCGGACGAATGAATCTCGGCACCCCATACACACTAGTTGTCAATTTTTTATCGCACCATTTCAACATCACTGACTACACGAGCTGAATACGGCGCAGAGGCGACTTCATACGTGACAATAAAATGCGCTATCCATTACGGCCCCACCGAAATGGATTTTTTTTTGTCACGTTATTGCCAGTTTGAGATGCTATCTCGGAAGCTTGGGAAATGGAAAGTCGGACGCACAATGATGACGAGGAGCCGATACGCGGTTTTCGATTTTGCGGAGATTGGGGGACACGTTTTATTCATTACTACTTTACTTTATACAAATGTGAAATGAGAAAAGACCGGCCAAGTGCGAGTCGGACTCGCAGACGAAGGGTTCCGTACCATCGTACAATATTTAAGGTACAAAAAAGTACGTTTTTTGTATGAGGAAATATGCATTTTATTTACTTTTAAATTTTACCTATTTGTTGTTATAGCGGCAAAATAAATACACACTCTGTGATTATTTCAGCTGCCTACCTATTACGGTTCATGAGATACAGCCCTGTGACAGACAGACGGACGGATGGGCAGCAGAGGCTTAGTTATAGGGTTCCGCTACGTTCCGAAGCCTAAAAATAACAAAATAAAGGACAACGTTGTACACAGCAGGAGATGCAACAGCATCGGAGTACTTATAGTTCATAAAAATGGTTCATAGTTTTAGTTATTACTTACATATGTATTACATCATAAGGGAGTTATTCCTGGTTATCGAGAACCGAATATTCGAGGTTATCGAGCGGTCATGTCGACCTGATTTCGATAATGATGTCTAAGGCAGACACACGAATCATTCTGTGGTCATCAAGGTGGTGTCATGATGTTTTTCTTTCCCGCGTGTATTCGTGTTATAAATGCACTTTTCAAATTCGAAACAGGTAACACCGTACAATATCCTTTATCCTACTAAGCAAGCACGTGGTTTTTTCAACGAATACGTGTGAAATCAACGAATCTGATATATATGTAGAATCAACGAATTGACAGTAATTCGAGGACACATGAATTAAGGAAATAAAGCTGTAAAAAGAAATACTTTATAGATATACTGCAAGGCTGGGCTTGAACCAGCAAGCAAACCTTTAGCGGGCATTGAATCTACCAATTTCGCCCCCCGCTCTTTACCCATAATTTGGAAATCTCCCACAGTTTTGAGAGACGTGTCCCTGAATCGGCGTTGTGACTAAGGAGACTCAACCCCGGTTTCAGTGAGGTGTTGGCAGGGATGTCATAATACCCGTGAGAACTGCGCCGACACGCCCGCTAGAGGCTTATTTTAGAATCTTCTTAAATTGTGTTCTAATAGTTTGTTTTTGGGCCATGAATAATCATACTGTCATAGCATTTGTTAGACCAAATGCGATTACTTCATTTTCCCTTGAGCGTTCTTTCATTATCTTCGGCTCCTAAGAGCGTGATGTTAAATGCAAAAAATCAGTAATGATATATAGTAATTATCGAAACTGACCTCAAAATCCTCACACTAATTAAAACGCACCAACAAAATTACTTAACTAAGCATAAAAAGTTCTCTTTTCAATGTATATCAATACATTTTCATTCATTAATTTACATCTCTCACATTATAACGGCCAATGGTCTCAATTGCTCACGATATTCATGATTTTGTGATTTCACTTTACGGATTATTTTTAAATCCTGGAAATTCTATACCACCAGGGAAATTCTAAGATTACCTACTTTTAACCTGCTGCATCGATGATCTTAGCGATTTTTCGATAAGCGATTTATAACTCGTTATAGAGGCTCTTCATATTGACAGAGAAAACCACCATCATCAGTTATTATATTACTTATTCGCTCTTATTCAGTGTCTGGCGTCTGTCTATCTTGCTGGTTGCCTTTCGGTCCACGTTAATCTTGAGAAACACTAATCCGATTTGGATGCGCGTTATAGAGGCTCTGTATATTGACAGAGAAAACCACCATCATCAGTAACTATATTAACTAATTATTCGCTCTTATTCAGTGTCTGGCATCTGTATGTCTTGCTGGTTGCCTTTATGTCCATATGTTGCTTGAGAAACACTAATCCAATTTGTATGCGGTTCCTGTACATCTTGGATCTTCCAATACATTCATAGGCTATTTGCAACGACAAAAAACCTTTATTTTTAAAAACGTTATTTTCTCGTTGACTATTTATATGTCGGAACGAAGTTGCAGTTACGCCACCTTTTAGTTCCATAAAGTAGTGTTTGATAGTTTATCGTTGATCCTACGGAATATCGCCATCTATCGGCAGAGTTGGAAACGTCAAGTAGTTCTACTTGGGTGAGATCGTTACAGGGGTTGGCGAAACAGCCACTAGGGGCGCTGTTAGTACCTACATGCCTCGTGAGCGAACGAGTGAGCGAGAGATAGGACACTTTGGGTTGAGTGGTCGGTCGGGTCGCCACGCTGTAACGAACTCGCCGCGTTTACCAATTGAATCCGGTTAAATCACCGTAATCCTGTGTTAACCTTGACTATTATCGATTGTTAGTGAATAATAAACCAACAGAGATCACATCCTGACTATTAATTCGGGTTTCACATCATGTCGGACCACTCTAATAGCGAACCCCCCTCATCAGGCGTCGTTATATATATATTATATATTATTACTTAAATATCAAAAAAAAATATTAAATATTTCTTTCTGCTTCAACGCAGGTGGACTCGCTTACATAAATACATCGTGGTATTGCTCTATTGAATAGAATTTATTAAATAGAAAAACACGAAAATAGAAAAGCAACTTTATTTTTGTAATACAACCACTGCAGCTAGTGGCAAAACTCTCTCCCTCTGATGTTCTGGGAATGTTTATGGCCTCTTATCAGGATAGGTTCATATTGTAGAATAATAGAGAAGATTTATTATGTGCAGTGACGTATGTATCGCTTCATTCTTGCAGGCTTCAGGACACGAATATCGATGTGGTATTATCCATGCCACGGACATGTCAACTGAGATAACTAGTTGTGAAAAACGTTGGTTCAAGCATAGGCGATTTTTCTGCTCCGCAGCTCGCATCGCAATGAGACCATACGAGATTGTGGTTTTGGGTATCTAGCATTCTCTTTTTTCGCCCGAGAAAACCCTTTGAAGCGGACACAAAAACCGATATCGTTCGGGGAACAGGCGAGCGCGAGAACGAGACGTCGCGTAGATATCCACATTCACGCTTCTCGGTTATTCTCGTGCATTCTCGCCGTGAGTCTGGAGGCGCTAGTGTCGTTGTAACTCGAGAACGTCAGTAGTGAACAAATTCATAAGCAAACTGACTCGCCGGCACTGCCGTCGTTGTATGCCTATGTCTATGTCTGTCCCATTCATGCTCCAACAAGCCTTTTAAAAAGTCGACCACTGACGGTTGGCTATACAAGAATTGCAGGTTTAATATTTAGTGCAAACAATATAAAGCATTTTATATGACTATTGTTTTATATATATATTTTTAATTATTATACTACAAGATAAAATAATAGTCGTCGAAATCAGAGCATTGTTTACTTAATTAGAGCGTCGTCGTAACTAGCAGGATCTCAGACACGTCGAGCTATATTATTATGCTGAACACTGCTTATCCGTAATACAAATAATTTGCCGAAAAACAATGAACATCTTCACAAAATGTAATCAAGGGATAAATCTAGTAGGGCTTCTAGTTTGGCGTAGGCGCGGAGCCAACATTATTTGCAATAACTCAGCGGGGCCCGTCTCTGTTTCTCTATAAAGATCTCCCATCAATTGTAAGAACACCTATTGTTGCCTGACGTCTAACGGAATAAAAACGATATTTATCAAATCTCCCATGGATTTTTTTTTTCTAATAAAATTTATATTCTTTATCTTCCATTACTCACATCATAGTTGAATTATGTTTCACGAGTAGTGTAAGTGAAACCAGAGCTGCTGGTCCCAGTTGTCACCCAAACTGGCGTTTACGGAACTTCGAAGTTCCGTAAAAACGTCAAACTCCATATAAGATTTAACTAGATATTCTGTGGTTTTACTTCTTCAAGATGTCAAAGTCAAAGTCGGACTTCAGATCTGTATGAAAACGCGGAGTCGGCGTAAACGGCTACAATATTTATGACAACGTTGAGTAAGCTGTCAAATCAAACTTGGACTCGAAAATTTTGGTTCGCTTGGCGCCCACTGCGCCCGCTCTTCAATTTCTCCATATATTTGAAAGCACCAATCGATCGGTTTGGCGTGAACGCCACGGCTCAGAATTTATTATCTAAAAAAATGTTGCAACTCCTTTTAAAATTACAAAAAGATGAAAGATAAATTGATGGTCTAGCAAGATTTGAAATATTTAGACGTAAATATCTATCACTATCATTATATGTTCAAACTTTTAATGTGATCTTTTATGCATATGTTTTTGTCATGTTTGTAAAATTAATCCTGAGCAGAGACTGAGGCTGGAGTGCACAAAATATATGGTTAATAACAAAATTGAAATCATATTTAACCACGGTAGCATTCGAAAGGAAAGGCGGGCCCAATCTCCGACAAAACCGATTTTAATTACAATGCTAACCACTTACTTAATCTGTGATGTTAACAACTATATGTTCACGGTCCTCGAAAGTCGCTGAATTTATTTTTAAATACATTTAAGGTCTTATTCAGAAATCACATGTCAAAACTTAGTACGAGATTACCACCACATACAATAACCGGTTTAGTCCGGCTGATTAAAGTTAGTCCACCCACTCTAAATACAGCTGATAAATATTATTTTTCTTATGCCCTTATTGAACTGAAGGCAAGCAGCCAATAATCTTTAGCTTTTCCACACAAAATTCACCATTCAAGAAAATACTTTAAATAAATAAATATTTTTAAAGTAACCACCACACCACAAAAAACTAGGTGCCATGCCCAAGGAAAGCCCAGGTAATTTGAATTACGATTTATATAATTAAATGCAAAGTGCGAACTATCGAGCCAAGAGTGATTAACCCTACCCACTTGTGAGTAAAGAAGGAGACCTACACGTGAAATCCAAATCACGAACTAAGCAGTCGCCTCCCCGTAAGCACCTGAAAATTTCGCCTCCCATACAAACGTAGTTTACTAATGATTTGAAAACCACTGTTCCAACTTACTTGATATTTGGTATCTAATATTAGGCTACAAATATCTGTGTCTGCATGCCTTTGTTTTTTCGGTAAATGTATTCTGGGTCAAACCAAAGAGAAAACAAAATTTGTATGAAGATTTTTTTTTCCCTTTCATTTCATTCGGTTTGGATTTTTAAAAAAAACAATAGCGTGCAGACACAGATATTTGTTACCTGATATTAGATATTAAATATCAATTCAATTGGAATAGCGGTTTCCAAATGATTAGTAAACTATGTTTGTATGGGGAGCATAGCTTACGGGCCGTTCTTAAGCCATGCACAGGAAGGAATGCAGTAGGCCACATGTATTTTTTTTACGTGCCGGAAACATTACAAGACAATGAAACAAAGCTTGATTTCAGTTGCATTCAATCGGGGTTTAAGAACTGTACTTTTCTGTATAATAGGTATATATGTCATGAAAAAAATGAAAAAGTAATGTTTTTTTAATAATGATCTATGTAATCAAGCAACAGCCTAATGTTTAAATGTAAGATGGTAATTATTTATTAAAAATGCACCGGATTACTATCGATGTTATTTTTTAGACGTTCAGTGGCTTAGAACATGAAACTCTTTGAGTGCCTAATCTACAAAAAAAACCGCCATTTTTTTATACACCTTCGAATTTACGCCCCGAACATCACTATTTTGAAGAAAAGGAAGACATATGGCATGCAAAGGCCCTCACGACAGAAGTGTCCGATGACGCCCATGGTCTTTTAAACTTTCACAGGGGCTGCAAAAATCCATGCCAGCAGGCCAGGTGTTTCTTTGCACCATGTTTGAAGGACCCCAATTAGTACTTTTTGGAAAATACATCGGCAGAGTGCATTCCACAGTTTACCTACACTGATCATACTACACTACACTGACATAAAGGATCTAGAGGACCGGTTCTTATTTTGGGAATGTCGATAGTGAATGGGTGCATGGATCCATTCAATGACTGATGCGCGTTGAGCGATGATAGAAAGAGGACCGATGGATTGCCTTTTGCAGCTTCTAAGAACATTCTCCGTGGTAAAGACGGTAAACGCAGAGACAGAACTACTCGCAACTGGAACTAACACTTAAGCCGGACGTCGATTAGGCAGGTCGGGTCGAGTCGAAATAATCCGCCTGTCTATGTTTATATGGAAGTGCGTGCACTAGCGGCTGCGGCGGGGGTGCGAGCGAGCCGGCACGACGGCGCGGCCTGCTGCCTGTTGACGCACTTCCATACAAACATAGGCAGGCGAATTACTGCCTCCTGCCTCGACTCGCCTAATCGACGCCCGGCCTAACTGAAAATAGTAGTAACTAGTGTCAAAAGTGACATTTCGTTTATACAAAATGAGTTAAAGGGACGTAAGAAATTAGTACTTTTCGTTAGTTTTCACTTCAGTAAAGACAGCTTATCACAGCTTTAATCTCTACGAGAGGCTTGTTGAAAAAAGGCTTAGTTATCATAGAAGATAAGCCAGCTAATTGAGCTTTCCGGTGCAGCTTTAGTTCAACTCCGGCGTTCATTAGGAACATTGCAGCAGACAAGACGGTTCATTAATAAATGCTTTCCGGCTTCTAGTTTAGTTTCGCTGCCCGATTCACTAGAGAGGCATTCAGTAAATAACGTTTCACGTCGCCAACGTTGCTTTCATGCCAGCGCTTTCTCTGCTTATCATAGGCAAGAAAGAAATAGTGCTAATATAAATCTTGCCATCGTAAATTATGTACACATGTACACGTGAAGGTTTGGTGTGCGTTATGTACAATTGTACATAATTTGAAAACTGAATATTGTGCAACATAATATATTCCAGTTTTGACATATTATTTGAAAATAAAATATACGCACTTGCAAATTAATATAAAATATTTGTGGCTAAGCGAGATAGAATTGAAACTTCTTGCTCATCGTGTAGAGTGAAATTAAAATATTTTTTTAAACAAGGGATATTTATTTATTTTATATTTATTTTTTTATTTTATTTATGTTAGATGATCTGAAATAAAAAAAAACCACAAACACAAGTACCTTTTTACAACACAGCTTCAGGTGAAAATAGTAGCATCACTGTTTCTACCTCTTCTCTGCCGTCACCCCTTCCTACTCTGCATTTCTTTAGGGGAAATACACTAACATTTTAGACCAGCCAGCAAAGAAATTTCCTTTCAGAAATTTAAAGTACATTTAAAATTGTTTAAGATAGGCTTAAGTGAATACCTAAGTCAAAAATACCTTAGGCTTGTTTCTTATTCGAGGTTTACTATGTGTCTGTTATATGGACCAATAAGCTAAGTATGTCGGACATTTTTTTACGATGAAATCACGTAACAACACACCCATAAAAGTCCAGTTTACTATAATATTAAGATCGTATTCACCAGGATTTGCATAGCGCTGTGAAACCGACGTGCTGGATATGATTGTATCGACAGAATCAGCATATTCACCCAACCTATCGATACTAAGCTAGTGGTAGACACAGGGGTTTTTCTATACTCACCTTATTGCGATTTTCAAAGAGAATATTAAACGAACTCGTAGAAAGTCAAGGCTTTGATCAAGCATGTGTGTGCCGCAAATGTATGCAAAAGTTCAGTTAAGTAAATCAATACTGTTGTATTCAGTGTGGGCGGAATAAATGTAATCTTCCGGACTAAACCGGTTTTTGTATGGTTAGTCCGGTGCTAATCTCGTGCTCAGTTTTGACAGGTGCTCTCTGAAAAAGAAAGTTTGATATCATCTTATTACGCAGTTTTTTCCAAACAACCGACCACCTACATATAATTCAACTATGCAACAACATCTTAAGGTGGCCCATCCCGCTCATCTCCCCATACAAAAGGGGAAAGAAGATCACGCCCATATCTCATGTCAGAGATCCAAAATTTTGCTCAAAATAGCTGTATTTGATCGAACTAGATGTCTGATGAACATTGGCATTGTAAAATTGTGTTTGGTTTCCAAGTTATAACGTCCGAAAGTTCGAATTTTCGCGCGTTTTATACAATAACTTTGGAGGTGGATTACGCAATGATAAAATAAAAATATCTTAAAAAGATTAGTCATCAGACATAGCTTATTTAATCAAGATTTATAATCTATTTGATGTTTGTTAGATTTTTGACTACAGCGGTCGTGGTTTATTTTCAGCTATAAGTCGTTTTGAAATTAAAATTTTCGTAAATCTTACCAAATCATACACTATGCACATTGTCTTTTTTGTGGACAGGTTGCATCTTCCTCATCACGGAGCCTGTCTTATTCTTTGAAACAGAGAAGGTCCCAGAGCGCAACAGCACGGTTTTGTACCGTGCCCGCCAATAAGCTAGGCCCGCCGGGTTGGGCCACCTTAACAGCCGTATTCGAAGTGAACCTGTCACAACTTAGTTCCGGCTTAGTTCGACCGTAATACGCGTACTAAAGTTAGTCCGCTCACTCTGAATACGACATTAACGAACTAGAGTTAACTTATTAGCTAGTAGGGACAGGGACCTACAGTTTTAGATGGATTCCGAACCATGCAGCATGGTTAGGTGGAAACCTGGTAGAGTAGTTACATATTTCACTCTAAGCATACCTTGATATTTTATCCCAGCTTCAAGGTATTTAATTTACATTGAATTCATGAGTTCTCATTATATTTTTTTTATTTATCGGCTACGAAATTGCAAATATCTCACTAATTTGAGGTTATCCAACCACATGTACATTGAATAATCAGAAATCGTTTTTGGTCGTTATATTCGTCGAAAGCAGGATTCGAACCTGCCACCTTTGGATTATATGTCCACTGCTCTACCGCTTAGCGATCCCGACAATTACGTAATCGAATTCTTCTCCTATCTTCTGCTAGATGGCGCCAATTTCGCGTATTGATCCTACGCTAAGGCATTTTGACTGCAATGATTGAGTTCTGTACCTAATTGGTTTAATAATTGGGTTTATTTATATCTCAATCATAGTAGGTTCGAATCCTGCTTCCGAAGAACGTCCAGCAGGCCTATTCCTGGAATTCCGTAGTCAGGAATCAGGAATTCTGAATCTAGAAAACCGCTTTTATAACATATGTTCTTAGATTTACACCGTCGCTGTACATAATGTTTTGAAAACTTACGGTTTTCCGGTGTGCAATGCCGTGCTTGGCCGACATGTTTCGCCGGGGCAACGAAGTGGCCCTGACGATGCTTCCGTCGTGGGAGGCGAAACATGTCGGCCAAGCACGGCATTGCACACCGGAAAACCGTAAGTTTTCAAAACATTACGCTTTTATAACGTTTTCAAAGCGATTTTCTTAACGAAAAGATTCCGGAGCATGGTATTTCAATTAACCAAGGTTTTCCGTCGAAAATATCGCTATAATAGCTGTTTCCTAGCCTCAGTATTACTGATTCCTGATAAGAAATTCGAGGAATAGGTCTGCTGACCAAAAACGTTTTCTGATTATTTTCAAAATCTGATTACAATTCTTCAACGTAGATGTCGTTGTATAACCTAAAATTAATCGAAATATAAATGATATAATTTAACCTATTTTAATTACGATAACATATACATACTTCGATTTCGGAATGCCTCTTTTTTATGTGGCTGGACATGGATGGGTTAATCACACACCTACCGACATAATATTAGCCTAACGCACCGCATTCCCGAAGGAATTAGGTGTCATGCCAGAAATTTCTCTTTATGAGCACGGCTACATTGAACTGGATGGAAAGCCCCCCCTAGGGGAAGGCAACATACAGTTTTACATGTATTCAGAACCATGGAACAGCTCGCAAGTTGGAATGCACTCATCCAACTCAGAAAGAGTAATAAAGTGGTGCATGAGGGGGAACGGCAGGACGTCGAAAATGCAGATCGTATGATATCAAATTTTAATAAAATTTCAAAACCATGCACAACGTATAATCGGCAGATCGTATAATTTTATACGTAGTGCATGAAGAAGTTTAAAAAATAAAATTACTAATTTCTCCATGCATAACGTATAATAGTCACAACGTATAAAATTATGATCTTTATTTACCAAAAAAGAAAACCATGCATATGATATAATCCAGAAATGTTTCATACGATAAGCGCCCTTATGCTTTTACTTTTAACGCGTATACTCGTACGCGACTTTATAACCGTCTCAATTTTGTGAGCGCGAGATTATTCTGTCAGAGTGTTGTGCGAATAGCCCATAGTGGTGTGAATATAACCATAAAAGAATTTGTTGCTAGCAACAAGCAACAAGACCGAAATTGCTGCGACGATTATATTCAATGTTGCATAAATATTGACACGTTTTGAATGCCGTTCATTTGACAAACATTTGATAAAATAAATTTATTTTAGGCAATTGCAGACTTAAAATCAATAGCGTAAGGAGTCCCTTTCGAAATTGTAGCAAATTGTAACTATTTGACTCTAGGATCAGGAGTATACGGAGATAAGCCCAGGGTGCGGAAATCCAAAAACCTAGAGAAACACACGTCCTGCCTGAAGTATTTGCAATCATAGATTGCGTACACGAAAACCTACTACGATCCTATAAAAACCAACACATCTTCATCCTCTCAGATAGTCAGGCAGCCTTGAAGTCACTACTATCTGCAGAGATTAAATCTAAGCTCAACCCTTAACTGCATCCAAACGCTGAATGTGCTAGGGGAAATGAATGACGTAACCCTAAGATGGGTACCAGGTCACTCAGGAATCGACGGCAACGAAAATGCCGATGAACTGGCGAAAGAAGGAGCAAATAAACCCCAGATGGGACCTGAACCATCCTGTGGGATTTCCAAAAGCACTGCACTCGGAACATTACATTACTGGGCTCAAAAGCAAAGCCTGTGCCAGTGGAAAAGCAAGCCAGGACTAAAGCACGCCAAGGCCCTTATAATGGAATTTTCCCAGAAAAGAGCATTCGAGCTAATCAACCTAAGCCGAAATCAACTCAGAGTAATTACCAGAGCTCTAACAGGTCACTGTAACCTTAACAAACACCTGCACAGGATGAGGTTGACAGATTCAGATTTATGCAGGTTCTGTCTTGAACAAGAGGAGACACCGATCCACCTTCTGTGCGACTGTGGACCACTAATTCATAAAAGAAATGCCATCCTTGGGGGATGCTTACTAGACCCAGATGATATCAAAGTCATCACACCTCAAAAAATCCTGCACTTCCTGAAGGAGGCAGGAATTGAGGGTGAACTGTAAGAAGGGAAAAGTCACAATAGATCTGTAAAGGTCGCAGTGACAGCGGGCAAAAAAGCCCGCAGCCCAACTTCAAATAATAATAATAATAAACTATTTGACAAATATCGATTCGTAGTAATTTCAGCCTTAAATTTATCGTTTTTAGGGCGCTTTATGCAGTGCTTCTTGGCATATTATACGTTCTGTATGGTTTTCTTTTTTTGTGAATTCACGTTAGGAATATTATACGTTGTGACTATTATACGTTCTGAATGATGCAAAGAGTTGATTCTATTTTTAAACTTTCTTCATTCACAAGGTATAAAATTATACGTTGTGAATATTATACGATATGCATGGTTTTGATTTTTTGGAAAAAAAAACTTTTATACGTTGTGAATTTTATACGTAGTGAATACGACTCGTGCATGAACGGGGCGGGAATTTGAACGAAGATCTCTGAGATGGAAAGCAATCCAATGCCCCTCAGCCACGATCCCGCCAACGACCAACCTAAGAACGCAATTGTATACACACAAACAAACAAAAAACGATTCACACATTGTTTATGTTTAAACACGTTTATGAACCGTAATTATTCGTACGTCGCCGTCCAAACCATATTCCGTGTACCGAATACTCGTGTATAGTAAGTTTTTCGCTGTGTCTATTCGGATGCCGCGGAAATGTCTTCTTTGTGATGAATTCACGAGCAATAATTTAAATGTAAACATTTGCATTATTAATCACTAAACAAAATCACTACATAATGCACACCAGGGTTTTCGTCAAATACAGCGCGCCGCAAAATTCAATTAATTTCGGACAAGCACAGTTTGTATTTTCAATGTTCTAGCTTTTGCGAACGTCGCCAATGTATTCCTTGAACTATTAATTTACCTGTAGAACGAAATTTGGCTGTTTAATCAATCTACCTGGATATTTATTTGGTACTCGCAAATACCATTCTTAAAAGCGTGGGTTAGAAAAGCGGTTCTGACTTGGCTTGACCGGTCTAACCACAACTGAATTTTTTTTTTTAAGGATAAAGCTTCTATGGTCTCGTTACGGGCTCGGCCGTTTCGTTTCGTCACCGTCATCGTCGGTGAACGAGTCCATTTTAAAATCGGCCCGTTTATGTAGAAGTTCCGCTTCCCTCTTCCACCCTTATTTCATTCATTTATTTGAACTTACCATTTAAAGTTACAACTTTTTTCGGCCCCTTGTCTAAAATTGTTTCACTATTTTGGTTATCTTTTGTAACTTGCTACAAGTAGTTCAAAAGTTAGAATATTTCCATCAAGTGCTCATATTCTTTTGGTAAATCGCAATTTAAATCACACATAATAAAATAAACGCATCTACAAACCGCTGGCCTTTGACATTGTCTCTTGAATAGGCCAAAAGTTGGATGAATGAAAAAAATACGTTCATGCTTAGTTTAAAAGTTTAATACGGAGCGTAGCACTCTCTACAGGTCTAAGTGCAAGCTTTTAGTGCTATTTTCTTTTGAGCTTTCGAGAAAAAGCTAATAATTTACGATCCTTTTTCTTCAAACATCTGATTGTTGTCAGAAACTTTGTTTTCCATCTCTTAATGTTACTCTCCTTTACTCCGGGGCGGTCACTTTACATACATAATTTGTGTGTCTCCTCGCAAAGCACAATATTTTGTTTCGCTCCAAACAAATGACCAAAACTCTTTTTCCGCTCTGGACCTTAATTGTTGTATCGAAAAGAGATCTGCCATGTTCAACTGCAGATACATTGCTTAAATGTACTTTTAGTGAGTTGCATTATTTTGTCATTTGTCATTAGTTCAGCTTATAGCTCGAAAATGGCCAACTATTACAGCTTGTAACTTTTAAAATATTGTAATTAATAAAATCAATAATAGAATTTGTTATTCATAAATAAGTTGAATTTGTATAACATTAAGATTTTTTTAAATATATCATATTTGAAGACTGGTCTTTTTTAAAACAAATACAAAAACTCACAAAAAAATCGAATGCTTCATAACAGAGAGGGCATTCTGAGTCATGGGATGTTGACGTAATATGTATTTTTTGCTTAAAATAGCGTATCATATGGCGTACGCCAGGCTCTCGTAGTGGTGCTCGACGACCACCACGGGCTTTCGAACTTTCACAAAGGCTGCCAAAACCATAGATAAGCAGATCGCGCTATGCTAGGGCGATGTCAAAAACAATGTCGGTCGGCCAGGTGCTTCTTCACACCATGTTTGAAGGACGCCACGTAGTACCTGGAGGAAATGCCTCGGTGCAATTTACTGACCATGTAAATAAAGTCAAATTTAATACCCAACTGGTGACAGTATTGCTTAACGCGACCCATGTAAGGTCCTCGACCCTCGCTCGAGCGAGTAAAGTTGTTTTTCATTTTAATTAAATTGGTAAAATTAATTAATAGCACGATTGTGACAGTCCGGCTAAGCTTTTAAGCATCAGACAGCAGAGCACATCTCGCCTCCCAATACGCCCGGGGTACTAGAAAGAGTTGTAAATAATATGGAATACCTTTGGATGACAAATTTTCAGCCGTTCCTATTTTAAATATATTTTATGCAAGCTCAATGTATCAATGTATTAATAAAGTAAGCTAGTAATAATGCTTAAAGTACGTTATGAATAAATTGCGTTATTTATATTGCCTATGATGACGTCACCTCTATATTTATGGGCATGAAAGCAAAAAAACTAACTCGAACTTGAAAAAAAATAAGTGAAATAAAATAATAATTATTAGAACTAATTTAGTTGGCCTATCTAGATTCATAAAACTGCACAAGGTGAAAGGTATAAATGATACCTGAATTATTGTATCTGGTATCCTAAATACAGCCGTTATAAGGAAGTGATGGTCACGTTTTTCGAATTTCTTGGTTTTTACATGGAATCAAATTTGAAAACATATGTTCATAAAAAAACAAGCACAAAACATTATTTCGTGGCATAAATGCATGTGAGACTCTATTCGAGCGTCTATTCCCGCCAGCTAGACTTGTCGGCTAAGTTCGGATCAAGGGTTGTCTTATTGGTTCACCGGAGCTGGAAATAAATAGGGTCTGGCCCGGTCAATGTACGCTGAAGCCATCAGCAATCCCGTCTGCAAACTTGAAGGCATGGACGCAGCTAACCAAAAAGCTGATAATTGTGTGGATAAATTGTGTGTGCGTGCTACTGCGAGGTCACAAAAAAAACCGGCCAAGTGCGAGTTGGACTCGCACACGAAAGGTTCCATACCATCGTACAAGATTTAACACAAAAAATCACGTTTTTGTATCGGGCCCACTTTAATTTTGATTATATTTTAAGTTCAGCTATTTATTGTTATAACGGCAAAAATAAATTGTTGTTTATTTGTTTATTGTTTATTCATCATCAACAGGCAGCACACTGCACTCGGATTTGTCATATTTTATCATTATACATACTATGTGAAAATTTCAGCTGCCTACCTATTACGGTTCATGAGATACAGCCCTGTGACAGACGGTCGGACGAACGGACGGACGGACGGACGTAAGGACGGACTGACAGCGATGGCTTAGTAATAGGGTTCCGTTGGCACCCTTTGGGTACGGACCCTAAAAACTAAAACCAACTAAGACAGATTGTTTTAATTGGAGATGGATCCTACCTAACCTAACCTAAACTATTGTCATGATATTAATCCAACACACCTCAAGAGCTAACAGAAACGCTCGTGTTGACGCCTTTGAAATACGCAGGTTATGGCCCGATTGCAGGAAGAGACGGCTGGGTTAATCAATGTTCAAACACGTCACTTTTATCGAAACGGAATTCGGAATTCGGATGCAAATTAAATTAGCAAAAATATATAAACGGCACATTTTGTTTGTAAAAGGCAGTAACCAAAATAATTTAGATTGATGTATAGATTTGCGCTCCCGGTTTCATTTTATTTTAAAAATTGGTTTAGCTAAATTTCTTCCGTAAAGGAACACTGTTTAAATGTAAAAAGTTTACCGAAACATCATTTTGGTACGTTTTATTTTTTCACTAAAACCAAATAGGCAGAAACAAAACTGTAATTATGAATTGAAAAATGCGTGCTTTTCGCTTATTAGTTAAAAACCTTAATATCTTCCAATCTCTACCATATTTTGCTTCCTAAGTGTTAGGCTTATTAGGAATCAAGATGACGCAGAAGACGTGGAATACATTCTATATTTCGAGGTTCTAATTTAATTTAAAACAATGGATAGGTATTCATTTGAGAATGTAATTTATATCAGCTTAATTCTTTTACTGTGGTTATTTATGAGTAAAAGGAAACACGGAGCCAATACGTTCGTTCGTCCGTGTGTCTGTCATGACCTATTTTACCAATATAAAATATCATACATTTTGAACTATAAATGACTCACAGACAACGCTCAGCCTCTGGGCCTATACATTTAAAAGTTGGAGTAAATGTCCCTCGAGTACCCTAGAGGTTGCACTAAGGAGGGATTGTTGAAACTAAAACAGGTTAACAGGGGTGGCAAAGTTTGCATGGTGAAATCTTTTGTCTTTTATGCATTGTTAAACCATTCATTCGAATTCGATGAAATCTGGAAAAGGTTTTTCTAAACACATTCCACCTGGCTCATCTTCAAAACGAAATTAACCCGAGTGAAGTCGGGGGAACCTCAGCTAGACCATACTAATATTATAAAAGAGAAAGTAACTCTGTCCGTCCGTTGCGATATAACGCCTAATTCAATTTTCATGAATTTCGGTATAGAGATAATCTGCACCTTGTAGAAGGACATATGCTACCTTTTGTGCCGAAAATTAAAGTCGAAGGAGATGAAAATATAACATCCAGTAAATAATTCAGCCCGACATCAATACAAAACGACAGTGACCCGAGCAGATCCGGGTACCGCAGCCAGTAGGATATAAATGCATATGTTACCCTGAAATATTTTTATATTTTATGCGACCTGACATGGATGGCTAACACCACACAACTACCGTTATGATATTAGCCCAATACACCACATTCCCGAAGGAATTTGGTGCCATGCCAGGACCTTCCCTTTATGAGCAAGCTACATTGAACTGGATGGAAAACACGGACAATTTTTCATTACCGCTTCGACCATCTTTTCATCCAATGCGATGGTAACAACCCGGTCGGGCTTAAACCCTACCACCTAGCAGGGGAAGGGGACCTACAGTTTTACATGGATTCCGAACCATGGAGCAGCTCGCATTCGTGACGAAAATGCACTTATCTCACTCGGAAAGAGAAAGACAATGGTGCATGTCGGTATTGAACTCAGGCCTCTGGTACTCTAGGCCAGTCCCCGCGCCACTAGGCTACGAGCCGCTTTACCTGTCGGAACTACACCTGTCGAAACTATAATTTATAATGTAATCAAGGGGGGCAATAATCTCGTATTGAATGCAAACTAATAGATTTAAAATTTTTGTTAATAATTTAGGTTATGGTGCTGTCACTACAACAAACAATAACAAATCGTTGTTATTAATATTATGTCTGCCTACAGAACCAATACGGTAAAAATAACTAAATAAGTAAATAAATAAATAAATAAATAAGTAAATAAATAAGAAAAACAGCTAATCTGTAGGCAGACATAATGTTAATAATTTAAGCTTAGTGCAAAAATAGAAACGACACCATTTTTTTTTTAACTTCTGCAATGCCTTTTCCTCACAGAAGAGACAACGCCTCGCAGAAGCAGGAAACGAATTGAAGAAACACGGGCGGAATATTAACACTAGATCTGTGATAATGCCTCGAGTACTGACGCAATTAAGTTTTCTGTTAATATTCAAGGCACGATTAGAATTAGATAGACCGTTAAGAAGTAGAAAATTTAGGCTCTTTATAAATTGTGACATCATTATTTATTATACAATTTCGAAGGGTTTCAGAGAAAATTCAAGAGTATGAAGGATTAAAATATTTCGACACCATCTAACTGTAATTCCAATAATAACAACCGTCTTGCAACGTTGAAATAGAGACGCAATACATAATTACCAATGAGAAATACTTTACCATAAATGAATGAATTTTAACTGTGCTAAAACAGTAAAAAGTTGCTCATGATTTGTTTCAGTGCACTACATGGGTACTAGATGCCATGCCGGGACCTTACCTCGGGTACATTGAACTGTATGGAAAACATGGACAATTTGCCGCTTCGACCATCGTTAATTCAACGCGTAGGTACCAATTCGGGCGGGATTAACCGTGCCACCCAATAAGTGAGGAGTAGCCTACAGTTTTACGTGGAATCTGAACTACGATCAGCCTCGACGGTTGAAATCGGCCACTCATTTAGAACCCCACCGCGCTCAGAGTTGCTTCACCAAGCTTATTGAACCGAACCGAGCCGATGATGAGATCTTGGTTCTTCTCGCACTTGTGAACGGACTTCTTCCCCTTCCACGTATGAGTTTGTGTTTAGTTTCGTATTAAAAGGTGAAATTAAAAGAATAAAACCTGTAGATAACTTATTTCAAGGTGGCCCAACCCGGCGGGCCTAACTCATTCGCGGGCACGGTACAAAACCGTGCTGTTGCGCTCTGGGACCTTCTCTGTTTCAAAGAATAAGAGAGGCTCCGTGATGCCGAAGATGCAACATGTCCACAAAAAAGACAATGTGCATAGTGTATGATTTGGTAAGATTTACGAAAATTTTAATTTCAAAACGACTTATAGCTAAAAGTAAACCACGACCGCTGTAGTGAAAAAAGGAACAAAAACCAAATAGATTATAAATCTTGATTAAATAACCTATGTCTGATGACTAATCTTTTTAAGATGTTCTTACTTTATCATCGCGTAATCCACCTCCAAAGTTATTGTATAAAACGCGCGAAATATGCGAACTTTCGGACCTTATAACTTAGAAACCAAACACAATTTTACAATGCCAATGGTCATCAGACATCTAGTTCGATCAAATAAAGCTAATTTGAACAAAATTTTGGATCTCTGAAAAGAAATATGGGCGTGATCTTCTTTCCCCTTTTGTATGGGGAGATGAGCGGGATGGGCCACCTTAAAAGTATATAAAGCTTGGAATATATTCTGAAAGAAATTAATTCAAGTGAGAAAAGCATTATTACATACATATCTATTTTTCTTCTAACAAAATAATAACATAGTTTTCATCTCTACGAAGGTTTTTATGGACTTTCTCCAATAGTTGTTGTATACGAGGAAATACTAACACTTTTGTAACAATATTTATTGGTATTGTTTAAGCATCTTATATTACCTCGTGCGTCTAAGTTTACCGACAAGATGTAGTATAACAGAAGTAATTTATAATGGCGATGTCAGTGAGCTTCGGTCGAGGACAACGCAGTAGGTATATTCTTGGGAGTCTGTGCTCAGGATTCAGGAATCTTTCTGCATACAAAAGTGCTTTTATAGTGGTTGTCAAAGATTTTCTTATCGTAAGACATCGAATCATTCAAATATCGTGCTCGGGAATCTATCCGTTGAGAAAATCGCTTTGATGGCAAACGCTATACAATCGGGTTTCTCGACTGAAAGATTCCTGATTCATGAGTACGGAATTCCAATAATAGATGAATAGACGATGGTCATGGTATATTTTTCGATACATTTTGTTAATTATTTATATTTTTTTAAACTTTAAATATAATCATCACATGAAATGTAGCTTCCATAAAGAATTAATGATGCCAGGATCGCGGATTTATTTGAGCGGAATTACAAGTAGCTTAGCATAGATTTCGTGTAAAAAAGACGTCTATCCTACCGTTATTAACTTATTTATTTACTGTTATAAACTTCCAATGGAAAGAGAAAATACCAAGCGTATTTCAACGAAGACATGTGGCTATCAACTGTGCTTAAATCAACAATTTTTTTTCAAAAAGAAGCATACATCACGGTATTTTCAAACTGCATATGTGTGCGTGCAGCTCACCTAAAATAAATATACATGCTCTCAAAGTTTTCGTAATACGTTACTTCAAAACGTTTGATGTAATATAAAATATTTACAACATTTTCACAACACTTTAAAAAAAAAGAAGGTACAGTTGCACATACATGCATAGATATGTAGATGATGGAAGAAGTGGGCGGCCTATAAGGCCTCGGGGCTGTCGAGGCTACATGAAGATTGACGCGGGGTGTAAGAGGGGAGGGGGTGGACGCAGGAACGGAGTGACTTTGTCTAGCATGAGACAATGATCCGGGTGCCAGCCGGCTTAAGTTCGCATACAATATCCATGTGTTTTATTCTCGCTTATTCCTTACACGTGCTTTAGCGGCTCGTAGCCTACTGGCGCGGGGACTGTTCTAGCGTACTAGAGGCCTGGGTTCAATTCCGACATGCACCACTTTCTTTCTCTTTCCGAGTTTGATAAGTGCATTTCGTCACGAATGCGAGCTGCTCCATGGTTCGGAATCCATGTAAAACTGTAGGTCCCCTTCCCCTACTAGTGGTAGGGTTTAAGCCCGCCCGGGTTGGTACCATCGCGTTGGATGAAAAGATGGTCGAAGCGGCAATGAAAAATTGTCCTTGTTTTCCATCCAGTTCGATGTAGCCGTTCTCACAAAGGCCTGGCATGGCACCTAATTCCTTCGGGAATGTGGTGTTTTGGGCTAATATCATACGGTAGTTGTGTGGTATTAGTCATCCATGTCAGGACGCATAAAAACACATATGTGTTGCCATTACTACTCATACTAACTAAACATACAAACTAGGAAGATAAACAGCTCCGTTGAAGGATGCCAAAACAATATAATTACGTAAGGCGAAACCCCCCCAAAAAGTTTCACCCAACACCGATGCCTAAGCGAAATACAAACATGTCTCAACTATAGCGTCGATGCGAGCTCACCTAGAAAACCTAAAAGAAGAAAATTACACATTATAGATTTGAAAATTGTATTTACTCAATCCATGTAATTGAAATGACTTAAATTTCTCCAAATTATTCTGAAAATAAATTGTTCTTAATTATGCTAATAAATTAAATATCACAAAAACATAACCTACAATATTCTGTTATTTGTTTCAATCATCTTTAGATAAAATGTGTTGAACAAGGAGGAATAAAGTAAAACATGAATGGATATTTCTCGATTTACAAACCGTAGTCTACCCAAGCTGCCTTCGGAACTGAAAATTATGAGAATGATTCGCAATTTGTGTCTTAAATCACGCTTAAATCAGTTCCGCAAATCCAGGCCTCATCAAACCTTTCCGATTCCATTAGACGTTCGGTGGGAGCCTGACGTCGGGTGGTGCCATTGAGTGTGTAAGGACGAGAGTGGACGTATAGCGCAGTTAAAGTGATTAGCCACGTTAAAGTGATTTACACCACACTGAAAAAACAGTGAAACTAATTGTAATTCCGATGATAACAACCGCCTTGCAACAGACGGAAGGACGGACGGACGGACGGACGCACAGACGGACGGGCGGACGGCGGAGGCTTAGTAAATAGGGTAGGGTAGGGTAAGTAAATTCCTTACTCTGAGTGAATACAGTTAACCTTCAATAATAATGTTCTTATTTTTAAACTGTGCGCCATAACATTTTTCTCTTACTGTTCCACTGTGTGAAAACTGTTTGGAGATTTAGGCTGAAATAAATAGTCGTAACAGAAACTAAGACTAACGAAAAGTAGTACTTTGTGACGTCACTTTGCATTACTTTGACATTTCGTCCATACAAAATGTGGCAAAGTGACGTCACAAAGTAATACTTTTCGTTAGTTTTAGTTTCTGTTACGACTATTTATCTCAGCCATAGATTTTTTTACTTCTTGCTTACGTTTTATGTTCAGTGACAAGGTACTGGCCAATCCGTACAAGTTACTGTACCTCATGAAACTGGACAACTTTGTGACTATCGGAATACAGTTGTTTTCACTGATTAGTATAGATAGAATTTTTTTTTTCAGTGTACTACTAGCACGCCGGCACGCACTGTATAGGATATTCTTTGCTGCCGGTCACCCCGGGTTCTGGTGCTGTTCTTACGTGTCGCTGGAACTCGTGAAAATAGTAACGGATAGTGATCGAATTCGTAAGCGAACTAACTAGCTGGCGATACCGTCGGTGTTTGTGTGTCACTAAAACTTGGCTACGCTACCGCTAAATGCCAGTTTCCGTCGCCACTGCAGTCCTTCCTTAATCGATGGGTGGTGCCTATCGACGAACTCATTCGATTAAACTTCAGATTACCCCATCCCATCCCCGCTCCACCACACGCCCCGTCTATTTGACAAATAATTCTGGGTGTCGATGGAGCAGTGAATTTAATGTATTGTTGAAATCCATACAATCGACTTACATGCTTTAGGTTCTGAAACGTGGGATGTTTCGTGAATGGACATTCCGAACGGAAACCATTTGCTGTTTTAGTACCTACGTCATTTGGTGTATAGTTCCAGAAGTGTTCTTTTGGACTGATATATCCAGGTATCACTTCTTCACTCAGGCTTCACTGAATAAAATTATGAGTAACTATTTATTGCATTAGCACAATTAAAATTCAGTCATTTACGGTAACGCATTTCTCATGACGGTAAGTATCTATTAATTAGCCAAAACAGTTAATATTAAACCGTTATTTTAACCCATTGAACAGTACCGCTTAGAAAAAGTAACACGTGTGACAGATCAGATGATTTTGAAATGGCTGATTGAGCATTCTGCTCGCATAGGTACAAATTACGCGGGCAACTGTCCAGTTTCAAGAGGTATAGGAATTTTAACATATTGGACAGTACCTTTTCAATAAACATAAGACGTAAGTAAGAATGGAAAAAATAATAAAGATAGAAACAGTTTTCACACAGTTATGAAACAGTAAGGCTGAGATAAATAGTCGTAACAGAAACTAAGACTAACGAAAAGTAGTACTTTGTGACGTCAATTTGCATTACTTTGAGATTGCGTCCATACAAAATGTGTCAAAGTGACGTCACAAAGTACTACTTTCCGTTAGCCTTAGTTTCTGTTACGTCTATTTATATCAGCCTAAGAGAAACCAGTTATTGCACACAGTTATAAATAAAAGAGACAGTAATAATTTAAGGCTAACAGTTTTCACTCAGTTATAGTACCCGATTTACTCAGTTGGCTCTATTTTAACGGTGTGAGACGGTTGTTTTTATAGGAATTACAGTTATATTCACTGATTATTTTTTTCAGTGTTATAACTACATACTATATAGTTGCTGCACTCGCCTAGATTCTCAAAATGTAATGTTAACAGTTAATGACTTGGATGTAGTAGAATTAGAGATGTAGAGATTTCAAGTAGAATTTGACAACAATGCTTTACATATGATCCTTTCAATGTAAAAACATTTCCAACTGTGCGTTTATATATGGCATGTGTATAGTGCAAACGGTTTGTAAAAGTACTGAAACTAACGATTACGGACGATAGACGGATCAATAGTACAATTGTAATACCTCATTGCCTATTGCCTATTTGGAAACATTTATAAATCAACAACATAAACTACTAATTGCTTTCAGTTCAGTTTCAGTAAGTAATTTCTAATTTCTGAAACAATTAATTGTTCTAATACACATGTAGGTACCACCGTATTATGTACCGCGCATCCATTTGGAACTGTCTAAAACTTTTGTGGGGACCTTTTACGGTCTCCACATAATCATATACTACAGCGAAGTACGAATTTAAGCCCTCGTAATTTCTAAGTATGTTATAGGTCATTTATTTCACGCAGTACGTGGGATAACATAATACGTCTGGCATGTCTTTCTGTGCATCCCCTTACAAAGGATGCCGTTTGTATCTAGCAATAACTTGATTGTTTCCGTCAGTTATAGGCTACTTAGCATCATTGACTCTCAAAAAATCAAACGTCTATTTTTCTGTCAGTCCGCCAGCCTAAAATTTGAAAACCACTTTTGTGAATTTAAATTGACATTACGCTAAATTACCTGATCGGTTAGCAATAGGGATAAATATGAACGAAGTTGTGGAATTACGGACGGTTTTTCGTTGTATTTTAACCACTGATTTTGTAATATGAGTCCGCTGATTGAACTGATGAGTATCTAAGATAGCACTTAATATGGCCTTATAGGAGTGTAAGGGACGAATCTAAATACAGACTTCCAGTTAATAGTAAACATTAAAGATTGAGTACGGTAAAATGCATACACTCACGTTTTACGGTTCTTGGGCTAGATTTGTTGCCGTGCTTTTTCCATTCAAAGATGATCCTTTCCTTGGTGGATCCAAGAAATTGAAAGCCTGCTGTATTTTTCGTAAGGTTGACATAAGTAGTCAAATGATTAATATTTTCGACATTGATTGTATGCATAGCCAGCCTAATAATTCCTGACAAAAATGAGTGTATTTTGACTGTTCATCATAAAGCGAAACCGGATACTTTGGTCTGTTTATTACTGTACTGCGACTGGGATTATGTTTGGTTAGGTAAGGTTTGATTCGATTGGGTTAGGTTCTGTTAGATGAGCTATGTTAGGCTAGCTAAAATTTAAAATCATTATTTACTTATATTAGAGTACCTCGTAGCTCAGAGGCATCCTCCCATCTTTCTATGCTGGCTGGTCGTACAGTGAGTAGTCCAGCATTGTCCTGAAGGAGCAGTGGGCTAGAGCCAAAAGTCCAGTCTCGTTTGTTGAAGGACGAGTTTTTCCATCATCGTTTGCAATTGTTGGCAATACTGCAGAAATTTTGTGGACAGATCTCATGAAGCTCCAGTGGATAACACACTCGTCCAACCACGCTCTCCGTGGGTCCACCAAACGAATCAATCACCAAGGAAAGTATTATCTTGAATGAAAAAAGCACGCTTAAAAATCCAATCCAAGACCCCTGAACGAACTACCCACACAGGGACTAGACGTGATTGTGATATATGAATTTTACCGTACTCAAACAGCGTTGATTATTCACGCAAGACGAGGGAAGATGTGCGATAACTCGGAGCAACCAAATTAATTTGACTTTCACCTTAAATTGTGACTAAAGCCGCGAAATGAGATTGCCTCAAATGTTATTACTCCCCTTCTGACATAACTCAACATTGGACATGTACTTTCGCAAAAATGGTTGTTTTCAAATGGGGCGACATTTTCAGGGAGATAAATAAAAGTTTTTGGATGATATCTTATTTTTAGTGACGAATCCAATTTCAGGGCTAAATCAACTATTTTGTTTGTGTATTTACAGCAAGAAATATAACATCAAAGATTTAAATATAGTTTAAATATACTCGTAAATTAATTTAATTTGTTTACAGTGCTTGCGTGATCATCATTGATATTGTAAAAGCCAGCCTCTCTCAACGGTCGAATGGTCACCCATCCAAGACCAGACCGGACCCAGCGTTGCTTAACTTCGGAGAGCGATCGCCGAAGTCACAGAATAAGTAATAGTGCTCCGAAGTGTCGCGCCACTGGGCCATTGAGGCTGACGAGACATATATGGTTAAATTAAGAACAGTAGAGTAAGTGAAAAAGGACTAAGTGTAAGGAGGACTGAAGGAGTGCCTTTACTTCAAAGACGATCGATATACACACAAACAGGACTATCTGTATAACTGAGCTAAAATATGTAATAAGCATTCTCCTTAAATAACTCATTACAAAGTGTCAACATTCAACAGGAAACATTTTTAGGGCCCGAAATGATTTAAGTCCGCCATCACAGAATTATCCTCTCGTCGTCTGTCACCTGTTTCTGTTGGTGTAGCTACGAGCCCGCATAATTGTGTTTACTCTATCTCAAAGTACGCCATTTGCGAGGGCAATAACGAGATACGAACATTTTCAAATTTTCGCCAACCCAAAGAGAGCGACTTCAGGTTAATCTCGCGACTTTTAAGATTGATGCTTGCCCGTGAGAGGCGCATTAAGGTCACGCATGGCGTAGGCAACAATTTGTTATTGAACAATGGAATCTGAATAGCCGCTTTAAGAATTATTTGGCATGAATAATCCCCCGAGCAAATTTTCTATACAGAAGCGGTCGAAAATAATATGATCGACATCGCGTTTAGGTTGTTTTAGTACACATCTCCTTTCCTAATTTCAATGTGTAGGTTTATCCATTAATCTAATAGCTCTACACTTTATTATATTTTACGTTTACAAAATTAAGCGAACCAATTTAGAAAACCTATCTCTGACTGACAAGGGCAGAGTGCACGAAAGGACAAAAATTTCGTCCATGTGTCAAAGTGACGTCACAAAGTACTATTTTTCGTTAGTCTTAGTTTCTGTTACGACTATTTATCTCATCCTAAGAGGTGAGCTGTGAATATGGGTCTCGATAGCAGAAACGGAAGTAGGAAGGAGAGCCCTTGTAAAACACACATATGGGTAGAAAACGGTACTTTAAAACTGAACAAAATTAAGAAAGTTCAATAATTGCGTTTTTTTTTTAATGAAAAGTGTTTTCATTCCCAACCAGGACGAGTTCCACCTTGAGTGTTGACTGACGGACAGACCACCTACTTCAACGGTCCGCATCCTAAACCCGACTAACTGAGAAGTCACGACCCAAGGCTAACGAGGCTGACTGGAGTTATATCTCTTTTGTGGTGCTTAATTATTTGATGACAAAGCTGAAGAGGTTTTTTTATTTGTTTTGAAGGTAATCTCTGGAATTACCAGTAGCATTTTTATTTTACATTTATTAGCTTAATTCTTGAGGTTGGGTAAAGTCTGAGTAACATTACGCTACGACCCTAAGGAACCGAGCAAAAAGAAAAAAATGTTAGAAAGAACTCTAAGCGAATACAAGGTAATAGCGCCGGCGCGGCGCGCGGCGGGCGATGCGACGGTGGGTCGGAGACCGAGAGCGAATTTCACTAGGCTCCTCTCGGGTAGTTGTCGAAAACGAAATTGACCCGAGCGGAGCCAGGAACGTCCGCTAGTCGTGAATATGGGCGTGATGTATGTCGCATATTGGATACGAACATATTGCCTTCGTTAACCTACTTCGACGCGTTAGACCTATTGAATATTGCTTGGCAACCGTCGGGTGGGTCTTCGAGGATCGCGTTACATTCGGGTCGTTATCGAGGCGACGCGGCGACGCCAGGATAAAGGTTAGATTTAATGAATCACGTAATAGACCGGGGAAAGTTTGATTAAGTTGGCTGCGGTGAAAGAATACCAGCGGAGGAGATGTTTAAATGGATCGGATCTTTTCGTTTTTTCTCGGTAAAGCTTTGTTAGGCGAAAGTCACGCCAAATAATCTGGGAAAAGCAGACAATTATCACCTGTCCAATCATATTCCTAACGTTCTATTTTGTCAAGTATTTCTAATTTTAAACCTCTGTTAGCTAGTGACAGCAAACGTAGAGGGACATTTTATGCACGTTAGATCGTGTTTTTAGGGTTCCGTACCCAAAGGGTGAAAACGGAACCCTATTACTAAGCCTCCGCTGTCCGTCCGTCCGTCCGTCCGGCCGTCCGTCCGTCCGTGCGTCCTTCCGTCTGTCACAGGGCTTTATCTCATGAACCGTAATAGCTAGGCAGCTGAAATTTTCGCAGAGTGTGTATTTATTTTGCCGCTATAACAACAAATAAGTAAAAAAAAAATTTAAGTTCCCATACAAAAAAACCTGATTTTTTTGTGTTGATGGTACGGAACCCTTCGAGTGCGAGTCCGACTCCCACTTGGCAGGTTTTACTATCCGGGCGGGCAGACACACAACCTTCAATACAATGAATAGATGGCAGGAATCGTCATTACAAATAAACTGATATTTGTCATGAACTGTTGCATACGACATGAATTGTTGATTTTCGTCAAATTAATTACGTGCTTTGACCTGTAAGCAGTGGCAAATACTTTTGTAACCTTAGGCTAAAGTGGACGTTGAAAAAAAACCAGCGGAGTTTCTTGCCAGTTCTTCGCTGGGATTGCTGAACTGGCTAATGATAAAATATGACAAATTCGAGTGGAGTGATGGATGGAGTCTATGGATGATGAATAAACAATAAACCGTCAGTTAAAAAAGGACAGAAAGCAAAAAAAATATCTCAAACTAATTTTACTCATTCGCTCTGTATGTCAAAAGGATTTCCACATACCTTTCTAGAATGTAATCACTACATCGAAAATCTTCATGCTTGTGGATCTAATAGGTGCACAAAGCAATGTATTTGTGCAAATAATACTAAACTTGTATGGTTTTGACACTTGAAGTTCCGTAAATTCCGATTTAACCTAAACTCACCCGCGCTCTTACGATCAAGATACATCATTCCTACACTACAACAACTCACTTTATTGAAGGATAGATAATTATTCAATCCTTACTTTCCAAGAAAACTAAACTGTTTAAGACGGTTATAATAGCCAAAGCGAATGCTTTGATTGCGTTAAGCTCCTGATCTCTATAGAATGAGAACATGAAATATATTTTTTTATTTTTATATAAGTCAGGTCTCAAATATATTCTTGTTTAAGTCTGCGGCTGTCGGTCACGTCAGCCGAAGAGACGACGACCGTTGGAGTAACCGTGTCCTACACTGGCGGCCGTGGACAGGAAAACGGATTGTGGGAAGACCACCCGCCAGGTGGGACGACGACATCAAGTGCGTTTGCGGAAAGCAGTGGTTCCGTACCGCTGAAGGCCGGGAGGACTGGAGGAAAATTGGAGAGGCGTATGTCCAGCAGTGGACGCAACCACTCTGACTGACTGACTGACTTATATTGATATTAACTAATATTTATTTTAATATCATTTCAAAGATCTTAACATTATCTACCCATTCAGCGAAGAACATGTTTAACTTTTCCCAATTTCTTTAACGAAACAATAAATAAACCGGTTTCACGCGTTATGTGGGTTGGTCACATTTAGAAATAATTATTTCGAGCTGCTCTAACTAAGCGTTTTAATAGCAAAAATTGGTCCAAAATGTTAAGGTATGAGGATGCTCTTAATCAACCTTAACGTGTTACCTTTTTAGGGTTCCGTAGTCAACAAGGAACCCTTATAGTTTCGCCATGTCCGTCCGTCTGTCCGACATTTACCTCAGAGACTCTTGGTGCTACAAAGCTGTAATTTGGCATAGGTATATATTTTTTACCTTGACATCTCTTTCTTTAGCCCGAATATATGGTTTAACGTAATAACAACAACATCCTCTCCTTATTTCATGTGTACATCAATGATTACTATCTGTAAATTTTATTATTTTCTACGTTCACAAAGTTGTTGTTTGTAGATGAGTCCCACGAAGGAATCTAAGAGGCGGGCTGTGAATTTGGGTCTGGATTACAATATGGTAAGCACATATGTAGATGAGGTGGCCCAACCCGGCGAGACTAACTCAGTCGCGGGCTCGGTACAAAACCGTGCTGTTGCGTTCTGGGACCTTCTCTCTTTCAAAGAATAAGACAGGCTCCGTGATGAGAAAGATGCAACATGTCCACAAAAAAGACAATGTGCATAGTGTATGATTTGGTAAGATTTACGAAAATTTTAATTACAAAACGACTTAAAGTAAACCACGACCGCTGTAGTCAAAAATCGAATAAAAACCAAATAGATTATAAATCTTGATTAAATTAGCTATGTCTGATGACTAATCTTTTTAAGATGTTCTTACTTTATAATTGCGTAATCCACCTCCAAAGTTATTGTATAAAACGTGCGAAAAATTATAACTTTCGGACCTTATAACATAGAAACCTAACACAATTTTACAATGCCAACGGTCATCAGACATCTAGTTCGATCAAATAAAGCAATGTTGAGCAAAATTTGAGAAATAAGGGCGTGATCTTCTTTCCCCTTTTGTATGGGGAGTTGAGCGGGATGGCCCACCTTAATTAAACAAAGTAGGTTCTGAACTGCAACCAAAATAATTAAATACCATGCTGAGATTAGAAAAAGGTTTCACCCTTCGCACACTTCATAATGTGCCGTTGCCTATGTCACTCCTGTTACAATGTTTACATAGGAAATGCAGTAGGAGAATGGGAACCCACCGATCACATGACATTGTTCACACAATTACCCTTTTTATCGCGTTTTCCACTCATATCTCTACTGCACCGCGTGATAAAGAGGCTCATTTAGTGACAATATATGTACATCCTGATTGATTTGAGGTTGTACGAGAAGAAATTTCGGCAACTAGGTTAATTCAATACCAAATATTTCTGACACGGAATTATTATTATTAATTATTAATTATTATTAAACAATTCTAACTGAGGTGCTCTGTTCCGGGATTTTGGCTTTCGACATTCAAGCGAGCTGAGTACATAATAGGTCGGGGAAAAAGTCTTTTCGCATTATAGTATGTATAAACTTGTAATAAAATCTCTTTGGCTATACTATTTGTATCTGGCTGGTTTTGGTATCATTGAAAGTTTAAATTTTAAAGAACATAATTCCAAATTAAAATTAGGAAAATGTGTGATTCTCATTTGTTTTTCGTACTGTCAAAATGAGTGAATCTAATGAAGAAATTCGATACATTTTAAAATTTTACTACAAAAAAGGTAAAAATGCAACGCAAGCCGCGAAAAAAATTTGCGATGTTTATGGACCTAGTGCAGTGTCTGTGAGAGTAGCACAAATTTGGTTTAAGCGTTTTCAATCCGGAAATTTTGATGTCAAAGATGCACGTCGCTCTGGTCGCCCTATTACGGATAAAATGGTTGCCATTTTTGAAAAAGTGGAGCAAGATCGGCATATCAGTAGTTACGACGTAGCTGAAGAACTAGGAATTGACCACAAAACAGTTTTGGCGCATTTGAAAAAAACTGGGTACACAAAAAAGCTCGATATTTGGGTACCTCACGAGCTCACTGAAAGAAACCTAATGAACCGTGTACTCATTTGTGATTCTTTATTACGACGTAATGAAACCGAACCATTTTTGAAGAAGCTGATAACTGGTGATGAAAAGTGGATCACGTACGACAAGAACGTGCGAAAAAGGTCGTGGTCAAAGGCCGGTCAAGCTTCACAGACTGTGGCGAAACCCGGGTTAACTCGCAACAAGGTGATGCTGTGTGTGTGGTGGGATTGGAAGGGCATTATTCATTATGAGCTGTTACTACCAGGCAGGACCATCGATTCTGAACTCTACTGCGAACAACTGATGAGATTAAAGCAAGAAGTTGAGAGAAAGCGGCCGGAATTAATCAACAGAAGGGGTGTGGTTTTTCATCATGATAACGCTAGACCTCACACATCTTTAGCCACTCAGCAAAAACTAAGAGAGTTTGGCTGGGAGGTGTTAATGCATCCGCCGTATAGTCCTGACCTTGCACCTTCAGATTTCCACCTGTTTAGGTCTCTTCAGAATTCTTTAGGCAGTGTCAGGTTAACATCACGAGAGGACTGCCAAAACCACTTGTCGCGGTATATTGATCAGAAGTCCCAATATTTCTATAGCAATGGGATCATGTCCCTACCTACAAGATGGCAAAAAGTTATCGAACAAAATGGTACCTACATACTTTAGTTAAATGTAAATAAACCATATTAAAAAATGTTTTGAATTTTCTTAAAAAATGCGAAGAAACTTTTTCCCCAACCAATATGAAGAAAACTTCGCCGGCATGTTTTCAGCGAAATGTCGATGGCCGAATTCGAGGACTCGCAAAGCGCTCTTCAATTTCTCCATAAATTTGAAAACGCCAGTCTCTCGGTTTTGGGACTACGGGCTCTGAGCGCAACTTGTAAAGCAGCCCAAATCAGATCATCATATGTTCCTCAATTCTCGTCACTATATTTTGTATAATATTTTGTAGCAAGTAGTCAACAACACACTAAAAACACAACATTATCAGGTTCTAGGTATAGGGGACCCCCTTTTTCCTCGTCGGCTCACGTTACGTAAAATGAGGAATGCCCTCCAATATTACATTTTCCTCGGGTCATTAGGGCGTCCTCCTTTATCCTGATTTTTTCTCGTATTAGGACAAAAGGGACGCCCTCGAAAAAAATGATCGCGTTGAGTACCGACAAATTAACGAGAATTACAGTTTTATTTAATATTTTATCGTATTCTTTCAGCCTCCATCACCGAAACGCTTACCTACGCTTTCGAATAAAAACCTTCGTAGGAAATTAATATTCAATATTTGCGTAAGGTCAGCTTTTTTTACTTCAAATGAATATGATAAGCGAATATAATATGACTAATATGAGAAGAGAGTAAACGACGACACTTATGCAAACATATTTAATAAACAACATGCATTTATTAACAACAGCTCTTGCTTGCTGAAAATATTTTTTTATATGATTGTCTTTGTTAATTTAACCCTATTATTTTAAATCATGTTAATTACACTACCAATTAAAATGAAAACCATTTGCAGCAAATACCGCATGTATTGTTACCTCTCATAGTAAAAATTTAGTTTAGTTTGGGACGTAGCACACTAGTTTCAACATACATTATAAATAACTTTTTTGTTCATACTGTTTTTTTTATAAGGTTGTATGATTTCTTTATAAACATCTTATAAACGATTATTAATATTTTTATTATTACCTATTTATTTGTAAACTTTAACAATTTTTATGGCTTATCACACTTACTGACATGATATTAGCCTTCAATATACCGTATACCCAGAGGAAATATGTGCCATGCCAGGACCTTCCATTTAACGCATTTATTGCACGGCATCCAAATTACATTCGTTGAACTTCCAAGCTCCCTAGGAAACTTGTAACTTAACGGATTTCACAAATATCCTGAGACATATGCATCTCTGAAATGTTATCAAATATTTGATGTAAATCGAAAGCGCATCCAAGCTTCAACATCGCCGACACGGATTCAAAATGTGTTGTGAATTCTAAATTCAAACCGGATAAAAATGATTCCGGCGACACGCGAAGTGTGAGGTCGGAGCGAGAACGAGATATAGCACGCGAGGAGCATCGAGTGTCTCGTTGACATATTTCTCGCGTGCCGGCCGCACAGCAAACTGCAACAGACGGGAGAAATATCATATTCGTCCGTGATGCTGTAGTAGTGGGTAGGTTGGAGTAGGACTCAAGTCTTTCAGCATTTCCTTCTACTCAATAGTGGTTGAGTACTCCAAAAAGTTACGAGTTTTTAAAGCATCTGCTATTATTCCGGGAGGTCACGACATTTTTGGTCACGATAATGTAAATGGCTGAATTTGGGTTCACAGGTTAGAGACCAACCCTCTGATGCTAAATCTGTCGGTCTGCCTGCGCCAAGTGGTTGCGTTATCTAGATTGGCAATATAAAATAGATGTTGGTAAGTACCCACTGATAAATGTGCAGATTTACTAGAAACATTGATACCTATTAATTATGCAATAATAACCAGTCGGTTTTTCAATTGAATACTTAAATATACCTAAAGTTATATCTGTAACCTAAATAGCCTATAACTACGAAATGCAACCACATAGTACGAGAGCGGACCGTCGTCAACCCTACGTCATCGAGTAACACCATGGGACCCATTTGAGCTTGTGCAGATTAGAATAGGCTTCCTAAAAATACTAGGTTGCCTGACCCAAACCTGGAACGTTTTGTGCAGTAGGTAATATTAAATCACTTTTTTGGTAGAATTTAACGTCATCGAGTAACAACATGAGACCTAGCACAATCGGTAAAGGTCATCAAGAAAAGCTTAAAAAAAGTAGGTTGGCTCGTCCTACCCTGGCACGTTCTGAGGTTGGCCGGTTTTAAAATGTCGAAAAATAAAAAAAATAACGTCATCGAGTAACAAGATGACACTACCACCATTCGATAGTCCTATGAACATGCTTCATAAAAAAATTAGGTTGCCTGCCCTGAGCCTGGCACGTTTCTTTCGCGGCCATGTTGAACGTCGGATGCGCCGAGTTCCTCTATTCAATCAATTGTTATAATAATATAATATAACAGTTTTGTGGTATGTCTATCTATAAACAGTGATGTTTTCATTGATATGAACTCACCTTGGATAGGTAAAAAAAACAAAATGAAATATTTGTGATATTTGATTGATTGGGTGCAATGGTTGCAAATCATTTCATTTCAACAAATATTTTTCTTCTGTCGCGCAAGATACAATTAAATACATCCAATAAATTTTACATCTCGCATTAGAGCACCTAAAAATATTTTTACCACGCAATAAGGAGTCTGTCACTTTTAAATCTGTTAGCTGTTATGAGATTCAAAAAGTAACTAAAGACTTTAAGTCAAAAGGATCGCAAGATTTATGGAACATTTCTACTAATTTGTTAAAGCCCATATCGAGCCCATATCTTGAAGATGGCACATTTCCAGACTTAATAAAAATAATTAGGGTAATACCATTGCTTAAAATGGGATCTCATAATGATATTGAAAATTATCCGCATGTGTCCTTACTACCAGTGCTTAGTACATTTATTTTACATTTAAAGTGTTATTATTTATAATCAATTCGGATTTCGTAAGGGTAGGTCGGTCAACAGGAGATTCCATTGCCTTGATGTTAATATCTATTTTAACTTCTCTAGTTAAATCTATGAGCACCCACGGCATTTTCTGTGATGTATCAAAAGCTTTTGACTGTGTAGATCACGAAATACTTCCAGGGAAACTAAACTTATGGTGTTAGGGAAAATAAATGAGGTATTTGTCAATTATATTTATTGAAAAGACAACAAATTCGTGAAGTAAACGGTAAGTAAAGTCTGATGTAGAATCAAGCACTATGGGTGTGCCGCAAGGCTCAGTTCTAGGACCGTGGTTTTTAGGGTTCCGTATCCAAAGGGTGAAAACGGAACCCTATTACTAAGCCTCCGCTGTCCGTCCGTCCGTCCGTCCGTCTGTCCGTCTGTCACAGTACTGTATCTCAGTAACCGTAACAGATAGACAGCTGAAAATTTCACAGAGTGTGTATTTATTTTGCCGCTACAACAACAAATAGGTGGGATAAAAAAATAATTAAAATTAAAGGGGGCTCCCATACAAAAAAACGTGTTTTTTTTGTTTTTTTTTACGATGGTACGGAACCCTTCGTGTGCGAGTCCGACTCGCACTTGTATATGTTGTTATAAATGATATTTCAAGCTGCATCGGAACAGATATTGAGATGATTTTATTTGCTGATGACAAATCAATAATTCGAAAAAATCGCAATATGTATATCAGAACTACGGGAGTCCTTTATACAAGCTATGAATTCACTTAAATTATGGTGTGCAGCCAATAACCTACTTTTAAGTGTCAGTAAAACGAGTTTAATGCATTGGGGACCCAAAGACGTAATGTGAATTGTGATGTATTAAATAAAGCAAATGATCTGTCTTCAGCAATACCTTAAGGTGGCCCATCCCGCTCATCTCCCCATACAAAAGGGGAAAGAAGATCACGCCTATGTTTCTTGTCAGAGATCCAAAATTTTGCTCAAAATAGCTTTATTTGATCGAACTAGATGTCTGATGACCATTGGCATTGTAAAATTGTGTTTGGTTTCTAAGTTATAAGGTCCGAAAGTTCGCATTTTTCGCGCGTTTTATACAATAACTTTGGAGGTGGATTACGCAATGATAAAGTAAAAACATCTTAAAAAGATTAGTCATCAGACATAGCTTATTTAATCAAGATTTATAATCTATTTGGTTTTTGTTCGATTTTTTACTACAGCAGTCGTGGTTTACTTTTAGCTATAAGTCGTTTTGAAATTAAAATTTTCGTAAATCTTACCAAATCATACACTATGCACATTGTCTTTTTTGTGGACATGTTGCATCTTCCTCATCACGGAGCCTGTCTTATTTTTTGAAACAGTGAAGGTCCCAGAGCGCAACAGCACGGTTTTGTACCGTGCCCGCGAATGAGTTAGGGCCGCCGGGTTGGGCCACCTTAAGAAATAACCTTACTTGTGATACTTTTGAGATTAACGTGGTCGTTAAACAAGTTTGAAAAATGTTACGGCTTTTCACGCGGCGGGAGGAGACATTCGCCGACGTATCAAGCTGATCATTCAGCCCGTTGTCAAGGAGGCATCCGCCACGTTCGTACGCAGCAGACGACGGACAACTAGGCTCGCCGTGGTGCACACAAATAAAAAATACACAATAGATTGTGAGAAGGAAGGTACTTTGGCGTTCTTGGACGTACTTGTTGCTCGACGATTGGATGGAGCCCTAAGCCACACAGTGTACCGCAAGCCGACACACACAAATCGTTATCTTCAAGCTACTTCGCACCATGCTCCGGTGCATTTGGAATCGGTCGCAAGAGCATTGAGACTCAGAGCACAGCGGTTGTGTCCCAAGGACCATATCGTCACCGAAATGGAGACTGTGGACAGGGTGCTTCGAGAAAATGGGTACAATTTTATTACGTGTTTGCGTCCAATGCTGGACATACGCCTCTCCAATCCTACTCCAGTTCTCCCGGCTCTCAGCGGTACGGAACCACTGCTTTCCAACGACGCACTTGATGTCGTCTTCCCTCCTGGCGGGTGGTCTTCCCACACTTCGTTTGCCTGTCCACGGTCGCCAGTGTAGGACACGGTTACTCCAACGGTCGTCGTCTCTTCGGCTGACGTGACCAGCCCACTGCCATTTGAGCTTAGCCACCCGATGTACAATATCAACTACTTTGGTACGTCGGCGGATTGCCTCTTTACGTACCATATCCCGTAGCGATATTATCAGCATGGCTCGCTCCATTGCTCGCTGGGCAACTTTCAACCTTTGGACCGTCAGAGTCCACGTTTCACACCCGTACGTCATAACCGGGAGGACGTGCAGGTCATATATTCGGGTCCAGACCCTCAGAGCGAATTTAAGCTTTCCAAAGGCAGTTGAATCCGGCGCTCAACCTCTATAGACAGTCATTGTCTGCCAAGCCGCAGGATTTGACCGAGATATACGTACTCTTCAACTGTTCGATCACTTCTCCGTCGATAACGATTTGTCCTCCCGTCATACCCTCAGTCGCCATGACCTCAGTTTTATCCCGGTTCATTTTCAGACCTACCTTTATCGATGCTTTATAAAGGTCATCCAGCATGGTTTGAAACTGAACTCGGGAATTTGACAGAAGAACAATGTCATCGGCGAAGCGAAGATGACTGAGGAAATCTCCATTAACGTTGATATACCCATGTTGTCCCATTCAAGCGTCTTGAACACATCTTCCGATGCGTTTGTGAAGAGCTTGGGTGAGATCACATCCCCCTGCCTAAGGCCTTTGCCAAGAGGGATGTTTTGGGTATTTTCATGGAGCCTCACAGTCATCGTCGCGGACCGATACATATTTCGGAGTAGCTCGATGTAGCGGTGGTCGACTCTGCACCTCAGGAGGGAGTTTTCGACGGCCCATTTTTCAACTGAGTTGAACTCCTTCTCGTAGTCTACGAAGGCTATAAAGAGCAGCTTGTTGTACTCCTCGCACTTCTGCACCACTTGTCTCACAGTAAATATGTGATCCATTGTACCGTATCCTTTCCTGAACCCAGCTTGCTCACGAGGCTGGTACTGATCCAGCCTCTGTATTAGCCAACTCGTGATGACTCGTGAAAACGTGCACTCCTTGTACACGTGGTTTAGAAGTGACATAGGTCGATTATTCTTCAACTTCGCCCTATACCCTAACAGGACAACGACACTATTTCGCCATGCAGCCGGAACGACACCATTTTCGAGAACTGCATTGAACAGTGTTTGCAGTTCCTTCAAGATGGCTCTCCCACCAGCCTTTAGCAGTTCCATCGTTATCCCGTCCTCATCTGGAGTCTTGTGTTTTTTGAGTACTTTCAAAACAGCCTTTATCTCATAGACACTAATCTCCGGCAGATCCTCGGTGTAGTATCTAGTGAGCTGCGCACGCCTATCAGAGTCGACTGGTTTGCTTGGGCTCGAAGCTTGATTTTTTTTCCACCGCATCAAGTATATCCGGCTTTCTTGCAGTGACAACACCATCAGCTCGCTCGAGTTTTTAAATTTGGTTAGCGCCGGTAGAGAAGGCACGGGCAAACACTTTACTGCCGATTTTCCTCTATAACGCTTTCAACCAACTTCATGTTCTCTCGGCGAATATCTGCTCGGAATATTGCTACGGGATATGGTGCGTAACGAGGCTATCCGCCGATGTACCAAAGAAGTCGATATTGGACACCGGGTAGCTAAGCTCAAATGGCAGTAGGCTGGTCACGTCAGCCGACGAGACGACTACACTGGCGGGCGTGGACAGGCAAACGGAGTGTGGGAAGACCACCCGCCAGGTGGAAAGACGACATCAAGTGCGTGGGGAAAGCAGTGGATCCGTACCGCTAAGGGCCGGGGATCGGAGAGGCATATTTCCAGCAGTGGACGCAAACACGCTGACGGATTGACTGACTGTTCTCAAACCATTGTACTCTTATTTTTTTGTAGGTGGTAGGTTAATATTATGTCGTTTTTTTAGCTGTAAGAATAGTAACGTTTTGTAATTTGCCTCTTTGGTTACAGGTAACTATAGTAGTTCATGACAGAAATAACAGTATTAATTTTGGATCTAACACTAGACTCATCAGAAGGACTAAATCGTACACAGGTTTTACAATGTTTTCTTGTTGCCACTGGAGTGTGCATCGCTTTAAGATCCTTGCTTCACGATTCACATAACGTTTCTGGGTCCCCAGCACAAAGTGCATTAAATTCGTTTTATATACATTTAAAATAATGTTATTGGCTTCAAACCATAATTTAGTGAGTTCATGGCTTGCATTAAGGATAACTTTAGGTTATGATGCACGTAGCTCCGCATACTTGAAGAGTAAAAACCGGAAGTTTCATCTATATATGCATTCGAAATCTACCCTATAGATCCTTCAACGTGGGGAATCGCAACCCCAGTCAGCCCATGCCTACGGCATTAGAGGCGCACACTTTACGTTCTGCCACGGACCTCGTCATTACGTAATTTTAAATCAGATTGAATTAAAATTGAAAATTAAAATTAAACCATGACAATCCATGAGCTGGCACACAGTCATTCCCGCACTTCTCAACCCTTTGTTTTCTCCATAGTTACTTGCTGTGAAATAAAAAAGATTGTCCTCTCGATCAAAAGCAAGGCAGTTGGTTGTGACGATCTGAGCAGAGACCTACTTAACCCAATATTAGAAGAGATATTACATAATAGGTCGGGGAAAAAGTCTTTTCGCATTATAGTATGAATGAACTTGTAATAAAATCTCTTTGGCTATACTATTTGTATCTGGCTGGTTTTGGTATCATTGAAAGTTTAAATTTTAAAGAACATAATTCCAAATTCAAATTAGGAAAATGTGTGATTCTCATTTGTTTTTCGTACTGTCAAAATGAGTGAATCTAATGAAGAAATTCGATACATTTTAAAATTTTACTACAAAAAAGGTAAAAATGCAACGCAAGCCGCGAAAAAAATTTGCGATGTTTATGGACCTAGTGCAGTGTCTGTGAGAGTAGCACAAATTTGGTTTAAGCGTTTTCAATCCGGAAATTTTGATGTCAAAGATGCAAGTCGCTCTGGTCGCCCTATTACGGATAAAATGGATGCCATTTTTGAAAAAGTGGAGCAAGATCGGCATATCAGTAGTTACGACGTAGCTGAAGAACTAGGAATTGACCACAAAACAGTTTTGGCGCATTTGGAAAAAACTGGGTACACAAAAAAGCTCGATATTTGGGTACCTCACGAGCTCACTGAAAGAAACCTAATGAACCGTGTACTCATTTGTGATTCTTTATTACGACGTAATGAAACCGAACCATTTTTGAAGAAGCTGATAACTGGTGATGAAAAGTGGATCACGTACGACAAGAACGTGCGAAAAAGGTCGTGGTCAAAGGCCGGTCAAGCTTCACAGACTGTGGCGAAACCCGGGTTAACTCGCAAAAAGGTGATGCTGTGTGTGTGGTGGGATTGGAAGGGCATTATTCATTATGAGCTGTTACCACCAGGCAGGACCATCGATTCTGAACTCTACTGCGAACAACTGATGAGATTAAAGCAAGAAGTTGAGAGAAAGCGGCCGGAATTAATCAACAGAAGGGGTGTGGTTTTTCATCATGATAACGTAACACATCTTTAGCCACTCAGCAAAAACTAAGAGAGTTTGGCTGGGAGGTGTTAATGCATCCGCCGTATAGTCCTGACCTTGCACCTTCAGATTTCCACCTGTTTAGGTCTCTTCAGAATTCTTTAGGCAGTGTCAGGTTAACATCACGAGAGGACTGCCAAAACCACTTGTCGCGGTATATTGATCAGAAGTCCCAATATTTTTATAGCAATGGGATCATGTCCCTACCTACAAGATGGCAAAAAGTTATCGAACAAAATGGTACCTACATACTTTAGTTAAATGTAAATAAACCATATTAAAAAATGTTTTGAATTTTCTTAAAAAATGCGAAGAAACTTTTTCCCCAACCAATATAATTACTCATATCATTAACAGCTCTCTAGTATCGGGGTGTTTTCCAAGCTCGTGGAAAAATGCATTTGTCATACCTCTGCCAAAAATAAATAATCCTCTTACCCCTTCTAATTTTCGTCCCATTTCTATACTTCCGTTTCTATCGAAAGTACTGGAACGGGTAGTGCACTTTCAATTCAACAAATACCTTTGCGTCAATTCCTTATTAAACCCCTATCAATCTGGATTTCGCCCATGCCATAGCACTACGACAGCTCTTGTCAAAGTCACCGAAGACATCCGCCAAGCTGTAGATAACCGGCAGCTCACCATAATAACGCTACTTGACTTTAGTAATGCATTCAATACGGTTGACTTTGACATTCTACTGGCAGTCCTTGAATCTCTTCATGTTTCACAGCAGGTACTGGATTGGTTCACATCTTATCTTAGAGGTCGCCAGCAAAGAGTTCGTCTGCATGATGCTCTGTCTGATTGGAGTGAACTTCTTGCTGGCGTTCCGCAGGGTGGCGTACTTTCTCCTCTTCTTTTTTCTGTTTTTTATAAATACACTCACTAGTAAAATAGCATGTCTCTTTCATATGTACGCCGATGACCTGCAACTCTACCGCCATTTCTCCATAACTAACATTCTCTCCACAATTGACCTCGTCAATGTCGACTTGTCTCGCATAAAAGATTGGTCTGAGAGATTTGGTCTCATAGTCAATCCCAAGAAATCTCAGTTGATAATTGTAGGAAGCAACAGGTTACTTTCCAAGGTCAACAAAGACGAATTGCCTGCAGTCAGTTTTAATGGTGTTGTCATCCCTTACAGTAGGACTGTTAAAAACTTGGGTATAATCATAGATGAATCACTGACTTGGACTGATCATATCAGCGGTGTATGCCGAAAAATATATGGTGCTATGCACAATCTAAAACGACTGAACCGGTTCATTCCTACAGAGACATAAATTACCCTTGTGCAGACCCTGGTTCTCCCCATCCTTGACTATGGTGATGTGTGCAACTTAGATCTAAATGAGGACTTACTGAATAAGCTTGATCGCCTTCTCAACTATAGCATAAGATTTATTTACGGACTCCGCAAATATGACCACATTTCGGCATACCGTGATCAGCTTCAGTGGCTAAATATTCGACGTCGAAGACAATTGCATGTCCTTTCTCTTTTATACACAGTCCTCAACAACCCACGTGCTCCCACATACCTTAGAGATAAATTCAATTTCTTGTCCTCCCATGGTTTACCACTCAGGTCAATCGACAACCTTCTTCTACTGATACCGTCACACAATACCACTTGTTTTACGGATTCATTTACAGTAAATTCAGCACGACTTTGGAATCAATTGCCACTTGACATCAGGAGCTCAGCTTCTCTTGATATTTTCAAAAAACGTGTAAAATCATACTTCCTCGCAAAATGAGTATGTTCTACTTTTGTCACATTTCAGTTTTATTATCATGTTTCACTTTATTTAATGTATGTATTTTATATTTTACCATTGTATTTAACTATTGTATATATATATTTTTTTTATTTTATATTTTTAAGTTTATGTAACTTTTTTTTTTCTTTTCTTTAGCGGACATTTGTCTGCAGATATATATTTTTTTCTACATATAACTAATTTAGAGTATAAATAGTGCACAAGAAACTATCTTAGGTTACTTTTCTTTTGTTGCTACCTGAATATTTATGTCCCATAATCTGGTTGATTGGAAGATATTGACTTTAGGCAATAAGTCCTCCCTTGCATGTACCTATGTGTATGGAAGCAATAAAGCATATTATTATTATTATTATTATTAATATAAACCTAATGTAATGAAGATTTTTAATAGTCATAATAAAATAAATCGCCACGCAAGTATCACACAGTTACTATTCTTTAATTAACATGACTTTAGGTTAAATATTCTTGGTTATTTACTTGAATTAAACTTAGTTAATAATTAGATACGGCAATGTACTGAAATCATTGCACCCAATCAATCAATATATATCACAAATATTTCATTTTGGTTTTATTTATCTATTCAAGGTGAGTTCTGATCAATAAAAACATCACTGTTTATAGATAGACATACCACAAAACTGTTATATTATATTATTTTAACAATTGATTGAATAGAGGAACTCGGCGCATCCGACGTTCAACATGGCCGCGAAAGAAACGTGCCAGGCTCAGGGCAGGCAACCTAATTTTTTTATGAAGCATGTTCATAGGACTATCGAATGGTGGTAGTGTCATCTTGTTACTCGATGACGTTATTTTTTTTATTTTTCGACATTTTAAAACCGGCCAACCTCAGAACGTGCCAGGGTAGGACGAGCCAACCTACTTTTTTTAAGCTTTTCTTGATGACCTTTACCGATTGTGCTAGGTCTCATGTTGTTACTCGATGACGTTAAATTCTACCAAAAAAGTGATTTAATATTACCTACTGCACAAAACGTTCCAGGTTTGGGTCAGGCAACCTAGTATTTTTAGGAAGCCTATTCTAATCTGCACAAGCACAAATGGGTCCCATGGTGTTACTCGATGACGTAGGGTTGACGACGGTCCGCTCTCGTACTAACAAATTTGTTCAATTTTTGTATTGCTAACCAAGTATGTTCTGATACTTTCATGCTTCATCATTTGCATTCATTTACCTTATCATACTTATTTTTTGTCACCATAACTACTTTTTCAGGCGCCTTATCTACTTAACGCAACCACTTGGAATAGGCAGACTGACACATCTAGCTTCAAAGGGTTGGTCCTTATCCCGTGAACCCAGTTTCAGCCATTTACGTTATCGTTACCATTTTTGTCGCGACCTCCTAGTCTATATCACAATGACAGTCGTTTATGCAGAGAGAGCAGAATCAGGCATCCGTCACTCCTAAATACCTACTGAGATCTCCACCTACGGCGCTTGGGAACCCGAGGTTCCAAATTCAGTAAGGGCCGCCGCGCGCGCGCACACGCTCGCACGTCCACTACGTCCCGACTGGACGTAGTGGACGTTTCGGAAAGCGCACTTTCGCCGTTTTTATTCGTAATAATGTCCAATCATCATCGAATTAAATAAAATAATTGTTCTGTGAACGGATGTCATAGTATACAGAAGAATTTGAAGTTACCTTTCTTTACGCTACCGAAATATTCTGAAAGGTGAGTTTGTTTTTTTAGTTTAGGTTTATTGACGTTTTGCCTTGATGTAGGTAGGTATGTGGTATGGTGTTATGAGGGGTCTATTGAATTGACACGTATTTACCTGGTATCAGCACAGCACTTTTTTTACATTAGGTAGTATTTATCCATGTATAACAAGGAAAAACAACATAAATTGGTTTCGTCTAGTGAAAGAATAATGGGCAATCATTCGTGGCAGCTCCAGGTACTTATTGCTTATTCTCCTTTGCTGCATGTAGTTTGTTTTTTGCCATTCCTTTCATGAGCACGGCGATATCGAACTGAATGGAAAACACGGACAATGTTTCATTATCGTTTCGACCATCTTTTTATCAAATGTGATATTATCAACCCGGTCTTAATCGACAATACCAAACAATACTAGACCAAAGTACATCGAAAACACCGAAATACACAGAAAACATCAAACTACACCGTTAAAGCCCATCAACACTAACCAATATCAAACAAAACCGAAAAACAATAAACAACACATAACAGCACCAGGCATATTTGTGACAGAAAATCTTAAAATAATAATAATTGTAGACACATCATAAAACAATCATTTTGAAAGGTTTGTTTGTATTTTATTCGACTTTAAAACAATAGGCGGCGGCAATGTGTGATAACCCTAGCGCAAGCCGCATTCCAGCGACAATATTGTGTGGAGGGGCGGGTGAACGACGACGCGTTTCATCTCGCCGCCCCGCCGGCAATGAGCGACGTAATAAATTAGGATGAAACGACAATTAGGATGAAAATTTAAAAATTACTATCGGAGAGTGCAACTTCTGTGCGTAGCACTATTAGTTATTCTGTGGCAGAATTTATGTTTAACTAGCTCTGGTACCCGGCTCCGCTCAGGTCAATATCGTTTTGGACTAAAGTCGAGATGAACTATTTTCTGTATAAAAAGTAGCCCATGAGGCAGGTCCAAAAGGCCGGTCCACGGCAATGTATATCTATTTTCCCAAAAATCAAGATCGGTTGACCCGATTGAAGAAAATTATTAATGCTTTCAATTTCTTGCATGCATTTACACATTGGTCCTAACCGCATGGTTTTGACCAATGTAAAGAGATGGTCTTCACCACTTTTCAATGGTTTTAGAATACCGGACCCCAACACCGGGAGCGCGTGTGCGGTGGCGACGCGGTGAGGCGACGCGGTGCTATGAGATGTTTAACTGAACTAAAAATTTGATATCTATTGATTTTGTAGGTCGATTTTGATATAATTACATTTAAATGTTACTCAGACGATTGCTTCAAATGTTTCGGTAATTATATGTTTTATAAAATGAGTGCCTTTTGCGTGATGCGCGCACAAATGAACAGACAAACCGACCAACAAACATTACAAAATAATTTTTTTAGGTTCTAAAACTTGTTCCTCCGTCTCCCAGTATATATATTTTTTGAAAATCTTTTATGTACAGATACACTAAGTGTACGATTTTATTATATGTAAAGAAAAGATTACCAAGAAGTGCCAAGATTTTTTTGAACAAAGTCCCAGAAACAAATGTTATATCTCGTAATACAGTTGGCTGAATTTACCATACATACATACCTGCATATCTGCACATACCTATTTAATTTACGTAAAACACAAAATGAATTGGAAAACCTATTTTTAATAGTTCTACACAAAATTTTGCAAATGGCTGGCGGTCATTCAGAGATGTACATTCATACCTACCTACCTTCCTCCTTCCTTGACCTTATTAACAAACTTAAGAACTCCACCTCACGTGACCTATGAACTTTTTGTAAGCTTCCCAATCAGAGCTGCGTTACCCTCGGGTCTGAGTGGCAACACAGGGAGACCCAATACACGTAAGCATCTTAGCTCTGATCCCAATCTCAAGGTCTGCTACAGTAAATGATACTAAAGAGGAGACAATATTATTTTCGTCTGAAATAGATAATTTAAACTAAGAAAAAATATTTCATGGTTGTTTTGAAGTAGCATTGGACTGGATGGAAAACACGGACAATTTTTCATGCCGCTTCGACCATATTTTTAACCGACTTCAAAAAAGGAGGAGGTTCTCAATTCGTCTGTATGGTTTTTTTTTTATGTTTGTTACCTCATAACTTTCGCCTGGGTGAACCTATTTTGATGATAATTTTTTTATTTGATAGCTGGTGCTTTCCATGTGGTCCCATTTTAATTTGTTTTAGTTCTGACAATGATGTCCATGAAAAAATCATAAAAGTCTTAAATTTGTATTAATTAGGTGCGGGAAAAATGGACGAAAAACTCAACCGATTTCGATGATTCTTTTTTTATTGGAAATGACGTGTACACATTTGTTAGTGTGCTTCAGATTCACTGAAAATAAACAAATAAAAAAACTTTTAACAAAAAAAGTAACTGACTTCAAAGAAAAAGCACTAAAAAGTAAAAAAAATAATTGCAATTTTTGTAGTTACGATTATTGTTATTTTTTGAGTCGGTGTCAGCCAAGGTAGCCAAGGTTCTCTTGACTGGCGCAGCGCGTGCCCGGCTGACCCCGACTCTAAAAATAACAATAATCGTAACTACAAAAATGGGAATTATTTTTCTACTTTTTAGTTTTTTTTCTTTGAAGTCGGTTACTTTTTTTTTCATCCAATTCGATGGTAACAACCCGGGTGGGCTTAAGCCCTACCACCTAGTAGGGGAAGGGGACCTACAGTTTTACATGGATTCCGAACCATGGAGAAGCTCGCATTCGTGACGAAATGCACTTATCTGAATGAGAAAGAAAGTGGTGCATGAAGGGGGCGAGGATTTGAACCCAGACCTCTGGTATGCTAGTCTAGGCCCCGCGCCACTAGGCTACGAGCCGCTCAAGGTTAAACTGTACCCTTCTTTACTTTCTAGATGGTTAGAATTAAACGATGTTAAGAAAAAACGATGGTCGAAAAATGCTCTAAGGTCGAAGCGGCAATGACAAGTTTTTGGTGTTTTTCACCAAGTTCAATAGAGCCGTGCAATATCGGGATGGTCTTGGCATCGCACCTAGTTCCCAGGTGTATTGGGGGTTATAGATAGATATGTAAAGTAAAAAATATATATTGTATTAAAAAAATATTTTAAGTACTAAAAAAGTCGGTAAGGCAGTCTCCCTAGAAAGGAAATACTTTCTCCATTTATCAAAGAGTATAATAATGTTTTAAAGTTTTACGAGCGTCACAGCGAAGGCTACCCTACCGGCAGTGTATCTCGAATATGATGACCATGCACATCGCTTGCCGCGACGAGACAATGAGCCCAAATTATCCTGTTTTCGGAAATATCACCACCGTGTTATCGCGGATAAAAAATGATTTCCATCCCAGACTCTCACACGTGTACATGTCATAATATGTCACTCCACACGGCGACAGGTTACGTATATCCGCGGTATCTTGCAGTAACAGCTGATCTTGTTTTATCCATTTCACCCACAAAACACACTGAAAGAATTATGTGCAACTGTTTACTGTTTTAGCACAGTTATAAATCACTGATTTATGGTCAAGTATTTCTCATTACTATTCATGTAAGTATCTATTGATGAGCCAAAACAGTTAATATTAAACAGTTATTTTAACCGATTGTGCAGAACCGTTTGGTAAAAATAACACATGTGACAGGTCAGATGATTTTGAAAAGGTTATTCAAAAGTAAGAAGGGAAAAAATACTAAGCCTAGAAAAAAACTGACGCAATTAGGGAAACAGTAAGAGAAAACAGTTCTTGCACACAATTAAAAAAACAATTAGTACATTTAGAATGTTCGACCCATACAATGTTTTTCTACACAGAATACAAAAAGTATTGCACTTTTAGGCACGAATTCGTCAAAAATATTAAATATAGCCATAGTAGTTGCAGCGAAAACATATCCACAATTTCAGGTTTAATGGTTTCGTTGTAATTGCCGATTAGAAGTTTTACACCGTTAGATGGCGCTGTTAAATAAAAATCGTATTTAAATAAATTGTAACAAAACCAATAATCCTGAAATTATGAAATTATTTTCGCTGCAAGTAATATGACTATATTAAACTTTTATTATTAATTCGTGGCTTAAAGTGCAATACTTTTTGCGTTATGTGTGCAAACAATTTTATATGGGTCGGAACAGCCTTAAGGCGCTAGGACTAGCCAACTACTCGCGCCATACAAATGCACTTTTTAACAAATGTAATAGTATGTAGTGAAACGCTTCAGCAAATCCAAATAGAACTCCAGACTGTTAATGGATTGTTAATATTTTTTGATTCCATCATTTATTTAAATAATAATAAAAATAAAAAAGTTGATTTTTCTCATTGGAAATCTGAAAGTAATTCGATTTCTAGATATAAGCACAAACAGCATATATGCATAAACAAAAAAATCCATTAGCTTTTAGATTTCTACATTTAGTCAAAAAAGTTCGGAAATGGACACCGTTTCCGCAATGTATTTTGTATAGAAAAAGGAAACATACATTAACGAAAATAGGTTGATTCCTAGACAAGGAATCATATATTGTAAGAATGACACTTATAATCGTCAGACTTAGTTAGTTAACTTGGGGTGCCTCGTCTAACTTTGCGATTTGGCTAGTACCAGGGCCTTAAGGCTTACTGTTTTCACTCTGTTGGGTAACTGATTTAATTGGTTGGCTCTATTTTTACGTTACAAGACAGTTGTTATTATTGGAATTACAGTTCGAACTGATTATTTGTTTCAGTGCAGTGACTAAATGTTCTGTAATTTTATCACACCGGCGAAATAAGGATACGAATAACGGTAACGTTCCTCGAATGGAGAATATTTGTGAAGCATAATAATAGAAAGCTTGGGGGCAGAAATGGCAACCAGATGATGCTTATTTTTGTATTTCAATTGACCATCTCTTAGTTATAAAACGAATATTTATCAAAGAGTTTGCATGAACCTCCACTGCAAAACTAGACCATACACTCGAGTTACAAATGAAGACGTCACATTCCGGGAAAGTGGCACTATTTCTCCCGTGCCCTTAGTCTCCACTAAAGACGAACGGCTTGACGTATTGGTCCTAGAATGGCGACACGTACGTCAGAATGTATGGTCCGCCACCAAGACTTCTGGCACGTGCCACGATACTCCGCGCGTCGTGTCGCGTCCACGCGTCTCCATTAGCGCGGGAACACGACACCGCGTCCTCGAGGCGAGTCCGCAGCTCTGCTAATGAAGATAACTCCTTTGTGTGGCTGTCTCCATGAAGAAACGCGACCGGATAACTTTTACGACGATTGGAATAAATTGCCAGAAGAAGTGATAAGTGCTAACTCAGTGAACAGTTTTAAAAACAAATTGGACAAATATCAAAAACGAGAAGCAATAAATAAAAACTAAACTTCCAAAAAAAACTTTACTTGCAAAAATATTAATACAGTGCACTCAATAATTAAAATACACGCATCAGCTTGTAGCTGCTAGTGTATATAAAATTTAATAATAATAATAATAATTTCATTGCCCGTGCTCACTGCATTTCTTCCCGTGCATTTCGTAAAATGTCACTAAACTAAAAATTCGTGGTTCGGATTAAAATAATTAAAATTAAAACCGTAGGTCCTAGCTGCTCGTGTATGTGTCAGTATAAGGATTTACAAAAGTTATTTTAAACTGGAAACTGTTATTATTTTTAAGTATTCGTCCAAGAAGTTTTTATTGTTTATTGTTTATTCATCATCCATAGACTCTGCACTCGGACTTGTCATATTGTATCATTAGCCAGTTCGGTAATCCCAGCGAAGAACTGGCAAGAAACTCCGCTGGTTTTTTTTTCAACGTCCACTTAGTCTAAGTTTACATAAGTATATAGAATAACAGGTAAAAACGCTAACTAATATGAATTGACAAGCATCGATAATTAATGTCATAATGTCATAATAGTATACTATATAATAATAGACAAATATTAGTTTATTTGTAAAGACCATGCCCGCCATCTAACTAATGTGCGTTTTGTAGTAGTGTATGTAGTTTTAATACTATTATTTCTGTCATGAACTACTGCAGTGACCTCTAAACAAAGAGTCAAAATAAAAAATACATTATAGTTTTATTCAGCTTAAAATAACTACATAACTAATATGGTTAATATTATGAATGTTATGTTAATATTATGAACTTTAAATGCTACCACCTACAGAAAATTAAGAGTACAATGTTTTGATAGCCAGCTGTGTAATAATATACGAATAAGATTCCTGTAAGACATTTTGACCAACACCTGCCATACATGTACATGGTTTTGAAAGTTTTTTTTTTTTTTTTTTTTTTTATGTGACTGGACATGGATGGCTAATACCACAAGTTCTGTCATGGTATTAGCCCAACACACCACATGGGAACTAGGTGCCATGCCAGGACCTTCCTTATATTGCACGGCTACATTGAACTGGATGGAAAACACGGACAATTTTCATTGCCGCTTCGACCATCGTTCATCCAATGCGATGGTACCAACCCGGGCGGGATAAACCCTACCACCTAGTAAGTAAGGAAGGGGACCTACAGCTTAACGTGGAATCCGAACCACGGCCAGCCTCTCTCAACGGTCTAATGGTCACCCATCCAAGACCAGACCGGACCCAGCGTTGCTTAACTTCGGAGAGCGATCGCCGAAGTCTCGCGCCACTGGGCCACTGAGGCTAACAATTAGGTTATTTTATTTTAATTAGTTTATTACTAATTACTTATGTATCACTCCTACGGGTATTTTATTCTACTACGCCGCATAAGTATTTCTTCGGGTATGACTTGCGTCTTGCATGGTTTTTAGCCAAGAGAATGACCATGAAGCCGTGCATACATTGCTTTGATATTAGGTTAGATTAGAATAGGATGGGTTAGGTCACAATGTTCGTTCAAGCTTTTGAATGTCTCATCTGCTCTAATTTAGTTAGACCAAGTGCACTAGGCGATCTTCATGTCTTATTTGTAAGATTTGTAAGAGAGGCAAAACCTTCTTTGCATCTGTGTAGCCTCTCTATATCCTTCCTTATATTTTTCTTTCTTTTCAGTTCGGCTTCAATTTTTAATATTGGTTTTAAATGCAATTTTCCAATAAAGACCGTTGAGGAATTATATTCAGCGCGAAATTATAGACTAAGCTTTTCTAGAGATTTGCAGCTTTCTTAAACACAGTTCTATTTATACACGGTGTTAATTTTTTTCGCAACATATCTATTTGAATACCGATTATTTAACTATTTCATATACTGATTATTTTGTGGTATTAAAAGATTAAATCTAAAATAGTAAAAAAAAAATTGCAGATTTGATCTAAATGTTTGCCTCAGCGACAGTTTCCCTTTGGAATGGTGTAAGCACGCCATGTGTACGCGCCACTGCCAAAGTCACGCGTTTGCTGTCTCGCAGCTGACTGCGCGCTACTTTGGTTAACACCGTGTATAAGCTGCGATTAAATATAAATATATATTTTTTTGAGAATGAAACTTCCGAGATCATGATATTTCTGATACAACAACAACAAAGGAACACAGTTGAAGGCAGAATAAAAGTTCTCAAATATTCTGATTAGTTAATATTTTTACATCACACTCATAATAATAAATTCAAACAAAAATCTTCAATAAGTCACGTTGTATTTTATCCACAATACTTTCTCCTCCTTTCGTATAGCTTTAAGCTCTGCAACTGGTCCATTTTAATCTCGCTGAGAGAATGCAGCCAGCGTAGTCTCGTGAATCCAATATGTGTCGTCTTATACAGTTCGCCGTTGCGCCAATCGTCTGGAGGCGGCGGCGACCTTGGCAGAAGCATTATTTAGCTGCTGCTGTTAAACCTACCGGCTTCTACTGTCTAGACAAGATTGCGGCAGATGTCGCGTCAAGATTCGCAGTGCCCAATTGGTAGACCAAAAAAAATATCTTCCCCTAGACAATGTTAAAGCTTAATTAGTAACATCGTAATTGCAACTTAGCCATGGCGTAATTCAAACATACATTTATCAAAATCTTAAAGTAATTTATTATTATATTGTATCACATTTTTTTATAAATTCACTGATACGCCAAAGCACCAAGGTCACTGACGTTATGCATAGGGTCGCTAAACTCAAGTGGTAGTCACGTATGTAGCAGAGATGACCACAGATGGAGCACTGAAGTCTTGATGTCGAGACCCTACAGAGGGAAAAGAAGCGTCGACAAACCGCCAGCACGTTGGTCAAACGATATACGTCAGAGAGCAGGTGACAACTGGCGAAGAAAAACGGGAAACCGCACAACTTGGCGAAGATTGGGGGAGGCCTACGTCCAGCAGTGGATAACAAAAGGTATTACTATCTGAGGTTCCTGACACGGCCTCCGACGGGGTCCAATTGTAACTCCAAACCATCCAGGAACCCACTCGCACACACACTAATCGACTAGCCATGTGAACTAGTTTGTAAGTATCAATGAATAAATAATACAATGACAAACTTGACAACGTTTCTGCTGGGCTCTTCTTCGCCAGAAGTAATTGAACCAGCAGAAAAAAAAATAACGAATCCGAGTGTGTAATAAACATCTTATGGAGAAAATCAAGAAAATGAAACACAAAAATGTCATCAAAATCATTCCAAAGGTTTTAAAAGAGTTCAGTGGCATACACACGTACCGAATAGGTTATTTTCTCGTTGGGGTAATATCACCCTAAAGAAGATTTTAGTGATTCATTACAGGTTAATAAGAAAAAACCGGCCAAGAGCGATTCGGACTCGCACACGAAGGGTTCCGTACCATGGTACAAGATCTAACATAAAAAATCATGTTTTTTTATGGTTTATATATTTTTTTTATTTTGCCTATTTCTTATTATAGCGGCAAAATACATATCACTCTGTGAAAATTCCAGCTGCCTACCCATTACGGTTCATAAGATACAGCCCTACAACAGACAGACGGACGGACGGACGGACGGACGGACGGACGGACGGACGGACGGACAGCGGAGGCTTGGTAAAAGGGGGCACACATAATTCGTTTTCAAAAAAAATGGCTGTCGTCAAATACCCGTGTCAAATACGGTGTACTTATTTTATTCGTTGGTTATCTGACAGACAAGCATCGAGTATAACTGAATGTCCTTTCTAGTTTCGCCGGGATCGCATGGATAAAAATGTGGTCGAAGCGGCAAACATTTACCAATTTTTCAATCAAGTACTGCACTGTAAGCATTGAATGTAAGTAGGTAAATGTGCTCATAAGGGACCTGACATTAAATTTCAGAACGAAGGAAAAACATATAACACCTAATTCCTACAGAAATACTGTGTGTCCGGCTTATATCATGACATTGGTATAGTTTTAACCATCCATGTCTAGTTACATAAAAAATCTTTAAGTATACTTATAATGTCGTGCCATAAGAACAAACTGTCAGAAGTAAAATTTGGAATAAATGGGTAGTTTTTTACAGTGTATGTACGTAGTAATATATAATATGTCAATGGTTTTTAAGCAGTGTTGAAGGCATTGCCATATATATCGTTGAAGGCTAGCTTTATTGTAGAAGGATAGCTTTTTAAGTCAGCGGCATGTGAGCAGATATTTTCTAGGTAACTCCAAGAGCTTTCATCGGCACGGCGAGACTAGTGTGCATAGTAGGAGCGGTTGGGGCGCCGGTCTGCGTGTGCGCCCCGAGCTCTGCAGGTCTATTCCTGGCATTCAGTAATCAGGAATCAGGAATCCTGAGTCTATAAAATAGCTTTTGTAGCGGTTTTCGAAACTATTTTCTTGAAGAAAATATTCCGGAGCATAATTTTTTTAATCAATCAAGGTTTTCCGTAGAAAAACTCGCTTTGAAAATCGCTATAAAAGTATTCTAGTCTCAGGATTCCTGATTCCTGATTACTGAATGCCAGGAATAGACCTGCTGAACGAACTGAATTCCGGATAAAGAAAGTGCAGATTTCTGAGCACGGAACTTCAATAATTGTCTTGCACGCAGTACTTCGTAAAGGTCACATACGTAGCACTCGTTATCGTAAATCAAGTATGAAAATATGTATGCTTAGAACTATCGTACCGATTAGAGATTGTACCATATGATGCCTCCGGAGAGTAGGTGTGATCAGCGCCGGATTTCATACCGTGGAAGCCCTTCGCCTATGGAAGATTTTCGCCCCCTCCGAAATCGGATCCAAGTTGCTTGAATAAGCGAAAATGTGTTCGATTTTTTTTTTCAAATAAGCAAAAAAAAGCTCATGCAGCCGATGGCCGTCGGAAACTTTTGGCGGAAATGTGCTCGGTTTCTTTTTCGAATGAGCAAAAAAAAGCCACACGCATCCAACCGATTTGGAGTTGAATGGTCGGAAATTTTTGACCAAGAAAATAAAAGTTCGTCATTTTCTATGAAGTAACTGCAATCAGAACGCAAAATTCCCCATATTCACTCACATTTGGCCGCCCCGGTAATTTTGCCGCCCTAGGCCCGGGCCTACTCGGCCTATAAGGTGATCCGGCCCTGGGCGTGATGATACCTATGTATGATCTCCCTGCGGGTTGTAGTTCCCATACGCTACGCTCTTCATAAGTTCTTATTGTATGTTTCCGGATGTTTACTCCCTGAATTAATCCATCAAGGAGAAGCTCGGCAGTTATGAATGGGTGGAGTTACTACGTCACGGGAGTGCGATCGTAAATCTGTCACCAGCAACCTTCCAGTTCTCAAGGGGAACATTTAAATTAAATTTATTCGGCGCTGTTTACAAGGTTGATGTTATTGTACATGACAGGTTTTCGGTAACTTAAAACTGATTAGAAGGCAGGTTTCTTGTTTACATTTAACCTTTGACTGTTTTTTTAATATGCCTTTAGTAAATTATATTAAGATTGATTAGGTTGGATGAGGTAAGGTTAGGTTAGCGGCTCGTGGCTCAGGGTCGGGTGGACTTGCATTCCATCCCAGAGGTCTGGGTTCGAATCTCCGCCCCGTTAATGCACCATTTTTAACCGAGTTTCTCAATTCGTCTGTATTTTTTTATGTTGCGTTTATGTTTCTCGATATCTCCGCAAACTGTCAACCGATTTCAATAAATATTTTTCCCGTTAGTAGTGTATACCTCAGGGATGGTCCTTTCATAAATGTTTTGAAAGAACACCACTCCTAAGGGTTAAATATAATAAAAAGAGTGAAATGCACTTATCCAACTCAGAAAGAGAAAGTAACAGTTTTGAAAGTAACATTGAACCGTCTCCAAGTACCTTGGAGTAGACGGCAGTACAAAGGCACACCTGAAAATGTATAATGGACCCCTTCTGTGCTTTTGTACCGTCTTCTACTTTAGGTTGCTTTTAGTCGGTTCAATGTTTTTTAAAACTGTTATATTCTTTCTCTTTCTGAATTCGATAAGTGCATTTCGTAACAGAAAGATAAGAACAACGATGAAACCAAGGGTGTATGTGTGTAAATAAAGAAACTTAAAACTGAAGGTATTACCATGTTAAACGAACTCTCCGCGTGAATAGGTACGTGAGTGATTGCAACTGACGTTTAGTTGCAATTCGTATCATGCTAACTGTCAAACAACGGTTATTCGGCCAAGTGACCTGACCAGTTAGTATATTATGAACATACTATATATTTCTCAGAAGAGGAAATAAATATCATCTAGCACCAATCTCATGGACCCCGTCAAATGTTCTTATCGGCTTACTTATAATCGCCGCAATCAAGTTAATGGGTTCCGGTCCCATCGTTCCGTTCGAACGGTCCCAAAGTTTTGCGCTGCGCACGAAAAAACGGGGGAGTTTAATCTTGTTTATCGCTCGTAACGAGCTGATCGAATTTGGTGGATATTAAACTGATGGATGGGTTGCAGCAGCGAGTAAGGAAGGGCCGGGAGTGGTAACTGAAAACCGTTTGTATAGGGCGGTTTTTTTTTACGAATGCCGCGATATGGCGTACGCGAGGACATCTTAAGGTCGGCCCGTAAGCACCTGAAAATTTAGCCTCCCATGCAAACGTAGTTTAAAACCACTGTTCCAACTTACTTGATATTTGATATCTAATATTAGGCTACAAATATCTGTGTCTGCATGCCTTTTTTTTCGGTAAATGTATTCTGGGTCAAACCACAGAGAAAACAAAATTCGTATGAAGATTTTCTTTTTGCATTCATTTCATTCGGTTTGGATTTTTCAAAAAAACAAAAGCATGCAGACACAGATATTTGTTACCTGATATTAGATATTAAATATCAATTTAATTGGAATAGCGGTTTCCAAATGATTAGTAAACTACGTTTGTATGGGGAGCATAGCTTACGGGCCGTTCTTAAGGTGCCCGACGACGCCCATGGGATTGCGAACTTACAGGGCGGCTGCGAAACAATGCCGGCCGGCCAGGTGCTTCTTTGAACACCATGTTTGAAGGACCCCAGGTTGTACTTTGGGGGAAATACCTCGGAAGAGAGTTCATTCCATAGACCGGTGGGTTCTTATTTTTGGAATTTCGACTGTGAAAATGTGCATTTTATCCCTGTTCCGCGTTGAACGAAGGTAGAAAGGGGGCGGCGGTGCAGCGTTATGCAGCTATGCAGCCCCGACGAGCATTCTCCATGGTAGTCGTGTGTAGCCACTTTTACATACAATGACGACCAGTTCGCTTACGAATTCGCTCGTTCCTGATGTTCTCGTGTTCCAGCGACACGTAGAAAGGCGTAAGAACTTCACAGAACGCTTTTGATTGCCACAAACATTCGTAGTTGCACGTCCCGAATTCGTAAGCGAAACACTTTATTTTTATGGAACCTGACATAGATGGCTCCACACGACTACCGTCAAGATATTAGCCCAATACACCACATTCCTAAAGCCATTATCAGCCATCCCCTTATAATATATAACCTTCAGCTACACTGAACTTGATGGAAAACACGAAACATTTTCCATTGACGCTTTAACCATAGTTTCACCCAATGCGGTGATACCAGCCTGGGCGGGGTTTACCCTACCACCTAGCAGGAGAAGGGAAACTACAATTTTACATGCATTCCGAACCATAAAACAGCTCGCATTCGTAAATAAATGCACTTATCCAACTCAGAAAGAGAAAGAAACCGGTGAATGGCCGGGCGAGGAGTTGAACCCATGAGCATGAAAGCAAGAAAGCCCCTACACCACGTTTTTTTTTTTTTATGTGACTGGACATGGATGGCTAATACCACAAGTTCTGTCATGGTATTAGCCCAACACACCACATGGGAACTAGGTGCTGGATGGAAAACACGGACAATTTTCATTGCCGCTTCGACCATCGTTCATCCAATGCGATGGTACCAACCCGGGCGGGAGAAACCCTACCACCTAGTAAGTAAGGAAGGGGACCTACAGCTTAACGTGGAATCCGAACCACGGCCAGCCTCTCTCAACGGTCGAATGGTCACCCATCCAAGACCAGACCGGACCCAGCGTCGCGCCACTGGGCCACCGAGGCTGAAAAACTAGTAAAGTAGGCTGTACTAGCTACTACGTTCTAATTCGTTTCAATCGCCACTTCTGCCCTTCCATGCTCGCTGTGTTACAGGGCAAAATTGGGAATGCAATTTGTTTATTGGTTATAGTTTCGGCGGGTCTTCGGTCATTCAAACCATATTTCCATCGATCTGATGAGCGGCTCGTAGTTCAGGGGCGCGGGTACTTGCTTTGGTTTGGTTTGATCCCCGACCCGTTCATGCACCAAGCGGTGTGGGTCTTTCTCTTTCCGAGTTGGATAAGTGCGGTTAGTCATATTCCGGGAGGTCACGACATTATTGGTCACGATAAGGTAAATGGCTGAATGTTAGGGACCAACCCTCTGATGCTAAATATGTTGGTTTGCCTGTGCCAAGTGGTTGCGTTATCTAGATTGGCTATATAAAATATATGTTGGTATGTACCTGCTGATGAATATACTGATTGTCTAGAAACATTGATACCTATTAATTATACAACAATAACCAGTCGGTTTTTTAGTTAAATACTTAAATATGCCTAAAGTTATATCTGTAACCTAAATCGCCTATAACTACGTAATGCAACCAAAGCTTTGTTCAGTTTTGGCATTGTTAAGCTAACTGATACTTTCATGCTTTGTTATTTGCAGCCATTTACCTTATTATATATATTGTTTGTCACCATAACTAATTTTTCAGGCGCCATATCTAGATAACGCAACCACTTGGCACAGGCAGACTGACACATTTAGCTTCAGATGGTTGGTCTTTATCCTGTGAACCCAGTTTCAGCCATTTACGTTATCGTTACCATTTTTGTCGCCACCTCCTAGTCTATCACGAATGCGAGATGTTCAATGTGTCAGAAACCATGTAAAACTGTAGGTCCCTCCCCTACTAAGTGGTAGGGATAAGCCCGCCTGGATTGGTACCACTGCGTTGGATGAAAATATAGTCTAAGCGGAAAATTAAAATTTTCCGTGTTTTCCATCCAGTTCAATGTAGCCAGTTCATGTAATTCCTTCAGGAATGCGGAATATGGACGGAGGTAGTTTTTTTTGGCACACACCACATTCATAGATATTATGTAATTTCAGGGGTTGCTTCACATACTGCCCGTGGGCTTGTGATTGGCCGGCTATCTACAGGTGCAAAGTAAATTAATTTTATTTATATATTGAAGATATCGTTGTTCTTGGATCCTCAATTCCTGTGTCTTCCCTAAAAACGGAAAAATATGAGAAGGTTATGGTCCCTAATTCCTCCATAAATACGGTGTGATCAGCTAATATCATGACAGTACGTGTGTTATCAACAATTCATGTGAGGTCACTTAAAATCAATATTTCGCGTGGCACCGACTAAAAGGGCATCGTTTTTATCACGCAAAGTCCGAAATTTAATCATTAAATAACCTGAAATTAAATCAGTTATCTACATCACACATTATATTTGTTAAAACTTATATGAATAATGCTTTCATTAGAGCCTTAAAATTAACCCGAAACATTTAATAAGGGTAAGGGCTAACGTCTATTCTCCCCGACGATAAAAAAGTGTAGAAAGCATTTTTTATTTCAGGACTTTGCTTCTTAGGCGACTTTTTGATGATAATAAAATTGACTTTAGCAGCTTTGGTTTCTTATATTATGCTCAATCATCATTATTTTAACAGCCGTTTTATATTTGTATGTATTTAATGGATACGTTTGCCAGTTATCTCATTCATTTGATACGACATTGTATTGGATTTTTATATATTGACTAGCTGCGGTACCCGGCTCCGCTCGGGTTAGTGTCGGCTAAATTATTTCATGGATAAAAAGTAGCCCACATGGCTGATCCAAAATAGGGTCAAATTGGTCCAGGACAATGTATCCATCTACCAAATTTAATCAAGATCGTTTGATGATCGATTTAATGAGAAACATCCAATAATTCCCATTTAGAGCTTCGTTGACATTTGGTGGCTATTTAAAAAAAAAGCATTTGCCGCCAGAACCTTTCTGCACTTGCACTGCCACATTGTTTACCTATTAAGTAAGTAACGTGTAATGTAGGTAAGTTTTGCGTGGACTCCAACCCACAGCTAGCCTCAACATCGAAAACAGTAACCCATCTCGAATCTGACTGCTCCCAGAGATCCTATACATTGATAAAATACGCACATAAATCGGGTTAGTGGTTTGCGAGTTATAAGAATTTAACACTCTCTACTCACCCTTTAGGTAATGAAGCGTTATATTATGTAGCCTATAAGTTTTGAGTAGAATCAGGCTAGACGTAGATACAATCCGCATCTAAATCGAGTAATTGGTTCTCAAGGATTTTGCCAAGTAGTCCTAAAATTGCGGGAAATACCAAGCCGTACCCGCCCCCCCCCCCTCACCCGCCGCCGTCGGACCGCGCGCCCCGCGCGGCCCGGCTCCCGCCACTGCCCCCGGCCCCGCTCCCCCCGGTGTGAAGTAGCGCGACCGGCATCGTTTTCACAGCCCGGTGAAAGTTCTAAAGCCCATGGGCACAATATCTTTATAAATTGTAGCCTATGTGTTATTCTGATGTATAAGCTATATTATTGTAAAGTTTCATTAAAATCCATTCAGTAGTTTTTACGTGAAAGAGTAACAAACATCCATCCATCCATCCATCCATCCATCCATCCATCCATTATTACAAACTTTCCCCTTTATAATATTTATTAGATTTGTATTTTTAGCATTGTATTTATATTTTCAAAATGATTCGAAAAAATATTGGTCCGGCCGCGCTCGTCTGAAGCAGGATTCGAACCCGTGACCTTTAGGGCGTCGTGAAGTCACAAGAAATCTTAGACTTTAACATTTTAAGAAATGCATTCTTTGTTGGCCAACAGAATTTTGAACGGCGACTGCCATTGAAATAGCGAAATCGTCTTCCAGGTCCTAACGCTTCTCTACACCTAAACGTAGTCAGATTTTAATAAAATTGAGAAAGCTCTATTCTATGTCCGTATGTTTTTTTTCTTTGTTTTTCCGTAAAGAAAATCTAAAATGAACGTAAAAACCGACCACTTTTTTTCAATTTTTATAAGCTAATATTTGCCAATCTAAAAGGTTTATTTAAAAAAATTAAACATTTTTATAATACATTTTAGAGTCCAAAATTGTCGCGTTGGAATTGATAGGGTAACGAATCTCTTGACGGTTGTTTCTGTTCTGAGGAATATACGTACACTTATGTAGTTGTGCACCAACTCATTACTTTTACCTACTTTTTTACTACTTTTAATTACGTGATGCATTTTGAGAAAACGCTATATTTCTGAAGCGTTCATTTTGTATTAAATTGCAAAATAATCATGAGGCGAAGGCAATTTACTTCCATGTCCAGCAGTGACGGGACTCTTGGCACGTGAACACGTTCACGCTAAACAGGTTGTTTTTACTAAGCGGCGGCATGAACTTGACATGACTTGGTATTTTCAATTGAAATGCGCTTGGTAGCGTAGCACCTAGACAGCTAAATTGAAACAGTCGTATTGTCGTGCACAGTTACTACGCTGACTAGCCATAGAAAAATCCTATTTCGTCCGGCGATAATCCCTGTATTAAAGTTAGTTCGTCCACTCGGAATACTACGAGGTTTTGCCGTTCTATTGTCTACTGGCTACCACAATAGACTAACTATATGACAAGTAAGACCGGGTACCAAAGAGAGAGAGAGTAGTGTAGTTAATCGCCGTACATAACTCTATCGAGTAAGCGGATGTAACTTCTTAAAAGGTCTAATGGAATGTAACCGCAGCGCTACTGTCTCCCCTTCAGATGAAAAAAGTATGTGCTATCTAGCGCGTTTACTATGAGCGCTGCATCCAATTTTCTAAAAGACACACAAAAACAAGTCGCAAATGTTTTGAAGCGTTTACACGGCTGGTAAGCTTGGCGTTGGCGATGCGATGGTTGGACTGTGTGGCATACATACGACGTGCGGTCGGCTTCCTATTGGATTGTTTGCACAACTTGTCCATACGGGGCGTCGCGAGTAACGACCCCGTGACACTTCTAATTTTTTTTTCAATTCTGTGGTCTACGACCTAACTCAATAAGCTTTTGCAGAAGTTGCGACCGCCTTTACAGTGGCGTAGCGTTACTAGGGCAACTAATCTATCTCTAATATCACAGAGTGGCATATCACTCAGAGTGGAAGGTCCTGGCATGGCACCTAGTTCCCATGTGGTGTGTTAGGCTAATACTATGACAGAAGGTGTGGTATTAGCCATCCATGTCCAGTCACATAAAAAAAAAATACCGCTGACACTGTTTTAAAGGAACCAAAAACTACGAGTTTATAGATTGTTTCGAACAAAAAGGATGTTTTATACCCACTCTGACGCATCTGTTTTTAACAGACCTCAAAAGAAAGGAGGAGGTTCTCAATTAGTCGGAATCTTTTTTAACAATAAATAAACCAAAACCTAAATTAATTTTGTGTTAAAGAGTGCGACGCAAATTAATACAAACTTACAAAATACTTAACACGATATCGAAGTGGTGTTAAAATTAATTCTCTCTCTACTAAATTATTTTAATACAAGCTGACACAATACAGCAGCTAGGGAACTCGTTTTCTTTCATGTGTATTAATAGTCCAATGAAATGCCATAGTTATGACCAAATTAACTCCAATTTATTTGCTACTATATTTATGTTATTTTTCTTTGGCATTCAGCCGAGTCGCAGGGCAATATCACTCACCTAAACTGAGAACAGCTTTTCCCATCACATCTGTTGTCGTTGTTGACTTATTTTTTTTAACCTTATTGAATTTTTGGATATTTTTGTTTTCTTTTAAACAACTTTTCTGTTGACTCTTTAATTTTGATTTGATATTGTTTTTTAAATTGACAACGTTTTCAATTTTTATTTTATATTGACGAGTAATTTGAACTACCAATGTGCCTGACAATGTTTTATTATATGTATGAAATTCTATTCTGTGATTAATCAAATCGGATGTGTTTGATTGGTTTAATTGAATTTTAGGCACAGAATAAATAATAGTGTTTTAGGTTCCATTTAGAAATGGAATTGATAGCGTGAATTATACTAAACCTTTCAAAGCTTACGCTCATAAAAAACGTACGTAAGTTACTACATGCTTACTTTGAAGAGTAACGAGGCTTAGGGCCTTTTTCACCAACTACCGATTAGCTTAACCGCCACATATTAAGGCCCTTTCTTAGCATATTGCAATCAATACCAGTACAAGATAATCAGCACTTCAGTAATGTCGTCGTAGTGTCGATTAAAATAAATCAGCAATTGGTGAAAACCAGGCTTAGTCTTAAAAAAAATCCAGCCTCCTTTACACCACATAAATATTTTAGTAGTTCATACAGATATTTTCTATACTACGTCGCATGTGTATTAAGTACCATAAATAATAACCTGTCTTTATCTTCTTTAGAAAACAATTTTGGAAGGAAAGTAAAACAGTTTTGAACTTAGATGATCTAAGGTTTTGAATGAATTCTGAAACATGGAACAGCTCCCATTCCTGACCATCATCCAACTCAGATAGAGAAATAAAGTGTTGCAAAAACGGGGCGGGGATTTAACCCATGATGGAAAGCAAATCCATGTGCCCCAGAGCTATGAGCTGCAGCATCAAGGAAATTACGCTCCCCGTACAAATGTAGTTTGAAAACCACTGCTATATCTAAATGGAAAAAAACATTTTGATGTAGATTTTATTTTTACTGTCATTTGACTCGGTTTTGATCGGTAGGTACTCCATGTTTCCATCACCAATAACTGTACCGTCACCATTTGCCTCGAAAATATCTGCATCGCCAATATCTCTATCGCCAGCGACGGACCTGCGGTCTGGAAACTGGAGGCGTAGATGCTTCGAAGTTTTTATGAAGGTTAATGAAGGTTATGAGGCTTTAAGGCGCTAGGTCTAGCTAACTACTCGCGCCATACAAATACACCTTTTAACAAATGTAATAATATGTAGTGAAACGCTTCAGCAAATCCAAATAGAACTTCAGACTGATAATGGATTGTAAATATTTTTGATTCCATCATTTATTTAAATAATAATCAATAATAAAAAAGTAGATTTTTCTCATTAGAAATCTGAAAGTAATTCGATTTCTAAATATAAGCAAAAACAGCATATATGCATAAACAAAAAAATCCATTTGCTTTTAGATTTCTACATTTAGTCAAAAAAGTTCGGAAATGGACACCGTTTCCGCAATGTATTTTGTATAGAAAAAGGAAACATACATTAACGAAAATAGGTTGATTCCTAGACAAGGAATCATATATTGTAAGGATGACACTTCTAATCGTCAGACTTAGTTAGTTAACTTGGGGTGCCTCGTCTAACTTTGCGATTTGGCTAGAACCAGGGCCTTAATTAAGGTTAGGTTAGCTTAGGTTAGATTTCCCGCCCCGTCATACGCCTTCGCACCCCCACCAACAGTGGCGACGGATCCGCGAGGGGTTCGCAGCTGCCTCGCCGGCGATGGATATATAGACGATGTACAGTCAACCAAAGTTCTAAAGCTACACTTCTGGTTAAAGGTAATAATGAATTGTGTTTAAAACAACCTACCTTGCACATTTTTTTTTATTTACATGATAAATAGGACACATTTTCAGTTATTTTTTTATGTAATGTCAGGCCTATGTTTCTTGGCTAAAGTCAAAGTATTTTGACTGTTCACCTTTTCCTTGAACCGGAAGTGTATCCTTTAATCTGTGGTTGGCTGTACATGTTGGCAATGCACAGACTGGCGATGAATCTTCACGATGGAGATGCGGGGTACCATTTTTAACCGACTTCAAAAAAGGAGGCGGTCTGCCAAGGTAGACAAGGTTCTCTTGACTGGCGCAGCGCGTGCCCGGCTGACGCCGACTCAAAAAATAACAATAATCGCAACTACAGAAATGGCAATTATTTTTTACTTTTCAGTGCTTTTTCTTTGGAGTCGGTTATTTTTTTTTTGTTTTGTTTAAATTTTTTATCTTTCAAGAAAACAAAATACTGCAGACACAGATATTAGTTGCATATTATGCATAGGTACAGTCGTTTCCTATCAAATGTATACACTGGAAAGAGAAGGAATTCCTAAGTCCCTTTTACTCTATGGTTGACGTCAGCATGTCAGAAAGAGACCTCAAATTTGTCTCTATTTCCGGTGTATAGATTTCAGACGAAACGACTGTACACTGAGAAAAAATTATTGTTGGCCCATCAAAGAAACTTTAACCCTGGAGAGCCGTCATAGTGAATTGGTTGCAACGACAAACTTTATTTTGTCGACCATATATACAATCTAACAAAGTAATTCTAGCAAAGCATACTAGACATTTTTAGCAAAACATTCTAACAAACAGTGACCAAAGTTGTTACAGTAACAAATACGACTTTGTTTCAATGACAAAAAGCAATTGACAAAATAAAAGCTGTCCTGAGAAATAAGCTCGATTCGTTACAACTTATTTTGATGCTTCAAAAATTTTTTTCTGACAACGTGATTTTTGTCACTTTGTCAGCCTACTTTTTTCTCAGTGACCAAATATGAATATTTTCATATGTTGTAAGGGGAGCGTCATTCTTGATGATAACAGGTCAACAATAATTGTATTACCGGAACGCTTTAGTTACAAAATAGAAGTCTTTATACAAGCAAGTAAAAAAAACATCGAGAATGAAAGCAATTTTCTAGACTTTAATTGCACTCTCGAGAGTTTCCGCCGCGCCGCCTCTCTCACGTCGGCGTCGACGTCTGAATAAAGACTTCAAAACTTACAGTTGGATAATAATTCGCAACGAAAGGGGCCTTAATATATCTTTTTTGCTATTTTTAAACCCATTTATTTTTTAGAAACACTTTCTGTTCCTTTTAGTAATTTAAAACCACACGTTGCTGGTAACCTATCAGATGCTATATTTTGTATGCGTGCGAAATGTGGCATGACAATAATAAACATTTATATCAACGAATCTACAAGTATACGGGTACTAGCAACTCAATTTACAAAACGTATCTGGTTCTTGCAGAAAGGCTGATCCCCTATTTTGTCCTACGAAGGAATGTAAAGATGGGCCGTGGAACGGACTCGGATACAGAAATAGTCCGGGGAACTGCGGGTCGTTTCGGGAAATACAGACTCAGGAAATAGAAGAGCCAGTCCGGAAAAGGACATACACAATATGTCCAGAAAAGTTTAGTCACTTTTTAGCGCGACCAGACGGTTCGCTTACGAGTTCGCCCACCGATGCTCTCAAGTGCAAATAACACGAAAGGACTTCACAGGACACTATTTAGTGCATACAACATTTCATGTTGTAAGTCTGGAGCGTAAGCGAATTCACTACAGTCAGTGCACTTACACTAACATTGACTACACTGCCGCTATGCCATACGAATGAGTTTTTTGTATGGAACCCGGCATGGATGGCTAATACCACACAACTACAGTTTTGATATTAGCCCAATACAATACATTCCCAAAGGAATTAGGGGCCATGCCAGGACTTTCCCTTTATGAGCACGGCTACACTGAACTGGATAGAAAACACGGACAATTTTTCATTGCCGCTTATACTTATACCGGGCTGGCTTAGTAGGGGGGTTACATGGGTTCCGAACCATGGAACAGCTCGTATTCGTAGCAAAATGCACTCATCCATCTCGGAAATAGAAGGAAAGTGGTTCATAACCGGGGCGAGGATTTGAACCCATAACCTCTCGCATGAAAGGCAAGTCCTTTAGCTCCTAGACCACGAGTTGTACCCCCTGGTGTATTCCCGGTTAATATACTAATATTATTTACATAAATGTATGTTAAAAAATATTATGTCTGCCTACAGAACCAATACGGTAAAAACCAACTAAATAAGTAAATGAATAAGTAAATAATTAAATAATTAAGGAAAATTAGCTGTTTTTCCTTTTTCCGTTTTTCCTTACTTATTTAATTATTTATTTATTCATTTACCCATTTAGTTGGTTTTTACCGCATTGGTTCTGTATTTATTTATTTATTTATTTATTTATTAGGAGAAATCACAGAGACAGGTCAATACAACAATTGCAATTGTAGGCAGACATAATATTAATAACAACGATTGTTGTTTTTGTGTTTGTTGTAGAGACAGCACCATAACCTATGTTAAAAATATAATTCATTAATTAACTATAGCATTCAACATCTATTCGAAAGAGTATCCGTGGCTTTTGCGGTTAGGATGCAGCATAACGACGCTGTTATATAGCAACAACTGTCAAATTGTCTTATATACGTAACATTTTGAAATGAAATTATCATAACATTAAATGCTTAATATTTACTCGGACTTAACCTGTCGGACGGAGGGTCCACAATTAGGTACCCATAAATAGCGTTGTTCATGAATATTTCATGACGACGTCATGTGGTGCGGGCCGCGTGCTCGACCGACCCCCGCCACCGCCCGCCCCCCAGCCTATGCGTCGCTGTCAGTCTACCGAGTGCTGCAGGGCGGTGGGATCCCCATGATACAACCATGCCGTATTGTTTCCATAGGCTTAGAATGTAAAGATATACAGAGTCAAGTAACAGATGGGACCAAAATCGTTTCATAAAATGTTCTGAAATGTATATATTCGCTCAAAAAAAATCTTAATCGCTATTTAGCTTCAAAATAATGATCTAAAGTTATGTTTTAAGTTTTACTTTGAAATATTTGTTCAGCAAAAGTTATGAAATTCGATCGACGAAGAATCCGTGGGTCACCCCTTATTTACCATAAAAGAAGGGTTTTTGTTCGAGTTTTTACGCCCGTTCACTAAACTATCTATTAAGGCGCTAGGACTAGCCAACTACTCGCGCCATACAAATGCACTTTATAACAAATGTAATAATATGTAGTGAAACGCTTCAGCAAATCCAAATAGAACTCCAGACTGATAATGGATTGTTAATATTTTTTTATTCCATCATTTATTTAAATAATAATCAATAATAAAAAAGTAGATTTTTCTCATTAGAAATCTGAAAGTAATTCGATTTCTAGATATAAGCAAAAACAGCATATATGCATAAACAAAAAATTCCATTTGCTTTTAGATTTCTACATTTAGTCAAAAAAGTTCGGAAATGGACACCGTTTCCGCAATGTATTTTGTATAGAAAAAGGAAACATACGTTAACGAAAATAAATCAATTCCTAGACAAGGAATCATATAGTACCAGGCCCTTAAGGCCCTGGTACTAGCCAAATCGCAAAGTTAGACGAGGCACTCCAAGTTAACTAATTAAGTCTGACGATTAGAAGTGTCATTCTTACAATATATGATTCCTTGTCTAGGAATCAACTTATTTTCGTTAATGTATGTTTCCTTTTTCTATACAAAATACATTGCGGAAACGGTGTCTATTTCCGAACTTTTTTGACTAAATGTAGAAATCTAAAAGCAAATGGATTTTTTTGTTTATGCATATATTCTGTTTTTGCTTATATCTAGAAATCGAATTACTTTCAGATTTCTAATGAGAAAAATCAACTTTTTTATTATTTATTATTATTTAAATAAATGATGGAATCAAAAAATATTAACAATCCATTATAAGTCTGGAGTTCTATTTGGATTTGCTGAAGCGTTTCACTACATATTATTACATTTGTTAAAAGGTGTATTTGTATGGCGCGAGAAGTTGGCTAGTCCTAGCGCCTTAATGAACACGCTTTCTTTAAGAAAAAAAACCGGCCAAGCGCGTGCCGGACTCGCACACGAAGGGTTCCGTACCATTGTACACGATTTAACACAAACAAATCACGTCTTTTGTATTTAAAGGGGGGGTCTTTAATTTTTATATTTTTTTTATTTTATCTATTTCTTGTTATAGCGGCAAAATAAATACACACTTTCAGCTGCCTACCTATTAAGATTCATGAGATAAAGCCCTGTGGCAGACGCACGCACGGACGGATGGACGGACGGACAGCGGAGGCTTAGTAATAGGGTTGCGTTTTCACCCTTTGGGTACGGAACCCTAACTAGATATATCATAAATATTTCCCAAAACAACATTTTTCATTTCATGAGCGCGACGCTAATGTACTGAAAACGATTTTAGAAGTTGTCTCATGGGGCAGATGTGTTTCATCTCCCTCTAACTCGCGGTAGTGGTACTTGAGTTGACGTCTCACTCCCACACTTTCTTCGTCTTGTAAACACAGCGCGCTATGATGGCGCTCGCTTGGTCTATGATCGAGACAATGTTGTAAAGAGAGCTAGGATTTTGTAAGTTTTATGGGGAGGGATTCTCGCATTAGAGTACGAAATGACTAAAACAAATTTTAATATTATAATAATAATATAATATATTATATTATATTATGTAAGTATATATATATAAGTATAAGTATATATATATTATAATATGTAAGTATAACGCTTTCTGGATTGGAAAACTGGAGAAAATCTTTTATTGGCTTTGTTCTAGATATTTAAGTTTCTTCTCTAAGGGATCTCTAAGGGATTTCAGTTTCACTATTATAAGCTGTTGATTTTCATATTAAATAAAATAAATAATGTTATTTGATAATTGATAATCTTTGACAATCTTCTCGGTATTTTCACCTCTGAAATAGTGATATTCACCCTAGTATAGTATAAGTGCATATCCATTAGCAGTATAAGTACCCTTCTGCTTTTTTAAATGCTTTTAAACTAATGGCTCCTGGAGCTGCAGACCTCGTTGGTTCATGGCGCACCTTTAAACAAAATCGTACAATGTTTCTCTTATTTTTCTCACTTGGTACTTGCCAAAAAAGATTCAGGTATTGTCACAAAACAAAAATGTTTGTTACCTCCTATACTAAACTAGGTTTGTTCTATAGGACGTAACCTAAAGATGACAGCCAGGTGATTTACAGTGGTAAATCACCTGGATGGAATGATCTAAGCATTGTTATAAAACTAGTATAGTGCATATATTTATTAGTAGGTACTTGAATTTAAATGATTATTTATTGTAGGTATATGCTTATGTAGGTGCACATTGTTGATATGTAGGTAGCTCAATAAGTGTTTTTAATACATAAAATTAAATAGTTAAAAGTAAATACATAACCTGCTCACAAATTGGCATGAGAATCGGTTGAGAAATGCGACCTGTAGAGCATCCCATCGACACCCAGACAACCGGACAGACTACTATACTATACTAAAGGATGTTTGCCCAAGCTGAAACGGAGCCGTCACGATGGCACTTCGTGCTTCGTTCGGTCTAATGACGCGACCGCATTTTCGCCCGACATCGCCGTAAAGCAGCGGACAACGACCGCTAAAATATGACAGTCCGAGGACAAGCAATCATTCTCAGGTCTAAATTGTACGTCAGGAAATGTGTACAATGGGAGCCACCAGAAATCCTGAGCCGCGGTGGACCTAAACAAATGCCGGGAATGTGGTTTGACGTAGCCGAAGAGCAGGCTTCAAAATATGTACAATGCGATTCAAATAATAATAGGACTGGCACCGCCCCCATTTTGAATGTCAAACTGCTAAAGCCCTCCCTTCACTTCACAAACTTCAGTATGGAGTGCATACAAAGTTTCTACAAAAAATATTTCAAAAACATTTAGGAAAAATTTTTTTTTTAACTAAATATTTATTTGAAGAACAGATATTAAAAAAAGAACACTAAACCATTGAATCTCATTGTACGAAAATCGTTTACGATTTTTTTGCAAGATTCGGAAACAAGTCAAGGATACCTCGCGTAACTAAGGCTGGTTTATTACCAGTAGTGATATTTCAATATGAAATTACCTTAGAATTATACCAGATTGCAACATAAAGCTCTCCTAGTTTTAGTAGGTTTTATCAACCCAATTTTAAATTAACCCCTAAATATAGCAAATCATATGTCAGAAATAATATGTCCATCCATAATCGTTACAATAAGAAGAAACATTTTTCCATTATTTTCAATATTTTTAATAAAATATGAACTATATTTTTTTATATTAGTTTGTATAAAAAAATTTTAGAAAAATTATTGAAACAATTATTTTTTCTGCTACCCTGACTCCCTTCTATTGTCATTTCTATGTCAGCTAAACACAGAAATTATAAAAAAAAAAACAACATTAAGAACAAGGTCAAAGAATCTAAAGTTACAACTTAAATAAATGAATATCGATGCTTTTAATTTTTTTGTTCATATGATTTCGTTTTAGTTGAATTGTGGAAGGAAGGTGTGAAAACGTTGTGCAACACTAATTTTATTGATTTAAAGATACTTACGAGTATAATAGTGGCTAAAAACCAGCCTCGTGCAGGTATACATGGAGTAAAAATATTCGCAGTCTTCCAATCCGACCAAACTTTTACTAACTTACTTCCAACTATGGCGACATGCCTCCGGTGGATGCTTTATCATGTTTAGTTGTATTATGTTTGAATGTTATAAGAAGTAGATGTTTTTTTTATGCAACCTGACATGGATGGCTAATACCACACAACTACTGTTTTGATATTAGCCGAATACACCACATTCCGAAGGAATTAGGTGCCATGCCAGTTCCTTCCCTTTATGAGCACGGCTACATTGAACTGGATTGAAAACACGGACAATTTTTCATTGCCGCTTCGACCATCTTTTCATCCAATGGCGGGCGGGCTTAAACCCAACCACCTAGTAGAGGAAGGGGACCTACAGTTTTCATGGGTTCCGAACCATGGAGCAGCTAGCATTCGTGACGAAATGCACTTATCGAACTCAGAAAGAGAAAGTGGTGCACGTCGGGGCGAGGAATTGAACCCAGACATCTGGCACGCTAGGCAAGTCCCCGCGCCACTAGGCTACAAGCCGCTATTATTAGCAATTATTAACCCGATCTAGTGTCATCTAGCTAGAACCACCGAATAGCCCAGCAGCTAGAGCAATGGAGGGTTCGATAATTCTAAAGTCGCAGATTTTTTTACAGGCGATGTAGTTTCCTTATAGAAGGTTGGGTGCAAAATATTAGAAAATTCAGATTGGTGCGTTTGAAATTATTTAAGTATTTTCAATAATTCGATTTAAAAGATTGAATAAAATATTTAAGTCAAATTTTATGATTGTATATTGCTTAAAACTTTACTTCCATGTCGTAAGAAAAAGTTAAGAAAAATTGCTTTTTGGGAACATAGCAAAACAAAAATCGCTCATTATAATTACAATAAAATATTTAAGTCTCTAAATTATTATTTTCCATATTAGGAATGAACATTAGCCTGCATCGCCTGTAAAAAAATCAGCGACTTTAGAATTATCATAACTTATCATGCCAACTTGGTCCGCTTCGACAGGTCTACGAAGTGCTGGGTTTCATTCATCGTAAATCATAAATGTTACATACGTTTCGTGTCTGTATTTACGAACAACTAAAGGATAATGACCATTGCCCCATAAATTTTGGGCCCCTCAAAATGTTTGTGCCGATCTTCCAAACCAGTGTTATAATTTAGAAAATAATATAACTTTTCGAGTAATGAATTCTGAAGACCAAATTTTAAATGTATTAACAAAATGCGGTTTTGAGGTAATTCATGTTTTAGAGACACTTAGCTCAGCGTAGATCAAAATGCTCCAGTCCAAACGCAATTTAAAAGGTCAGAGTTTAATGTCTCTTCGATATTTCATAAGCAAAAATACTTCACATTGGCCCTAGGCATAATTTTACAAACGTATTTACACCTTTTTTTCCCTTACCGGACAAAATGGCATGGAGCAGGCTACCCGACCACGTCTTGTGACAACGGAAGTACATGTTGTCCTTTTCTTTTATATTGTTAGTAGGAAAATAAGTAATTGTGAATGAATTCTTTTAATTATTTAACGAGTAACCAAGCGTGAAAAGTGGGGATTCAGATAGTTTAAAATATGTTTAAATATAAAATATAAATTGTCGCATATGTGTCAATAAAAGTCACGAATTATTTCTAAGGGGCCTGGATTTGGGCATTCTCCTTTACGTGAGGGTTGAGCAGCAGAGAGATTAGGAAAAATCCTTACTCTTTTCTTGAGGACTTCGCTAGTTAGCAAAATGTATCTACTTCCAAAGAATTATTTCCTAGGAGGGCCGCCTCACTCATCCAGCTATCTTGTAGGTAAAGTATTCTGCTCCGTCTATCCAGTCGTCACGTGAAGGTATACGTGTGGAAGACTCCCTAGTTCCAGAAATAGTTCGCCGTCGGAACATTGTCGCCGTCTCCTGTTGTTCACGGGCTTCAATTATTCGGTGCTCCTGCGAAATCCGGAAAAGCTTCTAAAGATGGCGCCGCGTCGCCTCGTGTGTAGAGCGACACGTATTGGGTTATTGTTTATTGTATAAAGAAGGGCTACATCACTTCCGCCTAACGCTCCGGGAAACTGCGTGATGGTATCCAGTTAAAGACAGATTTGTAATAAACAAAGATCCTGTCCGTGTTCCGTCAACAAACTTTAAAAGCCCTATCAACATGCCTATTGCAAAATAATCTGCATATATGTTTAAAAAGTAGGGTGGAAAAATCGTTTAATCTAACTTAAAAGTACTATACTACTTAACTAAAAACGAATATGCAAAATCCCACAATATCGAAGCTCTTAACTAAACTAACCGTATAAACCTATAAAAAGACATCTGTTTAGTTGGAAACGGATTTAAATAAAAATAATAATTGAATATATAAAAAATAAATTAGTATTAGGAATTTTAAAAACCTTGATTCTGAAAAAAAGGACCTTCGTGACTAACGTGCTTTATGTATACCGCGCTACATTAGTCCGGGTGACGTCGGCAGTTTGTTACACGCTGCACTCACTTGCAGGCCGACGCCATCGCCGCTGCTGCCGTGCCGCCGTGCCGCCGTGCCGCCGTGCCGCCGTGCCGCCGTGCCGCCGTGCCGCCGTGCAGCCGTGCCGCCGTGCAGCCGTGCGGCCGTGCCGCCGTGCCGCCGAGCTGCCGCGATGCCGCGATGCCGTGCCGACCCGCCGCCCTGCCACCCTGCCACCGTGCTTCCGAGGCGAATACAATTTACCGGCAAAAACTCTCTATAAAATGATTTCTCTCTAAACTTTTATATTAATTTGGGTGAAGTAATAGTGCGGCGCCTTCTCTGATTATAATTTAAAAATTAAAATATATACGTCCTTATTTTTCTAAAATCTATAATACCCATAACTATAGCACGAACCAGAGGAGGTGCGGTTAAACACTTTAAAGAACCTATTTTTTTTTTGTATACGACAGTAACTATGATATCTAGTGCGAGTAAAATACTTTATATTGGTCTATCATTCTATCCAGTAAGCAATAAAGACATGGAGAGCTATTCTGGAAAAGATCCATCTATTCCGTCAGCCGGGCGTTGATGGATGGTCTCTATCATGCGACGCCGCAGCAGGCTCTATTACCACATGTCCTTGCTATTTACCTAAATAATGAAAAAGTATGTTTGTTCAAGGCGGCATATTGGGTTTTTTATTTTGACATTAGATGCGTGTATATCTTAAAGTTTGTATTAATCCTTGAAAAACGTATTATCCGCTTATTTCGCTGCATAAAATTGCTCTTACAATAATTGTACTTTAAAATAAATATGTTTCCTGACGATTTTAGTGTCGATATACCTGAAGTTTTATAGTTGGTAATAAACACAATATTGATGAGTTAAATTTTCTTTGAGACGTTACCGCATTCGTTCAGAACCCTATAGGCAAATAAACCGGAACATTCTCGGTCATATTCTACTACTTTTTGTCAAACCTCATAAGTTCGTGAAATTGCTTTGCGGGAAATTCATAAACGTTTTCCACAATCGGCACGGACGCTTCCATTCAGAATTGAACATTTTCATTGGCATTTTCTCTCCGAGCGAAACATTCTATTGAGCGCCGAGTGGGCAGGTTCAGAGCTTGAAACTTAAGTCGGAGCTGAAAGCTTCGCCGACGCGCGAGAGGAAGTGACGTCACTCCTTCCAGTAATTTCCTTTACTATTAAGAGGGGAGACATAATTGGATTGGTGGGAGAAGGAATATTAAATCAGTACTACCGCACTGGCATTTCTATTCGATTGAACCTACTCATTCTGGGCACTTTAAGCACTCCTCGCGGATGTTTCATGCTGTCGACTGTACCGGCCTGAAGGCGTTTCAGGCGAACTTACAGGAGCTCTATAACGAGATGAAATGGAATGAAAATAAACGTTATTGCTTACCAATAAGAGTACATAGGGTGCAAGAGGCGAGCCAAAGGAAATATCTAATAGCTTAGCCAAATATTGGAGAAAAAATTAACAGATATCATTGGGAGCATTTAATGTCGTTAGACTGTGCACCACAATCATTTAATTGTTTTTTTGTAACTCAAGGCTACCTTCAAATAAACATACAACCATTGCAAGCAAAATAAAAGCTAGTAAAATATAGAACCACTTACGTTAAGAGGCAATAGAACCTTTAAGTTCGTTTGAGTTTTGGGTGTATGGGGACAGTGTATTGAGAACATCAATTCAGATGTCGAGAACATATCACCAATAGAGGACCTGAAAGGGCTCGTAATTCGCTCGCGATCGGTTTTGCGAGAACTTGGTCTGGTGCACTCTGTGTATGGGATTTATGTCAAAAAAAATTATATGAGACTTTTCTGTTAACAAATTCACAATGTTATCGTTGACAACAGTAAAAACAACTCAGTATGATTACATAACTATAGTTAATACATTGATGGTTGAATTATTTAAAGGCAAATTAAAAAATCTAATATATTCTCTTCGAAGCGTACAAAAAATAAAAAAATAGGAATTAAATCATGTTTGCTCGACTGCTTCTGAGACGGAAATCCTCGGCATTTAGAGGGATACACAATGCCGAATGGATCCCTAGGTTTAAGCGATCAGAGTGGCAATAAAACTGAAGTGCCATCCAGGGCACCTACTCGTAGCTAGGTCCGTCGAGAATCAATAGGGTCGTTCCGTGATTTTGCAAGGTATGCTTACAGTGTTATACTTTTCGGATGCTTCGCTAGCGATAAAACATTTCTGCTACGGGAGCATTTAATACGAGTGTGATTCAAATAAATGAGGGAAGTATTTTGACTTCAATTATTTAAAAAAAATAGGAAAACCTTATTGGCTTGGCAGATTTACGAGCGGCATACACCTAATGAGGCAACATACAAAATCATGAAACAAAAATAATACTGGCAGGCATAGATAATTTAGTCTTAATCAAAGAATATATTTATACTGAGCGGCTCGTAGTTCTATGGCGCGGGGACTTGTCTTGCTTGCCAGAGGTCACGCGGGTTCGATTCTCGCCCCATTTTGATGGGTCGAAGCGGCAATGAAAAATTGTCCATATTTTCTATCCAGTTGAAAATGAAATGAAAAATGAAAAAAATCTTTATTTGCAAGCCTGCAAGCATGGTTCACAAAAAGGCGGAATTAATGCCATGAGGCATTCTCTGACATTCAACCTTAGAGACGTAGGAGAGGTGCGGTGTGGCGGGCAAAAGAAAAAAATAAAAAACTAAAAACTAAAGAAAATATTAAGTATCTTAAAAAATATTTTAAAATTAAATGGAAAATATATATTTTCAGAAAATAAACGTACATAATATAGGCTTATAATGTATAGTACTTAGTATTAACAGATAAATACATACAAATATTTACACATATAAATATATAAATATATACCTTTATATTCAATGCACAAAAGAAACTATAACTACTGATTAAATAATACAAGTCAAAAATCGAGGAACAGACATTTGAGACGCTCTTTAAATATGTGAATAGAATAGGATATGCGTACATCAAGTGGAAGCTGGTTCCACATACGTGCAGCTCTAACAGTAAAAGAATCAGTGTAAAAAGAAGAATTATGTCCCGGAATAGCAAGAAGCAAATTAACAGTGGATCTAAGGGGTAAACCATGAGAACAGAGGGGTTCCAGTTCAATGTAGCCGTGCTCTTCGTCTTAGCATGACACCTAATTCCTACGGTGCTGTGTGTTCGGCTGATATAATGACGGTGGGTGTGGTATAAACATCCACCACACTTTGCTGTGTTGGCGAAAACGAAAGAACCAAAAATTCTCGCGGTGATTAGATATATAATGTTCTGGAAGCATTTGACTATGGAATAAGTTATTCGAGACTTACCGAAAAAAACCATAGTGAAGCTTCATATTCTACGGTCTTCGTCAGAAGAAAATCTCCCAAAACTTCCGCTCTCTCAAGACGTCAGTGACCGAAGAAATTGTGAAACGATTAAAACAAATTATTGCTGAAAAAGTAATAATATCGATTGGCAGTGCGAATAGCATATGTCATGGCCACTTGGGGATAAAAAAAAAATCTGCGGGTACTATAACATATCGGCGTACAAATATCAACCAGATTGAGAATTCCTAAACAAGAGACCAAACCTCGATCATTTATAATAATGTATGCCAGGACCTTCCCTTTATAAGCTGAACTGGATGGAAAACACGGACATCTTTTCATGGTCGTTTCAACCAAAGTTTCATATACCACGTACGTCAAGTAACACCATCAGAGCGTCAAATTCGGAAAAAAATCACTAATAATCGAGTGTTTCGATGCCATACATCAAAACCGCCGAAGAGACCTCCTTCCTTACCTTTTTGTAACTTATTTTTTGTTTAACCTTTTTGTAGTCACGGATCCTTGGAGAATTTCAAAACTATTATGGATCCATTCGGAACTCCGAGATCCGGCTGTTTGTTTTGGTATATTTCAGCAATGCACAATCATTGCATAATATTAGGTTTTATAACGACATGCAGAGCAATAATAAACCTTTAAATGAAAAAATATACAAATATGAATGAATACTCGAACTTGCGAGTCTATGCTACGAGGTGACCATTATGTGACCTAACAAATTAGCACAATTACTGGCAAACTCCATGTCTACTTGACTAACTTAGTCTTACATTTCTAAATGGACCAGAGTTTCCCAAGAACTTTCTCTCTGTATGAAAGCTTTATTGCGTTATTGTACGCTACAATGGAGAAACAAAAGCCGGTTCAAGAGGGTGATCTGCAAAATAATAAGAATGAAATGCCAATTACGAGAACTTTCACAATGCGAGAGAATTTTGAAAGCTTTCAAAGATTTTGAAAGCATAGTGAGTTGGGCATTGAAAACTCGCGGCCTGTGATCTGCGGAGATCGCCTTTATTTTGTCGTTTTATATATAGGTAGTTACGTATTTTATTAGTATAAAATTAATAAATATTCATATCTGCACTTAAAACTGATAATCACCTCTTTGAAGTGGTGAAAAATGCGTTTAATTAAGTAATGGTAAAATTATGATTTCATTTTTCATTCAGATTTAAATATTATAATGTACCTTGCAGGTTGCACCATATCACACACGCAAAATATCCATAGAAAAATGGAAGAAACTGCTGTCAGTGTGTATAAAGGTATTTTATCAGAAACACGATTACATATTGTTTACATACTCACACAGTACATGAAGGAAATGTAATCATTATGTGATCTCATATTCGTTTAATTATGACACAATAACTTTCAATTAACATTTAACTTGGACAAAATAACAATTTTGGGCTAAACGCATAAAAATCGCATGTGGTAATAATTTTGAAAAAAAGCCCGGTTGCAGAAAAAATGTCAAGGTAAAAATCACGTTACAAGAGTATTTAGTTCCGTCAGTATTTAAAAAAAAAACTTGTTTGGTCGTTGACTCAATTTTACTTAAATAACGTCGCTTTCTGCAACTAGGCCTTTGCCGCTAATTTATATGTACTATATAAGTAGTTATTTTATATATAATTATTTATATGTGATATAATTAAGTACTTCAAATTCTTATATGTTGTATAGTTGTTCTGTTTTTTTTTTCTTGTTATTTGCGCCCTTTTCTGTTCTATAGTATATTGTAAGGTAGGAAATTACTTCAGGCATTAAATTCTACCTTTTGTACACTTTATCGTGCAATAAACGTTATTATTATTATTATTATTACTTACGTATGCTCATTGAAGCGTTCAATACACATTTGACCTGAGAATAAGCGTATTCTAAGCCTAGAATTTCCAGAAACGCTGCATAAGTATGTTAAACGAAGCAATTACATCGAAACATTCTTAGTAACGTTTGGGTGGCAATTTTATAATGATTATAATTTAGAGAGATCGTCGGCGAAATTGGAATTAACGTGCCAACGCGACGCACACGACATATACACTTATTCAATATCCCCCTACATTACACAAACTACGTTCAAAATTCGGTCATGTTTCGAATCTTCAATAAGTACTATCGTCTCTTTAATTATGTTGATCCTTTTATAAACACAAAAAGAGAGTTTAAAATAAAAATACTAAATATCTTAAAAGATACAGAAAACAAATAAATAGGAAACACATATCACTCACCCATACACACACCCTCCCTCTCTCTCTCACATACACACACATACTAACCACCCTCGCACACCCTAACACACCCTCACGCCCTCTCATTCACAAACACCCACTCACATTCACACATTAAACAAGCACAAGGTCGTCTAGAAAGAAAATGTATCATTTAAATTTAAGCAATTAGCTTATTACCTATGTAATTTAAATACAGCTTACTGTAATGAACGTTCTATAGTTAACCAGAATTAGTGTCTGGTGTCTACTTTTACTTTGTTTATATTAGAGGAAATCTGTAATTGGCAACATATTTTAGCTCATGTATTATGTTAACTTGAGATGTAACACGCTGTTGATTTCCCAAATAAAATAAAAATAAAAATAACTTAGACGATATCAAAAACAATAAGTAAATAATATATGTTTGCTTCCTACTGCTCCGTCTTCTTCCGATGCTGTTTGAGTGTGATTATTTTTTCAATAAAATAAAACATGTAAACTACTAATCTTTTGAGCATCTAAAAGCCTACCTCGTAGTGGCGCGGGGACATGCCTTGCATGCCAGAGGTCTGGGTTCAAACCCTCGCCCCGTTCATGCACCACTTTTCTTTCTGAGTTGGATATGTGCATTTCGTCACGAATGCGAGTTGCTTCATGGTTCGGAATCCATGTAAAACTGTAGGTCGCTTTCTTCTACTAGGTGGTAGGGTTTAAGCCCGCCCGGGCTCGTACCACCGCGTTGGATGAAAAGTTGGTCGAAGCGGCAATGAAAAATTGTCTGTGTTTTCCATCTCGTTAAATGTAGCCGTGCTCGTAAAGGGAAGGACCGGGCATGGCGCCTAATTCCTTAGGGAACGGTGAAACGGTAACAGTGTGGTATATTAGCCATACGTGTCAGGTTGCATACAAAAAACAAGCCATTGACAGATTATATGAAAATATATGTACATTGGAACTGTGTTTTTAGGGTTCCGTACCCAAAGGGTGAAAACGGAACCCTATTAATAAGCTCCCGCTGTCCGTCCGTCCGTCAGTCACAGGGCTGTATCTCATTAACCGTAATATATATAGGTAGCTGAAAATTTATTTTGCCGCTATAACAAAAAATAGGTAAAACATAAAAATAATAAAAATTAAAGGGGGTCAGGATTAAATCGTGATATTGTACGATGGTACGGAACCCTTTGTGTAAGAGTCCGACTCACTCTTGGCCGGTTTTTCAAATTAATCCATCGTTCTAAGTAGCCTAGCCAATCGTCCAACCTCCTAATAAAATCATACACACACAAAAACATTTAAACAGAACTGGCTTGTCATCGTTTTTAGTTACAGAAATAGATTGAAAATAAAATCGATGCCATGAATGTATCCAAGCGTTATTTATTATCATCTACTTGTACACCGGAAGTAGTAAATAGTTTTAAAATAGAGGGATAAGTGGCGCCGTCCACCCAGGATGCAAATGCTAGCGCTTATTCGTTTACATACGGGATACACACTCCTGAATCCTCACTGAATCAGTAAATAACACGCCGCTGACAGCTCCTTTACGGAACGCTGCAGTTATAGAAGTCGGCCATCTTGGGAGGACAAGACAAACGAACCAATCACATGCTGTTATTAAGTGCATAATGGTAACATTGATTGATAATAATAAGCCGTGATTGGCTGTTTGTCTTGGCCCCCCTGACGTCACTCGTTCTTTATGGATTGAAGGTTCTAGGTTCAGTGTCGCATCTGTCCGAAGGACAGTATATATTGGTAATCTGTGAGTAAATAACTCCTGACCTATTCTGGTTCATTTACGGAAGGCTTATGAAAATGGATATGGAATTTTCAGTAAGCGCTTAATTCGGAAACACATGGAACTCTTTCATTTCTTGTCACTCATTCCGTGTGGCGCTGCCATCGATTTCCAGAATACCAAATTAATGTCTTCTGTGAATTCCTCTCCTGAAAATACTCCTGATTCATCAAATCGAAATACCCAGAATCGGCCCCCAGCTGCCGGGGCGGGCGGCACGCCCTGGGCGGACATTTTCATTCACAGCGTTCAATTTTATTTGGGTTAGTTGGTGATCGATCATTTCAAATTGGAATATGTGTACGGTGGTTACCTCGAATACATTCGTAGATTTCGCATGCATATAAATAAATATTAAGTCCCTTTGACTTAAAGTTGGACGTCTAGGTATATGAAATCTCGACTCGATTTTTTATTTATTTTCAGTGTGACTACATTTAAAAATGTGATTGCACCAATGTTTTCCGTAAAACATTCTTTTAAATATTGTAATGGAGTTGAAAGTGGTTCACTATATGGGTTCAACGCAGTGTTTAATCTTAATCTATTAGTAATAAAACGTATACTTACTTGGACAATCCACTAAACGCCATCAAACGGTAATCGAAACGTAAAACTAAGGAATTTATGAGCCACTCAAAAACTTTCACTACAAAACAACACATTCCACAAACATATTTCTAGTATTTTCAACACCAACTTAGATATTTTCCATGGCTTGCATTGGTAATAAACAAGCCTATTTCCAAATAAAATTGTAATCACACCAGACTTGTTCCATTTTCCATTCCAATATTTCATGCACTTGTTTCTAAACGGGATTTTCAAAAACGACCGTTAAACGCTGTGTTCGAAGTTTAAATTCGCCGAGTTCGCGCCGCGGTCGGCGGTCGGCGTCGGCGGCGGCGTCGAGACAGCCCCGCCCGTATCACGACACTGAAAGCGCCGCTCGTTTCACGGCTCCGAAGGGCGGCGAGCTCTCGCTGTAACGCTCTCGGGCGGGGTGGCGGGCGCAGGCGGGATTCCCCTCGCCGGCGCCGATGTATAAATTGAGATAAATGGAAATCGAAGTGCAATCGGAATGGGAAAAACATGCCGAAGCATTCTGTGCGCGGCGCCCGTACGGTGAAGATGACGCGCGCACGTCAGCACTTATCCCTTTACGCTGTGGACGTTGCCCTCTGGACGTAGAGACAGCGAAACGCTCGGAGAATGTGTAACAACATTACCTAAACAATCGTAGCACAGCACTTCCTACGTGAAACAATATATTGCGAAACTCGTAAATATTCCGGGAGGTCACGACATTTTTGGTCACGATAAGGTAAATGGCTGAATCTGGCTTCACATGTTAGAGACCAACCCTCTGATGTTAAATATGTCGGTCTGCCTGCGCCAAGTGGTTGCGTTATCCAGATTGACCATATTAAATCGATGTTAGTATGTACTTGCTGATGAATATACTGATTTACTGGACATATTGATATCCATTAATTATGCAACAATAACCAGTCGGTTTTTTAATTAAATACCTAAATATACCTAAAGTTATATCAGTAACCTAAATCGCCTATAACTACGAAATGCAAACAAATATTTGTTCAGTTTTGGTATTAATAATTTGGTATGTACTGATAATTTCATGCTTCGTTATTTGCAGGCATTTACCTTATTATATTTTTTTTTCTAACAATAACTACTTTTTCAGGCGCCTTATCTACGTAACGCAACCACATGGCGCAGGCAGACTGACACATTTAGCTTCAGAAGGTTGGTCTTTATCCTGTGAACCCAGTTTCAGCCACTTACGTTATCGTTACCATTTTTGTCGTGACCTCCTAGTCTAAAAGTTGAGGCCTTGAGAGAAAACAATATGTAAGCATGTAAATGAAAATTTGTGCAAAGTTTTATTTTTTTCTTAGTGCGTAAGAATGCAATTTTATTTCATTTCAGCAATAACTTATTTCTGTTCCACCTTATTCTTATTTTATTGTTTTTTCCTAAATCAACATATTATTCGTATGGCTTGGCCCAATTTTTTTTTTGTATCTGTTTTAAAACAAAACATCTTTTTTATATTTAAGAATTTCAACAACATTTTATTTTTCTTAGCTGTCTTCTTTACAATTCCGAGATAGTATGCGCCAATTTCTTAAAATCTTGTAAGTATTCTATATTTTCGAATAGTTTGTTCTTTACACACTCTATCCTAACGTGAAACTATTCACAGATCTCATTCATTGCTGTGTTTATTCATGAAATGAAGAGGGGGAGTTTTCCATCAAGGAATCTGCTCCATCCCCCTTGATCCTGCCTTTTCCCGTCCGTTCCTATCGAATATTCAAAAACATTTTGCATTTTCATCTCTGCCTCGAAGTATGTTGCCGACCCCATAAATAGAAGATATTATCGTGTCGTTACACCGGTAATAGAAATAATTTCTGAGTTATTACTCCAAGGCCTCTCGAATTTGTCTCTATGTTTGACGTGGCGTTTGAACGTTCCATCTTGGGCAGTAGTCATAAACCTTTTTTGTATGTAACTGGATATGGATTTTGGATTTTTGTATAAATTAGCCTAACACACCACATGGGAACTAGATGACTTGCCAGGACCTTCTTTATATACCTAAAACCGAAAATGTACTCTTTTTTGGTAAATCTTTTTAGGTATAGTGCGACATTTAGGGTACGCCGGGCCCTGAAAGCCGTGCCGACAAGGCCCGTGGACTTACAAACATTCACAGGGGCTGCGAAAACCATGCCGGCCGGCCAGCTTATGTACCGGGCTATTTGCACTCGAAATTTCGAATCAGACCCGATCATTTTTGCACCAATCAGAAGTGGACGTTACCGCTAGTTCGAGTTATGTAATGAGAAACCTTTGTGATTGGTTGAATAGAGTCTGACTAGACCCGAGTAGACCCCGTGCTTTTTAGGGTTCCGTACCCAAAGGGTGAAAACGGAACCCTATTACTAAGTCTCCGCTGTCCGTCCGTCCGTCCGACCGTCTGTCACAGGGCTGTATCTCATGAACCGTAATAGGTAGGGAACTAAAATTTTCACAGAGTGCGTATTTATTTTGCCGCTATAACAACAAATAGGTAAAAAACGTGATTTTTTGGTGTTGATGGTACGGAACCATTCGTGTGCAAATCAGACTCGCACTTGGCCGGTTTTTCATACCATGTCCGAAGAACTCCAGGCTGGAAGACTTTTTGCGAAAACACTAGTTTTCAGGCAGGGGTGGTGCATTCCAGAGTTTACTGACCCGAAATAAAGCATTAACAGGATCAGTTTGTTTTTGGGAGAAATATCAACAGTGAATGGGCGTATCGCTGCGTGATGAGCGTTGAGCGATGGCACAAAGCGGCGGGGGATGGCGTAATCTTTTTTATGAAACCTGACTCGGATGTGGCTAATACCACACAACTACCGTCATAGATATTACCACACACCCGAAGAAATTAGGTACTATGCCAAGACCTTCCCTTATGAGCACGGCTTCACTGCACTGGATGGAAAACACGGACAATTTTACAAACCTACAGTTTTACATGCCGAACCATGGGACAGCTCGTATTGGTGACGAAATGCACTTATCCAACTCAAAAAGAGAAAAAAGTGGTGCATGACCGTGCCGAGGATTTGAGCCAATAACCATTAGCATGGAAGGCAAGGCCTCTACACCCTACATTTCTAGCTTATGCTATGCAGCTCCGTGGTACAGACTAAACAACGCAGACGCTGATTGCCGATAATTCCAAACGTACTAAATCCTCACGTCTTTGCCAAAAGCTTAACGAATACCGTCATTGCCGTCTCGTGACCGTCTTTACGCCGCCGTTTGCCTTACCCTCTCCTGCCCTGAGGCGGTCGCGAGGCCAGCCGGTGCTTCGCACTGCCGCAAATGTATTCCCGACACGAAAGCAAACGTATTTGCCGAGCGAAACGAACTTGCGTATCTCCGAATGTTTCGCGGGCGGACTGAAAGCCGCATACTTACCTGCTTGTTTCAGTACGTGTTTCCGTAGAATTAAAAAAATACTAGTTTTCTGGAGTACTTAAATGAAAATAAGATAGTGAAAGGTACCTGACGTTCATTCAAATTCATCGACCGATAAGTGTAAAACTATTTTTGCCATTTCATAACTCGGATCTTATACCTGTGTTGTGATCATACCGTGGCGCTCTATCATTTCTGTCTACCCCTACCTTTCACCTGAGATTATTCCACCTGGATAGCACCGCGATAGTCCGCCAATCAGCTGGATGCTAATGATATTTGGCGAGGTGTAAATTTGGTTGTTCCGAGATTCTATGTTTTTCATAAAAACTGGCCAAGTGCGAGTCGGACTCGCACACGAAGGGTTCCGTACCATCGTACAAGATTTAACAAAAAAACATCACATTTTTTGTATGGGGCCTCCTTTGAATTTTTATATTTTTTTTACCTATTTGTTGCTATAGCGGCAAAATAAATACTCACTCTGTGAAAATTTCAGCTGCCTACCTATTACGGTTCATGAGATACAGCCCTGTGACAGACGGACGGACGGACGGACAGCGGAGGCTTAGTAATAGGGTTCCGTTTTCACCCTTTGGGTACGGAACCTTAAAAAACTGTTGCATAGAACCTCATCATAATCATTCTCATCATCATTACCAAACCTAAACCAAAATATTTTTAATGCTCGTATGATACAAAAATGGTTTTGGTGCTGTCATTATAACATGAATTCCTTGTCATTAATATGATTTCTGGTTACAGGATAACAGAATAGAGTACGTGGGGGGGGGGGAGCGGAGGAGATTGCTTCAGCCAGAGAGCAAGGAAGGCTCTGGCCTCAGCGGCGGCGTCTCGTTAGGATATTATATGTTCCGAGGTCTCCCCCTTCACTAGTGGTGAAAGTAGGGTTGCCATCCGTCCGGGTTTCCCCGGATTTGTCCTAGTTTATAGGGGATCCGGGGAGCGTCCTGGCGGGGCTTCATTTGTAGTCCGGGTTTACAAATTGACTGACTGTTGACATGTCTGGGTTCTGGGCTCTAAAATCCGGGGTTTTCACGCATATTTCACGTCTTGTCCTGATTGCCAAATTTTAGAGATGGCAAACCTAGGTGAAGGGGAAGACGCCACGCCGGGTAGGAAGTAGCGATGGCTCATTCCCGCTCCAAAAAGGAGCATTCTCATTCTTACTCCACACGTCCTGAATGTCCTCCGGAATGGAAGTCCAATGTTACTCCGAAAAACCGTCGAGAACCCACAAAAATCTAGAATGTCCACTCCGAAATTTTTATATTTCTACCCCGTAATGCCTATAATTTCACTCCGGAATCCCTATACCAATACGGGAATGGTAGGTCCCCAAAAGTTTTACTTTGAATTCAATTCCTAATAGGCGTGGTAAAAATGGTTGTGCGAACGATTTGGGTAAGGTTCTTCTATGGAATGACTATACGGTCAGCCTCGGTAGCTCAGTGTGCGAAGCCTTGCGATTCGATAATCTGGGGAAGCACCTCTGAGCGCGGTTAGGTTCTGGATGGGTGACCATTTTCAACCGTTGAGGCTGGCCGTGGCCACACATGGGAACTAGGTGCCATGTCAGGACCTTCTTTATATTATTTGGCTACATTTAACTAGATGGACAACATGGACAATTTTCATTTTTGCTTCGATTATCGCTCATTCAATGCGATGGTATTAACCCGGGCGTGATTAACCCTACCACCTAGTAAGTAAGGAAGGGTACCTACAGTTTTACGTAGAATCTGAACCACGGCCAGCCTCAACGGTTGAAAATGGTCAGCCATCGAGAATTTCATATAACTTTGGACGTGGATTACTCAACATGAAATAAAAACATCTTAACAAGGTTAGTCATCAGACATAGCTTGTTTCACAAAGCTCTATAATCAATTTGGTTTTTATTAGATTTTTGACTACAGCGGTCGTGATTAACTTTTAGCTATAAGTCATTTTGTAATTAAATTTTCTTAAACCCCTTCCAAATCAAAAACTATGCGCATTGTCTGCTTTATGGACATGTTGCATCCTCCTTATCACGGAGCCTTTTTTTAAACAGAGACGCTCCCAGAGCACAATAGCACGGTTTTGTACAGTGCTTGCGAATAAATTAGTCCCGCCGGGATGGGCCGCCTTAACATGTGAACAGGCAAGAGTGAATACTGGTAAATTTCAGTTCACTTGGCCGAATAACACACCTGCAATTCACCCGAGGAGTTAACTCACCATGGTAGGGCCGGAACCATGAGCCACTAGGCTGTGACCAGAACGAGGGACTCAGGGTAAATATGAGCTACTTTCTACTGCGATTTATTTTTGTTTCAACTTAAAATACACTTTATATTATCTGGGTGAATTCATAAAACAATATTTTAGAGTAAATGAATAACATCTCATGAATTTATTGTCCATAGAATACAGAATACTGTTTGAAACATCTCAACATTAAAATAACATTATTGTAATTGAGAGAAGCGAACCTTTGATTGTTGATCATATGAAATAGAATTTATGAATATGTATTACTAGATATGAAATTGGCATATTATGTTAGGCGCTCTGCAAAATAAAAAAGGCACAACCAAAACACAGAGGCATTGAAAAACCACACTCCATTTGTAACATTTCAATTTAATATGATTTCTATTAAAATTAGTAAAACTGCATTTAGAAAACATTATCATTAACCTAAACAACTTGTGACTTGCGGAAGGGATGTACGTGTGCATAAAAACAGTTTCTTTGTGGAACCTTTATTTAGTTTTATTGTGTCGCGGTATAAAAGGTTTACAGTGTTCCCCCGGCGTACGACGGTACGCGGGTGAGGGGCACGGCACGGCGGTGGTACCGGAGTACCGCGCTCGCGCCCCGGTATACGTGCGGCGGAATGACGACTACTCGATGACGGTTATTTCCTCTTTGATAAAGAATTCCACGTACTCCTCCACGGTGTTCGCGGTGTCAGTCGTGAGACCGTCCGTGTCCACATCTGAAAGTTCATTGAAATATGTTATTAGTTATATATAACTAAAACAAGTATTGCAGTATTTTTAATGATTGTTTTTTATGTTTTGGGGAATAGCAATAGAATAGGAATAGAAGAGATACCAAAATAGACTGAAAATCCACCCAAATCCACTGGCTGCAAAGCTAACAATACCAGATACAATCGACCGCCTCAAACGGCGCAAAATTCTCCAAGACCATAGCTTCTAGAAAACCAAAATTAAATAATAGAGAGATCTCCACTGGGAAATCCTACTCTTAATGCCAACTTATCACTCATCACATCTGCTCATAGTCAAACGACTGATCGCAAGATTAAACATACAAAAAAAAAAAAAAATTTTTTGGGGAAGAAACTTGCAAGAAGGTTAATGCCTAAATGGCTGGAATGACGTATAAAATATATAACACTGAAATTCATCACTGTTGCAATGAAAATTGACCATGATTTCCATCCAGTTCAATGCAATAAAAGGAAGGTCCTGACATGGCACCTAGTACTTATGTGTGATGTTGGGCGTATATCACGACAGCTGAAGCCTTATTCTGCTAATTGATAACTGCGCGCGTTATGTTTGTGTTTTCTCAAAACCGCATGTTTCGCGCGAAATGGTATTCTAATAGCGCAGTTTGCAAAACGCATGCGCAAACTCGTAACGCGCGCTCATGTTCTCGTGGGCCGTGTGTTTTGCCGAATACTTGCGGTTTTGAGAATTCTATTTGTCAAATTCGGAGCATCGCATCGGCGAACTTCGAATATCACTTTTCTACATTACATTGGCATATCGCTGTCTCTTTCTTTTCGTATGTCATATTTGAGTGAGAAAATAACTGTCAAAATCGTGACAGGTTATTTTACCCTGTAGGCGGCGCGCAAGACAAACCACTCCATAGACAATAACAAAACGTGTGTGTGAATTAGCTGAATACCGATTTTTGGAAACCGCACTCGAAGCTTAGCGTGTTATGTTTGACGGAAACATAACTTATACGGAATGGTTTGAAATTGGACAAATAGCAGAATCGGGCTTCTGGTGTGGTATTAGCCATTCATGTCCAGTAACATTAAAAGATTGTACACTATAATATGTATGTATACTTGTGTATAATATGCATAATTATTATGTATTAATTATTATTTCTTATTATATGTATTAATGATGTATTATATGCACGATTGTACACTATATAATGTAAGTAACTGTAATATGAGCAATTCTGAAAACAATTAGGGCAAAAGTGTTAGCTATAACACTGAAAGATGATACTACACAAATGACATCATGAAAATACATTTGATGGCAACACTCACAATTCCTAAGCTCCAGGCGGCGAGACTTCTGCTCCTGCCACTCCTGGTCCTTGCCCGCACGATATTCCTCGTACTTTTTCATCTGCTCTGTTCTCTTAGCCACCTGCGGACAAACATTCACGTTTACAAAGTTAAAGTAAAGGAGCGATTTTTCCATTAATTTTGAGTGAGTAACATCAAGTAACGGACACCAACAATTTTCTTCAATTCATACATACTGCTTATTTTTAACAAATGTATTTGTGTTATGTCAACAACTTAATTAATTTAGTTTAATTAAATGTGTACTCTATAGGGGTAGAATTGCCTAATATCCGCTTCATAGACACACAATTTTATCATCTTCTGTGTGTGTAACTGTAGGCAAAACGTCAGCCTCAGTGGCCCAGTGGCGCGACACTTCGGCGATCGCTCTCCGAAGTTAAACAACGGTGGGTCCGGTCTGGTCTTGGATGGGTGACCATTAGACCGTTGAGAGAGACTGGCCGTGGTTCGGATTTCACGTTAAGCTGTAGGTCCCCTTCCTTACTTACTAGGTGGTAGGGTTTATCCCGCCCGGGTTGGTACCATCGCATTGGATGAACGATGGTCGAAGCGGCAATGAAAATTGTCCGTGTTTTCCATCCAGTTCAATGTAGCCGTGTAATATAAGGAAGGTCCTGGCATGGCACCTAGTTCCCATGTGGTGTGTTGGGCTGATACCATGACAGAACTTGTGGTATTAGCCATCCATGTCCAGTCACATATTAAAAAAAAAAACCAACAATTTTCGTCAATTCCAACATACTGCTTATTTTTAACAAATGTATTTGTGTTATGTCAACAACTTAATTAATTTAATTTAATTAAATGTGTACTCTATAGGGGTAGAATTGCCTAATATCCGCTTCATAGAAACACAATTTTATCATCTTCTGTGTGTGTAACTGTAGGCAATGTTACTACAACACGCCGTGGCTGCGGAACATGCGAGACTTCATGAAATGGAAAGTATCTACGAGGTACTATTCTATTCTATGATACGGACTCTAAGGCTCATCCGCAAAATTCCGCTTTTTGAAGTTATTTATGGATATTCTGGACTGTATACATTTGTATTGAAGTTTACACGGGTCTAGTTAAGTGTAGTTTTTACTCCCGGCCCTCAGCGGTACAGAACCACTGTTTTCCGCCGACGCACTTGATGTCGTCGTCCCACCTGGTGGGTGGTCTTCATACAATCCGTTTTCCTATCCACGGCTGCCAATCCATTCTAAGTTCATGCAGGTTGTATGATACAGTATAGTAGCAGTATCCAGGTTGTTATTTCAAGATTTTTTCTGAAATAAATATAGGTCATGCCATATCTTGAGAGAATGCACTTACCAGCTCCTTGGAGGCCTTGTTTGTACGCAAGCGGTCCTTGGACTCGAACTGGTTGTAGTATTTCTTGAGGTTCTTCTTTATTTCCTTCTGCTGCTTGTCGGAGAGCAGCGTGGGTGGCCGCGGCCGCCAGTGGAACTGCGCGAACCCCTCTTTCATTACCCTGCGGGGACAACGGATGTTTATGAGTTTGGAAATGTTCGTAGTTAAAAACTGCTACCTACTCTACGCAATTTGTTCACTAATGAAACTAGATCAGATTGATAAAATACAAAATAAAAAGCCATAAAAGCCCTAGCATTTGCTTAACAGTGAAATTTTCGGTTAAGGTGGCCCAACCCGGCGGGACTAACTCATTCGCGGGCATGGTACAAAACCGTGCTGTTGCGCTCTGGGACCGCTGTAGTCAAAAATCTAACAAAAAGCAAATAGATTATAAATCTTGATTAAAAAAGCTATGTCTAATGAATAATCATTTTAAGATGTTCTTACTTTATCATTGCGTAATCCAACTCCAAAGTTATTGTATAAAACGTTCGAAAAATTCGAACTTCCGGACCTTATAACTTAGAAACCAAACACAATTTTACAATGCCAACGGTCATCAGACATCTAGTTCGATTAACTAAAGCTATTTTGAGAAAAATTTGGGATCTTTGACAAGAAATATGGGCGTGATCTTCTTTCCCCTTTTGTATGGGGAGTTGAGCGGGTTGGGCCACCTTAAGTTAAAGCCATATTTTTAAAATAACTTAAAGTATCTGTCCCCGAAAATCTCTTTTTAGGGTTCCGTACCCAAAGGGTGCCAACGGAACCTAACTATTACTAAGCCTCCGCTGTCCGTCCGTCCGTCCGTTCGTCCGTCTGTCACAGGGCTGTATCTCATGAACCGTAATAGGTAGGCAGTTGAAATTTTCTGGGAGTGTGTATTTATTTTGCCGCTATAATAACAAATGGGTAAAATTAAAATATAATTAAAATTAAGGGGGGGGGCATACAAATAAAGTGATTGGTGTTAAATCTTGTAAGATGGTACGGAACCCTTCGTGTTCGAGTCCGACTCGCACTTGGCCGGTTATTTGTGTACTACTAGCTGAGGTACCCGGCACCCGGCAAAAGGTGTCGTTTTGGACTGATGTTGGGCTGAATGATGTCCTGCATATTATAAGATGTACCCATACAAAGTTTCATCCCATATTTCACGCCCTTCGTGTTTAATTTTCGCCAAAAAAAAAGTAGCCTATGTCCTTCTCTGAGGTCCAGACTATCTCTATATCGAAATTCATCAAAACTGGTTCAGCGGTTTCGGCGAGAAAACGAAACAGGCAGACAGAGTTCATTTCGAATTTATAATATATGGATTTTATGGTGATTACCTAAGGTTGTAAAATATATCAAGCTGACAACTGTTAACTGAGCACGCAGTGTGCCGAACAAACCAGCAGGTGTCAATTTACTTACAATCCCTTAGAAACTTTTTTTTCCATTTCGTGCATTTCAGCTAGGCGACACGGGCTAAACACTTACACATGACCATATAAGGCTCACTCCCTCTCACTGTTTAGTTTAATATTCAATTTCTTGTAGGAACTTAATAAAAAAAAATACCATAAACTATTTAATAGGTTGCAAAATAAATCTTCTACACCACCTACTGCTCGTAATTTGCTCGACAATATAAGTGCAAAATGGTCCCAAACAGCCAACCCACCTCCTGAGGATTTTGCCCTGGAATGACCAGATGAAGTAACCGCAGTCCATCTTGCACTTGAGCGAGGAGACGCCCGTCACCACGTAGCGGCCCGTCGGGTCCCACTCGATGCCAGACATCTGCCGGAAGAAGGACAAGTCAAGCGGGCTACATTATAACAGGTTTTAAAACCATCAGATATCAGTAACTACTACAAAAGGGGAATGTATGGGACGAAAAGGTGTTCTCCTTTGGGTGGTAACAGAAAAACTAACTTTCCCTTATGTCAATATTATCTTACGCTATGAGCTCAGAAATCCCACTGCATTTGTTCCCATGCATGACGTAAGAAGCGACTATTGGTCATTCGGTAGTTTGGATTCCACGTAAAAATTTAAGTCCCCTTCCTATAGGTAGGGTACAATCCATCGCTATAAGCGCTGGGAAAATTAAAAATAGTATATGTATTTCATTTCATTCAATGCAATTGTGCACTAATATTATGACAGTACACCTGGTATTAACCATCCTTGTCCAGTTACTTAAAAAACGCTACAGAATTCATAAGTAGGGGAGAAGGCGCATGAGATAGGAATAAAAAAAATGTGCCAAAGTAGTGGTCTCAGCTATCAATGGGTTCATCGGAAGTGGGAATTAAGTAGGTGAACTTTATCATACTCGCTGTGGCTATGTATGGTAAGTATGACATCGAAACTGGTAATAGATCTCTTTTTACGTTATTAATGTTTTACTTAAAAACTAAAGTTTCAACATAAAGCAAAACTCCATGAAATAAATCTTCATCAAGCATCCAAATATAACAAGCTCATGTTTCACAACAGAAAGTGACCCAGCGAGAAAATTCAATCCATCACAAACCTGATAGTGATCGGCCACGTTCATGACCGTGAAGTCGTTGGTGTCGAGGAACTCCAGCGCGCCGCCGGTCAGCCCGAGGTTCGCCAGCACGATGAACTGCCCCGACGGCGACCAGAACAGGTGGTTGAACGGCTTCCGCTCGAACTTCTTGAGCAGCGTCGGCGCCTGACCAGTGTTCACTTGGTAGAAGCTGATGCAGATGTTCGCCGGGTCGCCGTGAATGATGGAGAACTTGGAGCCGACGGGCTCCCAGGCGAACGCCTGGATGGGCTCCTTGATCTCCACCGAGTCAACGGGGATCTCCTTCTCGCGCATGTGGAAGATCTCGAAGTTGTAGTACATGCCGGCGTACTTGATGTCGTTCTTGTCCTTCTTGACCTTGGAGTAGCGGTCGACCTTCACGCAGAGGTAGTCGCCACTCTTCTGCCAGTGGATCTTGCAATCGGCAACGCTGAACAGGTTCTTAGACCTGCAACAGGTTATTTAGGTAATGTAAATACTACTGGGAAAACCACCGCGCCAGGTGGGACGACGACATCAAGTGCGTCGGCGGAAACCAGTGGTTCCGTACCGCTGAGGGCCGGGAGGACTGGAGAAAAATTGGAGAGGCGTATGTCCAGCAGTGGACGCAAACACGCTGACTGACTGACTGAAAATACTACTCGAGGTCGTAAGATTTTTGTGTATAGATACTTCAATAGCAATCATTTGAAAGTAAAAAACAGTGAAGGAGTGCACCAAATCTCCGGATTGGATTATTTTCAGGACACTTTTAATATTGAAAGTATTTGACTGCCGATGAGTATGAACGCCTAAGAAGCAGTTAGGGTCTGACCTGGTCTCGGTGCGGTTGGGTATCTCGAGCAGGGTGACCCGCGCCGGCACATCCTTGTCCTCAGCCACCCAGTACGCCAGCACGTTGTCGGTCGGGGACCAGCTGAAGTCTCTGTTATTTTCAAAGTCGTACTTAGTAACATTAGCACATAGGAAGCATAAAAACATATATGCTATTCCTGACTGTCATTGATTGGGTGGGATCGTAAGCAACTATATGGACGCAATCCTATTAAAGTCGAAATGAATTGTGTTAAAATATAACCCTATTTTATTTTTTGTAGGGTTCATTGAATGCACATTACAACCGTTGTTGACAAAAGTATTGCCTTTTCAACAATTTTAATATGTATTGAAAGTAACATAAAATCCCGAAGATTAAAAAGTTTTACGTTTACGGATAAACAGTGTTCAGCTTACTTATTTATGTCAACGTTTCGTCCACCACGCTGTGGACATCATCAGGATTCGCGACGCGACCTGGAGGACCTCTGACGCTTCGTCCAGTCAGATATCAACTGACTGGATACTGTTTATCCGTAAATGTAAAATAATATGTCGAACAACAGAGAAAATCTAAACAATCACAATAAATAGTTTGTCGATCTCCAAGCAGACACAAATGTTAAAAGTTCACTGCCTCATGATTTCAACAACCTTGGTGCAAACAACCAATAACGAATGTCGAAGATAAACCAATGTTGAAGATATTTGTTATTACGTTTCCATGGAAAGTTACAGCGGCAGCAATCCTATTCATTTATCAAAACGTGAGAAAAAGGGCCATGTCGGGATTCCTAGACAGAAGCAAAGCTTCAATGCGTTTTCCACAAAAGTAATTTATGTGGAAATATTTGATTTTAAAGGTTGTGAAGAACACACACATGTGAAGAATGCGGCAATAGAAATATGATTAACATTATAATAAAAGAAGGAAAGCTGTAAAAATAACTACTAACACTGGACTGGAACCAGCAAGCATACCTTTCGTGGACCAATCTACCAATTCTGCCACCTGCTCTATACCCATAATTTGACATTTTCCTAAAGTCTCTCCTCACCTTATTGATTATTTCTTTCTTTAATTCATGTGTTCTTGCTTCACGGTCAATTCTACATAGATATCACATTCGTTGAAAAAATCAACGTAATTGCTTAGTACTAAAAAGTATATACTGATATAATTATAATTCAAACTATGTTTGCATCCAAACATTTTATAGGTTTCCGAATGTTCATGTACACAGAGGATAGTGAGAAAGCCACGCCGTAGGCCAAACAGTGCACCAACTAAGCAAGCGCGAATAAAACTTGTGCACAGTTTTATCCGCGCTTGTTTAGCTGAGAAAGGTTTAATCCCAGTCAGCCGAGCGGCGTCATAGAAGCTTTGCTTCAAAATAGGTGTTACATTTTTCATACCATCAGGTAATTCGGCTTCTAAGCCTCACCTGATGCCCGGTATCTTGATTGATTTCTTGTCAAGGAGCCCGAAGCTGGGCGTCTCGTACACGGAGAGTATATCGGCGCCGATGCGCGCAAAGAACTTATCGTCTTTGCTCCAGCGGAAGATGGGCCATGTGACGTAGTCCTCGGGCGGGGGGAAGGTTCGCTTCTCCACGCCTGTCCTGCAATGAAAGACAATCATGTATACTAATGGCTGAGCAGTTTCGTGGGATCACCCGAGCATCTTGGTCGTTATTAGCCACTATATCCGAAAATATGCCACATTGGGTCTTTGAGGTCACCGAGAGGCCTCCTACATCAAATACTTTGAAATATTTTATTTAAAACAAAAACACGAGTTCAATAATCTCATGCAAGCAAAAGTGATGTATAAATTAAAAACAAAATTTTTGAAGCCGAAAAATAAACATTGTGGAGTTACCATGGAAGAATTAATGTTTGGAGCTGCCGTAACTGTGGTCTTTTTAATAGCAGTCCGAACAAATGTTCTAGCATTACTATAATATTTTTTTTTTTTTTATGCGACCTGACATGGATGGCTAATACCACACAACTACCCAATACACCTCATTCCCAAAGGAATTTGGTGCCATGCCAGGACCTTCCCTTTATGAGCACAGCTACATTAAACTGGATGGAAAACACGGACAATTTTTCATTGCCGCTTCGACCATCTTTTCATCCAATGCGATGGTACCAACCCGGGCGGGCATAAACCCTACCACCTAGCAGGGGAAGGGGACCTACAGTTTTACATGGATTCCGAACCATGGAGCAGCTCGCATTCGTAACGAATTGCACTTATCGAACTCGGAAAGAGAAAGACAGTGGTGCATGTCGGTATTGAACCCAGGTCTCTGGTACGCAAAGGCCAGTCCCCGCGCCACTAGGCTACGAGCCGATCATATAAAATACTAGAATCAAAATTAATTTGTTTTATTGAAATGAATCACGGAATATAAGCTCAACAAGCTTAGCTATTACAATGCTTTCCATAAGAACTGGGCGAGAGGGCAATTAACTTCAAAACTCTGAGAATGTGAACAAGCCATAAGCTTAGTTCATTTGTCATTTAGCAGTATTTTCCTTCACTGGCGTCACAGAAAAACTGAGCTAATCGGATAGACATAAAGGCCACATCTGCACGGGTTAGTGACCTAGAATGTAAGGTGCATTCTGTGTTTACGTACTGCTATCGAATACATTATTACTATTACGGTTAAAAATTATTACACACTACAATTAAAATTAATTACACGCACTGATTAGAAACAGTAATTCAACTATATTATTATTGTAGAGATCCTATTTGAAGGTCTCATTATGCAAAGCAAATGCATTTCTAAGAAGTAAAATGATAAAAATATGACACAAGCTAATTAGTTCATCGCACCACATTCTGATCCAAACCAACCTTGTCCAAATTCTATTTTACATGTTATGAACTCGCATTCTTTGCATGTTTCTTTTCTCTAATACGTTCACACACCTGGATTTTTCCATCCAAAACAAAGATATTTATTCATAGTGTGATCAATTTCATATGCTTAAAGTCCGGCTAATATCCCTGTAGAGCCTTTTTGTAGTTTCCATTTCAAAGTCAATAAATGGGACATACAGCAAGGCAATTTGATAAAACGAATTTTTATTTATTCCTACAGGACAAATAGATAAGTACTTAAAATTTTTAGATCAATCTCGCGCCATATTTTTTGTCATTAAAATAAACATGGACCCCAAGTTAAGTAACTCTGCTGTCAAGCGTGCTGAAAGAGACCGCCTCATGACAGTACGACAGCATCAATACTCCTACAAACGCTTACCTGATGTCCCATATGATGAGTTTGCGGTCGTCGCCTCTCTCGCTGCTCGGCGAGAACGTTACGAGGTAGTTCTCGCACGGCGAGAATGCGATGAACCGCGCCTCCGGGTGCGAGAACTTCTGCGCCTGCGCGAACTTGGGCCCCGCCCACAGCGCCACGCCGCGCCAGTGGAACGTCGCCAGGTACGTGCCCAGCGGAGACCACACTGCGTACGTCTCCGTCCAGTTCTGTCCGTGGCAGTCGTACGTTTGAACCATAGTAGAGCTTATCTCGTTCACGATGGCACGAGGGGGTAAGAGGTAAGAGGAGGCGCAGGATGTGATCAGGGCTCACCTGAGCTATTTGAATAACTCAGTGATGAACTCGCAAATTAACCGCATCTATTTTTATTGTCCACATACATGATACAGGTAACATCTGAATTCTACCAGAAAACTAAAACTTACCTTCATACTTATTTATAGATAGGTAGTAACATTGTAGTAATAAGTAACAAGTAACCATAGTAATGGAAACAGGTTAACTATCACATAAAAATAAAAACCGGCCAAGTGCGAGTCGGACTCGCACACGAAGGGTTCCGGACCACCTTACAAGATTTCCAAAAAAATACACGTAATTTGTATGGGGCCCCCTTTAATTGTTATTATTTTGTAAGTTTACCTATTTGTTGTTATAGCGGCAAAACAATTACATAATCTGTGAAAATTTCAGCTTCCTACCTGTTACGGTTCATGAGATACAGCCCTGTGACAGACGAACGGACGGACGGACGGACGGACGGACGGACGGACGGACGGACGGACGGACGGACGGACGGACGGACGGACGGACGGACAGCGGAGGCTTAGTAATAGGGTTCCGTTTTCACCCTTTGGGTACGGAACCCTAAAAAACAGGATTAGAAAATCGAGGCTTGTTGATTGTGAGTGAAAATGTTTTAAATACAAACATGACTGGGCATTTATAACGTTAAGGCAAGACTAATTGCAAGGGTTTTAAGTTGCTCATGTTTTTAACGCAGTTTCTGGCAAGATACATATCGATTAGGTTGATCATAAATTAAATTATATTTACATGAAAGCTAGATAGCTTTCATCTGTTACTGCGATTTATTACTTTTGAAGAATAAGGCTGTGAGTATTACACAAACATCCGGTGAGTATTACACATCTATCTTTCTCTTTGGATGAAAAATAAGGACCGATATATTTTAATTTTAAAAATATCACTAACCAGAGATTGTGCAATCCACCTTAAGAATGAAAGTTAACTAATAAGTTACTCTAAGAATCTTGAATTAATCCAGTTCGATAGAAACCCTATTTCCAGCTCATATCCCAACATTATTAAGTAAGACCACAAATATGCTTTCGTAATAAACTTCGTGTGAAAAAACTATGCATTCTCTTTAAGCTTCAGAGTCTTACAGTCCTATTCAGAGTGGGCGGACTAATTTCAGTGCGCAGATTATTGCCGGACTAAACTGGTTTTTGTACGTTGGTCCGGTGCTAATACCGTATTAAGTTTTGACAGGTTCACTATGAACACAACTGTCAAAGATGTATTTGTGAACTGGTAATTCAGTGCTGTGAACGACAAACGGACAGGCAGACGGAACCCCAAGCGTCACTCACGGGTCTCTCCTGCAGCAGTATGGGCTCGGGCTGCGCGTTCTGCCAGCACTGCAGCGCGACGCCCGTGCCCACGCCGACGAGGAACTGGTCCTGTGCGTCGGGCTCCAGCAGGTACCACTGCAGGTCCGACTGCACCTTGAACGGGAGCGGCGCGGGAGGCTCCCACTCCGCCGGGATGTCCGCGTACCTGAGTCGTGGATCATCAGGTCAGAGAAGAAGGAAAATAAGATTGGCCTTCACACAAACATGGCATATGTTTGCAGGTGGCACTTTACTTTGTTATTTATTTATTTATTTATGAATAATAAAAATGTAATCTCGCTGTCAAGGTGATCTTTTAATCCTGTGGTATTCGGGTGGTAAATGTTACATTGAATCTAGATATGAGCAAACATAGCATTATAATGCTGTTTGTGCAGTAAAACAATATTGTTTGCAGTCCGTCAGTCAGAGATCGAGTCGAACTTTGGTCTATGATTGAATTGTACGAGCGAGGTTTCGAGAGATCAAGCCTCTCTGTTCGCTACCGAGCTGCGACGGCGCGTTCAAGCGAAGACGCACGGCTCGTGTGGCAATAACATTCAATGCAACCGTCATGATGTAAGTCGGACATAAAATTTTCAAAGGAAATAGGTACCATTTCCACACAGTTTCTGCACCATTTTCTCAAATAGCTGACGTAACTTTTGTCTTTTCAAAGGAAAAGCGGTACGCACTTCTTAAAGTCCGTGAAGAGGTTAACTTGGAAGGTGTGCTGCTTGTCGAGCTTGCAGCCGTTGGTGGCCTTTACGGCCTCGGCGGCGCTGCCTGGGCTGTCGTACTCCAGGAAGATGTAGCCGGTCGTGTTGCCGTTCTCTTGGGTCGGGTAGAACTCATTCACAATCGCGCCTGGACCAAGAGTGAAATTTATTGAGACAATATACGGTGGAAATGTGATACATCATACATAGATTTGGTATTAAAGAAAAAAAGAGTATAAGGGCACCAAGTAAGCACCGCCCCACAATCATACTTCTGTATGATGGGTTCAAATAGAAGTTGTTAGATAAAACATTTTCTCACGTAAGCATAGATTTTGTGAAGTATTAATAAAAAGCCAAATTTCAGGCCTAAGAGTAAAAATAACAGCATCATTGATGGGTGTATGACTGTATAAAATGATGTAGATTAGGGGAAGAATGCAGCTGTATGCACTGAATGACCTCAACTCAAGACAAGGGATGCCACTCGCTAAAACAGTCTCAGACGTATTGAACACAGTTTGTGTTGGTGTGAATTGACTAAGCAATTAAATTTCGGGACCACATTCTCACAGGCATTGATATTTGGAATGTGTGGCACACGACGTGCGGCCTTTCCCAGACTATTATGTGAGGGTTAAAAGCACATTGCACATATTATCTGGTGTATCGGTAATAAAATCTTTGAATTTGAGTCATCAAATAATACAGCTCTTAAAAAGTCCACTATGATTTGACCGATAATCGCCTCATTGCAAGGCCATGACGATCTATCACTCACTCCCATATCTCTACCAATTTACCACTCCAAGCAAAGGATACCCGAACAAGAGTTTCCTTATATGACTTTCAGTCTATACATATTTTTGTAAACAATAATGGTAGTCAGAACAGAATTTTGGATTAACACAGAAAAAAGGAAAGTCGATCGTACTCACCAAACTTGCCAAAAATCTTGTTGATGACCGCCTGCAGTTTCTCAAGCCGCTCGGGGCCAACCTGGGGTGCTCCGTCCACCACCACCACACTCTCCACGCCGTCCGTCTCCTGAGGCTTCTGTGCCAGCAAGTCCCCCAGCAGCTCTGCACCAACCAAAAATCAATAAACCAACTGTGGGCTTTAGAAGAGATCATCTTTTGTTTTTGCTGTGATAACGAAGTTTTTGACCGAGTGTGGTCTCGATTTCAAGATTGCGCAAAAATGCTTTCGTATGTCCGGCTGTTCTCCTCTACAGATCGCATTTCTCTACCAATTTGCGTAAAATTTAGTAAGCAGGTTCAATATTTTTAATAGCCAGTTCAAACTTTTGAAGTCTTTTAAAAACATTTCAAATGTTTAAAAAGAAACGACTCGCGAGGTCTACGGGTCAGAGAGCCACTAGTATTAAACCTAGACTGTCAAACATCGTCAAAATTACGATGTTGAAAATTTGGTTTCAATTTTCAAATGTTGTTGCACCAACCTAATACTCACTGACTTTTATTCCTTTTGGATGCCATGTGCTTCGAAAGGCTCGATAGATGTTACAATTTAGACGTAAAAGCGTTCATGTCGTAAGTATGTTCATGACAATCGAAATTTAGAGTACGGACGGTCCAATGACACTTAGTTAGTTAGTTGGGCAAAATATTTTCTGCACTAAACCTACTTCGCAGAGAGGCCATTGTGCGTAACAAAAGTGACTATGTAAGCCATCCCAGCTCGTCCCAGAAGTCCAGCATACCCTTTACATTCCTCTCTGGAAGGCCTCTGTAAGGGATCCCGGTGCTCCCGGGGTCCAATGACAGAAGGTGAAGATCAAAGAGGTGTTCAAAAACATAAGGCAAAAATGTTTTCATAGTATACATTCATCTATCAGACAAAAGCAAAATCTTGAGATTTGAGACATTACAAGCTAAGATGTTTATTCTTTGATTATTATCAAACATTCTGGGAAAATAAGACAAGCCTGCATATGCGGTGAAGGCATTCTTTACCTTTGTTGTTGGTATTTTTATTTGGTTTATGCATAGTTTTTACCACCTCCAGTTGCCTGAAACCCGATAAGTAAACTTTCGGTTACATGGCATATTTACATTGTGTAACGGATAGGTAACTTTGGGATTTTTGTAGGTGGGGAAACGGGCGTAAATTAATGAATGAGTTTTATAAATACAAACATATTTTTTTTTCACTGTAAAAACATGGTCTAACAGAAAAAATAACCTAAGGTTGCCCTATTAATTCATTAAAGCGTAAGATCATATATGAATTGGTACAATTAGTATGTAAGTATGGCATGGTATCGTAAGAGGAATCGACTAAACCCTGAATAAAAAACTAGTTCTACTACTTTCTAATACTGCCATTATTGGAATTCTACCCTATCTAACAAAATTTACTTACGGAAATTTAGAGGAACCCAGAGCGGATTCTGGATACAGAGGATTCCACGGGGAACCGGCGTCATAATACGTCAGATGAAACGTCAAAGCTCCCGCGTCATCCCCTGACATAACCTCAATCTACCACTAACATCAACACTCTGGGGCCAATTATAATTTCTCGATTTCCACATTCACTTTGTAATTTTCAAAGACGTCCCCCATGCCGATGATGACCCAAGAAACAATAGAAACGCACCGGCAGATGGAAAATCGTAACGTATGGGGACCCACCTTCATCAGTGACATCGTCGACAAAACCCGGCGGATCATCGAAGTCTGGCTCCGAATCATAATTTGCGTCCTCCGTGTCTGAGGGCGCGGCGGCGCTCGCCTTCTCGTCCGCTTTCTTCTTCGCCATGGTATTGGCACGTCAGACGGGACAGCGGACACGCGAGCGCACCGGAAAGGCAGCCATCGAAAGACTGAACATAGACAATTTACAGTTTACCCAACTAGCTTTGGCGATGCTTTGAAAATAGCGTGTTCGAGCTAGCTACTTCGTATTGTCATAGAAGTGTCAAAAAAGTTTGTATTTGGCCCAACCAAACCAAAAATAACCAAAAATCAAACAGGGAAATGGCGTTTTGATTAGCAGATTTACAGTTTCGGGATTTTTTTTACGGTTACAACTGAGCCCCTAGTCCGAATTGTCACCTAAATCGATCGACTAGCGTTTTCAAATGTATACTGTATATGTATGAAACTATAATGATAAAAATAGTGAACTAACATTTGCTAGACCGAGTTTGATTTGACAGCTTACTATACCCTATTTCAGTTAGCCGCGAAGCATAAGCCTCTCTCACTCTACGTACTGCCTGTAACAGATAAAGATAGAACACAAGTGGGTGGCGACCCTTTAACCAAATCACGTTCAACTATTCGGAATGTGCGTGAGCGCCTAATACGGCCCGTTGTACACGCACGCATTCCAGTTATATATTTAGAAGAAATGTCTACATTGAAAAAAAAATCATACAACCATTTACAAAAATGTAAGTAAATTGTTTTTATGCCTAAAGTATGGCGAATTACATGTTTCCCTGATTTTTTTTAATTCGCTGGACATAATCTTTGATATGTATAGGTGTGTATGTGTTATATGTAAATATGCAGTTGTTAGTGAGGCGATCACAAATCTGTAAGGCAGACATTTCCTGTGAAGGACCACATATATTGTACTGTGCTGCACGTGTTCGTAAAGTGTTTGAAAAAAGAACTGTTGTAAAAAGAACAGTATTGAATGCACGTGCTTGGTTTGTAAAGTGTTTGTTTCCTGCCGCCGTACCTTAGATAGTCATAAGAAATTGTTTAGAAATTTAGAGGTAGAACATTGTTAGGATTCCATGTAAAGACTCGTGCATCTGAAGATTGTAAACGCCGCACCTTCGTACACCTACGCGTCCGCCTTCGGTGTTGCGGCAATTATCGACGAACGGTCATTTCAAGGAATATTTGGCAAAGCCTTGGTTTTATGCAGCTGCCTGCAATAAAACCTATTGTGCGTTTGCCCGACGAGCCGTCTTCGGTTCGAAGTATTATATTGCCACACAGGCTCGAATTTTAAAAGTCACTATGCGTATTACTTAGGCATGTTGATAAAAAGCGCGTTGGCGGCAATCTGGTCGGGTGTATAGATCGGTTTTATATCAAGACACTTGCGGATTAAGGCTGTCGTGAAGGCTGCGGAAATCGAAGTTTTGACAATTTTAAGAAATGCGTTCTTTGTCCATTGGCTGAGGGACAATTTTGCACAGCGACTGCCATTAAAAAACCGAAATTGTCTTCCATGCCCATTTTGTATTCCAAGCTTCATTTTATGTTCGAATGTTATGATTTTTTAGTTAATATCTGTATTATTCAGTAAAAAAAGACTAAAATGAAGGTAATTTTTTTTTGTTTTTAATGTTTTTCCAATATTTTCCAATCTTATAGACTTCAAAAACCTTTGAAATACCTAGTATAACATTAAGAGCATTTAAACATCCGCATACAAATGTAAAGTGGTAACGGATGTAAGTTAATGTATCAAAAAACAATAACATAGACGTAGCGCTCAGTTGATTCATTTAATGTGCAGAATGTTAGAAAAATATTATTTTTTTTACTGAGGAATCAGGCACGTGCCATTATATGGTACATGATCACCTTATTATGCTCTTAATGCTAAAAAAACTTTAAAAAGCACCGATAAAAACGGCCGTAATCATAGTAATAAGTTTCCGTGCAGATACGGAAACCTAAATCCTAAATAAGTATTATTTAAAAAAAAATACCTTAGAATATTGTGAGATTACATATATTAAAAAAACAATAGATTGATGTTTAATGTATTATCTTATAAACCGATGTCTCACTCCTTTAAAACTCACGAAATAATTATTGATCATAGGTAGTTTCTTCGGTCGAAGACAACGGTCGTGTCTTTTGTTTTTGAATATTTGGAGTCGCCGGAGATGGCGAAGGATTACTCATATTTTTAAGTTTGTAAATACTTCGGAATATCGAAGATAACTCGCACGTCATATATTTGGAAAGCACGTCCGTACCGTACAAAGTCCGAGTCACGACTAAAAGAAAGCGCACGTGTGAAACCGGCCGGAATATCGGCGCCGTCGGGGATAGCGGACTAATCACAAGTGAGTCTTTTGTTCTTGTAAAAGTGGAGTGGGAGTTATCTGAAATAGAGTATACCCGTCTCCGTAAATAAGTTGACGTTGCCATTTAGGCCGACTCCGCGTTTTAATACAAACCGGTAGTCCGCTATTGATTTTGACCGTTTGAAAAAATTAAAATGAAAATGAAAATGAAAATTTTTATTATTTGAAGAAGTAAAACCAAAGAAATCATACAATTGTATGAAAATGTTCTCTGATTTGTAGAAATGAATTTTGTTTTGCACATAATATTTTTCAACATCAAGGTGAATCCACATATGATGATGACAAATTTTTGTTGGACATTGATTATTTTTCTTTTAAAAAAATGGAAGAAATGTAATACAAAATTAGATTATTTTTTATGCATGAAACTATTCACGAACGTTGGCAGTTTTTCATGTTTGAAAAATGTTACGGTTTTTCACGCCGAAAGGAGAGCCGTAAAATTTTATTCTTAAAAGTATAGTTGGAAATTTTTGTTTGTAAAAAGACAATTTACACCGTCAGTGTTAATGGCAATCTTTATTTTTTATAATATAATTAAAGGGAAAATCATTGTATGCTACACTTATTATGAAAATATTAAGGTCACCAATAATTTAAATTCAATTAAACCTTATAACCAGTGACGAATGGACTACGACGCGTTTGTGTAGAAAGATATAATATGAATAAATATATATTTTAATCTAAATCTTTGTTTTTTAGAATGAAGAGTTGACGTATTGCGTACATATCCGCGCAAATTTAGAGTAGTTGCTCTATAATATCTTAGAGTCTGTGCTAAATATAAGAGCGCGCGAAATTTAAAAAAAAAAATAGTGCAACGAAATTTTACTTTGCATTACGTCCCGCCATTGATTGGAGTTGGGTGATTATTTCCGGCCAAAAGGGGCGACCGCCTGCCTTGACCGCAGCGAAAGTAGGACCTGGCAACAGGGGCACGAGCCAGGGGCGCAGGTTCTAGGGGTGCGCCCACAGTGTAGAATCCGAACGCGCACTTCGGCGGTCACTTGGCGATAAGCGGGACGTTTTTACGTATGAGGGTGTGTCAAACAATCGTTTAACATCATCGAACTAAAAAAAACTACAAAAATGTTTTTTTATATCGATTTATATTATTTGGGGCGCCAATTAGCCCTGGGCGCCAGAATTGATCGGTACGTCGCTGGTTGACCCCCTCCTCCTAAAGCCGACACGAAAGCAAAATTTGCAGAAAACGATGTACGTTCATAAATCATTCTAGGTATAAAGAAAGTGTGCAAAGTCATTCCCAACTATTTGTGGTGGGCTGGTATTGACCAAATATTTTTCTATAGGGTTCACTACTCCGCTATCCGATTGTTCAGGATGGGCACTTTTCTTTAAATAATTATTGTTTCTAGTGAAATGACTTTAATTTTATTTACATCTTTATTATTGCTTAGATTCGTATGTTCCAATACGTTATTTGGCTTAATTTTTTTATAAATTGGTAGTAGAAATGGGCTTTTTTTAAAAAAAATGCATTCAAGATATTCGTAAGATTCGCTGCTTTTTTAGGGTTTCGTACCCAAATGGTGCCAACGGGACCCTATCACTAAGCCGTCCGTCCGTCCGTCTGTCGCAAGGCTGTATCTCATGAACCGTATTAGGCAGGCAGCTGAATTTTTTACAGAGTGTGTATTTCTTTTGCCGCTATGACTACAAACAGGTAAAATAAAAAAATAAAAAAATGAAAGGGGTCCCCATACAAAAAACCGTAATATTTTTCAAATCTTGTACGATGGTACGGAACCCTTCGTGTGCGAGTCCGACTCGTACTTAGCCGGTTTTTTGCCTGAAGTCTGACGTTTCACTCACTCTGAAGAAGAAACAACCTTGACTTTTTTCATTAATTCGTGGATTAAAGTGCAATACTTTTTGCGTTCTGTGTAAAAAAATCATTGTATGGGTCGGAACATCTTTAACGCAAGAAAATCTCTTTTTTTGTATGGGATTAATTTAAAAAAAAATATATTTTACCTTTTGTTGTTATAGCGGCAAAATAAATACACACTCTGTGAAAATTCCATTGAATTGTTATCGGATTTTAAAATTAACCACATAACTACCATGTTACATGGTTCGCAATTATGCTAAACTGTAGGTTCCCTTACCCTGCTAGGCGATTAAGCCCACCCGGTTTGGTACCATCGCATTAGATGTAAATATGGTCGAAGCGGCAATGAAAAGGCCAATAGCCAAAATAAAACTGGAGGCGAAGTTGTGAGTTAGTAATAAGATAGTCTGGATTGTCAAGAAATATAAAGAAAAGAATCATTTTGGTATTTTGGCTTCCAATTTTGCCAAGCGCACATCACCGGCGGATGGATGTCAAGATCCTTTTCTATTGCTCAGCATATTTAGTAAAACTGTAGGTCGCCTTATAGATGGTGGGTTTAACTTTAAGCCCGGGTCGGTACCACCGCATTGGATCCAACTGTGGTCAACATCCAGTTCAGTGTAGCTGCACTCATAAAGGGAAGGACCCGGCATGGCACCTAGGATGATAGGATGGCACCATGATACCTTCAGGAATGTGGTTTATTGGGATAATATCACGACTGTGGGTCTGGCATTAGCCACCCTTGTCTAGTTACATGAATAAGGGCCGATTTTTCAATCCTCAGATAGTACTTATCGGACTTATAGTACAAATTCACGTTTGTCAAAAGACGGATGGGTATTGCCGGAGAATTATATCTTCTATCACAATTATCTGACTTTAATTTTATTAATAAGCATACGGACTTACTATATCGGATGGATAAGCGGAAGCGTAAATAAATCCGTCGAATAGTTATCTGGCCGTTTATCAGACTATTGAAAAATCTGCCCTGAAACAATCGATTAAATAACCCATTAAACATTTTACACTTAACAAAACACAAAAGTAAAATTCCACACTAATTTTGTAAATGCGAATCTCTGTTTGTATGAAGCGTTTCAAGCCTAAACCGCTAAACTAATTTTGACGTTTTTGGGTTTAGAGATAGTCTGGACCTTGGCTTGGCTTGGCTACCCTTTGTGGCGAAAATTAATCTCGAAGGAGTGAAAGAAGAGATGAAAGTTTGTGTAGGGAACTCATGTAATATCCGGGAAATAATTCCAACTAATATCAGCCACATTGACCCGAGCGGAGCCGGGTACCTCAACTAGTAATAATATATTAATAACAGTTGTCAGCCTCAGTGGCCCAGTGGCGCGACACTTCGGCGATCGCTCTCCGAAGTTAAGCAACGCTGGGTCCGGTCTGGTCTTGGATGGGTGACCATTCGACCGTTGAGAGAGGCTGGCCGTGGTTCGGATTCCACGTTAAGCTGTAGGTGCCCTTCCTTACTTACTAGGTGGTAGGGTTTATCCCGCCCGGGTTGTTACCATCGCATTGGATGAACGATGGTCGAAGCAGCAATGAAAATTGTCCGTGTTTTCCATCCAGTTCAATGTAGCCGTGAAATATAAGGAAGGTCCTGGCATGGCACCTAGTTCCCATGTGGTGTGTTGGGCTAATACCATGACAGAACGTGTGGTATTAGCCATCCATGTCCAGTCACATAAAAAAAAAACAGAGAAAGTACCTTGTTTGATTGTATGAACAGGTATTACCGAGCAATATAAGGAAGTCTTAGCATTGCACCTAGTTCCCGTGGTGTTTTATGCTAATATCATGACGATCGGATTGTTATTAGCTATCCACGTCCATGTCCACGTCGTTCACTTCAATGTAGCCGTGCTCATAAAAGAAAGCTCCTGCGGCATGGCACCTAATTCCTTCGGGAATGCGGGAATTATCCCCTAGGTTTTTTCCCTTAGAACCTATTAAGGTTCATAATATGACGGTGGGTTACTAGCCATTCCCAAATACATTAGGGCCTTTTTCACCTACTGAGCATTTCTTAGCAGCTTGCAATCAATACCAATACAAGATAATCAGCACTTTAATAATAAAGGCCAGTAAAGTGTCGATTAAAATAAATTAGCACTTGGTGAAAACCGGGCTAACATACTAAAATTATAGTATTTACCACATATTAACATTACGAAGTCTTAAAAATAGAAAAAACAATTAATTAAAATAACAAATGAAACTAACCCTCATGGCACTAATAATAACCTAAAAAATATTCCTCTAATTTATCCTGCGCCTTCCAAATACGCTTGCAGCATTCCCCTCTGGATAGCCATGCTGATCCTCTGGTAATTTGTATAGTTATCTTTATTAAATATCCATCCTTGTTTTTCGCCTGAAGAGGAAAGAAGATAGACCTATAATAACCATAACTATCCTTCGTAAAGCGAAAGGGTGTAGTTCTCTTGCTTGTACAATACATGAATAATATATGACACGGTGTTGTGCATACTCCACTGCTGTATAGTACAAGCCCTGCGTTGACCTAAAATAATTTCTTTGACCTCTTAGCTGAGAAAGATGAGACGCGGACAGCGGGTAGGTACGTTGATATGCATTCAACGGAAAGTTACCTGCTGTTGGAAGGCCATCGATATTGTCAAAAGAATTAGATTATTTTAAGATTTGTGTATTCAGGTGAATCTTAAATGATACCATCAATGGCATGTAATAGTTCTAGTACTGCTGGTTTGTTATGTTGGTTAGTATGTATTAGTCAAGTTAATTTTTTTCACATAATTTGTTTGTACTGTCACGTAATCGAAAGTTATATCGAATGCTCCATTGAATGGTTCGCATAGAGCACGAATCAGGCAGCAAGTGCACCTAGTAAGTATAAATAATATATTCTAGATTGACAACAAAACTGTGCGACGCACGACGTGGACAACCATTCAACAAAATTTATAATACAACATACAAATTAAAATGTTAGTTAGTAGCCTCCCTAAAACAAAGTGGTTGTCATATCAAGCAGCGTTCGACATGTTAGAATAGTAGGGACGAATTGCTTACTGCTGCGCCTTGACTCTACTACGCTACTACTCTACGGTGACTCTATCACAGAAATAATTGCTTTATGTAGGTGTAGTGGATACCGGCATAGTACGTATACCGGTTTACCAACCAGTGTGTGTTTACCTGTTTAGCGGTGGCTTCACCGTTTTGCCACAGCAGTGAGTGAAGCAGATATGTCTGTTAGTTGGCATGGCATGGCATAGTTTCGTTGCGAGCTCCGCTGCAATCGGACGCTTGACACGCGCTCTACCGCGTTCTACCGTAGACAAACCCGCTGCTGTTTTGGCGCGAATGTCAACATCTCTAGTTCCAAAATTAAATCAGTGAAAAGGTACATGCATTCCCTATTTAAACCGTTCCGGTTTCGATTCGCACTATTTGATGTCTTTTGGCTTTTTGTTGAATTTAGTTGTGACAATGCGTAAGACAACGCCTCTGCAGTTTGTTCTTGTGTGAAAGTTCACTTCTTGTTACCACGTCATTGTCAGTGAATAGAAGTGTGTTCGCAAGGAATTATTAAAAGAAAACATTTAATTCAAGCAAGTGATTCTTATAATAATAATAACTTTATGATTATTCCTACTTTGTCACGTGCTAAGGCGTTGTCAATGCTTTACAATGACGACATCTCAGTTATTTGAGTTGCCCGTGTAGTCTTCATAAAGATGGCAGTGGTAACGCCTGCGGTTTATTATATTGGTACCATACCTACCTGTTTCGGGGACGCATCGTAAAGATCAAAAGAAACAATATCCAAAACCCATAGCACCCAACTCTTCTATGCTGGATTATATTTGTTGCTTTTTATAAATATGTATAGGTATATGCCAAATATCAGCACCCTCAAGGATATTCGGTATCTGTTACAATTACGGTCCTTAAAATATTGATTGCTTGATTAATATATTTTTCGAAAATAGCAATTATTTTTAAGCAGTTTGGTAGAAAAAAGGCACGTGCGCGAAAACCCCTAATTCCAGCCGGATTTTTCGGTCGTTACAAAATAAAACATTTCAATGGCATCACAAGGTAGGTAGTTCACCGAGGCCGCGTGCGTATTTTTTTTTCCAAAAACAGGTGCAAAGAGCGTCTCGGGAAGAGTGTTCACGATGGTATGATGCTATATTTATATATATGTGTGATTTTAAAGATGTAGTAAAGTAATTCCCTCGGTCATTCCTTTTTGGGGGGCGCTGGAAAATAATAGGTTCTCAAAGTGGGCGGTAGATGAAATAAGTTTGAGAACCTCTGCTATAGGTTAAAAATCTAGACGATGAGTTCCTATTTTTGGGAATGTCGACAGTGATGTCGCGTTGTGCGGTGGTAGAAGGGGGTCGGAGGGACAGCGTTGTGCAGCACCGAAGAGCATTCTCCATTATTGTAAAGAAAGATGATAGTACCAACCTAGGTACGATGTTTCCACCAACTTATCAGTGTAACGTAAACATTGTGTTGCGCCGAAATGCAAATGAGCGTTGGCTGGCATCCTCTATCTTGCTAAAATAGCATCGCGTCTTATCGGCTATATTAAGACTATATTATTGAGTGAATACACTTTTTCAAGGACAAAGCAAATACACATTAATTAAACAAAGAACCTTGCACAGATAAACTATGACCTACGCCAGTTTAATGTGGAATAAGAACTAAGAACGACATATCCCGTCCCTCTTTCGATAGGTATGCACCTGAAAAAATGCTGGGTGCATTTCTTCCGAAATCACTTCATTTGCTTTGATTTAAATGCATTCCGCAATCATGTTTAGGGTTCCGTTTCCACTTGGCAAAAAAATGACCAAATATAAATTCGTCCTATCCGTCTGTCCATCCTTATGTATGTTACAGAAATCTTCCTCTGCGACTATTGGCACTATGTAGATGAAACTTGGATGAAAGATGGTATCTTTAGACCGCTATGACGATGTCGTGAAATTACGAAAAATAAATGGAAATAAGAGGTGCCAAACCACCAATACTATTTATTCTGGAACCTTTATATTTGTGAAATTAAAAAACATTCCAGCGCACATTAGCGTGTTCTATGCGGTATAGTTTCGAAGTATTTTTTTGTCAATAGTTGGGGATATATTATGCGCTTCTGAAGTCGTAAAAAAGTATGCCTGCTCTTTTCCTAAAAACCTTATTTTAACCGCTTAAGGCGGCCCAACCCGGCGGGCCTAACTTATTTGCGGGCACGGTACAAAACCGTGCTGTTGCGCTCTGGGACCTTCTCTGTTTCAAAGAATAAGACAGGCTCCGTGATGAGGAAGATGCAACCTGTCCACAAAAAAGACAATGCGCATAGTGTATGATTTGGTAAGATTTACGAAAATTTTAATTTCAAAACGACTTATAGCTAAAAGTAAACCACGACCGCTGTAGTCAAAAATCTAACAAAAACCAAAAGGATTATAAATCTTGATTAAATAAGCTATGTCTGATGACTAATCTTTTTAAGATGTTCTTACTTTATCATTGCGTAATCCACCTCCAAAGTTATTATATAAAACGCGCGAAAAATTCGAACTTTCGGACGTTATAACTTGGAAACCAAACACAATTTTACAATGCCAATGGTCATCAGACATCTAGTTCGATCAAATAAAGCTATGTTGAGCAAAATTTTGGATCTCTGACAAGACATATGGGCGTGATCTTCTTTCCCCTTTTGTATGGGGAGATGAGCGGGATGGGCCACCTTAATGCTGTTTTTCTTTTATTTTTGTTTTATCAACTAGATAATCATAAACTAGGCAACATTTACACGCGTTTCTAAGGTGAGGTCGCTCATACGCCATCTACAATAAGCGTTGAGTGTTTTTCTGCATTGTCAACGGGTGTTTTCCAGCAGCGAATTCACATAAAACCATTATAAAACGTAGCATCAAACATATGAGTAACTGTAAAAGAAAAACCAGTTGTGGACACCTGAAGTCCAGAAATCTATATAGGTGTCAGCGCCGGATTTAAGGGAGGGCAACCGCGGCACTGCCCGGGGCCTCCGTAAAAGAACAGTCCCCACATAAATTATACTTGTTTAAAAAAAGGTTCGGTAAACCCAAAAAACCGGCCAAGTGCGAGTCTGACTCACACACGAAGGGTTCCGTACCGTCGTACAAGATTTAACACAAAAAAAACACGTTTTTGTATGGAACCCCCCTTTAATTTCTTATTTTTTTTTATTTTACCTATTTGTTGTTATATCGGCAAAATAAATATACACTCTGTGAAAATTTCAGCAGCCTATGTTCATGAGATAAAGCCCTGTGACAGACGGACGGACGGACGGACGGACGGACAGCGGAGGCTTAGTAATAGGGTTCCGTGTTCACCCTTTGGGTACGGAACCCTAAAAATGCATACAGCATACTGAACGAAAATAATATGTTCAGTTGAATGGATAGTTATTGTTTGTTTACGTACATAAAATTCAACTTCTCGATTTACCAGTTTTTTATTTGTTCAACAATATTTTTTCTTGATAACAGTGTATTCATATAATTGAAATGTTTAGTTAAAGAAAGTTTCTGGATTCTGATATACAAAACTAGATGTTATACTTGTGATTCTTGTATTGTTTTTCAAATTACACACAATAAATGATTTATGCATTATTTTGAATCGTTGTAAAAAGCAGTTCGACCAGACTTAGGGACCTCATCAATGTTTTTGTGGAACGCATTAACCTCCGCTTCCGAGCTATATGAAAAATAATTAGGGGTACGTATAGTCTAGGAGGTCACGACATTTTAGGGAATGATAAGGTAAATGGCTGAAACTAGGTTCACAGGTTAGGGAACGACCCCCCGATGCCAAATATGCCGGTCTGCCTGCCTCAAGTGGTTGCGTTAGCTAGATATGGCGCCTGAAAAACTCGTTATCATGACAAAAAAAAAATCATAACGTAAATGGCTGAAAACAGTATGGAGCGCAAATACTAGTTGTACTCATGTGAATTACGCAAAAACTGAACAAAAATTTGGTTGCGTTATGGAGCAATGCCCATTCAAAGATACTTTATCATGACCGAAAAAAAATCATAATGTAAATGGCTGAAACCAGTATGGAATGCAACTACTAGTTGTACTCATGTGAATTAAGCAAAAACTGAACAAATCTTTGGTTGCATTTCCTAGCAATATGCGAATGAAGTTACAGATATCACTTTCATTGCATTCAAGTTTTTAATAAAATCATATCTACTGGTTATTTTTGCATGATTAATAGGTATGAATATTTCCAAACAAACATTTTATTCATCATTAGGTACATACCAACATCATTTTAGCATCTGTTTTAAAAGTTAAAATACTAGACTAAAGCTAGACTAGAGCCAAACACATTTAATTATACATTTAAAATGTATTAATAATCCCAAAATGTCAGAGTTAGGCAGGCGGGGATGCGAGGAGCGTTTGTTTTGGTCCGCGCTCGAGTAAACTCTGCGCGTCGCCTCCAGTAGATAAAAGACATACAATGCGATTCAAATAAGAATAGGACAGGGCTAGTGACTAACTTCACTTGAATTAGCTCGGAAAAGTACGGTCGGCACTCATGCATCAGAATCGAGGTGTAATCCGAGTATGTGCATGTACATGCTTTTTCCTTTTTTCATTGTGTAGCCTTTCTGCCGTGACAGCGACACTAGACAAAACACAAATCTACGCAGTGTAGGATGACATTGAGTGCCATTTACAGAATATGCAGTTACATGAGTAGGGGGGCTGTACTTTGCATTTTAGGTTATCTGTTTTATGTATATTACATAGTTACATGTGCTTAGTTTGTGTCGGATGTCCTCGAAAGTGCCTTAGTTTAGTTGTTTTATTGGTTAATTTGGTTTATTATAGCGTTGTTGAATATTTTTTTAATCTCTGTTCTTCAAATAATATTAAGTTAAAACTAATTATTTTTTCTAAATGATAATTCGATATTTTTTGCATAAACTTTTTTGCACGCCATACTGAAATTAATTGGCTTTCGCAGTTTGACATTTAAAATGGCGGTGGTCCCTGTCCTATTCTTATTTGAATCGCATTGTATATTCCGTTGCTGTTGTTTCTCCTGCGACTTTGTAAAATGAAATAAAGGTGAATAAAATATTATCTTTGGTGTGGCATTAGAACACTGGTATATTGGTAAAATAATTGCAATATTATGGTTTCGAGGAGGAACCAGAGCGGCGGCCCACAAAAAAACCGGAAAATCTCCGCTGCAATGCTTTGAAGGTCCTCTGCGAAATTTCGTATACGTTCTTACTTATACCGGTGCAGGGACAGCCCTAATATACGACGAACAGGCACTTTCTCCAGGCGCCTAACCTTTAGATGCTTGATACAAAATGATAACGAAATCCGCGATGCACCACGTCTAAACACGGGTAACGCCTCAAGTGGGACCTTTTTCACGTTTCCCTGATTGTGAGACGTGAGCGCAGCTTGCCACATACAGCCTAAGAAGTTACATCGCGAACTTCATTCCGGTATTTGGAACATAAATTCCCCCAGGGCCCCTATAATTTGAAATGTATCGGTTCGGGCTTGTGGACTAGGCTGTCATAGGCGTAAGGAGTGCGCCCACCATCGGCTTCGACATTTGACCCGCGGCTTTTTAGTTACCAGCAGGAGTGGGTAATTGCTCTGCTGCTGTTGTCCGGCAAGCACGTCATGTTCGGGCTGCCTACTCCGAGCGTAGAGAGCGACCTTAGTTTTTTATTACGTACTTAACTTGACATTGGATGGCTAATACCAAACTGACCGTCCGATATTAGCCTAAAACACTACATGGGAACTAGTTACCATGCCAGGACCTTCCTTATGCTCATGACCTATATGCAGGCGAGTTGCCCTAATTAACTTGCCTTGATTCTAGGTCATGGAATGGAGGGATGCATTATTTTTTAATGTCCCAAAGAAACAACGTTTGACGTTTAACGTTTCAATCCATGGTCGTCGCGAGCATGGATTCAAACGTTAGGCTTCGGTTTCAGCCGGTGAGCACGCATTATAGCTCCGGTACCTATCAGGAAAATAAGAAGTGGAGTGGAGTTTCACGTGGCACTCACCGAGTACAGAAGCGATATGCTGAGGTGGCAAGACCTACTGGGGTTATGGTCCCAATTGAGATTTCGGTGTCGGTGGTAATAGCGTCTCGTTCAGCCACCACGCTGTGGACATCATCTACATGACTACAAGAATCGTGCCAAGGATTTGCTGAGGACTCAGGTTCGAAGACAGTGCGCATAACTCCCATACGTGCGAGGGATAACTGATCGCATAGGAAGGTTCTTTAGCAAAATTGGAATAATTTTTTTTTTTCAAACCTCTCACAACAATCTCTTCAGTGAAAGACAGAAACCCACTACAGGACCCAGGAGTCTACAAAGTACCCAGCAGCTGTGAAAAAAGTTACATTGGCCAGACAAAACGGAGCGTTCAAACCAGAACAGGAGAACACATCAAGCCACTTAAAAACAATAAGTTTCACAAGTCGGCGATCTGTGAGCATGCCTTGAATAATAGAAATAACTTCGACCAAGCTGAAACGATAAATATAGAAAAACAATACATACCACGCTTGGTTTAAGAATCGATAGAAATTACAAGGCATTCCAACTTTAACAGGGACGATAGTTGGAAGCTATCAGCGTCATGGTCTCCGTTACTGGCGAAATATGGCAACACAAGAGTTCAGCTGCCAACATTGAGGCAAAGTGACACCGTTAGCATAGTTCGCACAGATGACTTCATTGCCGAACGGAGTTCTTCGTCACTACCCTCATCTGCGGCTGAACCAAGCCACAGCTACAATCTGGCAGCCGACGACCTGCAGTTTACATCTGACTGGACGAAGCGTCAGAGGTTCTCCAGGTCGCGTCGCGAATCCTAATGATGTCCACTGCGTGGTGCACGAAACGTTAGCCCGACGCGTAAGCTGAACACTATTTTCGTAAACGTAAAATAATATGTCGAACAACAGTGAACATCTAAACCAACATATTTCTACCTCCTTTACCTTGGTCAACATTAAATTTAAAAAAATACGAGGGCTTGATAGGTATGTGTGCATAGCAGGTGTACCTGTACAAGTCACCAAGAAAAAAAAAATTTTTTTACGAAACGAACTGATGTTGTAATTGTTATATAGAGTGCACTTTTTTGTTTAAATTCCGTGAGATGATTTGGTCTGAAAATCGTTGCTGCAATAAATTGATTTGAATGGATTTAACATGTATCTGTGTACCAGCATGGACCTTGAAAATGGTTAACATGATAGATATGGGCACGCGATATAAAACGCTCCTTCTACCCCAACAATCGCCAACTGGCAAACAAATTGATTGATGACTTTACGAATTCACGCCACGCCTATGTGATACGAGACAACTTATGGGGTCACCTCGGAGGTTCTTAGTTGTAGTTGGCCCCCGTAGGTGGCACTAGATCCTCGTTGTTTGTACCGTTTTTCTTATTTCGCACATAAATAAATATATCACATTTTCCCAGGCTTCGCTCGGGTAAATGTCCAAAACGAAATTGACCCAAACGGAGTCGGGAACCTCAGCTAATAGTTATATGTATAGTATAGAGTTAAGAACAGAGCTCCTAGTCCCAGTCGAAGTTACTTAAAAACGTCAAACTCCATACAAGTTTTTACTAGATATTCTGTGATTTTACTTCTTCAAGCTGTCAAAGTAAACTCGGACTTCCGATTTGTATGAAAACGCGAAGTCGGCCTAAATGGCAACGTCGACGTATTTAGGTACGGCCACGTTGAGTAAGATGTCAAATCAAGCTCGGACTCACAAATGACTGCGCGCGCTCTTCGACTTCAAGGAAACGCCAATTTAGGTGACAACTGAGAATAGGGGTAGAGAACAGTTGATTCTGGGCTGACGTGGCCAAATTCTGGAAGTGACCTAGTAATGGTGTCTTGTCAGCTGCAGAGAAGGATGGCTAATCTCGACAGATTCCCAATGGCGGCAGCCACGTCATCGTCGCGTCGCTCAACTCGTCACCGCACAATACCAATACTGACCAACACCAATCTTCCTACGCTTGGGCGCTTTTAAGTAACCTCCTGACAGGGAATTCTGTTAGAAGGTGACTTAATTCAGAATTCGGTATTCGCTCTGGTGAAAGCTAGCTAAACCATTGATATATTAGTAATAATGTATTATCTATTTGGCGATGCCTTTTGGCACCAGAATAATTTAAATTCAGACTTACCTATTTGCATGGGACGCATGGGAACGATCCCGCCGTCGACTTCGTTGCAGGACATTTTTTACTTGCTCGGATAGTCTTTATTTAAGTGCTGTTTGATATTTTAGATTTAAGTTTTCATTTGATTTGGATTGTATTTGATTACTCATAAAAAATACCTAATAAATAACTAACTACTATTTTGAAAGAATTCGGAAAATGGTAGAAACGTGCCCATAATGCTAGCAGCATTTCCGCGATGTACAGCCATGATGACATGCCAGCCTCTGCCCTGTCAATGTCAAAATGACTTTGAATAAAGTAAATAAATAATACCTCGATATGGCATGGAGGTGAGGAAAATATTTTTATTTTCACCTCCATGCGATATGGTAGTGTAATCAAGAGTTTGCGCTTCACCAATGTACATAGCATTGTTCTTAGTGAACAGTATTTATCTATAAACCACTGTAATCAGTATAAAAAAAGGTACACCTGGCGAAGTTTCTTGTCGGTTCTTCGTCGCAACGTAGATCCTGTTTTGCGTTTTATATAGCCCTAGCTAAGTAACAGTAGGTACAATCACGTAATATGCGATGGTTTCTGCTCCACGCAGTAAGTAGCAGCTCTTTTGATGTCCAACATCCGCGACTATACCAGAGGCTGACTCACCAGCTACAAGGTCAGGCAGTTTAACGCGGCAGTATCACAATACTATGTCATTCTGCCAAAGCAAGATCAGACACTTTTAGCAGCGTACATGCTCTTTCTCGTAGAACTATTGGAGAAAACATTCGTGTCGCTACAATCTCCGTCCGTATGTCAAAGAACTCTAATCATCGATATACCCTTATCTCGATGGCTGTAATCCATGGTTAATTCTACCAAACTTATTCAGAGTGAGATGTCAATGTCAAAACCCGATCATCTCCGAAACATCGATCGAAATCACAAAATTCATGAGGCGACTGTTTTATATCTGTTCGGTTCGATTCCCGTCTTAAGCAGGTGTTTTATAAAAGATCTTTCAATGCGTTTTTACATATTTTTGAAAATAAATAAATGTATCCATTCAGTAAAGTTTGCCATCATCAATATTTAGGATGCCTTACCCCTCGCTTTGCTCCAAATCACTACCTTATTTCCCATCTCTATAATGAATTGTTTTTCATTTTGATTTAGCTCACATAAATTTAGTTCATAATAAAAAGATTCCGACGATTTGAGAACCTCCTCCTTTTTTTGAAGTCGGTTAAAAATGCTTGCAATATACCTAGTCAGGTCATAAGTTATTTCACATAATCAAAACTATTCAATTCAGAATGCTAGCCAACAAAATATTTATTGAATTCGAATTTATAATCCTTAATGACAATGAAAATGCGAATTTAATTAAATTTCATTAAAACATGGAGTGGACGCTCAAAGAAGACCGAGTGACGGTTTTCAGAAATTAGATATTCGACATCTGTACATTTTGAATATAACCAAAAGATTCGTTTATCGCTGCATCAAACGTTATAATGAATATCCAAGTGTAGAAGACAGTGGTCGCCCTAGGCACTGTAAGACTATAAAATCCGTGAAGGCACGAAGAAATTATCGAATAAAAACAGAATGCGCGTTTAACGGCCCTGAGACTGAAGAGATCCCGCCTTATGTTGAAGCTATACGCGGAAAAAAGCACCGTGAATTTAAATTTTCGGATGAAAAATTTTACTGTGGAGGAAAGCTAAACTAAACAAATTGATAAGGTACGCCCAGAATAGTGACGAAGCGAGCAGCCGCATACCGCGTATCTAGCGAGGCCATTTTTCATCGTCACTCATTGATTGGCTGGGAGTCTCATATTCGGGCTTAACTGAGGTATATTTTTGTGAGAAAGGCGTAAAAACAGTCCTACCGAACCTTGTCGAACCTGTTTCTCATACTATGTTCAATAACCATTCCAGCAAGATTCTGCGCCAGCTCATAGAGCGAAAAGGCCCTTTCATCCGCAATGAAAACTGGCCCTCCTCCTATCCAGACCTAAATCCGTTGGATTATAAAATACGGCAACACTGTAAAACGTCTGCCTGATTTTGAGTCATTTAAGGCATCCTTGGTCAAAGCAGCTGTAGATATTGATATCAAAGATTTAGATCTCAGATTAATATGGACCTCGTTCGTGCTGCTACTGGCCGCACAGGTTAAAGGCTTGTATTCAAAATCGCGGCAGTCATTCTGAATAAGCTTGATTATCATAAGAATCTATTTTTTCGTAATTTCTTTTTTGTACGTAAATAATGATACAAATTAATTATTAGCTTATGATACAAACGTGTCTCAATTATTTCACAATAAACATGTGACAGAACTTAGACCCGACTTGGTATTTTCAAAAGTTTCGTAATTTATTTCGAGGTTTCGCTGACGAATGTGAAGTTTTGCACAATACTTACATAATAATTACTATTATTCATCGGCACGAGCCCGCAAAAATAACTGGACGAGAGATCGTTCACACTGTGTACACAAAGATAAAATATACAATTTAAAATTAGCTAAAACCTACAGCGGATACAGAAGCAGAGGCACAGACAACTGGAGGCAACCGCTATTTTGCGTTGCTTTTGCTGAAACCAGAAGACATGTTTTTTTTAAACAAACTTACCGACCTAAAATTTGTTCTGTGACCAAGGACTGTTTCATCGAGGGGTCCGTCAGATTCGGTTAGTAAAAACAAAAACAACTCGCATACTGAATTCCAAGCACAATTGTGTGTTTCGGCCTATCTTACTGTCTAAAAATATAGCTGCAATGGTGGCACGTCTAATTTTGGAGACTTATGCGTGTTAAGTAACACAAGTATTAAAATTATGTCTGTGCTAATGTGTAATCCGATTTTCCGCACGTGAACTAATTTCGTAATATCTCTATACTAATTTTAATTCTCTGTCTCTTCTCTCGGAGGATCACAGCATAAAAGTTACTTATAGAAGTAGCAAGTATGTTGTGATCTCCACGATACGAAAACGATAGATCATCGTTTGTCTTGTCTTGTATCGAAAACCATTCGATTAATATATTTAACCGATCTAAATCTATCGATTTTAAAGTCGGAACCGCTTCTTTCCGAAGGAAAATTGGCATTGTCCTTCAATTTTAGGGCATGGCTAAGACCATTCGCGCGGCACATTTGCGCCCCAATCTTGAAATTCGCATTGGCCAGTGATTTAAAAAAAGGGCTTCTTTCTTGTATTCGTTCATTTTGTCGGTTATGCTTTTTTTTAATCATCAGACTTACAAGAAATTTGCTCTTCGTGAACAATAGGATAAAGAAGAAATGATATAGTTAAAACCATGGAGATGAAGAAATAAAACCCAAACGTCCAAAGTTTTTAAATTTTGGTCTTGCTGCCTAAGCTTGCTGCCCCTTGTTGGTCCTTGCTTACGTGACGCTTGGTTCGGGACACCTCTTTTCTTAAAATACGGTCGAGATAGTGATGGATGTACCCGGCGGCGGCGTGATGCTCGTAAACGGGTACTGTTTTTGAGGACTGGCCTGCGGGGAAGAAAACTCAAAGCTTATTGTAGATGTCGCATGAGCGTACCTGTGTTTTTGTTAAAACCATTTGACAAACGCTTTTGTAAATTTTGACAATGTAAACCTAGAAAAAAATCACACCGGTGTTTCTTGCCAGTTCTTCGCTGTGTTTTGTTTTGCTGAACTGGCGAATGTTAAAATATGACAAATCCGAGTGCAGTGGTACTGTCTATGGATGATGAATACATATTTTATCGTATACAATATTCTAATCTATCTTTTAATTAGAGTTATTCATATTCACCCGTCCATGCAAATCAGTACAAGGGCTACGCGGCGCGCGGGCATGATTGACACATTTATTTTACATTGTGTCAAAAGAACAACATCGTTACAGTACGATAGTGTTATTTCTCACCATGTCCAAGCGTCTATCACTTATTTCTAACGTCGGTAACTATTTTAAACCATAATGGTTGGTCACGTTTGATCGAACATGGTGCAATAACTACCAACAAAGTAGCAGTGATTTTATATTCACAATGAGCATTTGGACGATTTGGGAATCATTTTATAACCAGACAGCTCACCAATCAATTCGGTAATGGTATGGATATTTTATCATTGACAATATTTGAGTCTCGTGTTAAAATGACGCCAGTCCACAATTGCGGCTGAATGAACCTTTTTTTTAAACCTTTATTCTTTAAAATCTTCTTCTTTGAATCTTTTAATCTATTTTTTTTATTTAAAGCGCGGCATATGGCCTACGCCTGGACCTTCTTTCGAACTTTTAAGGGGGTTGCGAAAACCATGCCGGCAGACAATACTTCGGGAGTGCATTGTTTTTGGGATAATCACCAAAATTTCAGAATCAATGTTATTGTTTAAGCCCCAGCCCTTACTAACCCGTGTTCTATGATTAGCCTGTGCAGTTCGCACGTGTTCGCCCCGCATAGGATAGGATGTCCACAGGGCAGTCGATGTTCATCCCGCATTAGACGATTCGCTGTTCTCTGTTCACTCCACAGTTGATGTTCACATGGACGCAATCGAATTTCATCATACGGATGATGCTCACATATCAGTGGATGTTCGCCCCGCATCTACATAGCTTAGGTTATATTAGGTTAGCCAGTCGTTGTTCACCTATCATAGAGCAATCAATGTCCAACCCGCATACTACACTCACCACCGAGTAAGGAACTGATCCATCCGTATAGCGGCAGCGTAGCCACTGTTTAGTGAAAATACATATCCTGAAGGTATCGTCTGCCAGTCAGTTCGCTTAAGAATTCGCCCACTAGACCTGTTCACGAGTTACAACTATAAGTTCACAGTCCGCCATTTATTGCAACGTGCATTCGATGTTGCGCATCCGGAATTCATAAACGAACTAACTACCATCAGTTGGCTGCGCTTCTGCCATACGGGTCACTGTCCTTCCTGACTTGCTGAAACTCACAGGACAGGCGGTAGCCGGCTTAAGATGTGAAAAAAATGTGAGGGAATTCGAACAATTCTGCACCAATCAGAAGCGTATTTGACATACCTTCCGCGCTTTTACTGAGTCAAATATTTGGCATCCACTTCTGATTTGTGCAGAATTGATCGAATTCCCTCGCATTTTTTCTCACATCTTACACCGGTTCAATCCCAGTTGATATTCATCCCGCAAGCACCCTGCAGGCACCTTGGAGGATGCACGGATACTCTCCTATGGTCGACATTCACCCCACAGTCGATGCTCAAAGAGCAATGGGCGTTCACGCCGCAAACGACGCTCGACGACCAGTCGATGTTCACCGCGCATTGAATGTCGCTGCTCATCCGGCGCGTCGAGCAGATGTTTACCCCTCGGTCGTTGGCTACGGCCAGTCGTCAGCCTCGGTAGCCCAGTGGTGCGACGCCTTGCGATTCTAAAAGCTGCGTGAAGCACCTCTGAGCGCGGTTGGGTTCTGGATGGCTGACCATTTTCAATCTCTGGCCGAGGTTTGGATTCCACGTAAAACTGTATGTCCCCTTCCTTACATACTAAGAGTGGTAGGGTTAATCCCGCCCGGGTTGGTACCATCGCGTTAAATGAACGATGGTCGAAGCGGCGATTAAAATTGTCCGTGTTTTCCATCTAGTTCGATGTAGTCGAGCAATATAAGGAAGGTCCTGGCATGGCACCTAATTCCCATGTGGTGTGTTAGGGTATCTGACGGTCAGTTTGGTATCAGCCATCCATGTCCAGTTACATAAATGTTCACCGTGCATTGAATGTCGCTGCTCGTCCGGCGTCGAGCAGACGTTTACCGCTCGATCGTTGTTCGCAGGCGGTGAGGATGTGGGCCGCTACGCTGGCGCTGGTGGCGCTGGCGGGCTCCGCGCGCGCGCAGCTCGAGACGTGCTACGCCAACGACCCGGACCCGTACGTGCGCTTCGCCACCGAGACGGCCTATGAGTTCGTCAGCGAGAAGACCGGCGCGCAGCAGCACCTCATACCCAGTCAGTACCATACACCACATACGTACGTGGTATACATACACCACATCCTAGGGTCCTTCAAAAATTGTGTGAAGCATGGTTTTCTCGACCCCGAGATTGTAATTCGTGCGCGTCGTTTTTCTAAAAATCGTTTTTTTTCTAAAAATAATGGAAAATGTATTTTAAAGATGTGGGCTGATTTTTCAATAGTCTGATAAAGAGTCCGATAACTATTCGACGAATTTATTTCCACCGCTGCTTATACATCCGTTGCAGTAAGCCCATATTTTTATTAGCAAAATTACATTAAGATAATAGTGATAGGAGATATAATCACCCGGTAGTGACTATCCGTCTTTTGGCAAAAGTAATCAGACTGATAAGTACATACTAGGTATCTGAGGATTGACAAATCGGCCATTTTTTTATGTTTACAGTTATACCTAGGGTAAGTTGTCCCAGTATCTAACCTAACCTAACCGAATCAATTGAAAACCTCTAGTCCGCCCAGTTAGGCCCCGACCATTGTAATTATGTCATACTAGCTCAGGTGCCCGGCTCCGCTCGAGTCAATGTCGTTTTGGACTGATGTGGGGTCGAACTGTTTCCTGGATATTATAATATGATTTCACCATACAAACTTTCATCCCCTATGTCTCCCCCTTCGCGTTTAATTTTTGCCACAAAAGGTAGCCTGTGTCCTTCTCCAAAGTCCGGACTATCTTAATACCGAAATTAATCAAAATTTATTCAGTGGCTTAGGCGTGAAAAAGCAACAGACAGAAAGGCTGAGATAAATAGTCGTAACAGAAACTATGACTAACGAAAAGTAGTACTATGTGACGTCACTTTGACACATTTTGCATGGACGAAATCTCAAAGTTATGCAAAGTAACGTCACAAAGTACTACTTTTGGTTAGTCTTAGTTTCTGTTACGACTATTTATCTCAGCCTATGAGTTACTTTCGCATTTATAATATTAAGCATGGACACAAATATAAACATGCCAAAACACGCTCGGTTACGTGATAAAACCGGTTTTAAGTTTGGTCCACTATTGCGATTCATGCGGAGTAATTGAGATTAGTTCCAGACGTACTTCGTTTTGAGGTATTGCCAAGGTCAATATTCAGCGTGGCACTACCAGCGCGTGGCCAGATAGGTTCAGAGGTGGTCACAGCCCCCCTAAAATACCCGGTGCCTCCTCTCCCAGGACACGCATTTCGAAAAAAAATCGGCTGGCCTTCTAGGCCAATTTAAAATATTTCACGTGACATCTTCATCAAAATCAGGCACATTTTATTGGTACAGTGGAACACAGACCAGACTTACCATTTCCGGTTTAAAAGTAATAAATAATTATTATGTTTCTTAAATCAGCACAGGTTATTTCGTAGGATTGCATATACAGTTTAATACACAGTTAAAAAACAGGTTTTATTAACCTTTTGGTATTCATGGACGCCTTGCGTAATTGAAAAAATATGACGGACCCCTTCCAAATTTAATTAAAGGGATAGAAAACAAGGCAAGAAAACAAGTAGAAAAAACCTTGGTTTAATACGAAAGCAAAAGTAAAATACATTTTTAGATCGATCATGCGCATTATAGGTACTATAACGTTATATCAAACATGGAACCTCAGCACTCATGCCACAGACCCCCAAAGGGTCCATGGACCCTAGGTTAAGAAAGCCTGCTTCAAACCGTGATTGTAGAATATTCCCCCTGAAAAATATCGCCAGAAGTCAACCTATTTTGTCTGTTCATCTTTTGCTTGAGCAATTTCCGGTAATTTCGTTCTGCTGCCCACTTACACACACTGACGGTAGTGCCGGCCTGTCAGTTCGCTCACTCCTCATGTTCTCGAGTTCCGACGACACGTAAGAACTGCAAAGGACATGCGATGTATCGCTTCGCTAATCCGCAGGCAAACCGGCCACTGCCTCTATTCGGTCGCCACTCTGGTCCCTCGCTCAATCAATGTCTTACAGGCAGTAAACATACCACAATTCCAATCACACACGACCATTCGATGATTACCTAAGTAACGACGGAATGGTCAGCCGTTAAACCATGGCTTCCTCAAAGATTACGCAATAACGTCATGTTCTCCCAACAGTTTACGTCGACATAAAATCTATTTCAACGACATCTGAGAACACGTAAAACTCTATGAAAATAGCATGTGTGCGAGGCGAGGCGCTGGGACGGTGGCCCGAATGTTGTTTGATTGGGATTTTTAATTGGATCTGTCGATGCGAAAAACATATTATGGACTGCAGCCAATATAGTTAGGCCGTTGGTACACCGGTGGGTGTTATAACGATGGTGACGAAGCAATTGGAAATAAGTAAATATACTTTTTCGTGCTAAGCAAGTACGTCGCTTATTCCAAGGATTGGAGAATTGGAAATAATGTGACAAGGAATAACGAAACTTTAGCAGATTACTGATAAATTAACAGGTGACGTGTGTCGTCCGGTAGGTACTCGTACGTCAAAATAATACAATCGGACCCACTGCATTTCTTCCATTGCGTGTTCAGTCAGTCAGCCTCAGTAGCTCAGTGGCGCGACGCCTGCCATTAGATAAGCTCGGTGAAGCAACTCTGAGCACGGTTGGGTTCTCGATGGGTGACCGTTTTCAACCGTACAGTTCCGATTGGTGCGCGTACCGTAGTTCGGATTCCACGTAAAACTGTAGGTCCCCCTTACTTTCTAGGGTGCTAAAGTTAATCCCGCCCGGGTTGGTACCATCGCAATGAATGAAAAATGAATGAAATTGTCCGTGTTTTCATCCAGATCAATCCAGCCTAGCAATTTAAGGAAGCATGGAAACTAATTAACGTGAGGTGTGTTTGGCTAATATCATGTCAGTAGGTTTGGTAGCAAAAATGTACACATAGTAAACATATTTCGAGGGTGATGACAGAGGCCAAACTTAACAATTTTTGATCTTAGACCTTTTCGAAAACTCGAAATATTTTTTTAGGTTAGGAATGAATGTGAATAGTTTCTTCGAGTTTCCAAAAAGTGTTGTTTCTCGGTTTTGCGTTTGTTTTTTTGAGTTTTAACCCATCTTAACCATAGCGCCAAATGATCTGCCAACCCCAGTCATTAGGATCGAATGTATTATGGTATGATCGTAAGCAACAAAATCAGGAAAAAACGCAGCTAATGAGACATCAACGTGAGCAGGGGAATGTGGGGTGTGCCACAAATGGGGCAGATTAATGTGGCTGACCTCGTCCCCTCGGCGGACCCCTCCAGGATTGATGTATAGACGGAGGGGTTTTATACGATAGCACCCCCTTCGGAGTTCAGGCTATTAAAATTGCACTTACAAAAAATATTAAATGTCGGGATTAATCTTTGCTTTGAGTTTTTCTTTATTAAGTTGGCGTCAGTAAAGAGGAAGTGGTGAAGTGGAATGTGGTCATTAACGCGAACTCGCCGTATGGACAAAGTGTGCATACAATTGTATGGAAAGCCCGCCGTGTCGTGAGACACACAGTCCAAACATCGCCACTGCGCGCAAATACACACATCAACACTGTATAGGCCGGTTTTTAAATCTTTTGAAGAAATATAATTTCTGAATGATTCCAAATTTGAATTTGACCAATAAATTAAAAACAAAACATGTGCGCGGCATAACTATTCGAACCATTGTTTTTATGTCAAATTAAAGTTCTAAAACAAGTTAGCGGTTAATTTCGAATTTATGACACTGTATGCATCATGCAGCGGAGCCATTTAAGGGCAGCAGGCATGCTACAATCTGGATGTCGATTCTCGACACTCTATTGACTTTACAATCGAGTCGATCGATTGCCAAATTTCAATCCAGTTGCGTTTGAATTTGGTATTCTTGAGTTCAACTGTGTCCGGATTTTGCGATCGAATAGCATGTTAGTAGACCGAAGTAAAGTTTGCATCAGGTTCGCAGCAAGTTAGTAGTCCAACTAGCAACGCTTTTCAAGCAAACTAGGGTGTTTCATATTTAACCGTACAAGAGAGAGGGATAGAAGATCGAATACATTTAGGTCATGGTTGTCGAACCCATAACACAACGCACTTCGTAAAAAGAAAGTTCTTTCCATATCCCGCGCTTTTGTTCCGTGTTGTTTGTCCGAGTTGATAATTTGATTTCGGTATAATTTCATTATTAAGAATGGTTTTCCTACAGTTTAAGCATTGTACTGACAACTTAGCAATAAACTATGGAGTTTTTTTTAATATCTCCTCACTACGTAATTGAAATGTGTGTGTGAAATGCAAATATTGTGTTGTAAATATCTACAATAATTAATAAACATAGTCAATGCCTTACTTTCTTGTAAATTTTAAGAAAAATAAAGGCATATGAAAAATTGTGAGATGGTACCTATCCGATAGAACGTGAGATCGGTGCCTGTGACATTGGTGTAGAAGCCCTTTAGCCTAACATTGTTTGATTACTCCCCGAAGCATAAAATTATAATGATGTGAGTACAAACATAAAATAACATTTATTAATATCTTATCTATTTATTTTGTTATTTTCATTGACATTGAGAATGAATTCAATGAATAAGCAAGTTTTCAAGATAATATTTTGCACGAGACAGGTTGAAATAAACCGAACACACAACTCAAACAAGAAAAAAAATCACTACAGACGAGGCGAGCCGTGTCCTTCACCTTCGAAGCGCCAGCGGTGCGCACGCAGTAACCAAATCTGATTCAGTTTTGTTTCTGCGCAGCCACCGGCGCCGCTTATAAAGGGAATCACTTAATTTGAAGTGAGGTTCGAAATTCTTTGGAGGTTTGGAATTTAAATTAATTGAAGTGAGGTTATGTTGTATGCAAAGTAATTTACTTAGAGAAATATTGTTTTTGTTGAATTCAAAATCATCAAATATTTTCCATAGGTGTTGTAACAGGAATGAAATAACAATATCGCACTTTGATCGCATAAAATAGTCCAACCGGTCTCAAAAAGTACCTCCTTTATAAACTGGAAAGAAATTGACTGTAACTCGATCCTAACCCAGTTCCAATCCAGCTGAATAACGTCGGGAACAATTATATGTTCAATACCTTATATATTTACAATATATATTTATATACAATATATATATTAATACCGATTCTGACGTTTCTCCATACATCGCGATGACAGTTCGATCGCAAACTCGCTCGAAATTAATTCCGCTACTACTCGCTGGATCGAGGGCGCTGCTGTCGTTTTCAAGAATACCAAAGAGCTGTCTGCCAACTTGCTAAGGATAGAGTAAGTTCAATCGAGTGTCAGGAATCGCCATGCTGGGCCTACTCGACGGAGTGTTGCTGATCAGATTGGAACCAATGAAAACGTGATATCAAGGTTATGGTCACGTTATCGTTCTAATGGTAAAGGCGGGAAGCGCATAAATTGCTTTCGGTCTTTTCCGACACATTTAATATGTAATAACGAAACGATCAAACATTTTGTGCTGTCGAACTTTATTGGAAGCATATTTATCGCCATCTAGTAGCAAGCGGCCGAATTACTAACCCGAGTGTGGCGTTGCGGCGGAGGTGAAATCATTCCACCGAACTAGCGCCATCTGTTGTATACTAGCGCAAGCTTATCAAGTTTTACCAACCTTGCACACCGTTGTTGGTTCACTATGGATGGAAAGAAAACCAATAAACCGAAATGTGGCGGTTGCAATAAAGCGACTGGAACAGATGGAGACTTCATTTTATGTAGCGAATGCAGAGAAACCTACCATAGAACCTGCGTTAATCAGCCCCAGTTGGAGCCCGGACTAGACCGACTCACCAGAGCCGCTCGAGAGATTTGGACATGCCCATCTTGTACGGCTAAGCTTAAACGCGGGGACAATACTCCACTGCGGCCGGCAAAGTTTACCACGGAACCCCGGCCTGCTGGCGCTGCATTGGCACCCAAAACTGGTACTAATTTCAGCCAAAAATCTGGTGCAGGCCCAACAGAAAGGAAAAAAAATTGCGATCCCTCCGCGAAAGCTACTGTCAACCTTGACGCTGTCGCGGCCCCTTCATCTTCCTTCATCACCAGTGGCGAAGCGGCCTCCCACGGGCCACCCTCTCCGATAAAATCACCTACGGACCCCCTTACCAAAGAAGTCAACAGTCTAGTTGCGGCAGTACGTATGTGCAGGAACGAGTTTGACGCAATGAGGCAAGAAATGTTGGATGTCAGGAATTCACTAGAGATGGCACATGGAAGGATGGACGACTTCCAAAAAAAAATGGACTGTCTGGATCAGCGCCTAGTTGAGGTCGAAAAAATCAAGACAGAGCTATCGTCGGCGCGCTCCACTATCTCTGAACTGCGTAACGAAATGGAAGCTCGCGAACACGCCACTTTGACCAACGAGGTCGAGATTACCGGAATACCCGAACAAGGAGAAGAAAACCTATTTCATCTCGCCATGACAATCGGCAGGAAGATCGGTGTGGAGCTAGACGAGCGGGACATCGATCACGTCACGCGTGCTGGCCCGCTGCGCCCCGTCTCCGCCGCCGGCAGCGCGGACCCCCGCGCCCCCGCTGGACCCGCCCGGCCGCGCCCAATCGTTCTGCGTGTGACCCGTCGCCGCGTCAAGGACGAACTTCTGAAGGCAGCGCGCGTGCGCCGGGGTGGCGGTTTCAACGCGCGCGATATCGGACTCCAAAGGGGAGAGACACCAGTTTACATTAACGAGCGTCTCACCAAGCGCACTAGAGACATTTTTTATAAAACGAGACTTGCAGCCCGCGAGCACGGCTTCAAGTTTGTGTGGACCCGTGAAGGCAGAGTCCTTACGAAAAAATCTGAAGGGGGTGCGCCTCAGAGGGTGAGGGGGGAACAGGACTTGGAGCGTATTTTTTTCTCCAACCCACGCCCAAACCCCCACCCCTAGAACCAACTGGGTCGCGCACCTTAGAAAAATGGGTTTCATGATCTTTTTGCCAATTATGTTATTTTTTATTAAGATGTCATTGTTTCTTTTTTTAATTACCTTGTCTCATGCATATTACCCTTGTAACTCATATATGTATCTCGTTTGTCATCCTGAAACAGTTACTTTGCCAAGTATTATTGCCGAACACAATATTAACATCTCGATGTATTTTAAATTAATACGAACACGCATCAATTCAATAACTATGCCTGCCAAACTACAAACACATATAAATTATATTTTTGTCACTTGCCATTCATTTTCATTGCTTATAAGGAAAATAAAACTGGTTTTATTTGTTAAAAATGGGCCGTAAAAATACCTCTAGTTTGTTGAAACTCGGGCTTCTTAATGCAAGGTCGCTAAACACGGGTCAAGATGAATTAATAACTACTATGCACACACAAGAGCCCGATATCTTAGCATTGAATGAAACATGGTTGAGAGAGGGTGAGGAAGGCTGTGCGCCTGTATTGCCGCACTACACACTACGGCACATCCCTCGCGGCTCGCGCGGCGGCGGAGTGGGTTACTACGTTAGGCGCGGAGTGCGCGCGCGCGTTAGACCTCACCCCGCCGGCTGCCTAGAGCAAATGTGGATTGAGATCACACTGTGCGGAGTACGAATAGCTATTGGAACTGCGTACAGACCGTCTGACATTACAGTAGATTCAGCTATAGATTGCCTTAGTGAATCGATTGCCGCATTCTCTTATTGTGACCACACGTTCTTATTTGGTGATTTTAACATAGATATGCTGCTTTCCGACTCATCAGAGGCTACCGCTTTTAACACATTTTTGCACCACCACAGTCTTAAACAACTAGTTGACGTTCCTACTAGGGTTACCGACACTTCGGCGACCTTACTTGACCTGGTTTGTACAGACGCAAATGTATGCATAAAAAAAATTCATGTACTCCATAATCGTAGCCTAAGTGACCACGCAATGATTTTAGCTGATGTCAATATTAAAAAACCTAAGCCCCAACCGCGATGGATCATCTTCCGTCCACTTAAAGATATTGATCAAACTGCTTTTTCCGCTGACTGTGACTCTCTCGATTGGGAAAGAGTACTCCGACATGACAGTCTAGATGAAACAGTGCAGGCCTTCAACGATATGTTATGCTTACTTTTTGATTGTCACGCGCCTACTCGTCAGACTCTTATCAAATCAAAACCACAGCCATGGATCACGGACACCATTAAAAAAATGATGTCACTTAGAGACCAAGCATTAGTTAGGGCACAAAAAACTAAGATTGATTCCCATAAGCAATACTACAGAGATCTTAAAAATATAGTAATAAACTCTATTAGTAATGAAAGAACGGCTTATTTCACTCACTATGTTAATAAAAATATTTATAACCCCAAAAGACTCTGGAACAACCTCAAAAGCACGATGCTCTTGACAACTCAAATAATTGTGAAATTCCATTCTTTCTTAATGACCCTGAGTTAATAAATAATTACTTCCTGGATATTCCTGGCAACGAAGATGCTGACACAGACACTCTAAATTTTCTCAAAACACATAAACATAACATCTCTGAATTTAATTTTGAACCAGTGTCTCCCAGTGAAACCCTAAATGTAATAAATCATATTTCTTCTCTCGCTACTGGATCCGATGGAATTTCCATAGATATGTTAAAAAGAACGTTGCCTCGTACACTCCAAGTTATAACTGACATTGTAAACAAATCATTGCTGCAAGGAACGTTTGCTGATTGCTGGAAATTGGCTTTGGTAAAACCTATACCAAAGAAAAAATCTGTTACGGAATTGAAAGATCTTCGCCCAATAAGCATACTACCAGCAATCTCCAAAATTGTGGAAAGAGCAGTACACACACAGCTATCTGGTTTTATGAATACCCAGGGTATTATCCCTGAAGTCCAGTCAGGGTTCCGTAAATTCCATAGTACGAGCACAGCTTTACTCACTGTCTTGGATGACACTCTTTCCGCCTCCGATGCCCACAAAGGAACACTGCTGGTGCTTCTAGATTTCTCTAGAGCCTTCGATTGCCCAATATTCCTCTGCTGCTAGCTAAACTCACCTACTACGGCCTGTCGAAAAATTCAGTGAAGTGGTTCGAAAGTTTTTTAGTAGGCCGCAAACAGGTAGTTGGCTGTGAACAGGATGGTGGACGAATCAAATATTCACAATCAAAGTACCTCACTCGTGGAGTCCCACAGGGAGCAATTCTCAGTCCCCTCCTGTTCACAATTTTCACAGCAGATCTCTGCAATGTTTTTAAGCACTGTAAAACTCACCTTTACGCCGATGATACCCAGGTCTACTTATCGTTCAATCCTCAAGACACAATTGACAAAGTTACCTTACTAAATCATGACCTAAATAGAGTATCCGAGTGGGCCTGTCGAAATACTTTGATATTAAATCCATCAAAATCTAAATGTATCATTCTTGGCAATAAGCATCAAATTAAAGCCATCAAATTATTTAAACCATTAGTAGAAATAAATAAAGTACCGATAGAGTTTGTACAATCTGGGCGAAACTTAGGTCTTGAGGTTGATGAACTGATGCGCTTTGAGGAACACATTAACAGCAAAGTAAGGATTGCTTTTTACAAGCTTAAAATACTTTATTCCATTAGAATGTACCTTACAGAAAAGGTTAGAGTCATGCTTACAGATGCATTAGTTTTATCCCTTTTTAATTATTGCGACACGGTCTATGGCCCACGTTTATTAGCTAAGACCGAAAGGTTAATTCAACGAGTGCAGAATGCTTGTGCAAGATTTTGTTTCCCTATTCCTAAGCGTACCCATATCACCCCTCATTTAAACGATAAAGGCATTTTAAAAATGGTGACCAGACGAGAGTTGCACCTAGCTTGTCTCGTTTTTAGCCTCATAAGGACGAATGAGCCTGAATATCTATACAAGAAACTCGCCTGGTCACAGGATTCCCATAGATATAAAACCAGGGCCAGTTCCTATCTTTTAAAGGTGCCGCGTCATGTATCCGTTGAATTTGAGGGCTGTTTCAAATAAAGCGCAACCAAGTGCTGGAATAATCTGCCTCCTCCGGTGAGAAATAAACTTTCCCACGGTAGTTTTAGACGAGCGTGCAAGTCCTGGCTTCTTGCGCTCCAACGCGGAAAGTCATTTTAAGTTACACATTTTAAAATCTATAACATTATATTAGCTCTTTTTGTGTTCCTTGAGAAGTTCTTTGAAATGAAAATGCCCCCTCAAAATGTTTTACGTGTTTTAAAAGATAAAATTGTATGTGTGATCGTATTTTTTGTGTTTTTCTTTAATTGTGTAAAGTATTTTTTTTTCCCTCGTGTGTTCTCTTTGACAATAATTTAACTAATTGGTCTATGTCATGTTTTTTTAAGGGTTTACTTACTGTATTTTTTCTGGTTTTATGTATTATGTTTCCTCACTCACGACAAACAGCTGTTGCTCTCACCTTATGTTAGTCGTAAGTGTGTCCGGACCAGCGTAAAATCAGCGCTGTAATTCACTCATCAAGAGGGACCTGCAGCACAAAATGCTGAGCTGGCTCCTTTTTTTTCTCCACAAATGTGTATTTTGAATTTCGTAAGTGTTCTAAGTTGTGTTGAGAAAAAATAAACGTATTTTCTTTCTTTCTTTCATAAAACCACCCAACGGCAAGGCCGATTTTCGCAAGTTACCGCGAGAAGACAACCAAATGTTACGGCCATGCAGTTGGTTCAAAGGCTCCGGTCATAGCATCAGTTGCTTATGAGTGACCAAACTGTGAGGGGAACACTGCATGAAGCTAAACTAAGTCGTCGTCCCTTTCAGACTGGTTATAAGCCCATTCCGAAATGTTTCTAACCTGTTGTAACTAAAAATTGATGTTTTGGGTGAGGAATGGGAATGGGCGTAGGTAAACTTGATGAGGAATTACTAAAATAATAAAAAAAGCAGATTCTCGGAATGAGGTGGACTCGGAATGACCATCGCTGGAATATAATTAACACAAACAAAAGTAATGGACTATCAGGCACTAATTAATTATAAGTGAAAAATGTGGCCACACTAACAGGCAACAATTCAGAGCTAAAAAAGCTATGTTGCTAAACGATGAAATATGTTCCTCCTCCTACTTCGATAATTGGAGATAATTAACCTTAGGGTGATGGATGGCGCGAGAGCATCACCATTTTCCTTGGAACGAAAATAACTCACCGCCAATCAGATAGGCATGCCCATTGTACCCATACAAACATTATCGTTATACAATTGCTGCCAAACTTGTATAGGTACTTTTGCCACTGAAAAAGATTTGGCTTTTTTTTATGCGACCTGACATGGATGGCTAATACCACTCAACTACCGTTATTTTATTAGCCCAATAAACCGCATTCCCAAAGGAACTAGGTGCCATGCCAGGCCCTTCCCTTTATGAGCACGGCTGCATTGAACTGAGTAAAAAACCCGGACAATTTTCCATTGCCGTGTCGACCATCTTTTCATTCAATGCGATGATTCCATTCCGGGCGGACAAATCATACGACGTGCTATTATTATTTGTGCATGGTTTTTAATTATTCGTCGAAACATATTTTTTTACGATCTCTATTGAATACGTTCTGCCGTTCCTCCCCCTAACTATTTATTGCCATCCATGTCCAGTCACATACAACACAAAGATAAATACAGAGATGAAATTAATGATTCCAGATTGCGAGCCGGTGCTGTTCTGGTCCCTCAACCGGCACGGCGCCCGCCTGCCGAGCGCCGCGTCCATCGTGGAGCTCCAGGGCCTGGGGCAGTTCCAGCGCTCCGTGATCGCCAACTACGACACCGGCACCATCGGCCGCGTGTCCAATGTGAGTCCCGCTGGGAGGCCTAGGGGCTGCGGGTGTTACACGAGACTTCCATGCCGGGAGATGTTACCGGTCTGGTCAGTCAACCCACAAGGTGGTAACGACCGCAGCGTCTATCCTGGAGTTCCTGAGACTGGAACAACTCCAGCGCTCCGTGATCGCCAACTACGACACCGGCACCATCGGCCGCGTGTCCAATGTGAGTCCCGCTGGGAGGCCTAGGGGCTGCGGGTGTTACACGAGACTTCCATGCCGGGAGATGTTACCGGTCTGGTCAGTCAACCCACAAGGTGGTAACGACCGCAGCGTCTATCCTGGAGTTCCTGAGACTGGAACAACTCCAGCGCTCCGTGATCGCCAACTACGACACCGGCACCATCGGCCGCGTGTCCAAAGTTAGTCCCGCTGGGAGGCCTAGGGGCTGCGGGTGTTACACGAGACTTCCATGCCGGGAGATGTTACCGGTCTGGTCAGTCAACCCACAAGGTGGTAACGACCGCAGCGTCTATCCTGGAGTTCCTGAGACTGGAACAACTCCAGCGCTCCGTGATCGCCAACTACGACACCGGCACCATCGGCCGCGTGTCCAAAGTTAGTCCCGCTGGGAGGCCTAGGGGCTGCGGGTGTTACACGAGACTTCCATGCCGGGAGATGTTACCGGTCTGGTCAGTCAACCCACAAGGTGGTAACGACCGCAGCGTCTATCCTGGAGTTCCTGAGACTGGAACAACTCCAGCGCTCCGTGATCGCCAACTACGACACCGGCACCATCGGCCGCGTGTCCAAAGTTAGTCCCGCTGGGAGGCCTAGGGGCTGCGGGTGTTACACGAGACTTCCATGCCGGGAGATGTTACCGGTCTGGTCAGTCAACCCACAAGGTGGTAACGACCGCAGCGTCTATCCTGGAGTTCCTGAGACTGGAACAACTCCAGCGCTCCGTGATCGCCAACTACGACACCGGCACCATCGGCCGCGTGTCCAAAGTGAGTCCCGCTGGGAGGCCTAGGGGCTGCGGGTGTTACACGAGACTTCCATGCCTGGAGATGTTACCGGCCTGGTCAGTCAACCCACAAGGTGGTAACGACAGCAGCGTCTATCCTGGAGTTCCTGAGACTGGAACAACTCCAGCGCTCCGTGATCACCAACTACGACACCGGCACCATCGGCCGCGTGTCCAATGTGAGTCCCGCTGGGAGGCCTAGGGGCTGCGACTGATACACGAAACTTCAATGCTAGTAGATGAAACCGGCCTGGTCAGTCGACCCACAAGGTAGCGCCCGCAGAGTCTATTCTGGAGTTGCTGAGACTGGAACAAGTCCAGCGCCCGGTGATAGTCAACTGTAACTCTGGCACCATCGGCCGCGTGTTCAATGTGAGTAGTCCTGGGTAGAGGTTGGACTGTGGGCATTACCTAAAGCTTCCATACTACACAATCATAATACAGCAATAAAATTACACGGTGCCAGATCCCATATACGAAATGCCACATCCATCCTGGAGACAGATTCTGGGGCAGTTCTAGCGTTCCGTGTTCGCCAACTATGACACCGGCACCATCGGCCGCGTGTCAAATGTAAATGACGTAATGTGATGGTAGATGAGGCTGATCTGGTCACCACCGCCTGCGAAGATCCGCATTCTAGTACGTTTTGAGGTCACCAATTTGAATCGGCACAGAACAATAAATGGTTTGGTAACTTAAAATTATACATTCAGCTAGTTTTGCAAATGTGTACATAAATATCTATAGCATTTCTGTCGTTGGCGTTCTTATTACTTGTGAGACAAGTTCAACATTCAGAGCTACTTAAAATATACCTTCGTGGAGAGATAAAATACTATTGTATTTATGATCAAACATTGGACACATTTGAGAGGCGTCTTCAAGGTCAACCCTCACACGGTTGCTGTTTCTCTTATTTTAAACCTTTTCCCCTCGGCTCAAGTGCGACTCTCGCGCAGGTGCGCATGTGCCGGCCCGACGTGGACAACCTGCGCCGCTGGTACTGGCGGCCCAACCACAACGTGACCTTCGCCGGGGACCTCACCTCGCAGGGCTACCTGGACACGCAGACCGTTGGCCGCACCTGGAGCAGCAAGTTCCCGCAGGTCATGACCAACGACCCCAACGACTATCTGGTTAGTACCCTGCGTACCTAACCTACCATTAATTAGTACCCTCAAAGGCGTATACACTAAATGCTACGCTTCGAAAAGGACTCAACCGAAACTCTTGAAAAAAAATTATATCAATGATCAATGTCTAAACAACATTTTTTTTCCTAGCACCTTATATTAAAAAGAACTTTAGTATTAAAAACATTTTCAATAGAGTAATATTTTTCAAACTTCTGAATTCAACTACTACTCCTTAACGGCAAAGTTGTTTGAAGTATTTTTATGCCGAAAAATAGGTAATATTTACATTAATTACAACATGGCATTCGTAAATTAATTGACTTTTTCTTTTCAAAATATCGAAATAAGCTAATTTCGATAAAAAGTGCGTTGCGCAATCAAATCATAAATTGGAAACACAAAAACGTCACTCCTACCACCAGTGGACGTTGCTATATTTTTTTAGTTCTACCGTAATCTTGCTAGGTGTCGCTTTCAACAATGATGAAATTGAATGAAAACTGCCTAAAACCTCTTATAAAAAATTAAATCCATAATAATACCAGATGCTCTTAGGCACCATTTCCACGAGGAAGTAAATTTTCGCGAGAATTGTCAGACAGACTGTATTGTTTATTGTTTATTGTTGTTTATTGTTTATTCATCATCCATAGACAGTACACTGCACTCGGATTTGTCATATTTTATCATTGGCCAGTTCGGCAATTCCAGCGAAGAAGAACTGGCAAGAAACTCCGCTGGTTTTTTTTCAACGTCCAATTAGTCTAAGCTTACAAAATGATAAAGTACAAACAATTAATATCATATGCAACAGTTCATGACAAATATCAGTTTATTTGTAAAGAATATGCCCAATATCTAACTGTTGCCAATTGGAGCGAGCCGGTCCCCACAAACAGCACCCGTTCACGAGCATCACGCCGGGCTCAGCCATCGCCTCTGATCATGTCATCTATTGATCATGTCATCGTATGGAAAGCCGAACAAAATTTATGATGTTCCTTCCTCTTGAGAAGATTTCCAAATAATGAAGTTGTTGCTAACAATAAATAAGTAAACAATAAACTAGTCTAGTTACCAACTCGATGTTGGTCACCTACCCAAAGCACCACACCGTGTTATGACAAAGAATATTGTACTTGCCCTAGTACAAAAGAATTATTGTTGATCAACGAAAAAACAAAACCTAGGTTATTTCTCGTTGTTGTTGGTACTTTTATGACATTCCATGATTCAGAAGAATCTATTCATACTGACGAGTATTTTTTTACATAATTTAACAGTTCATAATATATGCCGTTAAATTGTTTCAGTTCAAGTTCGTGGCGGACCGGCGCGGTCGCAACAGCTTCCAGGCGTACGCTGAAGGCGTGTTCGGGCAGCGCGCCGCGTCCCTCAACATTCCCAAGAACAATGACCAGGCTAAACTGGAGGTATGTACTCGTAGGTCTCTCCGCCGGTTATGTCTCTCGACGGATGAACTGGCAAAGACTTGGGGAGTTGTACCGCCACTGCAGGACCATTGGTGACCAGAAAATGAGTGATGACACCGCACGTCAAGTGGAACACTTTTTGAAAAAATCTGAATAGTGCCTTTTATGTGTAAAGTTTGAAAGATATGGCCTGTAAGTAGGTACCTATTATTGTTAGTAAATTAAGTCTGTTGGGATTCATAGCATGTACCTATAGACACATTGCATCACCTAAATATTCTCACAATATTCCGGGAGGTCACGACATTTTTGGTCACGATAAGGTAAATGGCTGAATCTGGGTTCACATGTTAGAGACCAACCCTCTGATGCTAAATATGTCGGTCTGCCTGCGCCAAATGGTTGCGTTATCTAGAATGGCTATATAAAATAGATGCTGGTATGTACCTGCTGATGAATATACTGATTGTCTGGAAACAAGGTATAACAAGTCGATTTTTTTATTAAATACTTAAAAATCCCATAAGTTATATCTGTAACCTAAATCGACTATAACTAAAAAATGCAACCAAAGATTTGTTCAGTTTTTGTATTGCTAAGCAAGTCTGTACTGATGGTTTCATGCTTCATCATTTGCATCCATTTACATTATCATGTATATTTTTGTCACCATAACTACTTTTTCAGTCGCCTTATCTACGTAACGCAACCACTTGGAACAGGCAGATTGACACATTTAGATTCAGAGAGTTGGTCTTTATCCCGTGAACCCAGTTTCAGCCATTAACGTTATCGTTACCATTTTGGTTGCGACCTCCTAGTCTACAAGGTTCGTTCTGACTGTTTCGGAAAAACAATTTCTCCGCCCTACTTTCAGCCCAATCTCCAGCCTTGATTTTCAGTTTATCCAATACGTTGTAATAGTCCAGTTAATCGCTATACCAAAGATTACTAAACTTGCAAACTCAAGCATAATTCTCATAAAATCCACATGTAGGTAGCTTGTCTCTTGTCACCTGTCTGCTTACCTGATTTAGATACGGTTGGTATCTATTTGTTATGTGACTGGACATGGATGACTATCCCATACCTGTCATGATATAAGCCCAACCTCCGCATTCATGGAAAACACTGACAATTTTTCATTGCCGCTTCGACCATCTTTTCATCCAATGCGATGATACCAACCGGGCGGGCTTGTTCCTACCACCTAGAAGGTGGAGAAAACCCACAGATTTACATGGATTCCGACCCATGGAACATCTCGCATTCATAACGAAATGAACTTATCCAAATCAGACAGGGAAAGAAAGTGGTGCATGAACGGGGCGGAGATTTGCACCCAGACCTCAGGTATGGAAGGCAAGTCCACCCGCCCCTGAGCCACGAGCCGCTCAACCTGTATCTAAGTTTGGTTCTTCCCATCAATAATAGCTTAGTGGGGTTAAAGTTATTTCTTCACCTCCATGGGTTAAATGTAATATAATTCAGGGGAATACCGACTGTTTCTTCCAACATCTACAAGATACCTATTTGTACAATTTGATAGATGTACCGGTTTATGCAGCCTTGACGACCAGTATGTAATAGCATACAAAGGATAGTAGCGATGAACTGCTAACATCATACACGTGACGAATGGGAGATGTTCCATGTTTCGAAATCCATGTAAAATCGTAGGGTCCCCCACTAGGAAGCAGGGGTAAGCCCGTTCGGGTTGGTACCGTCGCATTGGACGAGAAAATGACCGATGCGGCAATGAAAAGTTGTGCGCTTTTTCCATCCAATTCAATACTGCCATAGACAAAATAGTAGAGATTGACTGCTAACGTCCTACAATGTACAAAACTCGCTAAATACTTCTTATTTTCGCTGGTACAAATACATTTCTAACCCGCGCTATCTCCCGTCAATGGAAGAACTACTGTTATTACCGTTATTAAACTAAGCTTAATTCTGTTTATTATTTTATTCTCTTTATATATAGTTTATATATAGTTTATTCTTTTAATTTTGTTTAGGAAGGCATGATGAAAACGTTACATCTTGACATTGTAAATAAAACAAATTTGTACATATTGGTTTGTACATATTTAATGTATTCTCAAATGTGAATTGCAACGCCATCTGTGCTACGTGTGTCCAGTGTAGGCTAAGAGAGTTTTTAGTTGCAAGGCCATTTTACAGCATTAAGGATTTTTTTAGTAATAAAAGTTTTGACGCTAAAGTTAGAGAATACAATCTACGTATATAAACATTAATCAAAGTATGATATTCAATGATTTCAGTTTATTTTTATCGATTTATTTGATGATTTTTTTTATTTATATTTTTGTGAGTGATTTTAATAATTGATGATATTTTGATTTTTAATTATTTATGTTTGTTTTAAAATATTTAACTGTTACGATGTACATTGTTTACATTTTAATAAGTTATTTTGTGTTAATTGAAATTAATCTTAGGTTTCAATTTTATTTTTTTAGTATATTTGTGTACTTGTTAATTTAAGTCATTTAAAATAATACTATGCCTAATGTATTTACGAAACTGTCGACGAAACGGTCAAAGTAAATTTATTTAATAAAATTGAATTATCCCTATTCAACACTTCTATGATGTTAGCAATCTTTTCCTAATATCATGTATCAATTGGTAATAGAGATATTCTATAAAATTTCCATGTTAATGTTTCCAGCCACACAAGCAGTGCTCAGCGTGGAACAAGGCCGTGGGGAAAAGCAACGAGACCCTCAACCAGGTCAACATCTTCACCTCCAAGGAGGAGTTCCAGACGGTACGCACTTTACAAGATGATATTCACTCTTTCTATTTCTTCTTGAATTTTCCTACCTGATTTCTTTCAACCTGATGTCACAGAAGTGTCCTAGGCGATCTTATAAAAATATCAGAACCTATAGTCGAAATGTTTTAACTCAAAGTACAACTTTCTCTAGCGCCATTCTTGAGTCCAAACTTAGTTCAGTCTATATTTTGTTTCGAGAAGAAATCTTACGAAATTAAATTCCAACTATAAAAATTATAAGGGAAATTGCGTGAAAATACCTTTACTAGGAATAAAATAATTACTAAGCACAGCACAAAATTAGTGTTGCAAAATATTTCTAAGAGTATACAGAAAAAAACCCTGCTTCACCTCTCTTTGTTTGATCATGATTCATGACTTGGGGTTGATATGATATAGGTAAATGTTATTCCTATGCAAATGTGTACCCAAGAAGGAGAGATAAGATACTATTGTATTTCAACATCACCACGATCAAAAGCATGATAGCGTAAGCGTAGCGTGTCTTACAAAAGTATTATTATTTTTGGATGCTTCTATTTCAGAACTGAAATTGTTAAATTATATGATTTAAATCTAATGATATTTTTGTATGTAACTGGACATGGCTGGCTGATAGAATGCCACACTTATTCTCAAGATATTGGCCGAATACCTTTCAAAGCTGCATTGGACTGGATGAACGAAAAATTGACATTTCCGCTTCGACCATCGTTCATTCAATGCGATGGTACCAACCCGGGCTGTATTAACCACTAGTAAGTACCACTACAAAGGACCTATAATTTAACGTGGAATTCGAACCACGTACGACAAAACCGTTTTATAGTATATAAATTACTCAGCGCCGAGGAAAACTCTTTTAAATCTGAACAATAGAAGTATGTGTGTCATCAATTCTCAGTAAGTTTATAATGATTCACTTTTATTGTTCATTGAACAAACAGTATACAATAATGAGAAACTGGGTGATATTATTGGCTATAGTTAAATTATTTGTTCTTATAGGCCGTACCAGTGTTTTTAAAGAAAACTGCTTATTTATCACGACAGGTGGCGTCTAAGCGACCTCATCTGAAAGATCTGTAGTTGACCCCTCCATATTTGGGGGGGGGGGGGGGTGAAACAGTGCCCACCCTTGCCTTTACCTGACTACCACCCGTTTCACCCACCTGCAGCTACAAAAATCCCAAAGATACTTCTCGGTTACACCATACAAATATGCCATGCAACCGAAAGTTACTTATCGGATTTCAGGTAAATGGAGGTGGTGAAGACAGTGGTACGCCAATTGTCGGTTTCAGATGGTGCGCAACATCTCGTCCCGCCTCGGCTTCTCGTACAATATCCACGTGCGCGACGTGGACCGAATGTGGCGGATGTGCCGCCTCAACAAGGCGTTCGATCTGTCGCAGCCCTCGCCGTGGTGTGCGGTCGGTGTTTTGTATCGCTGAACTATATAGAACAGTATTTCTCAAAGTGGGTGATAACGCCCCCTACTGGGTGCTTAAGGCTTACAGGGGGGCGATAAAGGGCCCAGAGAAAAATTGGGCGCTGAAACTGTTTAGGGGCCGATGGCTGATTGGTGTTTGTCTAATATTTTAAAGTACTTTAGGGGCTGATTTTTCAATAGTCTGATAAAAACCAGATAACTATTCGACGGATTTATTTACGATTCTGCTTATCCATCCGATATAATAAGTCCAAATGTTTATTAGTAAAATGATTTACAGTAAATTAAAAGTAATTTAAAATATTAGGAAAACACAAATCAGCCATCCCCCCTAATCCGCTTGACGCCCTCACATTTCATCTGGGATCTTTACCGCCCAGACTATAAATAGACCCAGACTATTGATATAGTAAACTCTTATGGCACACTATAAATAAATAATTAAATTAAAGTTATTAATGTACTGATTGCGGTTGTAATTTTTAAGATGTGGTAATCCTAAACAATCATTATCAAAGTCGAAAATAGACGAAATAAGTTTGAGAACCTGATTTATAAATTACTGTAATTTCGTATTATTATTTTATTTATTTCTTCTTAAAACATATTCTCTAAAGTACATACAATGCAAAGAAAAGTATATATAACATACTTATATCTAAAAGTCACATATATTCAACAAGTTAACTCGTATGTATTACAGTAAGTAAGACTGCTGCCTACAGAAGAATACATTCTGAGTAGTAGGCAGCTGACTAGAATTAGGAAGGTGGCCTTGCGTGTTAGTTTGAATAATTAATTTTTAGATTGTGTGAAATGAGAACCGTCATAGGATTTGAGGGGGCTGCATTGTTTACATATCGTTTCCCTATGTTTAAAGAAAAATTTATGCTGAAGCAATAAAACCCAAAAACTATTTTGACATTTAGTCATGGGAAAATAACCAAAGTAAAGTAAATATTGTAATTATTTCTAAGATCTAGCAAAAGGTGAAAGGTTTCCGAAGGTTTACGGGACATTCCGTGTACGAAACTTTACAATAGGCCTCCCTTAAGGTGGCCCAACCCGGCGGCCTCAACTCATTTGCGGGCACGGTACAAAACCGTGCTGTTGCGCTCTGGGACCTTCTCTGTTTCTAAGAATAAGACAGGCTCCGTTATGAGGAAGATGCAACCTGTCCACAAAAAAGACAATGTGCATAGTGTATGATTTGGTAAGATTTACGAAAATTTTAATTTCAAAACGACTTATAGCTAAAAGTAAACCACGACCGCTGTAGTCAAAAATCGAACAAAAACCAAATAGATTATAAATCTTGATTAAACAAGCTATGTCTGATGACTAATCTTTTTAAGATGTTCTTACTTTATCATTGCGTAATCCACCTCCAAAGTAATTGTATAAAACGCGCGAAAAATCCGAACTTTCCGACGTTATAACTTGGAAACCAAACACAATTTTACAATGCCAATGGTCATCAGACATCTAGTTCAATCAAATAAAGCTATATTGAGCAAAATTTTGGATCTCTGACAAGAAATATAGGCGTGATCTTCTTTCCCCTTTTGTATGGGGAAATGAGCGGGTTGGGCCACCTTAAGGTCTAATTAAAAAATATATGGTATATCTAAATGAAACTTCTAAATTTCGCGTGGAAGGTGACCTAGAACCCCTACAATGTACTACTTGTAATTTTTCTAACACCGACAGATCTCTACTGTGAGATAGAGATAACAAAGGGTCTTTGTACTTTTAGGCTTTCACAAAAGACGACCTCAAACGCCTGGAGTACGTCGAAGATCTGAAGACTTACTACGGAGCCGGCTACGGTTCGCCTCTTAACACGCGACTGGGCTGCGCACCTATTAAGGACATGGTCAACTTCTTCACGAAACACGTCGAGAGCCCATGTAATTATGGTTTTTTAGAACTTAAGATCAAGGGATTGTGTCAAGGACTGAGGTGAAATTCTCCCCATTCAACAGAGTTTACTAATCATTTGAAAACCACTCTTCCAATTGAATTGATATTGAATATCTAATACTAGGCAACAAATATTTGTGCCTGCACGTTTTTTTTTTTAAATCCAAAACTAATTAAATGACAGCAAACATTACATTTTCATACAAATTTTGTTTTCTCCGTGTTTTGATCCAGGATAAATTTACCAAAAAACGAAAACATGCAGACACAGATAATTGTTGCCTGCTATTAAATACCTAATATGAAGTAAATTGGAACAGTGGTTTTCAAATGATTAGTAAGTCGTCATGGTAAGTAGCCGACGGAGATCCAACAGAAGGCCAACCGCGAAACGGTTGGGCAAGTTATTAATAATTGTTGGGCTATATATGCGACAAAGGCCCGACTATGATGGCCCCGCCGGTTCCCGCGGTGACAAAAATAACCGATGGTCAATGGATTTCCTAATGCAGGCCCAATAACTAGCCAGCCCAAAATGCTACTGAGTACCCATATGACATGCCCATCGACCATGGATCATGCAAATGTTACGTACGTGTTCACCCCCTACGCCGCAGGCACAGTAGATATATAGCTGTCCGTCCAGGGCCGCAGCAGTAGCTCAACTCAGGCGATTTTTGAGATAAATACCTTCCCTCCATGGAGTGTCGGGTTTGTCACTTAAATATTAGCGGAGCACTGCTGGTTCTCTTTTTTTTAAAGATTGCTTCGAAGGACCATTCGCGACAGTTCAGCACCGCAAAACTACCTTAGAGCCCATACAAGCGAAATGTGCCTGTGCAGGTGCACGAAATCGGGATTTTGTATGGAGTTGGGCTACTGGATGTATTCCTATATATATTCTGTGCCGCAGTTGTGCCGATGCAGCCGAAGACGACGGTCACGTTCACGGACAGCGCGCTGCTGCTGATGACGCTCACCGCGATGGGCGCCTTCCAGGACACGGTGCCGCTCACCGGGGACAACTACCACACGCCGCTCATGCAGCACCGCCGGTGGCGCACCAGCGACATCGACCCCTTCAGCGCCAACCTCGTCGCCGTGCTCTACAGGTGCGTACCGTGACACGGGGCCACTATATAGTGTCAACCATATAGTTAACAAAAATGCATGAGAAAATTATGTCTGATTATGAAAGGGTCAAACATTCTAAAATATAAAAAAAAAAATGTGGGCCAATCCGGAGAATTCACTGTGAAAATGAACAAATATATATTATAACCACATAACAAGGCTACATCGTTCCATTCCTGTTTTATTTTTGTCGAGAGCTTACACATGTCTTACTTAAATACTTTTGCTTACAGCATTATATTTAATATTATCTTTTGGTACTCTATCTGGTAAACCTTCAACATTTTGCATGCGGACTAACCATACAAAATTGTTATAAATTAGTCTGGCGATAATACCCATATTAAAGTTAGTCCACCCACTCTGAATACTACTGATAGTGTGCATTTTTGATATTGATATTCATTGATTAATTTTAGGTGGTACCCTCTTCCATTTCTGGTTTCAACAAATGCAAAATTATCTTCTATCAAACGTTAGGCGATCGAAATACAGACTAAAATAGTTATTGAAGTGACAATTTTCTCCCGCAGCAAAATTATCAGTTACCATGGTCCGATTTGAACTGTCAACGTTTACAGTGTACCCACCAAACACAAGCATGCCGATCCAAATTGCACACTCAAAGCTCTCAGCATTACAAACGATTCTGTCCCATACCAGTCTGATTCCAACCCTGCTTCAGATGAAAATCTCTCCTTCCAATTTCCCGCCATCTACCGGCGCAGTGACGCATCACATATTCCCCGACCTGCCGACAGGTGTCGCGACGCCGGCGAGCAGTTCCGCGTGATGTTCTTCCTGAACGAGCGGCCGCTGCAGCTGGAGGGGTGCGCGGTGGGCCTCTGCGACTGGTCGTGGGTGCGCCGCACGTACGGGCACGTCGCCGAGCGCTGCGACGTCGCCAAGTTCTGCCGCAGCGGCGCCACCGTCGCGGCTAGCAACACTGCGCTCGCTACGCTCCTGTTGTTGGTTGGGTTCGTTGGGGGGAAGATGAACCAGTAAGGACCTAAAGTTATTCCAGGAGTCAAGTCCACAGGGCGAATAGAAGTGGTTACTGTAAGTAAATGTCATTGCACTGGAATTAGATATAAATTTGATACGCATTTCTTTCATATTGACGTCGACTTTGGAGTAAAAGGGAATTGTAAATTCTCTCTCTTTCTAGTCTTTTAACACAAAAATATCGAATTTTTAAAAATTCACATTTCAAAAATATGTTTAACTTTGTATGCTAATTACAAAGTAAGAATATAGCAATGCCTCATCGGGTAAGATTTAGGGGTTACATTTCGATTTGGGTTAAATATGGCAAAGCTGGACTCGAAACAGCAAGCAAACCTTTTGCGGCCTACCAATTCCGCCAGTGTGGACTTAACTTCTGGATTATGTTATTATTTAAGATTTACCTCACGTGGGTCCTACGAATCAGCCTACAGATGTGCAGATATCAATTCACACAGATATCGTCCGATCTATGTGGTAGGCGGGATAGATGCTTATACATAGTAATATATAATATCTTCAAATACGGCCAGCACCAGATTTAGGATGAGCTCCTAAATCTGATGGTTAGGGAGTGAGAGCCTGAAACACATCTACTTGCATTAAAAACTAAGGTTCCATGTTAGGATTATGTACAGTGGGCATCAGAGTACACGCCACACCTAATTTAGGCGTCTAAACTGTGCGCAGGCATACCAGGTGGTGATGACAAAACTTCGTCATCACTGCTACTCGCTTTAGTCGTCCGGAAGCAAGGCGCTTTTTGTGCAGTCCACTGTACTACTTTTAGTTGTAAGGTTATGTAACACAGTAATTGTTTGCGTTCAAAGTCGAAAACCCAAAATCATTTCATTTATTATACACCATCATATTTTTGTATTTAATATATTATTACATATTATTTCCAAGCCCAAAAAATGCCTTAAGGTCGGCCCGTAAGCACCTGAAAATTTCGCCTCCCATATAAACGTAGTTTACTAATCATTTGAAAACCAATGTTCCAACTTACTTGATATTTGGTATCTAATATTAGGCTACAAATATCTGTGTCTGCATGCCTTTTTTTTTCGGTAAATGTATTCTGGGTCAAACCATAGAGAAAACTAAATTCGTATGAAGATTTTCTTTTTGCTTTCATTTCATTCGGTTTGGATTTTTCAAAAAAACAAAAGCATGCAGACACAGATATTTGTTACCTGATATTAGATATTAAATATCAATTTAATTGGAATAGCGGTTTCCAAATTATTAGTAAACGTTTGTATGGGGAGCATAGCTTACGGGCCGTTCATAAGAACTTTTTTTATTTGCAGTAGTATCCATGGTACCAGTTTTTTTACGGGGGCCCACCCTAAGTCTGGCGCTGGTACTGGGTGTCACAACAAATACAGATTGCAACTCCCTTTTATAGATCAAGTGAGTAAGCTAAAGCTTTCAACGAAAGTAAATCGTGTGAATCTCATTTGGCTTTAGGTAAGCTTAGTCATCTTTTTGGCTGTTGTTAATTAAATGCACGACACAGTTAATTCTTTGTAGTTTCAAAATATGACCTGACAATAGTACCAAAGTGTTTATTTTTACTCAATTTGTTATAGTATGAGATGTTCCCTTTGCGATGGAAACATCCAATATGGTTCAAATTATACCTGTGGTTTTTTTTTATTCTAATGCACTAATAATTTTCTAGGATTGATTGTTGATATGTAGGTGGTAAAAGATAATTTATTGCAAGTTATACCTCTTAGAATTATCAAGGAATTGTTTCATATTTTTTTGTTTCTTAACCCTTTACCTCTTACACTACTGGTAACATTGGTCTATCAGGCTGGATAAAACTGCTGTTAGGTTATACTTATTCTCATTATGCATATTTTTAGAATAATGTAAACTATAAACCGAAAAAAATTACTCTGTCTCCGAACCAGAAGTACCTGAGCTGGAAAGGTAAATGTAGCCGCTTCATTATCAACATCCTCATTCTCTATATACGTTTTGTTTATGAAGAACTTGGACGGCATGCACAAAAAATGGTTCTCATCCTATATCTGGAGGTATATAAAGTAATTGAATAATTTTACATTATTAAAGATTAAAACATAATCTTCAGATAATCATAGCACCTTATTCCTTCGGCAATGCGGTGTTTAGAGCTAATATCATGACATATGACATATGTACATGTCAACATTACGTACAAACATATTTCAATATTAATGACCTAGACGTTCTGCTAAGCTCTTATTATAGGTGCCAGAAAGGAATGATTTGCATGCACAGGCAGGCTTTTATGATCCAAGGTCGTTTTAATATAAAAAAAACGACTGGGCCTGTTAGACTGACATTACAGGTTAAGGGTTAAACGCATTAATTTATATAATTGTTTGAGTTTTTAATATTTTAACAGTAACATTATTTAATAGCATTATTGTCAAGCCTTTTTATAAACAACCACCTGCTATCAACATCTATTACTGTGGAGGCTAATATTGTTTTCCATAAAATATTACAGTTACTAGTAATAGAAAGAAAAGTGATAATATATAAAATTGTTTTATTTTTACCACCTCAAATATTGGCGATGTTGGCTGCTGATACAATTTGGATTTGAGAATGTATTTGATGTAATCCACACCGCCCAACATGATCGATCAAAGTCTATGAATAAAACCATCAAATTTTTATGCATCAATGTTTCTTTAAACATTGTCCAGCTCTGTACCCGAAGTCCCAGTTGTCACCTAAATTGGCGTTTACGGCAAACCGATCGACTGGCGTTTTCAAATGTATGGAGAAATTGAAGAGCGCGCGCAGTGGGCGTTAAGCGAACTAACATTTGCTAGTCCGAGTTTGATTTGACAGCTTACTCTATGTTGCCGTAAATACGTCGACGTTGCCGTTTACGTCGACTCCGCATTTTCATACAAATCGGAAGTCCGAGTTTGACTTTGACAGCTTGAAGAAGTAAAACCACAGAATATCTAGTAAAAACTTGTATGGAGTTTGACGCGAAAACGCCAGTCGATCGGTTTGCCGTAAACGCCAATTTAGGTGAGAACTCAGACGGACCACTCTAATTGCATTATTACCCTCACACTATAAATATTCACTATGAGCGTTCCTAGTGAATATTTTAAGTTGAAACTCATCCACTTCATAAAATTGTAATATTTTCTTAATACCATTATGTATGTTGTTCAGCAATCAATGTCCAAAAAAAGTATATCGATTACTATTTTATAAAAGGCAATTTGTGCTATGGCAGTGTCGTAGATTGATGGGCGAGTTTTGGGGACTACACTCCAAAACAACCCCGTAGACTGACCCATGATAACTTATGGTGCAGTTGTCTTTTGGCTCAGACCCAGTTAGTTACCGCCACTGCAATGCTGCGGCATTTCCAGCTGTTAGCTTGCACTGCAGTTACGGACCGACCATGGCAATTACTGCTCTAAGGGGCCAACATGGTAAATGAACTCGTCATGTCAACAGAGCAGTGAGTGATTAAATCTGACGTTTAATTGCATTTCGTACTATTGCGTTCCTTCTATACCGGGAGAAAAAACGAATGACGGGTAGGGATTAAGGTCGGCCCGTAAGCACCTGAAAATTTCGCCTCCCATACAAACGTAGTTTACTAATAATTTGAAAACCACTGTTCCAACTTACTTGATATTTGGTATCTAATATTAGGCTACAAATATCTGTGTCTGCATACCTTTGTTTTTTCGGTAAATGTATTCTGGGTCAAACCACAGAGAAAACAAAATTCGTATGAAGATTTTCTTTTTGCATTCATTTCATTCGGTTTGGATTTTTCAAAAAAACAAAAGCATGCAGACACAGATATTTGTTACCTGATATAAGATATTAAATATCAATTTAATTGGAATAGCGGTTTCCAAATGATTAGTAAACTACGTTTGTATGGGGAGCATAGCTTACGGGCCGTTCTTAATCAAACAGAACCAAAAATTATGTCAAAGGAGGAAGCATAGAGCCGGGTAGAATTGATAACAATAAATATTCATAACAAAAATAATTATTCGTAACATCTTTCATAAGTATCAAACACCTAACTAACTAAATTTACAATATAGTTTAGAGTAATTCATAAATAAATGAAACTAAAAAGTCTACGCGACGACATTTTTAATTATAAGAGGTTTGAGCTTCCATGCTGCTATTTTCAGTTCAGTAACCATTATACGGTACGTGGTATGCAGATTTTATCTCATCATTTTACAAATAGATGCTCACATATGTTGGGCTCTTAGCAGTGGCGCTGGTTGTGGAACTATAAGGGTTCCTTGTTGACTACGGAACCCTAAAAAAGGTATACATTTTTAACAATAAACTAAAACAGAGTTTAAGGTGGCCCAACCCGGCGGGCGTAACTCATTCGAGGGCACGGTACAAAACCGTGCTGTAGCGCTCTGGGACCTTCTCTGTTTCAAAAATAAGACAGGCTCCGTGTTGAGGAAGATGCAACATGTCCACAAAAAAGACAATGTGCATAGTGTATGATTTGGTAAGATAAACGAAAATTTTAATTTAAAAACGACACATAGCTAAAAGTAAACCACGACCGCTGTAGTAAAAAATCGAACAAAAACCAAATAGATTATAAATCTTGATTAAATAAGCTATGTCTGATGACTAATCTTTTTAAGATGTTCTGACTTTATCATTGCGTAATCCACCTCCAAAGTTATTGTATAAAACGCGCGAAAAATGCGAACTTTCGGACCTTATAACTTAGAAACCAAACACAATTTTACAACGCCAATGGTCATCAGACATCTAGTTCGATCAAATAAAGCTATTTTGAGCAACATTTTGGATCTCTGACAAGAAATATGGGCGTGATCTTCTTTCCCATTTTGTATGGGGAGATGAGCGGGATGGGCCACCTTAATTCAACAACTTATTACATTCTAATAACCAAAATTTCACAACTAATTTCCCTAATGTTTTTAAAAATATATATATATCCACTGTCCCAATAGATTTGCTTGGATGGCTAAGGTAACGCCTACTGTCAGATCTAAACATCGAACTGATTCTTGAAAGTATCAGGTGCCACGAGCCACAAGGAACTTGCCTTAATTCGAGTGTGATATTCTGATAAATGGACAACAAGGACCATTTTTCATTGCTGCTTGGACCATTGTTCAATCCCACCACACAAGCACACCGGTCGGTGGTTCGCCACGCATATTTTTCTGTTTTCCTTCTGCTCATGATTTCGTATATTTATTTTAGGGCAATTATAGTAAAACTTTTTAAATTTGCATTGATTTTTTTGGTGTCATTAAAAATGATATTTCTTAACAATCGACTAAGGGAAAATAAGTTAATGCTTAGTATCTGAATTTAACGTCAAAGTGACAGGTGACACAGCTGTCCGTTGCCAGTCAAAAAGCTTTAGGTACTGACAGCTGTGTCACTTTTTGCCAGGAACATACCGTTTCACATCGGCTCCGAACTATGGAATGACTAATTTTTTTATAAAAAATAATGTTGAAAAATTCATCACATGAGAAAATATCATTCACTATGCATGACAGGTTAGCTTATCTAAAATTAGTTACATCTCAGTGGAAAGACAAGTATTTTCAGAGGTATAAGAGAACGTCGGATGTCGGTTCTAATTTGTCCGTGGTAATCGAGCCTTACTGAAGCCTTACTTGCTAGATGGTTGGATTGATCCCGGAAAGGTTGGTACCATGCTCATTGTATGAACGATGTTGGAAGCGACGATGATAACTGTCAGTGTTTTCCATCCAGCTCAATGTAGCCGGGAAATATAACGAAGGCCGTGGCACCTAGTTCCCATTAGGTATGACAGTAGGTGTGACACCAGCCATCCATGTCTTTATATTAAAAAAAATAAGCAATATGAATGAGTCAGCAGGAAGAAAGTATACTGCACATTTTATACCAAACCCTCTATCCATTCAAAACAATTATTTGCAATAATGGAAAAAATTTGCTAATGTATATGTCACGAAACAATTTGATAGTTTAGGCTGCCCACCTGGGAGACTGTACATCAGCCTACAGCATACACCGTGAATTGATCACAATTCCTTTAACCAAAAATAAATAACGCACACAAACAGCTTCCGCTCCGCACAATTTGATAACCTACCAGCGTCTCGGTCACTTTCAACACCCCACCGAAGCGATAGCACAGGACCTCAACGGAGCACTTGACAGCGACCCGTCGGCATCACGACGCGTCGTTGCCGACACTCAAATTTCTAGTCCGTTTGCCCGCGCCGCTCGCCGACTTGTTCTTCCGCCGCCGCTCGCCGTCGTCGTCATTGTGACTGGCGCTGTTGTGCCGCGGCTTGGGGCTCAGCAGCGCGTCGGAGCCGATCGACTCCCTCTGGGACTTCTTCCGCTGCCGCTTCGGGACGGTCGCCTCCGCGGAGAGCATCTCGTTGAACTGGCGCTGTCTCGCCTCCCAGTAAAGGTTCTGTCGCTGGACGACGTCGGGGAAGGTAGACTCGAAGGCGGCGTCCGGCGGCAGGAGCAGCTCCCAGCCGGTGCGCGGGTTGCAGCGCGCCACCGTCTGCAGGATCTCGAGCACCACGTCGGGCGGGAGGCGCACCGCCGCCGCCACCTTCCGCCGGTCCACGTACGGGGACTGCGTGAACAAGTAGAGCTGAAACGTTCCAGAAAAACTTGTGTCATCGGGAAAGACATAGAAGCAATGCAATTATTTGCTTGAACTAAACTGAAACAATGTTCTGTCATCAAGATCTTAACTGCATAAATATAAAGAAATTTAATGTAGCCGTGCACAGGGAAGGTCCTAGCAGAGCACCTAATTCCTTCCGGAATGCGGTGCGTAGGGCTAATATCATAACGATGGGTGTGGTATCGGTCATCTATGTCCAGTTAAATTAAGACGACAATGAGGCGATCGATTTCTATACAATGGCTCGTGGCTGATTCCTCACTCAAATTAAGAAATATGTTTCTGATATTTTACACATTAAATAAATCAATTCAGAACTACGTCCATACGTTAACATTTTTTAGATAACTTACCTTATATACATATAATAGTGTTATACTCTCCGCATAGAAATAATGAAACAAAGACGTAATTGCGTTTCTCTGTAAAACGAAAGTTTTAATTATAATTTGTTCACATTCATCACAAATTTGTTTAATGTTTGAGATGATATTCTTTGCAGTGTAGAATGGTGTTATTTTATTTGTCATTTGGGTTCTCCCAATGTGGCAGTAAGTATTGTGGACATCTTTTATTAGAGTTTTGCTAAGTTCTTCCGATATTAGGATTTTTTTTCTTCTTTTATTCTTTTTGTAATAAATTTCGTTCTCCAATACAAGTTTGCCCTTTTGTAGGTTGAGATTTGTTTGTTGGTCTTTTTTTATATCTTCCAGCTTTATTAAATTTACTACTTTTAAGAAATCATCAGTATTATCATAAGTTTGTAGAACTGGATTTCTACTTAAACAGTCCGCTTCTTGGTTAAGTTTTCCTGGCAAATATTTAATTTTAAAATTATATTGGGATAAATAGTATGACAAATCCCCTAGTTCCTCATCAGTTCTAGCCTTGATGTTCATATTTTCCAATGGTTTATGATCTGAGTATACCATAAATTGTTTTCCCATTAGCCAGTGCTGCCAATATTTCACAGCTTCTTTTACTGCCAGACATTCTAGATATATTGCCTTCTTCTTTTTTTGAGCTTCATTTAATTTTTTTGAGAAATAAGCAACTGGCTTAGAGTCCCCGTTTTTATTTACTTGTTTTAACACCGCTCCCACTCCTTTGATACTAGCATCCGTGTAAATGTTTATTGGTAGTTCAGGGTCAAAGATATTCAGAATTGGTTCCGTACATAGCAATGCTTTTATTTTATGAAACGATTCCTGACATTCTGCATTCCATTTAAATTTCACATCCTTCCGTAGTAAATTGTGTAATGGTTCCAGGATAATTGCACTGTGTGGTATAAATTTATGATGGAAATTCACTTTTCCTAGGAATTGTCTTATATTTTTTCTTGTTTCTGGAATCGGAAAGTTTTTGACAGCAATCAAATAATCTTTCAGAGGTCTGACTGAATTATTTTCTATTATATGGCCCAAATATTTAGCGTAATTATTTGCAAAGGCACATTTTGAAAATTTCAATCGAAAGCCTTCTGTTTGTATTGCCTCCAGTAGTCTTGATATATGTAGTAGATGTTCTTTAAAAGTTTTTGAAAAAATTAAGATGTCATCTATAAAATTTACTGCAAAACTAGATAGTTCATATTTTCTTATGATGTTGCTCAATATTCTTTGGAAAATAGCTGGAGCAGTCTTTAATCCAAATGGGAGACACGTCCATTGAAAATGGCCTTCTTGTGTTACAAATGCAGTTTTGTCTCTATCTTGAATCTTTAAAGGAATTGACCAAAATGCTGAATTTATGTCAAAAGTGGAAAAATATGTGCAATTAACTGTTTTTACCATTAAATCTTCAATCAATGGAAACGGTTGTGATTGAGGAACAACAATTTTGTTCAACTCTCTAAAATCTATACATAGTCTTGTTTTTCTGTCATCTTCCTTTTTATATGCCAGAGTAACTGGAGCAGCAAATGGACTATAAGATTCCTCAATCAAATTCTTTTTTAATAGTTTTGATATTTGATTTTCTATTTCTCTTCTATCTTCAGCTGAGCATCTGTATGGACGCTTATAACAGTATTTATCCACCATCAAGTCAATATGAGCTTCATAATCGCGTACAGTCCCGATGTCATATTTATCCTTTGCGAAGACTGATTGATATTTTTCTATCAACTTATCAATTTCCGATTGTTGATTTAAATCTAGATGGTTCACTACCATTTCAAATTCATCCATGTGTACATGTTCATTGAAATTTATTTCACATTTGTTAATATGTGCATTTTCTTGTTTTAACACTTCATAGTGTAATTGTTTTATATTTTTGTCACCTAGTACATCAGGAATCTCGACATTTATTAAATTTGAAGTATCATTTTTTGAGTGGTTTTTATTTTTCAGATCCACTTCATTTGATGTTACCTTCTTTTCGTTTAGTTTGTTACATTGCATGATCTTTAATTCTTCATTTTGTATTAAATTAAATGTTTTTATGCAATCCAAACCAATTAGAAAATCGTAATGAAAATTATCATTTTCTATTACGAAAATATCCATATTTCTTTCAATATCGTATATCTTTATTTTTAGTGTTACCAGACCTTTTGTTTTCTTCTCACCATTAATAGTTTTCAAGTTTACTATTTGTATATCATTCGTATTTTGTTTTGGTTGTATCCTCAATAATTTTGCATTAATTAATGACACATTGGAACCTGAATCATAAATTCCATAAACCTTTAAGGTATCGTTTAATAGTAACTTTACTTTTATTAATGGTGGCACTTCTAGTTTTTTGGATTTTTCTCATTTAATTCAATTTCAAGTTCTGAGTTGTTAACCGTTTTCACAACAGCTTCTTGGTTTTTCACTTTAAACCAGCAATTTTCCTCAGCATGGTAACATTTCTTTTTTTTCTCGTTGAAACAGATTTGACATGGTTGTTTTTCTGGATTTTTTTGGTATTTATTGTCCGAATGTGTAATATTTTTTTTATCATATTTATTCTTTCCAACAAGATGTTCCAATCTTCCTATTTCATTGTATAGATCTTCCGTTCCTTGTAATTTTTCTCTGTCAATTTTATCAGCCACAAAATTCGGTAAGCCAAATGCTATAAGGTCTATAAGTGTCCCAGTATCAATCGATTTTCTTACTTCCAGTAATAATTTCTCTTTTTTTAAAGGATACTCAAGTAACGAACCTGCTTGATATTTAAAGGCAAGGGCATATCTAATGGGTGACCATCCTTTATTTGCAAACGTCTCACAAAAAAGTTTCTCCCATTTGTCCCAATCTGATTCCATTGTAAATTTCATTAGCATGCAGTTGTACCAATCTTGACTGGAATATTCCATAAAAAATTTTAAAATTTCAATTTTCTTCTTGTCTTCATCGATTTGGAAACGTTCACATTCTTTATTGAAATCTTTGATCCACTGGTGAGCATTCGAGTTTCTGCCAGAGAATTTCTTAATCATGAAATCATTTGCAATTCTTCCCAAGTTTTGAGTTTCAGATTTTTTTTGTTTATCTTCAAGTAACTTTTCTAATAGTTTTTCCAAACTCTGATTTGAGCCACCAGGTATAGATTCATCATTAGTTGTTTTTTCCAGAATTTCTTCTAGGTAAAAATCATTAAACTGTAAGTTTTGTTCTTCATCCAAATATATTTTTGATAATTCATCTGTCAAGTTAATCCATATATTCCTCGTTTGATGTCTTTTATTTAATGTTTTTTTTATTTTGGCATAATTGGGTGTATTTGTAATTTCTTGGTGTAGATTTGCAGGTTGAAAGTCATTTGGTATTCCAAAAATCTGTCCATGAGGTGTAGCTATTGAGGTTACACATATGATGTTCGATTTTCCGTCTGCTGTGGATTTCACAGCAAAATCAAACCTTAACTTTTCCATGTTTCTTGAAATATTTGCAGAAAATGTTGTTTTATAATAGTGTTATACTCTCCGCATAGAAATAATGAAACAAAGACGTAATTGCGTTTCTCTGTAAAACGAAAGTTTTAATTATAATTTGTGCATTCGGTTTTTAACCAATTAAGTGCATTATATGTTAACAAAAGATGGACTTACCTGTAAAACGAAAGAAACAACATTTAAAGCCTTTATTTCAGGTCTTTTTGTATCTTTAGGTAAGTTAATTCTTCACGACAATAACAAACCCACTTTCATATTTAGCTGAGTGTCATGACTGTCAGAGTTGACATCTCAGAGGTTTTTTGAATAATGCAGCCAGTATAAACCTAAGAAAAGCTAAGTGGTTTTCTTTACATACATGATATACGCCCTTAAACATTTTTATACAAATCTTTACAGGGCTATATCATTGATATAAGATAAGTTTTAAAAAAATCTAAACATACCGACGTAGCTTTCAGTTGATTTATATAATGTGCAATATATCAGAAACATATTTTTTTATTTGAGCGAGGAATCAGGCACGAGCTATTGTATAGAACTCTATCGCCTCGTTGTCCTCCTAAAATGAAGCAGAGCGGCAACGCACCACGTAGTCGCGTGCGCGGCACAGCAGCGCCGGCGGCACGGCCGACGTGGCCGTGTAGAGGTCGACGGAGCGGGCCGCCCACAGGCCGCGCACGCAGCACGCCGCGCCGCTCAGCGCCGAGAGCAGCGCCGCGTGCGCCGGCGCCGCGTCCCCCGCGCCGCCCGCACCGACCGCGCCGCACACCAGCGAGCGCACCTCGCCGTACGAGAGCAGTTTCGCTGCAATGGCAAATTTTTAACATTGTCATTACTATTCTATTAGCCAATTACTCCGGCAATTACAGAAAGGTTGGATTATAGTATGTCAATATTTTCATTCATAAAAAAATATTAGCCATATTGGCTTTATTTATTCTCCACAACCACATCGCAAAAATAAGATAATATGCTATATTGATGAATAAAAATAACAAATATTACGTAGGTACATATTGGAGTTATAAGTTAAGAAAAGATAGAATAAGTTTTTTTTTAATACAAGTTTTAAAGATCGAAAGAAATAAATTGTTTATTTACCTGAATACAAGGTATTTGGCTTAAACCGTAGAATTAACTTAATATAACACTTTAGAACAAATAAATAATTAAAAAAGCTAAGGAGTAAAACTTGTACCCATACATAGAATGACAGGTAAATCGGATCTAGGTGTAGCACATGTCGCCATATTATGAAATTCATAATGCAGTGACTGATTTTAAGCCTAAGTTAGGTTTTAAATTTATTTATTTATTTATCTATTTAGAAATATTACGTCATGAAATTGTACAGCATTTCAGTGGGTTCTGAAAACAATGGTATAAGACTTGTGGTTGCGCTGTAAGCTTTTATGTCCATTTATAGCTCCTAGACAAGGCTTCTGCCCGTTTTCCAGGAAGTCTATTTGCGTTCAGTAACAGTGGTTGATATGATAATAAAAGTACGCCTCGACTTAGCATTTCCTTATTTATTTAAGTAAAAAATAATAGTTTATATAAGGTGAGTTTATAACAATCCACAAGCCCTAATTGACATAAATATGTAGATAGACATAACCGTAGATAGACATAACCGTAGATAGACATAACTGTAGATAAATTATAGCAGGGAAAGATTGATAATGTCATACAAGGTGTTGAATAGGGATTATAAAAGTCCACAGATGGCGTTGCAATTTACATTAAGAATTCATCAGAATTAATAAATACAAACCAATCAATATCAATGATATTTTTTAGTTACAATGACATTACTCAATTTGTAGTTCAAATCGATGTAATTCTTTTTAAAGGTCTGGTATGTCTACATCCCGTAATACATGTACGAAATGTCATACAACCCGTAATCGTAGAGCATGTACGAAAAGATGTATGTCTGTAGATGAAGCGAAATGTGTGCTGTGATCGTACCGTATGGCGGTCTATCATCTCTGCCTACCCCTCCGGGGAAGCGGCGTGAAGGTATGTATGCATGTAGTTCAAATGTAACATATGCATCATGCCTGCCTAGGCAAAATTTGGAATTAAGCTCAAGTTAAATGACGGTGTAACTAGTTCTGGCAGTGATGGGAGATGGCGCTGGTGAGAAATGTCATACTACCAACGAAAATAAGCAGAATTTTGTACGTTGCAAGATGTTAGCAGTCTATCCCTACTATCCTTCGTCTATGATTCGTCTATTCTGTCAGCCTCAGTGGCCCAGTGGCGCGACACTTCGGCGATCGCTCTCCGAAGTTAAGCAACGCTGGGTCCGGTCTGGTCTTGGATGGGTGACCACTCGACCGTTAAGAGAGGCTGGCCGTGGTTCGGATTCCACGTTAAACTGTAGGTCCCCTTCCTTACTTACTAGGTGGTAGGGTTCATCCCGCCCGGGTTGGTACCACCGCATTGGATGAACGATGGTCGAAGCGGCAATGAAAATTGTCCGTGTTTTCCATCCAGTTCAATGTAGCCGTGCAATATAAGGAAGGTCCTGGCATGGCACCTAGTTCCCATGTGGTGTGTTGGGCTAATACCATGACAGAAGGAGTGGTATTAGCCATCCATGTCCAGTCACATAAAAAAAAAATATGACAACAGTGAGCACACCTTCCTTGAGCAGCGCGCGGCACTGGTCGGCGAGCGACAGGGCGCGCAGCGAGCGCAGGTCGGCGGGCTGCGCGGGCGCCGCGCCCTCCTCGTCCGCCGGCGGCGGCACCAGGCTCGGCAGGTACTGCGCCGCCGGCAGCGACAGCGCCGCGCCCGTCGACGCGCTCGGGCAGAACAGCTTCAGGCGCTCCAGCTGCGGGCGGACAGCGACGGCCACGGGTCATTCCGGCTCTTAAGGTCGGCCCGTAAGCATCAGAAAATTTCGTGTCCCATGCAAACGTAGTTTACTAATAATTTGAAAACCACTGTTCCAACTTACTTGATATATGGTATCTAATATTAGGCTACAAATATCTGTGTCTGCATGTCTTTGTTTTTTCGGTAAATGTATTCTGGGTCAAACCACAGAGAAAACAAATTTCGTATGAAGATTTTCTTTTTGCTTTCATTTCATTCGGATTGGATTTTTCAAAAAAACAAAAGTGTGCAGACACAGATATTTGTCACTTGATAGTTAGTCAGTCAGTCAGCGTGTTTGCGTCCACTGCTGGACATACGCCTCTCCAATTTTTCTCCAGTCCTCCCGGCCCTCAGCGGTACGGAACCACTGCTTTCCGCCGACGCACTTGATGTCGTCGTCCCACCTGGCGGGTGGTCTTCCCACACTCCGTTTTCCTGTCCACGGCCGCCAGTGCAGGACACGGTTACTCCAACGGTCGTCGTTGGAGTAACTTGATATTAGATATTAAATATCAATTAAATTGGAAAAGCGGTTTCCAAATGATTAGTAAACTACGTTTGTATGGGGAGCATAGCTTACGGGCCGTTCTTAAGAGGAATGCGAATCATTCCTACTCCGCAAGCCCGGAATCACCTCCGGAATGAAGGGTTCTACGGTACCCGCAAAAACTATCTACCCTCTACTCCAGAATGTCTATAAACACATATTTTTAGGTTTCCATACCCAAAGTGTGCCAACGGAACGCTATTACTAAGCCTCCGCTGTCCGTCTGTCACAGGGCTGTATCTTATTAACTGCAGCTGGTAGGCAGCTGAATTTTTCACACAGTGTGTATTTATTATGCTGCTAAAACAACCAATACGTCAAATAAATGTGATTTTTTGTGTTCAATCTTGTACGGTGGCTACCGGCTACCGTAGTCCGACTCGCACTTGGCCGGTTTTTTATGCAATCTGATATGAATGGCTAATGCCACACAACTAACGTTATGATATTAGAACAATACACGACATGGGAACTAGGTGCCATGCCAGGAACTTCCTTATTTTGCTCGACTGGATCAAAAACACAGACAATTTTTATTGCCACTTCGACCATCGTTCATTCAATGCGATGGTACCAACTCGGGCGGGATTAACCCTACCACCTAGTAAGGAAGGAGACCTACAATTTTACGTGGAATCCGAACCACGGCCAGCCTCAACGGTCGGAAATGGTCACCCATCCAGAACCCAACAGCGCTCAGAGGTGGTTCACCCAACTTAACTTTGCATGAAGATTTTCTTTTTTCTGTCATTTGACTCGGCTCTCATTTTCCATAAGAAAAACAAAAGCGTGGTGAAACATAGATTCATTGCCTTATATTAGATACTAAATATCAAGTAATAAGAACAGTGGATTTTAAATTATTAGTAAACGATGTTTGTATGGATAGCTTACTTTTTTGATGCTCGCAGGCCCACCTTAAGGGCGTGATAACACCTGATTGCATTCAGTTCCACAACGGCGTAAGTAAAACGATATTTAATTATTTTTGGAAAGATGAGAAAAATTAAAGATGCATTGATGGTCTAGCTATATCTGAAACCAGTAATGGTAAATCTCTGACGCATATTCTATGCTCAAACTTTATCTATGATAGTTTATGAAAATTTGTCTAATTTGAAAACAGACAGCACCAAAAACTTACAGTTTTATCTTTATTATTTAGACCATCAATCTTCATTTATACTTTTTTGATTATGAAAATTCATTGCGGTTATTTTTAAATATAATTATTATATATGAAAATAATTTAAATGTTGTTCACTTTAGTCCTTGTCAAACTGAACGCAATCCGCTCTTGTCACGCCCTTAACGGTCGCTCAAACCTTCTACAAACATAATTTTATGTTAGCAGCTAAAAAATCAAGACATGTAGACATAATACCAAAACAAGTCACAAATAAGTGGAAAAACTTACATCGGCGTGATCGCTGTCCGCGTGTCGCCACACCGCGTCGCACCACGGCTCGTCCGCGCTCTTCCGCGACATGAACTCGAAGGACTTTTCGCGCGCCTTCTTCGCTAGTTCGGTCTCTTGACGTGCAAACGTCACCGTCACCTGCAAAAACCCAACAATAATGAACACAGAAATAGGTTCTTCTTTATTATTTCGAAAGTTTCATCTAAGTGTGTGTGTGTTCAAAACCTCTGGAATGCTAGATGATATATTTTTTATTATGTCGTGAGAAAAGGCAAGCATGAACTACCCCAACAAATTGGAAATGCGACATCAACCGTGTTGAATATGTTAGTGAAAATATGTATATGACTGACCAAAGTTATTTCATAAAAAATACAGCTTGGCTCAGAAATGTTTGTACCAAGACACTTTCCAAAAAGTTCCCAGGTTATCACTCGCATGTATCTTGATATAGATCAAAAGCCTGTTACTCTTTGTTTTGAGACAAAAAAAATATCGATTGACTGATGTGAGATAGCAAAAAATAGTAATAGCACAGTGGTTTTCAAATGATTTCCTAACTACATTTGTGTGGGGAATATAAATAATGGGCCCCTCCTTGAATAGAGGGCATATATTTCCACCTGCTGTGCGTCTTCTTCCTCCTCGTCCTCACTGTTCTCGGCTCGTCGCGTCTCGCTCGAGCGCTTGTCCTGCCTGTCGAAGTAGGAATATGACGGTCGCATCTGCACTATGCCTGAAACCATGTCAAGTTAATTTAATTAATTTAAGACATGGATTTACGCTTGGTTGGGGTCACCTCTTTTCCTTAAATATGGTTGAGAGAGGCAATGGCTGGACCCTGCCTGGATCCTTGTGAACAGATGCTCTTGTGGACTGGACTGCTCCAATTGGCAACATTTTAGATGGTGGGTATAGTCTTTGCAAAAACTCATATTTGGACCTGATACCTGGACACGGAATGAATGGTTGATTTTCGTGAATTCATATTATTTTTTTTGTTTTACCTGTGTCTGTCTCCTATCATCAATGGTAAATATTTATTGTCAATAAACAATAATTAATACAATACCATAATAAGTGAATTACATATGCAACAAGAATGCTTTATATTAAGCAAGAAAATGGTAGTGGAAACCCACCACTTACATAGTTGGTGCAAGACAAATAGCTACATTTCTGTAATCTGCAAATTTTATTATGTCACAACTCTGGAGGCTCTCGAGCTAGATCCATTGTGTTAGTGCTTAATGAACTGAATTTCTGTAAAGTCACCCGACTTTAACATCCCACAACACCTCTCATACTTTTTTCCTATTAGTCACTAATTTAGATCTATAGCTTTTTACGCAAGTCAAATGAGAAATGTGGTGTTGGAACATTGCACTTTGGTGGAGTCTGGAAATAAAGCTGTACAAACGACTCTCACACATCAAGACACAATTTATTAGCCCACAATTACGCGCAAGTAGGCAAGCCAGGCAAGTATTTATAGAACAAAGATAATATTAGTGTCATATTAGTGTTAAGAGGCAATGGAGGCATTGATTTCAAAGGAAACTTATGACTTTGTAATAAAGTTTGAACCCATAAACTAACTCTAAGGTTAAGTATCGAAAATAAGAATTATAAATAAATATAGGCAGTCTACTCATAACCGGAGTAGGCAATATTTTAAGCCTTCATTAGATGGCCACAGCTGATACTAATATAATGCTATAAAAACCTAATTTGTCTGAATGTATATGTAGGTTCTGCAAGTAATAGATTTCGGTACAGCAGCTCAGTTGCTCATTACATACCCACCCAGCTCATATAATACAAAATAGTGTGACAGTCGCTCACCGTTGATTGGTGTGCAGTGCATCTCCTTGTCTTGAATGACGGCAACGGCATAGTTGCACCCCACGGCGGGTGCGAGGCTCTCGTACACCATCTTGTCCATGGTGCCAGTCTTGAAGTATTGCGCCTTCTCGCGTTCCTTGTTGTTAACATAGCGTGATGACTCCTGGGGCAGAGAATGTGCATGTTAATCTAAATTGTACAAACATATTTTTGCAGGTAAGTAAATTCTGGGTGCTTTATGCCGGATTTTTTTTTGGATATTTTTTTTTATAACAAACCTTACAGCTTATCTTAGATTATTACATGATAATTATTTTAATATTTTTAAGCCAATGACAAAGTTTCATTTTTTACAAACTGAAATGTCTGACAACTAAACGACAGTAACTTGCTACATTCCACAACCGTGTGTATGATAGGGTGTGTGTGCTGTATGTATATGGGGAAAGTGTATGTGTAATGTGTTAACTTATGTATAATGTGAGTGTATGTATGTATGTATGTCTTGAGTGTATGCACTACGGGCCAGTGTATTAGGCGCCAATCCATCGAAATTCAATCCTTGTATTTATAGATCTTATTTGTTTTCGTTTTACTTTATTATTTTATTTTATGGAAACATCATTTAAAAAATAAAGGAAAGATACATTTCTTTTACTTTGAAAGCAAGTATGCAGAATGAGATGACCAAATAAATTATTGCATGGAACCTATGCAACTATACTCCCATAGATAGAATTTGTGTGACAAAAAAAATCCCAGAATAGTGTATACCTATGTTTTTGTTAAAAAAATTGAGAAACACTTTTGTGAATTTAGACTAAGTGGACGTGGAAAAAAAAAACAGCGGAGTTCCTTTCCAGTTCTTCTTCGCTTTGTTTTATTTCGCTGAACTGGCCAATGTTAAGATATGACAAATCCGAGTGCAGTGTACTGTCTATGGTTGATGAATAAAAAATAAAATACAATATAGAAATATTACATAATAATTAAAATGGGTCCTTCTAAACTAAAACACTAGGTACGCTACCAGAAACCAAGCGTCCGATCCCTATACAGAATTCATGGATGCAAGCAATTGAATATGTGCATCATTAATGATGCATCACCAGACTATTCCTCCGAATATTCCGGAATTGGACCTTGAAAAGAGGAATCTCCTGTCTCCCGGAACTTTCCGTGTAATAATTAAATATTGTCCTATTGAATCGGAGGGTACAAAACCATTATAAAAAACCTTTTTTTCTGAACCTTGCAAGATTTGAAAATTGATGCAACAGTATTGTTTTAATCATCTCCTTGAAATCCTTACTCTTAAGACGGCAGCCCAACTCTCACCTGATGTCCATCTGTGTTAAGCGCAATCTGCTCCCCCTTTGACGGACAATACTTGTCGCTGAACGTGTCGAGCTCAAACTCGAGCCGCACTTGTCTGTTCTTCGGCTTGACGAGTGCGTTGAGCACACGTGTACTGTCCCAGTCGTGAGCGCCGGCGCGCACCGGATACTGATATATGTACAGATTCTGCGACAGCGCTTGCGAAAGGAACACCGGTATCTGAAATGGAAAGTAAATGCAAATTTTGATTCAAGTAGAGTCTACCTAATCTGGCACTATTAAAGATCAGGAGAAGCCAGAGTCAGAATGTTCGGATTACTGGATTGAAAAAAAAAAAAGGTAATTCATTTTTGCTCGACATGTAGACCTACACAATTTTTTATCAATAATCACTCATGCAGTGGAATATAAGCTTTTAAAAGAGAATACTATGGTAAGAATGTGGACAAACTGAGGGAGTGCGTGAGGTGGTAGGGAGCAGCTAAGGGGTACTGGTGGATGGGAGTGGTTGCAGTGGCACCCAGTTACTGGATGTAACAATATACAAAAGTGCCGGATTAGTGAGTCACAAATCAGTTGAAAAAATTACCAAAGTAACTCACATGTAAGTGACAAATTCAAAAATGAAATAAATTAAAAACTTCAAAAGTATATTTAAATGATAGCTGGATTAAAACAATCCAAATAAATATTGTAATCCAAATCAAATAAATATTGTAGAAGCAATGGGAAGCGAGGTCGCAGGTTCGTATCCTGCTTCCGACAAATGTCACGACCAATACTTTTTCAGATTATTTTCAAAATCTGATTACAATGCTTCAAATGTAGATGTCGCTGAAACTCAAATTAATGAGATAACGGTAATGTCGTATCCATTAAATACATAAAATTATGGTGGATGGTGTGGCGTAAGAAGAGGGTAGGGGTTTTACAATTTGCAGGATAGCTCAGATCATTGCCTTCATTAATAAGATGTCTCCTGTTTAGAGAGCATGGGGGTATTCAATATGATTAAACATACAATAAAAATGTAATACTTTTTGAAAAAAATGTTTTTTATTTGATAAAGAGCACCTAACAACTAAAAGGTAGGTTGCGGTAATCCAACACATCCGGAGGTCGCATGACTAACCCCTGATTTCACCACCTCCGCTACCTGAAATTCGATAGTAAACTTTCGATTACATTGCATATTTACATGGTGTAATCAAAAGATAACTTTGGGATTTTTGTAGCTAGAGATGGTGAAAACGGGCGTAAGTGGAGCAAAAGGGCTGGCATGAGCGAATATTTTACAGCATAACACACACACACTCGGTCTGTGAATTTGTGTGAAGTGGTTGTGAAACTTAAATAAAATGTTTAGTGATTATGAACATCTCCACTCTGGGCGGTTGAACCAAGGTTGTTATTATTTAGTTTTAAAGGGCCAGCTGCATAGTGAACCTTCAAGTGTGTTTCATACTGAATTCTTAACAACCGCATCGGCTGAACTGCCTAGTGCGAAGAAGTACGAATCCACTTTTGCGTAAAATCATTTGTGGGTTTCAGTAACAACTATTGCAGCGCTAGGATTGAAGTTTTTTTACATTTACCTCTCTCGTTTACACTGTGAAGCGTGGTTACTGATTGTAACTGAAGAAAAAGAGTATTCAACGTTTAATTACCATGCATCAGGCAGGTAATAGCAACAACATAACCTAAAAAGTAAAAGTCGCCACATGGCCCACCTCAGCGACGACTTCATCTTCTTCGTCCATGTTGTAAGAAGACGGTATCACTTCACAACGTTACCGGAATTTTGTTTCATGACCCCCGTACTATTGTAGAAATGTTGAAGCAGATTCGAGAGGCGTTAGCGGCGGCAGCAAAGAGTACAAATTATTTGTAAGTCACTGTCAGTTCAGCAAGGTTTGTTCGGGCAAAGATAGTTCCAATCGATGATTCTCGTACTGAGTTTGACTTTGACAGCTTGAAGAAGTAAAACCACAAAATAAGTCATTCCTGAGGACAGTAGCGTCCTTCCTCGAGAGACGTCGGTTTTATGTCTCGGTGGAGGGACATGACTCACCCACGCGGCCGATCATGGCAGGCGTGCCACAGGGCAGCTGCCTTTCGCCGCTCCTCTATGCGTACACGTGCGTGCGTATGCCTACACTAATGATATTCCCACCCTGTTAGGGTATCTACAGGAGTGGGAACAGGACGTGACGCTCGCGCTGTTTGCGGACGACAGCGCGTACTTCGTCTCATCGCGCCGGGCGGATATAGCAGCCTCAAAAATGCAGCGGTTGCTGGACCTGCTACCTGAGTGGCTGGACAAATGGAGGATGGCCGTTAACGTCGGGAAAACGGCCGCCATCGTAACTGGCCAACAGCGCACATGCCCACGCAACCTGCAGCTCCGATGTCAGGACGTAGAGTGGTAATCCTCAGTACGCTACCTCGGCTGTACCATAAGTAATACGACAAATAAGTAGTAAACATTTGTATGGAGTTTGTCGTTTTTACTGAAAACGCCAGTCGATCGGTTTGCCGTAAACGCCAATTTAGGTGACAGCTGGGACTACAGGCTCAGCAGATCTGTTGCCACCGACCGGAGATGCATATGCGTCGCCAAAAACTGCAGACGCAGATGCAGCGCCTAAGTGGGTGTGGTGTGGGGGTGTAAGTTAAGTTGGGTTAGGTAAGGTTAGGATATGTTATTTAAGTTTGATAAGGTTAGGTAAGGTTAGGTTATTCAGTTAGCCAAACCGGTATTTCTTTTACTACCGCTATTTCTTGCACCGAATGGATCTGAGCAGTCTGCTCGAATACAGCCACAGAAAATACATGACATAAATAAATATTCTGTGACCTTGTAATTTATTCTGTGGGGAAATGGGAAATGAGTGAAAATAGGAGCGCAGTTACTTATCCGAACTCTTTTTTGGAAACGGGTAATTTGATTTTTTTTTCTATAGAAGACTGAAAGTTAACAAACAAAAAAGTTAATTGTGATAAAACTAAAAAGCGGAAGCCGAAATGTCAACGAGGGTCGAACATTTTTGAAATAACATACCTACCAATAGTTTCCTTGAACTTTATTCTGCGGTCAAAAATAGTATAATAATTATATTAATAATATATTAAAATAGTGCAAAGTGGAAAGCTTGGACGCTTGAGTTTCGTAAATTCACTAATCAATTTGTTTGAAATTAATCTCAACACACCTGGATTCGGCATCAGAACACTAACACATTTTTTTGATCATTTGATTAGTATTATGCTTCCGAAATCAGATTACGATAAAACCTTGTTACGCTTACTGACTGCGTGACATCACAACTGTAGGGTTAGACAAAATTATCATGCAAATTATCTTGGGAAATATTCTTTTATCATGTTAATAAATGAAACATAACTAATCAAACTGTATTTTTGTTCACTTTAGTAGCTTCAACTTCACGTTTACTAACAGTTATTTTTTTAAAAAAATGACAGTTCTTTAGAACCCCTTGGGAATGGTTATTTTGTCTGACACAGTGGCAAGTGACTCATTATCAAACATTTCTTTCGTGCTGTTACTTTTTGTCAAAAATGGTAAACCACTTCACGTGTACAAGCTATTAAGTTTACATCTTTTTGTTTTCATTTAAATGCTTCACTTTGTGGCAATTAATTACATAAAATAACAGATTCATCACTTGTAATAATTACGCTGGTAATTAAGTAAAGTGCAACATGGTAACTTGATTGTGTTGCTGATGCCACCAATGTCACTGAAAGCAGCTGGGTGGGAATTCTCCTGCGCTCCAGTTCTAAAAGGTAATAACCTTTTCTGATTTCGGACGCATAATAGTTATAAGAATACTTGAAAATATGAATCAGTTTATTAAAAATCTAAACTTTCCTTTAGTGTGTCATATAATATTACTTTTGAATTTGTAACTTACAAGGAACACTATTGGCTGGTGCAACAATAGGTAAAGTTATTTTTCTCAAAATCAGCGAGCTCGATTCCCAGCTAGAAGATTTTTTTTTAAATCTTATAATGAAGTTTTAGTTTTTATCAAAATCGGCATCGATACTCCTTTGAATGTTATTCGTTATTTCCTATATTTTCAGATTTGGCCATAAATGCACAGTTGAAAAATTCAATCCGTAGATAATATTTCAATTACTTGTTACATCCCTTGGAGAAAATTGTTCAATGATGATTATAGTCTCTGAACAGTTAACTCCTTGTCACCGAGCTGGCCGATATTGACTGTAAAGTTTATTTATGCATTAACGCCGATTTGACCAATATAGGACCCCACAGACCTAGCATGTGGCATAGTTCTTTGCATGACCCCTTTCAATAATTAGTCAACCTGGCAAACACATAATGCACAAACGTGCAAGTGAATAAAACAGGATGCTTCACTGGGGGCTTACCTGACAAGACAACCTCACCCCACAAACGTTTTACTGAATGTCCTATTTTTGTGAAAGATTGTAAAAAAAAAATTTTTTTTTACAAAACCTTCCATAAAAATTCACCAACAAGCATTGCATTGATGAATCCCTCCAGGAACCCTTGTATGTTTTTATTGATTTTTTGGAGGAAAACAAAGGCACACATTTACTGCACAGATGCAAAGATATATACAAAAAAATGTATGCATTTTGAAGGTGGGCGTTATTTATAATGAGAAAAAGTGTACCAGGAGATAGGTAATTACAATAAAGCAAGTAATATGAGAAAGTGCTAACACAATCATGTGCAGATGACTCGGCAGATGAGACAACTTCTGTTTTTCGCGACCGGGTTTGCGACATGAGCGTGCACACGTAGTGTGCCGCTTGACCTTCTTTTATCCATCGTGATTGTGATTGTACGAACCTGCAGGCTTAACCCTTTTCACGACCTACCTTTGGACCTACACTTTTATGTGGATTCCGAACCATGGAGTGCCTCGGATTTGTGAGATAATGCACTTTTCAACAAGACCTAACTTGGTTGAACTAACAACCTCTCGGATGAAAAGCGAGACTCCGCGCCCTGAGCTATGAGCCGCTTACCTGCATGTGATGTGTTAGTGACAAAGAATAAAATTTGAGAGAGTGTGCACAACATTTCTGGAAGGTTATTTTAAAGTTCGTGTCGGAAAGCTGTGTGTTAAACGGTTTTGTTATTTGGTAGTCGCTTAGTAGAATACCATTTGATCTTAAAATTGATTTAATCTGGTTTGTTTACCATCACCGACATTCAAAACCTATAATACAAATTCGGATTAACTGCATAGTTTAATCACATTACCTGTATAACTTATCAATCAAATCTTGTCCAATAAGGTATTTTTATTTGTTTCAGCAACCGCGCATGACCTCTTCAATTACGGACAATTAGGGCAAATTAGTTGTACCATACCGTGCCAATTACTTAGGCCATGTCGGTAACAGTTTCAAAAGCTTCGCAATCGAAGAGAGAACGTTACAAACATGTTAATTGTGAATTAAGCTTGAATTGTAACATTGATTTTGCCTATCTATCAATTTTGTTTGTTTTTAATATTTTTAATGATAGACTCTTTAATTTTACACAAAATCAGCCATAATTCAACAATAAATAGATCTTTAACTGACTGAAAATGAATTTGAAAGATTGATTGCCATTTTGGTTCATATCCATTATCAGAAGAAGAATGAGAACGATTAGACTCATACGCTGCCCCAGGCTATTTGTCACATTTTCTGCAAATTTTTTACATTTTATTTACATTTATCTCCAAAATGGCACTTAACTTTGCATAGTTTTTCAATGTAGGTATATTTTTTGAAACTACTTAGCATGCCTCGATGTCAATTATGTATCTAACAATGTGTTTGCATGAACATTAGAGCAATCATATGTATAAAGGACTGTGTTAGATAAGACACATCCTCTGATGAATAAGCATACAGAAAGCAAGAAACAGGAAAATGTATTCACTCAAATATAAAATCCGAGGGCGGTACAAGTGTAGCACAAGAATGTTTTTCTTGTTTAGTTATATCATATCATTTTTAAAAAATCTTTGCAATTATAAGCTCAACCTGTTGCTATGGATCAGTTGCTTCGTGCTAGTCGTTTTTATAGTGTCAATGTCCCAACACAAAAGTGAATTTAACCAGGAAACTCCGATTATTGTTTGGTGGACTGAGTCTTTTCCCGGACCCAAAAACAGTTTACAGACATGCGAAGACCGCTCGTGTTACGTGACCAATTTTCGAAATATTACAAGCGACAGAATGGCATATTTATTTTATGGGAGCGTCATACATTTCGATGACTTACCGCTGCCCAGAAATCCTGCGGGGGTGATCTGGGGACTTTACCACGAGGAGTCACCGAGAAATGTAGAATATTTCATGCACGAGGAAGCCTTGAAACTTTTCAACTACTCGTCAACATTTAGCAGGTACAGTGATGTCCCCTTTGTTCTGCAATATCTGGAGAGGTTGGACGATATCACCAGTGGAAAATATTTTGTGACGACAAGCGAGAAGAATCATTTATTGGATGAGATCGCTCCTGTTTTGTATTTGCAGACTGACTGTGATACCATGACGGAAAGAGATGATTATGTGCTGGAATTGATGAAACATATTCCCGTCGATTCGTACGGAGAATGTCTTAATAATAAGCGGCTCCCTGAAAAATTCAAGTCCAATTACTTGATGAACCTCAATGAGCAAGAGTTTCTCAAATTCGTCGCCAGGTATAAATTCACGATAGCAATAGAAAACGGAGTTTGTGAAGATTACATTACGGAAAAGTTTTGGCGGCCCCTTACGGTGGGTTCGGTGCCTTTGTACTTTGGGTCACCTTCGATACGGGATTGGATGCCGAATGAAGCATCGGCGATATTGCTCCAAGACTACCAATCCGTCGTGGAAGTGGCGGACTATTTAATGCAATTATTAAATAACGACACACTCTACGAAAAACATTTGGTACATAAGACCAAAAATATTTTAGCGAACGATCGACTTGTAAAGGAGTTTGCAGCGAAACCGTATGTGAGCGATGCCTTAAGAACCGCCGAAGACTTCGAGTGTTTTGTGTGTCACAGGCTGCATGATCAGAACCAGGGAGACATTCAGGAGTCCGTAGTGAATAAGAGACATTATGATTGTCCTAAACCGCTGTCAGCTCTAACTAACCACCCCAATGAGCACAGCAATTGGGTGTCAATGTGGGACTGGAGTAGATTAAAGGTTGAAGAGTTTTACAGACTAGCCATGGGTATCAGTTAACATAAATTTATATAAATACTGTAATTTATTGTAATATTGCATTTTCTTTCATTTCTTTTAGATTTTATTTGTAATTAAGAATGTAAAAAAGATGAAAAGGTATATTAAATGTGTATAAATTATCCAAAGATAATGGAAATTTCATTTAAATTTTCAGAATAATTTATTTGATGGACACAATAAAAGATAAAAAATAGGCACCATGTAAAATTCATTGTTTATTTCAACAGTAAAAAAAAAAAAAACCTTTTCACCTAGTCTTATACTTTTTTGTTGTTCAGCCAATCACTATTATCTGGTACTCGAATGGTACGATATATTTTGCATGAATGACAGCACCTTAAAGATATTATACCTCTGCAAAAGAAGTTACCTTACTTATATATACATCTACTAAAAAGCAGGTATAATGAATTTGTTTCTACTGACATTTTTTTTTTCACAGACAGACAATTTCTGGCAAAGTTGAAAGCCAAACATTTTCATACCAAATGGCTTCATTAAGTAATATTCAGAGTGGAAGTGCCAAATTTAAAACATGTATTATCTCCCGATTAAATCTTGTTTTGTATGGTAAGTCCGCAGATAATCCACGTTTAAATATTTGACAGTCAACTCTGAATACAACTGTTAATTCCCACAAAATTTACATGAATAATTGTTTAAATAATACCGTTCTTGCGAGTAATACGATAAAGAAACAAGGTATATATGTGTTTATCATTTTAGTAATAAGGGCAAAACTGGGATTTTATCCAAAGCAATGCTGTGTCAAACAGCCAACACTATACATTCCAATTTATGGTTACATTGATTAGACTAGGAGGTCGCGACAAAAATGGTAACGATAACGTAAACGGCTGAAACTGGGTTCACGGGATAAAGATCAACCCTCTGATTCTAAATGAGTCAGTCTGCCTGTTCCAAGTGGTTGCGTTACGTAGATAAGGCGACTGAAAAAGTAGTTATTGTGACATGACATTGAAACATGAAAGTAGCAGTACATACTTGCTTAGCAATGCAAAAACTGAACAAATCTTTGGTTTCATTTCGTAGTTATAAGCGATTTAGGTTACAGATATAACTTTGGGTATATTTAAGTATTTAATTAGAAAACCGACTCGTTATTGTTGTATAATTAATAAGTATCAATGTTTCCAGACAATCAGTATAATCATCAGCAGGTATATACCAGCATCTATTTTATATAGCCAATCTAGATAACGCAACCACTTGGCACAGGCAGACCGACATATTAAGCATCATAGGGTTGGTCTCTAACATGTGAACCAAGATTCAGCCATTTACCTTATCGTGACCAAAAATGTAGTCACCTCCCGAAATAGATGGCCTATTGGCAGACTCCATCCAGTGGATGCACAGGATGAATCTGCTTGGTGAGACCTCGCTTGATTACATGGGGAATTCTCTTAGGCACCATCCTGCAACAAAAATATCCGATATAGCAAACACTTAATGGTTCGGACCCATGAAAACTCCACTTGCAGGTGGTAGGATTATTCCCACCCAGGTGGTACAATAATATCAGAAATACTTTGAATCTACCTTTTTTTCACATGAACTGCTATGAACATTATTATTATTATATTTAATAGACACGTTTTAAAAACGATTCTTACATATTTTTGTGTGAAAAATATTTAAAAATAACTAAATCACTAGCACAGGAGAAAACCAAACTATTGGGGGTTAGGCTCCAAAGAAAGAAACCTTCGGACAATGTGTGCAGGGTCGAGTAGGACCGCCTTCCGAGCGAGACCCTTGTACCAGCTATTATTCAAACCGAGCCTCTCAAGGTCATTTTGCTATCAGCCATTATGAAAAAAAAATATGATTATTATTATTCCTGAAAATAAAATGAATGAAAATGGTAGTATACTAACGAGATGCAGTCGATGATGGGACAGACGGAGAGGCAGAGCGTGCAGCCGGTGCAGTCGTCCGTCACGTGCGGGATGTGAGTGGCCGCATCGAACCTAACAAACGTACATTGTTCATCATGGTCTCGGAACACAGTGTTTTTATGCAGGGTGAATTTTTCAGAGCATTAGACGCATGGAAATGTTCATATTTAGAATGATACAACTCTGAAAAGGCAGACAATTAAGATAGGTTTTAATAGTAACAAATGTTCTCCTTACAGACAGTTTTCAATTTGAATTATAGCCTATTGCTATTTGGTGGTGGGGCAAATTTGGCCCTTGCCATTTGTTTTTTCTTAAAATTGCTTCTATTTCGGTTGATTTGATTTTAATATTCTTTAGGAGATAAAATGATATCAGGCATGATCTGTAAAGATTTTCCTTCATCTGTAACCAATTTTTTTTCACAAAAGCAATATTTTGTAATGTTACTGTTGGTTGCACATATAAACGAATATCAAATCACTTTTAATATTGACTGTACTCTTATTTGTACCAATGTTGGTTTAAAATATTTTACAAGCAATAGTATAACTCACTCGATAGCCTGATAGCCGGAATCATTGCAGGCCATGTAGCATTTCCCGCAGTTTATACACATATCCTGTTGACACAATGAAATACATATTTCAATGATAAGGCAACTGATTCCATTTGTTCGTTTCGTGCAACGAAACTTGTCAACTGACAAGATATCGAATGTAATGTTGTTGTGTGGTCCATATTGTAGGGATATTTAGGTTCGAATTCCAACCTCTTTCATTGTGAAGCTATTACTTCAAAACTTGTTAAAGAAAAAGGTAGTTCTACTTTACTCATAAATCTAGTATATCGTGCTTGCAACATTTGTTAGTTGTTTTTGCAACCATAGACAATCAACAACTGGCAACAGCTGTGAAGCATCATAGAAGCGGCAATGAAAATTGTCCCGTGTTTTCCATCCAGTTTATGTAGGTCTGCTCAATTATGGGTAGGTCCTGACTTGGCACCCAGGTCCTGGAAATGCTATATTATTACAATAGATGTACATGCCCCCACATCCACAACTTACGTCATCGATCAGCGCCACAACTTGTTTAGTGTTATCCAGGTGCTTGTAAGTGCCGATTCTCGGTAGAGCTTCTCCGATAATGTCTTTAATAAGAGGTACAGAGGTATCGTTAGCTGCTCCGTTGACACCGTTGGTCAGGGTTTTGGTGTTGCCGTTGGTCTCTGCGTCAGGTTCGATGCCCTCCAGCGCAGTGTGCCGTTTGGATTGCATGATCTCATCCCGTTTCTTGCCGTACGGCCCAAAGTGGGCAAGCACCTGTGAAGGATTAGGTAATATAGGTAAAACAATATTTATGTTTTAATGTGTCAGAATTTGAACAGTATACAAACAAATAGCCAGCATTAGGTAGGTCGAGATGTCTAGTATTTTAAAATTCATAGAAGGAGCAAAAAAAGCCAAATTAGGAAGCCAAAGTTCTAACTGCTTGAATAAAACAAATATGCACAGCACCATCTACTAGTTAGGTTAGAAAGACGTTGGAGTGGTTCGTTTCAACATTGAACTAAGATTTGCGAGTCCGAGTTCGATTTGACAGCTTATGCATACGTCTCGTAGTCGGTAATGCTAATTTGATTTTGACAAGTTGGAGAAGTAAAACCACAGAATGAATTGTAAAACTAGCATGGGCTTAAAGTTTTTACGTAACTTCGATGTTCCGTAAACGCTAATTATTTAGATGAGAACTTGGACCATACTACCTTGCCATCGTCTCCGCGCAGCGTGTGAGTCGGTTTGCCCTTCTGGTGCTTGGCCGTGGGCGGGGACTGTCCCAGCCAACCTGGCAGGCGTTGCTTGCGCAGGTACAGCAGGGTCTTCAGCCCCGTGCAGTAGTCCTCCACCACCGTGAAGTCCTGGTTCTGCACTGCGCTGCACACCTACACAGCGTTACATCATAGCTTGGTAATGCTCTTCCAGTCATATTGAGAGGTTACTACCCATGCACAGAGCGGTCAGTGAACCCCTTTCAAATTTAGTTCTATTAAATCTTTTACAGTCGTATTCAGAGAGCACCCGTAAAAACTTAGCACGAGATTATTTAAAAGTATTTAACTTGAGGTTTGTGAAACTATTATAACTTGTATTGTTAGAGCTATAGTAAAACAGAAATATATGTGGGAAAATTACACTAATGATGGCAACACTGCTGGGTAAATAGGTGGAGCAGACTTATGTATATATTTGTTTTTTTATTACGAGTCTAGCTTTAGTATATGTCGTTGGTGAGAGAGAAACATTGATGTGTCAATGACCAAATCCCTTTCTGCTCCACAACCGTTAGTCATCCACTGGTCAAGAATGAAATGGGACCTGAAGGACGGAAGCTCCACACTGCAGAAACTGGAACGCCGCCTCCGCCGTGTCGACGCCGCCGATGCCCAGGATGGGGAAGCCGGGCAGCTTGTTGGCGATGGAGGATATGGCCTTGAGCGCCATCGGGCGCGTCGCGTTGCCCGACACGCCGCCGTACGTGGTGCGCTTCTCGACGCCTGTGGGTATGACGTTATAGAGGTAGATTTAAATACATAATGATAAATCCGAGGACTTAGGATGAGGGTAAAAGGAGGTTTGAGTTACGGCGAAACTTTAAAAACACCTCACGTATTAATTTAGATTATGATCGGTTAAAAGATATGGATAATTGTAATCGTTTTAGGAACAAATTAACTGTCAGTTCTTTTTCCTTTCTATAGAACCGGCCTATGCATATGTCCTAGCCAGAGTATTCCAATGTACAATGGTGTAAATTCAATAACCAAAACATTCATTCTTACCAACAGCCGGCCAGGGCGTAGCGTCAGGACGCACAGACATGAGCCCTTGCACAGTGTTGATCGCAGACACCCCATCTGCTTTTCCTAGAAAAGAAAATATTTTCGAATATACGACCAATATAAAATACGACGATCTGTGTGACATGTATTTGAGACTGTGACCACTGTAAGACTGTTTCGTACCAACTTCAATCAAGGCCCGATAATGGGATTGCAATCAACGATTTCCTCAATCCCTTTTCTACCAATGCTCAACACGGAACAGGCAGGGCACATGCCCATTTAGTGTTGACAGTCCAAAAATAAGAACTAACCGATCCTCTAGATCCTTTTTCAATAAGATGGCAAACTATGGGAAACCCGCTAGGGTATTTCCCCTAAATTCCTACAAACATAATGTGATGAAAGAAGCATTTGGCTGGTCAACATAAGCCCATGAACGTCGTCAGGCACCTCTTAAGTGAAACAACGTAACACAATTGGCCGAATGATCTGATTGGTTCCTATTTAACGTTCTGTTCGGTTGTTGTTGCCATGAAATAAAGTTGTGGGGACAAATCCATCATCTACAAAGTACCGCAAAAGGTATCAAACCAAACTACATGGTGAAAGGTTTTAATTACCTCACTAACTCCTTCCATTGAATGGACGTGTCTTGTTTCATAGTTAGAAATTTACCGAGACGTGCTCCTTCAAACTGATTTGCCAGTCAGGTCATCACATCAAGGCAAGACCCAGCACATCGGAGCAGAAAACAAGCTACAAAGCGATGCTGTCGTTCGTACAGAAAAAGCTGTGTGACTTTCCAAACGCAATCGTATGGCCTGATAGAGGAAGATAATTGCAAACTTCTACTAATTGTTCACTTCTTGGAGGTGGACTATTTCAGTGGCAGCTCCAATGATTTGGGAGCAAGTTCAGAAAGAAAGATTAAATGTCTCCTCAACTTACCGTCATAGGCCGCCTGGGCGATGGTAGCAATGTCTGTGATGTTCGGTGTGAGCTTGACAAAGAACGGAATCTTGACGGCCGCGCGCACCCACCGCGAGATGTTGTACACCAATTTCGGCTCCTGAACATTTGAGGAAGGTATTTATACTGGGAAGAAGAGGAAAAAAGGCCTATTTTTTATTATTGAATTAAATAAATGCATTGTAAGTTTTGATTAGATTTGTATTAGTAACCTAAACAGAAGGGCCGATAAAGGAATGACGGTGTCGCCACAATCGTTCGTCGTTCTATCTGCTATAACTCCCCAAAAATAGGAAGTTACTAGCCATAACTATATTGGCGAGCACAGTCATACATTACTTGGTAAAAAACCGGCCAACTGCGAGTCGGACTCGCACACGAAGTGTTCCGTACCGTCGAACAAGATTTAACACAAAAAATCTGTTTAATTTTCATTATTGTTCGTCATTATTGTTCGCACTCGGGAACACAACGGGACACACAGGCCTAAACGATACTAGACATGACCATCAACGGCTGCCGGCTTAATATATACCAAGTCGGAGAGCGGCAGACCGCGGTACAAAATATAGGAGTGTGACGTATATGTGTCGTATGAGACGGTATTTGAATCGCCAAGTGTGGCAAAGTGCATGTGTCATTCAGGTATGCTGATCCGTAATGAAACAGCATTCGCTAAGCCAGTAAAGATACCCACGGGGTCCGAGCCTCCTGCCTCCGCCTTTTGAGCGAGCTCTTGTGCGTCTTCCATTTTGGCATATTACCCTATCTAGCTGTACTGACCTGGCCGCAAGCCAGTCCCATGCCCGACTCGCCCATGCCGTGCGGACAGGACAGGTTGAGCTCCAGGGCGTCCGAGCCCGCCGCCTCCGCCTTCTGTGCGAGCTCCGTCCAGTCCTCCTCGCTGTACGCGCACATTATCGACGCTATTATAACCTGCGCAAGAGTCACAATCTATATAAATACGTTCACATGTGGTCCACATAGTGTTGATTGAGGTGTATTTTCGACTTACAACAATTTGTGTTGGTACTTACTGCAAAGGGTTCTATTCTCTGGAGTTGATTCTACAAAAGTTGTAGAATCACTCCCTCACTTCCTTGACGTTATCTCAAGGATTAATAATTTGTTTTTGCCAAAGTCGTTAATTTCGACCTCCTGAACCGACACCCAAAGTTAAAATGCCCTTTGCAGATCCAGCTTTGAGAGCCGCTACGTTGAACTGGATGGGAATGGATTCCGAACCATGGAACAGCTCACATTTGTGATGAAATGCACTTATCTCAATAAGAAAGAGAAAGAAAGTCGTGCATAAGCAGGAATCTCATCACATTCAGGATGAATATTTTTAGGGTCCCGTCACAAAAAGCGAAAAAATCGAGCTCTGGTGTCTGTTTGTAGGTCACACAATTTTTTTTTTATTTCGAAAAATTACCAATATAAGTTTCACTTATCTAGTTACGCGCCAACTACCTAGTTACTTTTGCTCAAAACGTCATACTTTTTGAGAAAAATCAAGATTTCTGAATCTGCAAATTTTGTATAAAATTGCAAAATAATCATCAGGCGACTTTCTTCAAAGTCCAGCAGATGCGGGCCCCTGGGCACGTGAACACGTTCACGCATGACCGGTCTGTTTCCGTGATCACCTTGGTTGGGAAGTCCCTCTTGAGCTCGCTGATGCTGCGGCACCAGTACGCCTCGCACTTCTCCGAGATGAGCTCGATGTTGAGGAAGGCGCCCTGGCCGGGCCCGTAGCTCTCGCCGGCGGTGGTCCCGCGCACGATCCGCGGCGACACGTTCGTCACCAGGTCCTGCGCAGGGGTATCTTCATGGAAGACGTGCCACATGTAAACATAGCCGCAGACGTATTGGAGGGTACGTGTGAATGGGAACTGACTTGGTGAACGCATCTCGGTAGCATATTCGCGTGCGGTAACGATGTTTGGACACATCGATATTGTACTTCCTAAATTCGTAAGCGAACTGACATCAGTGCATTTTCACTGATTTGTAGATACGCTGCCGCTATACAAGATATGTCCGTTACACAATATTCCCGCTTTGATATGGAATTGTAAATCTCGTAGCTGTGGCGCATACTTTCGTTTCATAACCCACCAGCTAGCCTGGATTGGCTAGGACCACAGAACGAAGAGATATTCTGAAGGTTCTTTCCAATGCCTTATCCGTTCAAGAATTTTGTGATGCCCTTGTAATTCCAAGATTTTTTTATAAGTAACTTGTCTGTACGCATAACTCGAACAGACTACATTACCAGATAGGTTAGTTACGCATAGACGCGAAACCGGAGGAAGAATGGAAACTGTTTCAAAATAATCTTATTTATGACGTCACAATGCGTAATTTCGAGATATAAAGTAACTATGAAAAACATAACAACAGAATTGTATGCTCGGACCTTAATTTAGGAAAATCTAATAACCATAAAAAAACACTGTTGGCACCATACTGGCTCCCAAGAACAAAATATTCGGTCTCACGTTAACTAAGGGTGGCTAGGGCACGAAATATATCACAAAAATATCAGGATAGGATCAATCCGGTAATGAAGCGCGCAATAACATGCATTGATGTGCATCTTTCGTGGTTGACATTAGGCTCTGGAGAACGAATAGTTTCTCAAACGTATTTCTCTGCCGCACCACCAGGGTATAGAACTGTCTGCTGGCAAGTGCCTTTCTTTATAGGTACCGCAATTTGAAAGTTTTGAAACAAGCTCGATAGTCCACAAATCCGCTCGCAAGGTGTCTTGCTGAGCATCGTTTTGCAAGGTGAAGTGCACCTGGCTTTACTGAACATCTTTGGTCTTAAGGCACAGCCACACATACCGGTTTTGAAATAATAACTGACGGACTGAGTCCTAAGTTTTCGTTGTAGCGTGTTGTAGGAAACATAAGCGCGTGTATACCTTGTCGAGGCCGAAGGACTTGGTGACAGCGAAACCCCAGCCCTGCTCGAAGGAGCGCCGTATCATGGCAGAGCTGGTGGTGGGCGGCGCGCTCGCCAGTCCGAACGGGTTCTCGAACCTGATGCCGCACACTTCCACCGAGATGTCCACGTCGTCGATGGGGCAGTGGAACTTGGGCAGCTCCGGGGCAGTGTCGAATGGCAGGCCCTGCAGGGTTGGCAGTCGAAAGATTGTTTTTTATTTAACAGGTTGTAATGACTATCGTATCTAGTTTGACTCAATAGCAAAGTGATAAAAGTCAGTAATATCAACGATTTTAGACTACTGTGGGTGTTTAAACTATATTGTATTATCGGCCAACATGAAAAGTGTGGTTTACAAGTAATTTGCAATGTTATAGTAATATCTTTGAAAAGATTGTCACCAACATTTTATTTTTCTCTGGGTGTACTTAATACTGAATGCAAACCATTTCATGGAAAACTATACTCTGTCCATACAGGTCAGATTTTTTTTACTGATTCAGTGAGAATTCAGGAGTGTGTATTACTTATGTAAACTAATTAGCTTAAGAATTGGCCTCGGGGGGTAACCAGCGTAAAACATAAGTGAGGGAGTTCGATCAATTCTGTACCCAAGAATGTTTAAACATTCTTGTCTGTACCAATCGGAAGTGGTTATGTTATATGCTCTTGCTGGGTAGAATATTTGATATCCACTTCTGATTGGTGCAGAATTGATAAAATTCCCTCACTTATTTTCTAAAATTTTACGTCGGCTCACGTAAGATGTGAGATAATATGTTAGGGAATTTGTTCAATTCTGAATCACTCAGAAGCGTTTATGTCATATCTTCTGCGCTCTTATTGGGTAGAGGACTTGGCATCCACTTCTGCTTGGTGCAGAATTGATCAAATTCCCTCACTTATTTTCTAACATTTTACGTCGGCTCACGTAAGATGTGAGATTATATATGTTTATTTAGACTTTCACTGTTGTTACACATTATTATTAAAATGTTTTCGGATAGACAGTGTTATAAATCGCTTACTTGTTTAAGTCGACAATGCGATGGACGAAACGTCGACTTAAACAAGTAAGCGAATATGTTTGGGAATTTGATAAATTCTGAATCACTCAGAAGCGTTTATGTCATATCTTCTGCGCTCTTATTGGGAAGAGGACTTGGCATCAATTTCTGCTTGGTGCAGAATTGATCAAATTCCCTCACCTTTTTTCTAACATTTTACGCCGGTTCAGCCCCCATATTATGTGTATAGGGCTCGCAGCATGCGTGAAATCACGCCGTTTCGTCAAAGGAGAAGGCAGAGATAAGAGAGGCTGACCTGCAGGTAGCAGTGCATGTACCAAGCGGCGGTCTTGCCGTCGTTGACGGACTCGACGGTGGTCTCGGCTACGCCGGAGAGGTCGCCGCCGACGAACACGGCGCCCGCGCTGCGGCTCTGCATCGTCAGCGGGTGCACGTCGGGCAGCCCCCAGCGGGTGAGCTGCACGCCGTCCATCGCCGCCTTCACTGCAATGGCAGCGTGATGTGGCGTCTTGTCGATCAACTCACACAGCACAATCAGGTCCAGGTAGCGTTGCCAGGTCTTAAATCGGCGAAGCCGGACTGGCCAGGCAGTTTACCCGGACTTTTCGGTATCAAGGCCGGACATCCTAAATCCAACGATTTTATCCCTAAAAACCATTTATTTGCAATTTTTTGTAATCAGTCTTCTTTAATCGACATTAACACTTTAAACTTTTCATTCTTATATTTATATTTGTAAATTCTTATACATTTGTATTTTTTAATAGTCTTTCTTCTTTAACGAACAATTAACACGATATTATCGTGTTCAGACTTTTAGTCTGAATCTTCTATACATCTTTGATAAAAACAAAAATAATTAATATTTTTCGTTTGAGGAAATCCCTTCAAGAGCTCCGTTTCTCTTAAAATAATCTCGTAGAACTCTTTCCACGTCAAATGTCTTAGATTGGAAAAACCTAACGGAAACCGGACGGACCGGACACTGGCTAATTTGGCCGGACAAGCATGTAAAAAGCCTGACCCTGTCCGGCTTTATCCGGACGTCTGGCAACCCTAAGTCCAGGTGGTTAACCGGCGTAAGATGTGAGGATATATGCGAGGGCATTCGTGCAATTCTGAACCAAACAGAAGCGTTTATGTCACACCTGCTGCACTCTTACTGGGTAGTATATTTGGCATTTACTTCTCATTGGTGCAGAATTGATTAAATTCCCCCAAATATTTTCTCGCATTTTACGCAAATTCAAACCCAGGGGGTAACTGTTGCATGACGTGAGAAAATATGTGAGGGAATTCGATGAATTCTGAATCAATGAAAAGCGTTCATGTCATACCTTCTGCGCTTTTATTGGGGAGAATATTCGGCATCCACTTCTGATTGGTGCAGAATTGTTAAATAATATAGAATAAAATTTTCTCACATCTTACGCCGAATCGACCGAAACATCTGTATAGTGGCAGCGTCGCCACTATTTAGCAATACTACATACACTGACGGTGACGCAGGCTTGTCAGTTCTGGTGGTGTTCTTGAGTGACAGTTCAAAATATGACACATGTGTCATATTTTGAAAATAATCAGAAACGTTTTTGGTCTGAATATTCGTCAAAAGCAGGATTCGAACGTACGTCCTTTGGATTATATGTCCGCTGCTCTACCCCTGAGGAACCCCGACAATAACTCCGGCCAACTATTCTAGAATATCTAGAATATATTCCAATCGACACAATGCTTCCCTCGATCTACTACTAGATTGCGTGTATTGATCCTACACAGTCTAGAATCCTCTCACGGGCAGCATAACAAGTTGGGTAAAAGTGTGTCTTACCGTCTTCGTCATAGAGTCCGGAGCCGAACGCCGAGATGACGTAGCTGCACTTGAGCGTCATCAGCTGGTCCTCGTCCTCCGCCCACTCGCCGTCGTCCTGCTGCTCCGTGCGGCACAACTTCAGCCCCACTATCTGGAATGGGGCAGGCAATGCTTCCGTCTTATGTTCATGGGCACTGTTCACAGGGCCAAGTTCGAAGGTCTTGCTTTCGAAATAAACTATCATATGTACCATACCATGAAGGTAAAGAAATAACTTCCATGATGTATACGCAATTTATAGTTTTTTCTTTTTATGCATTTTTTTCGTTATAAAGGGAATGGAAAATTGTAACTCTTACAGGTGTACTTACTACTATGTACTAGGTGTACACTTACTAATTTTGGGGGAGTCTATTAATTATGTGAGGCGTTTTTGCCGCTTGTTCGACCCCCACACACGCTTGGTGAGATTTGCTAATAATCTCTCTATAATCTGCTCCTAATCTCACGTGGGATTTTTCAAAATGCTAATCCTTTCGGGAATGTCGCGTATTGAGCTAATATAATGACGGTATTTGTGTGGTGTTAGCCATCCATGTCAGGTTTCATAAAAAAATGAAACAACACAGGAAAGAGAAATAATTAAAAAACGAGACACAGGAAAGAAAAAATAATTTCTAAGTCCCTTTCACTACAAGGCCGATGCCAAATGCCAGAAAGGAATCCTTATGTCCAGTATAGCGACATAAAAATACGTCACGCTCATAAAGGGAAGGTCCTGGCATGGCACCAAATTTTTTCGGGAATGTGGTGTATTGGGCTAATATCATAACGGTAGTTGTGTGGTATTAGCCATCCATGTCAGGTCGCATAAAAAAAAGAACAGCAACTCACTTTGTCATCCTTGACGATGACCTCCCGCGGCGACACGAACGGTAAAAACTCGCACTTTTCCTCCTTGGCAAGGTCCACCTGTGAATGCATTATTTATTTATTCAAATGTTAGAAGATCATTCATTTAGCTCAAAAGAAATATAGGTTAAAACAAAATTCTTAAAAAATGTAAAAACCGCCATATCTATGGAAATAGTGCACAGAATTGGGAAAAAGCTAGAAATGTCTATTCTCTCACTTCACCACCGCTCACTTGTCACCCTCTTATGTGCAAACTCCACTGATTCTAAGATCAAATCGAGTTTCGTCGGTCGCACGCACGCTACTAAATAATGGCATGGCGTAATGGGTGCGCCCACGCAAGGATAAGTTTGATAAAATTCCGACTTGTTTTAGTAGTTCTTGATGCAAACATTGAAGTGGCTGTGTATATTACAAGATAAAGGTAGCTAAGTAACTGGTCCAGAACTTATTCCCGATATTGTGCATAGTGTATACTTTAGCATTGCATTAATTTTCAAATCAGGTTCTTGGTTTTCTCTGTTAAGGTGGCCCAACCCGGCGGCCCTAACTCATTCGCGGGCACGGTACAAAACCGTGCTGTTGCGCTCTGGGACCTTCTCTGTTTCAAAGAATAAGACAGGCTCCGTGATGAGGAAGATGCAATATGTCCACAACAAAGACAATGTGCATAGTGTATGATTTGGTAAGATTTACGAAAATTTTAATTTCAAAACGACTTATAGCTAAAAGTAAATCACGACCGCTGTAGTAAAAAATCGAACAAAAACCAAATAGATTATAAATCTTGATTAAATAAGATATGTCTGATGACTAATCTTTTTAAGATGTTCTTACTTTATCATTGCGTAATCCACCTCCAAAGTTATTATATAAACCGCGCGAAAAATGCGAACTTTCGGACCCTATAACTTAGCAACCAAACACAATTTTACAATGCCAACGGTCATCAGACATCTCGTTCGATCAAATAAAGCTATTTTGAGCAAAATTTTGGATCTCTGACAAGAAATATGGGCGTGATCTTCTTTCCCCTTTTCTATGGGGAGATGAGCGGGATGGGCCACCTTAAGTTGTAGGGCTACTTTTTTGGGATACCTATACCTACCTACACACCGTCACACACATGTTAAATCCCGGATTATTACTACAGGGCAAAGGGGTAACATAGCCCGACTCTGTGCATGTTTATTGATGTATTAATTTTCAAATCACATAATTAAATTAGGTTGTTAGGTTACTTTGCTAGGATGTAAGATTACTTTGTTAAGATGTTAGGGTCTCAAAGATTTTGGCGACCAAGTACACTGTCTCAGCAAACAAGCAAGGGTTCCTTCCTACCGGGAATTAAGAACATCGAAGGAAAAATATTGTTTGCACTTGTCTGCCGACAATTAAGACTAGTTCTGTAGAAATAGAAATAGAAATATCAAAAAACCTTTATTCGATTAAGGTAGATAGAGAAAAGTAAATTAAATTACACTTAACTAAATGGAAAAACTAAATATTAAAAAAATTCAATAGAAGAAATTAACTAAAATAGTACCCTAAGGAAAAATAATGTACACAAAAGCTGCAGTATGCTACAGCAATCAGGCGACGCTGGTTTTCAGTGTACGCGCGTGTCCACCAATGTATACATATAATGTTCTTATAATAATTTTCTTTGTGAGCAGTAGTAATCAATCAATCACTGTGAACTAGTTTGCAAGTATAAATGAAAAAATTATAATACAATGACCAACCTGACGAAGTTTTTGTCGGCTCTTCTTCGCCAGAAGTAATCGAACCGACAGGAAAAAGAAAAGAAATGACGAATCCTAGTGTGTAATATACATCTAATGGAGGAAATAAAGAAACTGAAACTATATTGAAAGTAGACGAAGCGAAGAGCTACCTCCTCGGGCACGGCCCTCACGTGCGCGAAGCCCTTGCGGAACGCGAGGAAGACGCGCCGCGCGCCGCAGCGCAGCGCCGACGTCGCGCAGTCGAACGCCGTGTCGCCGGCGCCGAGCACCACAACGCTGCCGCTCAGCTGCGGCAGCGACGAGCAAGCGCACATACCTGCGCGACACCACAAGGTCAACTTCTATTTGCACACTGAATTTGGAATGGGTTGGAAGTGCTTTGCTTACAGCTTCAATACAATACTGTGCGCTTTTTAGGGTTCCGTACCCAAAGGGCGCCAACGGAACCCTATTATTAAACCTCCGCTGTCCGTCCGTCCGTCCGTCCGTCTGTCATGGCTGTATCTCATGAACCGTAATAGCTAGGCAGCTGATTTTTTTTACAGATATGTTTTTATTTTGCCGCTATGAAAAAAAATAGGTAAAATAAAAAAAAATTTAAAGGGGGCTCCCATACAAAAAACGTAATTTTATGTATTAAATCTCATATGATGGTACGGAACCCTTCGTGTGCGCGTCTGACTAGCACTTGGTCGGGTTTTTCATGTAACTGGACATGGATGGCTAATTAAAAAAAACCCACGTCCTGTACTTAACCAACCATTCTCATATTTATCTCTACTGCTCACACCTCAGGTAATTTAGCGTGATGGATAAGGAGAATCAAGATATACGTAGATACAAACAACATGATACTCAAGTTATAAGCGGATAGAGAAACAGATATACAGCGCAAGAATAAATCTACTTGCAGGACAAAACAAGAACTAGCACTGATTCTAAACTACTTTTGATCTCAACTCACCTTTCTTGCTCCCCTTGGACACGAGAGGCAGAAAGTCCTTGCTAGTGTAGAAGCCCATGTCCTGAGTTAGACCCCGGAATATCGGCACACTCTTCGGCTCTGGTAGTCCTATCCCCAAAAATACTGCCTTGTGCCCGCTGTCCAGGAGACCCTGCAATTGCAGAGAAAAGTATCATAATAAATTAAGTCCACGGACATATTCTTGGCCCATTTACCCAATAATTGAAATGCAGTGCTCAGCAATCTCTCTGTCCAAAAAGCTGTTTTCTCGACTGAAAGATTCCTGATTCTTGAACACGGAATCCCGAGAATAGGGCAACAGTTTTCTTTGCTTCTATTAATTTTATGAAATAATTACATAGACGGCATAATGTTCACAAAAGGTTGCGGTTATTATTATTATTCCTGATAATAGTACTAGGACGGTTAAATTATGATTTGTACTGCACATAGTATGTGATTATATTTATAGGGTAGAATGGTTCGAATGTATCAACCTCAAATAAAATGTTAATGTCTTAATGTCATCAAAATATATTCGGCCACAGCCTGTAGATCCAGACTACAATTAGCTTTAGACGCAGTTCAATAAAGTCAAATGGGCATAAATTGACTCCAAACGAGACTCCAACCTGAACCGTGATATCGTTGACGGACAGCTTCCTGCCCCGCAGTATCTTCACGCCCAGGTTCTTAATTAGGTCGATCTCAAACTGCACCACGCTGTATGGAAGCCGGTACTGCGGAATCTCAGCTGAGCTGCAAACATCAATTCATGGGTAACATTCTTTACCATGTCTACCATTGAAAGATGGTACATACAAGCATTAAAATTTAAAGTTGAATTAATTTACTTGGGTCTTGATATACTGTGGGCATTCCGGAACATAAAATAATACAATTGAGCTTACTGAATTCTTCCCATGGATGTTTTAATAAGCGACTAAGGGATTTGTTGTTCGTGGTTCGGATTCCCCGTAAAACTGTAGGTGTTAATAAATAATGGTTAAATCCCACCTGGGTTGTTGTCATGGCATTGAATGAAGGATGGTCGAGGTGGCAATGCAAATTATCTCTGTTTTCCATTCAGCTCAATGCAGTCGAGCAATATAAGGAAGCTAGGACCTTCATACATATTTCCAATGAGGTGCGTTGATCTAAAATGACAGCAGGTATGTGTGGTATTTAGCCATATAATATCCATGTCTAGATAAATTATAAAACTATTTCCAATATGTCGTAGCAGTCTATCAACGTTACATAATTGATTGTGTGTGAAGTTCGATTTCTATTGGGGTCAACTATTAGGTCATCTGTGGTGGGGTACCTATGTATGTCTTGAGATAGGACTGACCGTCTGTCTAAGTGACACAGATATTTCAATATAATATTTCCTGTTTCTATAGATTAATATAACAAATAACAATAGTATCTCGTGTGGTTGGCATTCAGGAATGGGGGATTTCAACTGCACGCGAAATAACATAGGATTGCTAAATAGCACTGCACATTTGGGATTGCATCAATAAGTTCAGGAGAAAACCAAACCAACTATTATTAACTAGCACCAGTCATTTTCGGAAAATAAAGGAAGGAAAAGTGGCATGTTGTCAGTATCGCGTCTCCGCCACCGTATGGCCAAAGTGGCCATATAATTGTATCGGAATCCGGGGGCGCGTCGTATGCCACAGCGCGCGAATGTGCATTTAAAATGTGTTCGTCAAGTCAGTTCCCAGCGAGGTTCCCAGCCACACAAACCCACCAATACGTCTGCGACATGTTCTCATGTGGCATGTATGTTTAAGTTGGATTGATGGTTTTTGAAAATTGGAGACAGCGGGTCTCATAGTAGGCGCGCTAGTTTGCATACCTCCTTCCTTTTTAACACGCTTTTTTATTAGCTTGGGTTGTATCTATGTAACGGAATCTTTTTGAACTTAATTTTCACCAGTTTCCAGAAGTCTGATTAATTTGAAACTTTGCATACGTATCAAGGACCGATGACAATGCAATAATTTCATAACAGTTTCCCATTATCCTTATTAGGACCGCCAGGATTAATAAATTCTTTTATAGATCCTCTGTAGTGGAGTAAAAGAGACAGAGCTAGCGCGAGATCTGCGCATGCCCGCACTTTCGGACTTACTCTTTCGCTCGGGCACTTGGTACTATGAAGTGTAGAGACTCTGTACACTCCATACTTGGTACAGTACAACGGAGGCAAAAATGTTTTCAGGATAATTGCGTTCTCACCTTGTTCATTCTTTATGCAGAGCTGAACCCTACAAAATGCGAAGCAATATTCTCGAAATTAACCGCCGATAGGACAACAGAAATCAAAAGCCTTTTGGAAAAAATTACACCGGGAATCAAAACTCTAACTGAAGAGAACAGATTCTTCCTGGGCGCCCCGTTGACGGAACAATCCACAACAACGCTTTTAGAAAATAAAACCAATATGTTGGAGATATTCACAAATCGCCTTCGTGCTATCCAACCTCATGTCGGCTTACATCTCCTTAAATTTTGTTTTGGTATCCCACGATTCACATACTTTATGCGCTGTTGCCCTTTATGGCGCAATACAGAAGCACTAACTAAAATAGACGCTATTGTCAAAAAAGGCCTATCCCAAATAACGAACATTCAATTAGAAGGAAATGCTTGGATACAAGCCTCTCTTCCCATAGGCTTCGGCGGAGTTGGCATACGATGCACAAAAGATGTTGCACTTCCAGCATTTTTGAGTTCCGTCCACAGCAGTTTACCACTCGTGGGTAGTATTCTTTCACCATCACTTGGCTGTGATTTCGAGGTGGACTGCTTGAACAGGGCTATCGAAGGTTGGAAATCCAGGTGCCCAGAAGAACCTATTCCAATCCGTCTTAAACTCCAAAAAGCCTGGGATTTGCCGATTATAAAATCTATACACTCTTCCCTCTTGATGAATAGTGCTGACATTGACAAAGCTCGCATTCTAGCATCATCAGTCGCCGAATCCGGGGCGGGGGGTCTATCCATCACCAAGCCTAGGCACTCTGCTTGACAGTAACACTCTCAGAATTTCAATAGGCCTTCGAGTCGGTGCTAGATTGTGCCATCCTCATACGTGCGTCTGTGGTACCAACGTTACCGAATGGGGCCACCACGGTTTATCATGCCAAAGGAGCGCTGGTCGTTTATCCCGCCATTACAATATAAATAACATTATAAAAAGAGCACTGGTGACAGCAAACTACCCCAGCATCACCGAGCCCCCAGGAATCAGTCGCTCGGATGGTAAACGCCCGGACGGGGTGACCTTAGTGGCGTGGGCAAGTGGAAAGGCATTAATATGGGACGCCACCTGTGTGGATACTCTGGCGCCGTCCTACATTCAGGCCACTTCTCGCGCGGCCGGAGCGGCAGCTGAGAGGGCAGCAGCAAATAAACATAAAAAATACAGCTGCGTGGCGAGTTCTTTTGAGTTTTTAGCTTTCGCCGCCGAGACACTCGGTTCATGGTCACCAGAAGCGATAACTTTTGCTTCAACGTTAGGCAAACTTTTAAATGAAAGTTCTGGTGATCCCAGGTCCGGGGCACATTTTGTCCGGCGAATAAGCCTCGAAATCCAAAGAGGCAACACCGCCAGTATTCTAGGTACAGCTGGAGCTCCGGCTCTTTTAGAAGAAGTTTTTTATCTTTAAGTCTAAATTAAATATGTATTTTATTAACATTAGTTCCTACCTATCTAATAAAGAGATTGTACAACCGAACATAAATTGCATTTTACTACTTTTCATAACTCTCCTCTGATAGACAGTTGCAAATAGAATGATTGTTACATTTACTTTATCAAGCACCCCACGCTTTTTACTCTGAATTGAATTATTTTGTTAATAACTTAAACTTTATTATAATTTTATCTTGAGGTGATAAATTCTGATTGATTGTTCGATCTTCTACTACTGTAATATAAACTCTTTAAAATTAAAAATTATTTTCTATTTTTTAGTTCGGTTAGCTATAAAAGCGTGTTTTTTTAGTTTTTTTAAACTATTATTTTTATCTATGGGACTAACCGTCGTCTGTTTGAGGGACACAGATATTTCAAAACAGGTTTTATAAGTATAACTGTACTTCATTCTGCTTGGGATTGCATCAAAACGTTCAGGAGCGAAAGAACAACAATAAATGATGCATTAAACGTTAAATATTTATATCAGTGCTTGGATCTGCAATGTCGGGGACGCCTACCTGAGTCCACCGAGGTACTCCTCCTTCTCGTAAATGGTAAGATCCTTATAGCCGAGCCTGGCCAGGAAGCAGGCGCAGCTGAGGCTAGCGGGGCCCGCGCCGAGCAGCGCTATCTTGTGGTCGCCGCCGCGCGGCAGGGGCTTCGTGCTGGGATCCAGCGTCTGCGGTATTCCCATCTGCATGAACACCTGCAACGAAGAATATCGGCTTGATTGCTTTTGATGAAGTACCAAAGAGACTTAGCTTGGATTTCACCAAGTGCTGATTTATTTAAATTTACACTTAAATGGCCTTTATTACTAAAGTGCTGATTATCTTGTACTTTTTTATTTTTATGCCACCGAACATGGATGGCTAATACCACACAACAACCGTTATGATATTAGCCCAATACACCACATTCCCATGTGCCATGCCAGGACCTTCCCTTTATGAGCACCATTTCATTGAACTGGATGGAAAACACGGACAATTTTTTAATTGCCGCTTCGACCATCTTTTCATCCAATGCGATGGTACCAACCCGGGCGGGCTTAAACCCTACCACCTAGTAGGGGAAGGGGACCTACAGTTTTACATGGATTCCGAACCATGGAGCAGCTCACATTCGTGAAGAAATGCACTTATCGAACTCGAAAAGAGAAATACAGTGGTGCATGTCGGTATTGAACCCAGGCCTCTGGTACGCTAGGCCAGTCCCCGCGCCGCTAGGCTACGAGCCGCTAGTATTCATTGCAAGCTGCTAAGAAAAGCCCTTAATACGTGGCTATTAAGCTAATCAGCAGTAGGTGAAAAGGCCCTTAGGATAAGAATACACCAGTGAATGCTCAAGGAATGTCCTGATATTTAATCTAGTTTAATCAGGAGCATGCATATTTTTTAATAAATGAGATATTCTGGCGTGCAGGTTGCATCCGCCCACACAAAGGTCGTTGGCAGGGCAGACCATGCCGCACGTCAGGCCGAGCAGGTTGTCCGGCAAGATGACGCGCGCCGAATCCTATCCCTATTACAACTTCATGCTCACGTCAACAGCGAAGTGCTGCAGGCCACCGATGTTGATGGCACCCTCCTCGCTGGCGTGCAGGTTGCAACCGCCCACACAGAGGTCGCTGGTAGGACACACCATACCGCACGTCAGGCCGAGCGGGTTGTCCGACAATATGGCACGGGCCGCGCCGTAGTAGTTCTGCAAGAGTGGAAAACATTTTTTTTCACTTATTCGCTCTCATTTTGTCATGAGTTAACCTAATGTACGGCGGCACAGGGGTCAAGAGGACAGGCCGCGCGCCGCAGACTACGTACCTACATCAATAATGATGCGAGTTGCAATTTTACAATAACAAAACTGCATGAGCGATGGGCATTTGATAGTATAATGCCATTTTATTTTACGTGGGATTCACCCCCCCCCCCCCCCTTCTCTCAATAAAATCCAGTGGCGGCCGTACAGTTCGCGTCAAACATAAGTGCCTCTCAAGCTCGCGCTTGTACACTATGCCCTTTTGTCAAGAGAAGTATTTGCAAAGTTACAAGATTATTTATTTATGCGTTTAGATTGCAGGATCGAACTATGTACCAACGACGACATCAGTTTGTTTTGAACATGTGGCGTGCCCCGCAGTGCGATTACGAAGCACGAAACGGGGGAGGTTGGTTGCATCTGACAGCTATTGCGATTGCGAAATAGAAGCACCGGCAACAGTATAGCGATTACGAAGCGCCAAATGAGGTATAGGTGCGGTTAGTACCCCAAAACTGACATATTTTGTAATCAAAAGCCGTCAGTTTGCTGTCAATTTAGGGTAGTTGCGGCACCTACACCTCATGCCGCGCTTCGGATTCGCACTGCCGATCGCCTCCTCCCGCTTCACTCCGCGCGATGCGAGCGCTTCAAAGCAATCGCTCTGCGAAGTGCTACTGGACTTTTGGATGCGAACGCACAAACCAACGTCCATGTACGCGCTGGTCGAGGGAGGATCGTATCGGGGATGCAGAGGAAAACGCCTCGACAGCCCATACTCTTTACCAGAGTGGTCAGTCTGAGTTCTCACCTAAATTGGCGTTTACGGCACTTCGAAGTTACGTAAAAACATCAAACTCCATACAAGTTTTTGTTAGATATTCTGTGATTTTTCCTTTTTCAAGCTGTCAAAGTCAAACTCGACTTTCGATTTGTATGAAAACGCGGAGTCGACGTAAACGGCAACGTTGAGTAAGCTGTCAAATCAAACTCGTACTCGCAAATGTTAGTTCGCTTAACACCCACTGCGCGCGCTCTTCAATTTCTCTATACCTACATTTGAAAACGCTAGTCGATCGGTTTGCCGTAAACGCCAATTGAGGTGACAACTGGGACTGCAGACTCTGGGCTCTAATTATTTGGCGGTACCCTCGTAAAGTTCGTCGTCAGTGTACCTTATTCGCGATGCTCGTAATGAAGCTCTTGACGTCGATCTGAGTGGGGCAGGACTTCTGGCACGGCGCATCCGCGCACTTGAGGCAGCGGCCCGCCTCGCGCAGGGCGCCGCGCTCCGACAGTGTCGTGTGCTTTATGTCGTCGAAGTTGTTGTTCAGGGACGGACATGTCTGCGATCAGGTGGACATTATAGTTTATAGTTTAAATGAGTTGGTTACAACGATCGGATTCTTCACAGAACAGCAGGCCTATTCCTGGAATTTCGTAATCAGCAATTTGAAAGCGTAGCGGTTTGAAAAAAGGTTTTTCTTGATGAAAAGATTCGAGAGCATAGCATTTCCATTAGTCAAGGTTTTCCGTCGAAAAAAAAACGCTTTGAAAACCGCTATAAAAGCGTATTTTTTATGTAACTGGACACGGATGGCTAATACCGTACTGACCGTCCGATATTAGCCTAACACACCACTTGGGAACTAGGTGCCATGCCAGGACCTTCCTTATATTGCTCGGCTACATTGAACTGGATGGAAAACACCGACAATTTTCATTGCCGCTTCGACCATCGTTCATTCATTGCGATGGTAACAACCCGGGCGGGATTAACCCTAACACCTAGTAAGTAAGGAAGGGGCCTACAGTTTTGCGTGGAATCCGAACAACGGCCAGCCTCAACGGTCGAAAACGGTCACCCATCCAGAACCTAACCGCGCTCAGAGGTGCTTCCCCAGCTTATCGAATCGCATGGCGTCGCACACTGAGCTACCGAAGCTGACATAAATACCTGAAGTTATATTTAATTAATAAAATGTTATTTTGTGTTGATACAATAATAAGCATTCATGATATTTTTATATACAATGACATAATTATTTTATAGTAGCGGTACCTATTAAACTATGTAAAATTCTCCTCCATGGGCAGTGCCCCTATATAAAAATACATTTGAGCTTGATAAGTTAGTACCTCTCTGCGCAATTATCGAATAACTGTTTGTCACCTAAACTCGCTGCGAACGGCTCCTTTGCTCGAGCAGCGGGATCCAGAAACGGCACGCTGAGAATGTTATTTTTTTCAAGATAAACATAATTTAAATATTAAATACTCACTGTACATTTCCTGTCAGCGTTCCTCTTCCAGTGTTGCTTATTCTTTTTGGTCTGCACGGACGGCACCAGGTTGGTGTACTGACTTACTTTGGGGTTCAATTTAAGAAGATTCTGAAAGGAAAACGAATTAAATTGAAAATATAAATTATGACCAAAAAAAATTTATGGTGTTAGGTGTTACAGGTTTTTTAATAAAATAAAAACCGGCCAAGTGCGAGTCGGACTTGCACACGAAGGGTTCCGTACCATCGTACAAGATTTAACGCAATACATTTTTTTTTGTATGGGCCCCTTTTTTATATTTTTTTTTATTTTGCCTATTTGTTGTTATAGCGGCAAAATACATACATGTTAATTTTGCCGATTTTTTCATTGAACAAAATTACTGATCGAATCTTAGTACGGACATTATCGGTGAAAGTGAATTTGTTTGTTACGCTTTCACCAACCACGTCGATCATCATGAAATTTCGCATGCACGCTGGGTAAAGAAAAGTGCATAGACTACATATAGCTTTTTTCCAGAAAAAAGTAATGTTCCGAGGATGGAAAACTTTAAGAAAACAATACTTTTAGACGGTCGTTCGGTAATTTTGCAACAAGATGTAGGCATACATTTTGTAGTATACAGAAAACCGGCTAAGTGAGAGTCGGACTCACACACGAAGGGTTCCGTACCGTCTCACAACATTTAAAACAAAAAAATGTGTTTTTTTTGTATCGAGCCCCCTTTAATTTTTTATATTTTTAAATTTTACCTATTTGTTGTTATAGCGGCAAAATAAATACACATTCTGTGAGAAATTCAGCTGCCTACCTATTACGGTTCATGAGATACAGCCCTGTGACAGACGGACGGACGGACGGATGGACGGACGAACAGCGGAGGCTTAGTAATAGGGTTCCGTTTTCACCCTTTGTGTACGGAACCCTAAAAATCTACATTACTGTGATTTCAACAGCTTACGGCTCTTTTTAAAGGAGGAGGTTCTCGATTCGACTGTATTTTTTTCTTTAGGCTCATAGCCTAGTGGCGCGGGGACTAGACTATCATACCAGAGGTCTGGGTTCAAATCCTCGCCACGTTCATGCACCACTTCCTTTCTGATTCTGACTTAGATAAGTGCATTTCGTCAAGAATGCGAGCTGCTCCATGGTTCGGAATCCATGTAAAACTGTAGGTCCCCTTACCCTACTAGGTGTTAGGGTTTAAGCCCGCCCGGGTTGGTACCATCGCATTGAATGAAAAGATGATCGAAGCGGCAATGAAAATTTTTTCCGTGTTTTCCATCCAGTTCAATGTAGCCGTGCTCATAAAGGGAAGGTCTTGGCATGGCACCTAATTCCTTCGGGAATGTGGTGTATTGGGCTAATATCATAACGGTAGTTGAGTGGTATTAGCCATCCATGTCAGGTCGCATAAAAAAAAGCCTTGCGCGTGCGAGTGATTTCGACAGGAAGAGATATAAGAGCGCAGAATGAGGAATTTTCCGTCAAATACCTAATATCCTTAGCAACAGATATCTCTATCCTTTCAAGGACAATGCATATCGACAAGGCTCAAATTGTTTTATGTTAAGTAAGGTTAGGTAGGTATCACCTACACAATAATAGTCGGCTATGGTATTACTGTTATCTTTCCGATGTTCGTAGGCATTATTGTTTTGGTGGATACATGAATAAGCCACTCAATGCATTCAAGTCGAATTTAAATAAAACAAGCGTGTTAACAACCAATATTTTTGTACATATATTTCAGTGAAAGTGAAATAAATATACACCATTCCATTAACTTTGACTGTAGCCGGGCACGCGCTGCGCCAATCAAGAGAACCTTGGCTGACACCGACTCAAAAAATAACAATAATCGTAACTACAAAAAAATGGCAACATTTTTTTACTTTTTAGTGCTTTTTCTTTGAAGTCGGTTATTTTTTTTTGTATTTTTTAAATTTGTTTATTTTTAGTGTATCTGAAGTACACTTACTAATTTGTACACGTCCTTTCCAATAAAAAAAGAATCACCGAAATCGGTTGGCGTTATATTGAGTTATTCGCCCATTTGTCGTGCACATCTTAATACAAATTTAAGACTTATATGATTTTCTTATGGATATCATTGTGAGAACTTAACCAAATTAAAACGGGACCACTTGGGAAGCACTAGCTTTCATTTAAAAAAATAATCACCCAGTTCACCCAGGCAAAAGTTATGAGGTAACAAACAAAAAAAAAAACATGCAGACGAATTGAGAACCTCGTCCTTTTTTTTGAAGTCGGTTAAAAAGCGTGTTAACAAACTATATTTGTGTATATATATTTCAGTGAAAGTGAAATACAAAATACATTCTAGTTTTCAACTTAACATTATTTAAGTTAACACTTTGTCATATTGTATCTAATTATTTCGGGAATGCGGTTTGTTGGACAAATGCCACGCCGCGGCGCCGCTGCGCCGCCGGCCGGTTGAGTATGATATTAGCCACCCATCTCCAGTTATTTAAAAAAAATCAGTGCCGTAATTCGCCATCTAAACATTTGAAGTGCCCCGTGAAGAAAGAAAATATTTTTTTTACATAGAGCTCATTTTCATGTCTCACAAAATATTTGATTTCCATGTCTTACGATCACATATTATCGCATCGAGCGACACGCAAACGCCTTCCGGGGAAACGTTTCCTTATCAACTTTTTTATTTCAAGCTGTTCACGTTCACAATCAGCACGGTACCACAGCGTAATATCAGGCATCCGTCACTCCTAAATACCTACTGAGATCTTCACCTACGGCGCTCGGGAACCCGAGGTTCCAAATTCAGTCAGGGCCGCCGCGCGCACACGCTCGCACGTCCACTACGTCCAGTCGATCAGTCGTTTCGAAAGCGCACTTTCGCCGTTTTTATTCGTAATAATGTCCAATCATCATAGAATTAAATATAATAACTGTTGCGTGAACGGATGTCATAGTACACGAAAGAATTTGAAGTTACCTTTCTTTACGCTTCCGAAATATTCTGAAAGGAGAGTTTGTTTTTTAGGGTTCCGTACCCAAAGGGTGAAAACGGAACCCTATTACTAAGCCTCCGCTGTCCGTCCGTCCGTCCGTCCGTCTGTCCGTCTGTCACAGGGCTGTATCTCAGTAACCGTAACAGATAGACAGCTGAAATTTTCACAGAGTGTGTATTTATTTTGCAGCTATAAGAACAAATAGGTAAGATTAAGAAATAATTAAAATTAAAGGGGGTCCCCATACAAAAAACGTGATTTTTTTGTATACATTTTTTTACGATGGTACGGAACCCTTCGTGTGCGAGTCCGACTCACACTTGGCTGGTTTTTTTAGTTTTTGTTTATTGACGTTTTGCCTTCATGTAGGTAGGTATGTGGTATAGTGTTATGAGGGGCCTATTGAATTGACACGTATTTAACTGGTATCAGCACAGCACTTTTTTATACATTAGGTAGTATTTATCCATGTATTACAAGGAAAAACAACATAAATTGGTTTCGCCTAGTGAAACAATAATGGGCAATCATTCGTGGCAGCTCCAGGTACTTATTGCCTATTCTCCTTTGCTGCATGTAACTAGTTGGTTTTTAGGGTTCCGTACCCAAAGGGTGAAAACTGAACCCTATTGCTAAGCCTCCGCTGTCCGTCCGTATCTCAGGAACCGTAATAGGTAGTCAGCTGAAATTTTCACAGAGTGTGTAATTATTTTGCCGCTAGAACAACAAATAGGTAAAATAAAAAATGATAAAGTTAAAGGGGGGCATACAAAAAAAAAAGATGTTTTGATCTTGTACGATGGTACGGAACTCTTCTTGTGCGAGCCCGACTCGCACTTGGCCGGTTTTCGCCATACCAGGACCTTCTTTTCATGAGCACGGCGATATTGAACTGAATGGAAAACACGGACAATGTTTTATTACCGTTTCGACCACCTTTTTATCAAATGTGATATTATCAACCCGGCCAATAACAACAATAACCCGGACAATACCAAACAATACTGTTTGGCGGCGGCAGTGTGTGATAACCCTAGCACAAGCCGCATTCCAGCGATATGGGGCGGGTGAGCGACGACGCGTTTCATCTCGCCGCCGCGCCGGCAATGAGCGACGTAATAAATACTTAATATAAGGACATGTAGGATGAAAATTGAAAAAATACTGTCCGGGAGTGCAACTTCTGTGCGTAGCACTATTAGTTATTCTGTGGTAATATATCGACACTTGATTTAAGGCTCCAACTGAGTCCAGCGTTTAGTAAACAAACGATAATGGCGACCTCCGCAAGCACTTAGTTTGCGTTAGGGTTCATTGTTGTATGCGCGTCAAAATCGAGCGCGACGTAGCGAAATTAAGGTTTTTGATCCGTTAAGTCTACTTTTTGAAGTAAATCAAAATATGTTTTACGCTTATTCACTAGATAAATATGTGATCTTGTACCACAAAAAAGACAATTTTCTAAATCTTTTATAGTTTCCAAGCGCCGGCTTGATAACCTAGAAACATCTAGTAAATAGATGTTTACAAACATATTTTTATTGAAAAATATAAGCAATTAATTAAAACCGTTTTACGGTCATACACTAGATAATAGTTAGTCTAAACTTTGATATTTCGATTTTTCTACGGGTGTTTATTCTGGCGGTAAGATAAAATAAAAATAACCCCAAAATATTAGAGGTTATCGTCACCTTCCACTGCGTTACAGCCTATAACGCACAATTTTCGTAAATATCTTTGTTTAAATTTAGCTGACTCAAAAATTTTACAGTCGAAAATGGCGCGCGATTCGAATTTCAAGTTCTTGCCGAGACACCTTTACAATACATGCTTACAAAAATACGCATTCCCATGGATTATCGAAATAAAGATTCTCATAAATAAAATCAATGTCATTCGAATGGGCCTTCGAGCCGGATGTTTGCGAAAATAGACATATACTTTGCAACTAACTATTCATACACATATTATGTATGTATACATACATTATGTTTACCATACAAACATATTTATAAGAAATAATTTGAAACACTTTGCCGATTTATACTTTACCGTCTGAACTTTTTGTTAAAAAAATATCAACAACGACCTAAATAAGGACAAAAAGAAAATCTTCATACAGATTTTCCTTTCTCTGTGATTTGAAACAAAATATGTTCTTCGAAAAAACTAAAACGTGCAGACAGACATTAGGAAAACAGAATATTATTTGACTAATGTTACATACGTACAATAAAGTAAATTGGAATAATGATTTCTATTGTTTACCTAACTAGGTTTGTAGGAAGCTCTTATGATCTACGAAACGAGTTACATAAACAAACCGCAGAAGGCAAAATAATCTACATATTTTACGAAGGTCAGTACTTATTAACATTTATGTCATAGATACCTGTTCTTTGCTACATTGCCACTATACACATGTATGTGTGAAATAGCTAGGAATAATAATAGCGTGAGCATGTATACTTACCTGGTAACAAATATTACGATTACAATATCTTGATATTACAAAATATGAATATAATAATATCTTGATAATTGTATGTATTACATTACCGTTATCTCATTAATTCGAGATTCAACGACTTTTTGAAAATAATCAGAAAACGTCTTTTATCTGTATGGGAAGTCGGAGTTCTCACCTAAATTGGTGTTTATGGAACTTCAACTGCAGACCGTTCCGGGTGAACGAAAGCCGTGTTGGTGATCGTTTTCTAGACTAGGAGGTCGCGGCAAAAATGGTAACGATAACGTAAATGGCTGAAACGGATATCACGGGACAAAGACCAACCCTCTGAGGCTAAATGTGTCAGTCTGCCTATTCCAAGTGGTTGCGTTACGTAGATAATGCGCCTGAAAAACTAGTTATGGTAAAAAAAAATATACAGTACAATCCGGATATAACGACCCTCAAGGGACCGGCGATACAATGTCGTACTAACCGGATGAGGTACAAAACGGCTGGATTCTTTCTTAAGTACATGTGTACTTAACTTACGAATAAATATGTATGTGTTATAATGGCGAAAGTTTGATTTTTTAGGTAAATAAAACATTTTGTAGGATGCTTTATTTTAATGGTTCTTACACATTCCAAATTACCAACATAGGTACATAATGTACTGTAATACAAAGAGATAAATGTAATACAACACTAAGGGCCCTTTTCACTTACTGCCGATTAGCTTAATTGTCACATATTAAAGGCCTTTCTTAGCAGCTTGCAATCAATACCAGTACAAGATATCAGCACTTTACTAACAAAGGCCCTTTAACTATTGATTAAAATACATCGACACTTAGTGAAAACCAGGCTCTTGGTGGAAGGGTCTCTTCCACCAAGTAGTGATTAGTTTAATCCTCACATTAAAGGGCCTTTCTTAGCAACTCGCAATCGATACCAATACAAGATAATCAGCACTTTGGTATTAGGCGGGGTGAAGTTGGGGCGCCGAGGTATTGGTGTATAGGTTATGTAAACAAAACATTGCGCGTCGTTTTAACCGGACGTATTATCATAAATAATGGTCGCTATAAGCAGTTGGTCGCCGCACTAAACGGTTATATTTTCTCAGTACCTAACTATGAAACCTAACTTGAGTAAACATTATCGTCGTTAAAACCGGTTAGTCGTTACAAGCGAAGTCGTTGTAAATGAATTCTACTGTATATGATAAGGTAAATGGATGCAAATACCGAAGCATGAAAGTATCAGTACATACTTGCTTAGCAATACAAAAACTGAACAAACATTTGGTTGCATTTTGTAGTTATAGGCGATTTAGGATACAGATATAACTTAAGGTATATTTTAAGTATTTAAATAAAAAAACCGACTGGTTATTGTTGCATAATTAATGGGCATTAATGTTTCCAGACAATCAGTATATTCATCAGCAGGTACATACCAGCATCTATTTTATATAGCCAATCTAAATAACGCAACCACTTGGCACGGGCAGACCGACATATTTAGCATCAGAGGGTTGGTCTCTAACATGTGAACCCAGGTTCAGCCATTTACCTTATCGTGACCAAAAATGTCGTGAACTCCCGGAATATTCGGAGTTCATTCATTTACTTTTGATAATTCTTTACGCGTTACGCAAAGTTTTCCAAATACCGTGTAAACTCTATATAACGACATTTCGTGGCGTAATTGAGAGTTTTTAAGTGGAGGGAAGAAAAATCGATGTTATATTACTACCTAGTGAAAACTGCTCATGAAAAACCATTACAAAAATGGGAAAAAAATTACTGCGACGATTCGCAAGTTACATGCGGTGTGCACAATCGACCGTCGCGGCCTGCTTTTGAAAATTTGATCAAAAAATTTAGTAAGAAAAAAGTAGAATAGTAAGGTCTGCGCGAGCCACCCTGAGACAACTGAGAAACTCAAAAAAGTGCATACCTTCCAATAGAGTATTTTGTTTCGTGTTTAATTGTCATCACTATCTCCATACATTAAATTAAATAAAACATTAAGTGACAATATTTTTTAGTTACTAAAATTCGAGTTTTTACTGAGACACCCGATATTATAGTTAGTGCAAGACGCGTAATTTTCATCAGTTCGTTCTTCTAAAGATAAACAAAGACGTGCGTTAACATTATTACCATTTTTACGTAAGCCCGAATTGATACACTTCTGAACTGCAGGTCGAAGTTCATCTTCCATTGATAAGAGTTATTCAATTTATGCGGGATGTTTCGGGTTATGTTAGAGAAACTTTGGAACTAGGAATTACTCATTAATAGAAAATCCTTATCAAACCAATCGAAATTCCGATTTTTTTTCGTGGCCCCCATACGTTTCGTTGAAATCACGTGACCATTATTTAACTTATCCCGAACAAGCTGCATATTCCTGTTTATAATGCATAACTTACAATCATGTTCAGTGGTAACAAGCCCTGCACGAGTGAATAAGTACAAGCATGGTAGCTTGTATCACGTTTATATCCTTCACATTTCACGGTCAGATCTTTTGTATTCTTGAAAGGTATTAACAATGCGTAATTAAACAATATAAAATAGGTAAGCACCAATATAAGGATGCTGCAAGTACCTACCTCAATGTCCGGTAGCTCTTTGCTCAATAAAATAGACGCCATCTTCACAGTATCCCTATATTCTATCGAAATCCACAGAGAATGAAATAAAACTTTAGGCAGTCGAGAGAAAAAATAAAGCGGTGTTTTTTAATAGCGGTACGCAAGATACGTAGTGGAGCGCGCACTGGCAGCCGCACACTGATTTGATTTGATTGAAACGGCAACATGAGATTCTGATGATCGTGTTCCGTCGTTCGTTTACGCACTTTGCGTGAGTTGCAACGCAGTCGCAAGTCCGTCGTAGCACAGAAGTATTGACATGGCAACTGGGTATCGGCCAGCACAACTATCAGCTCTACAGTCAATCAAGTAAACACATTAAATGATCCGTCATCAAATCATGTTGAATGCATTACATATATATGATTATATCTTCAATACGTGGCTTGCCAACGTTTGATGGTGATAGGAAGGAACATGTATTTTTCGACGACGCCCATGAGGTTTCCAACTTTTAAGGTGGCCCAAACCGGCGGGCCTAACTCATTCGCGGGCATGGTACAAAACCGTGCTGTTGCGCTCTGGGACCTTCTCTGTTTCAAAGAATAAGACAGGCTCCGTGATGAGCAAGATGCAACATGTCCACAAAAAAGACAATGTGCATAGTGTATGACTTGGTAAGATTTACGAAAATTTTAATTTCAAAACGACTTATAGCTAAAAGTAAACCACGACCACTGTAGTCAAAAATCTAACAAAAACCAAATAGATTATAAATTTTGATTAAATAATGTCTGATGATGTTCTTACTTTATCATTGCGTGATCCACCTCCAAAGATATTGTATAAAACGCGCAAAAAATTCAAACTTTCGGACCTTATAATTTAGAAACCAAACACAATTTTACAATGCCAATGGTCACCAGACATCTAGTTCGATCAAATAAAGCTGTTTTGAGCAAAATTTTGGACCTCTGACAAGAAATATGGGCGTGATCTTCTTTACCCTTTTGTATGGGGAGATGAGCGGGATGGGCCACCTTAAGAGGGCTGCAAATCCATGCCGGCCGGCCACCGGGGCGCAGGTTATATCGATGCGGCTGGCCAGGTGCTCCTTCACACCATGTTTGAAGAATTGGACTTTGGGGGGAAATACCTCAGGGAGGTAGTGCATTTCACTAGGCACGCATTGCAGGGAGTGCATTTCATAGTCTACCGACCGTATAGATAAAGGACCTAGATGATCGGTTGGTTCTGATTTTTGGAATGTCGACAGTGAATGGGTGCACTTCCTGCCTGTTCTGCGTTGCGCGATGATAGAAAGGGGACGAGGGAACAAAAGGGACGCGAATGGTATGTTTTGCTGGTTCGGGCCCAACCTTGCAGTATATTCGTAAAGTAGTTCTTTTCACTGGGCTCTTTCTTCAATTAATGTGACCTTGCTTCACGGTCGATTATACATACATACATATCACATTCCTTGGAATAAGCGACGTACCTGCTTAGTACGAAAAAGTATAATTTCTTGACTTAAACGTGTTATTAAATTTATATAAAACCGTTGTCTTTGCGTCAAAGATTTAAAATTTAATACTATACAAAATGAATTTAATGAATCTTTGCAGGATTACAGGTAGATCCTGGAAAAAAAACCGACCAAGTGCGAGTCGGACTCACACACGAACGGTTCCGAACCATCGTAAAATATTTAATAAAAAAATCATGTATTTTGTATGGGCCCCCCTTAATTTTTAAATATTTTTAATGTTTTCTATTTGTTGTTATAGCGGCAAAATAAATACACACTCTGTGAAAATTTCAGCTTTCTATCTGTTACGGTTACTGAACTACAGCCCTGTGACAGACGGACGGACGGACGGACGGACAGCGGAGGCTTAGTAATAGGGTTCCGTTTTCACCCTTACGGAATCCAAAAAATTGCGCCGATTTTTCAATCGTCGTCTGATAGCACAAATTCAAACGACGGATAGTCATTACTGAAGGATTATATTTCCTATCACTATTGTCTTACTGTAATCAAACTAATAAAAATATGGCCTCCTAACTAGGTATGTAGGATGGAGAAGCAGCGGCGTAAATACATTCGTTTATCTGACTGAATTAGAAATCTTTACGAGCTTGCTCCAGTTAAAACTGAATTTGAAATCATGAATAGAGCATATCGTCAGTATACTGATAAAACCCTTTAATTGCAGAGTTTCGAGATAAATGGACTTGAAAGTTTAATATCTCATAATGGTTGGTACAATTGCCCATGTGTTTACACAACCTAACTTTAAAACTAAACGTCATAGCAAAATATGGGTTTTACCATAAGAAAGAGCTTGGAAAATTAAGTAGAACTGCATTATTAACGGATTTTACAAAAAAATTGCAATTAGCGGGTTTTACCAGTACCGACGATATGTTCATTGCAATTCGTTTCCAATATGTATATAGCCTACTAGCTGCGGTACCCGGCTCCGCTCGGGTTAGTGCCGGCTAAATTATCTCATGGATAAAAAGTAGCCCACATGACTGGTCCAAAATAGGGTCAAACTGGTCCAGGACAATGTATCCATGTACCAAATTTAATCAAGATCGTTCGAGCCGAAATAGCATGATTTAATGAGAAACATCCAATAATTCCCATTTAGAGCTTCGTTGACGTTTGGTGGCTATTTAAAAAAAAAACATTTGCCGCGAGAACCTTTCTGCACTTTCACTGCTACATTGCTTACCTAGTAAGTAACGTGTAACGTAGGTAAGTTTTGCGTGGACTCCAACCCACAGCCAGCCTCAACATCGAAAACAGTAACCCATCTCGAACCTGACTGCTCCTAGAGATGCTATACATTGATAAAATACGCATATAAATCAGCTAAGTGGTTCGCATGTTATAAGACTTTAAGACTCACTACTTACCCTTCTGGTAATGAAGCGTTATATTATGTAATCTATAAGTTTTTAGTAGAATCAGGCTAGACGTAGATACAATGCACATATAAAACGAGTAATTGGTTCTCAAGGATTTTATTCTGTTGGTCGCTCCTCCGGCGATTTAGCGTGATGCCAAGTAGTCCTAAAGTTGCAGGAAATACCAAGCCGTACTTCAGTAAAAGTAAGCGCTGCCGCCGCAAAGCCGAGCCGTGCATAGCATTGCAGTTTGTATGACAGCCCCATCTTAGCGTAAGCGGAACTGAATTCTATTTAGCCAATCCTAATTCCCGGGTAGTTAAATGTACATGTACTAAGTTTTACAAATCGCTAGTGCCTTGAAAATTCGCCAAACGGACACCAAACTGTCACGACGTCTGCCCTCCCCCCGCCGCCGCTCCTCGCCACCGCCCCCGGCTCCTCTCCCCCTAGTGTGAAGTATCGCTACCGGCATCGTTTTCGCAGCCCCGTGAAAGTTCTAAAGCCCATGGGCACATAAATTGTAGCCTATGTGTTATTCTGATGTATAAGCTATATTATTGTAAAGTTTCATTAGAATCCATTCAGTAGTTTTTACGTGAAAGAGTAACAAACATCCATCCATCCATCCATTATTACAAACTTTCCCCTTTATATTATTTACTAGCTGCGGTACCCGGCTCCGCTCGGGTTAGTGTCGGCTAAATTATCTCATGGATAAAAAGTAGCCCACATGACTGGTCCAAAATAGGGTCAAACTGGTCCAGGACAATGTATCCATGTACCAAATTTAATCAAGATCGTTCGAGCCGAAATAGCATGATTTAATAAATGGGATTTAGAGCTTCGTTGACGTTTGGTGGCTATTTAAAAAAAAAACATTTGCCGCGAGAACCTTTCTGCACTTTCACTGCTACATTGCTTACCTAGTAAGTAACGTGTAACGTAGGTAAGTTTTGCGTGGACTCCAACCCACAGCCAGCCTCAACAACGAAAACAGTAACCCATCTCGAACCTGACTGCTCCCAGAGATCCTATACATTGTTAAAATACGCACATAAATCAGGTAAGTGGTTCGCATGTTATATGACTTTAAGACTCACTACTTACCCTTCTGGTAATGAAGCGTTATATTATGTAATCTATAAGTTTTTAGTAGAATCAGGCTAGACGTAGATACAATGCACATCTAAATCGAGTAATTGGTTCTCAAGGATTTTATTCTGTTGGTCGCTCCTCCGGCGATTTAGCGTGATGCCAAGTAGTCCTAAAGTTGCAGGAAATACCAAGCCGTACTTCAGTAAAAGTAAGCGCTGCCGCCGCAAAGCCGAGCCGTGCATAGCATTGCAGTTTGTATGACAGCCCCATCTTAGCGTAAGCGGAACTGAATTCTATTTAGCCAATCCTAATTCCCGGGTAGTTAAATGTACATGTACTAAGTTTTACAAATCGCTAGTGCCTTGAAAATTCGCCAAACGGACACCAAACAGTCACGACGTCTGCCCCCCCCCCCCGCCGCCGCTCCCCGCCACCGCCCCCGGCTCCTCTCCCCCTGGTGTGAAGTATCGCTACCGGCATCGTTTTCGCAGCCCCGTGAAAGTTCTAAAGCCCATGGGCACATAAATTGTAGCCTATGTGTTATTCTGATGTATAAGCTATATTATTGTAAAGTTTCATTAGAATCCATTCAGTAGTTTTTACGTGAAAGAGTAACAAACATCCATCCATCCATCCATCCATCCATCCATCCATCCATCCATTATTACAAACTTTCCCCTTTATATTATTTATTAGATTAGATGCTATTAACATAAACTAAAGTGAGGGGCTACTACACTATACAGTGCACTGATGGAAATCGGTTCTTTAGCGCCAGCGTACGTTGCACTTTCGATAGTGACACATCTACCTAATTATTGGCGACTTCGCTAGTCGCTGGAATATATTACTTAAGAACGGCCCGTAAGCTATGCTCACCATACAAACGTAGTTTACTGATCATTTGGAAACCGCTATTTCGATTTAATTGATATTTAATATCTAATATCAGGTAACAAATATCTGTGTCTGCATGCTTTTGTTTTTTTTAAATCTAAACCGAATGAAATTAAAGGAAAAAAAAATCTTTATACGAATTTGGTTTTCTCTGTGGTTTGACCCAGAATACATTTACCGAAAAAACAAAGACATGCAGACACCGATATTTGTAGCCTAATATTAGATACCAAATATCAAGTAAGTTAGAACAGTGGTGTTCAAATTATTAGTAAACTACGTTTGTATGGGAGGCGAAATTTTCTGATGCTTACGGGCCGACCTTAAGGTGGCCCGAGAGGTGGCCCATCCCGCTCAACTACATACAAACGGGGAAAGAAGATCACGCACATATTACTTGACAGAGATCCCAAATTTTGCTCAAAATAGCTTTATTTGATCGAACTAGATGTCTGATGACCGTTGCTATTGTAAAATTGTGTTTGGTTCCTAAGTTATAAGGTCCGAAAGTTCGGATTTTTCACGCGTTTTATGCAATAACTTTAGAGGTAGATTACGCAATGATAAAGTAAGAATATCTTAAAATGATTAGTCATCAGACATAGCTTATTTAATCAAGATTTATAATCTATTTGGTTTTTGTTAGATATTTGACTACAGCGGTCGTGGTTTACTTTTAGCTATAAGTCGTTTTGTAATTAAAATTTTCGTAAATCTTACCAAATCATACACTTTACACATTGTCTTTTTTGTGGACATGTTGCATCTTCCTCATCACGGAGCCTGTCTTATTCTTTGAAACAAAGAAGGTCCCAGAGCGCAACAGCATGGTTTTGTACCGTGCCCGCGATTGAGTCAGTGCCGCCGGGTTGGGCCACCTTAAGGTGGGCCATCCCGCTCAACTCCCCATACAAACGGGGAAAGATCAGGCCCATATTTCTTGTCAGAGATCCCAAATTTTTTTCAAAATAGCTTTATTTGATCGAACTAGATGTCTGATGGCCGTTGGTATTGTAAAATTGTGTTTGGTTCCTAAGTTATAAGGTCCGAAAGTTCGGATTTTTCACGCGTTTTATGCAATAACTTTGGAGGTAGATTACGCAATGATAAAGTAAGAACACCTAAAAAAGATTAGTCATATGACATAGCTTATTTAATCAAGATTTATAATCTATTTGGTTTTTGTTAGATTGTTTACTACAGTGGTCGTGGTTTAGCTATAAGTCGTTTAGTAATTAAAATTTTCGTAAATCTTACCAAATCATACACTATGCACATTGTCTTTTTAGTGGATATGTTGCATCTTCTTCATCACGGAGCCTGTCTTATTCTTTGAAACAGAGAAGGTCCCAGAGCGCAACAGCACGGTTTTGTACCGTGCCCGCGAATGAGTTAGTCCCGCCGGGTTGGGCCACCTTAACTATATAATATTGTGACAGGTGACCAAACCTGGGTGTATAACAGAGTGTATACAGAATATCGGTTAAATGGGCACCGTTTCTCTGTTGGCAGGTACACAGCCCGGCGGTAACACATCGGACGTTGGAGACAATCGGATAATTTCGGCTTTGCAGAGCGTCGTCGCTGTCACTCAGTACCTGTGTACTACGTGGTAGCAAAATGACGCAATACGACGCACCGAAATTTTGCTGAGTAGCACTGAGGGTAGGGGGCATAACATAGATTTAAAATAAATAACCAACATGTGAACAGTTAATATAAATATATTTCGAATTATTCAGAGGCTTTACAATATTTGGAAGAATTACTTAACCCATTCAATGACGTTGAGATGACCGTACTAAGTTTCTCGCAACATCATCAAGACAATAGGATAGGGACCACATAATATAGGTTACACATACCTAAAACATCCTCACAACATAGCCCGGTCACTTCGGCATATTAAACAGAGTGGTCAGTCTGAGTTCCAACCTAAATTGGCGTTTACGGCAAACCGATCGACTGGCGTTTTCTCGAAAATGACGAACTCCATACAAGATTTTTCTAGATATTCTGTGGTTTTACTTCTTCAAGCTGTCAAAGTCAAACTCGGACTTCCGATTTGTATGAAAACGCGGAGTCGGCGTAAACAGCAACGTCGACGTATTTACGGCAACGTTAAGTCTGTCAAATCAAATTAGGACTCGCAAATGATAGTTCCATCAACGCCCACTACGCGCTCATCAATTTCTCCATACATTTGAAAACGCCAGTCAATTTAGGTGACAACTGAGACTACAGGCTCAGATTATGTACATGGGTAATGACTTGTCTTACACCTGGCAACATTGACAATGACGTGACACAAAGATTGCAAACAAAATGGTATCTCTGTTGTTTCATGTGATTCACCCAAACCATGAAAAACCATATGCTCAAGGATCTTCCATAGCATACTATTGCTTGATTCTGTTACTAGGTGTAAATCTAACATCAAGTTGTTATCATAATTATTCAAGTCTTGCTCTGAATGTACACTCCGTTTTAGTTTGATAGTAGTTTTTCAATGTTTACATCGTCATCTGTTTTATTGGGGTCAATCGATTTGTTCGATTAAATTTCACAAATTTATCTTTCTGACAAATTGCCCCATATTATTTATCATTGGTCGCAGCGATGATACATTGACGGAACCCACAGATAATCAAAATGATAAGCGAAAACACGAGATATTATACACCGAAAGCCGAACAATTTGTTAAACACCGCGCACGAAAAACTTCATTCTGTAAGTGATTGGGTAAACAGTTTACAAAAAGAGAATCCATCGAAATAAAATGCATAGTTCTATCGTATAACAAGTGAATTTTACATCAAAACAATGCGATCCACTTTAGTACATAAGAATGCCCATAGATACAACAAAAATTAAAGACTATACGGTAAAATACAACTCCTAACATCAACCCGATGGGATGGCATCTTGTTACAACATCCTTACCTTAATATTTACATACCACTCTCGTGGACATACGCAACTATTTTTGCATCTGAATAATACGTACAGTAAAATCTTATTTATTAATGCAATGCATGTACCACTGCACGTCAGAAAACCTATTAAAACAAACACACTTTCGAGCAATGTGCAATGTTGCTAGTCTAATTAACTATTATTAACTGTTAACTGAACAGAAGCACTTAATATAAAGTTAACAAAAGCCTTCTTTAATATAAGGAAGGTCCTGGCATGGCACCTAGTTCTCATGAGGTGTGTTAAGCTAATATCATGATAGTAGCATGAATTAGCCATCGAAGTTCAGTTACATAAAATAACTACAAGGATTAACAATATTGAAGATAAATTTGACAACCTCACTTAGTGGTCCTAATGTTTTTATTGGTTTAATGTTTCTATTAAGAAAAGCAAGGCCTCAAAAAAGGATTGGTTGTGTTACAGTTATATCAGTAAAAGTTTACAGTCCGTAGGATATTTCAAGTATTGGCCTGAAAAATCCTAAAACAACATAAGCAAGACCACTTGCTAGTTGCCAAACTTCTAGGCTGCGTTTTAACAGATTCCAACGTGCACTGGGAAATACAAAATGGGCTTAACCTACCATAGTACTTAGAAAAAATATTTGTTATCAATACAATTTTGACACCAATCGAGCCATATTGCTAATTAAAAATAATAATAATATTTACCTAACTAATGAAGCAGCTACATTATAAAAAGGGGGTACAAAACTTCAGATTGACGCGCGGCTAAACCCTAAATTATTTGCCGCGTTTTCATCTCTGGCAACACACTAGCCCTAGCTTAAAATCAAAATATTGTGTAAAAAAGAGAGAAAGAGAGGAAACTATTATAACCCCGGGAATCGATTGATGCCAGAATCGTTTTAGTGTCGTCCGACACTCTGGGTACACGTAAAGTTAATAATTAGTATTAGTTGTGCGATGTTTCTCGAAGTTAAAACCCGCTCGGTCCGCGATATGTACAAGACATACAATTCCGGTGCAACAGATACTAGATGCTTCGTTACTGCAAAAATATGCCTTGTGGGTTGTGGGCTTGCCATAGCTGACTAGCTTCATACCACCATCACTAAATTTTACATTCAATCCTGTTTCACTTACTTGTAAATATAAAAGTGTCACTACATTTGTGCCCAAAAGAAATTACAATGTTCCTGATCGCCAAGGCTAAGGTTCGAAATGGTAAATGTCACTTTTCTGTGTGGTTTGTCGCAAGGTCAACTTAAGAAAATAAACCTGCCCAAAAAACCTTGCAAGGTTTTTTTTTGCTGGCGTAACCTCAATTTAGTGCCTCATATCATAGTAATTTTGAAAACAAATATTTCAGAATCCTAACTTTCACATATGTACATAAAGAATTTAAATGAGTGTTACATCCTCAGAATAAGAAACGAAGATGTGCCATCTAGCACGCCTGTTATGATAGCGGCTGCCCTATTTTTGAAACGATCGCTACCAACTATCTGCAGCAATTTTCGATTCCGATTGCTAAAACAGAGTTTCGTATTATTGAATGACGTTTAGATCGCAGCGCAGCCATTTATTGCCAACTGATTACCGGCGTTGCCAATTTCATCTCCTCACATTCCCCAAAAACATTCTTAGGATACCCAGAAATCCGTAAAAATCCGGAATAGTAGTATTAGAAAAATTAGTATGGGAACCTGTTGGTGGTGCAAATAGATGCAAAAAAAATGCAATTACTTCATAAGAATTTAAAAGAGTACAAAAGGCATTTAAATCAATTCATAGAAGTTACTTGACTAAACCACATGATTACAAAGGGCCTGTACCCTTTTAATAAACAAACAGGGAAATAAGAAAATATTTCATCAAAAAAATACTATCATGTTTTCAAAGTAAAAAAGGGAATGTAAGATGTTAATCAATTCTGAATAATCGGATAATCACAAAATATTGAAGATACATTCATAAGTAAGTTTTAAAAAAACATGAAAAGTATAACCAATGAAATTGCTGCGTTAATTTCTTTCACTCACCTCACTTATCCAAATGAACAAATCAACAAAAAACTTCATCAATATATAAAAATTTGTTACAATCAAGCCCTCTATACTTACAAAATAACGAAGCATTAAAAATAGACTCCGGCAAATAATTAGATCTCCTACTCTTAATTCAGTTACAAAAATGTTCTTATTGCATTGATTTAAAGCACAAATTAATAAAACAAAGGATCGAAACTTCTCGTTCTCGAGTCTTAAGAACGGCCCGGAAGCTATGCTCCCCATACAAACGTAGTTTACTAATCATTTGGAAACCGCTATTCCAATTAAATTGATATTTAATATCTAATATCAGGTAACAAATATCTGTGTCTGCATGCTTTTGTTTTTTTGAAAAATCCAAACCGAATGAAATGAATGCAAAAAAAGAAACCACAGAGAAAACAAAATTCGTATTAAGATTTTCTTTTTGCATTCATTTCATTCGATTTGGATTTTTAAAAAAAACAAAAGCATGCAGACACAGATATTTGTTACCTGATGTTATATATTAAATATCAATTCAATTGGAATAGCGGTTTCCAAATGATTAGTAAACTACGTTTGTATTGGAAGCATAGCTTAAGGGCCGTTCTTCAGCAGCGTGATTCTTCAAGTGTTATCGAAGGTGTAGAGCTTTTACGTAAAATCGAGAAAACCTTTAGGTTCCCATGAATTTTGAATTTATATTTTTTTCAGTTCCGCAAATCGTAGAAGAAAAGTTTTTCACATCGGCCTCCAGCCTACGAAACCCGCTGCAGAATCGCCTTGTAAATACATTTAAGTTTCGTTTTGATTGAATAGTAAGTCGAAGTGAAGCGCATGTTGAATGATCGGGCAGCGACCAGTAGTACCGGTTAGACTATAAGGAGTAGAAAGATCCGTTGTGTTTAAAACGTGCACAAAAGATTATGTTTGGTTGTAAACTCCGACCGCCGATTGGCCCCAGGACCCGTTCTGAAAGCAATGAAAATAATGTATTATTTTATATGAGGTGCGCATGGCTTGGCTCGGAAGCGATGGAGCCCATGGGCGCACGTATGCGAGAGCCACACCCCACACACGATCCCACAAGCAACTTCTATTACTTCTTTTCTTTTGCAACTCATAATTAGCAGAGTGAATGTTAATGGACTGCCTTTCTCAAATATAAACAAAATACACAATACATACAATCGATTGCAGATGGCTGAACTTCAATAAAAACATGAGTTGTATGTACGTAACTTCACGAAAACATGCAATAGTGTTTACCTGTTTGGTAGACAGACTATTCATTGTTTTCTACTTCGTCCAAGAACCAGTAAATTGTTTACAGATAATTTTTACATCTTTTCCTTTTGTTTTGACATCAGCTTTTCATGTAAGTTGACAGATTAGGTGTAGACTTAGATATTTAACGCTATCGCTGTGGGGTACCTATGTATTTTCAAGACATACTGGCCGATAGTTGCATTTCCTGAGTGAGGTTATAACATGCAATAATTCTCTTCCACTAAGTTTAATCCTCAATGTTTGTAGCTATTGAGTTATTTCGTCCATTTTTTTATCTTTGCTCCCAGTAATAATGGCCGTGTCACCAGCAGTAGTGGCGTCTGTCATTACTGTAAGATCAGCAGTGTAGATTGTGTACAGTATTAGTTAGTCCTCCAAACTTGCGTTCGTGGAATAATGAAGTTCCATGACTGGAAACAGTGTCTCAGTAGGTACGATTGGAATGTTTGGAAGTAGTTGGTAAGGTCCTATAGGCCAGGAACAACATAGATAAGACCTGGCATCAAATCCAGCAGTTCTATTATTTTCCGAGTTGTTCACTGTTGGCCCAATGATAAAATGCGGGGTGCGCCTACAGCAGCGCGCACTTCCTGCTGCGCTTGGGCGGCAGCACGGGGCACAGCACCGCGCGGATCGCCTCGTCGAACACCGTCTTGAGCCCCTTCTGCGTGAGCGCCGAGCACTCGAGGTAGCTCACCGCCCTGGCCTGCTGTATCTACGGGTGACACTCACCGGGGTCGGGTGGGGTGGGGTGCGGGGCGGTGCGACGGTGCCTACAGCAGCGCGCACTTCCTGCTGCGCTTGGGCGGCAGCACGGGGCACAGCACCGCGCGGATCGCCTCGTCGAACACCGTCTTGAGCCCCTTCTGTGTGAGCGCCGAGCACTCGAGGTAGCTCACCGCCCTGGCCTGCTGTATCTACGGGTGACACTCACCGGGGTCGGGTGGGGTGGGGTGCGGGGTGCTGCGGCGGCGCCTACAGCAGCGCGCACTTCCTGCTGCGCTTGGGCGGCAGCACGGGGCACAGCACCGCGCGGATCGCCTCGTCGAACACCGTCTTGAGCCCCTTCTGTGTGAGCGCCGAGCACTCGAGGTAGCGCACCGCGCCTATCTCCTTCACCATCGCGAGGCCCTGCCGACAGCCACCATACGGGTTAGGGACCGTCACCACAAAAAAAAACATATTTTTTTTATTGTGCTGTAAATAATTGTAAAAAATATACAAATTATACATTGGCTTACCCTAACAAACTTTAAACTGAAGGGAAAAAGATCGACAACTTTTTACTGGTGGCGCTGTTAAATAAAAATCGTATTTAAATAAATTGTAACAAAACCAATAATCCTGAAATTGTGAAATTGTTTTCGCTAATATGACTATATTAAACTTTTATTATTAATTCGTGGCTTAAGGTGGCCCATCCCGCTCATCTCCCCATACAAAAGGGGAAAGAAGATCACGCCCATATATCTTGTCAGAAATCCAAAATTTTGCACAAAATAGCTTTATTTGATCGCACTAGATGTCTGATGACCATTAGCATTGTAAAATTGTGTTCGGTTTCTACGTTATATGGTCTGAAAGTTCGAATTTTTCGCGCGTTTTATACAATAACTTTGGAGGTGGATTACGCAATGATAAAGTAAGAACATCGTAAAAAGATTAGTCATCAGACATAGCTTATTTAATCAAGATGTATGGTCTATTTGGTTTTTGTTAGATTTTTAACTACAGCGGTCGTGGTTTACTTTTATCTATAAGTCGTTTGGAAATTAAAATTTTCGTAAATCTTACCAAATCCTACACTATGCACATTGTCTTTTTTGTGGACATGTTGCATCTTACTCATCATGGAGCCGGTCTTATTCTTTGAAACAGAGAAGGTCCCAGAGCGCAACAGCACCGTTTTGTACCGTGCCCGCGAATGAGTTAGGCCCGCCGGGTTGGGCCACCTTAAAGTGCAATACTTTTTGCATAGTGTGTGCAAACAACTTTATATGGGTCGGAACAGCCTTAACAGTGTGATCATGGGAAAATGTAAAATAAATCTTGATATGTTTAATTTATGTGTCTTAATTTTGAATGGTAGGAATTGTGGCATAAAAAAACTTTCTTGCTTTAAACAAGCTCAGGAATAACTAGTTATCAATCATCAATCATCAGGTCAATGAACACACACTTGCAGCAGCCTCAAAGGTGAAGTCCTTGCACCCTGTGCAATCGTGCACCCAATAAATGTCCCAATAGATTTATCAGAGAAATACATTTAAAATAAATTAACAAATAGTGCACTCAAACAATGATGTACACACATCGACTTTAAGCTGCTTAGTGTTCAATAAAATAAATATATATCATTCAAAATTTTCTTTACAGATAACCTCAGCACAGATTTGACAGATAACCCCAGTACAACACTTGTGTATCAACTCACAGGCAAAAGTGATGATAAATAAGATTTACATTATTCGTAGAGAATATGGTTTCCTAGGTAATTAGATTTTTTTTAGTTTAGAGAAATAAACTATGGAGAAACTACTCTCCTTTGGGAATAAATCCTAACACATTTTAGTGTTGCAGCGACTGTTTTAACACAATTTAAAGTCTGCAACAGAAACTCCCAACGGACGTGACTTAGGACCTGTCCAGATTTGTAGATTGCTATGTACCTGTGCTATGCTGTGTATCCTGGCATGGCACCTAATTCCTTCGGGAATGTGGTGCATTAGGCTAATTCCATAACGTTAGTTGTGTGGTATTATTCATCTATGTCAGGTTGCATAAAAAAAATGAAGGGAGGAGTGAGATCTCTTCATTATTCTATTGTTAGAGTGACGGGGCATACCTGTGGGTAGGTGATGGGCGCTAGCTTCTTGTCCTTGAGCTTCTCGATAGTGTCCTTGTCCTCGCGCAGGTCGAGCTTGGTGCCCACCAGGATGATGGGCGTCGACGGGCAATGATGCCGCACCTCCGGGTACCACTGTAACGACAAGCGACGGGTTGAAGTGGCGCAGGGTGAACATATTTCTACGAGCGCCATCTCTGAGAGTATAACACAACTCCTAAGCAGAGTCGTTTAGAAAGCGGCCAACAGAGAGCATTGTATGTCTTTATAGCGCTATTCGAATTCATAGCGCAACTATACTCTTAACTACTAGGCCATAACTTTGTGCAACATACTTACATATTTTTTTAGAAAAAAAAAATATGGAATCCGGTAGAAAGATCTAGTCGAAGCCGCTGGGGTACAAATTGCCTGAACAGCCAGAGCGGATCTGTGGAGCGAATATATACACAACGGTACAAGGATAGAGGCATAACTCTTCAGAAGTGATAACGAAGATCATTCACACCCTTCGAAGTGGGAGAATCTCCAAATCCTGGAACTTCTCGGGGTCGTCAACGAGATTCACGATACGGCCAAGGAGTCGAGCAGGTACTTAGCTGATCCCATATGCCTTATGGCATAAATTTCGCGTCATTATAACCGTTTGTCGGTCGATAAAAGTATCTTCAATATTAGATGACTCAACCCCAAAGCGGTATCAGCACCTTCGACGACGCTGCGACGTAAGGAGATCAATCCATTTGGCATTTGTGGGACGGCTCAGGTCAGTTTTCCTCGACTGATACAGCGTCGTGCCGTGCGTCTTGTCGACAACCCCGAGGTATCCCTGTATTTAGAGACTCTCCAACTCCGAAGGGATGTAGCGTCTCTATCTGTATTCTATCGTCTCGTCGTAGCTGCATAACGCTGTCCCATCATGAACGCGGTACAGGCTGAAAATGCACTCATTCACTGTAGACATTCTAAAAATAAGAACCAACCCTAGATCTTTTATCTAAAGGGCCGTTCAAATATTGAATGGACCTCCAGCCGAGGTATTTCCCCCAAAGTACATCCTGGGGTGCTTCAAACGGAGTGTGAAGAAGCACATGGCCGGCCGGCATGACTTTCGCAGCCCCTAAGAAACTTCTTCGGGCACCTCTTAATGTGAGACCCTTGCGTACGCATTATGCCGCGCTTAACACAAAAAAAAATTACACGGCGACGTACCTTGGCCCGCACGTTCTCGAAGGAGGCCGGGTTGACGAGCGAGAAGCATATGAGGAAGACGTCGGTCTGCGGGTAGGACAGCGGCCGCAGCCGGTCGTAGTCCTCCTGGCCGGCCGTGTCCCACAGTCCCAGGTTGATCGGCTTGCCGTCCACCATCACGTTCGCCGAGTAATTGTCGAACCTGCAACACGCAAGCAGCTACTCAGATGCTGTTATAAGGCGCGGGGAGATTCATATTTACTGGTTCTCACTTATTGGTAATTTATTGGTGCCAACGGAACCATGTTACTAAGACTCCGCTGCCCGTCCGTCCCTCCGTCCGTCCATCTGTCTGGCTGGGGGCCATCTGTGGGCCGAATCTCATGAACCGTAATAGGTAGATAGTTGAAATTTTCAGAGCTGTAATAGTTGGAGTAACTGTGTCCTACAATAGCGGCCGTGAACAGGGAAATGGAGTGTGGGAAGACCACCCGCCAGGATGGACGACGACATCAAGTGCGTCGGCGGAAAGCAGTGGTTCCGTACCGCTGAGGGCCGGGAGGACTGGAGAAAAATTGGAGAGGTGTCCAGCAGTGGACGCAAACACGCTGACTGACTGACTAACTGACTAAATGACTGAATGCGTTTTCCCCTCCTTTTCTTGAAATATAATTAGTTGTTATTTACTTATTTTAAATTAATATTAAATATTGTGTAGCATTAACTTATATGTAGTTCTTTGCTCTTGTATTAATCCACGTATCGATGCTTCTGTTTGCATTTATTAAGATTGTATATTCTGTACTAATTTCTATGATAAGTGCAATTGTTTTTAATTTACACGTCTACTTCAACCCGACAGCTTGATGAAAGACCCTGCTTCTCATAACACAGGGAATCCTAGCATGAGAAGCAGGGTTACTACTTTATATAGCAGCCTAGTTATTATTAAAAGAAATAAAAAATATGAATTATGTAATATTAGGCTAAGCTTTTTTGGTAAAGAATAATTATATATATTTTTTTTTGATAAATATATTTTTTTGACTGACTGACTGCGTATTTCTATTGCCGCTATAACAAAAAGTGAAAATGAAAATTAAATTGAACTGGATGGAAAACACGGACAAATAATTGCCGTTTCGAACATCTTTTCGATGGGCTGAACGCTACCGCCTAGGAGGAGAAGCGACCTATAGTTTTGCATGGATTCCGTAGCACGCATTCGTGACAAAATGCACTTATCCAACTCGTAAAGAGAAAGAAAGTGGTGCATAAACGGAGCGGGGATTTTAACCCATGACATCTGTCATGCAATGCAAGTCTCCGCGCCACTGAGCTAAGAGCCGCTTGAGTTCACGTTGCTGCAACCAAACGTCTGTGCATCCGAAAGTTTGTTTTGCATGATGATTAAAAAAGGCCTTAGTGACCATTTAATACCTATAATGTGGAAGTGAATAAAGCAGCTATTGTCCTACACTTGATTGACCCATCCCGCCGTGTTCCAGACGAAAATGGTCGCCTGCCATACCACGATCTTGCCCTTATTTGAGCACGTCGTCATTCCGCTATGTCGGCTTGTCAGTGTGTGTCTCAAGAACAACCAGTTGGATTCTACTGGGGCACTATTAAATTCATCCGTACCTGGGCAAAAAGTAGATCAATGTGTGTTCTTTTAATTAGCGGCATTAACATAGGTACACATATGTAAAAGGGGGCACTTGGAAATAGCAAGTATCTAAAAATAACGAAGTCTACTACATAGGCTATGGTCCAGCATCGCTCAACTGTTATGGTGATTGTGTTCGTATGGCTTACACGGAGCCAAAATAAAAGATTTCAGTAGCCTAGTGGCGCGGGGATTAGACTAGCATACCAGAGGTCTGGGTTCAAATCCTCGCCCCGTTCATGCACCACTTTCTTTCTCATTATGAGTTAGATAAAGTGCATTTCGTCACGAATGCGAGCTGCTCCATGGTTCGGAATCCATGTTAAACTATAGGTCCCCTTTCCCTACTAGGTGGTAGAGTTTGAGCCTTCCCGGGCTGGTACCATCGCCTTGGATGAAAAGATGGTCGTAGCGGCAATGAAAAATTGTCCGTGTTTTCCATCCAGTTCAATGTAGCCGCGTTCATAAAGGGAATGTCCTGGCATGGCACCTAATTCTTTAGGGAATGTGGTGTATTGGGCAAGTTAATTTGAGTTTCAGCGACATCTACATTTGAAGAATTGCAATCAGATTTCTAAAAATAATCTGAAAAAGTATTGATCGTGGCATTCGTCGGAAGCAGGAATGTCACGACCAATACTTTTTTAGTTTATTTTCAGAAAACTCAATGCTTCAAATGTAGATGTCGCTGAAACTCAAATTAATGAGATAACGGTAATATTGTATCCATTAAATACTAAAAAATATTGGGCTAATATAATACCCGTAGTCGTGTGGTATTAGCCATCCATGTCAGGCAGCATAAAAAACCGCTTCCAAAATCAGTCAATTTTGGATTACCGTGCTTTACCCTTATTATATGGTCCCAAGACACGGTTTCAATCCCGAATGTGTCGGCAGCCGAATCTTCGTCCACGGCTGAATACTTAGAACTGACAGTTGACCGCCATTTGTTCACTGCCACCTGTTGACTGCCCCATGGTGATCACCTTCTGTTGGCAACCCCTCTTTGGCGCCTCCTGTTGACACCTGCCCCTGGGTAAAGAACCCACACGATTGGTTCGAAACGTCGCCTTTATCGTCGTGAAGCCGTTTCATAAAGCCTTACACCGGAGAAGTTGTCGACCTGTTCAATGACAGAGCATACATAAAATTGTACTCACACTGTCGGTATGTATTCCCCTGGGAAGGCATTTGTTGTGTAGCTGATGAGCAGGCAGGTCTTACCGACGGCTCTGCGGACAAACAGACGGAGAATTTATAGATTTGCATTGCACACCAATCACACACACGTCGCTTGGGAACGCGTATTTCTTTGTGCTCAAAGTGGTCAGTCTGAGTTCTTGCCTAAATTGGCGTTTACGGCACGCCGTTTTCCGTAAAAACGTCAAACTCCATACATGTTTTACTAGATATTCTGTAGTTTTACTTCTTCAAGCTGTCAAAGTCAAACTCGGACTTCCGATATGTATGGAAACGCGGAGCCGGCGTAAACGGCAACGTCGACGTATTTACGGCAAAGTTGAGTAAGCTGTCAAATAAAACACGGACTCGCAAATGTTAGTTCGATTAACGCCCACTGCGCGCGCTCTTCAATGTCTCCATACATTTGAAAACGCCAGTCGATAGGTTTGCCGTAAACGTCAATATAGGTGACGTGACAACTGACACTATCGGCTCAGGCTAATTTATTAGGTTTGGGTTCGAAGATGGGACGGAAATGCGACTGTTTTATTTGCGTGAAGAGATTTTATCTCATTTATTTCGAAAATGACTAACACGACAATGTATGGTTAATATTAAATAGGTAATTTTATAACACCGACTCTTTCCTTGATCCGATAATACGTCAGCAATGTGAAGTGCGGGATTTCTAGGAAAATCTCTGAACTCATCACATGACGACTATTATCATGTGTTTTGTCTGGAATAAAGTAACTGTCGTGTTCGATTTTATATTGCGTAGGCTGAACATGGAAATCAGTTTTCTCTTCAAAGGTTTTAAAGTTTAGATCCACTGCAATATTTATATGAAGAAAAACGAAACTTAATAAACTTAACTAAACCCTAAAAATATCATTAAAAACCACACTTTTGGCTACGTAATGTTTAAATCTGATAAAAAGTCGTTTTGAGTCGTCCACATTTCCTACCTCATAGGATGGGTATCAGACAGACAAAAAATATTGTTTTGACGGCCGACCTTGGACTCTTATACCCTTCGGTACGGAGTGGATACATGACAGACAAAAAAGGTTGTTTAGACGGCCGGCTCTGGGCTCTTATACCCTTCGGTGCGAAGCTGGTACCAGACAGACAAACAAGGTTGTTTAGACGGCCAGCCCTGGGATCTTATACCCTTCGGTTCGAAGCTGGTACCAGACAGACAAAAAAGGTTGTTTAGACGGCCAGCCCTGGACTCTTATACCCTTCGGTTCGAAGCTGGTACCAGACAGACAAAAAAGGTTGTTTAGACGGCCAGCCCTGGGATCTTATACCCTTCGGTTCGAAGCTGGTACCAGACAGACAAAAAAGGTTGTTTAGACGGCCAGCCCTGGACTCTTATACCCTTCGGTTCGAAGCTGGTACCAGACAGACAAAAAAGGTTGTTTAGACGGCCAGCCCTGGGCTCTTATACCCTTCGGTTCAAAGCTGGTACCAGACAGACAAAAAAGGTTGTTTAGACGGCCAGCCCTGGGCTCTTATACCCTTCGGTTCGAAGCTGGTACCAGACAGACAAAACAGGTTGTTTAGACGACCGGCCCTGGGCGCTTGTTCCCTTTTGTGCGGAGGTGGTAACAGTTAGAAAATAAAGGTTATTTTGACGGCTGACCCCGGGCCATTCTTCCGTTTTATACGAAGATGGTACCAGATAGACAAACAAGGTTGTTTGAACTGTCAGCCCTGGGCTTTTATACCATTCGGTACGGAGCGGACACCAGGCGGATAAACAAGATTATTTTGACGGCTAGCCCGAGCCCTTCTTCCCTTTTATACGAAGCTGGTACCAGACAGACAAACAAGGTGGTTTTGACGGCCACTCCCGTATCCTATCCATTGCGGAAGCGCGGATGTCACCGGTGACCCCGTGCCGCGGCGTCAGCGCGGAGCGCCCTCCGACACGGCGGCGACGGAGAGCGGTGAATCACGCGCTTCGACAAATGCCGCCCGAGCACATGACGCGCGCACTGATTCACGGATCAGAGGACAAGTTTTTTCTGAGCTGCCGATAGAGGGATATCGCTGACAGTTATCGGAGAGCGTTGGGAAGTCCATTGGGAAGACCTGTGCTGAAAATTTGCGTGAATATTTTTCTAGCGACTGTCACTACCGCATATAAGCGTTCCAGGTTGTTGTTTGCTGGGTTTTTGTTGAGGCTGTATCAGCACCATTGTGCCTGTATTAGTACTTTTCTTAACCATACTCACACAATACCAGCGAGGCCAAAAAACTGTTATGCAGTCTACCGAAAGTGGTTCGGCTAACACATTATGAATTGCACAGATTTAACGTGTCGTAGATCAGACGCACGGGGACTTGCTTTCCACGCCAGAGGTCATGGGTTCGCTCCCCGCCCCGTTCATGCACCACTATCTTCTCTCTTTTTGAGTTTGATCACACATGGACACATCACGAATGGGAGCTGTTCCATGGTTCTAAATCCATATAAACCCCCTCCCACCCTTTCCCCTACTAGGTGGTAGGGTCTAGCCCGCCTGTGTTGTTACCCAAATATGGTCGAAGTGGCACTAAACAATCGTTTGTGTTTACCATCTAGTTCAATATAACCCAAAAACGATTCTTCCCAAGGACTATCCGCGAGTCCATCGAGATTTCGAAGCACGCCATTTCATTGGGGAGACTCGTACAAATTGTCAGCAGTTTGGAATCAGGTTCTGGCTCCTCTGAGATGTAGCAAGTCCGACTTCCCAAACAAGCATTCGCAGGAAGATGTCGTCAGCTCATTCTGCACGGTGGTGATGGGAGCACAGAACGTAGCCGCAACAAGTTTTCTGCCTACCCACAGCTACTCATACAATCTTCGCAGCCGCTCGCGTGCTGTGTGCACGTGCGCCCAGCCGCACGCACGCACTCGCATTGAAAATGAACTGCACGGGACAGTTCGAAACGTCGGCCACAATTACCGAGAAAAATAACTGTGGTAAGCCAACATCAGACAATAGTTTTAACACCCACAGAACACAACTAAATTTTAATAGGGGCATGTCACGGATATGTCTTAAGGGCCTGGTACTAGCCAAATCGCAAAGTTAGACGAGGCACCCCAAGTTAACTAACTAAGTCTGACGATTATAAGTGTCATTCTTACAATATATGATTCCTTGTCTAGGAATCGAATTATTTTCGTTAATGTATGTTTCCTTTTTCTATACAAAATACATTGCGGAAACGGTGTCCATTTCCGAACTTTTTTGACTAAATGTAGAAATCTAAAAGCAAATGGAATTTTTTGTTTATGCATATATGCTGTTTTTGCTTATATCTAGAAATCGAATTACTTTCAGATTTCTAATGAGAAAAATTAACTTTTTTTATTTTTATTATTATTTAAATAAATGATGGAATAAAAAAATATTAACAATCCATTATCAGTCTGGAGTTCTATTTGGATTTGCTGAAGCGTTTCACTACATATTATTACATTTGTTAAAAAGTGCATTTGTATGGCGCGAGTAGTTGGCTAGTCCTAGCGCCTTAAGTTATAAAAAAAATCCAAACGTACAGACGTAGCGCTCATGCAAGTTTTCAGATAAGTATTTCTCAACTTGACCTATAGACTAGGAGTTCGCGACAAAAATGGTAACGATAACGTAAATGGGTGAAACTGGGTTCACGGGATAAAGTACAACCCTCTGAAGCGTAATGTGTCAGTCTGTCTGTTCCAAGTGGTTGCGTTACGTAGATAAGGCGCCTGAAAAAGTAGTTATGTTGACAAAAAATACATATGATAAGGTAAATGGAAATGACGAAGCATGAAAGTATCACATACTTGCTTAGCAATACAAAAACTGAACAAATCTTTCGTTGAATTTAGTAGTTATAGGCGATTTAGGTTACAGATATAACTTTAGGTATATTTAAGTATTTAATTAAGTAACCATCTGGTTATTGTTGTATAATTAATAGGTATCAATGTTTCCAGATAATCAGTATATTCATCAGCAGGTACATACCAGCCTCAATAGCACAGTGGCGCGACACTTCGGCGATCGCTCTCCGAATTTAAGCAATGCTGGGTCCGGTCTGGCCTTGGATGGGTGACCATTCGACCGTTGAGAGAGGCTGGCCGTGGTTCGGATTCCACGTTAAACTGTAGGTCCCCTTTCTTACTTACTAGGTGATAGGGTTAATCCCGCCCCGCATTGAATGAACGATGGTCGAAGCGGCAATGAAAATTGTCCGTGTTTTCCATCCAGTTCAATGTAGCCGTGCAATATAAGGAAGGTCCTGGCATGGCACCTAGTTCCCATGTGGTGTGTTAGGCTAATACCATGACAGAAGGTGTGGTATTAGCCATCGATGTCCAGTCACATAAAAAAAAACTATTTTATATAGCCAATCTAGAAAACGCAACTACTTGGCACGGGCAGACCGACATATTTAGCATCAGAGGGTTGGTCTCTAACATGTGAACCCAGATTCAGCCATTTACCTTATCGTGACCAAAGATGTCGTGACCTCCCGGAATACTAGGAAACAGGCACAAGCCATTGTATCTAACTCGATAACCTCATTATCCTCTTAATACCTACAGACGACACACACAGCGTCAGCACATTAGGTATAGACTCGGTCGAACCGAGTTGACAATTAAGGTGGCCCATCCCGCTCATCTCCCCATACAAAAGGGGAAAGAAGATCACGCCCATATTTCTTGTTAGAGATCCAAAATTTTGCTAATAGCTTTATTTGATCGAACTAGATGTCTGATGACCATTGGCATTGTAAAATTGTGTTTGGTTTCTAAGTTATAAGGTCCGAAAGTTCTCATTTTTCGCGCGTTTTATACAATAACTTTGGAGGTGGATTACGCAATGATAAAGTAAGAACATCTTAAAAAGATTAGTCATCAGACATAGCTTATTTAATCAAGATTTATAATCTATTTGGTTTTTATTCGATTTTTTACTGCAGCGGTCGTGGTTTACTTTTAGCTATAAGTCGTTTTTAAATTAAAATTTTCGTAAATCTTACCAAATCATACATTATGCACATTGTCATTTTGTGGACATGTTGCATCTTCCTCATCACGGAGCCTGTCTTATTCTTTGAAAGAAAGAAGGTTCCAGAGCGCAACAGCACGGTTTTGTACCGTGCTCGCGAATGAGTTAGTACCGCCGGGTTGGGCCACCTTAATGAATGAATGCATCCATATCTCGAAACCCACGCGCGTTTCACAGAGAGGAATGCACTGTGCGCCACGAGAACGCAACAATGAAATTCCGGACACATACACGGGACGGAATCCATTTCATATTTCGTAGAACTACAGAAGCTATCGACGAACGCTGCATTTCTGGCGCACCTTGCATTCTCTGCTCACTGCGGCTTCAACTCCAATATATTTGCTTTGAACATAAAACCGATGGCATATTTGTCTTGAGACTATACATCGTAAAGTCTCGCGACAGACGTAGTCGATACTAAGCCCCGATTGCACGAAGAGACGGCCGAGTTAATCAACGTTCAAACAGGTCACTTTTAGTGAACCGCATGGAGTTCCTTTCATACTGTCCATACAAAGTGACGTGTTTAATCGTACGTTGACGTCGATTTTGATTTTTTTTTCAAATCGTGCACATTCCTTTCGTGCACTCGGGCCTTAGTCTGTTTTTAGGATCAGACGCCCAGCCGGGTCTTCAAAACCAGCAAAAATACATAAGCTGGTAAGTCGACACAACACACGCTCCATAACAGTGTCTGATTTTCTTTTTCTCAACTGTTTTAAAAAATCTTGATCGTAGGTCGGGAATTCCTTCTGGGATTGCGCTTCTAAAAACCGACTTATAAAAGGTTAAATTTTAAATCTCTGCTACTAAAAAGTATGAAATTGTAAAACCAATGATCATGGAGGTACAATGGTATGACTGTGAGCCTGTACAAACTCTTAGGTATTGTGCTCTTGTGTGTTGTTCAGTTTAATCCAAATAAAGGAGATTAAAACTAGCTTCAGAAAAGCTAGAAGCCTGTTAGTCTGCCGTGGAAAGGAGCATTCTGTGTAGAAAGTAAAAGTAGATAAAAATAAAAAACCGGCCAAGTGCGAGTCGGACTCGCACACGAAGGGTTCCGTACCATCGTAAAAAAAAAACAAAAAAAACACGTTTTTTGTATGGGAGCCCCCTTTAATTTTAATTATTTTTAAATCTTACCTATTTGTTGTTGTAGCGGCAAAATAAATACACACTCTGTGAAAATTTCAGCTGTCTACCTGTTACGGTTACTGAGATACAGCCCTGTGACAGACGGACGGACGGACGGACGGACAGCGGAGGCTTAGTAATAGGGTTCCGTTTTCACCCTTTGGGTACGGAACCCTAAAAACTGAACGAAAAAACGAAAAGCACGCAAAAATAACAGATGTAACCCCCCCGAATTCGTAAGGGAACTAACTACATATAATATGAGATTACGTGGTTAACACTCATTTTAGGGTTTGTGGAAAAGGGCTTAGATGATATCGCACGACACGCTTCGGACCAAACATTTTTTCCAAACATTTGGTCCGAAACGTCGTGCAAAATCATCGTCACACCGTGAGTAAGCCGTTTTCCACAAACCATAAAATGAGAACTAAATATAATTATACGCTTTCCACTAACTCGTGACTATGCTGCTGCCATCCGAATGAGTTTCGATCACTACTTCCGTCCTTCGAAGCTCGCTGTTCTATTGTGCGACGCTCTCCCTGCTCCACACTTGACAGCGAATGCACTCTCCGCTCCCTCGCCGCACAGAGTCCGACAGATGAACCAGTCACTGACATCGCATTTCCGGAAACCCTCCGGCGTTTATCGCCGTCTGCGCGCCCGCACGTCAGCCGACCGCGCTCGCCCGCCGCCGCGCCGGGTCAACGGTCTACTTACTGACACTCTGTTTAATCTCTTTTATTGCATATGACGTTTATGTATTGTGTGTTCCCGGGCCAAAGCAATACCGTCACATTTGAATGCCGTATCCCATAGCATAGAGGTGCTAGTCGTAGTTGTCACGTAACTTCGAAGTTCTGTAAAAACGTCAAATACCATACAAGTTTTTACTAGATATTCTGTGGTTTTACTTCTTCAAGCTGTCAAAGTCAAACTCGGACTTCCGATTTGTATGAAAACGTGGAGTTGACGTAAACGGTAACGTCGACCTATTTACGGCAACGTTGAGTAAGCTGTCAAATCAAGCTCGGACTCGCAAGGGTTAGTTCGATTAACGCCCACTGCGCGCGCTCTTCAATTTCTCCATTCATTTGAAACCGCGATCGGTTTGCCATAACGCCAATTTAGGTGACAACTGGGACTACCGGCTCAGATTTGTATGAAAACGCGGAGTCGGCGTAAACATCAACGTCGACGTATTTACGGCAACGTTGAGTAAGCTGTCAAATCAAACTCGGACTCGCAAATGTTAGTTTGCTTATACACTGGGCGCGCTCCATACATTTGAAAACGCCAGTCGATCGGTTCGCCGTAAACGCCAATTTAGGTGACAGCTGGGACTACGGGCTCAGGCATTTGGTTCTCAAAATGCGGATTGCCGGGAAAATACTCCAAAACTATTGATTCTACAAAACAAAAAGTTACTACATAAAATGTAAGTTATTTGTCTCTAATTTAATTCCTTGATACCTTACCTTGTTATCATAAAATTAGTCGGGAAGAAGGTATCCTCCAAAAACTGTTTTTGGGCGCCATTTTTCCAATATGGCGGCGCGAGCGACAAAATGAAAATGCCTACCCGTCCTTTGTACGATGTGGAGTCGACCCATAATCTTAAAGGATATTATGGACCACACAAGGACACTAAAATAGGCTTTGATCCCCTCCACTGGGGTTACTCGTTCCTCAGCGTACTTCTTCTGTGAAGCGAAATTTTTTAGATGGGTGATGGGCAAATAGGGTCATGGATCAGTCTCCTGTATCTTTTGGAGGACATCAATACCTTCATGGTTGACATCAAGTCCGAAGATGCACAGACTTTTGCTATTTTGAAGACAATTTTGCAGTCAGTACGAGGTGGGATAATACAATTTCTGCCATATTTCCCAATGTAATTCGTAAATTTTTTTAGAGTTCCGTACCGAAAGGGTTTTAACGGAACTCTATTACCAAGCCTCCGCTGTCCGCCCGTCCGTTTGTCTGTCAGCGGACTGTATCTCAAGAACCGTAATAGGTAGAAAGATGAAATTTTCATGGAGTGTTTATTTCTTTAACAGTAAATAGTAAAAATATGAAAGGGTACCCCCCCCCCCCCTATTATTATTACCCCCTGGTATTATTTGTGTCGAATCATGTACGATGTTACGGAACGCTTCGTGTGCTAGTCCGACTCGCAGTTGGCCGGATTTAAAATTAATTAAAATATATTTTCATAATGATCCACATTTGGATGTATGGCTTGATGACTTTTAATCGCTTCGTTCACAACCTATGTAACGCCTTGTTAATGCTTAGAGAAACACAATAGTTCGCCCCGAACTACAGTTTAGTGACGCTATTTTCGGAAGAGAGGTGAATTCATGAATATTGATCGGAGGCAAAACGGATGCAAAGTGCCGGTAAACGCACGCAGCTTAGCCTCTTGTTCGGTATTCAAATCACGTACATGCAAGGAGTCGGGGCCCAGCGACGATAGCATTCATAAAAAATAAAACCTCCTGAGCAGAGAAATGTAAAAAGAAATCCGCCAAAGGCTTTTGTTTCAGTGACTCCCAGCTCAGGGGCAAGGGGCTTGCTTTCTATGCCAGGGGTCATGGGTTCGACCCCCCACTCCCTGTACACTCGCCAATTTTGTTTCCCTTTCAAAGTTTGATGAATGGATTTCGTCACGAATGCGACCTGTCGAAATCCATGTAAAACTGTAGATCCACTTACCCTACTATGTGGTAGGGTTAAGCCCGCCAGGGTTGGTACCATCGCATTGAATAAAAAGGTGCTCGAAGCGGTAATAAAAAACTGTGTTTTTCATCTAGTTCAATGAAGCCGTGTTTATAAAGGGAAGGTCCTGGCATGGCACCTAATTCATACCGGAATGCGTGCATTGGGCTCATATCATGAGCCATTCATATCCAGTCACATAAATAAACTACCACGCATATATTTTTTTTTCAACTGTGTTGGGCTCACAAGGCACAGCAAGAAATCGCATAATTATAGCACGAATGCATACAGACATATCCTCCAGGTTCTTTATCTATAGGGTCGGCAAACTATCGACCGAATACCTACCGAAATATTTTCCCCAAAGTACGACTTGGGGTCCTTCATATGTACATTGTGTGAGAAATCATCTGGCCGGCCGGCATTTATTTCGCAGCTCCCGTAAAAGTTCGAAAGCTCATGGGCGTCCTCGGGCACCTTTTGCGTTAGATCCTGGCGTACGCCATACGCCGCGCTTAACATAAAAAAAGTGAACGAAAACATCGTCAGTCACCGGGCGTGTCTCTGTCCCCGGGAGCCAGAAATGCCACCTTTGACGACATTTTCGTAACCCGGTCTACATTACCACGCGGTCCCTTTACTTTGTACGTGTGGTCACCGTACAAACCTCCGTAAGGACGCGCCGGCGAGCACGGAAGGACGTTAGTGAAAATTCAAACTCGTTTGAATAGGGGCAGGAGCAGCCATTTTTACATACAAAATGGAAGCGAATGAGTTCGGTTATGAATTCGCTTACCACTGATTTTCTAGAGTTCCAACGACAAGTAAAATCAAATCAAATAATTTATTGTCACATAATTAGGCATTGGTACAGAGTAATCTTACCGCTACCTATAAAATGCTCTTCTTCACGTTGCATAATGCACGTGGGATAATGAGGTGATCGAGTTCAATACAATGGCTCGTGCCTGTTTCCTATGAAATTTTGCATAATAAATATATCAACTAAGAGCTACGTCCGTACGCTTGGATTTTTATCCACATATATCCCTGATATAAGATTTGTATCATGGATATAAGACATATCTATGGTATAAGATTTGTATCAAAATGTTTAAGGGCGTGTATCACGGATATAAGCTTAGTTATAAAAAAAAATTAAAACGTGCGGACGTAGCTCTCAGTGCTCTCATAAGTCTCTGATATAATGTGCAAAACTTCAGAAAAATATTTCTTTATTTGACTGAGGAAACCAGTATGAGCCATAGTATTGAACTCGATCACCTCATTATCCTCTTAAGAGCATGGAAACAGTTACCATCCGTAGTATGGGGAACTGATAGGGTTACGACTCTAACTACAGTAAGACTTTTTGGACTAACTAGTGGCTACGCTGCCGCCATGCGATTGAGTTTAGATCATCCGATCTCTTCTCCCGTCCTTCCGTGCTCGTTGGGACGCCACGCCGCGGTCGGGCAAGGAGCGGCAGGTCTATTCCTGGCATTCAGTAATCAGGAATCAGGAATCCTGAGTCTAGAAAACGAATGCGATTTTCTTGACGAAAATATTCCAGAGCATAGTTATTTTAATTAATCAAAGTTTTCCGTCGAAAAACTCGCTTGGAAAAGACTCGGGATTCCTGATTCCTGATTACTGAATGCCAGGAATAGACCTTCAGACCGCAACCGCCGCTCCGGAGCTCCTTTGGACCCTCCGTATCGGACGCGGGTCGGATTACACAAGTAGGCAACGCTCACATATTTACAACGTCCGTAATAGGTTTACTTTCGTTTAAGTGCGAGACGAAGTAGACAAATATATCGTCGGTATACTGATAAAACCCTCTAATTCAAGAAATGAGAGTTTCGAGATAAATGGACTTGAAAGTTTAATAGCTCATAATGGTTAATACAATTGTCCATGTGTTTACACAACCTAACTTTAAAACTAAACGTCATAGCAATATATGGATTTTACCCTTAGAAAGTACTTGGAAAATTAAGTACAACTGCATTATTGATCCCTTTTACTAAAAAATGTCAATTATCGGGTTTTACGAAAATACCGACGATACACAGATTTAAAAAAAAACTTATTACGGATACATTCCACATTCCTACATTTCTTGCTCGTGACAATACGTATGGCGAGCCTGTAGCTGCGTCCATCTTTTTTAGGGTTTTGTCAACTGAACCCTGTTACTAAGCCTCCGCTGTCCGTCCGTCCGTCCGTCTGTCACAGGGCTGTATACACGGCTACATTGAACTGGATGAATAACAAGGAAAATGTTTCATTGCCGCTTCGACCATCTTTTCAAGCAATGCGACGGTACCAACCCGGGCAGACTTTACCCAACCACCTAGCAGTGGAAGTGGACCTATAGTTTTACATGGATTCGGAACGATGGAACTGTGGAACACTATACACGACCCGAAATTTTCAATATAATGTAATGGGCTAGTTTGACTTATGCTACAGCAATCAAACTCGCTGCGACGATGTTCATGCTAGGGCGGCGGGCACACGCTGCGAAATACATTTACAACTCTTAATAGCAGCGTTATGCGAATCAGACAGGACGGAGCTCCCCCAATATGACGCGCGTCACTCGACGAGCTCCATGCCCAGCATTGACAGCGAGCGAGTTAATCAATTTAGAGCGCCCCGAAGCTTTTTAGACCTACCCGCATCGAGTGCCCGGGCGCAATTACGATGGAAGTCTTTAAAATGTTCGTCAAACCTCCACAAATGTGTCCTTCTTCGTCGCCAAATTCTTAAGAACGGCCCGTAAGCTATGTCCCCCATACAAACGTAGTTTACTTATCATTTGGAAACAGCTATTCCAATTAAATTGATATTTAATATCTAATATCAAGTAACAAATATCTGTGTCTGCACGCTTTTGTTTTTTTTTTTTAAATCCAAACCGAATGAAATGAAAGCAAAAAGGAAATCTTCATACGAATTTTTTTTTCTCTGTGGTTCGACCCAGAAAACATTTACCAAAGACATGCAGACACAGATATTTGTAGCCTAATATTAGATACCAAATATCAAGTAAGTTGGAACAGTGGTTTTCAAATTATTAGTATATTTCGTTTGTATGGGAGGCGAAATTTTCTGATCCTTACGGGCCAACCTTAAGGTGGCCCAACCCGGCGGGCTTAACTCATTTGCGGGCACGGTACAAAACCGTGCTGTTGCGCTCTGGGACCTTCTCTGTTTCTAAGAATAAGACAGGCTCCGTGATGAGGAAGATGCAACCTGTCCACAAAAAAGACAATGTGCATAGTGTATGATTTGGTAAGATTTACGAAAAAATTTAATTTAAAAACGACTATATATAGCTAAAAGTAAACCACGACCGCTGTAGTCAAAAATATTATAAAAACCAAATAGATTATAAATCTTGATTAAATAAGCTATGTCTGATGACTAAACTTTAAAGATGTTCTTACTTTATCATTGCGTAATCCACCTCCAAAGTTATTGTATAAAACGCGCGAAAAATTCGAACTTTCGGACGGTATAACTTGGAAACCAAACACAATTTTACAATGCCAATGGTCATCAGACATCTAGTTCGATCAAATAAAGCTATTTTGAGCAAAATTTTGGATCTCTGACAAGAAATATGGGCGTGATCTTCTTTCCCCTTTTGTATGGGGAGATGAGCGGGTTGGGCCACCTTAAGACACCGGACGGGTCGGCCACCACGCGGCAGAGATGCCGCGCGACTCAGTTGCCAATGGGTATAAGACTAAGGGGCTGAGTTGTGGGGGCTCCAAATCACGGGGCTAAAAACTATAATGGTTCCTTGTTGACTACAGAACCCTAAAAATTTTCTACGAAGAAGCAGTTTTCCTTTAAGAAAGGCTGGTTGGCTGCGCATTTATATTAGTGAACGGGAGAAAATAACTAGGAAAAAAACCCTTATTTGATGGTAAAGAAGGGGTGACCCACTGATTCTTTGGCGACCAAATTACTCAACTTTTTCTCAATATTTCTAAGTAAAACTTAAAACATAACTTCAGATCATTATTTTGAGGTTCACAGCGATTTAGTATTTTTTTTACATTTTGTCTATTGTCATTACTATTATTCGGTCTCATTCGTCAGTTGACTCTGTATGTCTTCACATTCTAAGCCTATGGAGTGGACTTGCGGTGCAACAAAAGTTGCTCACTCCCGTAGCTACCACATAGCCCTTGCGAGTCCGTCCACAATGCCGAGTGCCGAAGGCCGAGGCGCAACCCCGACGCCCGCAGTGCCCACCCTAGTCCAAACAGCCCGACCCGTAGTTCGGGCTGTGAACTCCATTAGATCGGGTCCTTCCGACAGGAACGCGTTATGCTATCAGCACGGTCTATTAGCTGTCAGATCAGCCACGAAGTTCCTGCGACGGCGGCTCATTGTAATCGCTCACGACCCGGCGCGCTTTCACGATGCTAATGGAGGGAAGTGGCAGCAAATTGCTTTTCGAACTCTGGATGCTAATCTCAAGGGGAAATTCGATAAAGGGTTACTGAACATTTGAATAGCTCTACAAATATGTATCTTGTGAACACGGACGATGGAAATAAACGAGTTCCTGGCCGCTATCCCGCGCTCAGTCTCCGCACACAACGTCTTGTACTGGGGGTCCATTCAGGGCAAGAGTGAGTTCGAATTCGTCACTAAATATCAACTCACCTTTTTAAATAGTTAATGTTTCCACACTTCTTGAACATCGTTACAGTTAGGAAAAAATCTGGTCTGTCCCGTAAATACGTTGGAAGTATAAATAACGGTTCCGTTATTTAAATAATCATATATTTCCTAGCTATTTTTAGGTTAACTCAATCCCGAAATCGAACTCACTCTTGCTCTGAATGGACCCCCTGCAGTAATTTGCTTTACCCCACTATCAGTAATTAGATGGACAGAAAGGGGGCCCGCTGAAACTCCCACGTAAGAGGATAATGAGGTGATCGAGTTCCATACAATGGCTCGTGCCTGAAATTGAGAAATCTTTTTCTCAAAATTTTCACATTAAATAAATCAACTGAGAGCTACGTCTGCACGTTTGATTTTTAGGGTTCCGTACCCAAAGGGTGAAAACGGAACCCTATTACTAAGCCTCCGCTGTCCGTCCGTCCGTCTGTCACAGGGCTGTATCTCAGTAATCGTAATAAATAGAAAGCTGAAATTTTCACAGAGTGTGTATTTATTTGGCCGCTATAACAACAAATAGGTAAAATTTAAAAATACTTAAAATGAAAGGGGGCCCCTATACAAAAAACGTGATGTTTTATGTTAAATCTTTTACGATCGTACGGAACCCTTCGTGTGCGAGTCCGACTCGCACTTGGCCGGTTTTTTTGATAACTTATCTCATACATCCATGTGAGTCCGTCTATCTGCTTATAACTTAAAAATCGCCCTATTTTAAGTCGGTCTGTATCCACGCATAGATTGTCTGTATCCACACTTTTTATCTACTTATTATCACGCTAAATTACTTGAGGGGTGAGTATGTGAGTGTCCACGGGCATATTATACTAAAAAGATATAAAAGAAGAGAGAAACGCAGCGGAGTTTGTGAAATTGGCGAAGAGTTCGACTCCTTTCTTTTAAGGTAGCAGATGCCACCTCCATCTGTAGTTTGGTCGATGGACTATTTCAGGTGACTGTGCAAAAACAGTGCGAAACGCGGACGGACCCCCTAGACTCGAAGATCCAAATAAGAAATCTAAGCTAGCACCGCCCTCATTTCGCGAAAATGTTTTTTTTTATGTGACTGGACATGGATGGCTAATACCACACCTTCTGTCATGGTATTAGCCCAACACACCACATGGGAACTAGGTGCCATGCCAGGACCTTCCTTATATTGCACGGCTACATTGAACTGGATGGAAAACACGGACAATTTTCATTGCCGCTTCGACCATCGTTCATCCAATGCGATGGTACCAACCCGGGCGGGATAAACCCTACCACCTAGTAAGTAAGGAAGGGGACCTACAGTTTAACGTGGAATCCGACCCACGGCCAGCCTCTCTCAACGGTCGAATGGTCACCCATCCAAGACCAGACCGGACCCAGCGTTGCTTAACTTCGGAGAGCGATCGCCGAAGTGTCGCGCCACTGGGCCATTGAGGCTTTACGTTTCAGTTTTCCGCAATTGCGATTTTTCCTCTTTTCATCTGAGCAATTTGCCTTGACTTTGAACGCATGATGGCCCGTAGGCGCCGCAGATTCTATTTACATTTCAGAAAGATATTAGCGATCTCTGCAGCGTATTATAAACATTCAAATCAATATTCAGAACAGCGGCCAAGTGTGAATTTGCTTTGCGCAAAGATTCGCAAAGTTCCCCGCTTAAATGTAACCAATTGTAAAATATGCAAATCTGGGTGACTACCATGATGTACCAATGAGTAATTAAATCTTACGATTAGTTGCATTTCATATCATTTCACATTTACCGAAAAAACAACAACTTGCATTTAATTTAATTTATTTATTCAACTTCTAGTAGTCAAACTACACTTCATGACACAATTTGATTGATCCGCGGATTCGATCAACTCAGTGAAGAAGAACCAGCAAAGAAACTTCACTGGTCTATAAGTTATTTAATTTTTTTTGTCTTTTTTTTTCGTCCACATTAATGATATACTAAAATTATGATTTCTTACCTAAATGCTGCAGCCAAACTTAAAATTTTGGAAGAACGGTCTAAGGCAAAGAACTAAGAACTACGAGGAAACAACAACCCACAATGTGAAAAGTTGTCAATTATAAATTACTTAACACATATTTCGGTGTAAACGCCTTCGTCAACTTAACAGCTATGTCGGGTGTACATACAGAGAACTTGTCAATTTTACATTACATTACATTGCAGACACATATATGTATTGCCTGATATTAGATACCAAATATCAAGTAATAAACAGTGGTTTTGTAATTATTAGTTAACTACACGGAATATGTTAACTACGTTTGTATGGGGAGCGTAATTTTGATGCTTACGAACCAAATATCTTGGCCTCCCGTGATCGGATTGGAATATCTAACCGAAGATACACTTTGGGATACCGCACCGCAATTAAAAAACCGGCCAAGTGCGAGGCGGACTCGCACACGAAGGGTTCCGTAACATCTTACAAGATTTAAAAAAAAATGTTTGTTGCATGGGGCCCCCATTAAGCTTTTTAATTTTTTATTTTACCTATTTGTTTTTATAGCGGCAAAATAAATACTCACTCCGTGAAAATTTCAACTGCCTACCTATTACGGTTCATGAGGTACAGTCCGTTGGAACCCTTTAGGTACGGAACCCTAAAAACAATTGACGTTAACCCAGAAATGCCAACATTCCGACGAGAATGGCCCATTCGAGATGGCCCATCCCCCGAGTGGAAAATGCTTCCGGAGCGGAGCAACGGACAGGGAATGTTTCCTGACATCCGTGATAAGAATAACATTGGCGACGCGAGGGTCCTGAAGTAAGGGGTAAGTCCGCACCGAGACGCGACGCAGAGCGAAGGCTCCATATGACGCTAACCTCCAATATTTTGGGTTTATTTTTATTTTATCTCCGCGTCGGTTAAGAATAAAAACCCGTAGAAAAATAGAAACATCAATGTTTAGACTATTATCTAGTGTATGACCATAAAACGGTTTTAATGATTATTATTAAAATGTTTTCTTACTTGTTTAGTAAGCGATTTATAACACTGTCTATCCAAAAATATTTTAATAATAATGTGTAACAACAGTGAAAGTCTAAACAAACAGTTTTAATGAGTTGATTACATTCTTTAGAAAAAAATATGTTACGAAAAATTTGTCGATGACATTCACGAACAAAAGATCTGCCGTAAACTTTAAACACTGAGAGTAAAACAGGAATAAAAAATAAAACAAGCGCGCTCGAAGTGAATGAGGAAAAAAACTTACGCAGCAGGGACAATCAATTTTGTATGAAGACGCATTGAATTTTCTGTTGTTACAAGTACGCGCCGCGTGTCGCGTCGCTGTGTGGACCGACCCTAACGATGTTTGAATAGCGGTGAAAGTGTCTGCTCTGGCGTCGTAACGAGGAAAACCGACAACTGTGGTGTTTGCAAATAGCATGCGATATTGAATGTTCCATGCAGAATTATGTTTGGTACGATCCTAAACTACCACTGCAGTTCATTTCATAAATTGACAAGATATGGAGGAAAAAAGCGAACATATAATTTGGTTGGTTCGTTTGGTCTTTGCAGCATTTGATGGTATACCCGCCAGTAAACCGTCGTGTAATTTGTAATAATGTTCATAACACTAGGTTTGTTCGGGCAAAGATGATTCCATCCCGCATCCTGAATCGGGCAGAACCGCTCATAGCAACGCTCCAGCTCGAACGTCAAAACGAAAAACCGGCCAAGTGCGAGTCGGACTCGCGCACGAAGGGTTCCATACCATCGTACATGATTTAACACCAAACAATTATGTTGTTTGTATGGGAGCCCCCTTTCTTTTAAATTATTTTGAAATTTTACCTATTTGTTGTTATAGCGGCAAAATAAATACACACTTTGTGAAAATTTCAGCTGCCTACCTATTACGGTTCATTAGATACAGCCCTGTGACAGACGGACGGACTGACGGACGGACAGCGGAGGCTTAGTAATAGGGTTCGGTTGGCACCCTTTGGGTACGGAACCCTAAAAAAATGCAGAGATGAACGTTAATTATGTTTGTACGTAGTATCATGATCAATGTTTGACGTTCGGCGGTGGTTGAAACATGTCCAAACAAATGTTTCAATCGCCAATCGCGGTTGGGCTCTGGATGGGTGACCATTTTCAACCTTTGAAGCTGGCCGTGGTCACGAATTCCACGAAAACTGTAGGTTACGTATTTACTAGGTCGATAGGGGTTACTCGGGTAGGGTTAATCCGGCCCGGGCTGGTACCATCGCATTGAATGAACGAATGTCGAAGCAGCAATGAAAATTGTCCGTGTTTTCCATCCCGTTCAATATAGCCGAGCAATATAAGGAAGGTCCTGGCATGGCACCTAGTTCCCATGTGGTGGGTTAAGTTAATATCTGACGTTCAGTTACATAAAAAAAGCAACTTTGACAGGTCAAAATATGCCACCGCCTCTGACAGCATCCCATACGTGCCACTCCACGCAACCTACCAAGCACTAAATATGCAAACCGCTTTAAAATTACATTTGAGGGGCAACATCAAAACCCGTCCGAACAAACGTGAAAATTTGGCAGCACCCGCGGGAACACTAAAACGAAGGCGGAAACTCGAAATGGCGAGCCGCATCCAGTTTTGGATTTACCGGGGTAACAGAATAGTAAATATGCTAGATATGCCCATTAAGCTGCTCGTAGCCTAGTTGCGCGGGGACTTGCGTCTGTGATAAAATCCACGCCACTTTCTTTCCCTCTCCGATTTGGATAAGTGCATTTCCATTTCTCCATGGTTCGGAATCCATGTGAAACTGTAGGTCCCCGTCCCCTACTAGGTGGTGGGGTTTAAGCCCGCCCGGGTTGGGACCATCGCATTGGATGACAAGATGGTCGAAGTGGCAATGAAAAATTGTCTGTGTTTTGCATCCAGTTACATGTAGCCGTGTTCATAAAGGGAAAGTCCTGGCATGGCATCTAATTCCTTCGGGAAATGTGGTGCATTGGGCTTATATAACGGTAGTTATATGGTATTAGCCATCCATGTCACCCAATAGATGTAATAAATTGTATGGGGATATATAAGGAGATAATATAATTGTATGGGAATCCGGCGGCGCGTCGTATGCCACAGAGTCGAAACATCACCACCGCACACGAATGTGCTTTAAAATAGCGTTCGTTAATGCAGTTGTCACCCACACTAACACTTCAATACGTCTGCGACTATGTTTGCATGTGGCATGCACGTGTAATTTGGATAGTTTCGCATTGAGCGATGATTACCTATGCAGTTTGGACGCGGTACTGAAGCGAGGGGATGGCATTTCTAGCATTACTAATTCCGTGACAACGGCCATCTCGGCGGAATCGACCGAGCTTATTTGTATAAGATAACGAACCACACACGAGTCGCATTTGTGAGAGCTTTCGCTGGATATTTAGACAGATCAAAGACTGTACTGAAGTGTTTGGTTTACGATGAACATATTCCGGTAGGGGCGTGTGCTTGAGTTTATTTACTAACGGTCACTGCAAATACATGAATACTGTAACACTATGTAAGACTAACATAAATAATACTTCCACAAATAAAACGAATACTTAGGAAACGAATACGTCCATCCCCTTTCTACCTTCGCTCAACGCGGAACAGGGACAAAATGCACAAAATCACAGTCGAGATTCCAAAAACAAGAACCAACCGATCCTCTAGTATGGATCCTTTATCTATAGGGTCGGTATTTAGTGGAATGAACTCCCTTCAGAGGTATTTCCTCCAAATTACGACATGGGGTCCTTCAAACGTGGTGTGAAGAACCACCTGGCCGGACGGAATGGTTTTCGCAGCCCCCCTGAATGTTCGAAAAACAATGGGCGTCGTTGGGCATCTTAATAGCTCCTGGCGTACGCCATAGGCCGCGCTTAACATTAAAAAAATTATCTAAGCACAAAGTTGAATCGTAAGAGAATTATATTTTATGGAATCTATATGGATGGTTAATACCCAACGAGAAAACCGGCCAAGTGCGAGTCGGACTCGCGTACGAAGGGTTCCGTACCAACGTCCAGGATAAAAAAAAAACGTTTTTTGTACGGGGCCCCCCTTAAATTTTTATAATTTTATAATGTTACCTATTTGTTGTTATAGCGGCAAAATAAATACATAATCTGTGAAAATTTCAGCTTCCTACCTGTTACGGTTCATGAGATACAGCCCTGTGACAGACGGACAGACAGACGGACGGACGGACGGACGGACGGACGGACGGACGGACGGACGGACGGACGGACGGACGGACGGACGGACGGACGGACGGACGGACGGACGGACGGACGGACGGACGGACGGACGGACGGACAGCGGAGGCTTAGTAATAGGGTTCCGTTTTTACCCTTTGGGTACGGAACCCTAAAAAGGGTTTCTCTTCGCTGTCTTTACCATACCACACTTAGGCCCGATTGCAGGAAGAGACGGACCTCACTTTTAGTAAACCGTCGGTCAACGGTCGAACGGTCAACCATCAAAACCAGACCGCGTCCAGTGTCGAAACCGGCCTCTCTTGACCCATTTTATATCTGTGTAGAACATATTTTCAACACATTTTTATGATTTCCTATTTCTACACGAATAAAAAAATTCATGGACGGGCGACTTATGTATCCCTCAAATGCCTGCTCTATTCAACCTAACCCTTTGGAAACGAAGAGCTCAGCGTAATTTCGATAAGTGATTTGTAACTCGTAATAAGGCCTGTGACCCTAAATAACCTTCGAACCATATAATGTAACCCATTTGTCCTTGGATGCCACTGAAATATACCTATAAGTAAAACATCCCAATTCCTCCGAGCAGGCATCGTTGCCAACCGTCCCGGGCGCAAAACACAACCCTTCCGCTCCGTGAGTCGGCGAATCCAATCGGAAACGTAATTAATATGTCACACGCCGGCACGCCAGGAACAAGGATTACTTATTCCGTGACAAGGCCGACCGCAATCCCCAATCCACTCCACTTTCCCGCCTGCTCCACTCGGCGGCGAGACTCAATGAGCTGGAAACGCTTTCCGCGGTCTCGGTACGGGTCGTTTGCACAACCGGCGCGGAGCGATTGCGTTGCGGTGCCTTCACGGCGCGAATCCGAGCATCGACGCACCGGTAAGTCAAAATCGCGAGCGGCTGCATCCGCCATTTTGAGAGACCGTCAATAAGTAGAAGTTAATGGTAGAAGTAGAGAAAAATACTTTATTTAAAGATTGTTTCAAAACGAACCTTCCTTACTGGCGTTGCGGATGGAATTTTTGTGATTCTTGACGTTGAACCGTAATTTGAAAAAAATGGCGTTGCCATAGCGACTACTGGGCCGTTGAGTCGCGATCGCGTCCGAATAACAACGGGTAGTTATTTCGCCGTTATTTCGTCTGCTATCTACTTTTTGAAAGTAAGTTACATAATATTGCAAGTGCGAGATCGGAAATCACTGGGGCACTAATCTCATCAGTAGAACAAAGTGGGGGTGGAGGTCGGTGGTTAGAATTCTCATCAATAATACTGGTAATTGTTTCCCATTTTATTGCTTTTTCATTACTTAGGCGTCTAGTACATGTGAAAAGGGATATAGTCTCGAACGATAGTGTCTAGTCCTCTTGGGGTAATCCGCACTGACATACAGAACGAACCATAGAAAAAAGGAAGGAGATATGGCATCGAGCGCGCCTACTATGAAACCCGCTGTTTCCAATTTTCAAAAACCGGCTAAGTGCGAGTCGGATTCGCACACGAAGGGTTCCGTACAAGATTTAACAAAAAAAAATATTTTAACACATTTTTTGTATGGGGCCCGCCCCCCTTTACTTATTATTATTTTTTTATTTTACCTATTTGTTGTTATAGCGGCAAAATAAATACACACTCCGTGAAAATTTCAGCTTCCTACCTATTACGGTTCACGAGATACAGCCCTGTGACAGACGGACAGACGGACGGACGGACGGACGGACGGACGGACGGACGGACGGACGGACAGCGGAGGCTTAGTAATAGGGTTCCGTTTTTACCCTTTGGGTACGGAACCCTAAAAACGAACAATTTAATCTAAACGTACATGCCACATGCAAATATAGTCACAGACGTATTGGAGGGTTTGTGTGGGTGGGAACTGACTTGACGAACGCAATTTTAGAGCATAGACGCGCGCGGTGGCGATGTTATGACTGTGTGGCATACGACGCGATGCCGGATTTCCATACAATTAAATGGTCATTTTGATCATATAGCGATATCGACCGCGTGCCACTTCTCCTTCCTTACTCTTCAGTGGAACAAACCGAACCCGGAGCGTGGCACGAGAAAAACCTTCGCGCTCGCCACTGCCCCGCCCGGGTGGGCAGTGAACGCATTATTTGTTCGTTAACGCGTACCCGCCGCTGCGTGATGGAGGTTTGCGCACACAATTAGCACCTGTAGTTACCCCGTCGGCACTAAACGGTAGCCTCTATGAGTACCTCCATGGGGCTCGAGGTTAGATCACATGACCGAATTAGCTCAACGATCAATCAGACGTGAAAACTCTGCTCTACGCTCTAAAACAGTGCGAAATGGAGTTACACTCAACCTATTAAAAGTTTTAACGGCCCCTGCGGGTATACTCGGGAAGCGAGCACTAGAAGTTCTCGCGTGAGAAGCTGTCAAACTCTATGTAGACAAAAAATGCCTTTTTCTATATAGAGTTTGACAGCTCACGCGAGAACTTCTCGTATTCGCATCCCGAATAGACTCGCTGTACCGATTTTCTGTATGTAACTGAACATGGATGGCTAATACCACATCGGCTCGTAGCTTCGTGGCGCTGGGACTTGCCTTGCATACCAGAGGTCTGGGTTCAAATGCCTCTTCTTTATTTCTCTTTCAAATTTGGATGCGTCCATTTCGTCACAAATGCGAGCTATTTTATGGTTCGGAACTCATGTAAAACCCTCGAAGTCCCCTTCCCCTTCTTGGTGGGAGGTATAGTCCGCCCGGGTTTGTACAATCGCATTGGATGAAAATATGGTCGTAGTGGCAATAAATTGTCCGTGTTTTCCACCCATGTAGTCCTGACATGGCACCCAATTCCTTCGGAAGTGCAGAAAACCGTTAAGCATGGAATATCGACGGTGAACCTGCCACGATGTTATTCAGGCTTCAGGTTCATCCACCCCACTCGACGAACGGCTGCGGCTACTCCGAGAGCCTCTATTTCCGGAGTCAAGTGCAAGGGTTGCGCAGTAATTTCGCGCCCGAAAAAACTAATACACACAGCGCGTCGACATCTGGAGCGCGCGGCTGCCGGCCGGGCGTCCGGGTGTCGGCGGCGAGGTAAGCAGAGAGGAGATGGCGCTAGATCTAGCTCCTATGCGGTGACGTGATGTGAAACGAGACGGAGGGAAGCCGGGAGGCCGATCTAGGAGCACTCGGCGCAGGGAATCAGAGCACCCTCTTGTAGTTGAAATTAGGCTTTTGAGAAACAACCGTTTCTCAAACTCATTTCTCTGCCGCACCGCCAGGATATGGAAGTGTCTGCCGGCGAGTGCCTTTCCTCATACCTATCACCTGGGAGTCTTCAAGCGTAATTTGAACAAGCTCGATAGCTCAGCGATAGTCCGCAAATCCGCTGGCATGGTGCCTCGCTGAGCGTGGTTTCGCGAGGCGAGGTGTTTTTGGCTTTTCTAAGCACCTTTCGTCCTCAGCACAGCCACCCGGTTTATAATTTAAAAAAATGTAAAGAGGACTGTGGGTCAAGCCACAGTCAAGAACTTTTTTGAACACATTTTTCAGGTACCATATCTAGTTAACGCAACCACTTGGCGCAGGCAGACCAACATATTTAGCTTCAGAGGGTTGGTCTTTATCATGTGAACCCTGTTTCAACCATCTACGTTATCGTTACCATTTTTGTCGCGTCCTCCTAGTCTATAAGTCCGACCAAAGGACAATAATAAATACATACTCGAACCGATTTGCTTCCGACACGGCGAGCATGGCCAGCATGGTCGCTCTTGAATGTGCCGTTTCACTGGCCCTTTTCATAGCCCCGTCCACTTCGGTGACATAGTGCTCACTTGGCGAACCCTTTCTAACTTCGCTAGTGCTTTCTCCTCTCCATTTACCTCCTACCCGGGCCCCGTACTATGCCGCGCCGTAATAACGCCGCGGCTGGCGACGAGCCAACTCGTCCGCGCACCTTTTTTATCGAGGAATTAATTTCTTCGCACAGGCGACGTTTCTTTGGATCGAAGGAGAAGAATGTATAACGGTTGTGGGACAAGGTCATTGATAATTTCTTTGTAAGCTTTAAAATGTTCTCTTTTAAAGTTTTAGCAATTGATTATATAATAATGTGACCAATTGGTTTCCTGCGAAACATGCTTCGGCGAGGACCGGTCTAATAACGTTGTAAACAAGGAAATATTTAAATGTACCGGCTAAAATGCATTTTTTTAATATTAAATAATTAATATTACCTAAACAATGATGCTTCTGTATTTGCACTACTTATATTATTTGTGCACTTAATGTCACAGGTCTTTGGATTATTATTTTTTGCACCAGCAAGGGCGGTCTGACGACACTATTCTCGCACGCCCGCTGCGCTGTAATACTCGCAGCGTGATGACCTGCATTGAGGAAAGCCAGCAGATGAGACCACCAGAGAGGGGCCTGAATAAGGGCCCACCAACGACCTGCCTGCAGTATCAGGCAGCGAAAGATATCACGGCCAAGAGGCAAACGGCAATGCCGTTTCCCCCGCCCGGCTCACGCGGGCGGAAGAAAACAACTATTCGATTCACCATGGTGTATAAGTAAGAGTGGAGACGCTGCTTCACTTCCGGTTCCCTCACCACGTGCCAAACTGGTCGTTGAAAATGTTTCTGTTACAGGATTTATGAAGATAAATACTGTCAAGTCACGTCTCGATGGGAACGCAGCGGGAATCGCCCACAACTAACGTGAGACTAATACAGGGGGTCCATTCAGGTAAGAGTGAGTTCGAGTTCGGGAGTGAGTTAACCTAAAAATTGCTGGGAAATATATTATTATTTAAATAACGGAAACGTTATTTATACTTCTAACGTATTTACGGGACAGACCAGATTTTTACCTAACTGTAATGATGTTCAAGAAGTGTGGAAACATTGACTATTTGTAAAAGAGAGTTGATATTTAATGACGAATTTGAACTCACTCTTGCCCTGAATGGACCCCCTGTGCCCACTGACAAAACGGCACCTATTATACAACGCATTTATTAAATAACACCGTGTGACGCATCAACGCCTTTGTCATGCGCGATGAGATTTAATTCCGTGAGAATTGTCTCAGAGCGCCAAGATAACACACGTCGGCATGGAAACGAACTCGGCACAGCTGAGAAATGTCTCGTTAGCTCGGATACAAAGTAAGCATGACTCGACTTCTTCTGCTACTGTAGCTCAGCTACTGTGGCCTTGCTTCTCATATATCTGTTTACATTTTCTCGACACATTCTTATCAAAAGGCAGCAGCTAGAGATGCCCAGGTGTCTGAAGTTCTAAGAGAGTACGCACGCATCCTATAGTTGCGGGGGACGACTGGTTCGCACAGGGAACTATTTTAGCAAAATTGGACTGAAAACAATTTTAAAAAAATGTCACAATGTTTTTCAATGCTTAGATAGGTGAGACAGAACACAGAGCCTAGGGCTGAGATAAATAGTCGTAACAGAAACTAAGGCTGAGATAAATAGTCGTATCAGAAACTAAGACTAACGGAAAGTAGTACTTTGTGACGTCACTTTGACACATTTTGTATGGAGGAAGTCTTCAAAGTAATGCAAAGTGACGTCACAAAGTAGTACTTTTCGTTAGTCCTAGTTTCTGCTACGACTATTTATCTCAGCCTAGGAGTCTAAAAAGTACCATGTAGTTGTAGAAAAGTAACATTGGCAAAAACAAAACGGAGCGTTCAAACAAGAATAGGACAGCACATTGAATTTCACGAGCCGCCGATCTGTGAGCATGCCTTGAATAATTTGAATCATTGTATTCGATTCAACCAAGCACAAACGACACAGATTTTTTTGTGAGAATAGTTATCTCCGGGACGCCTACCTAGACAAACTTGGAAAGTGAAACATCATACCATCTAAATACAAAATGTCATCAGAGCCGTCGACATATCGACAAGTATGGTAAAGGCGCATAGCTTATATGATCTCATTGTCCGTCCATTACGCTATATTTGGGTACAATACGTGCCGGTACATTGGTTACGACAAACATTCATATCGACAAGCGTCAACAGAGACAGATAACGGCGACTGAAGCAGCCGTCTCTCTGAGAATGTTTCACGTGAACAAAGTGGCGATGGGATGGTAATACCACTAATACCACACCCCACGGTCACATTAGCCCAACACGCCTCATGAAAACTAGGTGCTATGCAGGATTTACTCTAGTTAGGCTATGAGGCTACGAGCGGTTCGTAGCCTAGTGGCGCGGGGACTGGCCTAGGGTACCAGAGGTCTGGGTTCAATTCCTCGCCCCGACATGCACCAGTTTAATTTCTCATTCTGAGTTAGTTACACTCCGCCTGGTTCGGAATCCATGTAAAACTCTAGGTCCCCTTCCCCTACTAGGCGTTAGCTTAAGCCCGCCCGGGTTCGTACGTTCGCATCGGATGAACAGATGGTCGAAGCGGCAATGCAAAATTGTCCGTGTTTTCCATCCAGTGCAATGTAGCCGTTCTCATAAAGGGAATGTCCTGGCATTGAACCGAATTCCTTCGGGAATGTGGTGTATTGGGCTAATGTCATAAAAATAGTCGTGTGGTATTAGCCATCCATGTCAGTTTGCATAAAGAATAAAGAAAAACATTATCTATTCACACGCCTCACTATAAACATCGATTTGCTTAGAGCCATTCCGGAGTGGGTTTATGGCCATTTCGGGGGTGGGTTTATGACCATTTCGGGGGTGGCTTTAAGCCATTCCGGAGATGCCTTATGAAATCCGACAGACGCTTAGGAGACAATGGGTGGCTATTCGATGTCAACCAATTCCGTATTTTCCGTACCCTTAGCAAGTTCTCCAATTTCATTAAACCCTTCATTCCGAATTGTGGAGCAGAAAGTGATTGGCATGGCTCTTTCTGCTGCTGTCTTGTATAACGACATGGAACTACATGACTGTAACCTTACGCTCGTAGTACTACCGAAATGGAAACATTTGCGCTACATATTGCGCGAGGGGAAATAAGCCGCATTCACACAGCCCGACTGTTCGCTCCGGGAAGTAGTTCGTGGAATCCACCTCCAGCTGAGTTGAAATATTTTTAGAAAATATTCGAAATATCGTTTGAACCACAGTAATAACACTCAAGACGGAGAAAACAAGTCGACTTTGAAAGGAATGTTTTAATTATTTTTTAAGAAGGGGAAAATCACAGACAACCGATTTCAATAACGTTAAACAATAACGTTTAAAATTTTATATGGTGATTTCGACGTAGCCAACCACAATTCAATGTACACAAAGAACACTATCGAGAAACTCCGTGGACATTCCTTAAAACTATACTCAACCAGTTCCAAATTTTCCAACCCATGGACTCTCGGAACAAGTTATAACAAGAAGTAATACGTGCTATATCAGTAAACGGTTTAAAAAACCAACTTGGCAAACCTTTGACAAAGAAAACTAATAGTATACCTAATATAAACAAAACTGCATAAAAGTATCTTAAAAGTGCACTCAACACGTGGAGAACACGCATCAGCTTCAAGCTGCCAGTGTATATAAATAGAAACAATAATAGCACATGATCGGGGAGCAGAAAAGCCGATTCTGAAACACAATTCGCGTGACGAACGTAACGTGTTCCCCATGTTCAAACCTTGAGCCAGATGAACCTTTCCTGTTATGATGATAAATGATGATGAATGATGTACCTAGGTGATAGAGAAAAAAATTAATTAACATAATATATATTATTTAGTTAACAGCCCAATCTTCGCCGCCACTATACGACGGTTGCCGCCTCCACTCGGGTCAATGTCGTTTTGGACATTCACCCGAGCGGAGCCGAGTAAAATTCGCCCTCGAACCCTGACGCGTCGCGTCGCGTCGGCCGCCCGCGCTACTACTTCGTTTTCATTCTGACATTTTTTTTTAATTTGTTCAGCTCCTAAGGGTCTTGGCGTGATGTTAACCTTCCTCAATAATATACTCCACAAAAATAAAATAAAAACCCCACTTCTCCGCATTATTAAATTAGTTTCAATTCTTGCCCCCTAAGCGCAACACTATATCTGTAAAAAATACGGGGAAAAATTTGCCGCGCAGACATATTCAAAAGTATAATCCCGTCGGACAATTTGACGTGCTAACGTGCCCTAGTCTTTTGAAAGGGCTCACAACTGACACGGCACGGGCCCCTGTCTGCACGGCGCGAAACAAGTTTTCAAAGGGTTACCTCAGCCGAAAAGCGAGCATTACCTCCCGTCTCGCGTTTCGCCGACTATGCAAATAGGTCAGCGAAGCTGGCAACACCATCCCCCCCATTCTTCCCTCTCGCGCAACCGCTACTCCCAATGCACGTATGCCACAGAAGAGAAAAGGAGGTCGAAGTGGCATATGGTCGTTATCGCGATTCCGCCGTATGAGCATAGATTAAAGAGGGAGGCATAGAGGTCTGGGTTCAAATCCTCGCATCTTTCTCATTTTGAGTTGGATAAGTGCATTTCTTTACGAATGCGAGCTGCCCCATTGTTCGGAACCAAACTGTAGATTCCCTTCCCCTACTAGGTGGTAGGTTTTAAGCCCGCCCGGGTCGGTACCATCACATTGAACTAAAAGATGGTCCCGTGTTTTCCATCCAGTCCAATGTAGCATTACTCATAAAGGGAAGGTCCTGGCTAGGTTAGGTTAGGTTAGGTTAGGTTAGGTTAACCCGCGGGATCGGGATTGCATTCCCTAGTCCTGGCATGGCACCTAATTCCTTCGGGAATGTGGTGTATTGGGCTGATATCATAACGGTAGTTGTGTGATATTAGCCATCCATGTCAGGTTTCATAAAAAAAAGGTAACTTCATGCATCGTAAAAAACTCGCTGAAAATTGCTTATTTTCGCTGTTACTATGACATGTCATACTACGCCCATCTTTATGTAATGCATAGAATGCAGAACAACAAATACGCAGAGGGTCATTTCGCTTAGTATTGAGTACTTCCTGTCTGTTGATCCCCTGGCTAGTCTACAGACAAAACATAACCTTGCACAAGACATAAAGCTGCTTATCGACGTTTGCCAGCGCCTTGCTCATGTCTGGACTGGACCAACCGGTTTTCGTCTCCCGAAGGAACCGCGCAATGGCGAAATTGCAAACAAAGGCCCAGCTAAATATAGGCACATGTCATCGTGTTATATTATTATACGGATGGCTGGGTTGTAATGTTTTTTTTTTATGTGACTGAACATGGATGGCTAATACCACACCTTCTGTCATGGTATTAGCCCAACACACCACATGGGAACTAGGTGCCATGCCAGGACCTTCCTTATATGGATGTAAGAAGAAAAAACCGGCTTAGTGCGAGTCGGACTCGCACACGAAGGGTTCCGTAATATTGTATAAGATTTAACACAAAAATCAAGATTTTTTGTATGGGGCCCTCCCTTTTTTTTATTATATTTTTTTTATTTTATCTATTTGTTGTTATAGCGGCAAAATAAATACACACCCTGTAATAAATTGAGCTGCCTACCTATTACGATTCCTGTGACAGACGGACGGACGGAAGGACGGACAGACGGACAGCGGTGGCTTAGTAATTGGGTTCCGTTGGCACCCTTTAGGTACGGGCTTGCTTTAGGTCAGAGTGCACGAAAGGACAAAAAATCAAAATCACCGTCAACGTATGATTAAAATTTTATTGACAGTATGAAAGGGACTCCAAGCGGTTCACTAAAAGTGACGTGTTTAAACATTGATTAAATCAGCCGTCTCTTCGTGAAATGGGCTAAATCATTTAGAAATCGAAAGGGAAAAAAATATGACTAAATTATTGAATGGATTCAATAATTTAGTCATACTTTTATCATAAAAGTAGGCACTCATATCTTAGCCCGCAGTCCCAGTTGTCACCCAAATTGCGAGTTCGAGTTTGATTTAACAGCTTACTCAACGTTGCCGTAAATACGTCAAAATTGCCGTTTACGTCGACTCCGCGTTTTCATAAAAATCGGAAGTCCGAGTTTGACTTTGATAGCTTGAAGAAGTAAAACCACAGAATATCTAGTATAAACTTGTATGGAGTTTGACGTTTTTACGGAACTTCGAAGTTACGTAAACGCCAATTTAGGTGAGAACTCAGACTGACCACTCAGAGCTAATCCAACTTGTCACCTAAATTAGCGTTTAGGCCAAACCGATCGACGTGCGTTTTCAAATGTCTGAGTTTGATTTTGACAGGTAGTAAAACCGCCACTACCTACAAATATATACCTATTAAACTTCTCAAACACCCAAAGGTCGGCTGGAAGAAATCTCTTCGAGGGATAAGCCCGCCTTTGCGCCCCACTTATGTTGTTTTTGCACTATACTTTCTTTTGTAAATTGTTTTTTTTTTGTGGCGTAATAAAGAACTTTCAATCAATCAAACAACTAGTAAAACATGTTTGAGTTTTGACCTTTTTACGTAACTTGGAAGTTCCGTAAACGCCGACCCAGGTGAGAACTCGGACTAACCACACAGACAATATCTAGTATCGCGCTTCATGAAACGGAGGCCTCGTCACGAGAGGCCAGGCCGCGAGCCGTCGACTCATCCCCGTGAGAGAGTTCTCACGGCCGCAAGCCACGTATTCTTTTGAAGTTGAACGGTCATTAGCACTCCATATGGTTAGGGAGCTGGGGAGCTGGCAATCATATAGGTTAGTCATTTGCAAATGTATCATATACATTCATGGTTATTGGTCAGCTCAATACGAATCATTTTCATACAGCGCTCATAAGCTCCAAAGTTGTAAGAAAAAACTCCTTATTTATTGCTATGAGAGCTTGCTTTTTCTCAAACATGATTCGAGGTCAACGGGAGAATCCTATAGATTTTTAATTAATTGCGAGTCTCAAAATATAAAATATATAAAAATACGCGATTTTTTGATCGCGTTGACTTCCAAGCTTAATTATTTCAAAGGACTATAGACCCAAGAATTTGCTATTTATTTCAACTTCCTCCATGCTTTGCTGAGAAAAAGGGACGGACAGACGCAGCTTTGGACTTGCTGATAGGCCGTATAGGCCGCGGCCTAGGGGTGGATCAGCGGCCTAGGGGTGGAGCAGCGGCTGGGCGTAAGGGCGGATTTTCTTATAGGTCAAGGAAAATCGGGCCTAGGGCATCAAAACATTGGGGGAGGGGGCGGCAAAACTTGAAAGCTTTAAAAGCCGAGTATTCTACTCAAATCGGCTGGATGAGTTTTATTTTAGGGATCTTTCGATTTTTTTGCGAAGATTATCCTACTATATTAGGTATTTTGTCTACAAGAATAATAGTAGATGCGGCTGGGATAATATTACTCAAATGCGGGCACGCACGAGCTTTTCTTTGCTTTTTCTAAAATATTCGTATTTTTACCGCGTTGGCAATGCGTGATGCCAACGCGGGCGGGCCTTAACCCTACCACCTAGTAGCGGAAAGGATGAATGGATTCCGAACCATGGAACGGCTCGCATTCGTAAATTGCACTTGTGCAACTCAAAGAGGGAAAGTGCGAACGTGGCCGGAATTCGAACCTATGACCACCGTCAAGGAAGGCAAGTCCACACGCCCTAAGCCGCTCAAACGTTTGACGCGTAAGCGAAGGAGCGGGCGTCGTCGTCGACGCGGTTCACGTCAACATCTGCGCGCGGCTTGCGCAACGCCGCGCCGCGCCGGAAGCGTCGGCGTCGAGTTCGTCGGCCGCGGTGAGAAAACCGAGCGATCTGACCACCGCACCGCCGCCGCCGCCGCCGCCGCCTCCGCATTGTCTCCGCCTCGCGATCCGCTCCGCCGCATTGTCCGTTTCGGCAATCCGCAACGACACGCCGAAACGAGTTCGTCACCGTTCACCCGGACACCGCTATGTTGTCACAGAATAGGTATCGTAGGCTGACTGACTGGCTACGTCACTGACCGGTTGCAACACGAGGGTTGCCAGCAGTTTGTCACATTTCACCCGAGCATCGTTCTGTTGCCATAGAATAGGTATTGTAGGCCGTCTGCCTACGGTCCTGACCGGTTGCAACACGAGGGTCACATTCCACTCGGGCCCCATTCTGTTGTCATAGAATAAGTATCGTAGGCCGTCGGCCCATGTCACTGACCAATTGCAACACGGGGGTTGCAAGTAGTTCACCACATTTCACTCGGGCACCATTCTTTTGTCATAGAATAGGCATCGTAGGCCGTCGGCTCACGTCACTGACCGATTGCAACACGAGGGTTGCAAGGAGTTCGTCACATCTCAACCTTACGCCGTTTTAAAGTCATAGGTGTCAACTGTGACCAGTATTTATTAGATATTGTTAGACTGTGACTGGCTACGTCACTGTAAAATTGCAACATGAGGGTGCAATGGGGGAGAGGGTTAATTTTGTACCCGTGGCACTTGAAAAACTGATCTAGGATGTCGATTTTCACAAAATTAACAAAACTGCCGATATCTCGAAAACTATCGTTTTTTTATGAAGGTCATATTGTGATATTCTGGTCAGTCCTGAGCTGGCCTATCAGCCCTCCAAGTTATGACGTTGACTTCTGGGACAACCTGTATAAGTTTGTTATCAAATCACGCCGCAACTATTGAATTGATTACGGTCAAAACATGGCAGATCAGATATTATATGTCATAAATTAGCACATTGTGCACTTTTATGGCAAATACAATCAAACATTCGTTAAAAAACGACATTGGAACACACAAAGCAAGAAGTTCTCGTGTTCGCTTCCTTGAATCTCGCCCTTTATAGACCCGCAGAGCGTGTGTTCGAACGCAGAACAAAACGGATTCGATTGACCACTTTCGAAATGGAGGAAAACCAAGCTTGAGGAAAAAAAAATACCTACAATTTCCAATGCTATAAACAAAGCAACGAGAGTAAATTAAATGGATAGGCAAATATTTTAAATGCTTGTATATAAGGTGAAATAGTTACAAAAGATGTTTTTGTGATTATAAATCACAACATCTGGAAACCAAATCACGTTGTAGCGATAATGTTAAAACTTTGTTTATAATAAATCAATCAATAATATTACTTCGAAAGGAAAAGTTCAAGTCATCAGATACTGTTATTATTACCTCAGCACATACAAATAACATTTGGCAAGTGATCATTTATCTAAAGTGAAAGGAAGAGTTAATTTGCATTTGTTCTTTATTATCAAGTTGAATCCACTGAGTTAGACATAGAAATGATATAGAAAAATCAAGGTCCAATCAAAAACTTCACAAATTATGTACCAAGTTAAGCTCTCATCTCAGTAAATTTTGCAGACAGAATAGGTACCTCAACAACTTTCAAGAAATCTCTTTTCAAGCTTCCAAAAACTTAAGTTATCTTCTTGCCTAACTTTCACGAAACCTCTGGTCCCTGGGTAGAGTTCCAGTCAAATTGACTTTGCACAATACCAAACTTAACCTGACATCAGGCATTGATGTCTTCAATCGAATAGCTACAAGGTGCGGGGTGGTTTGGTGCACACTGTTATTTATATACAAACACACACCATCACGCCCCGGAGGGGTAGACAGATATTAGCCTTCTTTCGCTCCATCTACTTACATAAAAACCTTAATTCAATTTACAAAACACTCCAGCAAACTGTTCACGGTACTGCAAGCTCGTCTAAATAGGTCGTAAATTCTAACTTCTATCATCCTATTCTATTATTATATTCTATTTTATTTCCATCAATGTATTTTGTCTTTCTCTCGCCATTTGGGCCAGCTCGTAGTGTCAAACCATCTAGAAATATCATTCACAATTCCAGTCAATCTCCGTTGTCTGAATCCTGTTGGCGCAGGATGAAGGTTCTTTGCGAAGCGGGGGACTCCTTCTAGGTGAACCTCACCGCACCGGAAGCATGCCAGGATCCGGTGGAATTGAGCAGCTCTCTTCCCCCTCCGGGCTTCTCGCAATGTACCGCAACCTCTCCACCGTCCAATCCTTCGGAACTCGGCTTTGCATCCTGGTCGGTGCATCAAGTTCTAATGTCAGTTCAATTCACAATGATATCTTAAGGTGGGCCATCCCACTCAACTCCCCATACAAACGGGGAAAGAAGATCACGCACATATTTCTTGTCAGAGATCCCAAAATTTGCTCAAAATAGCTTTATTTGATCGAACTAGATGTCTGATGACCATTGGGATTGTAAAATTGTGTTTGGTTTCTAAGTTATAGGGTCCAAAAGTTCGAATTTTTCGCGCGTTTTATACAATAACTTTGAAGGTGGATTACGCAATGATAAAGTAAGAACCACTTAAAAAGATTAGTCATCAAACCTAGCTTATTTAACCAAAATTTATAATCTATTTGGTTTTAGTTAGATTTTTGACTACAGCGGTCGTGGTTTACTTTTAGCTATAAGTCGTTTTGTAATTAAAATTTTCGTAAATCTTACCAAATCATACACTATGCACATTGTCTTTTTTGTACACATGTTGCATCTTCCTCATCACGGAGCCTGTCTTTTTCTTTGAAACAGAGAAGGTCCCAGAGCGCAACAGCACGGTTTTGTACCGTGCCCGCGAATGAGTTAGTCCCGCCGGGTTGGGCCACCTTAAGCGTTGTTTGCTTATGACCCTTCAATATGTTCCCATTATTTCCGGCGCATTGTCCGCAAACGGTCCCACATTGAGCCGCATATTTGCGTCGTGATTGTGGCCGAAGTTGCGCAACGGGCTAGGAATTCCCCAGTCAACTCCGCGCCCGGTCAGATGCGTGAGTAATGGCCGCTATCGTTATTTAATTATTCCATGTAATCTCGATAGTGGCGCCTGACTCACCGGCACGGTTACTAACGTGAGGCGGAGTCAACAAACAAGTCGGGTCGTTAAGGTGGCCCAACCCGGCGGGCCTAACTCTTTCGCGGGCACGGTACAAAACCGTGCTGTTGCGCTCTGGGACCTTCTCTGTTTCAAAGAATAAGACCGGCTCCGTGATGAGGAAGATGCAACATGTCCACAAAATAGACAATGTGCCTAGTGTATGATTTGGTAAGATTTACGAATTTTTTTATTACAAAACGACTTATAGCTAAAAGTAAACCACAACCGTTGTAGTAAAAAATCGAACAAAAACAAAACAGATTATAAATCTTGATTAAATAAGCTATGTCTGATGACTAATCTTTTTAAGATGTTCTTACTTTATCATTGCGTAATCCACCTCCAAAGTTATTGTATAAAACGCGCGAAAAATGCGAACTTTCGGATCTTATAACTTAGAAACCAAACACAATTTTACAATGCCAATGGTCATCAGACATCTAGTTCGATCAAATACAGCTATTTTGAGCATAATTTTGGATCTCTGACAAGAAATATGGGCGTGATCTTCTTTCCCCTTTTGTATGGGGAGATGAGCGGGATGGGCCACCTTAAACGGTAGTCTGCGGTTAAGTATTTTAACGCTTTTACGTTCCAACGCGCGAAATCTCCGCGGAACAGTGGACATTGGTCGAGATCGCGTTTTTTGGAAATGTTTACAATGCACGCAATTCTTATTATTTGCAATGTTTAATTACGGGCTAATATGAACCCACGACAAATATAGAATAATGTCGTAATATTAGCCATTCACACAGCATTTACGAATACACTAGGGCTGAAATAAATGGTCGTAACAAAAACTAAGGCTAACGAAAAGTAGTACTTTGTGACGTCATTTTGACACATTTTGTATGGACGATATCGCAAAGTAATGCAAATTGACGTCAAATTGAACTACTTTGAGATTTCGTCCATACGAGATGTGTCAAAGTGACGTTACAAAGCACTACTTTGCGTTAGCATTAGTTTCGGTGACGACTATTTATCTCAGCCTAGGTGCCGTGCAAGAACCTTCTTATGATACTTTTGAGATTACCGCGGTCTTTAGACATTTTTGAAAAAGGTTACGGCTTTTCACGCGACGGGAAGAGACATTCTAATTTTTAAGAACCTTCTTGTTCTTCTCTTTATCTTTACCTCGGCTCGTTTTCATTGTCGGTTCGACCGGCTTAGAGCGGTTTAGGCAACGTACAAACGGCATCATCCTAGACGCCACACATTGGACTTTGACCTGCATACGTTTTTCTTGCGAATGCCAATGCCTGCTGTGGCGTTGAGATTGATACGCTCCGTACGTTTTTAGGGTTCCGTACCCAAAGGTTGCCAACGGAACCCTATTACTAAGCCTCCGCTGTCCGTCCGTCCTTCCGTCTGCCACAGGGCTGTATCTCATGAACCGTAATAGGTAGGCAGCTGAAATTTTCACAGAGTGTGTATTTATTTTGCCACTATAACAACAAATATGTAAAATTAAAAAAATATCCAAATTAAAGGGGCCCCCATACAAAAAACGCGTTTTCATGTTAAATCTTGTACTGTGGTACGGAACCCTTCGTGTGCGGGTCCGACTCGCACTTGGCCGGTTTTTAATACATAATATCACATCTACGACTCGTAGATGTCTACGAGTATAATTAAACATCGAACTGTACGGAGCGCAACACATTAAAGGCCACAGTAGGCATATTGGCATTTGTAAGGAAAACGTATGCGAGTCAAAGTCCAATGTGTGGCGTGGCGGTTACGGTGATGCCGTTTGCGCATAAATTGGCTAATATTCGGAAGTAGACTTAAAAGAGACATATGATAGCAAGTTTCATCCGATTGTGAGTGCCTCGCAACCAAGACGCGATCGCGAAAATACAATTTTGCGTAAGTGAGAATTTCCTAGGCATGTGAGTATTTTCTGCAGAACCATCGCATCTTATCGCAATGATAGGCAATCTATAAGCAAATTATGTGGGTTCCTGGAATCAATGGCTCCGATACGCGATAGTGTTGATAAGATAATGGTATCGACCGTTTTGGAAACAAAATGTACTGGGGCGGCGGCGCAGGCGCAGCCAAGTACACTTCCAAAACCGATCGAGGACATAAGTAATCGTTCGCAGAAGGAAACCTCGAAATCTGACAGCATAAGTACTTATGAAGTAGGGATGTAACAGATTTATAAAATTTTAATTTGATGTGGACAGACTTCTCCTATCAAATGTATACACTGGAAAGAGAAGGAATTCCTAAGTACCTTTTACTCTATGGTTGACGTTGGCATGACAGAAAGAAATCTAAAATTTCGGAGCTCAGAAAAAAGCGCCGCGTCGCATCGCCCGCACATCTATTAGCTCGTTTTCGCTTGGCGTTATTTATTTTTTCTCAGCTTCTTATCCAGTCGTAGCGTGATAATAGCAATAACTTTCCTCAAGAATTGGGCTATCAAATACAAAAATATTTTTTCAAATCCGACTTGGTTCTACGGATCGTTAAAAGAACGGTCAAGCGTGAACGTTTTCACATGCCGAGAGCCCATCACTGCTGGACATGGACCTGGGGCCTCACGATATACGATGATAATTGTGAAATTTGATGCAAAATTAGCGCTTAGATTTTTCTCAAAAAGTAAGACTGCACAACTATATAAGTGTAACCTATATTGGTATTAACAATTCGGGACAAAATGCGTGAACAGAGCCAGCCTTTTTTAACAGAACTCTTCAGGTTTATTTTGATCAGATTGTATTTATTTATTTAATATTAACAATCTAATACATTATATTATAATGTAATTCATAAACTAAAACAGGTTTTTCTTATGAGAACTACTGTAAAAAATGGTTTTACATGGGTATAATACGATTCGGGAAAACTGTTACAAAGTGGTGCTATTCAAATACAAATTTAAAAATGGTACATAACATATAAGCAAGAGTGTGACATGAAGCTGTCTTAGCTGTGGGTAACTGTGAATATGGTAGGAGAATTAAATATATGGAATGCATAAGTGTATGTGTATATACTGCTTATTTTAGTTGCATACGCGCTAATATTAGTATATATGTATGTATTATGTATACCTATTCTAGCATAATTATAAATTCAAAGCAGGCAAATAAGCGATCTCGCTTCGCTCGGTCGAGCAAATTCACCACCTTCTCGAGGGCGTTTAGAGGAACTTGTGTGACTAACGCTGTTGGCTCAAGATTGTTCAAGCAAATAGGCAGGTGTGGTGTGAGTCAAGTTTCTCTGCAAACAAATCTAGTGAGATTTAATGTTTTGTACGCTTGAACGTTTCGAGTTATTTAGAGGGCATCCATTAATTGCGTGAGGAGTTTAGGGGTTCGAGCCAATTTACTGCAAATATCACGTAACTTATTTTTCCGCGAGAAACAGTGTATAATTGAGAGACAATGGGTTAAATTGAGTAAAGCATGTTGCGCACAAAATATAGAAGCATTCCTCGTAAATGCTTATGTTATGTACCTACCTGTTTTAATAAATCCAAAACGCAATCAAGTACAGATTAATGTGTTCGCACTAAAAATACGCATACGAAAAATCTCAAGGAGATTAGGAGGGATGGGAGGGGGTCGAGCCAAATCTTACGACATCTCACCAGGGGGGAAGGAAAAAAAAATCGCCAAAAACGCTTCACGTAATTAATGGACTCGCCCTTACATTTTACGAAGGTACCGGGGGACAGGAGGATGGTGGCACCTACAGAAAAATCCGGTCAAGCGTGAACGTGTTCACGTGCGGAGGGTCCCGTCACTGCTGGACATGGAAGAAATTCGCCCTGGCCAGATGAGAATCTTGCAATTTCATACAAAAGTAGCGCTTCAGAAATCTAGTTTTGTCTCAAAAAGTATGACATGGTGCACACATAAGTTACGTTACAAGTTGGTATATTTATTTCCAGATTTTTTAAACAATCCTAGTAATCGAGGTAATCGAGTTCCATACCTTACGCCTGTTTCCTAAATCTAATTAAGAAATATTTTGCTGCAATTTACCACATTACGGCCGGAGTGCACGACGCTTCGTAAAATGTTATCCGTTACTGATTACATTTGACGATGATGTGACGGCTAATCGCCAATCATATGAAATTGCGTTGCACTTAACATATTTTCGTCAAAGTTAGCTTGCCAGGAGTCAGACCAGAAATAGTCCCTCGAAACAATCGGCAAAAATATTTGCTGTATGGCAACTCTTAGCACCGCCTGAGCTGACATAGTACTGCCCTTCTCCCACAGTACATAAACAGAAAGGGACAGGCACAATTGAGGCACCATCTAGCGTCAACCATTCGTACCAACAAACAAAACAGTTGCTCTTGGAGCCGCGGGGTGGCGCTACTAGCGCCCAATATGTCGGCTTGCTATCAGCTGTTACCACAGATTACATAGATTTGGCGCCGAAATTTTTAATCTGTGGAACCGAGTGCCAGGCTAATAATTATGAAAAACAAAGCATTGTATTCCATTAATGGCGACGTTTGCCTATTATTTAAGGTCCAATAAGACTACAAAAATATAAAAATAGTAACTTTTGATACTTTGAATTATTATTTGATCGTGATTTTGACGGTGATCAATGGGTCGGGAGTGTTTACGATTAGCGGTTAACATCATCGATCAACGTAATGTTTAAGGTTCGTGCAACGCAAATGGTGACTGATCAGTCTTTAATCATACGTTGACGGTGATGTTGACGTGCACGACGGTACGTGCAACCGGGCCTACATAAACCAACTGAGAGATACGTCTGTACGTTTCGTTTTTTATAACTAAACTTACATCCATGATATACATACGCCCTACATTTGATACAAATCTTTAGACGTAGATGTCGTTGGAAAAACCTCAAACCTGTAAGTTTCGTTCACTTTTCTATGGAGATTTTGGCCTTGCCTCTCTATGCATACTAAACAGTTGTAATTATTATATTGTACGTAAATATTATAATTTCAGCCTACAAATGATGAAGGCTCCTCACTTGTACCTACACTAACAATGGAGAAGGGTGTCCTGAAATCTCGGAAAGTCGCATTGTCTGTGGGTACGGTGAGACCGACGAAATCCTGACTGAAGCAATAAACCACCGAAGGATATTCAACCTTAGCACAAAGACGTAAGGTGCAAAATATTCATGCCGCACATTCGGGCACAGAAGTGAGGGTTGGGTCGCCTAGAGATATTCAAATGCCAAATGCGAATGGCATGAATGGCGAGAAGGGGACACAATGGTCTGCACAAATCCAAGTTGATTCGTTGACACCTACGGGTTTGAATATTATGACAAGCGTTAAGTCGAACTGGTAAACTTGCGCAACAATGTTACGTTATAATCATAATACTTTTCTGAATACGTAATGATTTCTCAATAAATATAGGAACAGACTTTTCAAATTGATTATGGGTATAAAGGAAACATCCTACTTATATTTGGTATCACTTGAATCAAACCGTTTTGCAGATACTCAAGTCTGTTTTAGGAGAAACAGTGATCGCAATTCCCCTTTGGGATTACGCTCGAGTTTTGCGTAGCTGTCACGCAGGTGTCGTCGTCAGGTTCTATGCCCGGACCTGCACCTAAAGATTTTGAGTGAGCAAGTAAAAATTGTACTTTCTTAATTTTATGCTTCAGGGATTGAAAAAGCTTCTTCTCTATGTGTATACAGGCTGTACAGAAACAGATGCCGTGTGGGTTCCGTCCGGCACGCAAAGATAAGTTAATGTAGGACTTTTGTTAACATCCATACATTATCATTCACCTCGTAAATTTTAGTCGAGGCCAACACATACCGCTTTACTAATAAATACTGTACCATCGCTATTACTCTGATATTTCTAGTTAAATATATCGGACAGTAACAAATACCGGTTTAATAGCGATGGTATAAATGTTTATTGTATTTCAATATTTTGGGATGTCTAAAACCACACCTTCCTTACCATATTTAACATAATAAGCCTATATTCGTTGGTGCAAACACTTGGACGTGCGAGTCGACGTTTTCATATTCTCACCTTTCACACTTACTCTACATACCACCTGTTCTGTCACTAAGCTTCAGACGATCACAGCCGAGAATGTTTATTGGTTTGGGATCAGGGCCGCTATCGATTATGATGGCGCGAGTGCGCCAAAATAAACAAAAGTTGTAACCGACGACGCGGCGACGAGTCGGCTTCGGGTACTTGCGACCCGCAGCAGGGAAACAACAACACTTGCGACGCACGGAACACGATCATAGGTACGTCAAAACTGGACTGAATACCTAAGTCTGAGTGAGTGCGAGTTTAACTATTGCAAAACTATTTTACAAAGAAGCGGTGGCGCCGGAGATTCAATAATAAAACTTGAATTACTAAAAAATGAATTAAGAAGAACACTTTTGTTCGCTTTCCACATTTTAAAACGCAAGTCAGTCAACGTGTTTCACATTAGCATAAAAGTAATACAATACTCCTATCCAATAGTCCTATTGCAACGCGTAACAAACGTGACTGATACTGCAGCAATCAAACTCACTGCGACTCGCGTGGCCGGAGAGGAATGTTTTTTTTTTTTTTTTTATGTTAAGCGCGGCATATGGCGTACGCCAGGACCTAAAGGAGCCCGACGACGCCCATGGGTTTTCGAAAATTCAGGGGGGCTGCGAAAACCATGCCGGCCGGCCAGGTGCTTCTTCACACCACGTTTGAAGGACCCCAGGTCGTAATTTGGGGGAAATACCTCGGAAGGGAGTTCATTCCATTGTTTACCGACCCTATAGATAAAGGATCTAGAGGATCGGTGAGTTCTTATTTTTGGAATGTCGACTGTGAATTTGTGCATTTTCTCCCTGTTCCGCGTTGACCGAAGGTAGAAAGGGGACGGAGGAACAGCGTTATGCAGCTCCGACGAGCATTCTCCATGGTAAAGACGATAGAAGACAGAGAGAGACCCTACATCCCTTCTGAGTTGAAGGGTCTCCAAATTTAGGGATACCTCGGGGTCGTCAACGAGACGCACGGCCCGACGCTGTATCGAGTCCAGGGAGCCAAGCAGGTGCTTAGCTGAGCCGTCCCACAAGTGCGAACAGTACTCCACGCAAGACCTTATCTGCGCCTTGTAAATAAGCAGAATGTGACAGTATCTACCTCCCCGTCAGACACTTCTACTCCAGCGATGGACTCGTCTCTGACGCGTCGCGTCAAATTCGATGTCTCCTAAGATATACATCCTTGTATACGTACGCAGAAGACCAGTGAGAAAAATAAACTAAAACTATTGCAGTTACGATTGGAAAATAGTTCTTAGCTGAAGAGTTTTGACTGATTATGCACGCCTGGATATCAGTTTCCGATTGGCAAGTTCAAGATCGCATAGTGGATTCGCGTGGACATTCAAGAACAAGTGCGACCGTGCTTACAAATCGTGCGTCGTCGTCGCGTGACACCGAAACGAGTGAAGAGATCTCGGTCAAGATATCCGTTTCTAGGTGAATTCTGTTATTTTCCTATGGCCGTCGCCGATCCAAGGCAACTGAGGGACAACTAGTTCGTATCTTTCGTATCATTTATGCAAAGGGAACCGATTGATGTCCTTTGAACACGTGATCCGTGTTAGCGAAAACGGATTAGGCCGAAATAAAATCGGGATTCTGCAGAAAATCGTGAAGATATAAAGACTAGTTACAAAAGCGAAATACTGGATCCACGCTTGAATCCAGCGAATCGTTGTAAAACCAGCAAAGAAACGCGGGCAGGCAACAGCAAGAGACACGAAGATGTCAACCACAGGTTAACTTAATGTTTCAATGATGAATGATAATAGTTTTTAGGGTTCCGTAACAAAGGGTGAAAACGGAACCCTATTACTAAGCCTCCGCTGTCCGTCCGTCCGTCCGTCTGTCACAGGGCTGTATCTCATGAATCGTAATAGGTAGGCAGCTGAAATTTCACAGAGTGTGTATTTATTTTTCGGCTATTACAACAAATAGGTAAAATTTAAAAATAATTTAAAAAAATAACGGGGGCCTCATACAAAAAACGTGATTTCTTGTGTTAAACCTTGTACGATGGTACAGAACCCTTCATGTGCGAGTCCAACTGGCACTTGGCCGGTTTTTTTTATAGAACCCGATATGCATGGGTTAATACCACACAACTACCGTAATTATATTAGCCCAGACACATATGTGTAGGTATATAATGTGAAGGTACTGGCACAGAATTAGGTGCCAGTACCTTCACATTATGAGCACGGCTACACTACATGTAACAGCCGTTTTCTCGATTCAATATTTGAATAGGGAATTCGAATCGGGATTTTTGAATGCCGCAACACATTATACTTTTGAGATTACCGCGGTCGTTAAACATGTTTGAAAAATCCGAAGGAGAATGTCTCTTCCCACCGCGTGAAAAGCCGTAACATTTTTCAAACACGCCGCAACACATGTTAGTTTTTAGAATTTTAAACGAACGAAAGGAAATATTTAGTTTGGAATATATGTCATACATTTGATATAGAGTGGCTAGATTCTGAGAGTCCATCTTGGAATACGTATATGGAAACGCCTCGCCACGGATGTATCAGAGCGTGTCATGGCGTGTCCCTCGAATGGGAGGCGGCCGAGCGCCCGAGCGGGTAGTCTGGAGAAAAAACTAGATTTACGACAAACCACCTCTTGCAGCCACTGCGTGTGTACAGTAAGCTCTTGCTAGGCGCAAGCATAAATCGAGCGTGTGACGCGATCATTGCGAATGCAAGTCTAAGCCAAGGACTTCTAAAATCAGACACATTATATTTATTTTTGTTGTTGTTTATTTATAAACTGTCATGGCTCAGTCTCGATGCACTCCGAAGGCCAATGCACCTGGGGTGATGCAAGTGGCTAGCGGATCTTAGCCTTGCAGAGTGCAGTCCGCTTCGCCTCGCCGGAGACGGAGATACGGAAAATGGTGCGATAACATTAAATCACCCGCTAGTAGCCTACCGCAGTCAAAGCCGGATCTATTTATTAGTATATTGGTACAGTCGACAGTGCGATAATCGTCACACTTTGGACTTGGACCCTTCGAAGACGCACAGAGGCGGAGGGCTGTCCTATGGACATTAATCACAGTCATAAAATAAATGTACTTAAGTACAGTGGCTAGCGGATCTTAGCCTTGCAGAGTGCAGTCCGCTTCGCCTCGCCGGAGACGGAGATACGGAAAATGGTGCGATAACATTATACTAGCGGGTAGTAGCCTACCGCAGTCAAAGCCGGATCTATTTATTAGTATATTGGTACAGTCTACTGTACTATGTCCTATGGACATTCATCACAGTCATAAAATAAATGTACTTACTTACAGTCGAAACCGATTATAACGACATCGTTTACAACGACCGATCGGTTATTACAGCCAAATTGTAAGGTCCCGCCCGAATCTCTAGTAAACTATTCAGTAAACATACCGCCTATAACAACATCGGATACAGCGACATATCGCTTACAACGACGAAGCTTCATCGACTATAACGACCAACCGCTTCTTGTCCCAGCAAAACAAAACAATACGAACGATTTTAAATCTTATTGATAAGTTATGAAGGAATATTTAGGCGTATTATTACTCACGCACAAGCTGTTGCATCTGAAAAGAAATGATCTACGCACAATGGTGGGAACAATGACAGGACATTGTTCACTCAACAAGCACCTCCATAACCTGGGGGTGACGGACAGCCCTCTATGTCGTGGCTGCATGGAGACAACGGAAACAACCGCCCATGTACTGTTGGAGTGCAAGAGTGTGGCCGACCATCGGGCGCAGACCCTGGGAGCACCGGGATCCCTTGCAGAGGCCTGTGGTAATGTAAAGGGTATGCTGGACTTCTGGGACGAGCTGGGATGGCTTACATAGTCACCTTTGTTACGCACAATGGCCTCTCTGTGAAGTAGGCTTAGCGCGGAAAACATTTTGCCCAACTAACAACGAGTCGTATTCACTACGTATAATATTCACAACGTATAATAGTATTTTTTTCCAAAAAATTAAAACCATGCATATCGTATAATATTCACAACGTATAATGTTATACGTTGTGCATGAGTTTAAAAATAAAATAAACTCGTTGCATCATGCAGAACGTATAATAGCCACAACGTATAATATTCCTAACATGAATTCACAAAAAAAGAAAACCATGCAGAACGTATAATATGCCAAGAAGCACTGCATAAAGCGCCCTAACAACGATACATTTAAGGCTGAAATTGCTACGAATCGATATCTGTTGAAGAGTAACAATTTGCTACAACGCTAATTGAGACGGTCGAAAAGTCGCGTGCGAGTATAATCTTTAATATTATATCGATAAGGGCGCTTATCGTATGAAATATTTTAGGATTATATGATATGCATGGTTTTCTTTTTTTGTTAAATAAAGATCATAACATTATACGTTGTGACTATTATACGTTATGCATGGAGAAATAAGTAATTTAATTTTTTGGACTTCTTCATGCACTACGTATAAGATTATACGATCTGCCGATTATACGTTGTGCATGGTTTTAAAATTTTGTTAAAATATGACATTATACGATCTGCATATTATACGTTATGCCGTTCCCCCCTAACAACTACCTACGCACTTTCTCCCACCTCATCCGAACCTATTCCCGGCCATTTGGCCTTGCATATTTTACACCAATTGTTTAGTGCGCTAAATTACTGCGTGAGTGACAGCTTGATTTATAAGTGTTGGTTTTGATTTAGGTGCATTTATGCGTTATCATGTTCCAAAAAAGAGAAAAGTGTTTTCTATTGAAGAAAAATCTCATGTCGTATGGAGATTAGAAAATGGCGAGTCGAATAGTGGAATTGCAAAGGAATGTGGAGTTTCGCACTCTACGATATACGGTGCATTTTGTAGTCTAATTATTTCTTAATAAATATTTTTATTTCTTTTCTGACATTTCATTTGACAACAAGTTCACATACATAACCTATACCTGTACTAGATAGATACCTACCTACACAACTAATATAACTACTGTACTTGTGTATATGTATTGCTTATAACAACTATCGGATATAACGTCGGCAACTATACGGTCCCTTCAATGTCGCTATATCAGGTTTTGGCTGTATTTTCAAAAATAAAAGACTGTTTCATTTGACTATAATTGGTTAATTTTTCTCAAAGTAGCCAACATGGTTTATGACTAAGTCACCATGAAAATATATATTTCAAGCATGACATTGAGAATGTTTTTCCTAAAATGAGCAGGTAAGGATGGTTGCTAGGTGAGTACTTTCAAGATGTAAAATGTATGAAGCAATTTAAGGCTCCAACTGACTCCAGCGTTCAGCAAACAAATGGTAATGGCGATCTCCGGAAGCATTGAGTTTGCGTTAGGGTTCATTGTTGTATGAGCGTGAAAATAGAGTGTGACGAAACGAAATTAAGGTTTTTGACCTGCAAGTCTACTTTTTAGGGTTCCGTACCCAAAGGGTGAAAACGGAACCCTATTACTAAGCCTCCGCTGTCCGTCCGTCCGTCCGTCTGTCTGTCCGTCTGTCACAGGGCTGTATCTCATGAACCGTAACAGGTAGGAAGCTGATATTTTCACAGATTATGTATTTATTTTGCCGCTATAACAACAAATAGGAAACATTATAAAATAATAATAATTAGAGGGGGGCCCCATACAAAAAACGTGTATTTTTTTGTAAATCTTGTGCGATGGTACAGAACCCTTCGTGTGCGAGTCCGACTCGCACTTGGCCGGTTTTTAAAGTGAATTATTATATGTTTCACGCTTATTCACTAGATAAATATGTGATCTTGTACCACAAAATAAAAAATTGCATAATAATTTTAGAAGATATCTTTTTCTACGTAACCAAAAGGTTCTGGGGGTCTACTCATGAGATTCTCACCTGTGAGTCATCGCTGACTCAGTGTTGAGTTACAGGACTTTCGTACTCATGAAATGACAGCCAAGAGTCACCCTAGTGTTGTCTCTTTCCAATTATTCTAATTAGAGTGCAATGACACATAACATTTGATGTTTAAGGACGTCAGGGGATATATATTTGTGGCTAGTTTATTTTTGTGTTTCATTATATGCCTTTTTTATCTTAGTTATCTGTGCACCATTGTTAACATTGTAAGCATCAAAGAAATAAAAAACGGTGAGTTTATTTGAGCTAGTGGGCACGCTCAGCAAGCGTAGAAATAAAAACTTAAAGACACTGGCTATTAAGAGCAAAATAACTTGTTTATTTGCATGAAGTGGAGCTTATGTAGTAGTTCTTCTACTTGTTCTCTGCATGAGTGGTCATGTCTTTTCTTATATAAAGTTTGTATCTAAATGATTTCACTCAAATTAACCACCGCTTAAGGTGGGCCTTCCCGCTCAACTCCCCATACAAACGTGGAAAGAAGATCATTCGCATATTTCTTATTGTAAATTCAAAATTATATTCAAAACAGCTTTATTTTAATTTTAATGATCCATTAGATGCTTGATGAACATTGGCATTGTATAATTGTGTTTGGTTTCTAGGTTATAAGGTCCTAAAATTTTAATTTTTCGCATATTTTAAACAATAAGTTTGGACGTGGATTACTCAAAGATAAATTTAATAATCGTAGTCTTGGAGCCTGGCTTGTTCCGTGAACTTTCAAAATCAGTTTATTTTTTGTTTGATTTTTGACTAGAGCGTTAGACATTTACTTTTAGCGATAAGTCATTTTATAATAATAAAAAAATAATCTGACCAAATCAAACACTGCGCATCGTTTGCTTTGTGGAAGTGTTGCATCCTCATCACAAGACTGTCTTTTTCTTTCAAACAGAGACAGCTCCAGAGCGCAATAGAACGATTTTGTACCTTGCCGGCAGTTGGGCCCGTCGGGGCGCAGGCCGTGACGGTTATGTCAGCCTTCACAACTTTAAGGCCGTGGGGATGCTTATTAACCAGGCGGACAAACCAGATTTCACATTACAAGAGCTATTTAAACATGTTTAGGACTAAGAATTTGGCATGAGTATGCTTAAATATACATGGCTTAACGCTCACTAAATACTCCTTTTATCTTACTGTGTTGAGTAAACCAATACACATGACAACATTTATAATTAAATGAAGATTAAAATGTATGTGCAGCCTCGCAAACTATTAGCACAGAAGTATGCTATTAGTAAATGTGGAGTAGGCAAATCGCCTTGCAGTTTACTGCCTGTCGTCAAACCAATATCGCTTTGCTCGAACATTGCACACTTACGTCATGTGGCCAGAATGTTGATGAAACTTGTCATTGCTTGCAAATCATGAATTTTTAAGGTTCAATTACCGAAATTACTGAGAACTTTAAAGAAAATTGCTTTTCACCAACAATTTAAGGTATGCTAACTCGTAGCTAGTCATTTTTCCCTAATTAGGGTTAGTCGCGAAGGTAGCGGAAATCTAAGATTTCAAAATTTTATGTTGTAAATTTTATTTTTATTTTTTTCATCACTTGAGAAGCTTCATTCTATGTGCATAGGTTTTTTATTTGTCTGTAAATATCAATCTCTATTTTTCAGCAAAAAAAATTATAAGGTATGGTAATAGGTAAAAAGGTTTTTTTTTCCAATGTTTGTAGTCAATATAAAAGTTATATAAAAAAATTTAGATTTTGCCAATATATTTTAGAATCCAAAATTTCATAAACCTAGTCAACATTAGTATAGGGAATTGATAGGGTAACTACTCTCTTAAGAATGTACGAGCTTGTGCCTAACTAATGCACGGGTAAAATAATCAGTCGTAATGATTTCTTTTTAGTGAAAAAAATTACAGCCACAGCATTGAACAGTGATAAAATTAGTTCAATAGTCTCTGAAAACTTTCAAATAACAAACCTGCTCAATTTCGCTAAAACATGCAACGTGACGTTCCAATATAAACGCCTGTGTGTTACCTTCTGTCTTTTTCATAAGGGCACGTGATTCTTTCTTTTCACAGGGATTTTTGGCTCAATTCACACCGAGAGGGCCGCTGCCATCACGGTTTGAGTTGAGCCTTACAGGTCGAAGTGAAGAAGAGCTACGGACCCCGATTAGGGGCAATAGGGCACGACACCCAGTTGAAATAATAATAACGGCACGTGGAGCAGGAGCCCGAGGTCTCAAGCCTGACCCGGCCTGATGAGTACCTTGGAGTGCCGTCATCATCGTTTAACTTCATGCGTTATATACTCATCATAAAATAAAGTCTGTTTCCTGTCTTAATCGCTGGAACATTCTAGACCTGGACCCTAGACAGCACCTATAGGTGTAACTGACCAGGGAATAAGGCTTGCTGAAACATCTCCTTCAAAATAGAACCACCGGAAACCATCTGATTATGGCTCTGTGGAGCCGATGGCGGAATAAAAATAAATTTAAAAAACATTCTGATGTTTTCAATTACCGTTATATTTTTTGTTTCTAAAAGGGCTCCAAACTCTTGGGTGCCCAAGGACCACTGCATGGGGCCCGACACTGACTGTCCTGTCCATATTGTTACGGTGCAACTGTAACATCGAAAACTGAAGGGGCAATGCACTCAATGGACTTTGAAATGGGATTGTACCAATGCTATGCAGACACTGCTGTTTATAAAGTACACATATACATAAGTAGACAATATCATGCGCATGCATGGCTCGTTGAGTAATCAAAGTGATGAGTAACCACTGTGGGTTATGACAAAATTTATAGGGAAGCATTATTACTAATATTTCTTTTATATTAGTCCCACAAAATCAATTTTTAAAGTGACCAGTTCCTGACGATTAGTTTTTCAGCACAGATTTAACCCTGTAGGTCTACTTCCATGCTTACTACGTGTTAGGTAAGTAGCAATGGATACTTTCTCCGTTCTGTGGTAATATGAGGTAAGCGGCAGAAGAAAGTTTTCCATCAAGCTCCAACACTCAGAAGACTCGAAAAAATCAAATAGCCATTCGGAAACGGGATGGATTACAATTTCAAATGCAGGACATCTTGGCCGTTAACTGAGGTCGAAGAATGTTAATAAAATTAAAAAAAAATCGAATTCAAACTTCACATTCATATGCAATTATAAACCTTTCAGTAAATAGTCAAATTCTAAGTAGCCACAATAAGTATTTTTAGTACTCTTCCTGAAAGCCCTGAGGCCATATTGCAGCGTTCTTATTGCTTTTAGCAATCAATTTTAAAGCTAATTTTTTGTTAACATCAAATAAGGATTGCGATTGTTTGATAAAACTTTTAACTGCAGGTTTATTGAGTTATCGCTAGTTTGTGTCTATCTTTCGTGTCGACATTTCTAGTGATTTAACATCTTTTAACGGTTTAACAAAAACCTCTTCGCTGCATTAACAAATTTAATAATACTTAGACAGTCGTAGGGTTAAGCATACTTTATGCGAACTACATTGTAATTTGGCCTTATTTGCGTGACCAGAATTTAAGAATATAATTCTTAATTAAGAATATAGAAAATTTATGTTTGATTGGGCATTTAAGAGTTATTGAGTATTAAACATTTGCTTATTAATCTTTTTAGCCAAGAATAAATGCAAAAAAAGAACATTCAAAGGGCAAAAATGTTTTGACGTTATTTTCCTCTGGTGGAAAACATACCTATGTACTAGGACATAGCAATTCAAACGGTTAATCTCACTTGCGTCAGAATTGATCGCTGACAACTGTTAAATGTATGGATGTCCCTAACTATTTTCAATGTTAGTGCAGAGAGAAAAGTAGCCATAAAAATAATCACGCAAACCGAACATCGGTGATTCCGATCAATAGATGAGTGCAAATTTCGGCCACTACTAGTGGTTCCACTTGTCATTTATTTAAGTAAACCTTCCCAATGTGATATTGGCCATAGTTTTGTGGGCTCATAAAATATGGACGACGAACAGGATTCTTAGACTCAAAGGTCAGTAGATAACCAAGTGTAGTGGTAAAATAACTGATCCTGGTGGGGCGTGGAATAGCAGCAAAGTGGCGCAACTTTAGATTTATAGCTGATTTACACTTTGCGAGTTCACGGGCGAGTACAATCATTTAAAGCCCTCGAAACCCCCTTACGTACAGTGTAACGTTTCACGGTCGTGCTCGTACGTGAAGAAGAATGATGTTCTCGCATACAAATTGGTTAGCGTTCGAGAACCGCATTGATCCGTTGGAAGCACCATGGTGAAACAGAACAACGTCCGGAAGTCTAAATTACTTCATTAAAACACGGAAAATGTTGCTATAACTTCTTGATATTTGGAATCTTTAAACAACATATTTTTTTCGGCCGAACTCCTTCAAAGTCACACTTTCTCCTCTACAGGATTGGAATGGAACCCTACCAGATATTCTCGTACGAAGCTCTCGCTGATTCAAATATTCCTTGTACGTATTCCTGGCACTGTGCAAATCGGGCTTTATGGACAGGGAGCTACAATTTCAGCGAGTGAACTGCGTACTGAGTTTCAATTTAAAAATGACGTCAGTTGTGCCAGTTACGAAATAATGTCAGAATCCGTTCCAGACCATCACAACTTTGGACTAATACGATAGATGTATGACTTACCCATCCCCGACCACAACACACTTAATGGCTTGCATCCTTGGTTCAGTTTCAGGGTGTTTTATCACTAGGAGGTTCCGCCACAACACAACTCTGCTTCTCACAAGCCGCGTTCGGTACACGCCTAGCTAGCTTTACGCGCCAGCAACCACCACACCACACTAGCACAACCTACAGCGCGCCACGTTCATATTCTTCGGTAATCTCAATCGCTTACACCTATAAATTGGACCTCACGGAGCTGTAAAGGCTATAGGTACGAAACTGTACTGCTCGCCTGTCTCCGTCCGCAAACAGTCCCGTCAGCCAACTGTCGGCATTCGAAAAAGTGTGGCCATCAGTAAAAAATAAAATCTCAATATTTGGTACAACTTGAGCGAAAAACTTGAAAATGGTGCCGCAAGAACAAGCAGCGGACTAACTTTAGTACGCGTGTTAAGGTCGGACTAAACCAGTTTTTGTATGGTTAATCAGGTGTTAATCTCGTACTAAGTTTTGATAGGTTCATTCTAAATACGACTGTTAAGATAAAAGTTTCTTGTGTCAAGCATTTTGACGATAAGAGTTGACTCCGGTCACTCTGATGGTGCTCGTATCGTGGAAACCTTGCATCAGAGGCACTTTTTTCAGTTTTGGTTATGGTGCTGTCTCTACAAAAAACACAAAATACAGCAATCGATGCTATTAATATTATTTCTGCCTACAGAATGAATATAATAAAAAAATGCAGTTTTTAAATATATGTGTGTTTTTTTTTATGTTTCATTGTCTTGTGCGTTTATGTAGCAAAACAGTGTTAAAAATTACTGTTTAAATTATGCAGTTATTACAATGCCCAGCAGTAATAGTTCCATGATAATTTAGAAATTATTTTTGTGCGGAAAAGCTTCTTCCCTGTCAACTTCTTTAGATTACATATGAGTGAACTATGAAATTTGTACACTAGGATGGAGGCTATTCCGTAACAGTCAACTATTATCGTCAGAACGCGGCTTTAGAACTGTCGGAACCCATGATAAATCGAAAAAACCGTAATATTGTATAGAAAAAAAACGGCTGACGCAAGGGATAGCGTCGGCGCTATATGATCTAATCCGATCATTTAGGGCACAAGCCCTAATTTAAGACTGTTTTTGTACTAATGGTGCAAACGAATTTAATTCACAGATAAAAGAGAAACATCTACGTTTATATTTCGCAAGACGTCATCGCTGATAATCGTATTTAGTGTCATCGCACTCTAATAAGAATTTAGAATTTTAAATGAAAGCGAAGTATTTACCTGTCAAAGTTGACTGTGAATCTTTAGTGATTTTCAGCTGTGATTCACCGAAGTGAATTTCAAGATTTATACCCCTGGATGTAGTATTAATTTACGCGCGGCCCAAGAGCACGTTGTTCTCGGTTTTACCATTGGCGGTTGTTTTAGTGGCGTAAGTACATACCCCGTCGAACGGTGTGCAGGACGTGGTCGTGAGTATATGGGTTGGGAAGGACTCGGGAACTCACTCAAACCTCGCGTTGCGTTGAGTTCCGGCGGCGTCTCGAAGCACGCGCAGTCGCTCGTGGCTCCACCCCTAAACACGAAGGCTATCCGGCCACTACACAATGCCTGGGCGAGGCACCATACTAAATATTCGTTTTTGTCGGCAAAACGCGAGGAACGCGATGCGAAAAATGAATAGGCCACGAATTCACACTATTGACCAAAAAAAAACTTGACACTTTTGTGTCACTGTCTCCTCTTTGATCGCCGGCCACAAAACATGGCCAACTTACCGTCTTCTCTTTGACAGCTGAAGCTGGCAAACTACTCTCTATAAATATAAAATGAAAGTTTATCGTATTTTATATCCAGTTCAAAGCAGCCGTGCTCAAAAAGAGAAGGTCCGGGCATGATACCTAATTCCTTCGGGAATTTATCTATTACTATCAGCCATAGTCCAGTTAAGTGCATAAAAGTCGACATAGTTTATTTCAAAAACCTTGCTTTTTCCATAAAACTTATTAATCATCCGCGATCCGACCGCGACTTGGAACCTAAAATGTGCAATTGTTAAGTGCGAAATGAGGTGTAGGTTCTGTACCTACCACAAACTAATAACTTAATTACAACTTTCGCATACAAACTCTGTTATTTTGAGGTAGATGCACCACCACGACTACTCAAAAAAATTTGGTCAGGAAATTCGTTGAAAGCAAGCAGGCTTCCATGTCGCTCTGTAAAATCAAACGAATTAAAAAACCATTAAAAAGCAATTTTGAGAACTCGTGACTGCGTCCGCAATTTCGCAACAAAAAACCGTGAACTGAACCATCGGGACAACGCTACCATGCTGCATCGACGATAAATTCACTTTCGCGCTTTCAGAAATGTAGCTGAGGTAAATTATAGTTCGTTTAACATTCGGTTAGTGACAGTTCTAGTTGCTACAATTAATCTCATCTCATCCTAGATTTTCAACAATATTATTGAAATGTAAAAAAAGTGTGTTTATATTTTTTTTCGAAAATCGTACTTGTGATTCCTCCTGAGAACTTTACAACAAAGATTCGTCAGTACCATTGCGCTACGTGCATAATATGTGCCTTCTGGTTGCAAGCATGATCCTTACATCACATTTGAACGGCATATGCATGTTTATTGAATTTAATGCATTTATAGGTTTTCATATGCAGTAATTTCATTAAAAAATCAAATGTCCGACTGATTTGAAGCTGAACCCTTTTAGAAATGTCGATTGTGTAAATTTTCGAAAAACGTATCACTCGTTTAATCGCGCATTGACATTCGACAGAGTTCGGAAAAGTGGATGCGCTCCAACGCAATTGCATGACATATTTTAGAATAAATGTACTCGTAGTTGTGGGTAATATTAAAAACTTGGCAACATTTACCCGACAGGTTCGGCAACATAAAGGCAGGTTTGAATCGTACCGCCATCTAGGTTCAAAGATGGAACTAGTTGATTTTCGGATGACGTGGAGTTTAGTCGTAATATCTAGCAACACCTTGACTAGTGTGGTCATATTAGAGAAATATCCCAATTATTTGTATTTTTTATCACACACCGATCGTATGAACTGTAGAAAAGACGTTATCTCAAATCACCGTTTGTAAACGTTAGTATATGTAAGTTAGTTTAGGTTTTCTGTGTTCACATAATCATGGATAATAACATTTTTGCAAACTGTAATGAGGCCTTTATATTGTGGACTATCCAATACTGGTTGGATCAACACTACAAGCATCCGACCGACCGGACCTCTGGCGGAGGTTTGTTTATTGTGGCGTGCTTTTGTGGTGTGGCACTGGTATCACCGGTAGCAGCGGTGCACGGCGCACGCGGGTGCGTCACAGCGTCGCGCGATCGCGCGTGTTGTGTTTTATTGTGCTGTGGTGTGGTCTAGCGGCATCCATGGCGAAGGGCGACAAGGAGTTGGTGGCTAGTGCGACGCTGGCGGAAGCGGATCTACCGTCTCCGGACGCACGAATCGATGGCGTGGTGAGACGGCGCGATTCGATCGACAGACATCCGCCTTTAGCGAGCGGCGAGCATTACTTGGTGCGACGGGAGGACGACACCTGGCGGCAGGCTGAGATCATCCAGACGCGATACTCGGACACAGAACGAGCTTACGAGTACTACGTTCATTATGAGGTCAGTTGACGCATCGATAAGATTGTAAACAGAAGTTGCCGGTCGGCGTGACGCGATAAGCAATGCTTTCCCCGAGCAGAGGCGCTTTTTCGCTTCTCGGAATTTTACTGAGACCAATTTTATGCTTTAGGAATCCTATTAAATGTTAAAATTATGAGCTAAGAGACCAATGTAATAGTTAGAGATGTTGTGCAATAATAATAATGCTCTTCAGTCCTGTATGTACCCATAAATATGGAATATGGGTTCAATTACATTCGCTGTAGTAACATCCAGCTTGGTGAATAGGGAAAAGTTTGACTGAAGAAACTCAGCTTTCAATTTCTACACTTATTATATCCAGCGAGCGTAGCAAATTTGATTGCTGCAGCACTATTCTAACTTCCTATGCTTTGATATTGGACTGAAACCCTTAGCCGATGTTTTAAAGTACTGCTATATACTGGCCGATTCACATTTAGAAATGCATATGTTTAGCAAACTAAATTGTATCAGTCCGAGTTAACTTATTTTGTCAAATTAAGAATACCAGCTCAACATTTACAAAATAATGTACTTGGTATTGTCTTCCTGTTATCTAATCTCCGGCGCCACAGTTTCTTTCTTAAAAATTTTGGACTGACTCAAACTTGGGTCTTCAGTCTAGATTTGATGCACCTGTGATCGTATTCTGTGTATCGCAGCTAGCAATATTTCTGTGCTTGCCCCCAAAGTGCCTATTAGCTTTTAATATAGACTTACCGCCGATGTTTCGGCTCATTCCTGATACTTAAGTAGTGGTCCAATTTGAACCATCGTTACAAAAAGCACGCTCAAAACTGGTCCGATTTGCGCCTACAGCTTCTAATGAGTAGTCTTATCGTCTTTCCACTGTGTTTTTTCACAAACCGTTAAATGTACCTCAGTTGAAAATTCAAGTTCAACTTAGAGCAATTGATTAGATTCGAATTTAAGGTAATTTGTTCCATGTTTGTTTTGTTTCTGTAAGCGGAATATTTTGTAATGCTTACTGCTTTGAATGTGCAATCTGCTAGGAACGCGCTCTGTACAATATTTTACACACGATATTTGCATGGGGGCCCCCTATAATTTTTGTTATTTTAACTTTTACTCTCCATAGTTATAGTTAAAATTACAAGACTGCTCCATTCTTAGCTTCTAGCTGGATATCAGGGATGGTAGAGTGGATTTTTAGAAGCATTTTTGGTCAAGGAACATGGGCGCGAAAACAAAGTTTTCTATCCAAAATATTTTTTTTAAAATATGAAATTTAAAATTTACAAGAGTGCGCCATTAAAACTGCAAAAAAAAAACCTACGAAAAACCCAAAAATGCATCATACTGAATTGATAATTAGGTGAGAAAACCCAATTTTTAAATGCACCTCGAAGCCCAGGCAGGTAAGTTGATGGCTATGCCGAAAGACTCGCTTGGTCGGCCCTCTCGCTCCGCTCAGGACCTCCTGCGCGAGCTTTCGTCTCCGCACTTCTAAAAAACACTCTAGGGATGATGCACACCAACATGTAATGTCGGGGCGGCTAAGTCAGTTTTGGAGCAATACGAGTACAGCAATTGTTAATTTTACCCTAAATTATGGGAAATTAACGTGTTGGCAACATTTTACCTGCAATATGAATTTGTCAACATGACCTGTTCGCGTCGGAATACAGAACGAACGTTAATATTGCTGATGGGAATTCATATTAAAAAAAAAACCTTTGGATAGAAAACTTCGTTTTCGCGCCCATGTTCCTTGACCAAAAATGCTTCTAAAAATCCACTCTACCATCGCTGATATCCAGCTAGAAGCTAAGAATGGCGCAGTCTTGTAAATTTTACCCGAAATATATACTCTGTAAAAATTTCAGCTGTTTACCTATTACGGTTCATGAGATAGAGCCCGCTGACAAACGAACTGACAGCGGAGGCCTAAAAATACAAATGATTTGCGACTATGAAAATAGAGCTTCTCCCCAGGGCATGGATACAAAACATAAAAGTCTAATCCTTGGCGATAATAATAGGACAACTGGTGGCAAATCCCGCCAAATGTGCGGTCACAGTCCAGTAGCACATTGCAACGCGATTGATATTAAGTGTTCGCATCGCATTTGCGGAAGGACGCCCCTGACCATAAGGTCAGGAACAAACCTGACCGTAGGGTGCTACTAAACTTATGTCGTCGATGGCACTATCCACAAGTGTGCCACTGGTTACTACGACCCCATTTAGTTTTTTTTATGTAACTGGACATGGATGGCTAATACCGAACTGACGGCTAATACCGTCAGATATTAGCCCAACACATCACATGGGTATTAGGTGCCATGCCAGGACCTTACTTATATTAGTATCTGTTATCTAGTATTATTACATATTAGTATCTGTTGATTCCTTCATTCTTTCTATTAAGTAATTTAAGAAATCCAGGATTGCTAGCAAGTAAGATTTAAAATCTTTGGTACTGGAGCTAAAAGTTTTTTTTGTTTTACAGGGTTCGGATCGGCGTCTGGACGAATGGGTGGCAAGCGAGCGCATCATGTCGGATCGGTTCGATGTGTGCGAGCGCGGGTGGGAGAGAGGCGGCGAGTCGCGGCGCGGCGACCCCGCCGGCCGCAAAATCACGCGCAACCAAAAACGCAAGCACGATGAGATTAACCACGTACAGAAGACATACGCCGAGATGGACCCCACGACCGCTGCCCTTGAGAAAGAACACGAAGCTATCACCAAAATAAAATACATTGATAAGATACAGATGGGCAAGTTTGAGATCGATACCTGGTACTTTAGCCCCTACCCTGACGAATACGGCAAACAGACCAAGTTGTGGATCTGCGAGTATTGTCTGAAGTACATGCGTCTCGAAAAGACGTACAGATATCACCTGAGCGAGTGCACGGTGCGACAGCCGCTCGGCAATGAGATATACCGGAAAGGAACCCTTGCCATTTTTGAGGTAGACGGCCGCGATCACAAGATATACTGCCAGAATCTCTGCCTGCTGGCGAAGCTGTTCCTAGACCACAAGACGCTGTACTTCGATGTGGAGCCCTTCCTGTTCTACCTGCTGTGCGAAGTGGACAAGCACGGTGCACACATAGTTGGCTATTTCTCCAAGGAGAAGGAGTCTCAAGAGGGGAATAATGTCGCCTGCATCCTTACTCTGCCGCCTTTCCAGAGGCAGGGCTACGGGAAGCTCCTTATAGCGTTCAGCTACGAACTGTCCCGGATGGAACAGGTGGTCGGCGGCCCGGAGAAGCCTCTGTCGGACCTCGGTAAACTGAGTTACCGTTCCTACTGGTCGTGGGTCCTCTTGGACGTCCTCAGCGTGAGCAGCGGGACGCTCAGCATTAAGGACCTCAGTTTCATGACGGGCATATCCCAGACTGATATTATTTCCACCCTGCAGTCCATGAATATGGTGAAGTATTGGAAGGGACAGCATGTCATCTGCGTGACGCCCAAGATGGTTCAGGAACTTCTTTCCAGCTCCCACTTCAAGAGGCCGAGGCTCTGTGTAGACTCCGAGTGTCTCCGGTGGACTCCGACCAGGCGTAAATCCAGTGTGAACTCGAAAGCAAAGAAATAGTGCAAGTGATGCCGACCCGTGTTGTTTCGGTACGGAGGCCGGCGCTTTGAGACTTGAGCCCATCTGGAAATGTTTGCCCTGGCAGCGCAGTGAGTGTAGTGTAAGTATGGTAACCTTAGACGTAAGTCGAAAAGTGTATTTTGATCTAGTTACAAGAATGTTCTTTTTTAACTTGCTATTCTAGTTGGAATATACAATAGAAATGTTGGTTTGGTGCCATTTTTGAATGCGATCAAATTTCATTCACATTGTCTTTTTTTTTTACCGGTGACACCGTAATTTCCTTCGGTCAATTTCCTATAAACCTAAAATAATAAATTATTTACATTTCGTAAGTAATTATTGTCTCAATTAGTTCCTAAGCAAGTATAGAAAAAACAACAAAAAAATTATAGTGATACTAATCCTAAGTTTAGCTTAATGTTATGAACATTTGAATCTACAACCAAACTTATTGCCTGAGCAGTAAAATATAACAATCAATGGCAGGTTTTCAAAACAGATTTTACGAGGTGGATTCATTTTTTTTTGTGCTGCCTAAATTAACTTATTTAAACGACACCTAAGTTTATCCATATGTAACTATCCTTACTTAGTGGAGTGTTAAGTTCGTGTTATCAGATAATGATTTACACATGTAAGAGGTCAACGACCAGTCCTATTTTGCTTTGGACAGTTGGCACGAAATATTTTTTAGTCACGACTCTTTCAACACATAATTATATGTGTACCAACATGAGCTCCACCCAAATGCCGGAGTCTACACAGTATTAGCGTCTCAATACAATCTCAGTTGGATTCTGCTTAGTTTAAGTAAAGTTTAGATTTAGTTTTGTGTTTGTTGAATGATTATTTTGTGAGGGTCTTGGTTGGAAAGATGTAAAGCGTAGTATGCATGCGATGATGTTACTTCATATTTGCTTTGTTAAAGTACCATTTTGCTACACATTTTTAAAGACTTCCGGACATAATTCTATTTATTTTAAGGTTGTGTGGAAGAATCTGTAACCAAGGTTCGGGCTGAGATAAATAGTCATAACGGAAATGAAAACTAACGTAAGGTAGTCTTTTGTTACGTCACTTTGACACATTTTTATGAACGTAATTTCACATTTGACGCTAGGGAGTATTACTTTTGGTACGTCTAAGTTTCTGTTATGACTATTTATCTCATCCTTAGTGTTATGTAAATATACAAACATTTAAAAGTTAGTTATGTTTGAATGAAGTGTTTTATGTTCATGGATACCAGTTTACATTTCGGCGTGTTGTTTTGTGTATAATATTATTGTTTAAAGTATAAAGCCTGACACTACATTGGATAATGGAGTGTCTTGCGGAGTCTGTTTTTTGAAGTAATAAACCTGAATTTGATTTAGAAAGTTGTTCCCACTGTATTTTATAGATTTTGTGGATCATAATTTTCACTTTCTACTTGTGATATATTTTTAATGACCTAGTGGATAATAGTTGGACATAGAAAACCAATAAAATCGATGCATAAACGCTACCATTGTATTATTTTAAACTACTTTAGCTAGCGGTATTGCTGGTGATACCAGGTGTTGTGATGGAATATCAATCGCCTAAATACTGGCAAAGAAGTGTTTACGAGACTAACTTATTTGTGTATGGCCAAGGTTGGCAGCTTGTTCCGGTCCTCAAAACATCTGATTTCAATAAAGTTTTCAGAATTTATGACTACTTTACCATGTCAGTTCTTTGCAACATATTCCGTGAATATTTGACTGGTGAATTTTGATTCCAAAGCAACAAGTAATGCCATAAAATGATAAATCGTTAGAAAGCAATCCAAAGACTTATTTGGTTTTGGATTTAACATAAGGAAACCTTGAATAATTTGCAGGTAAAGTGTAATAAGTCATAACCTAAAACGTTTTCAATAATGTTCTATTTCGACTCTGGTTTTAGAATATAGAAAAACCTTTAAAAATATTTTTTTACATCGTCTAATAGTATGTTAACGTGTTCTAACATTTCTATGTGAAATAAAAACAGAAAATGGCCCAAAATGTTTGCACATGTCACTCGCATGTTAGGTTTGGGTTAGGCCGAGTTGATTTCTGTGTTTCTATTGACTAAAGACACCTAGTAGGTAGTTCAAGGGTTATTTTTTTCCATCTATAGTATCAATCATTTCCTGTGGACAGCCAACAAAAAATTAGGATTAAGTGAAAAACATATTTGATAATTTTATGTAATGGGGCCATAACAGCTGGTATAAAAATTGATAAAAAATTGTGTGAAAATGGTGAATGCCGAAATATAGCTGGGTCTTTTAGATAGATGTGTTTCAGGATTCTCCTGTTTCCCGCCCTTTCCGTTCTATAACCCATCGCAGCTCTCACGCTGCTCACCTCATCCTTCGAGGGGCACAATATCAGAAATAGCAATATGAAAAACAGAAACATAGTTGCGGTCAAGAAGCAAAAGTAAGTTCTAATCTGTCCTTTTCTTTATGTTAAGTGATGGAATACGAAAAAACAAATCACTTTGATGATCCTAATCGCACAAACAAAATATACAACTTCATTAAAATCTCACCATATTTTTTTAATCTATTCAAAATCCAAGTCAACATTACATTGTAGGCAATTTTATGTGGAAATCAGGCACAGTCGATATAAATTGCCCTGATTCCGAGTCCGTGAAGTGGTGTAGCAAGAAGAGTTTCAGGTCTTGCAGTTCTTCGTCGTACTTTTGTTGCTCACAGATGGCGCTGTAGTCGACCGGAGACGGGCAGGATAGTTCTTCGACTCTGCTTAACGCCTCTGCTACTGTATTACTTTTACCGGAGATATGCGTCAGTGTAGTGGTGAACTGACTGATAAATCCGAGCTGCCGCGTGCGTCGTAGGTTCTCGTTGTTCTTGTTTACACCTCTGCGCTCAAAAGCGTACGTTAGGGGTTTGTGATCCGTATATATGATCAGTGGCTTTCCTTCGAAAATTCTTCGGAAGTGTTTTACGGCCTCGTAGATGGCCAGGAGCTCACGGTCGTAGGCGCTGTATCGTTGTTGCGTTACCGATAACTTTTTTGAAAAAAATCCGAGCGCCATCCATTTATTTTTTATTTTTTGTTGTAAAACAGCTCTTGCGACACGATCTGAGCAGTCGCTCATAAGGGAATATGTAGCATACTTCGAGGGATGAGATAATGTTGCTGCATTTTTTATGTCTTCTTTACAGGTCTCGAATGACTTTATTGATGCGTCAGTCCAAATAATTTTAGTGCGCTCGTTTTTTTTTGACTGATGTAGGTAGGCGTTGAGCTCAGCTTGGTGTTCCGCTGCATGCCGAATATTTTCTCGATAAAAATTGACCATTCCGAGAAAACGTCGTAGGTCTCGTATAGTTTCGGGTCGAGGATAGTTGCTGATAGCTGCGGTGCGTTCTTCCTTTGGTTTTATTCCTTCTGCTGACACAGTGTAGCCGAGAAAATCCACTTTCTGCTGTCCGAATACGCACTTATCTGTGTTCAGTGCTATTAAATTTTTTTCCAGCCGGTGAAATATTGCTCGTAGGTGCTCTCGGTGTTGTTTTTTATTTACCGAACCTATCAACATATCGTCGAGGTAGGGAAACACGAAGTCCAAACCACGTAGTATGTTGTCAATGAGTCTCTGGAATGTCTGCCCAGCGTTCCTCAGACCGAAGCACATTCGGGGAAACTCGAACAGTCCGAAAGGCGTGATTATAGCTGTTTTCTCAATGTCTTTTATTTAGCAACCGGTATTTGATGGTAGGCTCTCTTGAGATCAAGTGTGGAGAATATCTTCTTGCCCTCAAGAGCGAAGGTAAAGTCATGCAGACGGGGCACTGGATATCTGTCGGGCGTTGTAATGGTGTTGAGGCGGCGGAAATCCCCACATGGTCGTAGCTCGCCTGATTTTTTTGGGACGATGTGGAGTGGGCTGGCCCATTGACTCTTGGAAGGTCGGCAGATCCCTTGTGTTATCATTTCGTCAAACACTTTTTTGGCTGCCTGGTACATGTGGGGAGACAGTGGTCTCACTCGAGCGTAGACTGGTTGGCCGGAAGTCTCAATGTGATGCTCAACGCCGTGCTTGGTGGGATTATTCATTTGTGATGAGTTCGTAAGACCAGGGAAGTCTTGCATGATCATTTTGTACGGTGAGTCGTCTTCGACTGCAAGGAGCGCCGGGGGGCTGAGGGCGGCAGCGGTGTGATTGCTACTTGAATTTGTTGCGGACATATTTTCAGTAGGCGCAGGCAGCGGGCCAGCTGCGATATCGATTAACTTGTGACTGTGTACGTCCACAAGAAAATGATAATGCTTCAGGAAGTCTGCTCCCAGGATTGGTCTATTGACGGCGGCAATGGTGAAAGTCCAGGGGTATGACTTTTGCTGTCCGATATCAAGAAAAAGTTTTCTGCTACCGTAGGTAGATATCGTTGTACCATTGGCGGCGAACAGTTTGAATGATGTTGTTTTTTTTGTAAGACCTTTTGTGTAAGGCAAAACAGAAATATTTGCTCCCGTATCGACCAAGAACTCCAACTTGCTGTTACGGTCTGTTATAAATAGGCGGTGAGATTTATGTTCGACTCTGGCATCCGCCTCGGCCAGTGTCGGTATTAGTTTCCCTGGTTCTCGTATCGCACGCTCGCGGAGGTGGCGGCGCCGCGGTAGCTACACGGTTTCTCGCAGCGCCTCGCTCTGCTTCCGAATCGTTGGTGGTAATTACATATTTGTATTCGGCGTGTCGGCTGTTGAGGTCTGTAACGATGTTGGTCGTTTTGTTGCCTCGAATCGTGAGCTTTGAGGGCCGATATTTCTAGACTTAGCTCTTCAATCTTTTTGGCCAGTTCTAGATTTGAGGGGGAGTCTTGTCGTTGATTTTCTTTTGATATTGCTGATACATGAGCTTCCGGTGCCGTCTGATCGGCTATTCTGTCTGCGATAGCTGCCAAATCGTCAAGTTTCGTTCGTTCGCTTCCTAAGAGTACTGCGCGGGTTGCGGATGGTAGATGACTCGTCCACATCATTTGTAGGGCGCCGTCGGTTAGCATTCCGCTGGATAGCTCACGCATGCGCCGTAGAAGGTGTGACGGTTTTTGATCTCCGAGGTCGGTCTGCGTCAGCAACCGATTAAGGCGTTTTGCTTCGGACTCTTCATAAACACTCAGAAGTCGGGTTTTTAGTGCTTCGGATTTGTTGTTCGGTGGCGGGTTAAAGATAATGTCGCTGACGTGGTCCAGATCTTCTCTCTCTAACTTCGCGATGATGATGTTGAACTTCGCCTCATCGGATTGTTTCTGCGGCGCGAGCACTGCGTCGACTTGCGCGAACCAGAGACGCGGACGATCCCTCCAGAAAGCGGGAACTCTTGCAGATAGCGAAATTACTGCCATGTCGACTCCACTTTCAGCCATGTTCAGCGTCGGGGTCACCACTTTAGGAGTTCTGATGTATTGAAAGTCTTGTTGTGTACTGAACGATTTATTAATGAGTGCTCGCATACTTATACGCTATGGAGCGACGGCAGCGCCACGGCTTGCATAAATACGGAGCACGTCGTGAAACACCTCTCATTTCATTGGCCGACGTCATGGCGGTGTCGCGTGCGCTGCGTGCTCGCTACAACAACATGAAATAGCAAAGACAATTTAAACAATAGTGGAGAACTGCATATAGCGACTGCATCTATCACTTGTGTTATTTCTTTCAGTCAACCTGAATTCATGATGAAGAAAGTGAAAAATTTAATGTATGCATTGTAATGAGCAAGAGATAAATTACCTAAGTAAACACAATTGTTCAGTGAAGGTCGCATGTAAGCAAAAGACATTGGGGAAGATTTAAATAAAACCACGAATTTGCACATTAATCCATGTATAATTTCAATTTACATAGGTACCTCTTATTTTGTGAACATAAATTAATGTAATTTACTTAAAAACATCTTCTATAGCCTCATTGAATCAGCCTCACTGTCAAATCTTAACACGTCACCCATTTCGGAAACTAAACCATTACCATGAAAAATATAGATTAAATTCAGATGTTTTTTTCATGGTCCCCATATATTCTGTTGAAGTCACGTGACTGATTTGTATGGGGACGGCGAAAAAAACATCGAAATTTAATATTTATTATTCATGAACGATACAGATACATAAGATCTTGCCGGCATTCTATCAACAACTGTGGACTATTTGTTGTCTGCTCTTCGCCAGAAGCAATTGAACCGCCAAAAAGAGAAAAAAAATCCAATCCGAGTGTGTAATTTACATCTAATGGACAAAATCAAGATACTGAAACTGAATATGGCACTTGAGAGAGCTGAAAAACAAAAGTAGGTAAAATCTGCACTTAAAAAATTTAATACCAATTAATTTTGGAAACCATAGAGATAACGCTACGAAGGCAATAACTAAAACCGAACCTATATTGTTACTGAAGATGTGCAATTAAAATAATATATCCTAAAACAAATATTTATTTATGTTACCACTAGCAGCTGTATTCAGAGACTAGCTTTGAGAGTGGACTTACTTTAATATGCGGATTATGCCTAAACTAAATCTGTTTTATTATGGTTAGCGAGGTGTTAATACCGTACTAAGTTTTGAAAGGTTCACTCTTAATACCACTACGCTTAAAGCTGATTACTAGTCTGAGTGGACTTGTATTGTGAAAATATAAAAGATTTGACAATGACGTTGACTTATAGCTGTTAACAGCTACATACATACATACTGGATAGTGTACAATAAAGCAGAAATATACGCGAAATTAATCCACCTCAAAGCCTATCTTTAGCCGATAGGATACATCACCTTGCTTCTATCATGAGGTTTGGCACAGTGAGTCAAAGTGTGTCAGCTAGGTTATCTTTATTTAGTCATCAACGCCTACATGACAATATTAACGAAGATAAACATGGCTAGTGTGGTCCGGATGAGAAATAGGTACTGACTTAATAAATTCACTCTTGCTTCCTAGTATTCATGCTAAAAAGTGTACTGAAACCAGCAGATCCTCCTCATGCATCCAAAACATAATAACATATTTATTATTCCCATGTATTGCGTTCAGACAAGTAGGTCCAACCAAACCCCTTTACTAGAGCAAGTAAACCCTTTAAGTAACATTTCTCAACCATTACGCTAAGAATCTTGTATATTTGCGTACTCAATCTCTGCATATCAATTAATTTCTAACCCCGACCGACAGTCAATCATACATACCAGAAGTGTATAGATTTATATTTGAAACACTGTGCCAAACTCAGAACGGAACAATTACAAATTTGAAACCACTGTCAAATCTCCGATCAGGCGAAAATCGGCGTGCACAACCCGCAAATGACGCCATTACAAAGTACCAACTATAACCACTTGATTCTCCATGGTTAAACATAAATATGGCGCTAGCTGAACAGCTGTTGTATGTCAATGTTAGTGGAGTCGAGCAGTTTTTTTTTTTTGTATTTTGGATGCAAATCGGGCAAAATACCCATATTTGACCCGTGTAATAATAATGGGGTTTGTTGACTGTTAACTTAGCATTAACTTAGTAGATTGTGCATGCCAAATTGCCTTTCGACAATTACCCGTGGTTAAATTTTATTTAATTTTTTTTTTTAAACCATTGATGTTTTGCACTCCACCCTAACTAACTATGGCACGATGGCACGAACACAAACGTCATTAATAGAATAAATTACAAAGTAAATATTTGGTTGGGAGATTTTTTATAAATGTTGCAAAAGTAAATACGAATGATAAGACTCTAGAAATGTTTCGTCAGTTGCTAAAAAGCATACTTGCCATGAAATGTCGACAGAATCCTTGTCATCTTATGGTGGTACATAATGGTTAATGGTTGGCATCTCTCGTACCTTTCTTACTTTAATTTATTACATATATTATATATATTTCACCGAACACTGAACAGGACTTTAAATAATGTTTTAACATTTATTACAAACACGCTTTATTATCTTTTGTGTACATCGGAGAGCCGATGCGCTGACTTTAGACCTATTACCTATGCTAATATAACATATTCTACAGTATTATACACACAGTTTACAAATTAGCGTGTTAATCGCACAACATTCATTCGTCTTAAATACATTTCCATGCTGACACAGTGCATAGAAGAAACAGTTGAGACACTGCACAGACAGAATGAAGGAATGTAGATTGCTTTTTGAAAAACTTTTTTTTTGTAATACCATATTTCTATATATATATTTCTAAAAATACCTTTTTGATGGGACATACATACATCTCAGGTATTTTAGGAGGATATTTAACCATTGGACTCTGATTGGGCATAAAAGGAATAGTCTCGCACATTTGTTCGCACATAGGTAGTGTTATTTTGGACATGAATAAAAGGAAATTGTGACAATACCCAAGGTCAGAATTTACTCACACATTGTATCTTACTTGTCAGTGCACTCCCAGAATGAACAGCAGTGGGCTTGCGTTGAACTAGGTTTGTGCAATCATTATTTTTGTCCAAAGTAATTTCCTAAAAAATTTTGGGACCCGAGATACATACACCATAAAACAAAGCTCAATAATGTCTGGGCGCGTATCTGTCCACCAAAGGTTAATATGTGGTTGATACGCAAATGTGTACAGGTGAGCGGGATGCGCACGTGTACACATTTCAGTTCATGTGTCACTACTGTTTCCAATTTGTACTGTGACGCTGGGCTAGCCGCACAATTCTGTCGTTATTGTCTATGAAATATGTAAAGTGTTCCTATCAAAAAAAACTTATAACTTCAAATCCAAGCTTTCCAAGAAATATCATTAGGTCTGTTCACTTTCAGAATGACGACTAACCCAACTTGGGGAGTATTAAAGTTATTGCTACATAGTTACCAAACAGTGCAAGCTACGGAAGTGATAGTTCCTACTGGCTCAATACGACTACAATAAAAGATACACGACTAAAAGTAGAATATTTACCTACGATAAGATCATTAAAAAAATACTAGACAATGCTTTTACGAGTTAAACGCGTCATTCGATTTGTCTTTCCTTTCAAGAAATCAGTCACCTAGGCATCACTCAATTAAAGCTAAAATGAAAAATATGAATTACAACGATCCGTCGTATCGAATCAACAAACTAATTTCTCATATAATACTGATTATACAATTCCAATAATGATATTTACACTAATAACTGAAAACAGATATTCAATCATAACAAATATTAAAAAATCAACTTTGCATAAAATATGGAGATCCGTATCTGCAGTAAAACAGGGAAGTTTTGTATCTAAAAATAATCAACATATTTTTTATGAGGATCAAAACATGCTCCATCGTGACAAAGGCCTGATCATTTTGATGCGGAATACATACAAAATGACAGTAACAAATGTTAGTGGCCACAAAAGCATCATAGCAATGAGATGAGATCATTTTGGCCGGATTCGTTGGTAGGTAATCAACATATTCACATTATACAATCAAGGCTACGCTCCCGGGTAGGTCACCTACTTGAAGATTTAAAATCACTTGTACATAAAAAAGACATAGAGTTGGTAGCGGTTTGCACCAGGCTTCTTGACCCGGGACTTTCTCCATTGAGTATGATGAGCGCACTGTATAAAAAAAATATGCGGGTGATAAGCCCAGAACGTTTTTAAGTGTAGGGCCTTGTCTGTGTCTATTAGTGTATCCTTAAATGACTTATATAATGACTGATGATGATAATATAAAAGCAGACATGTATAGATTATTCTATTAAGTTTAATAAAAACATCTACATTCAACGATATGCTAACTACCCTTACGTAAGTTCTTCCAAAAGAAATGTAAAGGCTTTGAAGAAGCCCTCTACCCAAAATTGTCTTCACTTAGCTTAAGTAAATTTGTATTCGAAGTGTAGATTGCTTACAGGTTCAAATATTCCTACTCCCAGATTACAACATTTTAAATAACTGATACCACAAAAAATAAACATTTTAAGAAAAATAAGCATATTTGATTAACAATAGTAATAACACCAACAATCATGTTTAGTCACTTCATAAAAAGCAAAGAATCATAAAAAAGTATATTATTTGTTTATACATTAAAATATCTGGGTATTAAGCACACAAATACGTACGCACCACACTTATCATCTGAAGCCTTATTCTGCTAATCGATAACTGCGCGCGTTATGTTTGTGTTTTCTCAAAACCGCATGATTCGCGCGAAATGGTATTCTACTAGCGCAGTTTGCAAAACGCATGCGTTGTGTTTGTGTTTTGTTCGCAAACTCGTAACGCGCGCTCCATGTTCTCGTGGGCCGTGTGTTTTGCCGAAAACTTGCTGTTTTGAGAATTCTATTTGTCAAATTTGGAGCATCGCATTGCCGAACTTCGAATATCACTTTTCTACATTACGTTGGCTGTCTCTTTCTTTTCTTAGTTATATTTGAGTGAGAAAATAACTGTCAAAATCGTGATAGGTTATTTTACCCTGTAGGCGGCGCGCAAGACAAACCACTCCATAGACAATAACAAAACGCGTGTGTGAATTAGCTGAATACCAATTTTTGGAAACCGCACTCGAAACTTAGCGTGTTATGTTTGACGGAAACATAACTAATACGGAATGGTTTGAAATTGGACAAATAGCAGAATCGGGCTTCAGGTAAGCCTGGGATAAGTAATATCATTGTTTAAGCTAGGCGACAACAAAAAGGTAAAGTAAGTCTAATATATAAGCCAAACCTCAGACAAGTGATAGTGAGAAACTGCCAATCTGCATCCATGCCATATCGTTGCTAATGAAGGCCTATCGGCAGATTGGTTGGTGAAATAGCTTTAAATCGCACGTTGTCTCTCTAAGGGAGTGAACGTGATTTGTGCCGCCGTGACAAGACCGTTCTCCCGCATGGCCGTCCATTTTATGGTTATTTGCCAAACGTAGCCATTTGAATCGTCAGTTTTTCCTAGTGTCTGTATTATGTTCTGGGTGACATTTTGATTTATCTATCTTCAAAAATAATTAACATTTATATGTAATTATTACCTTTAAAACTGGTAAACTAGTAAACTAGTTTTTGTCTAATTCGTCGGTGATGGCAGATCATCTTTCGACTCATGTCGTTTTGGTTGTAATTTGTCAAAAGGTATTTGAGTTTTTGCAAGGGTCCACGTCAAACTGCTTACAAAAAAAGGTCTGCCCACTACTGAATGTTGCCTACTAAATAGCTAGTGGATAGCTACCTAAGAGCAAATGGAGAATAGAGGGAAACTTGCTTAGACAGTAGAAAGACTCGACTTACTAGCATAGCCTGACACAATGGCAACCCCAGGTTTACTCAGAACCACATTTAGGTGTGCCCACAAAATTTCTAACCCAGTCGTTTGGGACACCACATGACTCTTTTACTCTCAGTTCGTAACGCTACACTTTACACGACAAACTCATTATCTCATGTCTGAAAACTGTACAAGTATAAAACCAACCCTCCTGCACACTTTGATCTTGAGAATTAAATATTTCAAAGGAAGTTAATCATTTTTGCGAGATATTAAATGTTGTAGAGCAGAAGTGCTCTAAAAAGATTATATACGCACATGAATATTAAACATATGTAAACTGTATTTACGTTCTATTCACGTGGGTGTGTTGCATTCTAAGAATGCAGTTACTCAGTCATAACATAACCGTCTATCCAGAAACCATAACTTCAGTGAATAATTATTTCTTTATAACTATATTCGATTTTTAGGAAAGTATATAGTGAGGTTCTAAGACGACATGACATTTTTGTAACCTAAATTACAAATGCCATGTAGTGTCTGGATAGAAATCATGTTACGGGTGTCTTTGGTAAAATCTAGGTACTACGTTTGTTTGAACGAAATTTCTTTAAGGCCAAATGAAACAAGCATTGCTTTAGACGCACAAACATGTCCAATGATTGTCCAATTTTACTGATCGCATTTTTTGTACTCACAAAAATATAATTTTGCATGACTTATCATCAAGTAGGTAGTAAGCTTCCAATGTTAACAGTTTCAGCATCCAAAGAATATGTATAACACTTATCTGTCTACTTTTTGGGCTTGCAATAATTCACCCTTGTAATATGGTTTAATACTGCAAAATTAGTCAAGTCAATAATTTAATAAAAGTACACAGGTGCTACATTAAAATATGCAAGCAATGATTTTCTCATGCTGGTAATAAATTAATAAACAATAACAAAAGTTAATACGTAACGGCAGAATAATTCTGTAAGGCCTCCTTCAGACTTGCACAAGAGCTCTAGCTTGCTGCCCGATGCAGACTAAAATGTAGGAAATCGTATGGAACATGAAGCGACTGTGCAAGACGCGTAGTGTGAAGGGGCCCTAATGAATCGAGATGCCAGATAGACGACGGCACAGGGAATCATGTGTATGTGATCGCAGCGAGCCTACTTCCAGATTTAGTAGGTCGGTGCTTGGAAATCAACTGCTCCTGCAAATTAGATATTGCCAATTACTGTCTGTAAACTTAGTGGATGAATCCTGAAGTAAACACTATAAATTCTTTAAAAAAAATTACCGACTTCAAAGAAAAAGCAATAAAAAGTAAAAAATAACTGCCATTTTTGTAGTTACGATTATTGTAATTTTTCGAGTCGGCGTCAGCCAGGCACGCGCAGCGCCAGTCAAGAGAACCTTGGTTGACACCGACTCAAAAAATAACAATAATCGTAACTACAAAAATGGAAATTATTGTTTTACTTTTTAGTACTTTTTCTTTGAATTCGAAAAAAAAAACAGACAAATTGAGAACCTCCTCGTTTTTTGTTGGTTAAAAATATATTTAAGTATTTTACATATTTGAGGTGAAAGGAGTACATTTTTTGTTGTGAAAAACCAGCATGGGTGGCTGCGCTGAGGACCAAAGGTTGCCAGAAAAGCCAAAAAATACCTCGCCTTGCGAAACCACGCTCAGCGAGACACCATGCGACATTGCGAACCATGCCTTAGTTAGACCGTTCTACAAATGTAAGTTTGGCAGTAGCATTTCTTTGCGGGTTCTTCTTCACTGGTTGATCGAATCCGCGGATCAATCAAAGTGTGGTTTGACTACCAGAAATTGAATAAATAAATGAAATTAAATGAAATTTGCGAGCGATCGAGCTTGTTCAAATTACTCTTAAAGGCTCCCAGTTTATAGGTATGAGGAAAGGCATGCGCCGGCAGACAGTTCCATATCCTGGCAGTGCGGCAGAGAAATGAGTTTGAGAAAAGGTTCGTTCTCATTTATTTGTTGTACAATGTGCCTCCTGTCTCCTCAGTCTTTACTTTACTACTTTATTCTTCAGGGCGAGCAGCCTAGGTTTTTTTTAATGAACACCTCTAACACTAGTTGTAATTGAATTGTTGAGTAATTGAAAGATAAAATAAATCAACCATCCAAACCAATTTTCTTTTCTGACCAGCCAGAAAATTATAATAAAATATCCTCAGCAAAATAAAATAAAAATGTCATCGAAAAAGTCATTCTTTGTCACCCCTCTGAGAAATTGTGTGGCTGCCCCTTCGGTTTCGAATGTAAAATGGGTGATGTATTTGACATCGAACGAAAGAAAACAGTTGAGGGTATTTACCACGCTGCTGCGAGAAGGGCGCCTCGCGGTACGCGGGCTCTGGGTCCGGCGCGCCCGGGTACGCGGGGAACGCACCCGGGTCGCCGGCGCCCTCCACCTCGTACGCGGGCGCGAACGCCGCCTCCGCGCCCATGCGGAAGCGCTGGAACGCGAAGAACGCGCACGCCACCTGCGAGCGACCGTCTAGGTTCAGGGGATCTACTCTTGAAGTACACATTCCCCTGTGATTCACAGGCACCGGCGACTCAATACTTTCTTACTCGAAAATTACAGCCACGAGTCCCCCTAGCATTGTGCCTCAATAATTATTCCAATTAGAGTGCGATGACACAACATAATTTTTTTCAGAGATGACGTCAGGTGTAAAGATTTTATTTATCAGTTCATTTAACCAGTTCCCCGCCAGGAACGTATATATCCGTCAGAGCAAGGCATTCTGCAGGCGCCATCGTCGGATATATCCGACAGAAAACTACTCCACTTCAAACATTAATAAAACTTTACTGATTACAAAATAATGTGTTTTATTTACATAATTGCACAGTACATACTAGCGTTCATTAGATTTCTACTGTTTCAACAGTGGAAACACACTATTTGCAACAAAACAAACAACAATTCAAGACAGCATATTATCGAAATAATTGTAGTGTGGCGTATTGAGAAGGATTATGCCAAAAAAACCTTGGCGTTGAAAGGGTTAAATCGTGTTCGCTTCATGAGTGCATACACAGGACGTGCCAGTCAGATTTCCAAAGCCACGCGCATAATCGACTCGAGTCGAATCGAAAGAAATCAACTTCCTGCGTACAGTAGAAAACTTACTGCGCCCATTTATGCCGCCCCGTACCGATTTTAGAAAAACGATTTTTCGCTACGATGCGGCTTGACTCGCTGTGATTACATGCTCAATCCAGCGTAAGTCTGATGCATCTCGCTGGTCGGATTGACGTCACATTGATCATGTATTGACTTTAGAAGTTCAGAAGCAATAAGGAGGAGTTAGTTTGTGGCTTCTGCGCTTGGTATTTTAGAAGCTGCGGATTTGATGATAATCATTTAATATTTTATATGGGTATCCATGGCCAACACCACATGGTACAGTCACGATATAAGACTAAAAAACCACATAAGTATTAGATGTCATGGCAGAATGTTCCATAAATTCTAGTTGTTCTGTTAATTTTATATTAAGTTATTTTCATAGATTAAGCCAAATACCTTGTTAAGTTAATTTCTCTTTAAACGCAGGTAAATAAACTATTTCTTTCTTTCTTTCTTTCAATAAACTGGGTGGAAAACACAGATTCAGTGAGATGGTACCAACCCAAACATACGTACATCCCATCACAGGGCTTCTGTATGCCATGCCGTACGATCAAAGCATACTTATTTTGTTTCCTCTAAAGGCATATTTTTTTTTCTTTTACCGGTGCTGCCTATCTTTATAAATGATTAATTTAATATAGTCATTGTGCATTCTCCTAGGCCTGCCTCCTAGGGAGACGATTCCACGCTCATTATCTTTTATAATATTTTCTTGCACGGGTCACATTGATTGATTTTGAAGATTTCATACGTCAAAACAGAGAAAACTTGAAGAATAGTTACCCAGGCGAAGATGGAGAAGAAACAGAAGGCTATGGCGCCCTGCATGTTGTTGGCAGTCCCGGCGGGCGGTTCGTCGGTTTTGCCCCATGCGTTGGACAGGTAACAGAAGCCAACGAAGTACAGGAAAGCCCAGAACGCTGCAAGCCACCGGACATATTTTTAATGCATTGTAACTAAACTGACACATTTTGAATGGGCTGATTCCACATCCCAGGCAAATTTGTCTATCTTTATAAAAATGTTTGTGTCAGTAGCCAATCTCTCTAAGCGAGTTTCCTAATGCTCCACAGGTCATATATGTATGTTTGTATGTAGTAAAGGTATAGTATTTTGAGAACTGAAACCAACTGTACATTGGTAAGTTATCAAATTTTAAGTCACAAGTGCCACACGTTTATGACAGCTGTAAATCCTTTACTTTACATGCACTGAGATCATGACCTTGGTACTCAATTAACTGTAAGAGGCGACTGTAACAAAGTGCAAAGGTTGAATGAATTCGGCGTGGACACTGATTGTTTCGCACTAGGAAATTGTCAGTTACCGAGAAGCCTGTGTTAAGGTGTAAACGATGATACCAGGTAATTGTTGTGGCCTTGTCAGTTGTTTCCAAGACAAGACAGAGGTATGGCGAGGTATGAGAATATAATGGCACATACACAGATTATAAACACAAATGAACAGAATCATGATTTCAAATAACTAAAAAACCAAATATTCTGTAGTATTCCGATCATTGTGGTTTCTTCGTTGCATAATGTCTGTCAAAATACATAAAAAGATGTAGCAAAATGCATAAAACGGAACTTGTATAGCCTATATTATGTGTAGATTATATTTGATTTAGATCTAATTTAGATAGACAGCCTTGGCTGATGTGTCTAAATCTTGTTCATTTCTTGCTGATAATATACAGTAAGCTTATTAATTTTTTGTGTTTAATCTTGGACACTCTTTATTTTCTATTTTTGCTATGATGTCCAGATATTTTTGTTAGTAGTTTTCAGGTAAATGATATAAGCTGGGAGACCGAAAAGCTAAAAACCCTCGGAAATTAGTGCTGCACAGAGAAAGCATCTCATGCAACTGCTGGTCCATCAGTAGTTTTTGAAAGGTTTTCTATCTGTGGCTGTTTTTCTAAGACCCCAATTGCTGCTCGGGTCGGTCGCCACTTGTTAAACTAGATTTTGGAATTCAACACTAGTAGTCAGTCCGGATACATCTGTGAATACTTACACTTTTACTGTGAAACTTAACATCTTTTGTTCTAGCATTTGGTTACGGTGAAATAAAAATATATAATTTTTTTGTATGTCCCTTAGTAATGAGATATTCGAATTTACATTTCATCTGTTTTCTAAAATAGTCTTCCCTAACATGCAGTGCGGCACAGGGAGTTGCACACGCTGAATCTAGTTAACACTGCTGTTTCAATATTTTGGAATAGGGAACAGAACTTCGGGTTCAATTAATATTTTTACTGGGTATGAAAACGGCAAAGTCTAACAGAGAAATACCAAACAGTTTTGCTCAGGACATAGAACAAAGCTTCAAACCGTGGGTGACGAAGGAGAAATCCATAAATTACAACAGGTCTCCCGAGCTGCTCAAGTTCTATCAAGTACAATGCGATTCAAAAAAGAATAGCATAGAATCACCGCCATTTTGAATTTCAAATTGCTAAAAACCTCACTTCACTTCACAAACTTCAGTACCTTGCCGCGGTGTTGCCGCATACTTTCCCTGACGAATTCGAGTGAAGTTAGTCACAAGCCCCGTCCTATTCTTATTTGAATCACATTGTATATTGTAAATTACTTTCTCTGCCCTGAGTAACCTAGCTCGATGGGGTGAATCAACTAATAGTAAGGAGTTGGTGCAACAAAACATTTGCTGTATGGATGAAAAATGGTGCTTGAGAACCCATTATTCCTACCATCAAGATGGTTCTTCAAAATATGTAGTAATTGTCGAACATACAGTTCCATGAGGAACTAACATACCTGAGGACACAATTTTAAAGCAAACAAATACTCCATTGTACTAGATCGGATAGTGAGAAATGATTCCAAAACTTAATTATTTGCTATTCAAGTCGGAGCAATAGACTTGCTCAACAGTTTCTTAAAGAATCTCGGCCTGCCAAGATTGATGGTATCATCATATACGTAGAGAAAATTCTAAGCATTCTAATCCGCGATTGGCCTCGATTGAAGCCCTTCTCTACTGTCAATGGGCCTGGATATGTTCGGCGAAGCCATTGAAAGCTAAGCTCCACACCTGTTTTGTAAGCACCTTGTTTGTATGTGAAAGGATTAAATATTAAATAATACTGAGTGGCAAGAGTATTACATGCTTGTATTTTCCAGAATTTCTGAACTCAATGCACCAGAACTCACCGGAGAATCCCATGTCGGCAAGCACATAGTGCTTGCGTGTCTTCACCGACGACATCTGCTCAAACATGTACTCGCCGCCGATGAAGCCGATGCATGCGATGAAAGCTATCACAGAGATACCGACGCCGTAGTTGCAAGCGTTGGTGTCGTCGTTGTACACGCACTTCTCGTTCTTCTCCTTGTCGATGTACCAGCCCTTCGCCGAGATGCAGCCCATCACGATCCCGGCGAACAGCTGTGGGTGTTCGCATCGTCAGTACAGTACAGTGTTGCAGATTAATATGTACTGCCTAGTTAGGTTTCTAGTTGTATTAGGGCCGATTTTCCAATCCTCAGATAATAATTATAACAACACAAACAAGTACAAGTACAAACTTACATTTGTCAAAAGACCGATAATAATTACTGGAGAATTATATCTTCTGTTACAATTATCTGACTGTAATTTTACTCATAAAATATGGACTTACTATAATGGACTGATAAGTAGAGGCATAAATCTGACTATTGAAAAATCAGCCCTTAGCAAAATAAAAATTGATCTTCCTAGGTTAAAGTGAGAAACTATGGAACCCTTGGAGCACATACTTAAGTCATAATAATTTTACGTTTTTATACCTTTATAGGTCATTTGACAATCACGCGTACATACTGCTCGAATGTCGCAGGCAGTCAATGCCTGTTTGGAACTTTAACAATTCAAGTGCAAAATGGTATTGGAGATACAAAAGAGAAAACTTAATAAAATAATTATAATAGGTATGTTTGGCATCTACATGGCATGTGATAGTAATGTGCAAGACATAATCTATTTGGGTTGACCAAAACACATTTGTTCCGGGTTGACATTCCATAGAAGATTGAAAATGTTTAGATCCACAGATTTTGATGATAACATCACCAATAAAAAAAACATTTTTTTTGTGTAATCAAACCGAAACATTGATACAGGTGACAATACTTACTAATATTTAAGCTTCTCCTTGTCTAGAACCAATTCCATTTCAAGATTTTCCGAAAATTCTTTTGTAAAATAATTAGAGGTACTGTTTTCAGTCGTTCAAGACACCTAATTTTACTGACCACAAAAGATACATACCTAAGTACCTATTATTGATACAGTTCTCTGCTGTGAAATGAAAAAGGTTGCCTTGGAACATGGGTGCAGACAGACGAGTGTTATGGATTGCTTTGAAACATACAGAAAGAGAATACGGCCACATAATAAACCAGACTTACCCAACATACAGCGCGAACGATAACGGGTGGCCTCTGTGCAAAGGCGAGCGGGTCGAAAGCGCCTCCAGCCTTGCCGCCGCCGTACGCTCCTCCGGTATCCATCGCGTTAACTTCACTTCTCTTTTTTAAGAAACTGACCACCGATCACCACGTCGCGAACAGATAAGCAAACCAATTCAAGATTCAAGTCAGAATTTATCGATCGACTCCTCTGCTCCGCCGCAATCGCAAATATGCAAGGTGTCCTAGACGATTAATTGGGGTTAATACTTCAAAACAAATATAAAATGGGCCAAAATACTCTGTGCCGATACGATACTCGAGTATCGTTCGTCGATGTTCGTCTAGGAAATAATCCGAAATCAAAGCGGGGTGGGGGTCAGCCATAATAATTTTGCCCGGATTATCATCTACCGAATTTGAATTGTCATCAATTTAACAGTCGGTAGGCTGACAATTTTTTTTAGCCGTACAACAATGTTATTTACCTTTTTTGCTCTTAAGGTGGCCCAACCCAGCGGGACTAACCTATTCGCGGGCACGGTACAAAACCGTGCTATTGCGCTCTGGGACCTTTTCTGTTTCAAATAAAAAGACAGGCTCCGTGATGAGGAAGATGCAGTATGTACACAAAAAAGACAATATCGCGTTGTTTCATTTGTTTTATATAAAAAAAAGGATTTGGATATTTTAATCACGAAAAGTCTTTATTCTGGAAGTATTGATGTTGTTGATTGAGGTTTTAGTTAATTGATTCTCCACTTTTTTTCAAAATATAGTAAAACGTTTGTGGAACCATTCCCGTCATTCATAAAATATATCATCACCTGTTTTATGCCTTGTAAAATCAAATATCTCAACAGATCTACCTTTTTTTATTTATCGATGCACAGATTCTTTTCCCTTTTTGAAAAACACATTTTCTAGGAGAAAAGTTCTTCTGATGAACTAGACATTTTGCATACTACTTAAATAGGTTTACCTGCTTAGACCAGCTTGCACTAGGTACTGTCTGCGCCGGTCGACGCCGATAGGTCGGCGCCGCACTATGGAACGAGCTTGTATGGGCCTATAAAAATAGCGATTTTGAAAATTTTACTTTCGATTTGTAAAATAATTTGTATGTAAATATATCGAGACCACTTATTAAACATATTTTATGATGGTACAGTCTACATATAAAGAGTACACATTTAAAAAAAAATATTTTAAGTTTTTTTTGTATGAGATGTAACTATATGACTGCTTGGAACTGTCAAGACGAATCAAGCATAGTTATATGGTAGATCCGCAAACAAACCGAACTGCGTAAAAACTAGATCCGGATCGGTCCGGGAACTTAAGATATGTCATTAAAAAAAATAATTAAACTTTGCCTTACACATATTAAATATATTTCATGAAAGTATAGTCTGCATATAAAGTGTACATAAAGTAATCCCGTACATTTACGTTCGTGGTGCCCTCTGTTTTTTTTCTGAAATCTTATGTTTCTACCCTAAACCTGGCTTCTTTGGACTGTTTTTGCCAATCGGCACAATATTGTGATATTCTACTATAGCTGTACCATTAATCAGTAGTATTAATCAGTTAACACTGGGAATCATTTAGGACCAGTTATACAGGTTAAAAAAAGCTGGGCAGTCTTGTTCATACTAAACAAACTTTATTATAGCGTCAATTTTTTCACCACTCGTAAAATATGGCAATTTGCTCTATTAAGTTCAATTTCAACATCGGTAATCCTGGCTGTCTGGCCCGGATTCGATAAGATAGCCTAGCACTAGCCGTATTTTTGTTATTATTAGTAGCTTCTATTTGCTTAATTACGCTGACAGCTTTCTTTTAAATTAAAACTTTATGAAATTTTAAAAACTTTTTGAAATAATATTGAGGAAATTGAGCAATTTCAAATACATGGATAGAGTAAATATATTTTTTAAATCTATTCTGTTTTATTTTGTAATGTCTTTGAGAATTTTACACTTCTTTTGGGGTAAGTCACCTAGACGTCACCTGTTGTGTTAAATTAACAGTTTTCTTCCCAATTGTAAAGGTTTTCCGTATATTCTGGTCATATTTTAATAGTATGTAAAAGCTTTTGAGGCGAAAATCACAAGGGGAAGATAAACTTTAAAGACGAACTTTTACAAGCGATAACTAATAAAAGTCTGACAGCCGTATTAAGAGTGAACCTGTCAAAAGTTAGTACATGATTAGCACCGAACTAACCATAAACCGGTTTAGTCCGGCAATAATCCGCGTAATAAAGTTAGTCCGCCCACTCTGAATACGACAGTAACATTTTTATAATACCTAGCTTGGCAAGAAAAATTTAGGGAAAAATTTACTGGAGAAGCATTATGAACAAACCATAAAAGATAAATCTGTGCCAATACGCAAGTTTGATTTACGAGGTTTTAGGTGAAAGATGTACTCAATGATGCAGTTAGAATAAGTTTTACAGGAAAATAAAAGTTTTTGTTTGTCTTCAGACAAATTTATGTGTCATTGACCAGCACAAAATATGAAACGAAATATTATAGGTCATATTTTTGTGATATTTTCTTTCCCAGGACTTCTTTTGATTAACATAATTGAGACCTATTTATATTCGGAATACACAGATTGAGTAAATACTATTTTCAAATCTATTCTGTTTGATTTTGTATGGTATCCTACAGATTTGACCGATCTCTTAGGTAAGCTCGCTTAAACGGCACCTGTCGTGATAAATAAACAGTTTTCTTCCCCATTGGCAGTTCAATGGTTACTTTCAATTCATACTTTTACTAATCTGTGTCGCATTTTATATCGATTGTTCCTTTTGGACGTCACTAAAACACAACGTTCATCTACGTATATGCAATGTAGGTATGTATAGCCAAAGTGACACTCTATCGTTCCTTCTAGAGATTCTCTTTCTACGTGTCAGGCGTGTGTCCCTTTCATCTGTGACTAACTCGTTTTCGCTTTCCTGAGTAGATATGCAGTGCCCTACCCTACCTCCAGAGCGTGAGCACTGTGTACGGCATTTCGTGATGCAGCGTTGACGTCATACTGTTCACGTGACGCCATTTTGAGGGCTGTAAGCGCGAATCGGACCATTTTTGACCGCGCTTTCGGTGACGATGGTTTAAATCGGACCGTAAGTATCACTTCTATGCGTGTAGCAGCGAGCATGGATGTGTTGTAATTCTTAAGCGAACTCACTCGCCGGCGCTCCCGTTTGTGTATGACAAGTGGTTTCCACTCCCGTCCTATGCTCGCTGGTGCGTCATAACGGAAATCAAACGATCAACTTATTGTTTACAAATATATTTTTCAAAATAAAATAAGAACTTATATAAAATCCACTAAGTTGCACCGGGAAATTCTAATAAAACATGATTCAAACACATTATTGCATTTCACTAACAATCATCAATTCTCAAACAATTTTGTTTTAATTTTAAAATGACAAAATTGTTTATTTTGTCATTATTTTGTCGTTATTATATATAAAAGTTCTTTCTCATTTTGACTAGTTTTCCAAAGGATATTCTTTTGTTTGTATGTAAGTACAATATAACCATAAAGAGACAAAATTTCGGTAAAAATGAACTCGATTTCAAAATGCAATACAAAATAAATGCATTTTCTGTGTGGACCAATATGTGGCTGCAGTAAACATAACTATTCCTTTATAAAGGTAGAAATGCTGCTCTATCAAACTATATACAGGTGTAAAGCTTAAGTATTCAGCACTGAGCTACATTACACGACTGTTGCAATAACCTAACGTCTTACGGCAACACGGGTACGAGGTTAGGAAGATAAACGTCAGTATCACGAGAGGACACAAGTATGTATACGCTATCATTTTAATGTATTTATATGGCCACTAGCTATCACAAACTAGGTGTAGGATTTCTGTCTTAATATAGGGAAATCATTTTATAAACCTATATGCTTGGACATGGAACATATCATTTCTTTCAATTGCACTTAGCATACAATGATTTTTATGTATATAAATATAAAATGGCTGCCACTCGAACCAACATACGAAAGGGAAACCAGAGGCAACACACAGATTAAGCAAACGTTGTGGTGGTTCAATATTTTTGAGTGATTTTTATTTACAATCCATAAAAAGTATTCTGTGAAATAAAAAGGGGTGGTGACACCCACAAATTATATGCGTGACATTATTATCAGTTTTATATAACCTATATTATACAAAGTTGTAGGCAGGTTTAAATCTACAAGTTATATTGATCCGTACACTTCATTATGCTATGTTATTTAAAGTACAAATTCTACCCAATACGTAGTGCTACGAAAAGGGAAACCAACATCCTAACGATTGTACATAGATGCTACATATGTATTCCCAACAACTAGGTACACACGTTTATTTCATGATTACAATATTATATGTATATTTACAAAACCTATCCACTCGTACACAATTGTAAGTACATGTACATAGTATAAACTTAAATGTTTATATTTCATGCTAAAAGGAAAAGATTAAATTCATTTCTTTAAGTACCTACACACTGTTACACAAAAACAAACAAACTTATACGTTCCACATAATTTAAATTCCGTCCATCAATATGATGAACTGTCACTGACATAATTAAAAAATGTTGCAAAGGGAACATCCAAAATGTTTTCACAAATAAGTTAAAAAACAATAAAATTATTTATTCAACTTCATGGTGGCATTTTTACAAATCCATACAATACAATCAAAAGCGGGTGTAATATTGACATAACATGTAATACAATAAAGAAGAAAATCCTCATATGAGTGTCCATATTTTTGTTTCATTAATAAAATCAAAACATTTGTAGTTACTAGTTTATGTAGTCTGTGATTATCCAAAAATACCATATATTTTTCCTGGAACTTTAGTTGGAAGGAATGTTTCATACAATATTTTAAGAAAACTGGTCACAGAACGGAGTAGCAATATACAGTATGATCTACGCATATATCTGTGGAACACAAACATTGAATACGAGACAACTTTAAAATAAGAAGAGCATTTCAGTTGAAAAATTCTAATAGGAATTTATTGAAGACAGCCAAATATAAAAAACACATTGCTTACATATTACAATAAAATCATTTAATCATCAAATTAAACCATCTATTGCATCTTAAAAACAAATGGATTTTATTCAAACAAACTTAAATAAATTAAAATCCTATAGATATAAGATATAATTGTCCAGCCTGTACAAGTTGTACTTTTTATAATCACTCGGCAGATACACTGAGATACAACAGCAGGAGTACCAAACCGTTATCATCAACCATCGGATTCATTTTCCGAATTTGGTGACTTACTCCATTTTTAAGATTCCTCAAGAATTACCAAATAGAGCTACTTTGATACTTGTCAAATAAAAGTCGGCTATGAATGAACATAACAATATTCCAAATTCAAAAGTAAACATGACATTCGTATTCTCTTATCAACAACCCAGTGCTAGGCAACAGATAAAAACAATTGCCAAGCAATCAATAGAACAACAGCATTCTCCATTTGAATTCTCGGCCATTACGTAAAGGTCAAATATTCGGAATAATGTTTTTATCTTTATCCACGCGAAAAGCGATCCTTTGAAATAACAGTTTGAATGCGCCATCTTTATGGTGCCGGTACTTTTGATGCATGATTGGGTACGTGTACAACTAACAACTGAATGCACTTATGAGTTTGAAAAGCGACCAACTAAAGGAAGCTCCACGATTAGGACTCGGCGAGTCCCTGCCGCTTCTCCTCCTCGAGCATGGCGTCGAGCTCGTCGGTGAGGTTGGCGAGCATGTTGCCGATGTCGTTGAGCACGTCGCCGGGCTCGGCTGCGGCAGCGGCGGGGGTGGGGGCGGAGGGCGCGCGCGGCGGCAGCGCCGAGCGCGCGTACTCGCCCGTGTGCGGCCGCGAGCCCACCTGCCCGCGGTTCTGCTTGATGGTGCCCGCGTTCTCGTTCGCGAACGGGATGCTGTCCGACTCGGTGCTCGAGCTCGACTGGAAGGGAGGGGGTGCGCATTTAGTAATGTCCATTCTGTGCTTTTGTCATTTCTGTTCGAAAGAAATTGGGCCCTAAGTCTATTAGTTTATATAGTACTAGCAGCCCGTCCCGGCTTTGCACGGGCAAAATGTCATTTAAAAAAATATTATTTTGACACAATGATACACAAATAAACCATTTTTACGTAGAGTTCCTACATTGAGATATTTGAAATAAAAAAAACTTAGATATTATTATTACATGATTATTAGATATTAGAGAAATAATAAATCAAAGTGCTATAGGGCGAACCGCGGCCTCCGAGGCACGCTCCCGCCGCCCCGGCCGGCCGGTACCGCCGCAAACACTACATCCCGCAATTTTTAAATCTATAATATCTTCGAAAATATTCATTTAAATCATATGCTGTAAAGGGCCGTATAGATCTATATTAAATCAACAATGTATTTAAGGTATTTAAATGGATAAGGATTAATGCTGTATTGGTTAAAATCGCTTCGAAAATTAGCCATTATTTGTCGTAAAAAGTAAATGAGAAAAAAAAAATATTGTGGGATATCCATAAGAGATAGATGCATACCATCGCGGAGTTTTCTGTAGACCTTTTCAATGTATACAATACTTAGTATATTATTTTGATAAATCTCATAGGGTTCAGCCTGCGTTTGCAATGTAAGCGGAAAAAAATATTTTTTTACGACATCACATTGGAAACCTCAAAAATAACAGTATTTCTCCAATATTTAATGGATGTTATTAGACATATAAACCTTCCTTATAAACTTGAATCACTCTATCTATTAAAAAAAACCGCATCAAAATCCGTAGCGTAGTTTTAAAGATTTAAGCGTACATAGGGATATAGTGATATAGGGACAGAGAAAGCGACTTTGTTTTATACTATTTTATATTATACTATGTAGTGATTTATAGTATTTATAGTATATATAGTACTTGTATAGCTGTATACAAGACCATCTTCAAAACAATTTGGACACATGGAATCCAGCTGTAGGGCACTGCTAGCAATAGCAACATTAAGATTCTCGAAATATTCCAGAGCAAGAATTTGAGAGCCATGCTAGACATACCCTACTATGTAAGCAACAAGCACAAGGACCTAAAAATCAACGCTGATACACAATAAATTGTTAAACACAGCGAAAGCTATCAAGTCATCTTAATGAACTAGCATCAAAACTAGTGGGCACAGGAAGCAACACACATTCCAGACTGAATCGGCATAGTGTCCCTATGCTAGAAAAGAGATTTGACCACAGCAAATGAAAAGGGACTCTTAACATCCCCTCCTGCTAACAAACTCATCTGGATGGCTCATTGTGTTTACACAGATCGCCGAGTTGCAGTCAAAACAATAAAAAAAAAAGTTGATACCTTGAAGCTGGCGTCGGAGCCGGTGCGCAGCTTGTCGTCGTCGCGGTAGCGGCGCGGCGCGTGCGGCGTGTGCGGCGCTGTGGCGGGCGCGGGCGCGGGCGGCGAGGCGGGCGCGGGCGGCGGCGGCAGCGCGAGCCCCGCGCTCTCCAGCGACACCGACAGCGAGTCCGAGCTCGGGTACGCCGGCAGCGACAGCGGCAGCGGCTCCACCGCGTGGATCTCGACGGTCGTGCGCCCGTAGCGGAACGGCGCGTACTGCCCGGAGCAGCCGCGCTTCGGCGGCTCCGGCGGCGGCTTGCGCGCGACGTGCGGCGACGCGCCGTACGCGACGCGCTGCATGCGCGCCGAGTACGCGACCTCGTCGTACGCGTAGTCGGGCGACTTCTCCCTGTAGACGGGCGTCGCGGCGATCTTGGCGACGGGTCGCGGGCGCGCGAGGCCGCGCGGTCGCGGGAGGGTGCCCCCGCCGCCGCCGCCGCCGCCGCTCTCGTAGCAGTCGTTGGTGGGCGTGATGTCGCCGTCGTCGTAGGAGCGCCGCCAGGGGCCGCCCTGCGCGAAGTAGAGCCCGCCGCTCTCCGGCGAGAAGGTGGTGTGCGAGGCGCGCTCGGAGGGGTCCTCGAGGCTCTCGAGCGACTTGCCGCGCGGGTGGCGCACCTGTAACCATGCATTCCAAGTTAATGTTCCAAGATATGTTGTACCCCCAGAAGAGAAAAGGAAGGAGAAGTGTTATGCGGGCGTCAACCGGTTCGACGAAAATCGAGAAACTAGGCGTCGTGCCAAACGGTCCAAATATCACTGCATGAATGTGCTCCCGAAATGCAGCAAACACTCTAAAATGTATGCAACTATGCATGTTTGTGTGCTGCCTGTACATTCAAGGTTATTCAAGTTTATAAAATGGGCGACAGCGGGTATCACTGTAGGCGCGCTAGATGGCACATCTCCTTCCTTTTAGTGTCAGAGGTAGTACCTACATCTAGGGCGATTGGATTTTTGACATTGGAAGTGTTTCGTTGTTCAAGAGATGCAATAGTCTTTTATTTCAAAGATCTGTAAGAAAAGTTCATTATTGGACGTATGTACAAAGATCTGTCGAAAAAGTGTTGCAATACATAAACCAATTGACAAAAGAAATGTATTTAAATATTAAGATACTCATGCAAAACACTTTTTAATTTTAAGACATCTGATCATGGAATAATTTTAGATAAGTGTATCCTATACCGTTTGTTGTTTGTTGGTTTATTTAAATAATAGTATACATAGATTCTAAAACTTAATCAGATTCCTTTTCATCTGTTAAGTTTTCAAAAACCGTAAAATACCTAAATGTGTCCATTTCCACGGAAACACATGCGTCAATACAATGCGTATAAAAGTCGTCGACAATGACAAGTTTTGAATTTCAAAGAGAATAGGTCATGCTCACCGCAAATCGTAGCAATATTTTCTTCACCTTTTTTGATATGTATCATTGTATCTTTCTATTTCGCACTTCACCTGCAAACTACCACTTTTATATTGCTTTGGTCTCTCATTGTGCTAAGGGAAGAGGGATTGTTTTTATTAGGGGAGTTTGTGTGTCCATTTACATGGCGCCACAGTAGTTTCTCGCTATTTCTGCTTTAACTATATTAAAAATAGAGAGTTACTAACTGTAATTACTGTATTACTAAGAAGTTATGTATTTAATGTCATAAAATTAATTGTAAACAAAAATTGCTACCCTATGTAAGATAATTAAGAGGCGTAGCGTAAAAAGTTGCAACATTATTTATCATCACAATTATTATATACCAGTTTTTTATTATTTTTTAGATTAAATACACAATTTCTTGCTCGCCGCCAATACAGTTATGATTCGTTAATTCGTATTTTTAAGGAGTTATGGTAGAAATTGCTATGAACGACCTTTAACTCTACTTTGATGCAGACACTTCCTTTAATGCTAGTGACTGGCCTTTTGCAGGTGGCCCTAAGCGATCATGTGACGCACGTAAGAAGAAAACCATCCCTATTCCCTTTGCACAGCAACAAACTAGAGTAATATAAGTGGTAGCTTTTAGGTGCAAAACTAGTGAAGTGCGCAGCAGTAGAAGGATGGACGATACAGAATGGACTCAGAAAAGGCAAACAAAATATTTCCACATCAGGGCCTAAAATGCATAGGCCAAGACAACACCAAACCGGCATGCACTTCATCGGAGTAAACATTCGATCGCAGGCATTAGTCAATTCATGCTAAACAAATTCGAGATAAATCACTTTCGGTCGGTGAAAATGTCATCATATATTGATCTCGAGTTTGATTTTAGTGAAGCGGATATTAAAAGTATAACAGAGAGGTCCGTTCGCACACGCAAAAACTAAAGAGCGCTGTTGCATACCTGAATGGGGACGAGGTCTGTCCCGCTGAGGGCCGTCGGTAAAGCGTCAAAGTTTAGGTTGGGAGGTTTTTGGTATCCGGCGCTAAGGGTCCTCGCCTGGCGGGCGTGGGGGTCCCAGGGCGGCGGGTACGTCCCCCGCTGCGCCGCAATGGGCATTCCGCGCGTCCGGTATAGCGTTAGGAGGCGAGCGGAGGTGCGGTTTGGTGGCGGTTTTTGAAAAGAAAAGAAAAAACAAAACATTCACATGCTGCCGTGGGCCGAGGGGGGGCTATGGTGACGGGTGATGATGCGGTGAGGTGAGGCGGCTGAGCTTGTGCTCGCGGGAGGGTTACCATATGCGAAATCGGAACTTCCTCATAAAATTCTGACTTTTGGCCGCAAACGCGCATGCCGCCAAGACGGTAAAACTGTTTTTTTTTTTTGGTTCTCTAATCCTTCTCACAAATGCGACAATTCTGAAGGCCGGAATCCTGACCCGAGTTTTAAAACCCAGACATGTCAGGACAGATGCTGACGTTTGGTAACCCTACCCAGATGTGATGTCAGTCGTGAGAGTGTCATGAAAAGACCGTTGGCTACAAGACTCCTCTAAGGATAAGCGTAGAATGCAAGAAGTTAACGCAAAGTGGGAAAATTAAATATTCGTCTCTCATCGTCCGTTTGAAAAGGATTAAATTTTATCCTTTTTATCCGCCTAGCAATTTTGCCGTTGTTGCCAATTTTTAGAGACAACATTGAAATTTTCCCCGCAACTAGCAACACATAAGAAAAATGGCGATAAGTGACACGGGTTGCTCCGCTAATGAACGGATTCCATCAACTAAAATGTGGGTGACATTGATCAAACGGCATAAGCTGAACGTTCTGTTAATTATTTTCATCAGCAGCGTTTAATTAGTAAAGTTAGAAATTAATAACAGAGCAAAGCAAGTATTAGGGTACTCTGTGTTATCAAGAAAAGCGAAAGTGTTAATAGACTTTCCATAGACTAACGTCAATATAGCATAGCACGTTCACACAAGAGATAGGTAAAAAGGAGTTTCGATATTTCCACCACCACTTAAAATATGCAATTCTTGCAAGTCTCTTTTTGATCATACTGAGTAAAGAGATATTGATAAAAACAATGATGAAATGTCATGAGATGGATATGAGTCAGTACAGTAACATATTTCAATGTCGTTATGCTGGAAGGATAAAGAATTGCTAAGTCCGTTTTAATCTCAGATCGACATCAGTATGATAGAGAAAGATCTGAATTTTGTCTCAGAATCATTTCTTTGTCATTAAATCTTTTTCTATTTCCAGTATAATGACATGAATGAACATACATGACCGAACAATGGACAGATAAATAATTTAGGATGTGCTAGATGTTCAGATGAAATAACACCCTAAGAAAGTATAATCAAAGCTAGGGACAATTTATTTATACCATTCTGAACATCGAGCACATACTTGAAGTAACCAAGAATCATCTATAAATTTGTAGTTTCAGTCTAGAGTGAAGCGGAAACGTCACTACACTGTGGTGGACAGAAACAAGATGGCGGCGTCGGCACTGACCTGGCCCTGCAGAGGGTGCGACAGACGCGTGAAGTCCAGAGAGCTCTGGTTGCTGATGCTCCTCTTCCCGGATCGGATGTCTTTGACTCGCTTTATGGCTAGAAGTATTTTCTTTTGGTGACCTAATCGGACGATTCCGGTGTCTTCCAAGTCCTGGAAAAATTAGGCATGAATTAATCAACAACGTTTTATGAATCATAAAAAAGAGATAAACCTACATGTTTTTTTAAAAAGAATCAAGAATGTTGAAGAATATTATTACGTACTTAATTTAACCAATTTGTTCGTTCACATGTGTGCTCTATTTTTTTTCAACGATTTAATAAATGAATTTAGCTTCAAACAATTTAAATGATGTATATTATATAGATATGTATTAGTGTATATGTTGTTTGTATGTATGTGTATTAATATGTACATTGTAAACGGCATCACCCTTACCGCCACAAATTGGACTTTGACCCACATACTTACCCAATTTTCTTACAAATCCAATGCCCACTGTGGCGTATAGTATATACCGGTTTCTGCCACGCTTGATCTATTATAAAAACTTTAAATTCTTATCCTCTCACCAAAGGTTGACTGAAATAAGTCACTTTTAGTAATAAGTCCCCATTTGTGCAGTTCCTATCTGTTTGATCTCTGTCTTAATGCACAATAAATAATTTATCCGTCTCCAGATTTATTTTCTATTAGGCCTTCGTTTGTCACAAGGCAAAATCACTTTGCCAGCTCAGCCAAACGCCTTTTAATCTCAGTAGTTACGAAGTGGTATGTATTTAAGTACTTAAAGCTGTATTCAGAGTGGGCGAACTAACTTTAATCCGCCGGACTAAACCGGTTTTGGTATGGTTAGTCCGGTGCTAATCTAGTATTAAGTTTTGACAGGTTCTCTCTAATTACGACTGATAAAGTTTTACTGCTGCGAACAACAGAGAAGCACTAACCTCCCAGGCGAGTTGCGTGACATCGTGAACGGAGCGGTACCCCTGCGATACCAGCGCCGGCCCGTACTCTTCGAGCCGCAGTAGTCGCAGCCATTCCTCCAGTGAACCCTGATTCGTCATAAGATGAAGTCAGATTTTATCCTTAAGAACCCCAACAAATTCAAAGAGAAAGAGTGGGAAAGGGAACATTTAGGATGTGTGCTAAATACGAAGATAACTTTTCAGGCTAGCGCTACAAAAAGAAAATTATGTTTTTGATCTGTTAAGTCTACTTTTTAAAGTGAATTTCATGCTTATTCACTAGATATATATGTGATCTTGTACCACAAAAAATAAAATTGTTTCAACAGTTTATAGTTTCCAAATGCAGGTTTTAAAACATAGTAAAAACCTAGTAAATCGTAGTTTACAAACATATTTTCTTTAAAAATGCAAGCAACGCGTTCATTCTTAACGGACGCTGAGATTAAATAAAAATAACCCTAAAATATTGCCATCATATGGAACCATAAAGCACACTCACAGGAATGTAGTCGGGCAGGTTGTCGGGCATGCTCAGGTTGGCTATCTCGGCCTTGAGCCGCTTCCTGTGGTTGGGCTTCTTGATGCCGACGGCGGTGAGGTCCTCGGGCGTCATGCGCGTCATGGTGGCGAGGTCGTAGCCGGCCGCCGCGAACAGCGCCGCGTACTCCTCCAGCTGCAGGTCCGCCAGCCATGCGTGGATTATGTCGTTCTCCTGCAAATGGCGCACATATCATGTAATTTCGGTTAACTTGCATTTGATTGCTGTCCTTCAGGCGAGGCTAAGGTTTCACCTCGGAAAGTTATTGGACAAGCTACGAATAAGAACAATCAAGAATTCGGTGATGTAGGTATCTGTCATTAAGTTAAAGTTTTTCTGTTAACTCTTCGTTCTGATAAGCCAATGGAATAATATTTCCGAGAAGAGAATAAGACACCCAACCCATGTTAGGGATCAAAATTGATGTAATGTTAATTTTGTATTAGCTAAGCGCATTCGATCATGAAATGGATTTCTTCAACTCTAACAGGGTTTCGGTGTGTACTTGTGTTTTCAATGGTCCGTCGGATGGTGAAAGGAAGAGAACCTGGAGCGTGTCCAGTGCCATAGACAATAGACTGCTAGCGCCATGCAACGCACAAAACTCGCTGAAAACTGCTTAAACTGCTTAGTTTCGCTGGTTCTATGACATTTCTAACCAACGCCATCTCCCGTCACTGCCAGAACTAGTTACGGTATAACTAGTTCTGGCAGTGGCGGGAGATGGCGCTTAAACTGAGCTTATTTCCGAATGAGTAGGCGTGAAGAAAATGTTACATTTTATCTATAAATTAAGTATTGTCCATCATAAATAGATATATCATTGATATTCATTGGTTTGTATTGAATGTATTTTGAAATGTGAATTGCAACGCCATCTGTGGACTTTTATGATGCCTATTCAAAACTCGTGTGACGTTAGCAATGTTTCCCTTCTATAGTCCCACATAGCTTATTTTGCGCGTGGCTGAGGGCACCACTGTCTTTTAAGAGATACCACGTGAAAAAAATCCCCCATTGATGGGGAAAATATTTACAGCCTGCTGTAAGAAAAAAAATATTGAGGAAATGACAATTCCTATTTTAAGTAAATAATATTATTCAAAATATAACTAAATTAGATCTTTCATTATTTTAATTAAAAAAAATAGTGGTTGTAGAAGTCGGGTTATACTACGGCTAGTTTTGTTTTCTTGAATTCTATGAAGAAAATAAACCCAGTCAGTCCCGGAGGTTATAACTCTTTCAAACGATATTTTTTGCCATCCAATTTAGATAAGACTTTATAAAGTTTTCTTTTATTTCGTAATAATCTAACAAGAAGTTTCCGAGTACAACTCGCGATGGCATCAAACCACTACTACTACTACCCTTCCGGGAAAACGGCGTGAAGGTATGTATGTATGGCTAACCTAAACTACAAACATATCTTAACAAACTAATAATTACTTAACAAAAAATACTCTCGGACTAAAATGAATAAGCAGTGGGTAACTTGCATTGTTATAATGGCAACACATCCCCGGTTCAAGATGGCGACCGTTTAGTTCCGATTTTGGCCACGCGCAAAAAGAGCTACGTGAGACTATATGATTGATCTATGGCGGCGCTCACCGGCAGGCCCTGCGTCATCATGGCGCGCACGCGGTCCGCGTGGTCGCCGCACAGGCACGCGGCGTGGTGGTGGTGCGGCGGCGGCGGCAGGCGGCCGGACGCGCGGCCGCTGTCGAGCGACGCGGACGAGTGCCGCGAGCCGGAGCCGGCGGAGCCCGACGACGAGCCGGGGCTGTCGCGGCCGGGGCTCTGCGGGGACCGCATTAACATCGTTGTAGCATGGCATGGCGCACGTGTTCTAGCGGTCTGTGTCCGATGAATGACTCAGGGCGTTTTTTACCACCTCTCGATTCTGAGTCTCTTCCACCGAGTACTGATTAGCTTAATCCTCACATTAAAGGGCCTTTCTTACCATCTCGCAATCGATACCATTACATGATAATCAATACTTTAGTAATAAAGGCCCTATGAATCAGCACTTGGTGAAAAGCGGGCTTAGGGCCTTTGTCACCTGCTGCTGATTAGCTTAATCGCCACATATTAAGGGCCTTTCTTAGCAGCTTGCAATCAATACTAGTACTAGATATTCAGCAGTTTAGTAATAAGGCCATTTAAGTGTTGATTCAAATAAATCACCACTTGGTGAAAACCAGGCTTATTATTCTCATTAGTTATCCAACACATAAAGTCCAGTGAACTGCTTTACCCATGTGAAACTGTAATTCCTACTAGGTGGTAGTTAAGCCCGCCCGGGTTCGTACCACCGGATTAGATGAAACTACGGTTGAAGCGGCAATGAAAAATTGTCCGTGTTTTCCATCCAGTTCGATTTAGCCGTGCTCATAAAGGGAAGGTCGTGAAATGGCAACTAATTCGCAATGCGATGTAGTGGGCTAATACCATAACGGTAGTTGTGTGGTATAAGCTACCCATGTCAGGTTACATGAAAAAAAGTTATTATAAAATAGTTCCTTAGAGACTGTACTTCAGCACCAATTCATAGTTTTAATCATAGACCTAGCATGCGCGCGCAGCGCGCATTTCTATGGTTTTAATAGCCAATTAATTCCCGTTAAAATAATAGCTTTGTTTTTTTAAGGGTTCGTTCTCTACAATTTTGGCATATCTGGCATATTGTCGGAGAGTACAAACGGCATCACCCTAGACGCCACACATTGGACTTTGACCCGCATACGTTTTCCTTGCAAATTCCAATGCCAACTGTGGCGTCCAGAGTGATGCGCTCCGTACATATACGACAGCTAATTACAACCTTATCGAATAGTGGGAAAATAGGCCCTCAATAAGCTTGCTGACGCGAACGTTATTGAGGAAGTAGCGCCTTAAAAGGTAAGGATACGGTCTTTCATACAATTCTGTCACCTGTTGCGGTAATCCGATATTCCATCTTACTTTGCGTTTTTATGTAATTTTTGAACGGTTTTCCACACAATTGGGCGCATTACTAGCCAGAGGCGTCGCACACGCGCATGACGACGGCGAGAGGCTGTCTGGCGACAAAGTGGTGTCCCCGCGACGCATAGAACACCAGTTTTGTTGCTGCATTTATGTTGTATGGAAGTGCCTGTCCTCACATAGTAATATTGATGTCAATGTACCTGCGTCATGTCGATGCCCTGGTCGTCGCTGAGCGCCAGCTGGTGGTGGTAGTAGACGGCCGCCTTGTGCGTGAGCGGCTGCGCTGGTGGCGGGAACGTGAAGGTGCCGCCGGCGGCCGCGCACGGCGACTTGCCGACGCTCGCGCCGCTCACGCCGCTCACCGTGCTGCCGTAGTCCGAGTGGTCATCTGTGGAGCGTTACACGTTACTATTTGAGGATAAATACGCCAGTTTTATTGTTTATTCATTATCCATTGACAGTACACTGCACTCAGATTAATCATTGGCTAATTCAGCAATTCTAGCGAAGGAGAACTGGCGAGAAACTCCGCTGGATTTTTTTTACGTCCACTGAGGGCCGAGTGCAAGAAAGGACTAAAAATCAAAATCAACGTCAACGTATGATTAAACACGTCACATTGTGTACAGTATGGAAGGAAATACATGCGTTTCACTCAAAGTGACGTGTTTGAACGTTGATTAACTCAGCCGTCTCTTCGGGCAATCGGGGTTTAGTCTAAGTTTACAAAAGTATTTGCCACTGCTTGAAATTACAGGTAAAAACGAGCCGTGACCATCATAGCACATTGCTCAGTTCGCCACCCAAGTATTAGACCTAGGGATACGGATTTACTTTTTAACAGACTTAAAAAAAAGAGGAGGTTCTCAATTAGTCTGTATTTCTTTGCTGTGCATATGTTATTCCATATTTCATGTTACTCGATATTTCCGCAAACTGTCAATCGATTTGAATAATTATTTTTCTTATTGTAGTGTATAATCTCAGGGTTGGTCTTTTCATAATTTTTTTGAAAGAATACCACTCCTAAGGGTAGGAAATAAAAAAAAGAGAAAAATAACAGTTTTAAAAACCGGCCAAGTGCGAGTCAGACTCGCACACGAAGGGTTCCGTACCATTATACAGGATTTACAAAAAAAAAAATTTGTAAAGGCCCCCCCTAATGTTTTTATAATGTTACCTATTTGTTGTTATAGCGGCAAAATAAATACATAATCTGTGAAAATTTCAGCTTCCTACCTGTTACGGTTCATGAGATACAGCCCTGTGACAGACGGACGGACGGACGGACGGACGGACGGACAGCGGAGGCTTAGTATTAGGGTTCCGTTTTGGCCCTTTGGGTACGGAACCCTAAAAAAATTGAACCGACCCCAAGAACCCTAGAATAGAAGGCATACCGCCTTCTAATAAAAGCATAATAAAAGCACAGCTGAAAATGTATGATGGAGCCCTTCTGTGCTTTTGTACCGCCTTCTACTTCAGGTTGCTTGGAGTCGGTCCAATGTTTTTTAAAACTGTTATTTTTTCTGTTTAGTCCACCCAGGGTTGTACAAATGGTAGTTACCTCTAGTGTGCGACGGCGTGTCCGGCGGCTGGTAACCCTGGTCCTCGCTGGACGCGTAGCCCTGCGAGCCGAAGCTGGAGCCCGAGTGGCGGTGCTGCGGCGTGGCGAACGCGTCGCCGGGCACCGCCGGAGGCGGCACGCGCTTCGCCGTCGCCGCCTTGCCGCCGGTGCCGCCGCCGCGCGACATCCCGCCCACTGCGACAAACGAAACACGAACATTAATTAAGATCGTTTTCATGAGGTTATAGTTCGATGGATCTGTACCAACAATGGTAAAATTAACAGCATCTTTTCACTGAAATACCTACTTAAATGCACATAAACACTATCGATCCCCTTTTTTTTATTCCTACACATAATCTGAAAAATACTGTGATAAATTTAAGCCTTGTACACGATTGGGATACAGGTACGTGGGCGCGCTATCCTTTAAAATTCAAAATTCGAACCGTTCTCGATTTGTTCCGCGTCGTGTCTGGGACGTGAGCACCATATTTGTCAGTCGCCATTTTCGTTGGCACGCGCACGGAACACGCTATTAAAACGCGGGAAAATCAAGCGCGGAACGAAATCGGTATACTTTCTCACGGCGTCGCCGTTGTGCGCGACGCACAATTTGTGATAACTGCGAGGATTAACTGTTCGCAGGGAGACTGCAATAAAATTGTATGGAAATTTCCCAGAATATGCGAACGCTAATAGCTCTCCTTGTTCCTGTATTGTACAAATTTGTTTATTCTTATTTTCTATCGCAGATTGTTTTATTTTTATTTTATCATATATATATAATAAATAGCATCACCCCGCGCCTTAGACACAGCGGTAACATATGGATGCAAAAGCGTGGTTGCTTATAGCATACTACCTATCCACCATGTCCCCGATCTGATCACACCGTAAAATAATCTTCGAGACTGAACTAAATAATATTGTTACGTAAATCAACAAATTACACCGACGATTCGTATGGCTCATACATGTTCAATGGGCATAGTATTAATCACATTTCATTGCATGCTAGCAATCATTTCAATTGAGTACTGGTGGATTTGGCTTTTCTGAGTACCTTTGGTCTCTCCGCACAGCCAACCCATACCGGATTTTCATTAAAAACGATAAAACAAATTGGGCACAAAACGCGTGAAGAATGCAATAAAATACAAATAATTGAGAAGAACATCTTACATTTTTTTTTCCGCCTTGTTCCACCAGTCCACATAGAGCGGGAAACTCTTAAACCCCATTCCAAGTTTTAAATTGGGTCGCTGTCTAAGCTGTCGAAACCAGACGACCGACTCAATTTAGAATATTCGCGCTTCCAGAACAAAATGTCGTAATAACCGCGCGCGCCATCGATCATGGCCGGTCCGTTCCCGCACCAATAATTGTGTACCGAATCGATAAGGAAATGTCAGGAACGTCCGTAGCGTTGATTGGCTGTTAACGCGGCGCTTAGGAGAAATCAGCCGACAGCAGGAAATTAATAGCCGAAAGTCGGTGGCTCTGTCGCGATTTAGGATTTCTCCGTGACTTATTTGTAACGCGTCATTTGGCAACAGTAATATGTGAAGGATTACATTTAGGATCCCATCCCGTCGTGCTAACTCATTTAATTAGGGTCAAATATGAAATATTTTAATGCAAACACACTATATCATTGTGCATAAATCAGGTAATAAATATAATATCTTGTTACTTGCCTACATCCCCTCTCATACACTATAATTATACACTTCTGCTCGGAAGACAGATGAATAAATTTTAATTTGCCTGCAGTCAGCAAGCCCATGCAATATATTAGGAAAAATATAATAACATTTCGTCACACATTAAAGACTAAAAATTATTATAAAATTTGCCAATCGTTCTTATATCTGCTTAGCAGGTGTTGTCTTTCATAGTGTTCGTAGCTATTAATATTGTCTCACTGCGAATGATCAGATTACGCTAATTTAACTGGACATCCAGGATTTCCGTATTAGCAGTACGCTGATCACTTTCGACACGAGTATTCCAAGTCAAGTAACGTCCGTCCATTGCGAACCCATCAGATCTGTCATTCGTGTTCGCAAAGCTTTGCTGCTTATTTCCTTCTAATCCCAATAAAGCTCAACGTGCTATGTAGTCTTAACGTTCGTAAACACGTCGTTACACGACATCATCTTATTTTAACGATTGCCGGATTCATTCAATATGTGATTAGAAAGTTTAGTTTTATTTAATCATACCAACCAGCAATTTTAGAAATAAACAAGGAGATATCATATTTCACGAAAATATTTACTTCTTATTGATATCGCTGGATCAGTCTCTAAGGGTGCTGATATCCAGTTACCCGAAGCTTCTTCGCCCACACACATCGATTAGAAGTATAAAAAGGCTGTCATCGAAGGATGATATATGCCTGTGAATCCTAGCATAAGTCGATGGACTATACACTAACTTTATTTTCATTTGTCATCGATTTTTTTCTGCTGCTTCAAATGATCCGACTGAAAAGCCAGGACGACTTCTGAAAACGCAAAATTACTCCAGGCCTAATCGATCTGTACGGCTAAGATACAGCTAACCTGATATGTCTAATTGATTGAGACGGGGCGCGCACTTACTAGGTATTAGCTGGTGGTAAACGGTGCTTCGGTAAACGTTTCTCACGATAATGGCGATCTAATCACTGATAATTAGCAAATAGGTATTTATTACAATAGTCTAGTCGGGCTGGCGACCGTCTAGACGCGCCTTTGTGTTCATTATATGCACTTAATAGATGTTAAATAGATAACGAGAAAATAATATTTCTAAAGTGTAATTTACGAATACATTGCTGCAAATAATAGTAAAATTATTGCACTGCAGAACGCCACAATGACTTTAAGTTTAACTACGATCACGTCCGTACTTTGGCATCCGGGTCACTAGTGATCCAACTCTCAATCGCACAAATTGTACTTACATTATAACTCTATATACCTTTACTGTGCTACCTCAAAATATTTTCAAAATTTATAACACACGTTTTTCTATGGGGACCCCCTTTAATTGCTATTTTTTTGTATATACTATTTGTTTTTATAGCGGCAAAATCAATACACATTTTGTGAAAAATTCAGCTGCCTACCTATTACGGTTCAAGAGATACAGCCCTGTGACGGACGGACGGACGGACGGACGGACAGACGGACGGACGGACAGGCGGACGGACGGACAGCGGAGACTTAGTAATAGGTTTCCGTTGGCACCCTTTGGGTACGGAACCCTAAAAACAGTTTTTCAAATGTATTTTGTTCAAAAGTAATTTGACTATGGAATGTTGTACGATTTGTTTTGTATTACTACTAGAACATAATAAGACCCTTAATATCTCGCTTAATCTTTAGTTCGACGACTCGTTGCATAGTTAATACGAATGAATATTGATAATGTAAAATATGATTCAGGCGTACCACCCAGGTCTCCTATCAAGAGGGCCATAAAGCCAACAATTATCCAGTCTGGTAGGAAGCCGACGTCGCCGATATGTCGTCAGTAATCAACCACCATTACCCTCAATCAACGGGGCAAGTTTGTTGTAATTGCCCGTTGGGTATAACGTTGTCATTTGCAACAGCATTACAGGCCCGAGAACAATTTCTTGCCTATTTATATGGTAAACAATCAATCATAGTAATCGTTGTTGCAAATAATATATTTGCAGAAACATATCCTGAGAAAGTGCGTGTTTATCGGACACAGGTGATTTTTCGGTTCGAAAATTACGTAACTTCGAGGTGCTGTTTTTTTTAAGCAACCTGACATGGATGGCTAATACCACACAACTACCGTTATGATATTAGCCCAATACACCATATTCCCGAAGGAATTAGTTGCGATGCCAGGACCTTCCCTTTATGAGCACGGCTACATTGAACTGGATGGATGCTGTTATTTATCAGCTAATACGCATTACAAAATGACTCCTTTAATGCCAAATATCCTGGTATTTACAATGAGCTGGAGAATGCAAAGTAAATCAAAATAAAGTTGTGGAAAAAGATCTCCGATAAAATTACGAAACATCAGTTTCAACCATGAGGTAAATTACCATATATTTTTCCATTTTTAATTGTTCACGATTAATTAGGTTGCCATGAACATAACAACATTATTTTAAAAAGTGAATTTGGGAATACTAGTGCAGTCCATGTCATCTCACCAGACCACGCAAAGCGAGACACCATACAAGCAGATTTGGGTTCGATTTAATCCGGCTAGTTAAAATGACGTTTAAAGATACCACCAAGCTGAGAGTAAGAAAATAGATACTTGCCGGTAGACAATATTGTACCCTGAAGGTGGGATAGAAAAAGTAATTTAGGAAACTTAGTATTCTCCACAGCCCAATATTTAATACAGGGGGGTGCTCCGATTCATTACTAACCTAATTCCGAGGAGTTCTTCTGATATACATACAGGATTGATATGAAGGAATAAGAAATATAAGTTCTGCAGGTGACCGTCATTGGTCGATAGTAGCACCCGTAGAACAGACCGAAAGACCCTCCAAACCTACTTTGGCTTGCTACAAACACTACGAAATCTATGCTAGGAATAAATGTAATTAAGGGCTGATTTTTCAATAGTCAGATAAACAGCCAGATAACTATTCGACGGATTTATTTACGTTTCTGCTTATCCATCCGATACAGTAAGTCCATATGTTTATTAGTAATATTATGGTCAGATAATTGTGATAGAATATATCATTCTCCGGCAATGACTATCCGTATTTTGACCAACGTGAATTTGTACTCAGTCCGATAAGTAATATCTGAGGATTGAAAAATCGGCCCTAAGAAGAAAATATTAAAGACTAGCTGCGGTACCCGGCTCCGCTCGGGTTAGTGTCGGCTAAATTATCTCATGGATAAAAAGTAGCCCACATGACTGGTCCAAAATAGGGTCAAACTGGTCCAGGACAATGTATCCATGCACCAAATTTAATCAAGATCGTTCGAGCCGAAATAGCATGATTTAATGAGAAACATCCAATAATTCCCATTTAGAGCTTCGTTGACGTTTGGTGGCTATTTAAAAAAAAAACATTTGCCGCGAGAACCTTTCTGAACTTTCACTGCTACATTGCTTACCTAGTGAGTAACGTGTAACGTAGGTAAGTTTTGCGTGGACTCCAACCCACAGCCAGCCTCAACATCGAAAACAGTAACCCATCTCGAACCTGACTGCTCCCAGAGATGCTATACATTGATAAAATACGCATATAAATCAGGTAAGTGGTTCGCATGTTATAAGACTTTAAGACTCACTACTTACCCTTCTGGTAATGAAGCGTTATACTATGTAATCTATAAGTTTTTAGTAGAATCAGGCTAGACGTAGATACAATGCACATCTAAATCGAGTAATTGGTTCTCAAGGATTTTATTCTGTTGGTCGCTCCTCCGGCGATTTAGCGTGATGCCAAGTAGTCCTAAAGTTGCAGGAAATACCAAGCCGTACTTCAGTAAAAGTAAGCGCTGCCGCCGCAAAGCCGAGCCGTGCATAGCATTGCAGTTTGTATGACAGCCCCATCTTAGCGTAAGCGGAACTGAATTCTATTTAGCCAATCCTAATTCCCGGGTAGTTAAATGTACATGTACTAAGTTTTACAAATCGCTAGTGCCTTGAAAATTCGCCAAACGGACACCAAACAGTCACGACGTCTGCCCTCCCCCCGCCGCCGCTCCCCGCCACCGCCCCCGGCTTCTCTCCCCCTAGTGTGAAGTATCGCTACCGGCATCGTTTTCGCAGCCCCGTGAAAGTTCTAAAGCCCATGGGCACATAAATTGTAGCCTATGTGTTATTCTGATGTATAAGCTATATTATTGTAAAGTTTCATTAGAATCCATTCAGTAGTTTTTACGTGAAAGAGTAACAAACATCCATCCATCCATCCATCCATCCATCCATCCATCCATCCATTATTACAAACTTTCCCCTTTATAATATTTATTAGATTAGATTTGAAACGCCCCGACGTATGTACCGCTGCGATAGATTTGTTCTCATTGAAGACGTACACAAACATGATAGATTCACTTTACGAAAACGAGCTTACACACAGTAAATAAACAATTGTCTGATCATTCAGCCCGCATCTCTTATCACGGTAGAAGCAGCAAAAAACTAATTGCTACGCCCCCTCCACCGCCGTCCGCCGCCACCGCGACCGCGCGGCTCGTATCAATTAATAACCGGTAGGAGAAAGCCCTTTGTTCTCGCTATCTGCGAGAATTAATAGATTTACGTAGGTATTTGTATAAAGTGAGCTTATAGAACAAATTGGTAGAATAATGTTATTGTTTGGATTTTTACTTGGGACCGAATTAAAATTATTTAAGCACTAGAGATTGCACCCTGTGTCACAGAATAACTAATAGTGCTACGCACAGAAGTTGCACTCCCCGACAGTAATTTTTCAATTTTCATCCTAAATGTCCTTACTATAAAGTATTTATTACGTCGCTCATTGCCGGCGCGGCGGCGAGATGAAGCGCGTCGTCGCTCACCCGCCCCATATCGCTGGAATGCGGCTTGCGCTAGGGTTATCACACACTGCCGCCGCCAAACAGTATTATTTGGTATTGTCCGGGTTATTGTTGTTATTGGCCGGGTTGATAATATCACATTCGATAAAAAGGTGGTCGAAACGGTAATAAAACATTGTCCGTGTTTACCATTCAGTTCAATATCGCCGTGCTCATGAAAGGAAGGTCCTGGTATGGCAAAAACCGGCCAAGTGTGAGTCGGGCTCGCACAAGAAGGGTTCCGTACCATCGTACAAGATCAAACAAAAAAATTTTTTTTTTGTATATTATTTTGTAAAATAATAAATGTTAAAGGGGGGCATTTAACTTTTATTATTTTTTTATTTGACCTATTTGTTGTTCTAGCGGCAAAATAATTACACACTCTGTGAAAATTTCAGCTGCCTACCTATTACGGTTTCTGAGATACGGACGGACAGCGGAGGCTTAGTAATAGGGTTCAGTTTTCACCCTTTGGGTACGGAACCCTAAAAACCAACTACATTCAGCAAAGGAGAATAGTCAATAAGTACCTGGAGCTGCCACGAATGATTGCCCATTATTGTTTCACTAGGCAAAACCAATTTATGTTGTTTTTCCTTGTAATACATGGATAAATACTACATAATGTATAAAAAGTGCTGTGCTGATACCAGTTAAATACGTGTCAATTCAATAGGCCCCTCATAACACTATACCACATACCTACCTACATAAAGAGCAAAACGTCAATAAACCTAAACTAAAAAAACAAACTCTCCTTTCAGAATATTTCGGAAGCGTAAGGAAAGGTAACTTCAAATTCTTTCTTGTACTATGACATCCGTTCACGCAACAGTTATTATATTTAATTTTATGATGATTAGACATTATTACGAATAAAAACGGCGAAAGTGCGCTTTTCGAAACGACTGATCGACTGGACGTAGAGGACGTGCGAGCGTGTGCGCGCGGCGGCCCCGACTGAATTTGGAACCTCGGGTTCCCAAGCGCCGTTGGTGAAGATCTCAGTAGGTATTTAGGAGTGACGGATGCCTGCCTGTGTCAACTTAAACACTTTTTCATTTTCATTTAATTTATTCGAACTCTGGTAGTCAAACTACTTCACTGGTTTATAGTTTTTTCCATCCATTTTAATTATATAAACACTTCGATCTAAATACTACTACCAAACTAAAATGTTTGGTCCAACAGTTCATGATAAAGAACCAAAGAAACAGCGAATGCACCCACAATGCAAAGAGTTGAAAAATTCAAATTACTTAAAAGTACATGTAGCACTGTAAAATTGTAGTACTTCGGGATATTCATTGCGGACAGTTCGATGAGGATGCTAGTTGAATGGCTTAAGTCTCAAAAAAAAAACTAAAAGTTTCGTGAAGCTTGGCCGAGATAGGAAAATATACTATGAAAGAGTGAAGCGGCAGTATTGTAAAACCGTTCGGTAATCAAAGCTCCGCACAACTCTGAAAAAAAAGTAGTCCTGTTGTTATAATTTTTGTTGTCATTTGTCCGGTTGGGATTTCGCGCGAATCCCGCGGACGAGTGAACACGGCAATTACAAGACAGCACTGAGAGGATTGTTCGTGGGCAATGATCCGCGCTTCCTTGCATCACGCCGATACTGAACCCGCATCTACTACTATCACCAATTCGGATAACGTTACTCAACAAGGCTATTAGGACGTTGATTAGCGATAGCGGTTTGAATTTTTAGATATCCTTTAACAAACATAACATTGCTGCTAATTATCATTCCACTTTGGAGATGTTGTTGTTTTTTTTTAATGTAAAGTGCTATGTATAGCGTAAGACTCTCGACTTAGGGTGGAGTGAACCATCCCTGGTTAGTGATACTTATAAAAATAAAACCGTCCTTATTTTTTATCTGAAGAAGAAAGAGAACATAACTACAATACTAACCATTGATAGTGCACTCCACCCTAAGAGGTTCCCTACGACGCCCAAAGGCTTTCGAACTTTTTTGGGGTTGTGAATACCACGCCGGCTGGCTATCTTCACATTATGTTTGAAGGAAGACTTTGGGGGAAATACCTCGGCATTCCACAGTTTACCGGTCTTATGGTTAAAATGCAGTATCTACCCGATCGGTTCCTTATTTCCCTACAGCTACTCATATGAACATCCCACAGAAGTCAATTAGGAAATAAATAAAAAATATTTTACCAGTTGCGCATGTCTCCCAAAGCGTTTCCAACTGAAGGAGACTTGTCTGAGCTGAGACCAGAGTTAGAAAGGCCTTTTTGTAGTACTTTGTAATGTCTTTTAATGAAATGTTACTTTTGACATACTAGTGAGTTTTACTTCTCAATTCTTACGACTATCCCATTCACGATGACTCCAAATTATTGTGGTGATGCCACGCTACTCACGCCAGAGAGAGTTCGAAAGCGATGTGTCACCAAAAGCCGATAACAAGTGTATCGCGACAAACGCTCCGGCAATTACCCATACGGCTCCGGGCCATTGTTCAAAAACAATTAGACGATTGTTTTAAACAATGGATCTTGCACGCGGGCGATTATAGATGGCGGCCATTACTCTAGTTCCGAGTCCAAAATGTAGAGGGCGTGCTAAGTAATGGAACTTGACAACTCGTTTATCAACAAAGTTAAGTGACTTCCGTCTTTTGTTAACTCTGTGCCGGGTTCTTTTGTCTGAGAACTGGTAAATCGAGTGAACCTGCGATTTTTATGTGACTTCATTTGAAATGATAAGGTAAGCACACTGGGGTGTAAAGTAAGAAAGCGACAATTAGTATGGAGTAGGACTGGGGTTTATCGGGTCGGAGGTAACACCGGATCAGGATCAGAAGTGTGAGGACTACCGGTAAGCGTAGAGTCTCCTATTGGGTGTACATTTCAGCTATGTTCAGTTTGCCGATCGGTACACAATCCTACAAGACAGCTGCCAAATTATCGAAGGAACTACGTGCCATGCCAGAACCTCCCATGCGTTAACGTTCTGGTTTTATAAGTGGCCCTACAGTTGTTTCTCCTGCATTTCATAATGAATTTGGAATGGAATTGGATTGGCAACCGAGGCATTTCTTCACACGTCATTTTTACAACGTTTATGCACGCAACAATCAAGAGCAGGATAGTTCACAAAGGAACATAGAAAGGCTCCTGGCGGCGCATGGCATTCGTTATCGACATCTTATGTTTCCGAATGCTCATGGCCAACATAGATGCAGGATCTCTTCATATCTACTATCTTCTGTAACACGGAAAATGTCCTCGGACCTGCAAAACGCTATCCCTTAGTTAGTCTATATTTTATTAACGCTCTACCTGCGACAGGCTGGGAAATCACCCATCCAATGTCCACATTCCTCCTATAAGAACCAACCGATTATGTAGATCCTTTATACATGAGGTTGTTAAATCGTGAAACCTTTAGATAAAATTGACTCGCTACGTTCTGAGGTGACGTGACAATGCGCGACGCTTCCATACCTCTATTGATTTATCAGATCTTTAAAATAGTCTCGTCAGAATTACGTTTGTCATAAAATCCATAAAGTCGCGAGAAAAATCACGGGGCAAACTCACTCGTATGATGCCTACGGCTGCTAGTTGCGTTGTCCGCATTTCCGCCTCCGCCCCAGTTAACTACGCGCTAACTCGAGTTAGCAGCTAACTCGACTCATTAACAGTTAAAGTTATCGAGAGAGGAACTCGATCCGTAGAGTTACTTTTCCGTTAATAGATACGAGTGCAAACTGTCCTGGACCGGTTGATTTAGCTGGAAATAAGATAAATTAATATTTCTGTGTGTAAAGTCTGAAATATGTTTCTGTAAAAAGAAAACCAGGAAAATTAATATACTATAGGAGGAGCTTTTCTAGTTGATGTTATAAAGAAATAAAACTTACATATACAAGTTAAAACAATATATTTTCCTGACTCTGCACACCTTTAAAATACGATAAAAACCACCCAATGATGCAACCAACAATTAATATATTTATAATTACCATTTTTGTTAAATTAGACAAACTCAAACAATCCTAATGAATATAGTAACATAGGATCATTACAAGTACATAGAGGATAAAAAGGGATGACAACATAAAAATATAAACATCGCAGAACATCATCCGATACACACCCACAGCTTAGCCAGACAAGGACAAAATGAGACTAAAATTATAATCCCATTTAATGTTACATATTAATCAAATGAGTGGGTAGTTGTTATACTACTACTAAATCTAATATGCATTATTGGATATTACTTTCCAAGAAGAAACGTCAAAAAGAATTAGGCGGCGTCGGCCCTTGACATTTTTTGTGTGCTATTTCTCTGTATTTAATTATCTGAAAATTCACGCGCTCCATTAAAGTTATTAGTACGCCGAGGGGCGAGGGGGGGGGGGACATTTTCAGGAATTTCAGCGACCGTTCGCCGGTCACGTAACGCTATTCGCGCCAATTTGAAATTATTAAAATGTAATGAGACGTGTCGGCTATTTCGTGCGTGTCAATTTGGTTGTTCGCGAATTAATTCCGCTGTTTAGTAGCCCTACTAAGTAAGCCGGATAGATAGTCACACTTTTACGTCAGGTGCAGAACAGAAGGAAAATATTTAATAATGTAATACAAAACAAAATAGTTATATATCTAGGCTAAAAAGAGAGTGTTTTAGTATTGTAACCTCATACTGATATTTAAGGTTCCGTTACACAATAGGAGAAAAGGTACCCTTAAGAGTATAATGAAGTAAAGGTCTGACAGTGTCCGACAGTGCAGGTTAAGGAAAAAGATGACATTAAAAATAGAAATTTGTACGGAATGCGGCGATCAGACTCGCACATGTCCGGTTTTTTCTGACTCGCATCTGCGAACGCGGGATCACCACAGCTCTATCAAATAAGATTGTGTGACCACCGAGACCTATTTTTTATTTCATACGCAGTCATTTCAAACTCTAAATACGAAGTCATTTTCTTTCATTAGTTGGATTAAACAGTGTTATCTTATCCGGACGCCCGTATTGGGTAATTATTGTGTTCATTGCTTGATAAACAATGCCCGCATATTTCAATAACGCCACATGCTAATCGCGCGCCTCATCCTTTTAGCAAATGGACATACATTGCAATCCACGGAATATTGAGGAGGCAGGAAGTGAAACGTTTGTAAATTTGTTCCAGGACCGCTGTTACCGTTTTACTTAAGACCTTTTTGCTCCGCGAATGTGTAACCGTCGGAATTGGCTATCCCTTCTTAATTAATAACCAAACAACAAATCCACATTTGTTAAGTTAATATGAACCTTAACGTAATGGGTCTATGTTGGAATTCCTATACTGTTTGCAATCAAATGTTACCGTCACTTTCGAACACGGCCGAGCGCCTCACACGCACACAGTCACTAACAAAGTAGAAAGACATGACCCGGCGAGCAAAACGACGCCGCGACGCCATATTTTTTCGTAATGTTTTTGTCGTAAGTTTTATTGCTATAAATGTAAATGAAACTTACCGGTGATATGAAACTCCGCCATTATGAAGGTTGTGTACCCGGCTGTCGTGTTTACATGTTATTTTGGCACAGTACGGCATTACTCCTTTTCAATTTTAGATTGTATCACGGATAAGTTAATGCACAGGAACGCCGCAGAGGAGTGAATCATGCGCGTATGAAGTGCGCGGGTCCCCGCTAAAGACCGGCGCGCGAGTTCCGCCCACTTCACAATTCTTACCTCCTAATTGTTCTGTGTTGCAATCAATCTCAAATATTCATCAGAGAGCTAATGAAAAGGACGGACTGACAGCTCAAATGAGTTGTTCAATCAATATGCGACATTTTCGTTTATAACACGATTAGCTGAGGTACCCGACTCCGCTCGAGTCGGTGTCGTTTTGGACTGATGTCGGGCTGAACGATTTCCTGGATATTATAAGATTCCCTATTTCACCCAACTCGAAAGAGGTTAATTTTCTCCACAAACGCTAGCCTATACCATTCTCCAAGGTCCAGACTATTTCTATACTGAAATACGTCGAAATTGATCCAGCGGTTTAGGCGTGAAAACGCAACAGACAGACAGAGTTACTTTTGGATTTAAAACTTTTCGTATTGATGTTGTAGTGCTGATCTTTGTAACGTAACTTAATGTAGTACGACTACCAAAAAATTAAATAAATTAAATGTAGACTTACAAGCACATTTTGAAAAATTTTGGTCGGAGCCCAACTGTACAAAATTGTCATCGTCAATCGTTGAGAGGTCGCAGTGGTTTTCAAAGCTAACACAATACCTATATAGTCTTAACAAAAAGCAAGGCTGCCGTGCAAGTATCTTGTACACGTGATGAGATAGCCTACTTGTAAGGATAGAACGGTTTACTGGCACTTTAGCGCCGCAGAACGAGACGAACAGCGGCGCGGCCCGGTGTAGAGGCGTAAAAGAACGGCGAAGCTGTGGTTAACATTAACTTTAACCATCTTCAACACCGATGTCTTCCAACGCAATCCATTGGGTCACACCGTGAGAGCGTAGGAGTTCTTACAACGTAGCAGGATTATCATTACCTATATTACTAACTGCGCGTCATCCCGGCAGCGCGCTGAGACACAAACACCAATGTGTCACCGGGCGCAGGTGATGTTGGGGACGCGGATTGAGTTGCAGGCAACCCGAAAGGGTTCTAGTAATTTGCCAGTATCTTACGGGTGTCAATTTTATGATAAAATGTATTTTTCACAAAAATTTTCACTGCTTAACCATCTGGCAGGATAGCATGTTCCTTCTGTTAAAACATTCAAAAGGTTTTAGTAAAAAAATTCCAGCTAAGCATAGAAATGACCGGGAGGCTTCAATATATATAGAACCAATTTAGCAGGCACATGAATACCTGTGATTTAAGACACAGAATATCTAAGATATAAGAAGAAAAATATATGAAGCAAAACAATTGGGAAAAAATCGGATAGAGGCAAGTTTATATCTACAGCAATTCAGGTGCTTTAGATATAAAAAAAATCATAACTTATAGACCAGCGAAATTTCTTTGCGGGTTCTTCTTCACAGGTTGATCATATCCGCGGATCAATTAAATTGTAGCATGACTTAGTATAGTTTGACTACCAGAAGTTGTATGAATAAATGAAATGAAGTGAAATGCAAAGACACCGATTGCATTTCGAATGAATTGACAACTACCTATAAGAGAATACCAAGAACTGCTGCTGTGGGCAAAATGTGGCCGCATTTTATTCTTGAACGGTAGTATTAGACCATGCAAACGCGTAACAAGATGGAACAAAATGTAATGTACATTAATATTATAATTCTCAGTAAGGAGCCGAACGGATCGTAACTTATTTTATATTCAGAATCTGATTAATGAGGATGGCTCCAAATCCGACGCCGAACCGCGAGGAACTTGTATCAATGTCTCGGTTATGCGACCGAAATAGCTTGAGCGCGGGAAAGTGGGCCTCCAGCTTCATAGATCCGGGCCTATTAATAGAAGCAAAACACCGTAATGTGGGCCCGTAAGCATCAGAAAATTACTTTCACGGTACAAATCTAGTTTAGTAATCATTTGAAAACCACTGTTCCGATTTACTTGCTTTTGGTATCTAATATCAGGCAACAAATATCTAGTTCCGGAGGCTTTTTCCAGCGTCAAACCACGGATAAAAGAAAATTTGTATGAAGATCAGAGTTTGGAAAAGTAGCTGATATTTCCTTTCTACGATGAGGATTTTCTTTTAGTTGTCATACATATAAACAGGTTTTTATTTAAAACAACAAACGTGCAGAAACGTGCAGCAAGGAAATTTTCAAATGAAAATACGTTTGCATGGAAACAAATGTTTTCTGATATTTATGTGACTTTTTACACAGATTTTTGGAATCTAATTTTCACTGACAATTGGGGGTTTAAAAAATAAGGCCTCCTGACCCACCGAAAAAGATTGAAATCTAAATTTTTATCATTCGAAATAGGGCGTTCGCTTTCCGTAAAAACATTCTCGTTCGAGTTTTCGCTTACTTCTGACTCGTTGACGATTTGTTTGTGTATTTTGCGCGGGCATCAAAACAAAAGCCATAGAAAAACGGGCAGGCGCAATACGGACTGCTGAAATCCGGCGCCAACATTCAGAGCTCAACGCGGCTCGCGCGAGCAGTAGGCGCATTAGCGGCACCTCTCGGTGGCCCGGAGAGTGACGCGGTGGCGCCTAGCTGGCCGGCCGCCGCGGGCTGGACGACTAGAAAGCACAAAGCCAACATTTTATGTGCCGCATTACCGTTACGTAAGCCCGAGAGCGTCCGACACCGTCGGGTCTCGTGGGTATAGCACGCAGTTTCTTCGATTCACATATAATAATAAAATGGTTTATTTCAGGCAATTTTGCACCCATATAGTGATAAAGTTAAAGTTTACATATGTACAAATCTATAAAAAGAAAAATAATGTGAGCTATAAAACAATAAAACATTTTAAATTACAATTCAAGTAAAATTCTAGTAAAATCAAAATTAAAAAGGCCTCTCCTAATTCTTTTCATTAATTAGTCATTCAAACAAGGATTCAAACAGGAGTCCTGAGGAAAGGATTGACAAGGATAGCTAACGTGGTCCTGGCTATTTTTAGTAAATCGATTATAATTGTAGTTATGTATACGACCATAACACGACTAACCGCGCACTTTTCGAAGAGGCTGTTTGTTTTCTATATCGAAATAAATATAAAAAGGATGGTGGACCCGTTAAAACACACATCCTAACACACAACATCCCTCGACGGCTACATAAAAACCTTAATTAAAGGTATATTAATTTAATTAAAACCTTCTTTAAAGGTTTCTTATTAGGATGTGCCTCATATGTAGTTACCGCCTTTTGAATAAGGAGGGTAGAATAAACGTCACAACGCCGAAGAGCGGCAGACCGCAATACATAAAACAACCGGCCAAGTGCGAGTCGGACTCGCACCGAAGGGTTCCGTATCATGGTACAAGATTTTACAAAAAAAACACGTTTTTTGTATTGTATTGAAATTTTTATTATGTTTAAATTTTACATATTTGTTTGTTATAGCGGCAAAATTAATACACACTCTCTAGTGCCTAGCTATTACGGTTCATGAGATACAGCCCTGTAACAGACGGACGGACAGATGGACGGACGGACTGACGGACAGCGGAGGCTTAGTAATAGATTTCTGTTGGCACCCTTTGAGTACGGAACCCTAAAAAGGATTGTGACGTATGTGTCGTATTATTGAGTATTATTATTAGTTGAGTCGCAAAGTGTCGCACAATAAAGTTACATACGTACACCAAGTAACCTTCGCGCACACAAACAACGTCACAGGAAGGGTGTATGCGCAATACTAGGCAGTCACGTCGAGAGACGTTGCCGTCGTATCACTCATTATGTATAGCGTGTGTTAACACATCGTTCTCAGGCGTCTTATATGATCCCGTCTATTGACGCGGTGTCCCGGAAAGTGTTAATGGTCATCTAACAAACACCACTTATTCTTTGATTTATACAAAAACTAACGCAGCTTGACATATCCCATGTTCAGCATAATATCCGTATTACGAAATTCTGATCACATAATGAAACAACAGCCGAACGGTGAAAGTAACGCACGTTAATGGCGATATGACGCTAAGGTATTTAAGATGAATAACAGTACTGTACCCAAGCATCAAGAGGAGTTTGAACTCTGGCGGTTATTAATGGTCCTTTATTTCTTGCACACGCTCTTTGCACGTATAATTCTTGATTTAGTTGCAGCATGGTATTGAGATAACTCAAATACTAAGAAGAATGGCTTCACCGAAGTGGCAACATGCATTCAGTTGCACCATAACTTCTCTGAAGAAACTAATAATACAGAAATCATATTTTGAGAAGCAGATTATTTCGTCGATAACTCTGTGCAGTGTGGCGGGGAAATTTGTAGTTAAACAAGTTAACCTCAACTCTACTTATACAGGCAGATATGTAAGTAGTGCGGAGATCCAAGCGCCCTCTACATAGACGGTAGTTTCAGCATACTAACAGATCCATTAAAGCTAGTCAGGACACCCGACAATAGATGGCGCTGGGCACCAGTGCATCGCGATATCAAAATATTCACAAGAGATAGATATTAAAAATCCCAATTATAGCAGCCGCACAGAACATGACCAGCGATTTTCATTTGCACTATAGAATGTTCTGAAAAAACTTTCGAAAAGAGGATGAGGCTTCATTAGCTTTCCTCACTAGAATTCATAAAATATTCAAGTACCATGCATCAAAATGGTCACATCAAGACCACTTGCGCATGCTTCGAGCAAATTAAACGACAACACTGCTTTACTAGCAGATTTAACCTGAGATAAGTCCTCCTTACAAATTGTAATAGTTGGAAATAAACATTGTTAGGAGCACTTATTTGTCAACGTACTAATTTATAGTTCCATTCTGTTCGGCGACTGTATACAATAGGTGAATTTATGCATCTATAGAAATGACGGCTAATAAAGTAGATGTGTTATAACACGATCCGATAACAGAGGTAAATAATGTCGGCCAAGTTATCGAGATAGATAATCACAATCAGTATGCGAAGATATTGCTAGAGCATTTACATTGCGGTCCCTAACATGCAATCCTCTACTACGTGAAAATGGTTAAATCAGTTGATGTAAAATATTTTACAGTAATATGAAAGATTATGAGAATGAAGAGACTGTAAACATTAAATAAAATATAAGATAAAGATATTTCCCAAATATGTAATCAAAACGAAGTGTTGATGTCAGGACTGTTCAGACGAAGTGCAGAAGATAAACAAACCTAAATGGTTGTAAGAACTTAAAGATGGCACCCCGCACACTTTTATTGCACAACAAATCAATCTGGCCGACGACTCCCAATTTTAGAAGTACAGCTCAAATTAATATCCATCGAAGATAATAAATATTCACAGCGGGAGTCGCAAATCCTTTTTAGCATAAATCAGACCATTTGTAATTCGATACACATGGCTGATCGATATACGAGTTTGCCGATCGATAACTCATTGCGGCCTGCGAATACTTCGTATTATTAGCAATTCTAAGGCAGAGAACAGTCAGGTGCCTCCAGCGCACTTGTAATAGAAGTCGGGAGTCACTCCCGGTACCGACGCATACTGGTATCTTGCCTCTTGGGCGTAATGTATCCTACTTTACGGCTTTATTGACCGGTTGCGACGTTCTCCGATATACCGGAGCTAGTATGCAGAGCATTACCTATGACTTAATAGTGTAGTGAACGCTAAAAATTTACACTCCATACTTAGATATCGCAAAACGGTCATTTCGTGGGTTGAATCGGGCCATATTTGCTTCGAAACCGACGGTTTAGTAGGGATAATGGAATGAGTTCCTAGCTCTCGGCAGCAAATTGAGGCACGGTTTCACCCAACGAGATTTCACCACTCGAACCTACCTGCTTCCAAAATGTTTGCTAAATACGTATGTATTAATATCCCAATAACATCTAGAGTTAAGTGACATGCGTAAGATAAATTTGACATGAGTAAGAAACATGTCTATTTGCACTCATAAATGATCATTTAATATTGGACTTAGCCAGTAAACCTTCGCCCGCGTAGTTCGATTCGCGAGTTAAATTACGTGACCACGACTACGGACACCCATCGATCAGTTCACGTCCATACTCGGAATAGACGTTACCATCTGATTTATAGTCGATAGTGGCCATAATTTATTTATGCGTGCCAATAAAACGATGCATATCTCTGCGATAGGGGCCAGAAATGCGATAAAACGCCGCGCACGTAAAAAGGAATCCGTCCGGCTCGAGGCGAGGCTTTGTGAGTGGCTTCCGAATTCCAGGATAAAAGCGACCGCCGGACTGTGGATTTGAAAGCCTTTCGACCTTTCGGGGACGACGGGCGAGACAATACGGAAGCGGGGCAGAATGTCCGGTGGGTTATGACGGGGCCGCGGACACGAGAGGGGCTTAATTAAAACTTGTCACGGCGAGTGACGGCGGGCGGCGAGTTCTGATTTGTGCGAACGTGGCGCCGCTCTCTGTCCGGTCTCGGCGACGGGCAAACACTTGTCGGAAATTAATGGCCGTGTCGCGTCCTATGAGGCCATTTTGCGAGCCCGCGTCGCGACCGGCCGGCCGCTCTTCAGATGCCTGACAGGGCGGCGCGGACCCGGCGATTTCGGGTGCGAAATCTGTTTTTAATATCGGTTTCAATCCGTTTGTATTCATGATTAGGGTTGTCTCTAGAGGGTCGAGGTAGCAGACCCGAGCGGAAGGTATATTTGTGTGAAATTTAATTAGTTTCGCTTGCTAATGAGATTCAGACAACCGTTTCGAAACGTGCCACCGCAGTGGACTGAAGGCGGACTAAGGCCGCGGTCCGAATTGCGCTCAAAGGCTGACAGCGTGAATACAGTTGGTCCGAATCGCGCTGGCAGTGCTCAGAGCCTTGATAACGAATTACAAATCAGTTATCGAAATTTCGCAGAGCTCTTCGATTCCGCAGGTTGACACCATTGAATAGAGCTGGTATTTGGCTTGGCCATGGATACTTCGCAAGCTCTATTAAATATTTACCAATACATATGTGGGCAGTGCCATCCATCTGTCGGGCTGCCGATGCCGGTTATATGTTACAGGGTCTAACTAAGAATTTTAGTGAGGATAAGTTCCAAGGAGTGTGGGCCGCTGTGGATTGCTTAGTCGGACTAGCAAACCAACCAGTCAGGGTATCTAGACGGTAACGATACTCCGTGATCTGGTAATAAACCTTTATCAATAGTGGGTAATGATTGACTAAAGGGTAAATTTAATCGCACGGTATTGGTTAGACGAGTCGTATTCACTACGTATAATATTCACAACGTATAATAGTATTTTTTTCCAAAAAATTAAAACCATGCATATCGTATAATATTCACAACGTATAATGTTATACGTTGTGCATGAGTTTAAAAATAAAATAAACTCTTTGCATCATGCAGAACGTATAATAGTCACAACGTATAATATTCCTAACATGAATTCACAAAAAAAGAAAACCATGCAGAACGTATAATATGCCAAGAAGCACTGCATAAAGCGCCCTAACAACGATACATTTAAGGCTGAAATTGCTACGAATCGATATCTGTTGAAGAGTAACAATTTGCTACAACGCTAATTGAGACGGTCGAAAAGACGCGTGCGAGTATAAACTTTAATCTTATAACGATAAGGGCGCTTATCGTATGAAATATTTTAGGATTATATGATATGCATGGTTTTCTTTTTTTGTTAAATAAAGATCATAACATTATACGTTGTGACTATGATACGTTATGCATGGAGAAATAAGTAATTTAATTTTTTGGACTTCTTCATGCACTACGTATAAGATTATACGATCTACCGATTATACGTTGTGCATGGTTTTAAAATTTTGTTAAAATATGACATTATACGATCTGCATATTATACGTTATGCCGTTCCCCCGGTTAGACCACTAGGCATTTCTATGGGTAGGTAGAAATGACAATTCAATATATAATTCTATTTTATGAACGATATAAACTGAGAATAAATCGGCCACGGAGCAAACTGATTATATCGAAAGCAAGTAATTATCGATGCAATAGCGGTTATGTTAGTATATTTATCCATTTCGTACAACTAAAACCCGCGTCGCTAGATTTCTCCAGCGATACTGAGAAACGGTCATGAAATACATAAAAATATGTAACATTACTCGTGTTTCCGCAGAGGTGTAGGCTTTTTATTACCTTTTCTCTAGCGTCAAATGGCCCTTAGCCACTACATACATATGCGGTATTTCGTGCGGGGTTCGACAGCGAGTCGTTATTATTTGCGTTTGACATGGTGCTCTTCACGGGGACGCATCATAAGTACAAAAAGCATAAGGTCCAAAACCCAGAACATCCAAAAGTATGTATTTTTCTTGTGAATTATAAAATGCATATAATTTATAACCCTTCTTCACTACAAGCGCGGATAACTTTATGGTTCCGAATGGTGGCGTTATCCGTCCATAAAAACCCATTCAGAGTTAGATTGACACGGGTTGATATCACCGCATTGGATGAAATTAGTGAAAGTCAGTCGAACCAACATAATCGCCACAAAACTTACTTACTAGTTTGTTTATATTTTTACTGATGTTCGACACAATACATATTTTTGTAATATCGATAATATCATTTTTTGGCTCAATAATTTTAGGGGTACATTAAAAAATATTTAAATGATATAACTTGTTGAAAATAACATTTTTAACTTATAATAATCACAATCCACTGTGATGCCAGAAATCTGTCAAAATATTTACATACAGACACGATTCGAACCAGGAAACTGTAGAATCGCACTCGATGCGAAAGTTGTTTTTCTTCAAACTTAATACATTTATTCAGATTTTCAGAGTTTATTTACATATGTTCTTCATATTTCGTTAAAAATTTAAGCACAATACTAAACATTGTAATGATTCGTATTTAAATTGCATAAGTAGTGTATCTGATAATTTAATACGATCACCCGCTGAGAAGGCTTGCTTGAAGGGTCAAAGGCCATCACTGGTTGTATTTCTTAGTGCATTCGTTGCTACTGTCCAAGTAAATTTTCATTACCATTTGGGAATGATGCTCGCTTTATAATAGCAACGCATTACACGAACATCAAATCAATAGAGCAATGCATTCAAAATAAACGAAAATATACCTTTTAATATTAAAAGTAAGAGTAAAATAATTGTATTTAAAAGATTCAGATACAAAAAATATTGATATGTAATTTGTAAAAAGTTTATGGCTCAGCAAAAACATGGATGGGTATAATCCCACCAGGCGCTGGCCTTTCGACACCGCCTAGTTGCATTACTAGTATAGCGCCCTGCGGTAAATAATGCACATCGGACGTTGGAAAGAGACAGTCACACACAAAACACATAAAACAGTTACTATGGGGCTGGCATAGACAAACATGGCTAAAGCCCCAATAAAATCAAGAAAAAAATAGATTTGCCTTTGTAGAGCGTCGCGGCGTCGTCGTCTTGTCTCTTTCGAACGTCGAATGTGCATTATTTTCTCCCGGGTACTGTACAAACAACACAAATAATTCTTTATGTACATTAAAATAATACATATCGACCCGCCGCCCACTCTGATTATTACAATGCTTTCATCCGCTCCGAAGACATTATATAGTGAATGAAATATGATTCCATATCAATTAGTTCCCGATTGAGTACTCCGCCGCTCACTTCCCGGTTCATGCGGAGGGCTCCACCCACTCGGATGAGATCCGGACGCCCACACCGATGCGAAATCTGTGACGAAACTCTCAAAGCGTCTCGTTTGGAACCTAAGCGAACGTCGGAGAAGACAATGGCGAAACAGAACCTAGCCCAGATTCGTTTGGCGGTAGTTATTCAATGGTCGGTCCGATTTAATTAACTTTAACCTCGAGAGCTATAAAGGCGTAATTGCAAAGGGAAATTGCAGAATGAGTTGAAAGTTCTGACAGTAGCTGTCAAAATCGGTCCGCGAGTTTTCGTCTAAACTAACTCTACACGGTCATAGGCAAGCGAAGCATAGCAGGGCTTATTGAGTAGCTAGAATATTTAATTAAATTTACAGCTCAGATTTAATTACATTTAATCAATTGGCAAGGATTTCTTGCAAATTAGAATATGAAGAAGGGTATGGCGACCATCACGACGGTGTTTATGACTTGTTGCCACGCTGCGCTGCCTGCAATGACAAAACCGCATCGTTCCCAGACTTCCAGCCGAGTGTGGCCACACTGATTACTCTACCACTGCTCACTGCTCAGTGGCGAAACGTTGCAACATTACTCGTCTTGTAGAAGATTAAAGCTCCCATCCCAGTCTATATATATACAGTTAAGACATCTCCTATCTAGTTGACCAATAGAGCAAATCAAAAACACTGTAATAAAAAAACAACAGGAATATACACGTACAAATCTATCAGCATTCAATAAAAGAAGTAATTATGTTTTTTTCAATATTAAATCAATTTTCATACCATCTAGGGACAGTTTTAATAATTTTGTGCAAAAATCAAATTAGTTGCGCCCGCGCATGTCGCGTGTCTCGACTGGCGCCATGTTGTTTTTTCTCGATGTACTTTACGCCCTAACGCAGATAACGGATATGCGTGATTTATTGGATTGGCAGTTTGCGAAAGAAATAGCAAGTGGGCGAAGCACGCCCAGACAAAATGCATATTCAACAGCCGAGGAATTGATTGGCGATACGGCGACGAATCGGACGACGATTCTGTAAGGAAATTGTCGTGCGCACAAGACTTTAGTTTAAGGTGGCCCAACCCGCTCATCTCCCCATACAAAAGGGGAAAGAAGATCACACCTATATTTCTTGTTAGAGATCCAAAATTTTGCTCAAAATAGCTTTATTTCATTGAAGTAGATGTCTGATGACCATTGGCATTGTAAAATTGTGTTTGGTTTCCAAGTTATAACGTTCGAAAGTTCGGATTTTTCGCGCGTTTTATACAATAACTTTGGAGGAGGATTACGCAATGATAAAGTAAGAACATCTTAAAAAGATTAGTCATCAGACATAGCTTATTTAATCAAGATTTATAATCTATTTGGTTTTTGTTGGATTTTTGACTACAGCGGTCGTGGTTTACTTTTAGCTATACGTCGTTTTGAAATTAAAATTTTCGTAATCTTACTAAATCATACTCTATGCACATTGTCTTTTTTGTGGACAGGTTACATCTTCCTCATCACGGAGCCTGTCTTATTCTTAGAAACAGAGAAGGTCCCAGAGCGCAACAGCACGTTTTTGTAGCGTGCCCGCAAATGAGTTGAGGCCGCCGGGTTGGGCCACCTTAAAGTGGCCCTTCCCGACGGGACTAACTCATTCGCGGACACGGTACAAAACCGTGCTATTGCGCTCTGGGAGCTTCTCTGTTTCAAAGTAAAAGAAAGGCTCCGCGATGAGGAGGGCACAACATGTCCACAAAGCAGACAATGCGCATAGTGTTGGATTTGGATTTTTAAGATTTACGAAAATTGTAATTACAAAACGAATTCTAGCTAAAAGTAAATAAAGACCCCTTCAGTCAAAAATCAAACAAAAACGAAATTGATTGTAAATCTTCGTGAAGCAAGCTAGGTCTGATGACTAAGCTTTTGAAGATGTTTTTAGGGTTCCGTACCCAAAGGGTGAAAACAAAACCCTATTACTAATCCTCCGATGTCCGTCCGTCCGTCCGTCACAGGGCTGTATCTCATGAACCGTAATAGGTAGGCAGCTGAAATTTTCACAGAGTGTGTATTCATTTTGCCGCTATAACAACAAATAGGTTAAATAAATAACTAATAAAAATTAAAGGGGGGCCCCATACAAAAAACGTGATTTTTGGTGTTGATGGTACGGAACCCTTCATGTGCGAGTCCGACTCGCACTTGGCCGGTTTTTGTTTAATCGTTGAGTAATACACGTCCAAAATTATTGCATAAAACGCGCTATAAATCGAACTTTCGGACCTTATAAATTAGAAACCAAACACTATTTTATGATGCCAATGGTCATCAGACATCTAGTTCGATCAAATAAAGCAGCTTTGAGTATAATTTTTATTTCTCTGCAAGAAATATGCGTGTGATCTACTTTCCACGTTTGTATGGCGAGTTTAGCGGGAGGGCCCACCTTAAGGTGGAAGCTCCCCTAGAAGAAAAGGCCCTGGGCATTGAACTTCAATTCTTCCGGAACGCGGTTAGTTGGATTTATATACACTATGGGAGCCTTCGATAGCTTCCATCTTAGGTAAAATAAGAAAATTAATACAATTTCAACAAAGGACCATAAAGGATTTAATAAGCATAACCAATCAGCGGACAGAAATATAAAACATGTCACGATATCACACACTTCTATGAATGAATGTGGCATAATACATACTGAATAATTAATCAAAATGTCTCGTAACTTCGATGGGTGAAGGCCAAAACTAATAACTCTGGGTCTTCTAACTTTAGGGGAACTCTAAAAGGGCGTGATAAATGCCGATTGCGTTCAGTTCGAAAAGGTTCTCATTTGATTTTATTTAAAAATAAATACATCGAATTTATATAATCAAAAAGTGCATTAATGCAAGTCATTATTAAAACATAAAACAGAGTATGTGGTACCGTTCTTTTTAAAATATCCAAAAATGCATAAAAATGTTGCAAAGGATGATAGCATCAAATATTTACCGTTATAGGTTTACAATATAGCTAGACCATCAATGTATGTTTCATCGTTGTGAAATTTCAAAATTTGTTGTAGTTATTTTTAAAATAATAAAATGTGCTTTCACATACGCCCATATAATAGAACTGAATGCAATCAGATATCAACAAAGTTCTTTTAGGAATAAAAACGTTCATAATAAGAATATGACTTTTTGAGTTACCGCAAAGTAATGCAAACAAACGTTAATTTTGGCCTTCGGATTGACCCCCCTAAGTAACGAGAAAGCCAGAATCGCCCTGTATATACTTAAGCCATCGTTATGAGTGAATGGCTCAAACGACCCATGGAACTAACGCGCTAAGCGACGTTCAGCGAATGCACCGCACCGCAAAGGGTTTGCCGAACAGCCGCGAAGACACGTCGGATCAGTATTTCTTTGTAATCTCGTCCTTGCGAGATATATTCTCGCCGGGATAAGCTATAAAATGTATAATTTATGTGTCGGCCGGGTCCCCGTCGCGACGGGCAGTGTGGGGTGTGGGCGAACGCGTCCGTGCTCTGTGCGGCCATTCTGTAAGCAAGCGATCGGGCTGCCACTTTTTATGTTAAGGTCGGCCCGTAAGCATCAGAAAGTTTCGCCTCTCATACAAACGTAGTTTACTAATAATTTAAACACCACTTTACAAAGGTTACACCAGGTTACAAATATCTGTGTCTGCATGTCTTTGTTTTTTCGGTAAAAGTATTCTGGATCAAACCACAGACAAAACAAAATTCGTATGAAGATTTTCTTTTTGCTTTCATTTCATTCGGTTTGGATTTTTAAAAAAAACAAAAGCATGCAGACACAGATATTTGTTACCTGATATTAAATATTAAATATGAATTTAATTGGAATAGCGGTTTCCGAATTGTTAGTAAACTACGTTTGTATGTGGAAAATAGCTTACGGGCCGTTCTTAAGAGCGGCATATGGCGTATGTCGAGTCCTCTTAAGGTAGCCCAACCCGCTCATCTCCCCATACAAGAGGGGAAAGAAGATCACGCCTTTATTTCTTGTCAGAGATCCAAAATTTTACTCAAAATAGCTTTATTTGATTGAACTATTGGCATTGTAAAATTGTGTTTGGTTTCCAAGTTATAACGTCCGAAAGTTCTGATTTTTCGCGCGTTTTATACAATAACTTTGGAGGTGGATTACGCAATGATAAAGTAAGAACATCTTAAAAAGATTAGTCATCAGACATAGCTTATTTAATCAAGATTTATAATCTATTTGGTTTTTGTTAGATTTTTTACTACAGCGGTCGTGGTTTACTTTTAGCTATAAGTCATTTTGAAATTAAAATTTTCGTAAATCTTACCAAATCATACACTATGCACATTGTCTTTTTTGTGGACAGGTTGCATCTTCCTCATCACGGAGCCTGTCTTATACTTAGAAACAGAGAAGGTCCCAGAGCGCAACAGCACGGTTTTATACCGTGCCCGCAAATGAGTTGAGGCCGCCGGGTTGGGCCACCTTAAGGTGCCCGACGACGCCATGGGATTTCGAACTTTCAGGGGGGCTACGATACCATCGCCTATCCTCCTCCACTTGCCCGGCTTGCGGTCTGGTAACTGATGTAACTGGCTACCACCGTGCCGTCATATGCGTAGCAATCGATCACTTATTTGCTTTTCATTTTCATGAACATTTGTGGAACGTACTGTTTCTCGGTGCTGGTACCGGCAATATCGTACTGGGCGACATGCGACAGTACGGCTATGCGCACCCAGAAATTCCAACAAATATGTACGGCAAAGGAGTAAGCGTGGGAAACATATTATGTGTGATTTTCCAGAAGTTTTCGGGTTGTCCTAATAATCCATACTCTCCAAAGTCGTGTACAATTACCCTTGGATCGTCTCCACCTGTTTAACTTGTGAGATATCTGTTATTACACTTTTTATTCATAGTCCGATTGAGCGACACGGCGAGATTACCATCGCACTATTACGGAATACCCCTCTCTTCTCTGGCGGCCCTGCAAGCAGAGACCAGAAACACAGATTGTGCTCGACTCGGGTGTACTGTGAGCAGATGTGCCGATTCTGCTGGGAAAATAGAGCGCTCTCTGTAACACATAAATAGCGATCAAAATTCCCGCTTAGGCGCGCGATAAAACAGAAGTGTCAAGAGGTTAGTTTAGTCGCCTTAGGACCTGGAGAATTAACTCAGAGTTTCGAGCAAGACACTTCTACTTGACCACGCAACCGGTGTTAAAATGTCACCTTACCGAGTTTATTGAGACTTGATCGATGAAGAATTCCGTTATTTAAAATATAATTCACAGAAACTGCTTAATTTGCATTCGATTTCACATTTTGATTCAGTGACCACGGAAAGAATGGCGCTCATTAAATAAGTCGTGAAACTGTCTCAAAATACCTTGTGCAAGATATCAAATTGATTTACAGCTGCCATGGCCCCAGAATTTGTATTTACTTTGGTTTACGAGCGTTCACAAAACGTGACGAATCTATTATGGCTCTGGTGGATAGAATAAGCATTATAATTCCAATCGAACTAACACGAACATTCCGTAGTTTCGAATATAAAGCTGTCAAGTCGCGATACTCATAAATGAAGCAGTACGGTCTATTTCCGCCCGGCTGCCTTTCGCTTTCGATCGGTGCTCCTAAACTACAGCACTGTAACAAAGAGGGACCGTATTCCACTACCCTTATCATCGTCCCAAACTCCCAAAATCAGACAATGCCAAGACCACAGACGCGACAAGATGGGCAGAGTGTGGGAGTGAGAAGCATCACAACCGCTAGTTAAAGAGAGGTGGAACACGACCTGTCGCATCGCTGTAACCCCCAGTCACGGCTCATTGCGATTTTGCAAATTCTCTATTATTTTTCGAGATTTCCCTATATCAAGCATGCGTTGAAGCCATGGTGACATGTGACTATGAGGTGAAAGGGGAACATTTCGAGGTTTGACTCTTGATTCTTTATCGATGATATTTCCTATATTTTTCTTATTATTTCAACGTAAAATATGAAAAATCATTTCAAATCATTGTTTTGCAGCTGCATGGCGTTTTATTATAAAAGCATGTATGTATGCATTTATTAGTATTTTGGTCTCATTTGCCAGTTGACTTTGTGTGTCTTTTTTATTATATGTCTGTCAAGCAAGCACTGCATAGCAATTGCACAAAGTTTTCCATTCATAATCATTCTGAAACCTCAATAGTTTCACGAAGTGCACGCTTGGCCGTTTTCAAATTAAAAGATAAGCGATCTAGTGTTGCCCAACCGACGGCGCCCGGTGCGGCTGAGGGCGATCTGAATAAATATGAAATGGAGGCGGTTTGACGTGTGTCGCCTATTTCCTTTTCGCGGCGCCGCTTTTCTCTTAACTCGCGAACTAAGCGGCCTTATCTGGCGGGCAATATGACATCCGTCGGGTGTTAAACCGTCCCGTCCAATTAAAACGTTGATTACTTTCGATATATATACACGTGCATACCGAGAAGGAAATAAATGTAATTAGTATATTACGTAAAAATTTTACACGACATAGTATCAAATATTATAAGAAAAATAAACTCTGAGTGTTTTCATTTTAGTTACAACGGTAAATTTTACAAATAATGTAGAATCGACCGTGAAGCAAGGACAAATTAATTAAATATTAGTATATTTTTCGCTGAAATCGACTAACAACAAAACCATGAACGTAGATCATATTTCTTCATTTTTTATGGGTTTTTTTTATGACTGGTTATAGCGGCAGTAGAAATACACAATCTGTGAAAATGTCCGCCGTCTTCACATCATTCTGAGCTAGACACCTGAGTGGCATCACATAATTGGATTACAATTGATTACTTAGCAATCGCATTGCGAAAGCGCCGCCATGCCATGAGGCTCCATTTCATCGGGCCGAGATTGCTCCACACCCGTCGAATGCGAGGACTGACTGAAATAATCCAAGTCCAAATGGCACCCAACGTTGTAAATGTTCTGCTCCATCAGTTGGAACTTTGTTGAAAAAGCGACTCGCCGTGTCAGCGCTATTTGTGCAGCACGACGAATTAGTGTTCGAGCGGAAACTGTTCTACTCGCTCCTGGGGGCCCATTCAGGTAATAGTGAGTTCGAGTTCGGGAGTGAGATAACCTAAAAATATCTGGGAAATATATTGTTACATAAATAACGGAACTGTTATTCAATAATTCCAACGTATTTATAGGACAAACCAGATTTTTACCAAACTGAAATGATGTTCAAGAAGTGTGGAAACATCAACTATCTAAAAAACTGAGTTGATCTTTAGCGACGAATTCGAACTCACTCTTACCTTAATGGGCCCCTGTTCTTTCCGTTACCGTAGTAGGGTAAATCTTTTAATTCACATTCGCCGATGATTCACAGTCACCTGTGGACTCGGATTACTACCACTCTAGCAATATTACTCTATCTCTCATGCAATGACATCTTTTCGAGTTAAACCTTTTTACACGAGTCACCCAAAGGTTGTGTCTTTCTAATTATTGTTATTAGAGTGCGATGACACAGCACAAAATTATCACCGATGACTTCATGCGAAAGCAAAAAGTGATTCTCTTACATGTGTGAATAGGGCACGTGTTCGTTCCACGTCCACAAAAGGACAGCATATCTGCTCATGAAAGCGAAAGATGAAAATGAGATACTTTTACCTGACGTCATCAAACATCGAATGTTATGTTGTGTCATTGCACTCTAATTAGAATGATTATAAAAAGACAGCATTAGGGTGTGGCAGTCATTTCATGAGTACGAAAGTGTTCGACTCACGTGGGTCACCGGTGACAAACCAAATCATTGCTGTCTAAATTCAAAAACTTACCTAATATTCAATGTGTATAAGAAATTCAATACAAAATGACGTAGAGCTGTAGGTTGACGTTTAAAATACAGATGGCAAATGTGGAAAGATTCCGTGTCCCAAATTGGCCCGGTGAAGTAGCAAAAGTCACAGAGAACTGCCATTATTTCAGGAATAACTCCATTTCTTGTTTTTAACCGACTTCAAAAAAGGAGGAGGTTATCAATTCGTCGGAATCTTTTTTTTTTTATGTATGTTCACCGATTACTCGAAGACCCGTGGACCGATTTGGAAAATTCTTTTTTTGTTCGAAAGGGTATACTTTCTAGTTGGTCCCATTCTTTTTTTTATTAAAATCGGTTCAGTAGTTTGGTACTTAACTACAACAAACATCGAATTTCTTAACCCCGCGAAACCAGAAATGTGATTTTTTAGTTACAGTAGCTTTCTTTTCGGGTGAGATTGCTCAGTATGAGAGATTTTTTCTTACTTCAACTGTTGGGGGTATTCAAGGGGGGTAAAAGAGGGCAAATTGTACACATTTCTATCTCTAGAGCCGCTGAACCCAGAAATGTCAGAGTATGTTTTGTTTTAGATGGGAATGCTTAAGAAGAAAAGTATTTTTGGAAATTATACTATTAGGGGGGTAAAACAGGTCAAAATGAACACATTTAGGCGAAAACCACTCATGTTGAGATCTCTGAAACCAATTATCCTCGAAACTTAAAATTTTCAGTGACTTCTTGTTAAGACGAAAAGGCTCGCTCACAACGGATTTTACAAAATTCAACTGTTAAGGGGGGATAAACGAGGCCGATATGTACACATTTTCATACAACTTAAACTTACGCAAGAAACATACTATCCGGTACGATGGAAGGATGAGAAATTCAGAAGCTCAGCGGTTCCGGTCATTCGTTGTTTTGTCTTTTTAGGGTTCCGTTCCCAAAGGGCACCAACGGAACCCCTAACCCGGAACTAAGCTTCCGCTGTCCGTCCGTCCGTCCGTCCGTCTGTCACAGCACTCTATGTCACGTGATTTCATCGTATCAATTATCGTACGTATCAACCGTGAACTCATGAATCCAGATAGTTACCGGTCTACCTTTCGTCAGAAATGAGATTTCTCAATGGTTTCATTTCTGCTAATGCTCGTTCATTGTATTGTATTGCATTGTATATGTATGTATATCTTCTTTCCACTTTGTATGTGAAGTTGAGCAGGAGGGCTCGTCCACCTTGAGTCAAAAGTTACGCCACCACTAAAAAGCAAAAAATAAAATATTTTTAAATAAAAAAAGGACCGCCTTCAAAAAAACCGGAACTAAAAAGCAAAAAATAATTGGTTACTTTTAATTAATGTACGAAAAGCTATTTTAATTCTAACTAATTATGTACAATTTCTTAATTTTTAATCATCTTTTGAAGTCGGTGCCTTGGGTAGACGTTCTTTAAGGGCTGCAAGTAGTTAGATTAATATCACCTTTGGCTAAGAAAGAAATATAAGTAGGTAGCTACTTACATTTACCTACTTGAACAAAACACAAAAACAAAAATTAAATAAACAAACAGGTCGGAAAAACGTATGTAAATAGGTATTTAGGCAAGTACTTTGTAATTTAAATATGCCTTACACTTAAACTAAATACCTAACACAGTAAAAACAAAATATTTACAAGAAAACTCTACGAATAAACCAATATAAAAACAACGACCACTTATATGATAAATATTTAGGTAGGTGTAGCTTGTACTTTTTATCCTACCTAAATACCTACATAACACAAAACAAAAAAAATACAAATATAAAAAAGAACAGAAAACAATAGGTAGCGACTTTGCGGTGTACATATCTCACCAATTTCGGCAGAAATCGTCTCGTTCAGACAACGATGTCGCAGGGAAGTACCAATCAACACAGAGCAGCGAATTAACGTACTCCTTCACCAGTGCGCGCCTTTACAAAGCCGAAAGTACTAATAATATAATCGTTGAAACCCAATTTCAGTACGCTGCTCTGTATCGATATCAGCTTGCACGTAAACCAACGCACTTCGGGTGTGTACGGCTGAAATAGTGTCTGTTCGGTCAGCAGCGTGCGAAGCGAACTCTACCCAAGGCACCGACTTCAAAAGATGATTAAAAATTAAGAAATTGTACATAATTAGTTAGAATTAAAATAGCTTTTCGTACATTAATTAAAAGTAACCAATTATTTTTTGCTTTTTAGTTCCGGTTTTTTTGAAGGCGGTCCTTTTTTTATTTAAAAATATTTTTTACAACATGTATTTTGTTCTTTTCTTTCGGTATAATACCGGCTGCCAGCTCAAATACAGCCGTAGTCTCATTTTCGTGCTGGAGCGGCATCAATAACATTGCATGCGTCGCCATCGGCCTTCAGTGGAACTGCGAACGTGGACCGGTCGCCACCGACACGCTCCGATTGGTCAGTGCGGAACTGCGCACACGTTGCATCGGTCGCGAGCGACGAGACGACGACGTGTGCACAGTACCGCCGCCGGGCGCAGCTGTTTCGCGTCGCATCGCCGGTCGTCGCGAATTGCTTCTAATTGATGCAGCCACGCCCGCAGGACACCACAAAGCCACGCTTGATACCTAGCTACACCGCGCATATTCCACAGCGCTTGTATTCAGGGTAATGATATTATCAGACCAAAGTGCTAACATGATCTCTGTGAAATGGATTATTATTGAATGCAGAAGAAAAGTACGATCAGTGAATGCTAGTGATAATGTCAGCTTTCGTCTTCCTATGGACGGCCGACCGGTATGGTTTTCGCAGCCCTCTTAAAAGTTCGAAAGCTCATGGGCGTCGTCGGGCACCTTAAGGTCCTGGCGTACGCCATACGCCGCGCTGAACATAACAAACAATGTAGAGAGAAATATATAATTGAGTCTCGTAACACAATTCCAATTTCGATATGTCGTACTGGCTCCATAAAGTTATAATTTGTCATAATCATGACTGCACATTTGACAAATTTAAATTAATAATTGAGGCATCGACAAATTCAAACAACTTTTATCTTCCCTGTGTCGCGCTACCGTCGACACAGAGAAGACAAAACATGTTTGAACATTGTACAAAAACTGCATTCCAGAAATGAATGCCTAATTGCACGATCGGGCCCGACATATTGAAAGCCTCAACACATCAATTCCCGCCAACTACACCAAATGATTGCGGCGAGAGCCGCTGGAACGCTAAATCAACCGAAACTCGAGCGTTCCACGGAGGTACAATCGAGGGCATAATAAGGTCCACAAATCAAACTGAGCGCGGAGGAACCACCAATCAGGGGGCATCAACTAACGTCTGAACGTGCCCCCCGGTCCAAAAAGTGCTTCAGTAGAGCGAATTTAAAAGATGTTTTTAATGAATTCTCATGATTTATGTATGGTCGCAAATAATACGTAGAATTAGGTGTTATTAGTTTTCCATAATTCCTCACCCTACTACCGAATATACAGTACGATGTAGAGCTCAGATAAAAAAACCGGCCAAGTGCGAGTCGGACTCGTACACGAAGGGTTCCGTACCATCGTAAAAGATTGATTACAAAAAAATCAGGTTTTTTGTATGGTGGGGGCCCCAATTTTTTTTTATTAATTATTATTTTTAAATTTAACATATTTATTGTTATAGCGGCAAAATAAATACACACTGTGTGAAAATTGCAGCTGCCTACCTACTACGGTTCATGAGATACAGCCCTGTGACAGAAGGACGGATGGAAGGACGGACGGACGGACGGATGGCGGAGCCGCGGAGTCTTAGTTATAGGGTTCCGTTTTTACCCTTTGGGTACGTCTGGTATAAAAAACAGACGTTTAATTAACAAATAGTGCACTTAACCGATGACATGCACGCGTGAGCTTTAATCTGCTAGTGTATATAAATAAATATAAATTCGCCAGAGCGGAGCCCGGGAAAATGTTATGAGAAACCTACGCGGGAATGTTATTCAAACGGTCAGTTTATTTTTCTCTGAATCACTACGGCAGCGTCACCCACCGAGTCCAACCAATTATGTCTCCAAAAACCATCCAGGCACGATAGTGTATATATTATTTAATCCAGGTGACAATAAGTACAAAAAAAAACATCAAAGCCGTTTAGAAGGAGAAGAATTACGAACACCGCAAATTTATACATAAAGTTATTAAGATAAGATGAACATGTTTATTTCGCACCACGAATTAAGACATTTAATTAAAAAAATGCAATGGAAGCAATGGTACCTTTGGCAATGGGTAACAATCTCGCGAAACAACGGCGTGCCTTCTCAGCGGAACGGGCCGCGGGGCCCGCGGAGGCCCTCCCGCGGACAATTTGCATTTTTCTCGTCTCCGCGAACGCCTCGGCGGCCTCTCGGGGGTCACAAATTGACAAAATAAATAAACACAACAATGTGTGCCAACGACATGCAAATACGACGGAAAATTTCTCATTTCGCGAACGGCTCGTTCACCCTCGTCGCAGAGCACTCCGTCGTACGAGTCGCGATCTTTTAATTGCGGACAAGTGAGCTTAGTATATTTCGCAGGTGTACCGTCGTTGATGTGCATCTATTTCGCATTGATGGTTATAAAAACTAAAAATAGTTATATAGGACCAATAAATATATTATTGGGATGTAAGGAAATAATATATGGGAATAATAAGTATGGCCTACCAAAAAAAAGAATCATCCAAATCAATTCATAATTGGCAGAGTAAACATACAGTCGAATTGAGGACCAAGGTTTTTCAAGTCGGTTAAAAAGTTTTAAAAAATCCTAATTTTCATTTGACAAAACCAAACTAAAAAAAATATGGAAAATTACAATAAATACCGTGAAAGAATTATGTATTTAACTGTAATGTCTACGTATGTAATACGATTGTTTATAGTTGATTATTAATTAATTAATGAAAGAATAGTGATGTCACGATTGCTTACCCTCTCGCCTCCTAGGATCTTGGGCTGGCATAGAACAGTCGTAAGGAGAACGCGAACAAAACTTAATAAAAAAAACCAGCCAAGTGCGAGTAGGACCAGCCCACGAAGGGTTCCGTACCATCGTAAAAGATTAAACACAAAAAAAAACACGATTTTTGTATGGGTTTAAGTTTTTAAGTTTTAAGTTTTATATTTTTTAAATTTTACCCATTTGTTATAGCGACAAAATAAATACACACTGTGTGAAAATTTCAGCTGCCTACCTATTACGGTTCATGAGATACAGCCCTGTGACGGACGGACGGACGCGCGGACGGACGGATAGCGGAGGCTTAGTAATAGGGTTCCGTTTTCAACCTTTGGGTACGGAACCCTAAAAATATGTTCAAGATTAAAGGAGGTCGAGGGGAAAATTTGGTTCCTCCTGAAATCCATCTAGCCGTTGCTGACTCAGCTAGTACAATACAAGTACCGAGCGAGACGACAGTTCAATATCACTAGGAACGAAACGAAAAACAATCTCGTTCGCGTCGTTTGCGTCGAACTCAACAAGCCGTGACGTTACCTTGTAAATAAATATCGGCGTCCGAGCTCCACCGCCCCGATGAGATATCCCGTATTTATGAGCCAACGATGTAAAATCAAAGCAAATACTTGCGGGTTCATCGAGCAGAAAAGTAGTCGAGATAAACTTCGCGAGTGTTTGTCGAAGCGTAACAAGCGAGATTTCTTTACTCACTCAATGTGTTGAGAAAATGTGTTGTTGAGAAAGGGATAGTCAGTTGCGCAATTTTCTCGTCCTCGTACGATTGAAGAGATCCTTCTTGCGTGTGCGCGTTTTCTGTTGCACTCGGCACTAATCCGACGATCGATTACACCAGCTCAAACAAAGTTATTACTGCAACAGCTTACTTTAGCAGTGATACAAATTTATCAGAGTACTTATTGCTATCATCACGATGACTTAGTTGACTGCATTAACTCGTTAACCACCTTTAAAACTTTCCTTGAAAAAAAAAACGCATCATCAAAGTTGATTTTAAGTTCACCTGTATCTTTGATTAGTCTTGCAAGATGTCAAAATAAAGGTAATTTAAACTACTAATATCTTCTCATTAGGTGAGTTAATACATTTGTTTCTTCAATATGTATCATCATGTCTTAATCCACGTAATAAGGTTGAGCTTATATTCATTAGCAGCATAGCACCTTCCAAGCTATCTTGGCTCTTTCCATTACAAATCCTATATTTATATAATATTTTAGTGTCATCTAATGCCAACGCCGACTGTGGTCATACGTATTGTGTAATATATGGACGAAGCCTTGCGTGCGCGTGATGTCCAAGATCGATCAACGTCCACCTCGGTATCTAGCGGCGACAAGCTAGTAACTCGCAATTAGCAGCCAACTGGAGCAACAAATTCATCTGATCCGATTCCATTACGTATTACGGTATTACGAAAATTGCATTCGTTCCCGATTTGCGGAATGTTTCCGTAACATTCAGTTACTAAAGTTTACGATCAATTCACAGTTCAAACGGTATTTTGGCGACAAATTGGCACTCAAGAGGAGATACAATACAAAACGATACAGAACGTGTCTTCGAAATCTCAAAATATGACTTTTAAATTACAAAGATAATAAGTTCATTATAGACGGCGCAGGCGAGGGCGGTACCGCACCAAAGCATATGCGTCCCGAATTTTAAAATCGCCCGACTCTCGAAGCAGGACATACAATTCAAATTGTGCCTAAATATTGTACACACGCGGGGGTCTCCGTGTTGAATCGTGCTCCAAGCAGACTACTTTGAATATTGATGCAGCGCGACCACCGGAAATGCTTATGTGATGTTATTGTAATAAAAGTTATTATGTTTATTAAATGAGTATTCACCGTGACGTGGTGCCCGCCCATACACACGCGGGCATAGGTCGTGAAGACTTTGAACAAAAGACATTATGAACAGACTTTTGAGAAGGAGAAGTACGTATTTGCAGAGAGTATTATAGAGACGATAGCACAAAGAAGATGTAAATACATATTCAAATAGCTGGACCTTAAAATGGCAATGCGTAAGAAATGTTAAACAAATAAATAATACCAATAGAAGAATAACAGCTGAGTCGAAATAAGATACTGATTTTTCTTTTCTTCTGAGAAAAGATTGAATCAGATGTGGTGAAATAAAAATATATGTCAACAGAAACTTTTAAGAACGTTTATGAAATTAATATCTCAAGCATGTTGACGACTGCTGCGTTAAAATATTTCAGTGTCTAGCTAATTATTAATAAAACAAATATAAAATTCTCGCCACTGACGTGAGATTTTATCGCTATCTTACGACGACGTTTAAAGAGTTGAAGACGTTTTAAAAGTAGCCTTCATAATGTTTAGAATGGCGATGAAAAGGGCACTAATAGAGTTTCTAACGGTAAAACGAGATGTTGACTTTATGAAATAATAATAATTATTATTAGTAGTAGTACGAATAAACACAAAAACGGAAGAAAAAACTATACGCTTCAAAAATCGCATTAAGCTAACATCTTGCAGAATATATTGCAAAAATTAAATAAAAAGATAATTCAACAAAAACACCAATAACATAGGTACCTCCGAAACCATAACACCCAGCGAATTTCCTTAATCGCGGAGGAGCACCCAGGACAGCCGCTTTGGGGTCGATTTTACGGTCGCGGGTTCAGAACCTGCACGTGCTAGCAGACAATGGGAGATAAATATTGACGATGCCACGACGGCGGCGCAGGAGTCGGCTGGGCACCCACGAACAGAGAGCGGTCACGGAGACGCCTCTGTCTGATCATTACGGAGGGTGTGCGCAAGTACAGTCACGTATTATATGTCGTTACAACGGTAAGGAAAATAATTTCCGATTTCCTTTCACTACAAGGTCGACTTAAAAATATCAGGAGGAATCTTAAATTTTCTTATAAAGAACAAGAGAAAGACCATCTTCAAAAAATTACGATTTTTTAAAAATAATTTCCGTGCTAAAATTAAATAGGATGTTTATTTATTTATCTATTTAGGATAAAACAAAGAGAGAAATACATAAAACAAAAATAACAACATTATTAAGGAATGAGATATGTATGTATGTACAATCGACCGTGAAGCAAGGACATATTAATTGAAGAAAGAGCCCAGTAAAAATAACTACTTTACGAATATACTGCAAGGCTGGACCCGAACCAGCAAAACATCCCATTCGCGGGTATTGCGTCTACCAATTTCGCCACCGGCCGTATACCCATAATTTGGAATTCTCCTACAGTTCCTCCTCCCGTAATGAATGCCTCCTACTAACACAGTGTTTAAGATTGTACTACATACATTTATTTAACGCTTCATCTGCGTTGCGGACATTGACTGCAAAGATTAAACATTAAGGCGGCCCAACCCGGCGGGCCTAACTCAATTGCGGGCACGGTACAAAACCGTGCTGTTGCGCTCTGGGACCTTCTCTGTTTCAAAGAATAAGACAGGCTCCGTGATGAGGAAGATGCAACCTGTCCACAAAAAAGACAATGTGCATAGTGTATGATTTGGTAAGATATACGAAAATTTTAATTTCAAAACGACTTATTAGCTAAAAGTAAACCACGACCGCTGTAGTCAAAAATCTAACAAAAACCAAATAGATTATAAATCTTGATTAAATAAGCTATGTCTGATGACTAATCTTTTTAAGATGTTCTTACTTTATCAATGCGTAATCCACCTCCAAAGTTATTGTATAAAACGCGCGAAAAATTCGAACTTTCGGACGTTATAACTTGGAAACCAAACACAATTTTACAATGCCAATGGTCATCAGACATCTAGTTCGATCAAATTTTGATCTCTGACAAGACATATGGGCGTGATCTTCTTTCCCCTTTTGTATGGGGAGATGAGCGGGATGGGCCACCTTAAAACATATTGCCGTCATCACCAAAATCGTATTTGGCATCAGACGCTAGAGCCAGTCCTAGGTTGACTTAAGTAAATATACTTTTTCGTACTAAGCAGGTACGTCGTTTATTGCAAGGAATGAGACGTATGAGAGACCTGCTTAGTACGAAAAAGTATATTTACTTAACATTATTAAGTACATAACAAGGAATCTTCTTCCACTACGTTTCCCTCTGGAACATAAAATAATATTGATGTTGTCACAAGCAAAACAATAAGTTGGCTTCAGTGAGTGCTTCCAACACGCGTCACAACGTCACAATCAACGTTAAAGTTTGCTAAAACTATACTCGCATTGATTGATGAAAAAGTTCTATCGGTTCATGTATCAGAATAAAAAAATATTCCAGATAACTGTCAACCCATTATGTTAACAAGTCCAAGCAATATTAAAAATCCTGCGATGCCGTGTTGTCCGGTCCCATCCAAAATAGACGCGTCTAATCGAAGGCGCGATTTAAGGAGCATTTTCTAACTTAATAAACAAATGTATGTTGAAAGCATTACGTTCGCCTCGAGTGTTTATTTATCACCGAAATTAGAACGAAGAACATTCATCTCCCAAGGATGGCGTGATGACCCGTCAACGGCGCGACCCAGACATCAAACCAGTACCGCACGCGTGAAGTAAAACGGTTCCCGACTGGTTGACATTAAAAAGCGTTCGTTTATCGGCATGATAACCCTAAGGTTGCGTCACACATTCAATTACGTCTACTAAGCTATAAACATGATGGAAACAGGAATTGGGCAGAAAACTGCTTATTTATCGGGACAGGTGGCGTCTAAGCGACCTACCCTTAGATATGTGTCAAAGCTGTCAGAGATACTAAAAAAACAGGATAAATTTTAAAACTTGATTTACTCAATTTTCTCGATGTTTTGTTCTGAAAATATTGTTTTCCACACTATGCTAATAAAATGAAGTCCTGGGAAAGAAAATATCACAATAACATAACCTCGACAAAAACTTTCAGATTACTTTCATTACAATCTGATTACAATGCTTCAAATGTAATAGAATATCGCTGATATTCAAATTAACACAAAAACATAAGCTGTAATAATTTTATGTATTTAATGGATACGACATTACTGTTGTCTCATTAATTTGAGTTTCAGCGAAATCTACATTTGAAGCATTGTAATCAGATTATTTTAAAAATCTGATTACAATGCTTCAAATGTAGATGTCGCTGAAACTCAAATTAATAAGCTGTAATATTTTATTTCAAACATTGTGCTGGTTAATTACATTAAGACAAACAAAAGCTGTTCTTTTCCTCCAAAAAATGTCCTAATTGCATCATGGAAAACATTTTCATCTAAAAACTCGTAAATAAAACTTGACAGCAATGACAGTTTTGGCATTTCTAAGGTGAGGTCGCTGCTTCCCGATTATCACCGTTTAATTTTATAATCTGTGCTTCAAGAGGAAACATTTCTCAAGATTAACGGACATGAGTCTAAAACATAGATATCGATATTTGTAGGATATGTAATATTTTTTACAGTATTTGCAATCTTCATGTAAACTAAGTGCGGAGCCAGTGTGTACGCATATTACGATTCCACACAAAATAATTGTGCTTAGATCGTTCTGATATTTTAAATACTTACTCCAGAAATTCGTTTACAATCCGAACATCTGTCCCCAATTATTACAGTACTAATAAAACATGTGATAATTTATGTGACTCGCTCTATCTAACGAGCGCCAGACGCTTTTTTTACGTAAGCGTTCCTCATATCTGTTAACACCCAAGTTTACGATTTACGAGACTCGGAGACAAATCGAATTCTTTTAATTCCGAATTTCCAATTTGGGGAACCAAGTATTTTTTAAATTTTGAGTCAAAGATACCAACCCAAAATATCTTAGGGTTCAATGGTGTTATTTTCTAGACCATATTAAACCAAGGTTCACTGATGATGAAAACGAAATTAAAAGGACCACGAACACGCAAAGTTGGAAAATTGTCAATTTTGTGTCTTCGCAAAAATCATCCATTCATCATTTCCATTCATCATTTTCGCCGCCTTGCACGCAAAGCAAAGTAAGTTCGCAAGTGAAACATGATTTGGCAAAGGAATAACACCACATTGAATGCGTAATATTCGATGTGGTGTCTATTAAATCTAGTTAAGACTAATATCAACAGATTAATGGTAAAATTCCTTGTAAAATAAAATGGCAACGAGGATTTTGACCTCTGCCGTTTTCGTTCTATTTGACTTTTAGCTGTCATCCAAATCAAAGATAAGTTAGGAGATATCTCGATAAAGCACCACCTTTATTTACCTTCCCATACTGATAATGTCAAAACGCACTATTCGTTTTCATCAGTTCGATAAACAGTAATATTTTTGCTTACCAAACAAGTGCGTAATTTAAAAAAAAACTTTGAAATTTAACGCGTAAATACTTTTGCAAAATATATTTTACTACCCCCGTTTATGCATCGTTTAGGATATCATTATATCTAAAATCCCGGTGTAAGCGTGTTCGTAATTCTTCTCCTTGAAGGCTTGACTTATTTGTTTACTTATCATTTGTAGGGTTCGATTCTTATTTGACTCGATAGGTGACGCTGTTGTCGAGAACCGAGATCTTTTCAAACGATTTTTAAAACTGTGTTTGAATAACACGTCCGCGAAGGTTTCCGATCACATTTTAGCGGGTTCGGCAACCTCAGCTAGTTTCTCTGTAGACTCCAGGACCACGATCGCATGCTTAACACTTGAATCGACATTTAGACTAAATTCAGATTCGAATTGAGTAAGTTCGTCACCTCCATGCGCAAGAATCGTCACGTTTTGTATGTTTATGCGAACACGTGCATCGCAAATCGCCGCCGATGAGTTCTCCGTAGCGGCATCGAAATACGAAGCTTCGATGCAGCGGATTCCCGTTTCATTGGTGCCGCGGTCGCCTCGTTACGGTCCGTCAGCTCCTCACATACAAGGTGTGGGCATTCGAATTGCATCTACACGTGGATGAGAAGATTCTGCTGGCCGACCTAGCATTGCGATGAAATGTTCTCCATTAAAGGCAAACAGTCAAATGCATTATTTTTTTGTTAGAATGTAAGTGCCTAATCTTTGTAACTACAAAGTAAGATGAGAAGTTGAAAATATAGCGTGATGAAAGTAACTCCAGGTTAAATTCGTTGTGATTCGCAGTTTTACAAGTCCAATGTACACAAGCACTTCACAAGCAACTGGACTGGAGTAATCTCTCGAGGAAATAATAAAAGATGGTATCTCTTTTAATAGCAAAAACTGACAGTGTCGCTCGTAAAGTCCACAAAATTATATGATAAACGGTTCGTGGTACGGATCAGTTTAGCTGCCAGCCTTCTTGTCTCCTTCTGGACACAGCATCGTATCGGCGCTCCTCGGGGTTAAGGACCAAGAGGGATCCCTGTCTGAGGAGACATTACAACTTCAATTAATGTAGGGAAAGAAAATTACCACGGAGAAAAATCTTCGGAGCTGCACAACGCTATCCTTCCATCCAACCAACGTGCAATATGCAGGATAGCACCTATGCATTATCCACATTCCTTCTATGAGACCCAACCAATCCTGAAGACCCTATCTGAAGACATCTATATGGGTGAAAAAAACAGGCTGCGAAATCAGTTACCCATAAACAAGCTAGGCCCCTGCAGACTTACAGCATACGGCGAGCACGCTCCTTCGAGTGCTTTAATTTGTTATTGTGTAAAATGCTGGTACGCGAGAGCACCCACACGACGGATTCGTCACGAGCAGGATTAAATATTACAATGGCCCGCGTTCCCTTAGCCAGGACAATCCTGATTCGAGCTTCCGAGAAGCATTCGTCGTGATGGCAGTGCGTGTTTCTCGTTTTGTGGCGAGTTTATCACGCGGCCAAGACTAGTTCGATACCCCCGAGAGTTATTAGTTGCGACCGCTTAAAAGGCTCGTCAGCGGTTTGGACTTCAACTGGGGAAAGATTGACGTATTAAGAACGGCCCGTAAGCTATGCTCCCCATACAAACGTTGTTTACTAATCATTTGGAAACCGCTATTCCAATTAAATTGATATTTAATATCTAATATCAGGTAACAAATATCTGTCTGTGTCTGCACGCTTTTGTTTTTTTGAAAAACCCAAACCGAATGAAATGAAAGCAAAAAGAAAATCTTCTTACGAATTTAGTTTTCTCTGTAGTTTGATCCAGAATACATTTACCTAAAAAACAAAGAAATGCAGACACAGATATTTGTAGCCTAATATTAGATACCAAATATCAAGTAAGTTGGAACTGTGGTTTTCAAATTATTAGTAAACTACGTTTGTGTGGGAGGCGAAATTTTCAGGTGCTTACGGGCCGACCATAAAACTTATTTTCAGCCATGACATTATGATATCGTTTCGTAGCAGGATTAGTGGCATGTCAATCGGTCAAAAAATATACGAGGCGAGACAATGAGACAACTCAAGACTTTGGGAGGACTTGAAAGGAACGTGTTAGGAAAGTGTTAGAACTGATTCTACAAATCTTTGCGAAAAATATTCATAAAGCTACGGGTATCGTCGAAAGAGGGCTTCCGGAAAAAAAAAAGATTTTCTTACGCTTTTTACGTTTTCTAATTGTGTCACGATTATAGTATTATGTAGAGTGCAACTGGCAGTGTTGCCAGTCCCACTCTACAACTACATATGTTAATTTACCAATTGAGTTGTCTTCATAATTGTATCCTTATCGGAGACTGCACTAGTATCGCGCAAGTAATATCTATTTAGGGAAAGTGTTTTCAATTAAGCAATTAAGTCAAACCTGATCGTAATGGAGCGCGGAGTGATGTTGACATTGGATGTACTCACCTGTAAACAAATACATACCAACATTAGTGATGATAATATTTTCTAAGCGTCTTGCATAGGAAACCATGAAGGATATTATAGCATTTCTGTTTACAAAAGAAACCGAATTGCATTGAATACAATATTGAATCGACAAGTGAGAGAATGTGTTGCTCTATTTCTAATCGAGATAGGCTGTAATTACAAATGAGATTTGCGAGGCACTATAGTAGCAGGAGTGCCTCCGGCTGCAACCCAGCTACTATGGACGAGTATGCATCGGTTTCACTTTCCTTTATCGCAGCCAGTTTCTCGAACGATAAAAGTTTATTCTTATCCGCACCGGCTCCGTCAACTTGAACGCTGTTTCGTTCATCGGTATTTTTTCAACTTTTAGCATTAATTGCAAGGTACGGGTCTCATCCGCAAGTTTTGTTAGTTCGATCACATATCGCCACTGGAATTCATTATTGCTGCTGTACTCGATAACTTTAAGATTGCTAGCTTCTAACATGGTCATTATATTGAGTACATTGATTTAATGGTCATTTCGAACGGTCATATCAACGTTAATTTATCAAAAGCCTCATTTGCTCGTTCGCCTGACATTATTTAAGAGTGCCCACGCATTAAGACGGAAATAAAATAAACTGCGCTCCACTCGAGAAAAGTGGCTCTACATTTCAAATCATTCGATCAGTTACGCAATTAATCATTAGTCTATACCGGCTCGGCCTACGTAACCGTCGCTACTTTACTTAAACAACATGAAAACAACATTTTCCGCCTGCAGATTAAAACGTCTGCGAATTTGCATTGGTAGTCGATAAGACAATAATAGGCGGGTAGGCTCGGTGTGCGTATTCGCGCGCGGCAGTTGCGATAGATCACGGTAGATGGCGCCAGCAGCGTGCGGCGACTTGCTCAACCTGCGTCGGCGCGGTCGCAACGTCCGAGCGCATACATTATTATACAGTGTAATTGGACTGTCTTCGTAATTGTATGAGAGTAAGTCCCGAGTGTGTTTTATTTACGACTGCGCGATATATTTATGCAATTTGTTGCTGCGTTTAAAAGGCAGGAAGACTTTGAATAATGAAAGGGTTTAGGGCCAGCGAACGCTGCACATCCCGCTCCGGCTCCGGCTTTATCTGATCCGTTGCTTATTGGTTCATTCTTTTGATTTATAATTGAAAATATTTGTACGTCAATTACTGTCATGCTTTGTAGCATGATTAACCATTTAAGATAGATACTGTCTTCTGTAGATGCTTTGTGGCTAAGACGGCAACTCAATTTGTAGCTTATCTAATGTCTTCATGAAATCCTTACAACATTATCATCAGCAACATAATGTGTCTATTTACGGTTATCGCCTCCTTGTCTTTCGTCATCTCCTGCTTTTATAGAGGCGAAGTGATTAACGTCAAAAAGGATATTCGTATACAGTGGTTATGTAGGCCAGCGACATATCGTGTGGTCGTGGGTGGTTACACAAAGATGCAGGCAGTGTGCGAACGGACTCGACCATGTCGACCCGATAGGTCGAACGGGGTATGGACAATTTGTGCTGAATGTTAGCAGTAACCTCTTTATTGTTATTTTAGCAGTATTATTGAGAGTAGCTAGGAAATGAGTATGCTTCTAGAGTCTCAAGCAAAAAAAAACAGTCGAATTGAGAACCTCCTGCTTTTTTGAAGTCGGTTAAAATTAAAAAAAAATGCCGCTTTGGTGACATGATAATGGCAAATTTCTCCAATAACCCCAAAAGAGTAGCCAGCCTATGGGCCATAGCGGGGTAGAATTTATTAGAAATATGTAAAGTAGTAAAAATACAATTTGTTCCACTTTAAAATCTCTAGAGTGGGCTGGGAGGGCAGCTGCCCGGAACGGAACCCTAAACACCTCACTGTCAGCCTCAGTGGCCCAGTGGCGCGACACTTCGGCGATCGCTCTCCAAAGTTAAGCAACGCTGGGTCCGGTCTGGTCTTGGATGGGTGACCATTCGACCGTTGAGAGAGGCTGGCCGTGGTTCGGATTCCACGTTAAGCTGTAGGTCCCCTTCCTTACTTACTAGGTGGTAGGGTTTATCCCGCCCGGGTTGGTACCATCGCATTGGATGAACGATGGTCGAAACGGCAATGAAAATTGTCCGTGTTTTCCATCCAGTTCAATGTAGCCGTGCAATATAAGGAAGGTCCTGGCATGGCACCTAGTTCCCATGTGGTGTGTTGGGCTAATACCATGACAGAACTTGTGGTATTAGCCATCCATGTCCAGTCACATAAAAAAAAAAAAAAAAACCAGCCACAACAATTTCGATATTCTTTCGGAATGAAATATCTCGGATCGCCCATGAATCTCTAGTTAGCACCGATAAGTCGACCTATCGGCTGTCACCGCGCACGGTAAGTAGTGACAAATAGGGTTGTTTCACACTTATCCATCACCTGGGCGGCTTATAATACGGATATTAACTGCGTCGCATGAATAGAGTCGATTATGGGGTCAGATTGTCGCCCATGGAGTAGGCGTAAATCTCCACTGACAGCTACACGACATGGGCTGACGTGGATAACGATTTTCGTGATATTTCGCTTGTTCATGAATTATTCTGATATAGGATCATACATAAGCAATTCGCGTAAAGTTGCGCAAAATGTGTCGGTAATAAAAATACCACAGCAGAAATTGCCTCATATAACAGCTCATATTATGCGAACACTATTTATGGGAAGCTTTAAAAGGTGGTGATGGAAATTACATCCATACAAATATCATCACGCAGCTTCTCCGCAGAGGAGGGCAGAGATGATAGAACACCGCAAAGTAATGTACAATAATATCATACTTATTTGCATTCCCTTGCAAAGATAACTAGGTGCATATCTCCTCATAATGTATGCTCTTATGGTGTGCTCTTAGATTACAGGCACTTCAACATACTTGTCTCGGTATGTTCTTCTAGGTCGCCCAGTAACACACACTTCAACTGTCATTCTGTCGTCACTGAATCGCTGTACATGTCGAAACTATTTCAAGATTCCTCTTTGTATTCGCGTTGCTGTTTTTTTATTTTTTTAACTATTTTATTTGGGCGTGAATCTAAGCTCCATGGCACCTTAAAACAATTTCAAACGCATCCCCCGCGTCAGGCCTAATGCTCTGTGCAAGAACATCACATAGGAATGGACGCGAGATGTTCATAATTCGCTATTATTAAAGGGTTGCCATAATCGAATGAGGTGATACAGTTCCATACAATGGCTCGTGCCTGATTCCTCACTCAAATTAAGAAATATGTTTTTGATATTTTGCACATTAAATAAATCAACTGAGAGCTACGTTTGTACGTTTTGATTTTTTCGATAACTTAACTTATATCCATGATGTACGTAAACCTTTTCATACAAATTTTGAGAGGCTTATATCATGGATACAAGTTATCAAAAAAAAAAACAAGACGTAGCTCTCAGTAAATTTATTTACTATGCAAAATATCTGAAATATATTGTAAGGAACTCTATAACCTCATTATCCTGTTAATCTATTTATTTTACAATATCCCTGAATTTATATTCTTAGGTATTCGATTTTGGGATAATGTGATCTATATGCGTCTTCTCGAATGTTCTTCTTTCAGTTTACAATTATTTTCGCTCCGCTTTGATTGGTAAACAATATTTTAAATGAGATCATATTTCAATACCGACCTTACTGCATACATTTTCTAGCGCTGCACAATGCGTGCGGTGTCAATATAATTTTAGCGCGCAATGTGACCACTTTCTACCCACAGTGAAATGCAATAACGTAATATAATATTCCGGACCACATGGCATTCGATACAATAGGGAAGTGCATAAAACGAATATGCATAACTTAATTAATGCGGTTCGAAGTAAAACCACGCAAAAATTGGATCATTGAAGTTCTTATTTTTTTATTTATCTTTTAGATTGGAAAATATTGGCTAATAAATATTGGATAAAAACGCCTTTTTTATTGAAAATACAGATATGAAACAAAAACATACGGACTTGGACAAGGAAATCATTTCTTCAAATATTAAAACCTAAGAGCCCCGCAACCTTCACGACAGTCTTAAGGCATATAGTCAGTATAAAGTCAGGTCACTCCCGTTTCAAGTTGTCATACCGCTTAATAAAGTTCGCCATGACACTCTATGGCCGCTAGCCTGAAACAAGCGACGAAACCTACAACATGCAAGTGACACACTTTCACGAATATTCATAAACCAACGTGCACGTCATCAGCCGAAAGTTTTACTAATCGGACCATTGTCTCACCTCGACCTGCACAGAGGTATATATTTTGGTCGCGCATAGCGTGAGTCGTCGAGCGAGGGTTCTAGTTATCTGCTGGAACCTGTACTTGTGCCAGTGAAGGCGAGGTGACAAGCGGCGGCGCCAGCTCACCCCGTATCTTGCACCGGTCGCCCGCGGCACCGCCGCCATGCCGGTTCACCCACGGCTTCGCGGCTCCAGGCCACCGATACAACCACGCTTATAATCTCTATATATTAATATCTCTACATCTTATTAAATTTTATTTGTGCAACAAACTGTGCATGGTCACGTTACAATCGAAAACGGACGGATATTTAGCTTAAATATTGGATATTTTACAAGGGATGCCACAGTCGAATGGAGATTGAAGAACCCTGACTACACCACCATTCAAAAGCGTTGAACGTGAACGCAGTAGCAGTATTCCTACTACTCCAGTTATACTCGAACCCATAACTGGAGCAAAACTCACCTGCACAACACAACTACATTTAATGTACCACTTTTTATTATTTTGTTTTGTATTTAATACTATGATTTCATGGATACACTATCCTGTTTAAATATAAAATTAGATTTAAAGCAGTGTAAACATAAACAACGAAAGATACTGTCTCCCACAGCACAGGGCATCCTAGTGTGGGAGACAGGGACCAATGTATATATAACCAACTGCATACTAAATACTTCTGATTGTTTTTATTGCTCTGTTTTCGTGTTATTATGTGCAAATAACAGTTTTTTGTTTTTCTTTTATATTACTACTTTATTACTTACTTGTTGTATTTATCTATGCGAAATAAATAAACTTTTTACTTTCCTTTTTACTCCACACCTCCGGAATGAAGGTCCTATGATACTTGAAGAACTACCAAATACCCACAAAAATCTGGAATGGTTATAATTTCTTCTCCGGAATGGATTATATTGCCACCTTGGAGTGGCTATAATTTCTCTCCGGAGTGGCTACACTTAATTTCATGATTTGGGTGGTTCTCCTCTGGAATGACTATTATGTGGTGGGGAATGATTATTCAGCCGCCTGGAATGTCTATAACACAGAATGGATATAACTTAATAAGGAGTGGGAATGTGAATAGAAGTCAGTAAGACTAATAAAGAGTGTCAAAACGAGTAACCAAAGCAGAGGAAGCGTGTTCTCGGAATGGGGTGAACCCTGAATGGGTGCACAGGTGTGGTTCCCAAGACAAAAAGCATCGCAAGTGCGCGACTGTCGCCGCCTCTTTTATTGAATCTCTTTCGGTCTCGATTTCCTGTTTTTGGTACACACTGGCGCACTTTTCGGAGGCAAGGCTCCGCGTCGGCTCTGAGCCTTGGCTATTCTGTGGCGGCCCGCGGCGACGACGACGCTGCGCGGGCGCAGGTTGTGCGTGGGCGCAGGCGCCGCATTCCGGCCGCGAGGATAATTATGGCACACGTTGCCACACTTCGTCGTAGGCTCTCAGGCGATAAGTGCTATAGGAGCTGACAGATGACGGTGGCTGCGGTCCTACGGTGAACTTAGCAGGCCAGCGAGCATGGTAGGACGGGAATGGCAGTCGAAACTCGTTTGTACGGGGGGGGGGGGGGGGGGGGGGGCACTTAACATACAATGTCGGCAGCACTGTCGAGTGAGTTCGCTTACGAATTCGCTGAGTACGGATGTTCTCGAGTTCCAAAGACACGTAAGAACTGCACAGGACGCTATTTAGTGCAACGAGCATGGATAGCTAATACCAAACTGACCGTCAGGTATGAGCTTAACACACCACATAGGAACTAGATGCCATGCCAGGATCTTCTTTATTTTGAGAAAATACGGGCAATTTTCGATGCGAAGGTACGAACACGGGCGGGATTAACCCTACCACCTAGTAAGTAAGGAAGGGGACCTACAATTTTACGAGGAATCCGAACAACTCACTTGAAAATGGTCACCCATCCACTCAACCGCGCGCAGAGATGCTTCACCAAGTTTATTGAATCGCAAGGCGTCGCGCCACTGGGCTACCGAGGCTAATACATCGATAGTGTGTAACCAGTTAAAGTCTACATAAACATATGATGGTATTGAACAAAGAAAAGTCATCAAATGAAAAAAAAGTTTAACTAAAAATACCATTGTATGGTATTATTAGTTAACCTAACCTAACCTAACCTAACCGAAACTAACCTAACCTAACCTAACCTAACCTAACCTATTATTTCTCTTGCAAACTATAATAGCCCGCCTTTCCCATTAGAATAGATCGATTCGCAATCAGCTGTTCTGTGAAACGTTCTTGCGCTCTGCATCCATTAGAAATGAGATTAGATAGAAAGCGCGACACCAAACAAAGCATCCGACGCGGAAACCGCCCGCTACGTGCTTTATGGTGCAGGCGCAAAACGGAACATATCTCATAGCTCGCTGGTCTGGGATACACTTCGCATGTTCCTATCCACACGACAGTGTCTGCGTCGTCGGTACGGTATTTACCTGAGTTTAGGCGACTTTCCGAACGCCACGACAAGGATAGACCCCTCAATCCCTTCTAAACAATGTGAACAACTTTTGTTCTACGACTCTTGCGAAAACTCGAATAAAATTATTAAGCTTACACTTTATTTTTACATTCCTAACCTCAAAATGTATGAGAATTTGCTTTTCTTTATTCGTATTCATTCAAAAGTTCTTTAGTTTGAGATATCATCACTTCTTAGAATTCGATCAAGCTATATATCCAAAGAAAACATAACAAAATAAACGTTTAAAACCGTCTAAAATGCTCCACAAATTTCGATAAAATTACGCCTGCGTCTAGAAATCGCAAACCTCCAAACCGTACCTCGTGCGCGAGCGCCGCCCGCCGCCCTGACCTGCGCCTACGCATCTGATCTTGCATTGCCTAACAAATAGAGCTTTCAATTACACTCCGACTAGACTCAATCATAGGGCGAAATACCCGCGAGACGGGCTGTTAAAGGCTTCATAAATCTTGCTGATTTGCCTATAGGCCAAGTGTCATATTGCTGGAGATATAAATGTATGTTGGCATTGTGAACTGTCGACGATTACTACTTTGCAAGGTTGTAACTAATAGGAGGCGCCGCGACGCCATTTAAATCTTCGATCACATCCGCCAAATATCACAATCTCTAGCAAAAAAATTTCTACTTTCAAAATTTTCGCAATCTTACGAGTCGCATGATGCAGAGAGCAGGCATGATGGAACATAGATTCTTTGTCACTCTTTCTGTTTGAGTGCATTTTTGTTTTATAATAATTTTAAGTTATGAAATTACCACATTTGTGAATATTGAAAAGCCGTATACAAATATAGTAGTAGTAGGTTGCATCCATGTGATAGGATCATGTGAATAGAAGGGGGCCATATCGTATCGTATATGATACAATTTAAGGAAAAAACCGTGAGAAAGGTTTTCAAATTCCATAAATACGTAACGGTCTTAAATACAAAAATTATTGGTCCCCAAAATAGTCTCCGGTACAAGAAGTGGTATAAAATTCAACTTACCATACGCCTATATGATTGGTATATAATTTGCAATGCAACACACGATTTGTAACATAGAAACAGCATCCATTCGGCAGCTCCTTGGTGCAGCGAGTTCGCGACAGTTCAGACGACTATGCAAATGGCCCAGCATTTTTCTCGTGCGAAGCCGTGCGAGGGTAATATCCAGTAACATCCCACGTGTCTCAGATAGGCAGGGTCGCATGGCGCCGCTAGTCGGGAGAGACGTGGAGTGAGCCTAATTCATGATGCCGTGACCCCCTACATACTAAAACCTAACCAGACTGCGTTTGTACGCGCCACAACCTCATGTATGTACTCCACGTACGAGCTTTACTATCACGCTATCGACTTGTTCAAACAGCGGCGGTCGCTCCGCACGCCGTCACCTTCGACGGAAATTGTTTGGAGAAAGATTTACCTGATCGAAGATTGTGGGCTTAGGTGGCGCCATAAACATTGGATAAAAAATCAAAGTTATCGTTCCGACAACGGCTGTTTGACATTTAGAAGACTGCAGCTGGTCTAACTTCTAGGAACTATTTCTACTTTTCGTGAAGATCATGTCATTTTTTAGTAATGATGAAGTATGTATGTAGCCAAGATAGCATGTAAACGGAAATTAAAGAAGACTTCAAGTAATTTATGAGTATTACATAAATGACAACAAACCTATTCATAGTCCCAACGCATCAGTACATTATCTTTTAACTCGAACACGTGTTTAATGATGCTAATCGGTCAGAAGTTAATTACTGTCGATCTGTTGTCAATTGAAGCATCGATAATCACTACCCGTGCTATTGTGCGCATAATAATTGATCGGTATCGAACGAATTTGCATAGTCAACTGGTCTACGCGACGCTTCGCCGTCTTCGTAACGCAGATAACATTCATGCGTTGACGTTGTTGTTAGGATTGGATGAATGTTTACAGAAAAGGTGCACATTAGATAGTGTTGTTAAGACGCTTTAAGCTAAGCTGTCCCAAGCAAACGCGTGCTCTACGTTGATCGTACATTCATGGCGCAGTATTTAAAGTGATATTTTGTTTTAAAAGTACAGCATTTCCTTCGTATTAGCGCTGCAGGCGCATTTTTCCTCGCTTTATAAGATTTCCTCCTCTTCGTAAAGCTACGCCGCAGAATCTGTTAGTTCCCTATCCGGCCGCCATCTCCCTGCGAGACGCGGCATTGTTTATGGTTCGTCCAGCGCCCGGGACGAGCTTATCTCTCTAGAATATTCCTTGTCGCCGGATAAGTCGGCTTTGAACGCGCCGCCTGGATGTCACTTCTTGCGTAAGTCACCGGCGGCGCTGCCAAGGACTTGGTGAAGATAAACAACGTTTTAGCTATTCATATATTTGATGCAATTCAATCTTTACTTCCTTCACAACAGTAAAGCTCACTTCTTGCTAGAAGCCACTTACTTATGTGAGATCTTTCGAGCTTAAAAGATCGCTTAGTGCTCGAGCAACTAAACCCAGACAAATAAAATAAAACGAAACATCTTCATTCGCAGAGCGCGTTTATAATTTCGTATATGGCAATCTTTATTCATGAGCGATTCCCGTAATTATTCTGCGTTCGCGTCCACAATGGTGGGGATTTGAATAATACATGTACCGGCTTTCGGTAACTTTAACGCACCAACTACACCTTTATAGCTCGAGCCGAGTTTGTTGACTCCCCTCACAATTTGCTCGCGTTCCTATTAACTCCGATCTCGTTTCCGGCGAAAGCGACCACGATTTTAAGGCGGAGCGAAAGAGTTTGGCCCGATTCAGCCGAACGTCACGGCGTGACAAAAACCAATGCACGGCGATTCTAGCCATGATTGCGTTACACGGCCCAGACAAATGCGTCTGCTTTTTGTACGGTGAATGCATAATCACGGCGGAGTGTTGCGGGCGCTGCTGGCGTCGCGTTTGAAGTGAAGCATTCGACTCGCTACCGAGTGAAGTGGGAGCCGGTAGGGAGTAGGAGATACTTATCTTTGAAAGCGGCTGTTTGAGAGCCTTCGCTAAAGGAAAATCAAATTTGCCACCCTGGTTAATACAATCCTCATACTCACGTTCTGATCTGACGCAAGCGTGTTTATTAGTATATTATCTGAGAAAGTCTACAGTCCAGGTCTTGTTACACCGATCAAAGGGCCATTGGTTCGGCTTTCTCTACTTGATGTCGCCGCAGCTGTGAACGGCGACCGGTGACATGCGCCTGGAGTTATGCGACTATTCGAACGCAACGGAGAACCCTGGTCGGCTGGACTAAGGCCATATACTCAGTGATAACGACTTGATGTATTTGTATTTGTATTTATGGATCCTCCTTTGGGACGCAGGGAACACTTGTAATCATCAAAACATTTAAAATTAAATACAATAGCATGAAAGCATAAAAAGTTCATTATTTGTCAATATCATGCCAAGAGGCTGACTTAAGTCTAGATTTTGAAATAAACTAATCGGTGAAGGCTACATCTACAAAGGATCGTTACGTTTCCCTTTGAGCAGATAAACCTCATATGGGTAATGATAAAGCACGTAAGGTTAGTTTAAGGGGCAAGGTCTTAACGCGGCAATAATGGCTTTTGTGGGAGTGTGGGAAGACCACCCGCCAGGTGGGACGACGACATCAAGTGCGTCGGCGGAAAGCAGTGGTTCCGTACCGCTGAGGGCCGGGAGGACTGGAGAAAAATTGGAGAGGCGTATGTCCAGCAGTGGACGCAAACACGCTGACTGACAATGGCTTTTGATCCTTTTAAGTTTTAATTAAAAGTAAATTGTTTTTAGTTGTAAGTACCTATAATGTTATTGCACTCAAATTGTTATATAAATTAATATTTCATTTTATTTAATTTCATTTCATTTCAATTATAAAGATTTGATAACAATGTTTCCTTCCCGATCTTAAGATGTGTGTTTGTATAATATTACGACTTTAGAAATTTTATTTAGAAAGCGACATCACAACTTTTTAATAAAAACATAACATTAAAAAAAAACAGAACTCATGTTCTGTTAATAATACGGATTAATTTTCCGATCGTGCACATTGAAATACGAAACAAAGTGTGTACTTATAGGAAATCTATAATTTTGTTGATTTCCTTACGTTAAACTATTGGAAACGAAGCTTAACATATTTTTTTTTATACGACCTGACATGGATGGCTAATACCACACAACTACCGTTATGATATTAGCCCAATACACCACATTCCCGAAGGAATTTGGTGCCATGCCAGGACCTTCCCTTTATGAGCACGGCTACATTTAACTGGATAGAAAACACGGACAATTTTTCATTGCCGCTTCGACCATCTTTCATCCAATGCGATGGTACCAACCCGGGCGGGCTTAAACCCTACCACCTAGTAGGGGAAGGGGGACCTACAGTTTTACATGGATTCCGAACCATGGAGCAGCTCGCATTTGTGACGAAATGAACTTATCGAACTCGGAAAGAGAAAGACAGTGGTGCATGTCGGTATTGAACCCAGGCCTCTGGTACGCTAGGCCAGTCCCCGCGCCACTAGGCTACGAGAACATATTTGCTAACCGTCAATTTTAACGTTAATACTGAAAATCCTTGAAAAAACTTGTTCCACACACTTGGGATTCTATGAAATAAAAATATCAACGTAGCAATAAACCAGCGTCAAATCGTAATACAGCCGACCCAAACCCGGTGCACAAAGCTGTTGAGAACCCATAACATCACAAACGGCGATCCAGCATGCGCGACGAGTTCGTGTGAGCAGGGCCATGCAAGATGGCGGCGCGTGCCCCGGGCCACGCTCGGCGCTGCTCCAATCGCCGATAACTCGGAACTTATTGATGTTTACACGAGAGTTACTGCAGCGTCCATCGACTGGTTGACACGTTACTGACTGGCAATGTCGAGATAGTGGATCGCGGACGATGCCTTTCAGAGCGGTTATTTGGACCTAAGACATAGAAAACCGGCCAAGTGCGAGTCAGACTCGCACACTAAGGGTTCCGTACCATAAAAAAAAAAAACACGTTTTTCGAATGGGGGCCCCCTTTAATTTTAATTATTTTTTAATATTACCTATTTGTTGTTATAGCGGCAAAATAAATACACACTCTGTGAAAAATTCAGCTGTCTATGTGATGATGAGATACAGCCCTGTGACAGACGGACAGACGGACGGACGGACGGACAGCGGAGGCTTAGTAATAGGGTTCCGTTTTCACCCTTTGGGTACGGAACCCTAAAAAAGTATTCATGCCACAGTGAACAGGCAAGTAAGCGATTAAACGTCAGTAATTTACCATGGTGTACTATGCTAAAGAGTAAAATATATGTTCACAGGTAATGAGGAATGCCCATGCTGAATGAAAGATCTACAGAAATGAGTAAGTAATGTTTTCAATGCAATATCCAAACACAAATCTTTCCTGGTTTACCAACCATGCAACTACCACCTTGTCGCACGTTCAGGAATTCGTAACAGAGCCGAACAACAGGTACTAGCTAGTGACAATGCTTCAAGTACCATCACGGCGGCGGCGGCAGCGAAGGTACACGAAGATTAAGGGGGAGTCGCACGGAACCATATGTTTGTGTCAACTAACACAATAGCGACGGATGGCAGAGTAATGAGTGCGAGGACTTACGAAAGTGCAGACAGGGCGACTGTGAAATATCGGTTTTGGCCCTTTCTTTTCCATCGGTCACCGAAACAATTCATAACGTTTCACCAAACAATGACATCATTAACTATCTAATCTTACTTCACCTACTGAGATTACGCCGCTGCCGCGGTGCACATACCGTCTAGATTCGCGATATCAGCGCAATATCTGTCGGTGTACTCGTCAGTAGCTGTTTGTAGAATGATACATCGATCTTGCCACTTGTAAAGATTATTATATTATATTCGGCACAGCACTGAAGCTGGGCCTATATGAACACGACACTACTTACATGAGCACTATATGGTGCTAGAATATTATAAAGCTTTAAAAATATTTTTGGAAAAATCCCTACAGCTCATGGCCCCATGCTCTTCTGGCGCATTTAAATTGACTTTATTTCATTAACCCCTGTTTTAACCACCTCCAGTTACTTGAAATTCGATAAGTAACCTAAACTTTGGGATTTTTGTAGCTGGAGGTAGTGAAAACGGGTATTAGGCAATTACAAAATCAGAGGAGTCAAAAGAAAGGAGGAATTTTCAAGCATCAATACATAAATACTAAAGTAACTTATACAACGTGGAAACATATATTTTTTAAATGTAATATTACAAAGCATATCTTGTAAAAATAAACGATAACTACAACCACAGTCTTCCCGATAAAACGAACCAGGTTCTGAGGGAAATATGTAAAATCACCAAAAAAGTGTTACCGGAAGAGATAAACATACCCATAACCTTTTTTATAATCCTATCGAATCCAGAATGGTCTAATTTTGAATCCGTCTAAATTCCAGGATAAATTATATATGTTTTTTCGCTTTTGCGAAGTTTTAGATTTTTTTAAAGTGACTGTAAAAAATTGGCGTTTTTTTTTAAAACGCTAAACATTTTACAAAAAAATATTGTAGCCCTTTTATTAACGCATGTTTTGATACCATTTTCATTTGTCTATCTTAATAATTAGGGACGCTACTAGCCCCAGGTTGCACTTTTCTTGAAAACGGGTGCTACTGAAGCGATCGAAAAAGCATTTTCAATGCTAAAAATCACACAAGTAACATAATTGAGAACAGTGCAGCATTAGTTCTTGAATGCATTACAGATAAGTGCCATAACCAGTAAAAAACGAAAGATCTTGTCTGCAGAGTTCGAGCATTTTCCCTGTTCATAAGTCTACGGTGTGAAGCGAACGAGACGAACATATTAATTGTAGCCAACGGCGTGAGAACCGAGGGACCGGCGACATCCTATTATTGCTCCTACTTACTGAAATGGATGGCATACAAGCAACCATTCTGCTAAGCTAAATAAGTTTGGTTAAGTCAAGCAATTATGAGTTTAGACTTGCTAAGGAACTGAGACATTGTAACTCTCATCAAATAGTCTCCAATGTATTACAATGTAAAATAGCTAAACATTTTTCAATAACAAGATTAACGTTAATCTGAAGAAATTCAAAAGATCTATAACAACATAAATGAAGCGATAGTGCAAGACTGAACCCGAATAAGCAAGCTTACGTCCCGGTAATGCATCTCAACGTTTCCACAAACAGATCAGAAGAAACATCCACAAACATTGGATAGGTTAGGTTAGGTTAGGATCGTTTCTGGCTACGTTATCGTTTCGCGGCGAAGTAAGTTGCAAGAGAGCACCGGTCAAGTTTCGCAGACCTAATGCACTGTGGTTTCGCTCCGTAGAAGGCGAACATCCGGAGACAAGGTCCGGCGTCGCATAACGCGGATAACTGATTGTGATCTATACGTCCATTATAGAGCTCCCAGCGCGGAGTTTGGCGCAAAAAGCGAGGCTCGGGGAAGTATTGGCCGCCGCTGATTAGAGACCTGGAAACATTAATTTCTTGCGATTGACGTTACATGGAAAATTAAAGATCTGCTATTAAAGCGTACACAAAGTTAAGTAGAAACCGGTTGAGACTAAGTGAAACGATTGATTTCAAGTCTGTTGCAGAAGCTGTTGCTACCATGTTTGCACATATAAGTTTCGTGCGGCCATGCCTGAAGTTGCATAATATTAAATTTCTGCTTGATAAGTTAAGTACTCTCAGATTTATTACCAAATTACTGACAGCAACCTTAGTTTTCAGCCCAATATTTAACCATCGACTCAGTACTTTTAGGATACATCGAGGACAACGGATTCTAAATTCGTCATGTCGAGCAATTCGTTCAGTAACCAATAGATGTTGTTTCATTCCGCTGCAAACAACAAAGAAAAACAGCAAGTTTGGATTAGAGGAGAAAAACGCGACGTAGAAATTCCCAACGCAATTTTTCCAGGCACGCAAGTTACGGTGCGCGTGTGATCAATTGCCGTAACGCCATAAAACGTGTTCCGAGAACATCTATCGGTGACATGCGAACCAGAACCGTCTTTTTGTGCGATAAAAGCGACGCAGTCGCGTTAACGAGCGCGGTGGACATTTTGGGCGCATTCATCACGCAGTAAATGGCGTAAGTCGTGAAAAAGGTCAGGCCGTTAGCAATTAATACCGAAAAGAAAGTTGAAGAGCCGCTAAGTCAAGACGCGCTTTCCTCTTTCGTACGGCCCTCGGTACTGGTCGACAGGTATACGTTCCGATATTCTTATTATAGGTACAACGGTACCAGATCTCGTAACTACAAACATTATGTATCATCCGATTCAAATATTGCATTCCTTACGTGTTTTATAATTGCATGGTTACTCCAAATATAGTTATTTTGGTAGCATAATCTGTGTCACCCGTATTTTCAGTCTGTGACACCTGTCATTGCCTCTCTTCTGATTGGAAGAGTTGGAGGGAACACGCGCGCTTACCTTATTGGATCGCTAGTTTCGACAAGTTTGGAAAGGTAGAAGTCCTTGGTTACTCACTCCCTGTAGGAGTGGCGGGCGCCTACCGAGGGAAGTCTATCGAGACTCGCCCTTGCAAAAGCTAACTGGCCAGTCAGTCCCCATGTAACACACACAATTTATTTAAAACACGGCGAATCGTGTTCATTGTTCCAATGAAGACGTTAAGGTGTAAGCCACGAAGGACAAGCCTGTAAAGATCCTACATTATGCGAAGTCATATAACTAAAGCCCTAATCAGGAACTCGGAAAAAGATACAGGAGTGGATCGTTTAGCGGCCGCTGCCTCCGCTTTGCCGCATGTCTACGACACGAGTAAAATGGACGCCGCGATCGTAAACACCACCTTTTTACGAGCAGCCTCCTGGATGGATCTTTTTGTCTCCTCCCGCTGAAAGCAACGTTCTTCCTGTTATAAAAGATAAACGCAGAGAAAACCTTTCAAAGTAAGGAATGCTTAAGGACGGGGTAAACAAATCAAATTAGTCTCGACGCACAATCCAAACGCTTATTTACATCAGATCTATTGGTGCCTTCCTCAGCATAACAATGGCAAGTTATTTATTTATGCTCCGTATTTTGAGATAACATACTACTTATCCATAGCTCCAACGTGCCTTCTTTCGATGGTTGTAAAGCTGCTTATAAGCTGTTAGAAAGAGAACTTTCAATGGTAGAATTAATTCAATTGTATTGTGTGGCCAATTTACTAATGAACTCATGTTTGATCTTTATAGTTTTTTTTCCTTCTTGTGGTTGCTTTTTTAATGTTTATGTTGCAGTGAAAATAGTTTCCTTAAAAAAATAAAATAAAAATATAAACACTTTCTCGTTCTAATATTCCATTTAAAACATTAAATATTGATTTCAAACATGTACTTTTTTAATATAAATTTACCAATATAAATAAAACGTTTCACTTAATCTCAGGCACAGTCAACTGGCATAGTTCCATGTAGAAAACCAAACCCACTCGATCGTCATACCAAAGACAAGAACAGCGTCCTTAAATCATAATAAGCACCGGGAAAGCATGTGAACCGCGCAGCAGACATTTTGTTTTGAATATTATGCCACGACGAGGAAAGATACGGGGAAACGTGTGGTGTCGTCGCATTCGAAATTAGACATATAGAGTGCGAGATGTCTTAGTATTGGCAGGTGAGCGTGTAATGTTTTCTCTTCAGGAGGTATTTTGGTACAAGATGGTGTAGGGTTAGGCATAAGGCTGCTTCGGTAGGCATGAATAGTAACTCCTTGCAACGTGGTGGTTGTATTACGGGCAGATTGCCACCCAAGCAACGATAGTCGCTATGAATTTACTTGATATTAGTCTGACCCAATCTTGCGACGCGTCAGAAATATAATAAGGCCTTAAACCTAGCCAGGCCGAGTTTAACGTTCTCTGAGACAAGCCGCGGCACCACACATTGTTATTAACTATTTTGAAAGCGCTAATCACGAGGAAGTTCACTCGGTGTCGAGCATAGTTAGCTTATCGGCCACATTTCTAAACGTGAGTCAACTGGTACGTCGATAGCTGTTTTGTTGTTTGCTCGAGTAGAGATAATGAAGTTTCAAAATATTGTTAATTAAACTAAGCACATGAAAATAAATTACGAAGCCCTTTAGTATCACTCAACGCCTCGTCTATTGCTTACAATGTCCAAGATTTTGCTTTTGTTTTAATACGCTATCTCCTTCGCTGCTAATTGGTTTAATTGCCTGGTACGTGCTTCGTCGTTACGGCAAATTACTCATTTTATAACTAAATACTAGTTTAACAATTTTATGGAGGGCTTTACGGTTACTGTCGTTTACTTTCATTTTGGTAAAATCACCAATACGTAGTACGAGTTTACGGTACTCGGCAGTATTTTCTTAGATACAGACTAAACAATGCGAGGGTACATTTTCTTTCTTTAAAGTCTGAGACAGCAACATTAATGTATGCATGTCAGCCTCAGCACTGTGGCACAACGTCTTGCCGTTCGACAATAGAGGTGAAGCCACTCTGGGTGCGGTCGCGTTTTGAAAGGGGCGACCTTTTTCGACGTTGAGGTTGGCCGTGGTTCGAATGCCATATACAACTGTAGATTACCTTCCTTACTAACTGGGTGGTAGGGTTAATCCCGCCCGGCTTGGCATGAAAGATTGTTTGGACAATTTTATCATCCAACCAATGCGATGGTTCCAACCCGGGCGGTTACAGTTTTAGATGGATTTCGAACCAAGGAGCGGCTCGTATTTGTGACGAAATGTAATTATCCTACTCAAGGGCAAGAAAGTAGTGCATGAACGGGGTGATGATTCAAACCCAGACCTCTGGCATGCAGACCAGCTAGCATCGGCCATCGACGGAGTCGCCCAAACGGCGTTGTTGTCTTTCGTCTAGGATGGCATTTCGCCAGACTCTTCGTAATGAACTCCCCTTCACGACGGCGCGGCGGGCGCCAGCTCCGCAAACCGTGTCAATGGCGGCGCGTCGCGAGCCGATCGCCACGATAAACGCGCAATTATCGCAACCGAGCCCCCTTATAAGGACCCGACCCGGCGGGCGGGTTGGCGATCGGTTTGACGTTCCTTCAACGGCCTTATGTAACGTCTCTCGCACTCGCGATTGTGCTTGTGGGTAGTCCGAGTTCTCGCCTAAATTTTCGTTACGGAACTTCGAAGATGCATTTGACGTTACGTAAAAACGTCAAATCGATGCGAGTTTTACTTCGTCAACCTGTCAAAAATAAACTCGGACTACCGATTTGCATGAAGGTAACGTTAAGCCGGAAATAAAATTCGGACTTGCAAATATTCTTTGGTTAACGCCCACTGCGCGCGCTCTGCAATTCTCCATACATTTGAATAGCTAATCGATCGGTTTGGCGTAAACGCCGATTTAGAGGCGAAGTCGGACTTAGGGCTCAAATGCGTGAACGGCTCACTTTCGGTCAGATGTAATATCGGCTTTGACAACTCAAGCCGTGCAAAATGATACTGACGAGACGGCACTTGCGGAAAATCACACAAATTCTTGGTATCGCTTCGATGTTTGGGCCCACACAAACAGGACACACGCAAAGAATCTCTCTAGAAAATAAAGGTGAATTTACGCGAAGCGAACGAATGCTCGAACTTCTCGGAATATGCCGAAATTTCATTGGTGTTAACGGGTTTTGATCCTCGAACGAGAATTCTTTATGATTATGGGCATGTTCGGCAACTTTTGGCTCTTTATATTTTCTTAACACTAAACGATCACAGTTAGTTTCAGCTGTTAATTCCGAAGTTAATCTTTTGTTCTCCACAAATCCTTACCACCGATTGCACGAAGCGACGGCTGAGTTAATCAATGTTCAAATACGTTACTTTTAGTGAACCGCATGCAGTTCCTTTAAAGTGTCCATACAAAGTGTCGTGTTTAATCATACGTTGACGTTGATTTTGATTTTTCGTCCTTGTGAGAGAGACTGAGCCTTTAATCTCACATCACCTCCAAGCGAATTTCTTATGTCATCTATTAAAGATAAGGTGTTCATGGCGTCTCTTCCGGTCAATACGCCACAATCCACGCTCCTGTTTTCTGGCACACTGGTGCGTGACAGTGCCTACTTAGGCTGGTGAGCCACAACCAGTTCGATGCCATTAACGTTCACCATAACCGCAAAAGCCGAGCTGACAATCATCCATTCAGACTGTTGGATACGGTACTAAGAAGAGCCAATTTCACGCCTTGTTCACTGTGGAGCGATGTCAATTATACATGTTATTTCTTATTTATAGCCGCCTCAAAACTTCGAGAATGTTACATTCACAAACATCTGAATGACCTATGCGCCTTGCGCTCATCAACAACCACTTATCACGATTTCCATAAAATCCTACAAACTGGCCAAGTGCGAGTCGGACTGGCATACGAGGGGCTCCGTAACATCGTACAAGATTTAACACAAAAAATCACGTTTTTTTTTCTATATTTTAATTTTTTTTTTATTTTACCTATTTGTTGATTCATTGATTGAAAATTCTTTAATACGCCACAAAAAAAAAAACAATTTACAAAAGAAAGTATAGTGCAATAAGTGGGGCGTCAAAATAAATGGACACTTTGTGAAAATTTCAACTGCCTAACTATTACGGTTCATGAGATACAGCCCTGTGGCAGACGGACGGACGGAGGGACGGACAGCAGAGGCTTAGTAATAGGGTTCCGTTGGCACCCTTTGGGTATGGGACCCTAAAAAGTCGATAAATGAATCGCAAGCATCGAAACAATTAGCATACTCTCAAACACCGATCTCATTTCAAATCGAATCAAGCCACTCTCTAGAAAATAAGTCCGAAAAATTCAATAACCTGATCGGGGAGGAGACAATTAAGCTTAAGTATTAAAAAACGCCCGACTCCATTAAGGCGTGCTCTCAGCATTATCTTTATACGCGAATTTCCCTGGTACTTTACGAGGGGCCGCACGGCCTCGCGCGCCCAAACCCACGGAGAAAGCACCCATTAGCGGCCCACACTGGGCGGGTGTCGGTGCAAGCCACAGATAAGGTATTCTTTCAACCCGAACGGGGACCTGGTGGGCAGCAGTCCAGCGGTTCGCTAATGCGGCTGAATGTGCGCGGCTCGTAGCCTAGTGGCGCGGAGACTGGCCTAGCGTACCAGAGGCCTGGGTTCAATTCCGACATGCATCACTGTCTTTCTCTATCCGAGTTCGATAAGTGCATTTCGTCACGAATGCGAACTGCTATATGGTTCGAAATCCATGTAAAACTGTAGGTCCCTTTCCCCTACTAGGTGGTAGGGTTTAAGCCCGCCCGGGTTGGTACCATCGTATTGGATGAAAAGATGGTTGAAGCGGCAATAAAAAATTGTCCGTTTTTCCATCCAGTTCAATGTAGCAATGTGCTCATAAAGGGAAGGTCCTGGCATGGCACCTAATTCTTTAGGGAATGTGGTGTACTGGGCTAATATCATAACGGTAGTTGTGTGGTATTAGCCATCCGTGTCAGGTCGCATAAAAAAAAATGTGCGGGCACGCGTCAGCAACGCGACTCCATAACTTGTAATACAGAGGTCTTCGGGTGGAATCTTCTGAAAACGATTGCACCAATGGAAAAGTGCATTTGATCCTCCGCTGACTCGTATTGCGCAGTGCAGGAAAGGTGCTGCATCCCAATGTTTGCAAGAAATTACATTATGTTATAATAATGAAACATTAAAAAAATAACTAAAATTAAAAATTATTTGAATAACGTTTTATTCCAATAATTTCTATGCTTTAATTTAATTTCTGCAATTTTCGAACAACGGAAATATGTCAAACCGGTCCTCCGTTCCATCCCAACAATAGTATTGTAATCACATAAATGGGAAATTGGGACGTTTTTCGTCAATCACACCTTAGGAATGGCCCGTTAGTTATGTTCCCCATACAAACATAGTTTACTAAGTAATCATTTGAGAACTACTTTTTACCATTAATTGATATTTGCTATCTAGTATCAGGCAAAAAGTCTGCACGTTTTAGTTTTTTTTGGAAAATCTGAGCCGAAATCAAAAAGAAAATCTTCATACAAATTTAGTTTTCTCAGACGAAGAACACATCTACCGAAAAAAACAAAAACATTAAGACACAGATATTTGTTGCGCGATATTGGATACCAAATATCAAGTAAATTGGAACAGTGATTTTCAATTCATTGGTAATCTACGTTTGTATGAAGAGCGTAATTTTCCCATGCTTACGGGCCCACCCTTGGCGGCTGAACGGGTTTGAATGCACATGACCTGCTTTTTATCCCGGGACAAAATCACCAGAAAGTAATTTTATAAATTAACTTGCGTCTTTGCATAGGGAAACTTTCGTCACTGTCCACACTGACAACTTCGCTGACAACACTCGTCGGCCTCAAGCGCGTAATGTCTCAATTATTTGCACAGAATATCGTCGGCAAACTTTTACGTTTTTACACGTATCGACACGTATCCAATGAGCGGCATTTATGCGTAAAAGCGTAAATGCCTTCGAGTAGGCGTTATTATTTCGTGCTTTTACGCCGAAGTACGCTCGTGAGAGGGGCAATTTCGCGGATGTAATAAGACCCGATGGGTCACTATCCGGCGAATTAAAATGTACGTTAAATTTAATTTTGATTGAATCGCCAACGGATATTATTAAATCGATTCTTTATTTAATTTGACACATTGTGTCAGATTATCCATGCAAGCACGGAGATCCTCGATCTCCGTGCAAGCAAGACACGACGAAATAATTTCACATAATATGTACCGTTACCACTCGTATAAAATGAAGCAAATTACTTTCTAAGGTGGCCCAACCCGCTCATCTCCCCATACAAAAGGGGAAAGAAGATCACGCCCATATTTCTTGTCAGAGATCCAAAATGTTGCTCAAAATAGCTTTATTTGATCGAACTAGATGTCTGATGACCATTGGCATTGTAAAATTGTGTTTGGTTTCTAAGTTATAAGGTCCGAAAGTTCGAATTTTTCGCGCTTTATAAAATAACTTTGGAGGTGGATTACGCAATGATAAAGTAAGAACATCGTAAAAAGATTAGTCATCAGACATAGCTTATTTAATCAAGATTTATGATCTATTTGGTTTTTGTTTGATTTTTGACTACAGCGGTCGTGGTTTACTTTTAGCTATAAGTCGTTTTGAAATTAAAATTTTCGTAAATCTTACCAAATCATACACTATGCACATTGTCTTTTTTGTGGACATGTTGCATCTTCCTCATCACGGAGCCTGTCTTATTCTTTGAAACAGAGAGGGTCCCAGAGCGCAACAGCACGGTTTTGTACCGTGCCCGCGAATGAGTTGGGCCCGCCGGGTTGGGCCACCTTAATTACATTTTACTTATCGATTAAATGCTTAAGGGTTTCGTGAAGGCAGCGTAATTCGAAGATTCGAAGATTTGAAAATTTGAAGAAATGCATTCTTTGTCCATTGGCCAAGGCACAATTTTGCACGGAGAAAACATACAAGCGTAGATTTTGACAAGATATTTAATTCTAAAACCTAATAAAACATTAAGAGCATGTAAACAGTTATCACCCGTAGCATGGAGAATTGATAGGGTAGTGGCTCTCTTTACGCTCACACACAACCCATTCACCTGTTGCACACGCTACAAATCAACCCCTCATTTTGATATTGTAAAAAATATACTCAGCCTTTATTCCCAGGGGCGTTAAACTGTGGAATGCACACCCTAGCGAGGTATTTCCACCAAAGTACAAACTGGGACCTCCAAACGTAACGCGATAAAGCACCTGGCCGGCCGGCGTGGCTTTCACAGTCCCCGAAAAAGTTTGAAAGCCCAAGGGCCTCGTTGGGCATCTCTTAGATGACAGGGCGGGAGTAGCTACCCTATATGTCGTTCTTTACATTAAAACAGTTTGATAAATATGTATGTGAAATTGTCATACTTGTAAAAAGCTCTTGGCCCCCTGTAACATATAAGTGGAGTAAAAATAAATGCTGCCAGAAAAAATCTGGGAATTTTAGCTAACATCGAAAATTACTTTAGGGTCTTAATGATGATATAACATCATGAGGTATTGTAAAAGGCCGTATGCCTTTAAACATTATAAAAAGTGATATTAAAAAAATAGCGTCGCTTAGCAAAGCGGTTGGAAGTGTAAAAACAAAAATACGTAAAATAAAAAAAAATATTTTTGCTCTAAATTCCAGTTTCTTTCATTACAGTAAAAACCAGTTAAAACTTCGTGTGAATCGATTGAGTAGATCCCGAGTTAAAATATACGTTTGAGCTACACAGAACACGCCCAACGGCCGCATTAAAAGTTAACAGACGTGATAATAAAATACGACAATATTAAATGTTCCACGCTGGCGGATTATTAATAATTGTTATTACTAACTTAGCCCAATTTCTCGCTCACTACCTACATGGTTAATAAACTTCACGTACGCTATTATAAAATTGTTGATCGGCTAAAAATTAGCATATGTGATTGAGTAGTCGTGTAAACGTCGGTCCAGTATCACCAGAACACTATTTATAGCGGCTCATTTCGACTTAGTGTGAATAAATTATCTTTTTATAGTTTCAAAATTACACCTCCGTGCATTTTTAGACGAATAATTAATCGATTTTATCACTTTTATGGTACAAACGGGCGCATGGGTAGCGTGTGTGGTTTATGATTAGGATCGTGGAAATAATTGATTGCAGTCCACACTCTAATTCTAGTAAACATTATTTAATAAAACTTTACTTAGTTAGTTAATAATCCTTAAATAAATCAATAATAAAACAATGAAAAAGGTGCAATGCTGGGTCGATTTAATATTTGAATTTACATTTGTTTCAACCATCTATAAATATGAAACACAGTTTCTTAGTGACAGATAACACACATCCGCTGGACACAGAGAACTTTAATTTGGAGTAAATATTCCTCGAGTACTCTAGGGGTTCTAAGGAGATTTGTTGAAATTCCATCTCTAAAGTCCACCCCCGTGGCAATGTTCGTATGTAGAAACATTAGAGTATTTGTCCTGTATGCGTTCCTAAACCATCAATCTGATTGCAATTAAACTCTAACGAGTTTTTGTGCGTATTTCGTGCGGTTGAAGGTCTAAACGACATTTACTCGAACGGAGCCGGGGAACATCAGCTAATATTGTAATCATATTGATTAGACCGAGTCAAGAAGTAATCGAACTTTGCTAATAAACCTGCAATAATTTTATGGTCGCTGTATTAAGCTTTTTAGAAAACCACCTCACTGACAAGCCAACGTTAATTTTAACATAATACCTACAACATCCGATAAACTAATTACCTAGTCTACTCCTTCCGTCAAGCGTATCAGAAGCCCTGCACTAAAAGAACTATCTACGTGTGGAGAATAACTACGACTCATTAAGAGCCCGGAGGACATCGACATTAGCCAGGTACTTCGCCAGTGAGTAACAACCATGTCACGGCACAAGCCGCTCGGGTGCATTATAATAAAAGCAAGTGCCAAGAAGTGGTACCAGACGGGGCTGCTGCAGGCAACAGGTTTGATCTCATTCATACGCAAGATGGAGACGAGAGTTTTTGTTGCAGGCAACTTGTAACTTGCGCAAGATGTAGACATCTTAGGCGGCAGGCAGTAGTAAAAAGAAACAAAGGGAAATATAGATGATTACATTGTGAGACTTATCAGAAGCTATCCTGTATCTTAGACAGGGCAACTTTTCTACGAGCTTTCCAAAAGGAACTTGAAAAAACATCTTCGCATACCATATTTTAAATTATTTACCTGTTTCTGCGGTCAGACATTTGATAACCTTATAAGCGTCAGTCAGTCAGTTAGTTAGTCAGTCAGTCAGTCAGTCAGTCAGTCTCGGAGCCTTAACTGTGTATTAGGGATCTGTTTCCCATACGATTACATGCACATTGTTTTTCGATACGGGTGTAGTCGCGAGCAACGACCAAATGACACTTCTCCTTCGTTTTCTCTTCTGTGATTCTGAAGAAGCTATTCTACTCGTGCAATAGTTACCAGGTTTTGGGTGGTAATGCCGTTCTTGTTCGACACCACAAAAATGTTTCTTTAAATTAAAAATATCTCTTCAAACCACCCTCAACTAAACGCGGTTGCGTAAAAAAAAAGCACTAGTCTTCGCATGTTACGAAACCCGTAAACATTGCGTAAATTACTTATTGTCAAAATGGTGGTCGGTTGGCGCCTAACCTTCACATGCAACCGCCTCCGCGACTTCGCGTCGAGTCGACAAGAAGTAAAGTAATGAATATGATTGCAGGTCTTCTGATCAAAACTGGCAGCACAAGGCAACTTGTCGTCGTAAAATGCGCGCGTTACATTCGCGACAAAGTAAGGTTATCATGATTGCGGGTAAAATCTTCATATCATGCTATTATCTTTGTCACAAGTAGCGTTTAAAGTTGAGGACGATTGAGACCTTTCTATCTATAGATGAGAGAGTGGCGCTGTAAAAAGGTGAACTAATAAAATTATGAATATAGTTCGATGGATCATTTAGATCAGTTATTTCCTAAAACGAGACTCTAGACTAGAGCGAAACAAAGTACATTAGTAGTTTTAACATTGTCGGTTTTTAGTACCCATTGTTATAAGGTGAAATGCAAAAAATATCATAATACCCGTTGTGAATAAACACATACGTTAAAAAACCGGCACTTATTTATGACCGAAGCGACAATGAAAGTTGTCCGTGTTTTACAACCAGTTCAATGCAGCGGAGGAATATAAGGAAGATCCTGGCATGCCACCTTAGTTTTCGGAAATAACCTTTACATGTTAAATAAAACATCATTCTGATAAATCTACTAAGTCTGAGAAAAATCCGAACACATCATTATGGCAGACAGCCGAAATCAACTCAAGAGTAACTACCAGAGCTCTAACAGGCCAACGAACCTTAACAAACACCTGCACAGGATGAGGTTGACAGATACAGATTTATGCAGGTTCTGTCTTGAACAAGAGGAGACACCGATCCACCTTCTGTGCGACTGTGGACCACTAATTCATAAAAGAAATGCCATCCTTGGGGGATACTTACTAAACCCAGATGATATCAAAGTTATTACACCTCAAAAAATCCTGCACTTCCCGAAGGAGGCAGGAATTAAGGGTAAACTGTAAGAAGGGAAAAGTCACAATAGATCTGGAAAGGTCGCAGTGACAGCGGACTAAAAATCTCGCAGCCCAACTTCAAATAATAATGGCAGACTCTGATACAAATACATTCCGCGTTAGTTTGCCGCCTCGTCATTACCGTTCGAGTGAGCTAGCTCTCGACGTGTGTCATTTCTCGCCCCTGCATTGCCTCCGACTGAACGGGCCGTAATGCGTGTAAGTCGGTAGGAATGACGGTGTAATTAGCCAGCCGCGACTAATCGTTGGGCGAGACTTGGCTCACTTGCAGCACTCCCTATGCTAATTTCTGTTTCGCCGGCGTAATAAATTCTGCGCCGCACTCGAAGATCTACGATTTGTGTGCGGAAGAGAGCGAGCATTTTGGAGCCAATGAATCAGTAGCGTTTCGACTAACGCCCGGTTCTACCACCTCCAGTTACAAAAATCCCAAAGTTATCTTTTGGTTACACCATACAAATATGCAATGTAACCGAAAGTTAACTATCGCAATAGTCGCAACAGAAGCTAAGACTAACGAAAAGTAGTACTTTGTGGCGTCAATTTGCATTACTTTGAGATTTCGTCCACACAAAATGTGTCAAAGTGACGTCACAAAGTACTACTTTTCGTTAGTCACTCACTTTGACACGTTTTGTATGGACGAAATCTCAAAGTAATGCCAATTGACGTTACAAAGTACTACTTTTCGTTAATCTTAGTTTCTGTTACGACTATTTATCTTAGCCTCAGGCTGAGATAAATAGTCGTCACTGAGGTTGAGATAAATAGTCGTAACAAAAACTAAGGCTAACGAAAAGTACGACTTTGTGACGTCACTTTGCATTACTTAGGCTGAGATAAATAGTCGTCGCCGAAACTAATGCTAACGCAAAGTAGTACTTTGTGACGTCACTTTGACACATTTTGTATGGACGAAATCTTAAAGTAATGCCAATTGACGTCACAAAGTACTACTTTTCGTTAGTCTTAGTTTCTGTTACGACTATTTATCTCAGCCTTAGAGATTTCGTCCATACAAAATGTGTCAAAGTGACGTCACAAAGTACTAGTTTCCGTTAGTCTTACTTTTTGTTACGACTATTTATCTCAGCCTTAGTTTCGGTTACGACTATTTATCTCAGCCTAAGACCATTAGCCAATATTGTATTGATAAAAGTGTACCTTTTTCGTGTCTCTTATTTTTGTTTACGAAATTCTAGTTTAAAAAAAAGGATTATCTCACAGACGCTAATCCCCAAGCCTAGTCTAATGGCCTCTCCCCCACAAACTGCAAAGCCGTGGCATTCCAACAGCGCCCTAATAAAGGCTAAGCAGGAGCGATTCGGATCTGTGGCGGCGCGGCTCGGCGCTATCTGTCCGAATCTCGGCGCCTGCGCACACCCGACGCGCTGGCGCCATCTAGCGCGATCCAAACGCCCCGCGCCGTTCGGGTTTTTTTTATTTAATAGATTTTTGTTAAGAGGATAACGAGGTGATCGAGTTCTATACAATGGCTCGTGCCTGATTCCTCACTCAAATTAAGAAATATGTTTCTGATATTTTGCAAAACAACTGAGAGCCACGTTTTTACGTTTTGATTTTTGTGATAACGTATATCCATGATATACGCCTTTAAACATTTTCATACAAATTTTCATGGATATTACTTACGTTATCAAAGAAATCAAACCGTAGCTCCTAGTTGATTTATTTAATGTGATACAAATATTCAAAACATATTCTTAAATTGAGTGAGGATTCAGACACGAGCCACTGTATCGAACTCGATCACTTCATTATCCTCTCAAGACCATTATTTTAAAACTTTAATATATTACATAGAAATTGCGAATCGAGGGTTTAGTTGTGTTTTAACAAAATTGTTCCTATTTTTTAGTTAGACATTGGCCATGTATGTATATAGATACGACACGGCCGTCGTATCATTAATTTGAGGTTATTCAACGACTTGGTCTAGACATTTTTTGAAGCAATACAATAACCTCAATTTGAATTGTTCATAACTGAAAGGATAACTATTTTAATTAAAATAAACACTATCTTTGAACAACCTAACCGTTGAAACATCCTAGTTATGCACTTTTTCAAATATTGTGTCGCCATATCTGTGGTCGATACGTGTATATTCCACGAGTCTTGTCCGTGTAATCTTTAGTAACCTGGTAAATAATATTTCAATAATGATACATATAACAAATAGTTAGACTGTACCCGTCGTTAAAGCGCAGACAGACGTTTTTATAGTGAGTTTGAAATGTTTTACTGAGGCCGTGTAGTAAAATAAAAACGCAATAAAATCGTAACGCGCATTGTATTGTGTCGAAGTAATATTTACGATTGGTGTTGCCCGAGATGGCAGATGGCGGGGTACCGTAGGAGTGAACATGCACGGGCTTCCTGCCGACAGTGTCCCAAAGTCGGCAGTAGGTAAACTCGGACCTATCGCGATCGCCAAGGGCTAGCGCTCGATTTAGCCCCGATTGCACGAAGAGAGGGCTGGGTTAATCAATGTTCAAACACGCCACTTTTGGTCAACCGCATGGAGTTCCTTCCATACTGTTCTTACAAAGTGACATGTTTAATCATACGTTGACGTTGATTTTTTGTATTTTCGTGCACTCGGCCCTTAATTTTCTTCACAAGTATTCAAATGTCGTCACACATTAACAATGAAGCAACAGCTACTAACTACATAGAGCTGCGCCGCTCCTTGTGTTGGAAGTGATCTTACTGGATCCTTCTCTACTGGGATGCCTGAGTCTAGATGTTAGTGCATTTTTGTATGAGGAATGTATCTATATCTACAACGCATATGTTTACTAGACTATGTACCTAGTCTTATAAAAAAAAAAGCGATCCAAAAAAACGATAGAGCCATTATCAGTCTTGTACTGCTATTCATCTGCGTCTCATTGAAACATATCAATTCCGGCTTAAATACCTTTTTTTTTTTTTGGTTTTACCAAAAAACTACCACCTTACCGAAACCAGCTGCATAACCTTTTTATTTTGCTTGTTGCCATCGCGACAGGAGCAGGCATTTTTAGTCGCGACTGAATGTCAGAATAACAATCACTGACTCTAACGGCTGTCTTAAATCCACCATTTCGTCAGCTTTAAATTTTTTTTAATAATATGTATCTTAACGATAATTTTAAAAACTGCCTTCTTCATTGCGGTGGAGGTCGGTGGTTCGAATATTCACCAATAGATAATGATAGTTTTTTTTATCATTTAAGCTACCTAGGAGATGCCTAGAGTAAGTATATTCAGATTAAAAGTCTTAGGCGTACTCTCGAGCCTTTCCGGTTTTACCAACGAGATTCAACATTCAGTAAGTACACAATTTATCTAAAAATGTATTTTATTGCAGCCCTTTGTGTCCCATTTCAATGCATACCTTTTATGGTAAGCCTATTGTATTTGTAAGAATTTACATTCAAACATACATATTTATAAGAATTCCCATTTTAAAAGTGCGGCTTAGTGGCGTTTTACCACCAACAGTACCTTGTCAGCTTGCTCCGGCAACATTATAAAATCGATCAAGCCGTTTAGGCTGATCGAAAGAAATATACATGCATACATACATACACTCGAAAAATATAACCCTCCTTCTTGCGCAGTCGGGTAAAAATGAGTAGAAGTAGAATGGGCGAGACGTATAAAAAACCTGTTCACACAACAGATTGACTAAATCATATTTTCAAGGTCATACAGATAAAAGGTGTGAGGTTTTACAAAATTAACTGTAATTTTGTTTTTCATTTCATTTTTTCATTTCATTTATTTAAACTTATTGGTAGTCAAACTACACCAAGTTACGTCACAAAGATCCGCGGATTCGATCAACCCAGTAAAGAAGAACCTGCAAAGAAACTTCACGGGTTTACATAACAAGGATTTGCAAAAAGGATTTTATGTTAACATTTAATTAGGACTTTTACAATTACATATGATTATTACTTTGATATAACGGGCAATATACGTACACATTGAATGATTTACAGTGCACCGTGTAATCGTGACTTGGAAACACACATACATAGGTTTGTGAGTTATTATAGTTACGTTCGTAAACGTTGCGTTAGGTCCCGAATGGAGCCACTTTTCATTTCAACAGCCCGCGCTTACGTAGGAGTTTGTGAAAATAATTAAATGTTGCAGCGCGCGAACGTGCGAGCTTCCTACGACGAATTTAAGAGGCGAAATGTAGCATATACGTAGAATCTTGCTTACTTCTTGTTTGCTTTTGAGAACGAACCGTTTCTCAAACTCATTGCCGCACCGCCAGGATATGGAACTGTCTACCGGAGGATGCCCTGACCTGAGAGTTTTCATAAGTAAGCTCGATAGCTCAGCCTTAGTCCGAAAATCCGCTGGCATGGCGCCTCGCTGAGCGTGGTTTCGCGAGGCGAGGTGTTTTTGGCTTTTCTGAGAACCTTTGGTTTTTCATAAAAAAAAGAACATTTTGTAAAAGTTGTACTCTCGATGTTGTGCATGTTTTTAATAGCTGTAAGGTCCTTTTATTGCGACTTATTCATTTAGAAGTATTGTAAATATATTTTGAGAATCGTTTTTTTGTTAACACTTGTTTACAAAACACTTTTCTCATAACAGCTAAATACAGAATCGCATGATAGAGAAAAAAGTTTCGCTATATTTTTTTTTTATAAATCCTACAAATATATCTTACGCTTGCCAGTCAGTTGTGTCGGTTTTAGTGGTTGTATTTTAATATGACTTAAGAAATATTTTTGTTGTTGTAATATGTTGTCTTAAAATAAAACAACATTCGCGAGCAGATTCAACGCAGCGAGGAGGCACCTCCGCTGTCTACGCAGCGAGCCACCTCCGTCGGGCTCTGAATCCTTCTTACTCAAAAAACAACGTGAAATCACCATAATCCGCAATGAAGTTTGTATGAAAATGAAAACTACGGATTTTAATAAGTTTTACGTACGTTGTATGTATTAATAAAAAGTTAATCATTAAAGATTACATTTCTTTTAAGTCAATCAACCTGGCCCGGTACGTTTCATCAAGTAACCTAGGTCTGCACTTTTTAAGGTGATTAACCTTTCGGAATGTTTTTATCAAACGCTCTTTTTAGTTAAGATTCTAAAGCAGAATCTATACATTAAGAAAAAGAGACTCGACGATTTTACGATATAGCTGTTGATGAGCGAACAACTCACTTGCTCACGGCCGGTGGTGAAGTTTATGAGTTAATTCTGCGGTAAAAAGGCGAGAATAGCACAATAATGATACGTCATTATACCACACCTAACGCCACACTAGCCCACGCCGTACGGGTTCTAACTACACCCGCTGCCACAACCCACTGCAGCAATAGTAGGATAATAACATAGAGCTCACTTACAGAAGAGACACAATTTATATATTAGGTACTATGTTATGCATACCGAGTGAATCACGAAAATACTTGTGAATTTGGGATGCGAATATATACATTCGTTTGAAATGCTGTCCATACAATTATCTTAATTTGAAAATGATGACATAAAAAAACCTCGTGTAGCATGTAATAACTGACATCGACCCATCCCGAACCTCAGGAGTTGCATGCGACGGGTACATTTAAGAAATTTTACTTATATGGATGAAATGATGAAGAGTATGATTACAAAACTGAAAACTTAATTACCCATTAAACTATAACTATTTGAGGGTATGTATTAGAATATATTTCACCCTATAAACAAATTATATTATATATATATATATATATAGAGGAGATATTTTATTTATAATGCACATACTATATTCTCTATTTGTTTGAATAAACTGCTAATAAAGAAAAAAAAAACAAATTATGATTCATACATATATTTCTGATAAATGAATATATATGTATTTAATATATTTTTACATGAAAGTAATTATCAAAATAGTTTTATAGCTCTTCTAAGCGAGTTTGGATAATTTTGTCGTTTTTGTTTAACTATCGTACCTCCATTTGTGTACTTAATATTACTGTGACGACTGGTCCTCTAGCACAAACATAGCTTAGTTGGGGAATATATGAATCCTTTTTTGTATGTAACTGGACATGGATGGCTAATACCGAACTGACGGTCAGATATTAGCTTAACACACCACATGGGAACTAGGTGCCATGCCAGGAGGTTCTTTCAATCACAGACAATTTTCATTTCCGCGTCGACCAACTTTAATTCAATGCGATGGTACCAACCCGGGCGGGATTAACCCTACCGCCTAGTAAGTAAGGAATTGGACCTACAGTGTTACGTGGAATCTGAACCGCAGTCAGCCTCAACGGTTGAAAATGGTCACCCATCCAGAACCTAACCACGCTCAGAGGTGTTGCACACTGAGCTACCGAGGCTGACAGATGAAGCGGCTGACATCCCTGTATTAGTTGTAACTTTATTTCTACAATAAATATTTTTGTTTTGTTTTAATTTCAAAGTTCAATAAAAATAGTAAATATATGATTTGTGTTGATTATACATTTGCATGTTTACTGATTTGATGCGAACAATATTATAGGGCAAAGGGCGCGGACCGCCTACGGCATGCACTCACCGGTGTCGCAGCTCTAGAATCCCCATGCCGCTGTTTTCCAGAAGCGAAGTCGAGACGCGGGAAAATTGCAAGAACCGACGTAAAGTACGTCCTATAGCCGTCATTTTGCATCACCTTCGCGACCGCAACCCGCACTTACTCGTTAATAAGCATTATTTGTATTCAATCATCCGCCGTCAGCGATCTAAGTAAATGATCCGTGTGAAATTGGAATTAGAAATACAATGTAAATGTAAAATAGGTACGAAAGTGGCTCCATCTTATTTCCATATCCGAAAACGTGTATCCATGCAGTTGCGCCATCTATTGTTCGTCCCTTCGGCATTGACCTAAGGGTGAAACATCTAGGTCTATGCTTCTGGTCTTCGAAGTATAATTATTTGTGTTAACAGCATTGTTGCCGACCGACATAAATAAATGCCCATATAAACTAAAATAGTTAAACGTATCTATTTTTTTATTATTGTTGCTGAGAATTGCAATTTTTCATTGCTGCTTCGACCATATTTCATCGAACACGATGTTACCAACCCTAACCTAGAAGCTTAACCGTAATTTCTTTACACCGGCTCGAATTCGTGACGAAATGTACTTACTTATCCAGCTCAGAAAGTGCATGAACTGAGCAGGGATTTGAACCGAGACATCCGGCACGCAAGGTAAGTACCGCGCCACCAAGCTCCGAGTCGCTCATACATATATAGTATCATAGTATAGTATAGTATAGATAGTGCCATTCGGAGCATAATTTACAGGCTAACTACGCGAGGTTGGCGGACGCGCCGGATGCTGCGGCCGCGGCGGAGGTATAACCGGATCATACAAACTTTAGAGATACGAGGGTAAGGGCTCGTTAATATCGGCAATTAAAACCGATAGTTTACATAGTCGCCGAACATGCTGCTACACTGCCACTCTCGGTTATAGATTTAATATTAAAAATGTAACGCTTTCGTTTTTTTTCCTGAGCGTAATTGGTAAATAAATACGAGAAGAGACTCTATTACTATATACAAAAGGGGAAAGAAGATCACGCCCATATTTCTTGCAGAGATCCAAAATTTTGCTCAAAATAGCTTTATTTGATCGAACTAGATGTCTGATGAACATTGGCATTGTAAAATTGTGTTTGGTTTCTAAGTAATAAAGTCCGAAAGTTCGAATTTTTCGCGCGTTTTATACAATAACTTTGGAGGTGGATTACGCAATGATAAAGTAAGAACATCGTAAAAAGATTAGTCATCAGACATAGCTTATTTAATCAAGATTTATGATCTATTTGGTTTTTTTAGATTATTGACTACAGCGGTCGTGGTTTTCTTTTAGCTATAAGTCGTTTTGAAATTAAAATTTTCGTAAATCTTACCAAATCATACACTATGCACTTTGTCTTTTTTGTGGACATGTTGAATCTTCCTCATCACGGAGCCTGTCTTATTCTTTGAAACAGAGAAGGCCCCAGAGACGGTTTTGTACCGTGCCCGCGAATGAATGAAAATTAGGCCCGCCGGGTTGGGCCACCTTAAAAGAAATCACTTTCAAAAAATCGCTAAGCTCATCGATTGCGCAGGTTTACACCATTGAATAGAGCAGGCATTTTAGGGATACACTGGCGATTAAGTGTCTCCCCGCAAATGCCTGCTCTATTCATAAACCTAAGAAATGGAAGAGCTGAGATTAAAATTCAATAATTGATTTGTAACTCGTAATAGAGAATACACACATTTACGGTTTTTTTAGTTTTTATTACTGTTTAAAGTCAAACGAAATCCCACTAAGACTTGAGTATCTATATGACCAAATACACGTTGTTACCCTTTAACATTGATTTTGGTAATTCATCAAAGCTCTGAAGCCATACAAAAAACCGGGCAAGTGCGAGTCGGACTCTCTACGAAGGGTTCCGTCCCATCGTACAAGATTTAACTTTATTTTTCATTATTTTATAATGTTACCTATTTGTTGTTATAGCGGCAAAATAAATACGTATTCTGTGAAATTTTCAGCTGCCTACCTATTACAGTTCATGAGATACAGCCCTGTGACAGACGGACGGACGGACAGTGGAGGCTTAGTAATAAGCTTCCGTTGGCACAGTTTGGGTACGGAACCCTAAAAAAACAACTATGTATTGGAATGTCATCAAGAGTAAGAGGGGCCAATCTCATGGAGCTTTATCCTCTCGAATTACCAAGTCGGGTTCAGACAATGTGTGACAACGGGGCTAAATGAAATCCTGTACCGATACCGAGGCGGTTACAATGGTAAATTTACTCGCCGGGAGATCAGGTAAATGAGTGATTAAATCTGACGTTAAGCTACATTTCGTACCATGCTAACTGATAAAGGACGTGTTATTTGGAAAAGTTAACTGAAATTACCAGTTATCATGGTACAATATGCAACTAAACGGCAGATTCAATCGCTCATTTGCCTGCTCACCCGACGAGTTAATTTCCCATGGTAACCTCTTGGAGACTGCAGCGTTCTACACTAGTCGCAATGCTACAGAACATCAGATGATTTACAAACGATTTACACAATGAACGTCTCGCTTATTCCTAGGTAGTTAGGTACACATTAGGTGGTAGGGTACTCATGTTAAACTCGACGCAGAATGGATGCAACTGTATGTGAATGTCCCTCGCAGCAGTGGCTCTACCCTGCCACGCAAGTTCCCTATGCCAACAAGAATTGACAGTTGGAACGTGCTCAACAGGGCAAACCAGCAGCGAGCACTTCGCCTTCTCGACACGACACGGCATACACATACTTACCCTTTTACCGTAGAATATAAATCTCTAATCAAAGGAACGTATTTATTCTGCGCACTAAACTCATGCGGGTCCCCTTCAAAAAGTCCAAGAAGCATAAGGTCCAAAACCCAGAACGTCCAAAAGTATTTATGTTTCGTGTGTATTATAAAATGCATATAATATAACCTAACCTAACCCAATTAAAAATATCCGTTTTCGTTAGTATTTTGGACGGTATGGGTTTTGGACCTTGTGCTTTTTGGACTTTATGATGCATCCCCACGCATATGATTTAAATGAATATTTTCGAAGATATTACAGATTTAAAAATTGCGGGTCGTAGCGTTTGCGGCGGTACCGGCCGGCCGGGGCGGCGGGAGCGTGCCTATAAATAGTTGAAAATAATATTTTTTTAAATTATATTATGCCCGTGCAAAGCCGGGACGGGCTGCTAGTATTCTATAAAACAACCGACTCAGATGAGCTCTCTGTCTCTTGAAAGAATCCTCTAAAAGATTCTCGTGGAACACGGAACTGTCATTTTCAAAATAACGATTTATTTTTTCTGTGCATGGCCTGGCATGACAGCCACATGGCGCCACATAAAAATACGCCACAGTTTCCTTTAAAGGTAATAGGTTGTTGACCAATTAAACTGAGTTAATATGAATAGCTACCTTGAAATGGATGTAAAACACGGACAATGTAATTGCCAGTGATTCGCGAGTAAACATAACCTCTACGTGATAGCTTGGCATAGTTTTGTGTGGCGCCATCTGGTGGTAAAGCTTTGCGCCGTGCACCCCATCGAGATAGATCTAAATGAAATGAGCTCGCTGCTAGAAAACAGCATGAAAGTGTGCGCGTGCGCCTCGCTACCTGCGCCCGCGCTGCGCCGCGCGACCTTGCCGCGGGGTCGACGCACCTCCGCTGCCGCGTCGCGCCACCGATACAGATCTAGGGCCGCGGCTGCGTGCGCGCACGGATCGCTCGCGGCGGGCGCGCCTTGATTGGTCCCTCCGGGTGTGACGTCACGCGGAAGGCAGATCTGAAGCCAAAGTCCGCTAATAGATATACTCCACTTTCGAGCGTTAGCGTTAAGAGATAACCCGGGAATCACGCAAAATTGCACCAAACCACTAAAATGCATCACGCTCGAAAGTGGCGCTATCTATTCGCGGACTTTGGCTTCTGGGAAACTTCGCCGGTCGAACAGGCAAGTGAGTGATTATATCTGACGTTTAGTTGCATTTCGTACCATGCTAACTGTCAACCAAGTGAAGCTATGCAGCCAGATGCCAGCAGCTAGTCACATGCCATGAAGTGAACACTTGGCGAGTTTTTTTACCATGGTAAGCCTCCAGGGGTTTGAGATAGATAATCAACTCGCTGGATGAACAGAAAAGTTAGTGATTAAATCTGACGTTAAAATACGTTTCGTACTATGCTAAACGACATGTTATTCGGCTGTGATCTGACATTTGCCAGTTATCATGGTACGAAATGCAACTAAACATCGATTTTAATAACTCACTTGCCTATTCACCCGGACGAGTTTATTGATCATGGTAGACCCTGGCCGTTTTTCCTATTACTAATCAGAGATACTGGGGACCAATACGTCAACTTCGTTCCCTCTAGAGGCAAGTTGTGAGCGAAATGCAAGGAAAATTAAAGTGTACCAATCCGGTATAGGGCTTTATAAAACCCGACATGTTAAACCCTTCCAACTAGTCTGCAAGTAGCGAACGTTTGTAGTCTTAAATGGATTATGAACAATTAAGTAACCATTGAATTTACTTGCACATTTTGAATCTTACCTCTGTTTAATCATGTAAACAAGATAATACTATATAATTTAGTGAGACTTACACGACTGGGCACCAGTTCAAGCAGAATCGTCAGCAAAAACACTTACCTGAAAAGAACAACAAAAACAATTAGTCCGCATCACATAATAAGTGGGAATTAATGGCCAACGCAAGTGAGCTAAACTTGGTAAGAACTATGACGCTTTGCTCTATTAAAACATAAATTATAATATCTCAATACATTTTTAGAACCTATATATGAAAAAGAAAACAGGCGAATGGTCGGGTGTACCGTCCTAGGCACACCTAACAAAATTGTTTGATTACGATAACTGTGCTAAATATTAATTGAATCTATTTTCGGAACACCTGAACAAATTATCACATTATGACATTTTAAAACTAAGATATTATACCAAATTCGTATTCTACTATTGAACACGGCGCTAATGTCGTCAATAGAGCTGCTTTTACCCATGTTACCCCTCATAACTTTTAATCCGGGACCTCAAGTCATTCCAAAGAATGAAATCGATTTTAATCTTCGGTCGTCCCAAATTACCCGAAGCTTTCCGAAAAATATCCGGCCCATTGTCCCACCGAGAGTGAGCACGTGTGACGCACAAGGGCCCTGCTAATTCTTTTCGGAAACCTCGGCTGTCGGAGCAACAAAAAAAACCCCAATACAATCGTTAAAACTTAAATCGAACCGTATCTCTATCGGGGCAGAAGCGAGAACACCACGACGCGAATATGAACAATGCAAAAATCATGGGCGAAGCATTCGAGGATATAAAGGACGCAAGCGACGAAGGGAATCAGTGGCGTACGGTAGGTGGAGGCGGCGGGGAGTTAGGGCGTAAGTATGTTGAGAGCCCTTGAACTATCGGTTAAGGTGGCAGCGAAGGGCTAGGCTGGTACAAAGCCCCGTCGCGGCCGGGGGACGCGAACAATGGCCTGCCCCTTCCAGGGCCACACTCTCTGGAAAGGGCACAGTTTGTGCTCTCGCTAACGGCCGGGTTTTTACTTTATTTGAGTTTTATGTTTTTGGGAATCCGTGACACCGTGGACAGTTCATCCATTTGATCGTATTGAAGTTATTAGTCTATTTTAGGAGGGAAATCCCAGACTGAAATTGCCGCAGGACTTTGTATTTTGCCATACATTTGTTCCAAATGTGCTAGTTGTGTGTAGTGCCCTCCTAGGAAAAGATGTGATATAAAGAGTCATTATACCAAAAACGTCTAATGCAATTGCCCCTAAAAACGGTTAAACATCGTAGAACTGGTTGCGCGAGCAGCCACTCAGTTGGCCACACGCGTATTCAGGCATCCCGTAACCTCAAAACAAAAAGAAAATCAATCAGTCAACTGAGTGGGCAGTCTGAGTTCTCACCTAAATTGGCGTTTACGGCAAACTGATCGACTGGCATTTTCTCCAAACTCCATACAAGTTTTTACTAGATATTCTGTGGTTTTACTTCTTCAAGCTGTCAAAGTCAAACGCGGACTTCCGATTTGTATGAAAACGCGGAGTGGACGTTAACGCCAACGTCGACGTATTTACGGCAACGTTGAGTAAGCTCTCAAATCAAGCTCGGACTCGCAAATGTTAGTTCGCTTAACGCCCGCTGCGCACGCTCTTCTGTTTCTCCATACATTTGAAAACGCCAGTCGATCGGTTTGCCGTAACGCCAATTTAGGTGACAACTTAGACTACCGGCTCTGGAATGCGCTCAGGAACAAGCCTTGGGGAATTTCCAAAATGTTTGCGACAGTACGCAAAGTGAACAATCGCACACTTATCGCCGTGGTATCAATATTTGTGGCGACGCCATTGTTCGGCGAGCCGCCATCGCGCCAGGACACAAAGCCACCCCCACTAGCGACAATGCACACTCGTGCCTAAAGATCTACCCTCATTTGAATGTCATTGAACATTCTCTGTTCACAATGCAACATCGTCGTCTGTCATTTTGAAGCTTGTCAAAATGTTGACAGGTTTGCTTGAAGCTCGTTATTTCGATCCTTCCTTCCAGGCAATTTATATTACCCTCGTTTTACTTAATTAATGTTTAATATCATGTTTTTGTAAAACTTATGGAGTCAATTTACGGTCACTTTTCACAAAGTCCACATGCTAACGTTATTCTAAAGATAACATTGATGTTCTTTATCCAACCGGACGCTCGAGCAAGAAAACATTCTAAGGGCCGAGTGTACAATGAAACAACGTCAACGTATGATCATATGATGAAACACATCACTTTTTATGGAAGGTATAGAAAGAAACTGAGTCAACTCCATGCATTTCACTAAAACTGACGTATTTGAACATTGATTAACTCAGACGTCACTTCCTGCCATCGGGGCTAAATAAGTTTGATTTATCCACATAACATCACTAAATCTTCGAACGCGTTGCAATTAGACTGAAGCCATCAGTCTGAGTTTAAGGTGGGCCTTCCCGCTCAACTCCCCATACAAACGTGGAAAGAAGATCATGCGCATATTTCTTGTCAAAGGTCCAAAATTATACTCTCAACAGCTTTATTTGATCGAACCAGATGTCTGATGACCATTGTCATTGTAAAACAGTTTTTGGTTTCTAAGTTAATTAATTATTTAATTTATGGTACGAAATGCAATTAAATTAGTTAATTTTTCGAGCGTTTTAAGCAATACGTTTGGAGGTGGATTACTCAACGTTAAAAAAAACATCTTAAAATGATTAGTCATCAGACATAGCATGAAGACTTTTAATAAATTTAGTTTTTGTTTGATTTTTAGGGTTACGTACCCAAAGGGTAAAAACGGAACCCTATTACTAAGCCTCCGCTGTCCGTCCGTCCGTCCGTCCGTCCGTCCGTCCGTCCGTCCGTCCGTCCGTCCGTCCGTCCGTCCGTCCGTCCGTCCGTCTGTCCGTCTGTCACAGGGCTGTATCTCATGAACTGTAATAGGTAGGCAGCTGAAATTTTCACAGAGTGTGTCTTTATTTAGCCGCTATAACAACAAATAGGTAAAATAAAATAATAATAATAATTAAAGGGGGGTCCCATACAAAAAACGTGATTTTTATTGTGTTAAATCTTGTACGATGGTACATTGCCGGTCTCTTTGAAACAGAGCAGGTCCGAAAGCGCAATACCACGGTTTTGTACCGTGCCCGCGAATGAGTTAGTTCCACCGGAAAGGGCCCTCTCAACCAAACGATTTCATAATAAATACGCTCAATATTAGCCAAAGCATGTGTCTTTGTTAGCGTCGTTCTAATATCTTATCTGTAGCGTCGCCGCTTTTTCTGATGAAGTTTGACGAAAGTAAATTTCCGACAAACATAGATTTGGGCATTTCAGTAAATTTTTTGACGCGTCGCGCCGCCGCAAATAGGAAGGAATACTTCGTGCTGGCCCTGCGAGCCTTAGCGAAATCAATTTGAAGCATGTGGTGCTGCCCACACTAGACACACCCGCTCGAGCAGTGACCATAAAATTAACAAATGTATCTAATGACATTTAAAATTACGGGTTAGCAATTAGAAATTTCGCTATTGCACTAATAATGGATTCGTCAAATTCGCCGTAAATGTCGTAATTTAATCACATATTTTTAATGTGTTAGAAGGTGGGATGAGGCGGTTTTATTGCTAATTTAAATCTGTGTTCAAAATGAGTGCAAATTAGATAGTTGCCTTCGAGATTAAATTCGTACATCAGCTATGTAAGTTAGATCGATGAAAGCGGACACTGTAAAGATAAAAAGGGAATACTCCACATAAGGAACAATTTAGTAGGGCCAGATCATCATATATTTGGTAGATGGATACATTGTTCTCGACCAGCCTTTTGGACCAGCTTTTTGGGCTACTTTTTATTCAGGAAATACTTCAGCCCGAAATCAGTCCAAAACGTCATCAACCCGAGCGGAGCCGGACACCGCAGCTAGTATAAATATATATACATACAATTATATCTCAATGTGTCCAGTCTCCGTCATGTTGAATGTCAACACGTAGCTGATTGCAAAGACAACACGAGGCGACTGCAGTCTTAGTTGATGCATCTCGCTGTTGCTCCAAGGGTCACTGCGCGTGACCTCATCTGGCTTAAGCCCAACGTAAAGCGTGGGTCACACGAAGTATCTACATGACACCACTTCAAAAGCAGCAAGTGATTTCGCTCATGGCTGATCTTCACTTTATTATCTGATTCTTTAGAACGAATACAATATCATCAAGAATGTGGGAGGCTGTATTGCAGAAGTTGGCAGAGGTCTGTCATGATTCGGCGCTTGATGGGCACAGAATGGTTTATTGCGTAATTATGATATGGTCTCGACTACAGATAATGCAATCTGTGCAATCGGCCGCGGCTGGTCATGGTTATCATCAATGCTCTATGACTTCGATTGAAGAGCGGACGTATTTGGGCCATGCACGTTTAGATTGTGATAATAAATTCGCTGCCGTCATTCCGTGTAACCCAACACCTATGTGCTTCGAACAATGTGCCATCTCTCTCCTCCATGCGCAAGTGAAACAAATGGGAGATACTCATAAACTCCGTCCGCAAAGGCCGCATTTGGTAGGTGATATTATCGGAAGTTAATTTGTTAGCTACTGTTGCAGTTTATGGATATTGGATTTGCTGTTTAAGATCAGATTGGCGCCACGATGACCCAAAGGCCCGAAGCCATTTAATTTAAACATAGTCATTGCACAAACTTTATGTCTTCATTTAGTTATAGGTGTTTTCTGAAAGTGTTATGTGGGTTGCGCCACTTTTTTTAATGGAAAGGTCAAACGACAATCACCCTCACTTAATTTCTTATTTTATCTAGTTTTTACAATACAAAAAAAAACAAATCTTACAAGAAAAGATGCTCAATTAAAGTAAGATAATTTATTATTATTTTGATCGCTTTTCCATGCATTGATTTTCTAAATGGTAAATAAAAAACACAAAACGAAAATTATCAACCCAATGAAAAAACATCGTGTTATTGATTACTAACTGTTTTATGTAAGTGGACGAGGAGAGCAGGAGAAGATATATATATTCTATTGTAACTATTTGCAAATAAATAAATTTGGAATTTTTGAATTTACCACACCCATACTGCAATGATATTAGCCGAACACATCATAAGATAACTATGTGGATGCCATGCCATGATCTTTAGATGTCCATGCCAGGTTACATTGAACTGGACAGAAACATGGACAATATATTTTCATCTTCGACGCACCTACATTTTTACGCGGAATCCGAAACGCGAACGACGAAACGGCTCTTACGACATGCACGGGAAGAGATTCAGTGGGTCCAATTTGCTACAATTTTAGTGCCAAAACCTGTTCGTTTGTCACAAGTTTGCATTAAGTCATTTGTTATTTCCACGGCTCTCTCGGCGATGGTGTGTTCCCGGAGGATAGTACGATGATTGGAACATCAGGCGAATGTAAACTATTTGTGGAGTGAATTTATAGGCACAACGATAATGATATTCAGTGAACGGTATCACAGCGGCGCCGCCAGCCGCTGAAGGGTTAATCGTACGAGAGGGGCGGCCGACCGTGAGAGATGTATGTTGCGTCACGTATGGCCATTTTGCTTGAATTGATGGCCAAAATGAATTGATCGAGAAGTTGGTTGACCAAAATGCAAAACTGCAGTCGCAAGTAGGAGACATGGACGCCAGGATAGCGCAGCTTGAGCAACAATCAAGAGATTGTAACGTCGAAGTTCAGTGTGTTCCTGAGCACAACAACGAGAACGTTGTCACCATCGTCCGGCAGCTTGCTTCGGTGGTTTCCTGTGACCTGCCAGATGCCAGCATTTTATCTTGCCATCGTGTGCAAAAGGTCAATCGAGACAGTAACCGGCCGCGATCTATCGTCGTAAGGCTGCCAAGCCCCAGGTGTCGCGACGAGCTCCTGGCCGCCGTCAAGATCTTCAACAAGAAGTCACCCACACCTGTCGACAAGCTTAACTCAAGCCACCTTGGTCTCGCTGGGGTCAAGTCGGCGATCTACGTGGCAGAACATCTCTCACCGGCCAATAAAGCACTCCATGCCGCGGCCAGGGCGGCCGCAAAGACCAAGGTGTATCGTTATTGCTGGGTGCGAAATGGACGTATATTTCTGCGCAAAGACGACGCTTCCCACCCTGTGCTTGTAAAAAATTTAGTATCTCTTGGCTCTATTTGATAATAAAAATTAAGGTTTACTCACGAATGTCTACATACCATAACATATATACTAATGGCAGACCTTAATATTTATTACCAAAACGTTAGAGGTTTAAGAACTAAAACAGAAGAAGTTTTAAGGTGTGTGCGCATCAGTGATTATGATATTGTGATTCTTACAGAAACTTGGTTGAATGATAGCATTTTCGACTCGGAAATATTTGATGAAAGATACGCAGTATATAGAAAAGACCGATTAATAACAAGCTTTAACTCTAAGTCCAATGGTGGTGGCGTTTTAATTGCAGTGTTAAAGACATATCAATCAACCCGTCAAAGTTCATGGGAAACAGAGTGTGAAGATGTTTGGGTTTCTTTAATTGTCTGTAATGAAAGCAAAACGTGTCTCAATTTGTGCGCAGTTTACATCCCACCTTCCATCGGATCGGACTATATCGATCATCTTACTAATAATATTAGTGATGTGATTACAAAACAACAAAGTTCTAATAGCTATACTTTATTAATTGGAGATTTTAATTTTCCCCTTATACGTTGGGAAGGTAAAGTCAATCAAAAATACCTACTACCTCAAAGTACTAATTGCACCACTGAAAACTATCTTATAGATTTTTTAGCTATCAATGATTTATACCAGTCCTGTAGCGTTAGGAATCAGTTAAATAGAATACTCGACTTAGTCTTATCGAATTTTCCGGCTAGGGTCCAGGTATCAGAAAATGTTAATCCTTTAACCAAAATTGATCACCATCACCCCGCTTTGAATATAGAAGTACACTTAAGTTTGGCTAAGAAGTTAATTATAAAATCGGCCCCTAAACTTAACTTTTTTAGGGCAAATTACGAAGAGATAAATAACGCCCTGACTAATACAGACTGGGATATCGTATGGAGAAAGGAGGAAAGTGTCGATTTAATGATCGAACATTTTTACAATATTTTGTATGACATAGTACGATCTCACACGCCACAGAAAAGGACCAACAGTCACAAATATCCAATTTGGTATTCGAAATCAGTGATTAAGTCTCTTAGGGAGAAAGCAAAATATCACAATAAGTACAAAATGTTTGGAAATCCAAGAGACAAACTGGCTTTCGATTTGCTTCGTGAACGTTGTGCGCGTAGAATAAAAGAATGTTATGCTAAATATAAGGTAAATACTGAAAATCAAATTCATAAAAATCCAAAATATTTCTGGAGTTTTATAAAAAACACCAAGAAAAATAGTGGTGACCTACCTAATGAGATGACGAATGGTTCTACCATTGCTCAAGATGGTCGATCTATTTGTAATTTATTTGCTGCACATTTTAAATCCGTTTATCGTGATCCACAACATATTTGCGCTATGAACAATTTTATTACGGACTTTGGAAACGACACACTTGCCAGACATACAATTAGTGAAACGGATATCATTAAAGCATGCTTAGCCTTGGATGGCAACAAAGGAGCTGGACCTGATCGTATCCCCCCTATATTTGTCAAAAGATGCGCAAATTCCCTCGCTGCGCCATTGGCACGATTGTTTAACAAATCTTTAAATTTGGGTGTTTTTCCAGAAACATGGAAAATTGCTTATGTCTCTCCCATCCCAAAAAAAGGCTACTCAAATGATGTACAAAATTATAGACCAGTTTCATTGCTATCTGTTATGGGAAAAGTATTTGAATCTCTAGTACAGAAAAGGATGCAATCCCACTTAAAAAAATACATTATCCCCCAACAACACGGCTTTTTGCCTAAAAAATCTACTTCCACATGTATGACGCTTTTTTGCACGGAAATAATGGAATTTATCGATGATAACCATGAGGTTCACGTAATTTACACTGACTTCAGCAAAGCATTCGACCGGGTGAACCATAACATTTTAATATCAAAATTGCATTCTCTGGGTATTCACGGTTCTTTGCTGCGTTGGTGTGAATCATATCTGAAGAATAGATCTCAACTCATTGTTACTCATGGTTACTCCTCTGATAGGTATACGGTTCTCTCTGGTGTGCCTCAGGGGTCACATCTTGGCCCTCTGTTATTCTTGATTTATATAAATGACATCGCTACATCTATAAAAAACTCTAAATTCATTATGTATGCTGATGATTTAAAACTGTATAAGGTCATAAAAAATGTAAATGATTGCTGTTCACTACAAAAAGACCTTGATGAAATTAAAGCCTGGTGCCTTGTGAACGACATGCCACTTAATGTTCAGAAATGCAGTCACATAAATTTTACTAGAAAACTTAAATCATTTAAGTATAACTACACTATTGGGAATGATATTTTAGTTGAAGTTGATCATATCCGAGACCTTGGTATCATTTTGGATAAAGCTATGCGGTTTCATCTACAAATAGAGCATATTGCCAAAAAGGCTTCTAAAATGTTAGGTTTTGTATCACGAAAAGCCAAAGTATTTAAAAAGCCCAACACACTAATTTTATTATTTAACTCACTGGTACGAAGTATCCTCGAGTACTGCAGCACTGCATGGTGTCCAGTCTACAGCATTCATATTGATAGAATAGAGCGCGTACAGAAACGCTTTTTGTATCATTTGGCATATGCAAACAATCTGTCTCGTACCCTACCTACCTATGAACAACGACTCGATCACTTCTGTTTGGAACCCCTGGCAGTGCGCCGTTCTCGGGCTGATATAGTGTTTCTACACAAAATTTTGGCTGATGTTATTGACTGCCCAGATCTTTTGGTAAAAATTAATATTAGAGTTCCCCGGATACAGAATAGAAGAAAACATATGTATCCATTCCAGGTCAGACACTGCAGGACAAATATCGGTCAACATTCGCCAATTGCTAGGATGTGTTCGCGTGCAAACGAATGGCGGGATAGTTGCGATATATTCGCAGGACCGTTAATATCTCTAAAGAAAATTAACTCGCTAAAATAGTATTTCACTTTATTCTTTTCTTTTTAACTTTAACTTTTTCTTTTTAATTTAATTTAATTTTTGTAAAAGTTTTTTTGTGTTTGAAATGTAAATTTTTCAGAAACCTCTGAATTTAAATGTAAATGTTATGTAACAGATTTATAACCTATTTGTTCTATGTTTTGTTTGTTTTTATGCATGTTGTGTTCACTACCAGTGGAGTGTGCATATTTTTTAAAATGCCGCTTGTGATTCTCAGTGTATCCTGTGTACTACTCTGTTTGTGAACCTATAAATAAATAAATAAAAATAAATAAATAAATAAAAAAATAAAATTTTGTGACCGCGCGGGGCTTGGCGCGGTCTGGTGCCAACCGCGGCGGTCTGCCGCCACACGACTTGTCTACCGCCTAGCGCAATCGACCGTAAGAGGCTTACTGGTCTCGTTACGCGTTGGTTGTCTCTCTTCTCGTTGGAAGTGCGCACCGCACAATTCTTAGATCGACGCCGCGATAGAGGCTGTCATGTCAAGAACGCGGTACGATGGCGACATGAAAGCGATTTCTTGGACCGGAATTTAACCATTTTCGTAACTTCTAAGGAAATGGTTAAGATCAGACACCAGGGGCGTCGTTATAATTGGGATTATGGACCGAATCAGACTCGGAATAAGTGCAAACTCGTGAAAAATAATTTGACTGCCCTCTATATTACCTAAAACGACGGTGACTGCACGTGATCAATCGCTCAAGGAATAGCGTTAGCCTGAAACGAATGTTAGAAATCCGACTTACCTCTGCGTGAAGTCATTCGGTTCAGTTATATTACAAGTTTAGACGCAAGGCGACGGACAAGACGGTCCGGCACGGTGCGGTGCGTTCCGAAAGAAGCGGGGCCCCGGGGCGTAATGGTGTGAAAAGCGGCGGGATGGTGTGAACGCAGCTCCCAAGACGTGTCAGATTCTTAATGTGTAATTTGTATACATCACCGTTAGCAATGAGCCACGCAAGCTCGACCGTTATGTGTTTATGTTCGATCAGCATCGACGCATCGTCATTTAGTAGGTCACTATTTTAATGCAACAGAGTTATTGCTTAGGTTTTGCTGCCTCGCCAGTATTTGATTTAGAATATTACATTTGTTAGTGTGATATAAGCTGCACGTCCTAAGTGTAATTAGTCCGGGGATCCGTTTAGTAAGCGCTTTGTTAAGTCGACGCCAGCGAAGCCGAGGGCGCTAGTTCGCCGGACACTCACATTGCAGGAGGTTCCTCCAGCTGCCGCCGAGGGCGCGCAGGCAGCGGTGCAGGCGAGGCGCGCGCGGCGGCGGCGCGCGCACGTCGCCCTCGGACGAGCTGCGCGCGAGCGGCGGAGCGTCGCGCTCCCGCGACACCGAGCGGCGCCGGCAGTACGGCGCGCCGCGCACCGTCGCGAACTCCGTCGAGCGCTCCGGCTCGCGCGGCCTGCCGACCCGCACGCTGAACGTGTCCAGGGGGATCCCGGCCTCGGTCGGCTCGTCCCTTCTCGAGCGCATCGAGAAGGTCCGCCGGAACCCGTCGGCGAATCCGTTGCACTTCGACATCGTGCTGCGTCGCTTCGGCTCCTCCGAGCCGTCTCCGTAGTAGCTCGGGGCGAGTCTCTCGATGCCGGTGAGGTCCTCCATGGCCGAGTGCTTGAACTTGCGGAGCGTCGCGCGCGCGCCGGCCGGTGGCAGCGTGTCCATGAAGCCGAGCTCGTCGAGCGACTCGCGGTAGCTGCGGTAGGTGGAGGAAGCGACGCGACGCGGCGCCGGCGCCGGCGGTCGGCCGAGTCCGTCTATAGTCATCGTCGCTCACTGTCCAATTGCCTGCACGTCGTCGAACATACTGACAGGTCGGACAGGCGAAACGTCCGTCTCGGCGAATGTCAACAGAACTACCACAATCACAAACACTTTCGAGCGTGACAAACGGTCGCCGTAACTGTCCGCGCGAATCAAGTTCAAGACGTCTGTTTCCGCACGATTGCCCCGAAACCTAATAAAACAAAATTAAATTGCATTAAAATTAAGACATCGAAATTCGCTCGTGAACACCACGAAGTAATTATTAAGGGTTAACGATTTGATGGAGAAAGAGATTATCCTAGGAATTAAGCGTCTCGATTATAAGTGGCCAATATGACGGAATCGTGATCTTAGGGTCTGGCATTTGACGGTTATGGCGCAAGTATTGTTCATGTTCCGTGAGCTTACCGCAGGATGCCGGCAGCGACGGCGGTAGGTCAACCAAACGGTTATTGTATTAAATAGATATTAACCGGTCGTGCTAGAAATTTGGAGCAACTTAGGTAATTACGCGGTTTTATAGTCGTGAAATTACAGGATTGGAGCTGATACACGACGGAGTCAGCTGTTTCGGGGGCTCCGGGAATCTTAGAGTCACCGCAACACGATATTCGTGGCAATCATATGGAATAATCCCCCGAGGTCCTTTTACTTACTTATCCTGTACATACCTAGGTTGAATGTCAGAGAATGCCTCATGGCATTAATTCCGCCTTTTTGTGAACCATGCTTGCAGGCTTGCAAATAAGGATTTTTTTTCATTTCATTTCATTACTTACTCCCGTCTGGATAATTTTTTTTTTTTTTAATAAAAATTAAATAGTAAATATATGTACAATAATTCATCGAGTGAACTTGAAAATAACACATGCAATAACACATGATAAAATAAAAAGATTTAAGGGAGAGTTAGATGCTGTACAAATAGACTAATAAAACAGAATTAACAAATAATACTAAAGGGCCATTCCACCCAGAATGACACCTTAGGGGATTTTAATTTTTTTGCAATATTCAATGGTTTTTTGTCATATATTTAAAGGTACATGTTTTAAATTATCAAAAATAATAAGAGTTGAAACAACCAAACAACATTTTCTTGATTTTTATCAATTTATGTCTGTCCACCCGGAGGTAATATTTATGGAGGTAGAAATACGAATTTGGAAACACACAGCCTGTCACCTGTCAAACTGACAGCTTTGTTTTTAGATGTTATATGGCAAGTTGGATAACCAAAGAAGATTTTTGAATTTTTTTTATAACTTTTACGATAAGTTTTTGTTAGTTTTTGCCCAAAACTATTTCCCCTACCCTCATGTCACCCCCGTCACGAAAAAATAACATTAGTTTAGTTATTTCTCTAAAGGCTACCATTTTTCTCACACAATTTTGGCAAAGTGAGAAGAGATGTTTGTGTTCCAAGGAACACCAAGAATTTAAAAGATTTTCTTAAGTTTTGTAGTATTTTTGCTGTGACGGGGGTGACATATTTTCCGTGACGGGGGTGACATATTTTTCTGTGACGGGGGTGACAATTTGATTAGCTTACATTAAATGTATACATAATACTTTTACGTAAGACTAAATGAATAAAACATCAATGAAGAGATTAAATCTGGTTACTTTGGGTAGTCAGATTGATTAGAGATGCACGGTGTGTACAGAACTGATAGCAGAGCAGCATAGATTAAGAGATATACTATATGAAACATTTGTATGGCTATTGAATACCTCAGAATTACAATGAAATGATCTTTTTTCGCAACATCGCATGGTTAAGGAGCGGTAGCTGCAATTGGAGGGATGGTAAAGTGAATGGCGTGGGGGCTGATGTAAAGTCTAGAAAAGCGATCGTCAACAATGCTCACCATTTATTCACACAAACAGAAGCGATGAACATAAAATCCATATACATTGCCTCAGAAGACATATCTAGCAACAAAAATGTTTTAGAAGAAAGGATGAATATTCCTAATAAACCATGTATACCACAAAATCACTTTTTCTAAGGAGACTGTACCGATATCACCATGGAACAGCGCATGGTGTAGGGTTTAGAGGACTTGCTTTTAATAAGAGAGATTTTGGTTCAAATCCTCGCCCCGATCACGCACCACTTTCTTTCTCTTTCTGAGCTGGATACGTGCATTTCGTTATGAATTCGAGCTGTTCCATGGTTCGCAACCCATGTAAAACTATAGGTTAAGCCCACCCGAACTAGTACCACCACATTGGATGAAATTATGTTGGAATCAGCAATTAAAATTGTCCTAGTTTTCTATCCAGTTCAGTGTTGTTGTGTGCTTATAAAAAGGAAGGTCCTGGCATGGCACTTAATTCCTTCGGGAATGTGGTGTATTAGGCTAATATCATGACGGTAGTTGTGTTGTATAAGCCATATATGACAGTTCTATAAAAAAAATGGCCCAGACAGCAAAGTCAGAGGTCACACCCACCTACTGTCACCAACGAATATGTCAAAGTAAATGAACTTTGTTGAAATCGGATTACCTTTAGGAAAAGGTGAAGCCTTATTATTTGCCACCGTTCTTTAAGTCAGCATGGGGACCAGTTTAGTGACAATAAAAAACATGAAAAAGAGTGGCAAAACTTGGATTTAGCATGAAGAAGAGGATACATCGGAAGAAGGTATCCATATTATTAAAAGAAAAGTTGATCCTCCGACCATGGAAAAAATTAAGAGCCAATTTTGTTTCGATTAATTATGCGATTTACCTAACTAATGATATTTATTTAAGTGTGTGACGTTAACGACATATTATTGAGCAGTTTTGAGTTCAATAAACAAGATTTTATCCATACTAATATCGTTTCTTGTGACTGCGTCACCCCCGTCACAAATTGCTGTCACCCCCGTCACACTTTTGAATATTTATATAAAAAAAACTTTTCATTTTCTTTATTCCTCAACAAGATATGAAGGTCTCCAATTCATTATCTTTGGTTAGCAGTAATTTCCCCATTTTATTTCATATATATTTTTTTGGAAAATTAAGTTTTTTCCCATTGACTCTGACCCTAAGGTGTTTTTAAGGTCACCCCCGTCACAGAAACATATTATGAATTATCGAAGAAACCGAAATGTCATCAATGTGTATTGATGTTAATTTATATTGTTTGATATGTTTTCTTTACTGATTAATAACCATTATGGCAAAAAACATGAATTTATAACTGTAATAAGCCCTTAAACTTTAAAAATAGTGTTAAAATGTCACCCCCGTCACAATGGAATGGCCCTAAAAGAAAATTTCTTGAAATGCGAAAGCTAATGAAAGTTACATTGTAGTTACATTTTAGAGGATTACAAGGAAGAGACGTTGAATTATGCTTATTGCATCTCAGGATAATAGGATACAGCCTGAGCGAGCCAAGTTTCGAGGACAGAGACAACAGAGTTCCAGTCTAATGGATTCCCGGGGGAATTTGCAACGCTCTTGGAGCTGCAATCAAACTTGGAGACATTGGCACAGTCGTCCCAGTGGTAGCACGACTCCGATGCGAAACGTTTCTAAACGACCACGAAGTAGCAAAAGAAGAAATGGATGTCTTTACGTAATGGATTAGCAGTTTCATCACTGACTCCGAATTATTAAAGGGACAATATCAAACGAATTAATGTATTCTACGTAACTGGTCACGTCAGCCAAAGACACGACGATCGTTGGAGTAACTGTGTCCTACAATGGCGACCGTGGCCAGGAAAACGGTGTGTGGTAAGACCACTCGCCAGGTGGGACGACGACATGTAGCGCGTCGGCGGAAAGAAGTGGTTCCGTACCGCTGAGGGCCGGGAAGACTGGAGGAAAATTGGAGAGGCGTAAGTCCAGCATTGGACGCAAACACGCTGACTGACTGACTGACTGACTTTGAAAAAGTGAAGGGGAATGAAAAGCCCAAACCACCAGCTGGAATTAGGCGTCAACATTCGATACATTCAACATTGGATTGAACTTCGAGGATCAGCGAGTTAAGAGGGTATATTTTTCGTGTCGGTACATAGAAAAAGGGAAATCTATTTCCTACTCTATTTCTAAAGATATTTGATTTGAATTATGTCAACAACATAATCTAACCGGCACGTAGTCGTCTTTTGTTTTTTTAAATTTTATCGAAGTTTTTTATTTACTGGAATATTAAACATTTGATGAAACATATCATATTTATGACATACATAATATAATTATTACATGGGGACTAAGGTATTTTGCCATACTTAGCGGTGTGTGGACTGATGTTTGCAATGCATCACTTCATAGCTTCATATAGTATCTCAACAAGACTATAAAGTAAAACGTATTGTTATCATTACTTGGAAAATGATCAATGAGCGAGCTCCCCGATAAATCACGCCTTCAGTTATTTATCGCTCAGATTCAATACTAAGGTATATATGTATAATCTGGGAACTCAAATACCTACTAACGATAGTTTAGTTAAACGAACAAAAATGCATGCTTAAAATAATAAAACAAAAATGGTTTTTATGTAGTAACGATTAACCGCTGAAATTAACCTTGCAAATAAATGTATGAAAGATTAACTTGAATAAGTATTTTAGGCCTAGTATCTCCATGAATGTTGGTGAAAAGAGACAAGTTGACGAAGAAAATATTCATTATTGGACGTAAAAACGAGTCCGCTTACACATTTATAATTGCTAACTTTTATCGGCAATTTGTAAGAATTACGCGGTCTATTAAAGATTATTATTACAACACCGGTGGTGTTCCAACATTAATTAATTTAACACCACAGAAAACTACCATTTTGACCAATAACTTTGTTAGTTTAAAACACCAATAATTGTAATGTGATGGTAAAAAAGGATTATTTAGTTTTTTTCCATTCGGACTCGCACACGAAGGGTCCCGTTTTTAGTATGGGGCCACCCCTTTTATTATTTTTTAATTTTACCTATTGTTGTTATAGTGGAAAAATAAATACACACTCTGTGAAATTTTCAGCTGCCTGCCTATTACGGTTCATGAGATACAGCCAGACGGACGGACGTACGGACTGACGGACGGAAGGACAGCGGAGGCGTAGTAATAGGGTTCCGTTGGTACCCTTTGGGTACGGACCCCTAAAAAGGAGAAAACATTTTCTAGACTAGGCAACAAATTGAGTAAGTACCTATATGTGTGCGTCATTAATCCATGGCAAAGAGCAGACCCGTTAATTTGATTCGTCATAGCCAACAGCTGGTTTCAGGTGATGCTTCAATGATTCCATAATGTTAGCATTCGATACACGCCCGCTGCATAAATCAAATCTCTCATACCTAAAGACGGACAGACAATCTTCCATCGATCCGTTTTGGAAGGCACCCGGAGCGTCGTCGTCGGCGGCGGCAAACCGTCGCGTGATTCGCCATATTTGCCGACTGTCAGTTCCCTATCGACGCCATTACGAATACAATAAACAATATTAATTACCGCCACTCACGAACGTTCATTGCGACCGCATATTACGCCCCGCCCGATCGCCCGGGGGATCTGGTTGTGCCTGAATTCCAAGTTCATAACAATAATGAACATTGACAACTGGGTGATTAAGTGAGGAGGATTTGCAGTCCGCCTCATTCGCCATTTCAGGGCGAGCCGTTTCAGGTCAGCATCGTGATTGGATTGACGCGGTGCGGTGTTGGCACAGTGCCCGGGACAACATGTGCGCGCAGCCCGCGTGCGAACCGGAATGAGAGTTAGGTTTTATTGGCGTATCATGCGTATTTTAAGATAGGATTTCCGGCCGACGATCCAAATAGCAAATGTATGACTTTGACCATGCCGTGAGTAGGCATTATTTCAAATAGGCTAAAACGTCTTGGTTCGATAACCTTGGTAGTAAACGGCACCATAACTACGCACCGCCCAATCTCGACGAAAAATCATCAAGACCAGTGGGCAGAAATATACGGAGGCAGATTACGAAACTTCCTCCCATAACCGATGAGAGGCAGGCGAAAGCAGCGAATGGAGCGCCAACGCCGAACGGAGATGGTGATGACATCTAGATTGATCATGCGCATACGCATACGAAATTACACTCCGAGTGCTCCGAGCTGTGGACCCTTCTCACTGGACCCGGCCTCGCCTTATACGAAGGTGAAATAACTCGCCTTTTCGAAACCGCAACGGGACATGTGAACCTTTAGGTAATTTGGGGGTTACATCATGGCGGATGGGCCATTGAGTTCGTGAAGTCAATAAAAGCCGATTTCATTGCACATCTAACAGTAACGTTCTATAAGACAAGCACATCTAAAATTTTACCAGGCAATTATAAAACTTAAACCATGCCCGTGATGAGTTGAGGCATAGATAATTTTCAAAACGAATTTCGCAAAACTGCCAATCAAGTTGATTACGCTTTCTAAACTCACGGCAGTTCTGATTTACGACGGCAACCATGAAATTGTCATTGCCACCGGTTTTCGCAATCACCGCCCACATTCGGTTTCCGCGTATCACCTCGCTAACTGTCGCGCGTTAGTGCCTCGACTTAGCGACCGAGTGTCGAAATTTCATGGAAGCGCTGCTTCCGAGCTGTTTGCGAGATACATTAGCGCCGCAAAGATATCCGTTGACCTTCCCGAACTGGCGTAGAATACCAGTTCCTTGGCCCACTGCTAAGTGGTAATTTATATCACATAAATCAAAGTCGAGACTGATAGGCGGTGCGCGGGAAATGCTTTCTCGTTGTCGCCAAACGATATAAATTTTCAAGATTACCAGACCATATCACTTGTACAACTTCGCGGATGACATTTGGAATCAAGTGAAGAGCAATTATTTATGCAGCCACCATCGAATGACCGCTGGCATGCGACGCGAATCGATATCGACGAATCAACTGATTGATTGATGAAATCCTGCGTCGACTAAATTGCGTGTGTTCGCGTTTTTATTGGCCCTCTGTTGTATGAGTCTGTCAACTGGATAGTCTCGTCAAGAAATTCAGCTTGATGAGACAGCCTACGCGCTGCAGTGAGTGCGACGATGATTGATGGGAGTTGATACGTCTCAGCATCACCTAGTTAGGTCGCGAGTGGCTTCTTGGAACTGCCTCGAGTAGCGGGACTCACACTACTTACCTAGCTGATTGAAGGCATTATAAGCCTCGTTTTTTGTTACGCTTGATCTTGTTATGTTCTTAACATTAGCGTAACCGTGAATGGGTGATAATTATGTTAACATTTATATGTTCTTCTTAAACATGTAGCTAGGTGAACAGTTTTCTAGACTTATATGGACCTTTATGCACACCTATTGTAGGCCCGAAGAGTAAATAATTCTCAGTTTCGAAGCATTAGTAATTCAATAACTATTTTGCTATGCGTCGGTGAGGAATAGTTCTGTATCGAGAAAATTGTTATTGTTTTATATCGTGTGTCCTCCGAAATAAAGAAATAAAAAAAATACAATAAAAACAAGCCATGTTAAAAAGCCTTCACCTCCTTGGCCGCCCGGGCACGAAACTTCTACTCAATTCTGCTTTGTAAATCTGCTTCGTCGTTTTTTCGCCACTCATTTGCTCATTCCCAAAACCAGCTCAATATACCTTACTTAATCCTCGTCACTATGTCTTCTCTCAATTGACAGTGCATTTGCAGCTATTGCGTAACTTGTCCGGTAAACTTAAACCGCAAACTTTCCTCGAAGAACGCATTCTTATTTCAAGTGAATGAAAATACTTTACATTTTATCAAGATAAATCCATACTCTCCATTCTTGTTTACACAATAAGATCTCCGTAACTTTGTGCACTATTTCGTAGATGACATAAAACAATCAGCTGAAGTCAAGTATAGGTCACCGCTGACATCATTCCTCCGATACGCTCCACGGCTCGACCGCCTCCTCTTCACGCGCCGCTTCGCGCCGCACCACGTGCAGCGACGGCATTCGTCATTATTATAATAAAGCCTATTATGCAGAATGATGCACAGGACGAAACCGATACCTAGCGGCGTGACCGGATTACCGAGCGAGATCTCCGCAAGAACAACTTCCATTGACGATTCCACTCACAATCCATTGAGCAATCAAATGAACGTCCTCTGAAATTATGCAAAAACGCATACGCTCAATGTTCCGAGAGGCAGAAATTTAACGAACTAGCAAAGTCTAGAAGACTTGAAACACCAGAGAGTACGAATTTGTTGGGATCAGGTACGCCGAAGGATACGCCACTGGAAAAAAAAAATAGCAATAGTTCTATTTCTGGCTCCTCCACAATATTCGGTCTCAGGGGACCCAGCGGTTGACTTATTTCGACCTCGTTACGACTAATGATAATCACATTTTTGAGTGATCTAGCTACTTTTGCCAGAAAACCTAACACAGTCGAAACATCCGATCCGAAAGCATTCGTGTTCAATAAAGTTACTTTATCAAACACGCAAGAAAGCGGTGCAGTTAATGGTGTATAGATCTAAATCTTTTCGGCGGCCCAAACAGCTAATCCACTTCAGCCTATTTCTAAAACGTACATATTGGAACGGTATGAGAAAGAATAAGTAAATATAACCTCTAAAGAAATCCACCAAGAAGCCAAATTAATTAATTCGGGAAAGGTGTGTACTCTGGTATAAAGAAGCAATACGAGTAACCGGTAAGCAAGCGCATCCGCGAACTGGTAGGGGGACCCGCGCAACTTGTTGCCAAGGCACGTCCGAAAAGCAAAAAAAGTTCCGCAGCGAACGTTGGCGCGGACCCAAATCACCGGTTAATTACCTGTGCCTGTTTCCCGCCTCTTCGCTCGCAACGTCCTCGAGGGTAAGGATCCAGGTCGTCAGTGGACTTTATGTGTGGTTATAACATCGAAGAGGATATACAGGTTACGTTTCTTAAATCACACAGTTTTTTCTATAATGGTTTATTATTTTTTTCCCTAAAGCATTGAAATGTTTGTTTTGTTAGGGTTCCGTAACCAAAGGATGTCAAACGGAACCATATTACTAAGCCTCCGCTGTCCGCCCGTCCGTCCGTCGTCGGTCACAGGGCTGTATCTCATGAATCATAATAGGTAGACACCTGAGATTTTTAACAGAGTATGTATTTCTGTTGCCACTATAACGAAATTAGTAAACAAATAAACATTAAGGAGGGCCACCATACCATAAAGGTTATTCTTTTGGGTTAAAACTTGAATAATTGTACGGAACCCTTCGTGTGCGAGTCCGACTCGCACTTGGCCGGTTTTATTCTGCTAGCACATGATGTGCGTAGTGCTTGTTGGATTTGTCATAAGCCATTGTTATTATACATGTTTTTCTTGTTTTCTTAAAGTGATTCAATGCTGTCTGTAAGCCAATAAATAAATAAAATTTAATTTATGCATTTACTTGATTCAAGTCTACTCAAAACAAAATCTGTTTCTAAATTACACGAGGGCATTATCGTTGAATGTGTACACATTTAGTTGTAGACAATTTAACGGATCAGTATTAGTATTTCGTGTGAAGACGCTGCCGGGCACGGACAAGTAATTAGGGTCTGCGCTGCTGGAGTTTTAATTAAAGTAACTATAAATTAACTACGTGGTCTGACATAATCATAAACACGGACATCTGGCCTAGTTCCGGCTGTGGAGATCTAAATACACGAAACGTTCGGACGAGCACTCCAAGGTTGGGACGATCATGCCAAGAAAAATCCCACCGGACATTAGTCAAATTAATCTGTAGCGTCAAAAAAAGCAAACTGAGAACATACATATTTCTGTGGGAAAGTTTAAAATGGTTTTAAAAAATGCCTCACATCCGCTGCAGGAGATGTGCATACGTCACATGATGAGGTATTTTAAATGTATGCACATGTGACTGAATGACAGCCCACAGGAAACGGTAATAGGGTTTCCGACTGAACCAAAGATAGTAGGAGGGAAGATGGAGGGGAGTAAGAACCATCACGTGGTCCATATGTTAATTCGAGAATAGTCAAAGATGGTTTTGCATGTAAAGATGTTAAATTAGTGTAAGCTCAAGCTATTTTGTCAAACACGACTCGGTGATTAACAATGAAAACGGATACAAACACACTTCGAAAACAAAACAATATTAGTTTCAGATTATGTAAAGCGTTTTAATCGAAATACGTAGATATCCCGAAAAGCTAAATATGTATGCAGTAGGTAAATAACTATACAATCAACTTTTCAATTCCAACGAATAGAGTTTTTGATATCTTAAATTAGTATATTTTTTAGGATTTCCGTTCTAACAGCAGGCCTTTTCGAGCGATTAGCCCGAGATACAAAAAAGTTCAGCTGCGGGCAGGTGGCGGCGGAGGGCGGAAACTCCGATAGCAAGAAACTTCAAAACGTGGGGGGCTGCTGTGAAATGGGGCGCAACTGATTTGATTATCACAGTCGACCCCTTTCCCTGCTTTCGCACCACGCTAGAGGGCCTCGTTTGAAATCATTTATAGCTAGGCTACAATGCAGGTGAATGGTTTTAAAACTGAGCTCTAGCATTGGCACCACAATCGCTAGTTTGCATACAATTATGTTTTACCTATTGTTTTAAACTTTATCTTTCAGTGCTTTGTTATCCTTAACGAGAATAATAAACGCAAGTTCTCACGCATCGAAAACATCTACCCGCTCTTAGCACAAGGCAGCAATCCTTAAAATGCTTTAACACTGGAGAAATTAAAGAAACGCTCCCGCGGCACCTCTCAACTAAGTGCTTAGTATGGGCGAGAAAGTAGGATCTCACAGTTGTCAATATTAACACGCCTTAGCGCACCGCCATGCGCCATGCCCAGTTTCCGCTTATGGAGTCTTGGCCTGAGAATGTTTGCCTTGCGATCATAATCTTGAGAAAAATTCTAGAGCCGAGAGCGGGCTTCACACAGAAATGTTTCCGGAGATCCGGACCGCTTGCGAAGGATTTTGTTGAAGGTTTTAAGAAACATTTGGTATTGGTGGCAATCTAAGTTTTTCTGTTATCGTGCCCTTTTAGTATAGTAACAGAAAACCGATCGTTAATTTGACCATAGGGTGATGGACAGATTACGAGATGTTCTTAAAAGTATCTTTTCAAATAGCAATTTCTTGGTACTCGAAGCAGGATGCAAGATTAAAACCGTTATATTGAAAGTGAACATTGTCGGCTTTGCGCAGCCAAGCTTGTTGCTCCAAATCAAACGCTATTGCGACACATTCGATGTCGTTCTTTTAATGTATTCACTGACTAGCCATGGAGCTACTTCAAGTTGTTGTAACCGTAATCGTATGTGTGTTTGCGCTTTTGACGAATCGCCTACGTTTGTACTTCACATACTCAATGTTCGAAGTTTACACATCGGCATTCTCGGAAGCTTCTCCAACGTGTTTGAGCAACATATTTTACAAATGTATCCGCAGTCGTTCCATCGAGTGGAGTTATTTATGCGAACTCGCTCAAGATTAATTTATATTTATATTTCCTAGCGTTTACCAATTTTATGACTGTTGGTATTCGTCGATGCAAGAAACTGAAAGAGATAGCTCGTTCTAATGCAAGGCAAGCAATTTCTGAATCTGTCCCACCCAGATAATTTCTTGTATACGACACACAATAAAAAGTAGCGGACTTCGAGGCACAAATTAATTATTTGTAATTGTTTAATATAGCCATAGTTGTTGCAACGAAATCATTTTCAGGATTCCAGCTTTTAATTATATGAATTCAGTAAAAAATATTATCAATTAGTGCCTACTACTTGTTGCACTACTGTTCTATAATTACCTAAAGTCCAATGTGGGTTAAAGTTATTATTATTAAATGTATTTATTTCCCTTAAATTTATCAACGATTTTCCATGTGTACCATTGTCGAGTGCACTACTAATTTCGAGATTATAGAAAGAAAAAAACTGTCAAAGAAATCATGAAAAGGTTAGTAGGTACGTTTAAAAAAAGAACTTTGACCAATTTTTTTTCTTGAATTTTCCAACAAATAATTTATACTGTACGTTTATATTTTATTGGAAAAAAAGGTTAAGGTTAATTTTTTAAGATTACCTCGAAATTAGTTCAATCATAAAGGGCTCAACTCCCTTGCGGACTGCCTTTCAAAGAAAAAAAATATCGGACTATAACCTACATCGGGCTTTAACCGTAACGGCAACAAGAAACTTTGTACGGGTCGGACAGGTTCGGGTTGTTGGAGTATAGAAGATTTATTTAAAGAAGTTCAAAAGGGATTGTATTATGCGGCTCGCAGCCGTCGCTGCATCAGATCGCAGATTGCGCGCGCATCTGTCTACCCACGTGCGCGCCACCCCCGCGCCTCCGCCGCCATCGCGAGCGCACCTTTCCCTCGCCACAAACAATATTACTTTTTTTTCTCTCGCAACATAATTCATCACTCACAGCAGATGTGCTTTTCCATTTGTTCGACTCGGCCCGTAATAATAGGTTAAACGTCAGCTTTAAAGACGGAGTTTAATTAAATTTCATTCTCTCTCGTTTATTTACGAGACTCATTTCGGTCGCCGAGCGCTGCATGCAGACGATTATCGTTATTTTGGTTCTTGCAACAATGTTGTTCTCAATAACGTGGTCTTCTTACAGTTTTTCTGATCCGAGATAGTTTGATAGAGACAGGAGCTCAATACAATCCTCAAGTTAATGTCCAGTAAATCTAGAAATATTCTAGGTAATAATTAAGCGACCCTGAAAGCTTTTGGCTCTTGCAACAATGTTGTTCTCAATAAGGTGGTCTTCATGGAGTTTTTCTGATCCGAGATAGTTTGATAAAAAAAGAGCTCAATACAATCCTCAAGTTAATGTCCAGTTAATTCTATCATTCATATTCTAGGTAATTATTTAAGCGACCCAAATGCACCTGAAAGCTTACAGCTAAACGAAGCTGTTAATGATCGCTTTTATGTTATTTTACGGATTAGTTTTTTGTTAAAATATCTCGGCTTAATGGAACACACATGGCTTCTGTTTGTAAAAACTAAACACACGTGTGAGTTATATTCCCCTATGTTTGGTACTCAGTTTTTTGTGGTCGCCAAAGGCGAGCCAAATGTTAGGAACATGTGGCCCCGCTTCCATCAGCATGTGCGAAAAATGGCCGCCTATATCGGTGGGACTTCTCGGTCCCATGTCGACGCCACCGCCCCGCGCGCCGCGGCTAAGAACTATGAAAACATGACATATTTAAAATATTTACGCTACTAAGCTACGCTCGTATCGGACTTTATTTTCTTAGGTCCTCTCATAACATTCCGTTCCGACAGTATTCCCAAGTCTCAACACAAAAAATACTGGGCCAACATTATGATAATTCTCACACACCGTAGCATGACAAATCCGGGATAAGCATGGTGAAAGTTGGAAATCCCTCAATTTACCTGCTCGTGGCATCGTTCCAAAAAAGTTCCCCATGTTTAAATTCCCTCATGGGTCGCCTAAAGAGTGGAGTATTTACATACGTATTATGTAGCCTGACTCGATGCAACGTGTGTTCGGTTTTGGACGGAACATAAATTGGAAAGGGTGGGCGGCTGCGGTCTCGACGCATGTCATAATTTGGAGTCATTGAGCGGCCATCTGGCCGATATCAACAGCGGAAGAACTCAACGTAGGAGTACATAGTTGCATATATCCCATGTGCATCTACCTACATACGTAGATGTATTCTCAAGTGGCGGTTATGGAGCCTTAGTGCAGAAAAAATCATGCCCACTCCCCGCAAATTGCATTGTTCATTGGATACGAACATAAGCACCTTGACTTTATGGTCCCCTACGAACGTGAGGTCGTGGGTACACAACATTGTCTTGTGGGTAAAAATCATTGTCTTGTGCCCTGCGAAATGTACACGCGTTTATCGTAAGAAATGGGTACTTGTGGTTTTGGATTCTCTCAGCTTGTTTCAATGATTCTAAGGAATTGTCTTCGCGATTTAAAAAGGATTGTTGTTAAATGGTAGCGCACGACATCTCCCCAAACACCGGGTCAAAAACAGGTTTATCTCCAAAGCTCGGCGTGCGAGCAGAAAGGTAAGCAGCCGGGCAGGTAAGCGGTTCGGTTCAGTCATCATCCGGTACAGTCACGCCGGTACAAAGGCAGCCATTAGCTTTACCCAATACGACTCTCGGTCCTAAGGGCCACGTTCTCGAAGTGATTAAATCTCTCTATTATTATTAACTAGCTCCATTGAAACACCCACAGGAAGTTTCGACCGAATCTATGCCGTCCTCCCACAGACTCTGCGCTCCGTGGGCTGCCGCTAGGGTCACATGGGTACCTACTTATACATGGATATTCTAAACGGCCCATTATAATGCTGCTAGTCGAAATTTACATTCAGAGACCCAATGTCGGACGAAGGTCTTCCATTGTTTCGGCTGTTCCGGTGGTCCTGATCGAAAAGTCACGCCAGACGTTATTTTAATATTAATTTAATAAAAAGAAAAAAAAAAGGTTTTTTTATCTGAAACATTTTAATAGGTACCGAATGGAGAAATAATTTAAAAAATTCCAGTGATTATGAAATGTAGCCTAGTGTTCAACAAAAAATGAATGCACATAGATAATAATGTAATCGGATTCATTTTTTGTTTCATGCTGTGTAACCAACAAAAGACGAATGTCTAATTCGAATGACGAATTTCGACGAATTCACACCAAATGATATCACACAAACATGCAAAGACTGAAATTAAAATTTACCGTTAATTTTCATATTAGTGTTCAATAAAACCATGGTAACATCGATTCAGTTCAACTCCGTATTCCACATCGACTCGCGTGGAACTAATCCCGATACACGATCTTCCGGTTCGCACCACACTCACTATGCATGCATCTTCAGTGCCGTTCACAATACAATCCTTGCAGTTTTATTTAACAACACCAATCCATAAAACGACTGTTCAAGGCAGCCAAAACTACGAAAAGCTTGATAAACTCGCTCTGCAAATAGGCGCGAATGCAAACGGCCGGACACGCTCGGCACACGACCGACTCTGGTAACAAAAACCGCCGACTGATCCGTTTGTTCGGCGTTCGGCCAACCAGCGAAGGCGTTGTTCGTCGCCCCGCCGATGTTGCCAGTCTCCCCCTTCCCGCAGATGCATTCGTATCTATCAACCGGTCGCGCGACTCTACCTAAGCACGAAAAGATCGACCAGATAAATCTGCGCTTTCGTTGACGTTCGAGTTGATAGATTACACTTCCCAGTTGCTTTTATGAAGCCTGAGTATGAAACATATATCTGGGTTTTGAGTAGGCTGCGATTTGACGGTCCGACACGCTCGTGTGGGCACATGGTATAATGAAACGTTAGGGTCTTTATAATCTCGCGTTCGATAATGTAATAATTCAAAGCAATAACGTTTATTTATGATCAGATTCGATGAGCTACATTACATATGCTTTGAATCGATATGCAGTGATAAACGTCACTCCCTAATTCGTGATGCCGTCACTTCAGAAACGAGAATGGTTATTTAAACTTTGCTGGTGACAATTCCATACTCTACATGCAACGCTCGTGCGCCTCCTGCTAATAGCTTCTAGGTTAATTCTTAGGTTCTAACAAGGTGCTAACCATTAAAAATAGAATGTTCTGGTATTTTCAACAAATTTGATGCCCCTAAAAAGTATATCCTTCTCGCTTTACAGCTGTCAAGCCGAAGCCAAACCAACAATCATCCTCAGTGGGTGGGGCGGCAATTTCTGCAAATGGAGACGAATGTTTTTGAGCTAAACGTTAGATAGGCGTTAGATAATAGGGTGTTAATTTTGCTCCGGATCATAAATAAATGACGGATGAAGTGTGGGCGGCGGCGGCGGCGATGGTCGCTCGAGGCAGTTATGGTGAAACTCTTTCGTCCGGGTCCGGGGAAACCTTACGTATTCAAATATTATGTAGAGTAGAGGTTTCAAATTTAATTTATTTTATATTATTCTTGACATTTCTGGCTAATATCATATCTAAAGTCATGTTATTTAGCCATCGTGCATTCTTAAAGGTCACGCCAGAACCGTCTTTATTTTAGCACGGCCAAGATGAACTGGACGGAGAACATATGTGCAATGTTGAACAATGAAGCAATGGTTAGGTTGCTTCATTGTTCAACATTGCAGTTTACTAAGAACCTAACCTAATTATGTCTGCGTCTGTGCACAAAATAATATACCTATACGGAGTATTATGAAAAACATGTTTCCTTTGGCAGGATTGATCATCGCTACCATGAGATTGCTGTTACAACTAAATGAGATACGTAGTTAAATACATATATGTATATATATATACAATACAAAGGAAAAAATAAGTATATTTTTTATATCCCGTAACATTATTAAAATACCGAATAAGCTTATTGGTACCATAACGGATGTTGCTTCTCTTTTCCACTAAAGCACGTGAAAAGCACAATTGAATGTTTCCGTAATTCTTGTGCCCGGTTCTAAATATAGCGAAACGCGTGGGTGGCTGGCAGCATTGGTACCGACTGGATCTGTGGCTGGGAGTGAAGCAGGTAAGACAGGATTGGACGCAACTCGGCTAGTGTCACTTGTAATGCGAAGCCAAACCTGATGCCGCATCTACACTGTTGACCTGACTGGTCGAACTTACAACAAAGGTGCTAAAGTCAAGAGATCTAAATCAACAGGTGAGTGGTCGCCAAGCAATTCGAATGCATGTCATGAACGTAATGTGCGTTCACACCAACGTCACACTGTGACAGCCAATCTGTTGTGCTTTCGTGTAGGCGCCGCTGGTGTATAAAGGCTCATCTATAGATTAAAATATTTGGCTAAAGTCTCCGAAGTTGTGTTGCAGAGTTGAGGTATGAAAGTGTATCACTTTTTTTGCAAGTAAACAACTTCCACAATATCCATGGTTGACCGGCATGTTTGACATTTGCTGTCAAGCATCGAGGTCTGCCAGGGAAGTATGTATTTTATTTTGATAAAATGACGCATTGGAAAGAAGACAAGACAATCTCATCGCGCAATAACAGTTAACTCTAGGAAACAAATAAAATAATATTACCAAGTTGGCCCCACGCGGCATACACTGGACGAGCTAGGGCCACGATGAGTACCGACCGGCAACCGGCAAGGAGTGGCGAGGTACGCGACATGAGCCTAGGTCCTAGTGCGTTCAACTATCGACGCCACACAATGCGTGGGAGTTGACGCATGACTGTCCTATCTATATAATATGTAGTATTTATACTTCGTAATAGTGGTAATATATTGTAACCTATTGGGATAGGTCGAAATTATTCAGAGTGAGCTCTTTAACGGCTGTCATTTCTCTTCATTTGTTATTTACCCGTTTGCTTGTCTGACTGCTCAATTGTCTGTTCGGTACACATTTAGCAATCGATTTTAAATATAGGTCAGGACTGGATGACAAAAAAAACCGGCCAAGTGCGAGTCGGACTCGCACACGAAGGGTTCCGTACGATCGTACAGGATTTACAAAAAAAAACAGGTTTTTTGTATGGGGCCCCCCTTTAATTTTTATTATTTTATAATGTTAATTAATGTGGTAATTTGTTGTTTTAGCGGCAAAATAAATACATAATCTGTGAAAATTTCAGCTTCCTACCACTTACGGTTCATGAGATACAGCCCTGTGACAGACGGACGGACGGACGGACGGACGAACAGCGGAGTCTTAGCAATAGGGTTACGTTTTTACCCTACCCTAAAAAGCAGTAGTGTGGGGTGCTGTAGTAGGTAAATAGGTACATAATAATAATAATAATAATAATATTCTTTATTGCAATCCATACAAAGTACAAAGCAAAGGCGGATTTATTGCCTTAGGCAATTTCTAACAATCAACTCTATCATAGGGAAATTTTACAGCTTAGGGTAAGCAACGAAAAACAACGCTTATAACTAATTAATACAGAACAATGTAAATGAAAACTTAACTAAAACTAAGCATAGCTACTTATTTTATTACATAGTCGTAGTAATTTTTTAATTTTAATGTGCTTTAAAAACGTAGATTAAAAATGCATGTCTTAATAGCACCACGCCGCCGTTTACCTGGAGAGGTAGGCAGAGACAACAGAGCGCCATGCTGTACGATGCTCTAATATTATGGGCGTACGCAGAACCCTAAACTACCCTAGCCTACCTAACCTAACTTAACCTAACCATTCGAAGTACGTACCATATCAATCCGTCCATCTGTGAATCTGCGTTGCATTTAATTCGTTATTCAATATCTCTAAAGCTATCTTTCAGTTCAAGCAAGCAATTTTACAAAACGGATCATTAGTTATTCTGTGACGGAACGAGGAAAACCGCACACCAAATTGGGATATTTTATTTCTTTTTTTTTTTTTTTTTTTTTTTCTTTATTTAGAGCATCTTAACATGTAATGACACAAAAACAAGCATAGTATTACAATAAAATACACAACAAGTCATTACACAACACCAGATGCCACAGAGTTCAAAAATATGGTATTTAAATAGCTGACAAAGTACCTAGGTGTCTATGTATTATTATTTTTTTTTTGTGCACTGAATAAAATACCTGCGATAACATGCAGAAAACATTAAACATTAACACTGCGATGCATTTGTATATGTAACCACTAAACATATAAGTATTCATATAAAGATTATATAGTATATTTATACATATTGTTATTATACTATTATTGATATATTTAAAAAAAAAAAAAGACAATATAAAGATAATAATATGATAATATGTACTAACCAATCTTGTCCTATTTTTATTCGCAGGATTAAGATGCATTCTCTCCAATAATTAAACAAACAAAAATCAGTGGTCCGCCCCCCAGTCCGTGGGCCGGCGGTCGTCACTCACACGTACGCAGGGCAAATTTAATTTCTAGGAAGGTTACCCGGGCCCACTCAAGGCCGGAGGACTCGTGATTTGGGACGAGTTTTTGTGTGCGAGGTCGGCCCTCGGCCCTAGGCTCATCAATAATAGCGCACGCGACTGCCATTGCTCACTAGCGATGGATCATTTCATCGGAACCTCGTTTTGGAGCCTAGTATCCCACGTTGGAGGCGCCATCCCTCCGCATTATTAGCGATAAAACAAATCAAACTCGTTTAAAGATTCTTTAGAACTGTTTTACTCGAAATTAATTAGTAATTGCGTGTTGCATGTAAGAAAACAACCAATCTAAAGAACTGAAACCAGCAAATAATAAATACGTAATAATATTGTCTCTAATTCAAATATTTGCCAAGTTTGGCAGTGACGGGCAGAAGCGCAACGGATAGGACAGCAACGGCCATAACAAAGATATCAGAAGGAGTTGCGATATACATATGTACGCACAAGATAATTTATTTCTGAAATAAACTTGTGACAACATGCTTGTCATCATGCAAATTTATCAGAACTACACCGTAATCTTCAGATAATCCAAAAACATCAAAATATCAGTTTGCTGGGATTCGCTCCGCACGAAGGGAACTTCCAAAATTTGCATACATTTCGTGCTCAAGATTGTCCTTGTACAGGTGCGGGCGCAGCAAAAGTGCGGAGTTTCCGTTAGATCGGAACTCGCTTCCACAAAGTTGAGATTCCACCAAGTCACAGAGCCAGACGCGCGCCGTCGCGCCTCCGCGCCCGTCAAACTTCACTTCCAACTTCAACTTCACTTCTTCGGGCTGCCACTCTCCCTCGAGTATACATATTTGACGAAAGAGATGGCTGGCCCCGGTGAACTCCTGAACGGGTGATGTTTGTGGAGAGTGGTTTGTGGAGTGAATTCGATCATGTCTGAACCGATCAGAAGCGTTTGTGTCATACTAATCATGCGCTCTTATTAGGTAGAATATTTGGCATCCACTTCTGAATGGTGGAGAATTGATCGAATTTCCTCACATGTTACGCCGGTTCAGCCCCGGGCGGCCATCTGCTTTAATTGGAAACATGTTATATGCCTATAGCAAACCTACTATGGATATTTTTCATGATTTGAGCTGCTTATTTCCATAATTTGTGTGTAGAACCGACCGGGAAAGTAAGGATAAATTAATAAAAGAAAGAAATCGGTAAACAAAAGTTTGCTCGTTCACTGCCAATTCTGCATAAGTATCACCTGTGTATATCACGAACTATGTAGCTATTTTTTTATCCGAGCGCCGGCTATTATAATGATGAATGGCGATTTTATTCGTTATTTTCACACCTCTCTTTCGCCGCCCAGCGTCCGAAGTGCACACTCGCGTCCGTCCGCCGCTGTACACATCCCGGATGGTTCGCGAATTAGCATGAGGGCAACGGCACGATAATGACGTAGCTGTGTTGCCACAATGTATGCAATTATAATTAACGTTTGTGTTAGCGGCGCAAGAGAAGATTACGCGAATCGCCAGTGCGGGTAAATAATCATTTCGCTCCGGTTTTAATTAAATCTGCGCGAAATCCTTATTTTAAAACCGGCTCTTAACGAGTGTAAGTAACGCGGGCATCGGGCATTTTATACGGAGGTCACGACTGTGTGGGACCATGTGCATTCGAATGCTTCGGTGATTACAGCGGGAGGTGCGGGTTTAACAACATAACGGAAGCACTAAGGTGAGATGAATATACCATTTGAGAAATGTGTTTAGATGGAGTCTGATACGACCTATATACGCACTAATCTGTTTGCATGATCTGTCAGCAAGGGGTGCTTAGCGGAAAGAATAAGGTAGCGTTACTCCATTATGTCGACGGACAGATCAGCCGATCAAGAAGGAACGTATATGGGTGGCTCAACAATGAAATGTATGAGGTTTATATAATCACAGCAATCATAATTGCTGCGAATGGCCCGAAGATCAGCGGTAAACGAATTTCATTGTTCGGACCCATGTAAAGCTGCAGTTCCCTATTTACTAGGTGGCTGAACCGCCCTGGTTGCACCATCGCAATGGAAGAAAGACGGTCGAACCAGCAATGAAAAGTTGTCCGTGTTTTCATCTAGTTCTCACCATGGAGATGTTTCCTCACCTCAATGGTTCTCACCATCTAACCGTGCTCATATAAGGGAAATGTACTGGCATGACAGCTAATTCCTTCGGAAATGTAGTGTGTTGAAGTCATATCATTACCATAGAATGATCATGTCTAGTTCCAACAAAAAAACACTATAAGCGGTTTAATTTTAGTGCCGTATGGGTTCCAACACTTGAATTATGCAAGTGGTCCCAAGGCATTTCTTACCTTGCATGGATTCGTCGTTCGTGGTTTGGATTCCACGTAAAACAGATTACTTACTAGGGACTAGGTGACCCGCCCGGGTTGGTACCATCGCGTTGAATAAGCATCGGTCGAAGCGGCAATGAAGATTGTCCGTGTTTTCCATCCAGATCAATGCAGGCAGTTTCGCGCATCGCACCTAGTTCCCAGGTGGTGCATAGTGCTAAATGACAGCAGGTCTGGTATTAGCCTCCTTTCGTGTTTTTTTAGGGTTCCGTACCCAGAGGGTGACAACGGAACCCTATTACTAAGCCTCCGCTGTCCGTCCGTCCGTCTGTCTGTCATAGGGTTGTATCTCATGAACCGTAATAGGTAGGCAGCTAAAATGTTCACAAAGTGTGTATTTATTTTGCCGCAATAACAACAAATTAAAAAACCGGCCAAGTGCGAGTCGGACTCGCACACGAAGGGTTCCGTAACATCGTAGAAAAAAAAAACAAAAAAATCACGTTTTTTGTATGGGAGCCCACTTTAATTTTAATTATTTTTTAATCTTACCTATTTGTTGTTATAGCGGAAAAATAAATACACACTCTGTGAAAATTTCAGCTGTCTACCTGTAACGGTTACTGAGATATAGCCCTGTGACAGACGGACAGACGGACGGACGGACGGACGGACGGACGGACAGAGGAGGCTTAGTAATAGGGTTCCGTTTTCACCCTTTGGGTACGGAACCCTAAAAATAATAAAACATAAAGTGGGACCCCATACAAAAAACGTGTTACTTTGTTTTAAATCTTGAACGATGGTATGGAACCCTTCGTGTGCGAGTCTGACTCGAAATTGGCCGGTTTTCTTGACGAGACATAACTGTCGAACTGTGAATCAAACGGTCCAGTTTAGTGCATCCACTCAGAGCTAGGTGGCGCTGGGCTGCGTGCATGGCGGCGCCACACCTCGGGCGCACCTGACTCGATGAATGCGAAGCCATTCGGGCGACAGTTGCAATGAAACTCTATCTTACTCGTAAAGTGCTCGCTTTACGGCGACGCGCGACCGGTGATCAACTGTCAGGCCAAGATGGCCACCACGTTAAGCCAAGTAGAAAACTCCTCTATCAGCTTTGTTCTAGACTTTATTCTAGTTTTTAATTTGTTTGTTTCTCCCAATATAAAACCATATCGGATGTGTATTGAAACTGTTTTAGTGTCTGTTATTTTTACGTAGTACTGGTGCGGTGGTCGTTTTTATCCGGGATTCAAAGAATAAGTGCTAATCCACAACATGACTATCTTTCGTCAAAACTACAACTTAATTTGTAGCGCGATTGAATATGAGACATACAATCATGAGTTGTTACGTCCTAAATAAAATGTAGTTATGTACAATGTCATGTGTGTTCTTGGAGAATACATTTAGTATTAATAAAAATACTCACTTGGATATAACACTTTAATATACATTTAATAACTTGGATTATGTAACTGGACATGGATGGGTAATACCTCACCCACCGCCATAATATTAGAGAACACACCGAAGGAATTATATTTCAGGACCTTCCCTTTATAAGCGGGACTACACTGAACCGGATTTAAAACACGGACAATTTTTCTTTGCCTTCCGAACTTCTTTTCATCCAATGCGATGGTACAAACCCAGGCGGACTTAAAAACGGCCCGTAAGCTATGCTCCCCATACAAACGTAGTTAACTAATCATTCGGAAACCACTATTCCAAATAAATTGATATTTAATATCTAATATCGGGTAACAAATATCTGTGTCTGCATGCTTTTGTTTTTTTGAAAAATCCAAACCGAATGAAATGAATGCAAAAAGAAAATCTTCATAGGAATTTAGTTTTCTCTGTGGTTTGACCCAGAATACATTTACCGAAAAAACAAAGGCATGCAGACACAGATATTTGTAGCCTAATATTAGATACCAAATATCAAGTAAGTTGGAACAGTGGTTTTAAAATTATTAGTAAACTACGTTTGTATGGGAGGCGAAATTTTCAGGTGCTTACGGGCCGACCTTAAACCTACCACCCAGTAGGGGAAGAGCTGACCTTGCTGGATTCCATGACAAAATGTTACATACATTTATATCGTCTTGTTCTTTTTCAATAAGAGTAGAATGTAGATCCATTATATGTACCAGATTATGCCCCAATTAATGGAAACAATTGAGATTTTGCACTATAGCTTAACTATTAGGTCACTACCTGTTTTATAATTATATTTACATGGCAACATTTATTTTCTTTCAATGCAATTCAATTAATTTCATTTACAATTATTCATAAAGGATATACGCATAAAGTCAGACTCAACGATTTTGGGTAACTAGGCGTTGTCCATTTCCCGGAAAACAATGTAAGTCCGAGAAAAAAAATAACGTGCAAGGTAAGATCGCGTTACCACGGGACGTCCGGCGCGGGCAGTGGCCAGTCGGATGGGTAATTGGCTAACATTTGTAACAAGCCAACGAACCAGTTAGGGTCGGATTACACTGTCGCGGGTGCGCCGCCGGCGACCCGGCCGCAGGAAACGCAAGTCAAACTGCGCACGCATTATGCACGCTCACTTTCAACAGTTACGCGAAAGTTTGGGAAGTAACATTATTACTGCATTTGAATACTGCACTAGTCTCTGTGCGTAACCTCACATATGTAGAAGGCAGTAGCATTGAAAAAAATAAAATGAATGGAGGTTAAACAACGACATCAACAGGCTATTGCAATGCAACTACATACATTTCGTAATGCTTAAACTTTTTTTCTCTAAAGTTTCTAGCTAGCGAGATTTTTTTAAATGTATTTATGGCGTGATGACGTGTTTAATCATACGTTGAAATTGATTTAGATTTTTTGTCCTTTCGTGCAACTGAAATTGAATGATGAATTGAAAAAAACTTTTTTGTTTATTTCAATTCCCATAATCATTTCCCAAACAGTACTGTCCGTAACAACCTGTATATTAAAGCATTCATTGCAGTCAAAATGCCTTAGCGCAGGATTAATACGCGAATACAGTCCCATCTAATATAATGGCGAAACCATTGTGTTAATTCGAATATATTCGAGAAATTAGTTGGCTGACGTAGCTTTCTGGATTAAATGTTCAGCCAAATGTCCATAACAAAGATACAAATAACAAAGGCATGCAAGTTAAAGATTACAAATCATAGGAGTGGCAGTTCGATCGATCGGGTCTCTTGATGTGTTAAGGAATACGTCAATGTTAATATATATGTAACTGCCATTCAAAACGCTTACGCGCTAAAAGTTCCCAAATTGCGAACGAAAGCAACACCGAAGAACCCCAAGCCACCATCTAATTATGCACGCGAGCTAGTAATTATTTACTGAGGCGTAATAACGCTCCCGATAATTGTGTTCCGCGAAAGTTCACCAAAACTAAACGGGCCGGATTCGCGCTCGTATAATTGCTGCCGTTAGAGCTCGCCGTTTGGAGTGGCGGCGGTTTCTTGAGCTAATAATGTTTGTTTTCGCACTCTCAATTATGTCAACGTGTCCATGCTTACATCTTCTTTAAATTAAAAGCTCATTCATTGCATATATTCCGGGGCCAGATTTCTCTATAGTCCGGAGTTATTCCGTCTTTGATTTAAATTAAAAGCTTGAATGATATTATGTTCCGAGGCAACGTTGTTGCTATAATCTTTATATTGTAGCGATAGTAATTCGAGATGTTAGGTTACAGTAAAAAGTGATAAAACAGTAGAAAATACATAAGATAAGAACAGTCCCCACCCCATTTTTTTAAGTAATTAAGTTGGTCCTCAAATAATAAAAATAATAATTAAATTCTTTTTTGTACACCATTATAAAAACAGTTTACAAAAGGCGGGCCTAATGGCAAAAGGCATTCTCTTCCTACCTACCCTTGGGATGTAGGAAAGGTGCAAGGCGGCAGACAAAAAAGGATAAAAGAAGTAAGATTTTTTATCAATAACGATATATATATACATATATACTTAACAAGAATAAATATACTTACATTCTAATACTAATACATACAGATACATATAATACATAGCTTATAATATATATTTAATTTAAATATATACCAATATTTGTGTATATACATTTATTCTTATATGAACCTATTTTTGTAACAGAGAGCGGGCAAGAACTTATATAAATGATAACGTTTAAATATAATTTAAATAATAGGACTTCAGGCGTTTTTTGAAAATATATACATTGGAAGAGGACCGAATTTCTAGGGGAAGCTGATTCCAAAGACGAGATGCGTTTACAGAAAATGAGTCACTATAATACCTGCTGCGATGTGTAGGAATGGCTAACAGTAAGGTATCAGCAGACCTAAGTGGAACACCATGTGAAGATAGCAATTTGAAGCGATCCTGCAGGTAACTCGGAGTAGCAGGGTTATTCAGTGTGCTGTAAAGAAGTGATAGGGTGTGAACATTTCTGCGTTTTCTAATGTCAAGCCACTGGAGTCGATTACGGAATTCGGAAATATGATCAAAGTTACGCAAGCCAAAAATATATCGAATGCATAAGTTAAGGAGGCGGTCAAGTTTGTTAAGGAGATCTTCATGATGATCTAGGTAGCAGATATCAGCATAATCACATAACGGGAGTAAAAGGGATTGTGCTAACGTAGTTTTGGTGCGAACGGAAATGAAATTTTGCAATCGCTTTAGAGAGTGCATGCTACCCATAAGTTTTCGACTGACTTCGCAGACCTGTGTGTGATAGTGTCTCGTCAATCCATAGACCCAGATTTTTTACACTCGTACTGTACGGGACTGCAACACTATCAAACACAACTGGAGGTAAAGTCGTAGTTAAGTAAATATTTATTTGAATCATATGGTTGAATTTTCCCGGGCACTAGCGCATAGAATGAAAACGCATTAGTGATATGGAATGACAGCTGCTAAACTGCTACTGAGACAGTTCAAGAAAAAACCGCATTAGAAAACCAATCCTATATGGATGTATGAACTATCGACCGTGAAGCAAGGAAACATTAATCAAAGAAAGACAAGAGTCAACCTAGGAGTGGCTCTAGCGTCTGATGCCAAGTACGAGTTTGGTGACGATGGCAATATGTTTGAATGTTCAATCTTTGTAGTCAATGTCCGATGAAGCGTTAAATGTATGTAGGTATAATCTTAAACACTGTCTTAGTAGAAGGCACTGATTACGGAAAAATGGACGGTAGGAGAATTCCAAATTATGGGTATACAGCAAGCGGCGAAATTGGTAGACGAAATACCCGATAATGGTATGTTTTCCTGGCCAGCCATGCAGTATATTCGTAAAGTGGTTCTTTTAACTGGTTTCTTTCTCTAAATAATGTGTCCTTTCTTCACGGCCGATCATACGTACATACATATCACATTCCTTGGAACAAGCGACGTACCTGCTTAGTACGAAAAAGTATATTTACTTAAATCCTAAAACAATATAAATTGTATAACCTAAGCTTTCCTCGAAATGGCGATACTGAACCAGGCGTCGCACAGGCACAGAGTGAAGGGCTATTAGCAAACATGAAACGCTTGAGCCTGTCAGCAGTCAATGTGACAAAGCTAACATAACCACAGCTCGTGTACCCATTGAGGGCCTACATCTAATAGATAATTCATATTCAACATCTCCCTTCTCAACGTAACAGGCACTTAAAGTTTCAAACGCCGAATTAAAATTTATTAATACACGACGAAATCAGAATTACAAATTCAGCATTACAAAATTACACGCAATTAGTATTATTAAGTGTACTTGAGGCAAAAATAACTCTTAAAGAAATTGATGTAGAACCAACTATAAATCCATCCGCGAGCAAACACTCAAACAATGGAGATCCCAGTGATATATACGAAACGATAATTAATGTTCCATCTCGCACTCTCCAATGTGAAGACGGATAGATCCGGAATCTATTATTATCCGAGGGAGTGAGGAGCTACAGAATTCGGAGTTCTCGGGGAAGGCACTCCAATAGAATACGATTCCAATGAGGTTGAGGGCTAGAATTGAAATAATTTGAACAAAATCAACAATCGACCGTTGTTTCAATCTATTATATTATTATTATTATATTATTATTGATAGGCTAGCAGCTTTAAGCTGATGCGCCTATATCACAACACTTATTTATTTATTATATAATATATATCTATAATAGCCTTCGAAATTTAAATACATTTTTATGTACATTATTTTAGATATTTTCGTTTACTTGTCGATAATTCGATAGCATGTTTAAGTGGTAGAGTATTTTTATTTTGTTAATATTTATAAGAATAATAAATAAATGTATTACTTCAAGAAGCACTTTAAAGTTGGACGAAATAACATTTCACAATCGTCAAGTTACGCTTACGCTAGACGCCTATTTTAATTATATGGGCTCACACTGTTACGGAGCGCTTGGTTTGCATATCGGTACCATCAAATTGTAATGCATTACGCCCGAAAAAGACGAGCGAAGAAAGAGACAGGTAACGGTATTATCGTTTCTGCTGGAAATATGGGTTGACGGGACTGTGACAGCAAAAGTGCCGCTTGGACACTTTTAGTTAGGGAAAAAGGTACACATACGGGTATGTATCGATTTCGTTGTGTTTTCCTCCAGTTTATTGTAGCCGTGCTATAAAAGGAAGATCTTGGTAAGAAACAGAGTTCCCATTTGGTGGTTAAGCTAATATCATGATAGGATGTGTGGTATTAGCAAGCCATGTAAAGTTATCCAGTTCAATAATAAACCCAGATCAATTCAAACTTTAAGAGAATAGCTGAGATACCTGGTTCCGCTCGGGTCAATATCGTTATGGACTGATGTCGGGCCGAATTATTTCCTGGATATTATATGATTTTCCAATTTGATACAAACTTTCATCTCATATTTCACCCTCTTCGAATTTAATTTTCGTCACAAAAGGTAGCCTATGTCCTTCTCGAAGATCCAGAATATCTGCATCAAAATTGGTTCAGCGGTTTAGGCGTGAAAACGCAACAGACAGAGACAGTTACTTTTGCATTTATAATATTAGTATGGATATAGGGAATAATTTAGTTCACTCTGTGCCGCGGCACATCAACACGTGTGAATCATCTCGCCCCAATTATGATAATGGATATTATTTTTACGACACGTCCGCCATCTTTCGGCTTTCAGGCGCGCGCGATGCTTTCAGCCTCGGAGTGTCTTCGCTCGGAGCCGCGCGGATGGATGCTATTGGGCAATTCCCTCGGATTGTGAATGCGGAATTTATGCGTTCGAAGGTAAGTACTGCCTCCACCGAACTTTCGGATGTAAAATGTAAAGAAAAAAAACATATTTAGATGATGGAAAGAAATATAAGAAGGTATTTCTATAAACCAGCACTCGTTGCAAATATGTAATGCCGATTTCGTTTTGGGCATTTACCCGATGGGAGCCCAGTAAAATGAAAAAAAAAACTTCGCGGAAGTACTATTCAAACATACAGTTCTGGATCTCGACAACGGCGTCACCTGTTCCGTGCAACTATAGCTAAGAACGAACCTCGGAATTCGAGGGATGGGTGACAAAAAAAATAGCCGGGTTGGTAGAGCTTTTTCGAGTTTTGATCTTACCAACATCTCTTGTAAATATCTCGACAGGGTGCGCACTCCACAGTTTATCAAAACCATTTACAGGATCGGTTGGTTCCAACTGTCAAAATGACGAAAGTGAGGTGGTTTCCTTGCCCGTTGAGCATTGACCAACGCAATAGTAGAAAAACTAACAAAACGATGGCGTTCTGCAGCTCCCAAGAGCATTCCCCGTGGTACAGGCGATAATTCACAGAGAGACACTCTAAGTACATGTCTTCGAAATTCATATGCACAAACGGCATCACTCTAGAAGCCACATATTATACTTTGACCCACATACGTTTTTCTTCCAAATGCCAATGCCTACTGTGGCGCCGATGGTGATGGACTCCGTACTTATTTCGCTTTGTCTGCAGAAATACATCTATTCTTCATATATACTCTACTCTACGGTTAAAGGTGCTTATAACCTGGCCTTGACATACATTTGAGCACGAAAATCCACTTGCTTGTGCTCTGTAAATATTTTTCGTCATTATTTTGTCACCCATTCGCTCTACAAGTCCAAACCGTATGACACAACTTACAAAATGATCAGCATTTCATATTAATTTTAGTATACAAAGCTATCGCGAAAATTTTAACACAACCCCATATAATAATATTGCTGGACATGGATGGATTAGGCATAGCATTGCTTTCCAGAGGGTATCAGGCGCAACGTTCTGTTAGAGACTTGCGCCTGCGCGGCCCTCTCCTTTTTCGTTGTACGTATTTGTATTTCGCTTGGGTATTTCCACGGAATATTGAGGAGGCATTTCGATAGACTTCTTGTGCTGCGACACGTTTGGCATCGAAGTATTGTACTTAGCGTTATCCATTGTAGTACGGTCGCATTCAAATTCACTGCCCACGAGGCTCGCGTTAGGACGCCCCCTCAGAGGTCCAGTCGGCGGGGAAGGGGCACGCCACATGTGCAAAACAAACGCGACCGTAGGGTTGCTACTGGACTTAAATCGTCGATGGTACATACTGTCCAGCTTCTATACATCTGTTTCTTGAGAGCGCTTTCTTCTCCAAATTCACCCGATGCACAGCGAACATTACAAAACAATAAACACTGAAAATCATTTCCATTTAGTCATCTCGCTGGCTCGTCCGATTCGATCCGTGGCCTCCCTCGGTCCCCGCGGTCTGTCCGAGGCGGCGGCATCAGAGTGGTCAGTCTGAGTTCTCACCTAAATTGGCGTTTACGGCAAACCGATCGACTGGCGTTTTCTCCAAACTCCATACAAGTTTTTACTGGATATTCTGTGGTTTTACTTCTTCAAGCTGTCAAAGTCAAACGCGGACTTACGATTTGTATGAAAACGCGGAGTGGACGTAAACGGCAACGTCGGCGTATTTACGGCAACTTTGAGTAAGCTTTCAAATCAAGCTCGGGCTCGCAAATGTTAGTTCGCTTAACGCCCGCTGCGCGCGCTCTTCAATTTCTCCATACATTTGAAAACGCCAGTCGATCGATTTGCCGTAACGCCAATTTAGGTGACAACTTAGACTACCGGCTCTGGCCCGAGATAGAGCCAGCGCGCTCACGTGAGTTCCGGATATCGTGGCACAATGGCGTGTTTGTAAACATCGCCATTACGCGCGGCAGACGTGACAGCGCGCTTCATTAGCGCGACGCTCTCCGCAATGGCGGCCGAGATTACCTGCGTAGTGCGGAATCGTTGTTCTGGGAAACATATTGTGTTCGTTCGGTATGGGAAAGGGTTTCTTGCATAGGCACGTATTCAAAAGCAACAGAAATTTAACGAAAATAAATGTAATTAAAAAATATTCTTCAAAAAGGAACAAATGTTTTGTAGATTTCATCGGATTGTTACACTTTAAATCTTAAATATAAATATAGTATATATAATATAAATATTCTCTAAAATATTTGCCTAATTATTTGAAAAATATGCGAAGTAAAACATTGTTATCAAAATAAAACTGTAGCTACCGTAGAGCTCTCATGGCAACAAACGCAACAAACAGAATCATAGAAACTAGACATCATGTACTACAACAGATGGCAGCGCTTCCCACTGGAAGGTCCAACCTGACAAAACACAAGATGTCTATATCTCACTATCGAAGTAACTAAGAGAAATAACACATATACAAGTTCCAAATCGCGACTAGGGGTGAGCAGCTGCGCAGCCGTGGGTCTCGAGACCTGACCCACCTTTCAAGCTTCACACCGTTTCGACCGAGCTGAAAGATGCTATTTTTAAAAATAAAGAGCAGCAGATTATATCATCTACCCTCCGTCCCATTCTGCACAATACCTGCGACCTTTTGTGCGAGGCTCTCTCAAGACGTCCATTCAAATCCAACCGACGAAGAACAATAAAGAGGCGAAACAACGCTCCAATTATTTCGAATTCCTCTCATTACGACGCTAATAGTTAAAGGGGCCTTAAATGCTCTTATCAGAAGCATAATCTGGCGCGGTAATGTACACCGAACAGGCGATGCCTTTTCTTGTACTGAAGAGGCTGCCCGAAGCCTTTGGAAAGTGCGCAGCCATATTATTCACAAATATATTTATTTCTAAATTAATCATTCACATCTAACTGGAATGCAAAAGCTTTTCTGAAATGTACGGTGAACGCAGAAAGATATGACACAAAACATAATTAACAATGACAAGGCATAAATAAACTGTACGTAACTTATTTGGGAAAACCGGCCAAGTGCGAGTCGGACTCGCACACGAAGGGTTCCGTACCATCGTACAAGATTTAACACAAAAAAATCTGGTTTTTTGTATGGGGGCCTCCTTTAATTTTAATTATTTTAAAATGTTACCTATTTGTTGTTATAGCGGCAAAATAAATACATACTCTGTGAAAATTTCAGCTGCCTAAATATTACGGTTCATGAGATACAGCCCTGTGACAGACGGACGGACGGACGGACGGACGGACGGACAGCGGAGGCTTAGTAATAGGGTTCCGTTTGCACCCTTTGGGTACGGAACCCTAAAAAGCACTTGTCTTCGAAATCATTGTTTCAGATGGAAAAAAAGACCGGCGCATTGGAAATGACTTTATTTCAAAAGCACTTAAAAATTAGAGGAGTTAAAATGGGAGAACTTTAATCAAGCATCAATACACGAAGAATAAAGTAACTTGTACAATGTGGAAACATATTTACTTTTATTTATTGCATTCCAAAGCCTGTCTCATGAAATGAAACGATTTCTAAAACAGTCATCTCGATATGACAAATGACCAAATTCTGAAATGAATATGTGAAATCACCTAAAAGGGAGTAGTAAACGAAAGGGGTTAACATTTACCAAACATTTATCCTATCGAAACCAGAATTATTTTGAAGTCTTCTAAGTTCTCCAGAATATATTTTTGGTTTCAAAAAGTTTAAGATTTTTTGAAAAAAGTCCCAAAAGAAAAGGTAAAAAATTGGCGTTTATTAAATAAAAAACTTTACAAATATGTTACAAATTTGCTCTTTTAGTAACGCATCTTATGATACCATTTTCATTTCTCTATCTTACAATTGAAGAAGCTAGCCCCCGGTCGCATTGTTCTTGAAAACGGAAGCGATAGAAAAGATATATCTTAAAAAATATTAAAGTTATATACAAACGAAACCCGTTGCCAGATTGGGTGGCAGTTGGTTGTGGTTAGCATAACAGGAAACCAAGGGCCGAGTGCACGAAAGAACAAAAAATCAAAATCAACGTCAAAGTATGATCAAACACGTCACTTTGTGTGGACAGTATGGAAGGAACTCTATGCGGTTCACTAAAAGTGACGTGTTTGAACATTGATTAACTCAGCCGTTTCTTCGTGCAACCGGGGCTAAGTCATAACACCATAGGCCGAATATGCAGGGACTAAAATGCACTCTAAGCAACGTTTGACCTAGATTTGTTTTCTCGTAGCACTAAAGTTGACTAGTGCAAGCAAATTATTTGTCAAATCATCGGCTAAATAATTTGTTGTCGTAGTTAAGCTTACGTTACAGTTTACAACGATGCCTTTTTAAAACTTTATATTTCAGTACAAGTTATGTTGTTTGTAATGTTCATGGTATATCACACAATGACGATGTTACCAGTAGACGCGTGCTACCCTGTAAGAATTTACTCAAGAACTCAAATTGGGGAGTTTGATCGTCCATGTAGATGGCGTCATGTAGTTCGTCGTTATTTCCGCTATAACTCAAAAACAGGAAGTGACGAACTATAATTGTATTGGCGAGCCCACTAAGCAGTTAAATATTTAATTTTATAAAACCATTTAAAAAAAAGTATAGCATTTGTGAGGGGGGGTGATTATGAGGCAAAGCGCAAAAAGTTGCTAATTGTAACTGGCTATTTTTTTTAATTTGAGTTTCAGCGACATCTACATTTTAAGCATTGTAATCAGATTTTGAAAATAATCTGAAAAAGTATTGGTCGTGACATGCACACCCTCATAAGTATCTAATAATATCCAGCTTATTTTTAACCGACTTCAAAAAAGGAGGAGATTCTCAATTCATCTGTTTTTTTTTTTTTGTATGTATGTTACTCGATATCTCCGCAAATCGTCAACCGATTTAAATAATGATTTTTCTTAGGATGTTTCAATATCAGTAGAATATATCAAATTTTATGAAAGAATATTACTCCTATTAGTGATTGAAGATGGTTAAATATTTTTTAAAAAGGTTTTATAATTGTTTTATTCGTTTTAATAAACAACTGCTTAAAGAGGTCGTTAATACAGTCATAGGTTTTAACTTCATCCATTTCAGGAGTCATAACAGAAATAGCTACGATGCGCACAGCCCCCATAATGTTAGCACACTTAACCTAACGTAATGTAACATTTTCATAAAACTTCAAGAAATAAAATAACCCACAACCAATCTGTTAAGTTTTGCAAAGATCGTGGGTAAATATTCTGTTTTTTGCCTGCATTATCGTAACATGAAACACTTCTGCATGCAGCAGTGTCTCAGGACCGAACAACGAGCAAGGAAGGAGGAGAGTGGCGAACTTTAATTATCCGTACATCGGCAGCGTCCCACGTTATAGTGATAAGACATACACTGACGGTAGATGGGTGGCGACCGAAACTCATTCGTGCAGCGGCGTCGCAGCCACGTTTTAGTGAATAACATACAATGACGGTAGCGCCGGTCAGTTCGTTTACGAATTCGTTCATGGTACTGATGTTCTCAGGTTCCAAATACACGTAAGAACTGCACAGGACGCTATTTAGTGCAACGAACATCCGATGTTGCGCGTTCCGAATTCGTAAGCAAACTTACTACCATCAGTGCATTATCAATTGTTTTATGGATGGATAATACCACAGCTACCGTCACAATATCAGCCCAATACACCTCATGAGAACTAGGCGCCATGCCAGGCCCATGATTATATTGCACAGCTACTTTGGACTGGATGGAAAATACGGACAATTTGCATTGCTACTTCGACCATCGTTCGTTCAATGCGATGGTACCAATTGGGCGGGATTAACCCTACCTTCTAAGTAAGGAAGGAAATCTACATTTTAACGGGTCGCCTTCATAAAGTCAAAAAATCATCAGGTCCAAAACCCAGAACATCCAAAAGTATGTACTTTTCGTGTGTATTATAAAATGCATATAATCTTACTTAACCTAGTTGAAAATATCCGTATTCATAAGTGTTTTGGGCGGTATGGGTTTTGGACCTTGTGCTTTTTGGACTTTATGATGCGTCCCCATTTTAATGTGCAATCCGAAACACGAACGACGAGCAGGCTCTTACGACACGCACGGCAAGAAATGCAGTGGACCCAATTGAATGTTTTAACGTGCTGAAACCCTACTTACGTGGGTACGCTGCCGCCATACGGGTTACTTTCTGGCACTACTCCAGTCTTTCCTCACTCCATGGGACCGCTGGGCCTAACGTGATACCCCGCACCAGATTAGATCTTAATGAAGGCTCTTACCGGGCCGCGCACGCGATGCACCTCCACGCGTCCGCCCTCGGGCTACCGGAGATGCCGACCTATCTGAGGATGCACTCCGATACAATCGGCGAACATTTAAGGCTGTCGTGAAGTAACAGGAAATATAAGATTTGAAAATTTTAAGAAATGCATTCTTTGTCCATTGACCAAGGCACAATTTTGCACGGCGACTGCTATTAAAATAGCGAAATCGTCTTCCAGGCCCTAACGTTTCCCTACCCCTAAACGTTGCCAGATTTTAATCAATATTTTTACATTACTTGAGAAAGCTTCACTCTATGTATGTTTTGATTTTTTTGTAAATATCAGTATTTTTCAGTTAAAAAAATCTTAAATGAACGTAAAAACAGACAATTTTTTTCCAATGTTTATTAACCAATATTTTCTCTCTAAAAGGTACATTATAAAAACTTAAACATACAGACATAATCTCCAATATTGTTAATCACTCTCTGGTATCGGGTTGTTTCCCTGACACTTGGAAACGTGCTTATAACGTGCTTTTAGAGCGGCTCGTAGCCTAGTGGCGCGGGGACTGGCCTAGCGTACCAGAGGCCCGGGTTCGATACCAACTTGCACCACTGTCTTTCTCTTTCAGAGTTCGATAAGTGCATTTCGTCACGAATGCGAGCTGCTCCATGGTTCGGAATCCATGTAAAACTGTAGGTCCCCTTCCCCTACTAGGTGGTAGGGTTTAAGCCCGCCCGGGTTGGTACCATCGCATTGGATGAAAAGATGGTCGAAGCGGCAATGAAAAATTATCCGTGTTTTCCATCCAGTTCAATGTAGCCGTGCCTCATAAAGGGAAGGTCCTGGCATGGCACCTAATTCCTTCGGGAATGTGGTGTATTGGGCTTATATCATAACGGTAGTTGTGTGGTATTAGCCATCGATGTCAGGTCGCATAAAAAAAAAAAAAAATATCATACCACTACCAAAAAAAGTTTGTCCCTCTGCGTTTAGTGACTATCGTGCTATTTCCATTTTAGCCTTTCTATCTAAAGTTCTTGAGCGTGTAGCTTATTTCCAACTGTCCAACTACCTCTCTGTAAATTCTCTTCATGACCCCCTTCAATCTGGATTTCGTCCATCCCATAGCACCACCTCTGCTTTGGTGAAAATTACTGACGATATTCGGCTTGCCATGGATGATCGTATACTTTTGTTGTACCTTTTTTGAGTGCAATAAACTTATATAAATAAATAAATAGATTTATACAATATATTTTAGAATGAAAAATTTCAAAAACCTAGTAAAACATTAAGGCGGCCCGTCCCGCTCATCTCCCCATACAAAAGAGGAAAGAAGATCACGCCCATATTTCTTGTCAGGGATTCAAAATTTTGCTCAAAATAGCTTTATTTGATCGAACTAGATGTCTGATGACCATTGGCATTGTAAAATTGTGTTTGGTTTCTAAGTTATAAGGTCCGAAAGTTTCGCCGCATTTTTCGCGCGTTTCATACAATAACTTTGGAGGTGGATTACGCAATGATAAAGAACACCTTAAAAAAATTAGTCATCAGACATAGCTTATTTAATCAAGATTTATAATCTATTTGGTTTTTGTTCGATTTTTTACTACAGCGGTCGTGGTTTACTTTTAGCTATAAGTCGTTTTGAAATTAAAATTTTCGTAAATCTTACCAAATCATACACTATGCACATTGTCTTTTTTGTGGACATGTTGCATCTTCCTCATCACGGAGCCTGTCTGATTCTTTGAAACAGAGAAGGTCCCAGAGCACAACAGCACGGTTTTGTACCGTGCCCGCGAATGAGTTAGGCCCGCCGGGTTGGGCCACCTTAAGAGCATGGCAACAGTTATCGCCCATAGTATGGGTAATTGATAGGGCAACGACTCTCTTAACGTTTTAACAAGCATTCGGCACATTAATGACCGACCTGTCCGAGAATTCCCGATCAATTCCCAAAAATGTCATGTCATCGGGCGAGAAGGAAAGACATTCTTGTGCAATCGTGAGAGCAAGTTTACCTAAACATAAACCATACACCATCATAGGGCCGAGTGCACGAAAGGACAAAAAATCAAAATCAACGTTAACGTACGATTGAACACGTCACTTTGTACGGACAGTATGGAAGGACCTCTATGCGGTTCACTAAAAGTGACGCATTTGAACATTCATTAACTCCGCCGTCTCTTCGTGCAATCGGGGCATAGTCTTCAAGATAAAAGCGCACATCCAGTTCGTAGCTCATAAAGGGAAGGTCCTGACATGGCATCTAGTTCCTTCGGGAATGCGGTGTGTTCGGCTAATATCATGACGGTATTAAAATGTTCTTGTTTGTATATAACATCGCTGGGGTTAATTTAGAATTTTTGGGTTAATTTGACAGGTGACTCACCGGTCAATACTTACACTTCCGAAGTCATAAAGTGCCACGCTCTTGAGGCAATGGCTTTTAAGCTTGGCTTAAATAGTGTATTTACTGGAGATTTCCACCTCCAGTTTCCCTGGCACGTACCTAAATATTCCACTCAAGCTGTCGTAATGTTTCGTAACGCTTGACATTTTTAGACCCGCCAAGAAATAAGTTACATTTCAAAAACAACGAAAACGATATTTAAAGCAACAGATAAAATAAAGTGGTCATTTTAAGTTCCCATAAAGCAAAAAGGAAAGAGAAGCCCGAAACCGACCAAGCCAACAGGTGTTGAAAAACGTTCCCGTCCCGAGGCAAACACTACTTACGTGCACGTTTTTATCTGAGCGAAGCCACGTGGGCCGGGGCCGCCGGGGGCCGAGTTATGTGACACTGAACGGCTATAATCGTGTAAACATCACATTAGTCGCTACGTCTCGCGACACCTCCAGCCTCCTTCCCCCAACTTGTTGTTTATTTTACCATCGGCCACGTTCGGCCACGGATTTAGACGGCCCGATGTTTAGACGCGAGTTCGGAGAGATGTGACTGGACGTTGCAAGTTTATTGTGACTCTAATCGCGTCGTCTGTTTTGGTTGTAACTGTGGTAAACACTAAGCGAGACACTGGAATGCGACGAGGCACCATCGGCTTAATAGACACAAATACGTTCAAATATGGGTAATATGAAAATAATTGGCGTGTACGTATCTGATTACATTAGTTAGAACAGTCGGTTTTGTCCAGACTTCTTTCATACACTCTACCCCGCTATTCACCCCCAGGTTATTTTGCGCGATTGTTGCGTCACTATTGGCTGGTGCAATATTACAGATTAAGAATTTTTTTTAAACAAATTATTTCAGGAGTTTTAATTTTTATCAAAATCGGCCCCATTACTCTTTTGAGTATTTTTCGTTATTTCTTAAAATTTCGGATTTGGCAAGGAAGGAAAACTTGACGAATTCATGTAAATAATCAAGCCACACATCATTACAAACCGCGTTATAATCGGGTAAGTAATTCTTAAGTTAAAAGCGAACAGACAAACAGGAAGACGGATAGACAAACAAACGCCAGACGTTGAATTTTTATAAGAGTTAGTGACTACCAAAAAGACTCAAAAATACTAAGAAGAGTATAAAGAATGACGTGGTGAAGCAGTCGCTGGCAAATAGTTTAAGTCCCCCCTTAAGATTTCCTCTAATCGTAGTCACAAAACCGATTTCCGCTAGACCGTTCGAATGAGTGATGGAGAATATTTTTTTCCATTTATCTAAGGCATTCATTCGTAAGCTCGGTATGCGGAGTGCGGAGATAAAAACGCGGTCTGTCGCAGAAAAAAAACGGCTTTTTCTGTGGAGGTTTTATTGTCTTTGCCGTCGTCGTCCGTTTTTATTGTTCCTTCGGTAGGGCTGTGCTTCATGGCCCTTAACGTATATGATCGACTGTATGAACTTTGACGGATTCGGTTACAACTCAGAGAGAATATTTGGTACTGCATTTGACGGTCTGATTGATTGCTAAGTATGTTTGAATAAATGAACAGAAAACATTGAAGAAAATTAGTATTGTAATAGTTATATTTATATGTTTGTTTAGATTTTTACTGTTGTTTGAAATATTATTTTACGTTTACGGATAAACAGTGTTCAGCTTACTTATTTAGCCCGAGTTGACGTCTGACTGTACGAAGTGTCAGAGGTCCTCCAGGACGGCGGCGTCGCGAATCCTGACGATGTCCACAGTGTAGTGGACGAAACGTCGAGTTAAATAAGTAAGTTGAACACTGTTTATCCGTAAACGTAAAATAATAAGTTATTTTTATATTTTGCCACGGTCACTCCGCCACCCCAGGTTATCCGGGCTACTCTATGAACGTGATTCGTTATAGCAATCTCGTTCCAGAAATATGCCTGAGAAAATATTTTTTTCACATCTTTAAACTTACCTAAATATATGCAGATAAAAACGTTCTCAAAATGTGAACCCGTAGTAATATTAAGAATACATTTATGAATAGAACGAATCTCTCGTATATTCTGTGAGAGAGGAATAATGATGACTCTCAAAGATTATGCAGCGATACGAGTGTACCGAGCGGAGGCGAATTCGCGTAACACTTACTCGTATGCCCAATTCATTTCACGTGGACTTGCGGCTACTCGAGTGGGAAGTCGCGTGAATCCTGTGCGTACGAGGGCTGACGTCCGACGGTCCCTCGGCCTCCGGCGACAAGTCGGTCCCCGAACGTCGCCGAGCTCCCGCTGCGATCCGGCGGGGGCGGCGGCGGGGCGAGGGGGAGGCGCCTCCACCCCCCCGCTTCCCCCGCCCCGCCCGGCCCAAGCCCTTCGCAACCCTATCCGCTTGTCGGGACAGACGCCGTTCGAAGTCGCCCAGATCCCATCCAGGGTATAGTCAAATCAAAATAACCCATAGCGCACAGATCTTCAGGAATGTAATAAACAAAAATTAATGAGTAATAGGGGCTAAATAAATTACAATGGTGTTGATCAGATTATTAACTTCGTTTACAAGTTCAAATCCTTCTTCCTTCTCTACAAAACCGGCCCTAAAATAATGAATAAACAAAACGAACACAGAAATTTAGCAATTTTACATGGGTGATATTTTGGCAGTCGACGCCTATCGTTTGGAAGGCTGTGAGTGAATCCTTAGTTGAAGAAAGGATTTTTTTTAAAAAAAAGGTACATTTAATTTATCAAACGTAGTTATTTCGAAGCCACCTACACTCTAAGAAGATAAAAACTATTGGAAATAAAAACTATAGGAACTATTATTCTATTTTGACAAAAATAATATTAAATCTACGATGAAACTCATTTGAAGCATTTTTTTAAATGTACAGAAAAAATACAGCCTTGCAAAAACAACTGAAGGATGTTTTTTTTTAATGAACAAACACATCCATTCTACATCTCACTTTCTTAACATAACCCAATACACAACCCCACCCATGCCAAAGACAATTAATCGGCGGCGTGTCTTTCCGAGTCGACAAAAAACATTTCTCCCTCAACGGAAGGCATCGAGTTTGTTTGGAATAACAGGCAAAGGAAAACGCCCAAATCCAGGCCCCTTAGAAATAATTCGTGTCTTTTCTTGACACATATGCGATAATTTATATTTATTATTTAAACGTATTATTAACTATCTCAATCCCCATTTTTCAAGGCCGGTTACACATTGAATAATTAAAAGGTGTCATTCAAAATTACTTCTTTTCCTACTAACAATATGAATAAGACAAGGACAGAACATCGCATCGTACTTCCGTTGTCACAAGACGTGTTCGGGAAGCCTGCTCCATGCCATTTCGTCCGGTAAGGGAGCAAAGAGGCGTAAATACGTATGTAAAATTATACCTAGCACCAATGTGAAGGATTGTTGCTTATGAAATATCAAAGAGACATTAAACTTTGTCTGTTAATATTGCGTTTGGAATGTAGCATTTTGCTCGACGCTGTACTGTGTCTATAAAACATTTATTACCTCAAAACCGTATTTCGTCAATAACCTTAAAATGGCAACGAACTTGATCTTCAAAATTCGTAACTCGAAAATTTAGATTATTACCTAAATTATAACACTGGTTTGGAAGATAGACACTAAAATTTTGAAGGGCCCAAAATATATGGGGCAATGGGCATTCTCCTTTGTAATCGTCTACGGTGCGATTCTTCCCGTAGCCGCGACGACAACGGGTGTCTGCTTTTGATTACCCACAGCTAGACTCCGCGACCCCCGCCGTGACGCGCCACCCCATCGCTCACTGCGCATGTCCAAACCCACCACCATATAAACAATCATAATTACAACCAAAGCCATACTTAAACTACGGGTGTATATGTAACAAGAAGACTGTGAGTTGGATACTAACCTTAAAATTTTATCCTAATGTTTTTAATTATGAAATCCGGTTTGGGTGGCCCTGCTGAGGACCAAAGGTGCTCAGAAAAGCTAAAAACACCTCGCCTCGCGAAACCACGCTCAGCGAGGCACCATGCCAACGGATTTGTGGACGATTGCTGAACTATCGAGCTTGTGCAAATTATGCTTGAAGACTCTCAGGTTATAGGTATGAGGAAAGGCATCCGCCGGCAGACAGTACCATATCCTGGCGGTGCGGCACAGAAATGAGTGTGAGAAACGGTTCGTTCTCAAAAGACTAATGTCAACCACAAGGGGGTGCTCTGCTTCTCTGCGGCGGGTGCCCCGGATATAGGAGTAGTGGCGAGCACATTAATCGGGTCTATATACGAGTATAATCTCTTAAAATAATAAAAAAATCTGAGAAAATGTGCTAAAAGTTGGCATTTACAATTAGCAACTAGTACATAATTCTAAGGGAAGCAGGCCGCATGTATGCGCTCCCGAGATACTGGAACTAATCAGTACTTTGTAATAGCTACCTACTATGAATCAGTATTCTTGTGTGTATGATTCAGATTCAGATTCAGATATTTTATTCATCACAAAGCATACATATATGTTATCTATTACATGACACAATACATATTCAGTGTGATTCGTCCATGTTCAGTCCGATATACAAATAAATGAAATCAGTCAATGTTAAAAACTATATAAATTAAATAAAATCATTAGATTATACAAAACAATTCAATCTAATAATGACAATAGTCTTAAATAGCTATTTACAAGATGTAAAAAAATCATTAACCTTATAAAAAGGATTGTCAATTAATAATTCTTTTAGGCGAATCTTGAACGTATTTTTATGATGAATCGATTTTAAGTTATCAGGTAACATTTCGTACAGTTTAGGTCCGATCAGGATTTTTTTGACATTGCTAGCCTGTGAGATACTTGTCTTAGGCTGTGTGAATTTCGTGTTCTGTAGTTATGACTGGAACCGTTTAATTCAAAGGAACCGATGTTGTCTCTTACATGCAATATAACTTCATATACATATAAGGAGTACACCGTAGTATCTTTAAAGACTTGAAGAAGTATCTGCACGATGTTGTCTTCGATATACCAGCTAATACTCTTATTGCTCGCTTTTGTAATATTAGCACTCTCTCGGAGTCTGATGAATTTCCCCACAGGATAACTCCATATGACATGAGAGAGTGAACATAAGCATAGTAGGACTGTAACAAGGCTCCCTGACTAATCAAGCGACGCAACTCTCTGAGTGCGTAGATTCCCCGTGCCATTTTACCACAAAGCTGATCGACATGCAGTTTCCAATTAAGGTTGGGGTCAATATTGGAACCAATTAAACTAACTGAGTTTGAAATATTCAATTGGCACGGACCAAGATTAGGACCAGAGAATACTATATAATTTGTTTTTCAGGTGTTTAGTAAAAGTCCATTTGCTGCAAACCATTCTGAAATCGTTTTTTTAACAGAGTTTAATGGTATTTCCAGTTCATGGTAGGATTTAGCGCATACAATTATGCTGCCACTGATCAGTACTTCGTAACTTGCTCAATACTTCGTAACTTACTTATGAATGCATAGCTGATACACTGGTTAGTACTTTGAAATATCTATTTCGAATCAGCATTCATGTGTGTGTGCTGAAACTGATCGGTACTTTGTAACTTGCTCAATACTTCGTAACTTACTTAGTGCTTCAGTACCTGCGTAGCTGATACACTGGTTTGTATTTTGAAATAGCTATTTCGAATCAGTATTCTTGTGTGTGTGCTGAAGCTGATCGGTACTTTGTAACAGGTTTTTGGAATTAGGACCCACAACTACCCTTTTCACATTAGCCCAATACACCACATTCCCGAAGGAATTCATTGCCATGCCAGGAACTGGATGCAATTTTCATTGCCGCTTAAACCAGTTTTTCATCCATGGCGATGGTACTAGCTCCCAGTACAGATACTAGTACATTCAATCGTTCGCAGTCAACATTTGAAATAAATTAATATTCCTGTTGTTGATGGCTCATGATTCATCGAATTAACAGTGCCTTAAACGTCTCGATATCCGTCTTGTCCCTAAGACGAATGGCGTAAAATTTGTAGCACTTACTCTAATTTCCGAGATAGCGCGATCGCGGCCGACCCTGCGATATTTCATTCCGAACATGAAACAGGACACCTTTGAGCCCTCGATAAAAGGCAGGCCTCAAATTACGGTGAATAGTTCCGGACGAGGGCATCCGACATCAAACGGACGAATTGGGTCAGCGCCATCTATCGGCCGCCGCGGTGAATTAATCGACAACTATCCACGAGCCGTCCCCCCTTAACGTGCGTTAATCTGCCATAAATCTGTCAGGATTGTGTCCGTAGTCTACAGGGTGTGTGCAGTCGCACTATCGTGATCTATATTCTTAGGCGAGGGATGCGTATGGTACGATTGCAGAGCACGCTTTTTATGGTTAATTCTTGCCAGTTTTCCTCGCTGTGATTATTGAACTGGCTAATGATAAGATATGACAAACCCAATGTACTGTCTATGGATGATGAATAAACAATAAACAAGTATGTTTAATTCGCTCTTCTCAATATAATGATTGGTTATTTACAGATGTAGCAGGTCGGGGTATTACAAATGTACATACAAAATTGTGATCTAAATGCACATACAAACTGTTTTCCAAGCCAGGAAGATAGCATAAGACGCATGGATTCTTAAGGTGGCCCCTCCCGGCAGGACTAACTCATTAGCGGGCACGGTACAAAATCGCGCTTTTGCTCTCTGGGAACTTCTCTGTTTCAAAGAAAAAGACAGGCTCCGTGATGAGGAGGATGCAACATGTCCATAAAGCAGACAATACGCATAGTGTTTGAATTTGTAAGTTTTAAGAAAAATTTAATGACAAAACAACTTATAGCTAAAAGTAAACCACGACCTCTGTAGTAAGAAATCTATCAAAAACCAAATTGATTATAAATTATCATGAAACAAGCTATATCTGATGACTAATCTTTATAAGATGTTTTTATTTAGTCGTTGAGTAATCTACCTCCAAAGTTTTCGTATAAAACGCGCGAAAAATTCGAACTTTCGAACCTTAACTTAGAAACCAAACACAATTGTACAATGCCAACGGTCATCAGACATCTAGTTCAATCAAATAAAGCTATTTTGAGCAAAAATCTGACAAGAAATATGGGCATTCTCTTTTTTCCACGTTTGTATGGGGAGTTGAGCGGGAAGGCCCACCTTACCCCTTTAAGGTGGCCCTTCCCGCTCCGTGTGCGTCCATGTAGATGGCGCCAGTCGTTCGTCGCTAGTCTGCTCCCCAATAATAAGAAGTTACTAGCTATAACCATATTGGCGAGGAGTCGTATTCACTACGTATAATATTCACAACGTATAATCTTATTTTTTTCCAAAAAATTAAAACCATGCATATCGTATAATAGTCACAACGTATAATGTTATACGTTGTGCATGAATAAAGTTTAAAAATAAAATCAATTCTTTGCATCATGCAGAACGTATAATAGTCACAACGTATAATATTCCTACCATGAATTCACAAAAAAAGAAAACCATGCAGAACGTATAATATGCCAAGAAGCACTGCATAAAGCGCCCTAATAACGATACATTTAAGGCTGAAATTGCTACGAATCGATATTTGCTACAATTTCGAAAGGCCACCTTACGCTAATTGAGACGGTCGAAACGTCACGTGCGAGTATACGCTTTAATTGTATGATGATAAGGGCGCTTATCGTATGAAATATTTTTGGATTATATGATATGCATGGTTTTCTTTTTTTGTTAAATAAAGATCATAACATTATACGTTGTGACTATTATACGTTATGCATGGAGAAATAAGTAATTTTATTTTTTGGACTTCTTCATGCACTACGTATAAGATTATACGATCTGCCGATTATACGTTGTGCATGGTTTTAAAATTTTGTTAAAATATGACATTATACGATCTGCATATTAGACGTTCTGCCGTTCCCCGTTGGCGAGCACAATACGCAGTTGTGTATTTAATCTCGTACAACACTTTGTAAAAAGGGCTACCATTTGTAAAATAATTATGAGACAAAGTGCGAAAAGTTGCTGATTGTAAATGGCAACATTTTGCACATATTCTGAGAATTATCTACGCGATTCCAGCTTACGTTGGTAATTGTTTAATGAGATTGAATTCATAACCAAATTATGTGCTCGCCACTACAGTTATAGTTTGTAACTTCCTATCTTTGAGGGGTAATAGCAGTAATAACTACTAACGACTGTGGCGCCATCTACTTTGACGCACACACCCCCTTAAGTTGCAGCGTTGCAATTTGATGAAAAGTTTGCGCGTGTGAACTCCGCTGTAAATGGTGTGTCCTCCCCTTTGGGTAATAATTTACCATCTACTGTATAGAAATCTAAAGCACCGTTCACTGGGCGGAATGCCGCCCTATAAACTCCGGATTCCAAGTCACCGAACGCGAAGTCGATTTTTCCCATGCGAGCTTTCCCGACGCTCCCCCCTACCTTCGAGCCGAGGCGGGGGGGTGGTGGGGGGGGGGGGGTAAGGCGCGGTGCTGCATTAGCAGGCAGAACAAGCCGCGCCTAAATTCTCCGTATTTTAATAATATCCCCTGCCTGTAGCTGCACAGGTCCCCGCGGCTCGCCGGCTGACAGTGGGTGTTCCCTGAGGGGTCGGGTTCCATTGACGGAACCTTAAAATAATCATATCTCGTTTGGGTCTTTGTCAACCGATTATATGTACCGTACTGCATTTTTTCATTTTAAGTAAACGTACGATGAGAATGGTTATTGCAAATAAATTTCAATGCATGACTATGGCGTGTAGAGGAAGTGAAAAGCTATTTTTTGTTGTTTTGAGAAAGATTAGTTCATCAGACTTAGGTGGTTTCATGAGAATTTACAATAAATTTGGTTTTTGTTAGAATTTTTACTACAGAGGTCGTTTTGTAATAAAATGTTTCGTAAATCATACCAAATTAAACACTATGCGCATTGTCTGCTGTGTGGAAATGTTGCATCCTCCTCACAGCGGAGCCTGCCTTTGTCTTTGAAACAGAGAAGGTCCCAGAGCGCAATGACACGGTTTTGTACCGAGCCCGCGAATGAGTTCGTCCCGTCGGGAAGGGCCACCTTAACAGATGTAAAGGCAACAAGCGTGTATATGTATCCATGTATATAAAGATAAGCTTAGTATCAGACCCGGACAGGTGCCATTATCCTGGCACGCTTCACATAGCCAGCACCGCACCTGCTTCCCCCCTCCCCCTCGCCCAGCGCACATGCCCAGACATACGTCCTTGGCCGCTTCCGACCGCCTCAGATCGATGGCACGACGAGTCGCACATTTCGTTCCTTATACGAAGACGTTTTTCCGAAACCTTGAAGTAATAATTAGAAAAAAAATATGTTCAGAACCCGTCTGTAACTATTGAAATATACATAAAATGTAAGCATACTTTTTTTTTTTAACTCGACATGGATAGCTAATACCATGTCATGATATTAGCCTAACACACCACTTGGTAACAAGTGTCATGCTAGGACCTTCCTTATATTACTAGGATACATTGAACTGGACAAAGAACTCGCACACATACGCGACAATTTAAAAATAATATTAAGTTGCTGATAAAAGCCAATATTTCAATTAGTTTGCGACTTTTTTTTCGTGAATTAAGGTTGCGGGCTTACCCACATCTAGTGCACTAACTTCCAGTTGATGGCAGGTATAAACCACTTCTGCCAAACATTGCTAATATTTAAATATATATTTTTACATGATAAAATTATTTTATGTATAGTTGAATTTTTCATTTAATTTAAGTTTTTTAATTACGCCACAAACTGACATAAAAGACTAACAAAGCCCGTGCTTACAATGGATAGCCTTACTTTACACTCTGCTCCTAAATTATGAAACACATTTTATTCACTAATTCATTAATTTTCCTACTTTTCCTTTTGGAATCCGCAGCCGCCCATTTTTACACTAACATTCCAAACAATGGAGTGCAACTATGGAGGTGACGGAGTCACAATTGATGGTTCAGAAAAAAAACGTTATGACAAAAACGGTCATTTACCAAATAGGATGTGGTAAATTTTAAATGCATGTCCATACTTGAGTTTACAACATGGATATTTTAGTTTATCACATTTCTTTTTTTGTATACGTACAGTAAAGAAAAAGTAGAGAAACGTTCAAGTTGTACACACGCGCGCCCGCCCGAATGTTTTCCGCCCAGCGCGCGCTTCTCGGCGGGGCGGGCGGCGCGCCTCCAGTGCCACCTACCGGGCTAGCTGCGTCCTGCGCCCCCGTGCCTGCGATCAGCTGCGCGCGCTCGACGGCCCGCAACCCAGTACTTCTCATTGACGGCACGGCACGCAGCCCCTCAGCGCCGGCCAGTCACTTCGCTGACGTATTCGCTCCCTGCTGAAGTTCTCGATTTCTCGACGCTGTTTAGTCTAATGAACATTAGATAAGGGAACTAACTAAAGTCAGTGCATTTACACTAATACGTGACAACGCTGTCGCCGTGATTAGTGCCATAGTTGAGATCACCGCTTCGGTCTATCCTTACTGAGGATGCCTCAATGAGTCCACTCACTTTGCTTCATCGAAAAGTTAGGTCAATAAACGTCAAGTAAAGATCTATAGCATTATTACAACTTTCAGAATATCTTTTTAGTAGAAATAATTCCATGTGAACTGCATTTAAACGGACTAAACTCGGACAATTACTAAATTGCGTTATTTTATCGCATTCAAATGAAGAGACTACTTGCGAAGAGCGAAGCTCGAGCGCGCGTCTCCGTTTCAGTTAAGCAAAAATGCTTTGTTATGTGCGACTGTTCTCCTCTACAAGTCGCATTTGTCAACCGATTCTAGTAAGCACGTCCGATAATTTTATAGTTTTTTTTTTGTTTTTTAAAATATGGAGAAAAAATGTCAAATGTTCAAAAATATAGGCTAGCGAGGTCAACGGCATTCAATCAATCAATCTAAAATGATTCTTTCTTTGCTTTCTTTGCCGGAAAATTTTAGACGGCAACTGTGCCTTTCATGCGAACGAAATATGTGTTTTAATCAAATAAAATAAGGATTTTCCAACAACATTTCCATATTCACGTCCCAAGTCAACATTCATTCAGCCATGGACGTTTATCACAAAACCTAACGAGCGTCGTCGTTCGGTTAAGTTTTCAATATTATTTAACGAGCCTTTTCCGGGCTGCATCTAAGCGAGTTTATCCTGACAGCTATACCCCTACCTAATAACAAAGACATGTATTAAAATTGATATGGCAATGAGCGAGCGAGCGACGAAGACTATCCAATACATAAACCAAGTGACAGATACAAATGGATTCCCTAACCCTAGTACCAGTAACTTAATAACGTGGAGTGGTGTTGCAGACCGGCATGGTCTTGTGGAAACTTCTCGTGTTCAGTGTGGTCAGTCCGAGTTCTCACCTAAATTCGCCGTTACGGAACTTCGAAGTTACGTAAAAACGTTAAAACCAATAAAAAAACCTTTACTAAATATTCTGTGTTTTTTTCTTCTTCGAGCTGTCAAATCAAACTCAGTGCGATTTTTATGAAAACGCGGAGTCGGCGTAAACGGCAACGTCAACAGATTTACGGCGACGACGCGTAAGCTGTCAAATCAAATTCGGACTCGCAAATGTGAGTTCGCTTAACGCCCACTGCGCGGGCTCTTTCATCTCTCCATACATTTGACAATGCTAGTCGATCGGTTTGGCGTAAATGCCAATTTAGGTAACGAGTCGGACGAGGGGCTCAGACGAGCATTGTCTTTTACACAATAGTTTGATTTCAATTAGAATATTAGCCAAAATATGTTTCGCGAATTGAAATTGAAGCATTCTGTGCACAAACTAAGAGTGAAAGCAAATAGGCAGTAAGTCAGATGAAATAAGATTGCATGGAATATTTGTTTTGGAATTAATTTTCTTTTTACTAATTATTGCAAGCTGAAATCTAATCGTGAAGCGGTATGACGGTAAAAAGTAAAATGAGGAGTTTTTTTTAACAGTTTAATATGAACATAATAAAGACATATTATAGTCATCAATATGATCCGTCATCTTCCCTCCAGAGCCTAGCATCAAGTTGTTAAGTGCACCACTTCTCCGCGCCAATATACAGGGTGTCAGCATTCGTCACGATTTTTTTGACGAATATAAAGCTACTAACTTTGTCTAAGGTTTACCCCTCTGTGTTCGATCATTAAGGGTAAGCAACCATCGGCCCGGTCTTATTCTGGATGGGTGACCGTGGAGGCTGGCCCTGGTGCGGATTCCAGGTAAAACTGTAGGTTCGATTCCTTTCATGCTAGATGGTAGAGTTGATCCCGCGCGGGTTGATACCATCGAACATAATTTAATAACGTCGAAGCGGCAATGATACCAGATCCATGTAGCCGTGCAAACGAAAAGTCCTGCCATGGCACCTAGTCTCATATGGTGAGTTGGGCTAATATAATGACAGTAGGTGTGTGTAGTCATGGCGAGCAACCATAAATTTCCAGTTCAATAAGAAAATAATGTATTAATATTAAATTATGTATACTGGATGGAATGTTTCGAAGCCACATGCAGGAAAGGTACCCAAAATATCGAAAACAGGATATTTTAATAAATGTAAGCATTCCTTGGTTTTTTTAAATAAGTATAACTAACTAAATCAAAATATCTATGAAGAGACGCCTGCCTCAGCCGGGAATCGAACCGAGAAAGAGGGAAAATAGATGCCTTGTCACCTGGCGATGGTGGACCATATAATCCGATAAGCCAAGGCGTCGCGTACACTTCTGAGACCGGTCAACTCCTCGAGAATACCACTACGAGCGAAACTGAGAATCTATAAAACCTACGTCCGTTCTAGACTAACCTATGCAGCTCCAGCGTGGTAAGCGCTGTGCTCAGCCACCGAAAAGCAACGGATCCAGGCTCAACAGAACATCTCCCCGCGGTTGATCGTCGGAACCGGACGGTACGTCAGGAATTACATGCCCACGACTTGCAAATCCCCCGGTGGAGGAGTTCGTCGCGAAGCTCGCGAGTCGCATGTTCGAGCACGCGGACGCTTCGCCACACCTCCACCTGGTTAATATTGCTCCCCTGCACGCAAGACCGCCCGACGGGCGACCACTCCCGAGAGAGCTGCTGGAGGGCTCCCAACCACCCAGTTGAGCGCTCCCTTCAACCAGACCTTCAGCAAAAAGATACCTAGCCTGCCGCTAGCTCATAGCGGCCTCCAATGACCGGCAGTGCTTCATGCCTGCCGAGAAGAAACCCGGGAAAAAGGGGCAACCCCACAAGCCCGCACCTGCACCGACTCTGAGTTGCAGAAGAGCCCACTTTTTTATGAAGAAGTCACCCATACCGGATCGGTGACTGTGCTGAGGACCAAGCTCTACTATTACTTACTACTGGCGAGTTAATGAATAGTGGTAAACCCCCAGGTCGATTGGCGATTCATGAATCAATAGAAACACGGAACTTTTAATTGTACGTAGGTGAACATTCTGACACACGACAAAGTACAGTAATCGACTTCAGACAAACTATTGAATTGCATGTTCCATGCAAGGTTAATGATCAGCTGGGCCACTTTCAGCAACTACAACGCAGCAGATGTTTGACAGATTTAGCCTATCACCCTGTATGCAGCCACTCCTGAATTGGGAACTCCGTCCGCGCCGACACCTTCCGACAACCTTTTAGAAGCGCGACGAGTTGAGTGAGGTGCTTACGCAAATGGCGGCTGTCGTTCGCGCGTTGCTGGCGAGAGTGCGTCCGGGCCTTCGCTCGGCAGCGGTCACTTTGTCTTCGTCAAGGGGACTTTCCCTCCATGTCGCTTTGCGAATAAACCTAAGATCAAAAACGAAGGAAATATGCCATCTGACGCGCCTACTATGAGATCCGCTATCTCCAATTATCTATAACTCGTTCAACTTGGCACATGCGAGCGTAGTTGCATACGTATTGGAGGGTTTGTGTGGGTGGGAACTCGTATGGTGTATGGTGGATGGACAAACAAACGCTACATACCGCGTTACGTACTGCTTAGTAAGCGACACCATAATCCCAGAATTTAAGAGGATAATGAGGTGATCAAATTTCAAACAATGGCTCATGCCTGTTTCCTCAGTCAAATTAAGAAATACTGTTCTGAAATTTTTGCACATTAAATAAATCCACTGAGAGCTACGCTACGTCTGTACGTTTTGGTTTATTTAATAACTTAATTTTATTTTGCCCTTTTGTATTTGAATACACATTTTTAGAGGTGTATATATCACGGATATAAGTTTTATTATATCATCTTTAACTCGTTTAACTCTTTAAATAATTTAAATGTAATTTATGGATAACTTGATTTAGATTTTTATAATTTTGTGAGTATATTTATGTAATAGATTTATAAGCTATTTGTTCTATGTTTTGTTTGTTTTTATGCATGTTGTGTTCACTAAAAGTGGAGTGTGCACCTTTTTTTAAATGACGTTTGTGTATCTCAGTGTATCCTGTGTACTACTCTGTTTGTGAGGCTATGAATAAATAAATAAAATAAAATAAGTTAATTCATCAAAAAAACTAAAACTTACAGACGTAGCTCTCAGATTATTTGTTTGATGTGCAAAATTTCAGAGCGATCTTTCTTAGTTTCACTGAGGAAACACGCGCGAGCCATTGTATGGAACTTGATCATAATATTATCCTCTTAAAGACAACACTCGTAGCCACTGTAAACAGCACAAAACCAAAAACCGGCCAAGCGCGAGTCGGACTCTCACACGAAGGGTTCCGTACCATCGTACAAGATTTAACACAAAAAAATCACGTTTTTTATATGGGACCCCCCCTTTAATTATTATTATTTTAATATTCTACCTATTTGTTGTTATAGCGGAAAAATATATACACAATGTGTGAAAATTTCAGCGGCCTACCTATTACGGTTTAAGAGATACAGCCCTGTGACAGACGGACGGACGGACGGACGGACGGACGGACGGACGCACGGACAGCGGAGGCTTAGTAATAGGGTTCCGTTTTCACCCTTTCACCCTTTGGGTACGGAACCCTAAAAACGTAAACTACGACGCGCGACTGTCACCCGGCCATAGAGGGAGAGAATCGAGCGTCGGAGTCGTGATAGAGCGCTCCGAGCTCGCATTAGCGTCTCCGGTGCGACGCGACGCCGACGCCGACGCCGACGTGTCGTTCGCATTTACATCAGAATATGACCATTAGGGCGATGCGCCGGTGAAAGCGAACGGATAATGACGACCTATTACCTGGTCCCTGCGCGGCGCCGCACCGGGGGACTCCGATCTTCCCGCTCTCTGTGCGAACACGCGTGAGGAGTGACGTCGCCGGACTGCTAAACTTGCGGGGGCTTTTGTGCAGGACTACCTCTGTTTCCTTTAACAGGAAAAACATTTTGGGGAAAGAAAATTAAACATTTTGACGGTGATTTCATAATCAACCGAAAGCGTTTTCATAAATACGCAACGGGGACGTCAAGGTGCCATTGTGCAGCTCCGAAGAGCAGTGGTACAGGCAATACGTTTTTTTTAGGCGACCTGACATGGTTGGCTAATATCACATAACTACCGTTATGATATTAGCCCAAAACACCACATTCCCGAAGGAATTAAGTACCATGCCAGAACCCTTTATGAGCACGGCTACATTGAACTGGATGGAAAACACGGACAATTTTTAACTGGCGCTTCGACCATCTTTTCATCCAATGCGATGGTACCAACCCGGGCGGGCTTAAACCCTACCACTTATTAGGGGGACAGTTTTACATGGATTTCAAACCATGGAGCAGCTCGCATTCGTGAATAAATGCACTTATCAAACTCGGAAAGAGAAAGACAGTGGCGCATGTCGGAATTGAACCCAGGCCTCTGGTACGCTAGGCCAGTACCCGCGCCACTAGGCTACGAGCCGCTCGAAGAGATAAACCCTATACATCTTCGAAGGTCTTCTAATCTGAAGGTCCTCGGGGTCGTCGAAGAAACGCACGAAACGGCGTTGTATTATTTATTTATTTGACAATTTATTTGACAAATACATACATTTTACATAACAGGAAACCAAGGCGTAAAATGTAGCAAACTTAATTTCAATATGGAAGAAAAAAAAAACAGACATTTAATTAACTATGGATGAGTTAACTTTCAAATAGCCTTCCAAAAATGTCGTGCACACTCTCTCAAACGTCCTTCTCAGATTTACAAACACATCACATTCAGGTGTTGACAGATGCATCGCATTGAACAGCCTCAGGACGAGACATATGGGCGACCAGTAGTGAGAGCGGGTGCGCGTCACGATCTCGGCAAACAAACGTGCGTTCCGCCGTCGAGCGTAACCATCAGGCACGTTCAGTGCTAGTACCAGCTGTAGTAAAGCTTGCGAATCAACTTTCCCAATCAGAATTTTGAAACCAAACAGCATTAATGCCCGGGATCTCCGAAGTTCAAGTGAGTTGAAGCCCAGAATCCCGAGTAAAAATGCTGTTGGGTACATATAAGGGTAATACCCGTTTATCTGAGTATATAAAAATCTCAGGAACCTTTTTTGAATTTTCTCCAGCATGAGAATATAGTGATCCTCATGTGGAGACCAGACAATTGCCCCCGCTTCTAGCTTAGATCTGACAAGCGTATTAAACAATAATTTTAGTGCGATCGGATCCTTAAACTCTTTGGCATTTCGCAGTACGAAACCCAGCTTGCCAAATGAGGCTTTTGTTAATGCTCGTATGTGAGGATTGAAGGTGAGGTGTGCATCAAAAACAACACCGAGGTCTTTAACTTCTGTCGCCCTGGGAATTCCTTTAGCACCCAGGCGGTAGTCGTGCATCAGTGGTGTGAGTGAGCGAGTGTATGATGCTACTATACACTTTTCAGGATTAAAAGCTAGTTTGTTTGTGATGCTCCACTGATACACTACATCAAGAGTACGTTGAATAACCTCGCAATCAGCTTCATCCTTAATACGTAAGAATAGCTTCAAATCATCAACATATAGAAGACAGGACACCAAGCTTGTCAACCCTACAATGTCATCAATCATTATATTAAAGAGGAGACTAGACAGGACTGAACCCTGACTTACTCCTGATCGGGTATTATAAGGTTCAGATTCGTAGCACCCGTACCTTACATACTGGCGCCGATCTCGTAGGTATTCAGCGAATAATACTAGAAGCTTAGGTGTGAAACCTGCCGTACTGAGTTTATGGAGTAGAATATCGTTATCAACTCTGTCGAATGCTTTTCGGAAGTCCAAGTACACCACATCTACTTGTGTATTTTTGTCCAGACTCTCAGAAATATAATGACTGATGACTAGCAAGTTTGATTCGACAGAGCGCTTTCGTGTAAATCCATGCTGTTCCTGTGACATGTAGGGTGCAGTGCCCTCATAAATGTAACTGTGTAAAATCGATTCAAAAATCTTGGCAGCAGCTGAGAGCACTGCTACCGGTCTATAGTTCTCCGCATTTGATTTGTCGCTACCCTTAGGTATCGGAGTTACTCGTGTCACTTTCCATTGCTGTGGATATACACCCGACTCGAGAGCTAGGTTGAATATATGGAGGAGAGGAACACTTACAAAATCGGAACATCCTTTCAACACATAGCCAGGAATACCATCAGGACCTATCGCACTACGTGACTTGAGTTGTCTGAGAGCGAGACAGACATCCGCACTCGTGATAGTAGCTATATTGACATAGCGACTACCGCCCGCGTCTATAGTCCAAGGAGCAAAGCAGGTACATATTGTGAAGAGTTTTTATGGAAGAAAACCCACAACTCTTCTGCTAGTGGACTTTATTAATAATTAAAGGAATATAATGAAAATAACTTAGAAGATTGGAAAAAAGGTGAGTCGCGTAGCTAATGCAAAACGCGTTCTTTTTGAAAACAATCGTTGCTAGGCAACAATTTTAGAAGAATGTAGCAGGTGGCCTGCTACATCCTTCGCGGAGTCCCTATAAGTATTTTGCTTAAAGAACTCAATTAGTCCACTTTCAGACTTCGGGGAACTTAATACTCGCTATGAACAGTTATGGCGTACCATGCGTGTTCATACCCGGGACTTGGGAAAACCCCGGGAAAACGAAAGTCCGCGAGTCTACCCTAGCTAATGATCCAAGTGACTGCGGCGTCATTAATCACAACAAGCCCTAGATCATAGATTCAAAGTGAATCTCCTAGCTAAAACTTATACCTAGTATTAACAATTATGGTTCGTAATCAGCACATAAATATCTGAATTGAACAATGCAAACATTAATTAGAAACACGTTATACAATTAAAATTGGGTCTACCCAAAGAAAAGAACTTAAATATTTGAATGAAAGTTGAAATTTTAGTCATGTTTTTTTATTCTTCTGTGATCCTCGTCGGTTTAGCTTCGTGTTTTATAGGGATCTACCTAACGGAATAAGCTAACCTAGCAAAACTCGCTCGGTGAAACTAACCACTCAGCTCTCCTCTCAACCAATGGTCTGTAGTGTTTCTTATATAAAGATAAAACCGCAAGTGGGAAACACTGGTAAAAATTCGAAACATGAGAAGGTAGAGGCACCCAGAGAGTTGTACCTAGGCTATATAGGGATATAAAACTGCGCATCCCGCTCATAAAACTAAGCTAAGGGTGAGTTTTCGACGAAACGAGGAGGCAAAAACGCTCTGTGCGCTCTCGCCGGCTCAGTATACGAAGCATAACCGGGAACCCCGTATCAAAGGCAGCTCATGCAAAGAAATCCACACAAAATCCAACATTAGTCAAATTCATGTTTAAAAATGCTATGCATAGACATAAGGACACAAAAGTAAAAATATTCGTACACAGTGGGACAGAAAACACAGGAAAACTGTGAGTGTCTAGCCGTTATTTAAAAGAGAGAGTTTAATCAAATAGTTGGGGACCTAAATATTATCTAAAACAATAAATGGACCTTGGAATGCCGGAGCCAGCTTAGAATTTTAACCTCTTGGTCTACATTACTGACTAGATCCGTACTCCAAATCTCCCGATTAGAATTTTGAAAACAATCGTTGCTAGGCAACAATTTTAGAAGAATGTAGCAGGTGGCCTGCTACATCCTTCGCGGAGTCCCTATAAGTATTTTGCTTAAAGAACTCAATTAGTCCACTTTCAGACTTCGGGGAACTTAATACTCGCTATGAACAGTTATGGCGTACCATGCGTGTTCATACCCGGGACTTGGGAAAACCCCGGGAAAACGAAAGTCCGCGAGTCTACCCTAGCTAATGATCCAAGTGACTGCGGCGTCATTAATCACAACAAGCCCTAGATCATAGATTCAAAGTGAATCTCCTAGCTAAAACTTATACCTAGTATTAACAATTATGGTTCGTAATCAGCACATAAATATCTGAATTGAACAATGCAAACATTAATTAGAAACACGTTATACAATTAAAATTGCGAGAAGTACCGGAATCGGTACCCGGCGCCTCCACCACTGTGAAGAGTTTTTATGGAAGAAAACCCACAACTCTTCTGCTAGTGGACTTTATTAATAATTAAAGTAATATAATGAAAATAACTTAGAAGATTGGAAAAAAGGTGAGTCGCGTAGCTAATGCAAAACGCGTTCTTTTTGAAAACAATCGTTGCTAGGCAACAATTTTAGAAGAATGTAGCAGGTGGCCTGCTACAATATTCATCTCATCCGTCCCTCTGTGAAGAAACTCCACACAAGACCTTATCGGTGCTATGTACAGCACCAATTTTTGGTCCGGCGTATAGTCGTATAGTAGGTACTGACGCAACCGATTTAGGAGTTCCGCAGCTTTTTGAGATGAGCTTGGTTTATCCTCGATATGCATAGAGTGCAAAGTTCAGGTCACGCGTCAGGAGGATACCGAGCATCATAATGTGGACACCGATACGAAGAGTTGTACTCTAGAAGAGCTGCAGTGAAAGATGCATGTCCAAAACACGCACGCCTCTGTTCAGCTCGCGTAAAACAAGGTTCTGGAGACCACACCCAGTCACTTTTCTCAATGTCTCTTCGAGTCTAACAATGAGGCGCTGTCTATATATAATAGAAATATAAGAAAGGTCCACGTATTGGGTTAATAATATTTCAGTACTCGTGGGAGCGGTATTAGCCATTCACATTCAGTTAATAATAAAAAAAAAAATCTCCTCCACTCCAGCCTGCCTTGGGGTAGAGTGGCTGGTGTGGTGGAACTGGCTAGCGTCACGTTAGCCTGCAGGCAAATAAGTCTACGACTATGCAACTGTGCTACTCAGCAACACAGCCACACTCTTTGGAAGTGATGTAAATGAACCCAACACCTTTCAGGCGGCGAAGCGCAAGGCAACGACCTCTACATGCACGGCTGTTTATTCAATCTTCAATCCCCCCGGCGGGATTCTGCTCTACCAGGGCCGCCGTCCTCGAAAGCTATTCGATTGCACATATGACGGAGTTTATTAACTTTAGATTATGTAATACTAGCGGCCCGCTCCGGCTTCGCACGGGTATGAAATATATCTGAATGGCTCCCGCCGCCCCGTCCGGCCGGTACCGCCGCAAACGCTACGTCCCGCAATTTTTAAATCTGTAATATCTTCGAAAATATTTATTTAAATCATATGCTGTAATGGGCCATATAGATCTATATTAAATCAACAATGTATTAAGATATTTAATTGGATAAGGATTAATGCTGTATTGGTTAAAATCGCTTCGAAAATTAGCCATAATTTGTCGTAAAAAGTAAATGACAATAAAATGTTATTGTGGGCTATCCATAAGAGATAGAAATATACCATCGCGGAGTTTACTGTAGACCTTTTCAATGTGTAAAATACTTAGTACATTATTTTGATAAATCTCGTAGGGTTCAGCCTGCGTTTGCAATGTAAGCGGAAAAAAAATATTTTTTTACGACATCACATTGGAAACCTCAAAAATAACAGTACTTCTCCACTATTTAAAGCATGTTATTATACATATAAGCCTTCCTCTTCAATCACTCTATCTATTAAAAACCGCATCAAAATCCGTTGCTTAGTTTTAAAGATTTAAGCATACATGGGGATATAGGGACAGAGAAAGCGACTTTGTTTTATACTATGTAGTGATTTGACAAATCTCGTAGGGTTCAGCCTGCGTTTGCAATGTAAGCGGAAAAATGATTTTTTAAGCTATTGCATAGCTTCTATCGAGGGCCTTGAGCGCGGGGACCGAATCCAGAAATTCCGTAACGAAAAATAAACCTCACGCTCCCCACTCCGACGGGCGATGCCGGTAGCGCTACTTCAAACCAGGGGAAGCGGGGCCGGGGGCGGCGGCGGGAGCGGCGGCGGGGGCGGGCCGGCATAACTTGATACAAAATGCTATGCAATAGCTTTACCGCGGCAGTCCCCGAGTGCCACACGTCTTTTTTTATGACATCACATTGGAAACCTCAAAAATAACAGTATTTCTCCACTATTTAATGGATGTTATTATACATATAAACCTTCCTCTTTAATCACTCTATCTATTTAAAAAAACCGCATCAAAATCCGTTGCGTAGTTTTAAAGATTTAAGCGAACATGGGGATATAGGGACAGAGAAAGCGACTTTGTTTTATAATATGTAGTGATTAGATATATTGTAAATTTAGATATTGCTGTTTTCCTCTACAGGTCGCATTACTCAACCGAATTTGAATTTGCGAGCAGGTTCGATATTTATATAGAATTTTATAGTCGAGCCAGTTTTTAAAAATGTCAAATGTTTCAAAAGACAGACTCGCAAGGTCTACAGCTCAGAGAGCCACAAGTATAGCTGGTTAAGTGAATCTCTGCGCCGCGAGGAAAGCGAGGAGGCGAAGAGGGAAGCGACGAGCGTTATTTGTTTAGGCTCTTCCGCCCATCGCCGCGTCACGGGGGCGGGCGCGGGGGCGACAGGACAGCGCGCTTGTGGCGTTAAGAACGGCCCGTAAGCTATGCTCCCCATACAAACGTAGTTTACTAATCATTTGAAAATCACTGTTCCATTTGAAATGACATTTAATATTTATTATTATTCAACAAATATCTGTGTCTGCATGTTGTTGTTTTTTACATAAATCCAAACAGAATGAAATGAAAGCAAAAATAAAATCTTCATACGAATTTTGTTTTCTCTTTGGTTAAACCCAGAATACATTGACCGAAAAAACAAACACATGCAGACACAGATATTTGTTGCCTGATAGTAGATACCAAATATCAAGTAAATTGGATCAGTGGTTTTCAAATTATTAGTAAACTACGTTTGTATGGGAGGCGAAATTTTCTGATGCTTACGGGCCCACCCTAAGGTGGCCCTTCCCGGCGGGACTAACTCATTCGCGGGCACGGTACAAACCCGTGCTATTGGGCTCTATGACCTTCTCTGTTTGAAAGAAAAAGACAGACTCCGTAATGAGGAGGATGCAACATTTCCACAAAGCAGACAATGCGCATAGTGTTGGATTTGGTAAGATTTACATATTTTTTTATTATAAACCGACTTATAGCTAAAAGAAAATCACGACCGCTGTAGTCAAATATCAAACAAAAACCAAATTGATTATAAATCTTCATGAAACAAGCTATGTCTGATGACTAATCTTTTCGAGATATTTTTATGTGATCCTTGAGTACCCACCTCCAAAGTTATTGTATAAAATATATATAAATATCTATAAATAAAAATACTATTTTAAAATTCCAATGGTCAGTTAGGCTAAAGGCTTAGGTTAAATGGCTAGTTCGATCGAATAAAGCTGTTTTGAATATAATTTTGGATCTCTGACAAAAAATATACGCATGATCTTCTTTCCACGTTTGAACGTGGAGTTGAGAGGAAAGGCCCACCTTAACCGCTGAACCTTAATGGCTGGGGTAGTCAAATCGTTATTGGGAGCTGTGGTGTCGGTTTGTTTCTAATTTCTCTACGGCGGCGTAGCGTTGGTCAATATCGTTTAGTTTCATTAACAAGCGAGTATGAAGACATTAAAAACGGGAAAAATGCGAGTCTGACACGCCCACGGAGCATTCCGTACAAATGTGTATGTATCCACGCACAAAATTTATATGCGCCTCGGGTGGGCAAAAAACGCTCTGGAGGCAACGGCATAGAGTACACGCGCGAGCTTTAAAGGCATATTTAACATTGCCGCGGACTGCAGATAAGTGTACTTCGTTCATCACAGGTTTTTTTGAATGTGATATAAATACAAATTTACGATTTTCGGATATTCCCTTTACTTGTGCTATGAAGACCTGGCTCCTTTAATCTCATGATTCTAGGACAACGGAAAGTACCCAATAAGTTTTTATTTACTTTCGAGTTAAAAATAGGATAGATTTACTCAATTTTTTTAATGCTCCGAGTTATCATAGACCTTAGAATGTGATATTAATGTAAACTTAATACCTCCACGCGTTTCTAAGAAAAATGTTCTTGAAAGACAGAGAGACAGACGGACAAAGAAGTCCTGTAGGGTTTGCTTTTTTCCTTTTGAGAAACGGAACCCTAAAAAGGATTCCTATAAAAAAACAAGAATTCTTTCTAAAATCTTTGTCGTCTACAAAGCAGAAACTATTAGCATTCTCTGCATATGTACTTCACCCCGATAAGCTTACAATATTTTCTCTTGGAAATTTATCTTCGATACATAGGATCCTTTCTCTTCAGTTTTAGTATCCATAACACCCAATTCGCTAGTTTCATCAACATTTAAGTCCATATGTAATGATCATAAGATACAATTTAATCGGGTAGAAAAAAATTATCGTTTTGTGAAGCTCAAGTATTATGAATTTTCAGGGGGAGCTTCGCCATGTATCTAAGTGTAGTAAGTATTTCTACAGAGTAAAACGCGCCACAGATGCTAAAATATTCAGCGTCGCAGCCTTCGAAGCCACGAAGGTGGCGGAAAGAGGTGGGGGCGGCATGAAGGAGGGGTAGCATAAGCTGAGCGACCGCCTCGCACTCTCTCGAAAGCTCTGCTAATCCAAGAAAATAGTGGGGGCCCGGCTGAAATGTGAAAATTAAATACATATGTTGAAATAGGAGATAATATAAATGTTGTATAGGCAAATTAAGTAAGAGTGTGACTTTAAATTATAAATTTATAATTAGAGATTCCATTGAATATCGGTCTATCGGCCTGGGTAGTCCAGACCCTGGCCTTTCTACGATCGAGGTGAAGATATCTGGGCGCGGTCAGGTTCTGGATTGTGGTATAGAAAACTTTTATTTCAAGAATATGTTTCACCGAGCATTGCCTACTTAGATAAATTATGTAAGTTTCAACTGTTCTTATGTACTAAAAATGTACTTAAGACAATTTTCACAGGTCAAGAGCCGCAAAATAATGAACTGACATTCCTATTGCAGCAGTACCCCTGCATTCGATGCGTTGGCTAAAAATCAATGTTTAATTAATCGTGACGAATCTTAAAGCAGCGAATCTTAAAGAGCGAATCGAAGAAAGCAGAAAATTGATTTTTTATTTTTCTTCAACAAACAAGCAAAGAACGCGAGGTGACAATAAGGACACCCGTCAATCTCCCGGACCTACGGCCTAATGCCCGATATAATGTCGCAAAAAAAAACTAATTCCGAGTTATCCTTCGCCTCGGCATTATTCTTAATTGGATGTCGTCTGTCAGCGAAGGACGACGGAAGGACGAGGTCGGACGCCTGAAATTTGCATCGTAAAGTTGGCTTCAGCGTTAACGACATGCATTACACCCTCGCCTTAAAATGAGACGATTTTTGCTTTGAGTTTCGTTTCGGGACGCTAAAGGAAAAAAACCGGCCAAGTGCGAGTCGGACTCGCACACGGAGGGTTCCGTACCATCGTAAAAAATGTATACAAAAAAAATACGTTTTTTGTATGGGGACCCCCTTTAATTTTAATTATTTCTAAATCTTACCTATTTGTTGTTATAGCGGCAAAATAAATACACACTCTGTGAACATTTCAGCTGTCTATCTGTTACGGTTACTGAGATACAGCCCTGTGACAGACGGACAGACGGACGGACGGACGGACGGACGGACGGACGGACGGACAGCGGAGGCTTAGTAATAGGGTTCCGTTTTCACCCTTTGGGTACGGAACCCTAAAAATAGGAGCCGAGGTCGGTTTTTTAAGAGTTGATTTTGTGTAGAATCACCGCGAGGTTAAATCTGAACTGTCATATTTCCGGTGACAGCTTGGTCGGGTGTTACCAGTATTGCATGTCAATGTTGTTGTTCAATGTGTGTCCATGGGAATGGATAAACCTGCATCGAATTCTTCTATTGAATGACTAGTAGAGAAAGTACGGCGAAAATCAGTCAGTGTTTCTCTGACTTCTGTCACATTCAACCTCATTGCTAACCTCTGGAGTAATTTAGTTCACCGGTAAGTAGCCCAAAAATCTAGCCGTACATTGATAAAAACAGCATTTAGTCGTCCTCAAGTAACAAGCTGAATTACAGACGAAATGACAGACGCCTAACAATCCAAGCGCCTGACGTTGGATTTTATAAGTTAGTGATAATGTACAACCGTCTGACGGAAACTCACCAAGCATTTTCTTTTAGAAGATTCAGGGTCGATTTTTCAAACCTTAGATAGTACTTATCGGATTGATAGTAAACATTTTCGTTTATGAAAAGACGGTTGTCATTGCAGGAGAATTATATCTTGTATCACAATTACTATATTTTTACTAATAAACATATGGTCTTACTTTAGCAGCCTCTTACTTGAGCAGAAGCGTAAATAAATCCGTCGAATATTTATCTGGCTGTTTATCAGACTATTGAAAAATAATCCTTTAGTCAATGAGCAAAACCTAGCTCGCAGTACGTTTCGCTATCAAAGCTGTGAAGCCCAGAAAACGTTGACAACATGCATCGCCCGGTAATTGATCAATGTAACGTTAATTAAAGTAGTTGCCACAAGATCGTGAGCTGTGTTCACAACGGCGACTGTCACGGCGACAATGGCTGCCCATTTTCCATGCACAAGCCGCGCCCGGCACCGGCGGACTCCGCCGACTTCATTTATTCGAGCTGTCAAACCGCCGATCGTCTGACCCACATTAGCCGGGAATTAGCCGGGCATTGTGGCAACAAATCTGACCGAGAAAGAGCCGATTGTGCGCCGTTCCAATGCCCTACGCTCGCGGTTCTGTTCGGTGAAAAAACGCTCGTTCGCGGCGAACAAAGGGCTGCCGTGTCAGCTTACTAAATTGTACATGTCGTATAGAAAACTTGTTTTCCGACAACAAAACCTATGGAGACATTCATCGTGTCAAGTAAGCTAAGTATTGGACTGGTTTGGATTCAAATAGTGTGCTTGCATAGAAAGATGTTCACGTGTACGTATTTATTTCATGGAACCTGACAAGGATGGCCACCACCACACGGTAGTACTACACAACTACCGTTATAATATCCCAACACACCGCATTGCCGAAGGAATTAAGTGCTAGTACTGAATGGAAAACACGGACAAGCTAGTTTCATCCAACGCGGTGATAATAACCCGGCCGATCTTTATTCTACCACCTAGTAGGGGAAGGGAACCTACAGATTTACATGGGTTCCGAATCATGGAACAGCTCGCAATCGTAACGAAATGCACTTATCCAACTCGGAAAGAGAAAGAAAGTGATGGGGCGAGGATTTGAACCCAGATCGCTCGCATGAATGGCAAGTCCACTAGCCTCTACACCAGCAGCTGTACAATACTATATATGTAGTTTATTCAAAATATTAGTGGTTTATTCTTCCCTAAAATAATAATAATGAAACGTCCAAGAAATTGCAAGTCGCATCACCACACAGTGACGGGGTTCTTCTTTATTAAGTTGATCGAGTCCGCGAATCTATACGTTTGTGACGTAACTAATGCTGAGATTCATAGACCTTACTCGTGTTTAGCTTAGCCAAAGTATAGCTTCCAACTGTCAAATTTGACCGTTGTTCCATAAATTTCATGTCAAAACTGACAGTCGGAAGGCATACTTTGGCTTAGCAAAGTACGAGTAATCTTTATGAATCTCAGCATTTGTGTAGTTGGACTAACAATTTTAAATAAATGAATTGAATTGAATTGCAGGATTTTTTATTGACACTTACCACCTAAAAATGCTTCACTTTTCAAATTACATTACTTCCAAAAGTAGATGACACTGTTTAACCTCAAAATTATATAAAAACAACAGTTACGTCAGAATTCAAAACCTACAAAACATTGGATGGAAGATTTATCCCAAAATACGAATCGAAGAATGAATCGAACCCGTCAACAGTTTATAAGCAGCTGTAACTCCTAGCACTCCGCAAACTTGGCCGAGTGTGCAATGCAATTATTGTAATGGCATTAGGAAATCACTTCATCCTCTCTCCCTGTTGGCTCGGCCCGGCGCGGGGCGAGCGCGCGGGGAGCATGTGACTCACGTACTCGAGCACGAGGTGGAGTGGTTCGTCTTGATTCCAATGTCCTGGCTCTTGTCTCATTGACGTTGGTAATCAGCCGGCGATGAAGGACGGAGTGGCGGCCGAAACTCGTAAGTGGTCAGTCTGAGTTCTCACCTAAATGGCGTTAACGGCAAACCGATCGACTGGCGTTTTCCGTAAAAACGTTAAACTTCATACAAGTTTTTACTAGATATTCTGTGGTTTTACTTCTTCAAGCTGTCAAAGTCAAACTCGGACTACCGATTTGTATGAAAACACGGAGTCGACGTAAACGGCAACGTCGACGTATTCACGGCTACGTTGAGTAAGCTGTTAAATCAAGCTCGGACTCGCAAATGTTAGTTCGATTAACGCCCACTGCGCGCGCTCTTCAATTTCTCCATACACTTGAAAAGGCCAGTCGATCGGTTTGCCGTAAACGCCAATTTAGGTGACAACTGAGACTCCGAGCACTGGTCGTAGAATAGACCTAGCATAGCGCGCTGTGCTTACAAGACGAACACAGCGTGGAAGTGAGACGTCAACTCAGGTAACATTGCCGCGAGTTAGAGGGAGATGGAACTCATCTGCCCGATGAGACAACTTCTGAAAGCGTTATCAGTACATTGGAGTCGCGCTCATGAAATGTGAAATGTTTTTTGTGAAATCTCTATGATTTCTCTAGTTTTTCTTAAAGAAAACACGTAGATCTGTGCATTTATAGTTAGTTAAGTGAACGGGAGTAAAAAACCCGGACAAAATCCCTCCATTAATGATAAATAGGGGGTGACCCACGGATTAATTGTTGATCCTATTTCTTAACGTTTCCTCAATATTTCAAAGTAAAACTTAAAACATAACTTAAGATCATTATTTTGAAGCTACGTAGCGATTTAGAATGTGTTTTGAGCAAAAAAAATATTACAATACATTTTGTATGAAAGGATTTTGGTCTCATCCGTCAGTTGACTCTGTATGTCTTTACATTCCAAGCCTATGGGTCGTAGCCAGTTTTTGGTGACACTGACCGTTAGCTTATGAGTTAGCTCACTACGATTCTCGGGTGATGAATGGGGGTCATTCCGGCTCCACAAAGGAATGAAGTGAATCCACATTTTATTATTTTCAAAAAAACCTCTGCCTGATTTTGATATTTAAAAAAATTAAGCATACATTTATATAGTGGGCTAACTTTAATACGCGGATTAATAGCATTTTATATGGTTAGTCTGGTGATAATCAGCGTTATAAACTTTAACTGTTTGCTCTGAATACCTATGACTGTAAAATTTTAATCTTAAAATTATAGCTAGATCATCAATCATATAATGTTTTGATTATCGAAATGTTTGGTAGTCTTATCGAACTCGACTTAATCGCTGTTATCACGCCCTTAAGACGAAGTAAATTTCAAAGTCAGACTTTCTTCCATTTGTTTTAGTTGGTAAACACACAAATATAAACAAAGTTATTACAACACTAGGCTCGAGTTTTTAGCGTACAACGATAATTTATTCATACCATTAGCTTTGAAGTAATATACATTTTTTGCGTTAAATTTGTATCACCCACTCTTTCGCATTAGAATATTGTGATTAGTTGAATAGTTACTAAAAGAATACCATACTGCAAGCATTTACAAATCTCGTGCATAGTTACGCCAAAAATTCGAATAAAATTATATAATTAATACAAAGCTCAGGTACTCACTTATAAACATCGGACTTTTGCGATCAACTCTGGTACTTGCATCCGAATGCCTCCGCACGTGAGAATGCAAACAAAAAGAACTCCCTCACAGATCACCACACCCGAGGGTAAACAAGTTTCACCTCACTAGCAGAGACACAATCCATAATTCATTCGGTGAACGAACGCGGGAGCGTTTACGCCAACATCCCACACCGCTCGCGAAATCTCTAGAAATCCGAGGAAGCCTAGAAAACATTAATTGTTTTAATTATTGGTAGCACCGCCATCTGTACTGGCAACACTGAGAGCACTGCAACTTTAATTTGACAGGCAAAAACGCGGGAAATGTCCGCGTTCGGTCGACGTAAACAAGCGACGCGGTCGTCCGCCCTCAAGCCCTAATGGCGCCTGACTGCTCATCCGCACTTCACCGCACGTGTAGGCGACACGACAACCAAAGCTTCTGGGCAAACAAATAATCCATTGCCGTTGGTAGGTTAGGTTTAGGGCGGGCAAACAATGTCCCCTTGGAGGTTCAGGAAAAACGAAGAAAGCGACGTTCTATTGGGCATTTACGACGTAAAACATTTTGGAATATTTGTACGAAGTTCTAGAATCACTAAAAAATGAGCCGTGTTTATGATTGCTCTTTGTAATAATTAAAATAAAATGGAAATAATCTATATTGCACCTTCTTTGATCATCGTCAACGATTTCCTAAAATATGTATTAAATACCTAGATGTTTAACCTTCAATATTGACGAGGAATATCAAATCAATCGTTATAAAGATCAATGAAACGTACAAGTATGATTCAACTATTAGGTATAGGTATACCTATTTCTGATACATGATTTTACAGAAAGAATATCGATGGTTGCTGCCCATAATGTTCGGAAAAAGTCGCAAAACAAAATATGTACATTTACACGAATAATTATGTAATTCAGTGATGCATTTTTGTATTTCCAGAATCACTCCATGTGGTAATGTGATTATTCATAAGAGTACTTTGGCCAATTGATTGATGAAAGCATTAAAACCAGCTAAAACATATTTTAAAATCAAATAAACTAGCAACTTATTAAACAAGTTACGTAATAGGTATGTTTTATTTAAACTGCAACGAGAGAAAATCGTTGGTAAACTGTGATGCTCTGTTATCCGACATGTTGATATATAACAGGTATGTCTCCTAAGAATACGCATGAGTGCATTAAACTGATATAAACATTTAAATAATTTAATATTTTACGCAATCGTCTCTTTATTGATATTGTCCGGATGGAGAAAGTTTTCGTTTACGTCAACGTAGCCGACCGCGCAAGTATCTCCGCACACATAAGCCATTTGTAGATATCCTTTAATAAACTCAGCAGTATTAATAAAAAGCAACAGTAATTAATGCAAAATTTCATTAAATTAACCATTTTCAGACGCAGTTGACCAAAAGCAAAGATTGGTTCAGGCTCATTAGCCAAATACACAAGCATCTTAATTGAGTACTTTTCGCTTTGGGCGAGGCTTAAATTCCAGAGAGGGCGCGAAATACGTTTTAATAAAAGCGACGACGCGACGCTGCCGAGAGATGCAGTTTTGCGGCTGCGTGATATAAAAAGCAATTAATGAACCGAATAAATTGGATAGCAATATAAATAATGACGTTTAGGGAGTGCATTCAATCGAATCTATTTAAGGAATCTAAGAAGTTAAGCCTTGATGTGGTGTCGGCAGAACTTGGAGACACATTGTCATTACCTATCAACTTAAAGGACCACAGAGGAATTTTATGACTAAATAAATATGATATAGAAATAGGATGAAATCGCGATTAGAGCGGCTCGTAACTCAGGGGCGCGTCAAACCCCCGCCCCGTCCCCACACTAACCTAACCTAACCATGTTTGAAAAGCCGTAAAATTTTTCAAACATGTTTAACGACCGCGGTAATCTTAAAAACTAACCTAACCACTTTATTTCTCTTACTGATTTGAATAAGTGCGTTTCATCTAGAATGCTAGCTGTTCCACGGTTGGGAATCCATGTAAAACTGTAGATCTTCTTCCCTTGGTACCATCGCACTGTATGGTCGAAACGACAATGAAAAATGGTCCGTGTTTTCCATTCAGTTCAATTTAGCCGTCCTCGTAAAGGGAAGGTCCTAGCATGGCACCTAATTCTTTCGAAAATTTGGTTTGTTGGGCTAATATCATGACGGTGGCTGGGGTATTAACAATCCATGTTCAGACACATTAAATCCACTATTTATTTATTTATAAAGTAAGAATAAGCACGTAACTCTGATGCTCGTAGCCGTTCCATCAATCAAAAGGTGGCATCACAAAACTGTCTAAGCGGAGTAAACATACGCGCCGGTTCCTTATCGGTGTGTCTGAATATCGATTCGTCGACAAGCGGAAAGCGATTCGACGTGTATTGACGTCGCCAAAGCCCGTCGTGCTCTAGTTGGGAGTCAGATAAAGTTCGGCATCATTAGTTCGACGTTGCTCCTGCGCTGCACCGACGCGACGCGAGAGCATGATACGAGGTTGACAGGGCGCCGTCACTCGACGCTGATAAAGGCGTAAAAACTTGCCTGTTACCGGTTTTTACAAGTGGCGCTGTACATTAAGAATACGTTGATACTCACTGTTGTACAACATCATTATTAAAGTTATTTTCCTCGGTCCTTCTGGCCGACGTTTCGAGCTGTCCCGTGCAGCTCATTTTCAAGGCGAGTGCGTGCGTGCGGGACAGCTCGAAACGTCGGCCAGAAGGACCGAGGAAAATAACTGTGGTAAGCCAATCTTAGACAATAGTTTAAACACCCACAGAACACTCAAATCAGTTATATCATTATTAAAGTTTTACAGAACATCACAAGCAGAAGTTTTATGTTTGGGGCTCAATGATTTTGTTATAAAACTAGACACGGTAGCTAAGACCACACCTACTGTCATGATAACACCCCTATAAACCACACCACATAAGGACTAGATACCAGGCCAGGACCTTCCTTATATGGAGAGCTACATTGAAGTGAGGGAAATACACAGACAATTTTCAAGTCATTCAATGCGATGGTGCACACCCTAGCTGGATTAACTGCACCACTTAGTAAGTAAGCAAGGGACCTTACTGTAATTTGTGACCACGAACGATGAATCCTTTAGTCGCCTCTTGCCATTGGAAGAAAGTTAATGGAATCGATTGTATTGTTTTTACATGCCCGCACCCACACAGCACACGACGAATTCTTAGCTCAATTGTATCATTTCTACTATAATTGTAACCGCACCTACCTTCACAGCGTTAGGAATCGATCCAATTCGACTCTGTTCGACCACAGGAATCAGTGGTTCCCGGCATTAGAAAATCTACGATCCATGGCCGAGTCTCTCCAAAGTCGTTCAAATGACTTACCTGAAACCAAACAGAAATAACAATAAAATATATGTATGACTTTCAAATATTTACATATTAATGGTCAATGAATTCGTTGGTCTTCGGCTAGATGAATTTTGCAAAATTAATTAATGAAGCAAAATTACATAAGTCCAAGCCACAAAACAAAACCCGCCGGAAAGTTAACACACTCTGTGAACCAAGGGTTGAGACAGCGGGTTAGAATCTCAGGTTAGGCATCTTCATCATATCTGGTATTGAAATAGACAATTTACTAGGTACCATATCCCATTATATGAAAGTAAGTTATAGCGGTAATCTTCTATTTTTCCTATTTTACGTCCAGTTCAATGCAGCCGTACTAAAACGAAAGGTTCTGGCATTGCACGTACTTCAAGTTCTCTTATATTCCAATTTTCCAGTTCAGCTTCCAATTTGAAGGTGTGTACCTTCATGGCCTCAATTTCCACGATCTCCCTTCGAGAACCCAAAACAGTCAAGACTTTTTTGCTTCGGCTGCTAAGCTTAGAGCAGTTACGACGGTGTTAAAGAAACCATTAACCGAGATTGGTTCCGCGGCTCGTTAACGCGGGCACAGCCCCATCGCTTGCGGTTTGAATTTCGTTAGAAAAACGCTAGCGAAATAAAACTACAGAGACCGCGCCTGCGCCCGCGCTCGGTCTGCTGGCGCGACCAAGGCCGCGCTCCTGGATGTCTTATGCGCAAGGAACCATGACAGAAATGCTTCACCACTTTTAACTTTCTTTCTCTTTCCAAGTTGGATAAGTGCACTTCGTCGCGAATGCGAGCTGTTCCATGTGTAAGTCCCCTACTAGGTGGTAGGATCAAGCCCGCCCGGGTGGTACCAACGCATTGTATAAAAAGATAATCGAAGCGGCGATGAAAAATTGTTCGTGTTTTCCATGCAGTTCAATGTAGCCGTGCTCATGAACGGAAGGTCCTGACATGGCACCTAATGGGTGAGGTCCATCCATGCCCATATGAAAAAACTGAGTTGCCAGAAACTATATTTAGGAAAAAGAAAAGCTTTTGGTTATGAAATAATCGAAGTTTTGACAGAGATTTGAAAAGGGCGAACGGCAAAACGGTTTTATATTGTTCAAACAACCAGCATTGCAGTGAAGAAAGAAAAATGCATGTAAAAGTACCGGAAGTAGAACAACTTTTGTTGTTCTACTTCCGGTAGACAGGTAGACCGGTAGACCGGTAGTAAGTTGGATCTATTTTATTCACGGTTTTCAAGGAAATAATTTATCAAAGTGCGCGCCGCCCCTCTGCCCTCGCTCCTGACCGCTCTCCAAGACCGCGCTCTCCAAATTTATTTCCTTGAAAATCATTACAAATAGTTGCATAGTTTCTTTGTAAGAGTTTTTCTATTCTAGAAACGAATCATCCCTGAAATTATGGGCTGGTTTTTTGATAGAAGACCAGCATACAGTATTTAAAATCCGACCGTTTTTTGTTATACTATAAGACATTAGCGTAGCCTGGATTTTATTTAGGGGAGGGCTAGACAGTTTTTAATTTTTGGATTTTTCTAAGGAGTGGGGGGCACTGAGTATTCTAGGGAGAGGGGGGGGGGGGGTATCCACGTCTGCCCGTACCTGCCAAGGCCGACGGTATTGGAAGGTTGTATGTAACGAGAGTATTGGCCCGCCAATAAACTGCATTTTTTTTATTTGAACTCCGTTACATTATTCCTCCTGTTTTTTGTCAGCCTCGGTGGCCCAGTGGCGCGACGTCTTGCGATTCGATAAGCTTGGTGAAGCCCCTCTGGGCGCGGTTAGGTTCTGGATGGGTGATCATTTTCAACCGTTGAGGCTGGCTGTGGTTCGGATTCCACGTAAAACTGTGGTTCTTCCTTACTTACTAGGTGGTAAAGTTAATCCCGCCTGGGTTGGTACCATCGCATTAAATAAACGATGGTCGCAGCGGCAATGAAAATTGTCCGTGTTTTCCATTCAGTTCAATGTAGCTGAGCAATATAAGGAAGGTCCTGGCATGGCACCCAGTTCCCATGTAGTGTGTTAGGCCATTGATTATATATAATCAATGGTTAGGCTAATATCTGACGGTCAGTTTGGTCAGCCATCCATGTACAATTACATTAAAAAAAACCTGACTCGACCAAAGTCGACTTGCATTTGCCACTTCTCATATCTCATATCATACAAACCGCCTCACACTCGGGTAAGTGCTTCGGGTAAGTGAGCGGAAAGAGACAGAAAGACATCGACGGGTGAGGATAACACGATTTAAATAACGTAGCCTAGTAGGTGATATATCTTAGCGTAGCTTGGTTCACGTTGCGTCGCAAGCCATCCAAGTTTTATTGTGTAAACGAAAGCTGCGTCCGCGCCCACTGGGACGCGTGAACTTTTTAATAAGAACACGAGCACGGACAATAAAACACCGAGCGCGGGAGATTTATCCTCGCCGACCCTACTAAGACGGGGAGTGTTTAGCAGGAGATGTAAATTTTATATCGAGTACTGGAATACCTAGTTATACTGCACAGTCTGTGTTAGTCCGAAGAAATTACGTCGTCACCATATTACTGACAGAGAAGATATCTGGCAACATTTATGTTTTTTAAGATAAACCTAACGGCGTAATCGACAAAACATACATATCACACCCATACATAGCACTCCCCATGTGACGCACACAGACACACGTCACTTGCTTGCGGTGCTAAAATTTTATAAAAGCTTGTAAAATAGTAGAGCCAGATAAAAAAGCCAGAGTTTTCGCTTTTTATACTCGAACGGTTAGAATGATTTTCTCTGTTATCAGATGGAAAAAAATTTAGTCATTTCTAATGCCTTACTGTCAACGTGAATAAAGCTGAACGGTTATTTTCTCGTAGCTTACTGTCATTATATTAGCTGAACTCATCGACACTCGAATGGTTCATAATATATCAAAATTAACTTGGAATAATTTGGGCATTTTGTTTAAGCAAGCCGTTATTACATCTGTTTAGAATTTGAAACACAATATTGAAAACCTCCTTTTTGCAGTCCTTATACGTTTTAAATTTATTTTATGGTAATTTGACCCCAATTCAATTTTTTTTTGTTGTTTAGGTGAAAAGCGTAGTGGATAAATTAATGTTTTGAGTTTAAGAATATTGTTTACACTGTATATATTTTATACATATTTATTCTTCTACGTTAATAAAAAAATAAAAAGGACCGTCCCTTTCGTATGAGTTCGCCTGCATTTCATTGAATTAATTAAATGGAAAAGACGTCCAATTTTTCATTGCCGCTTCGATCAATATAACGGGCAGTCCGACGGCATTGTAATCAGGAACTATTGCGTAATAATAAGGCTATTAAATTGTTGACACTAAATCTGTCCGTGCAATAATGATGCATGACAGAACCTGTGTACGGGATAAGCCAGTCTCGGCGAAAAAGACGTTATGCAAATACGTCATTAAGATTGTTATACAGCAAAATTATTGAAAAAGCGTGTAAGCCTCTAATTGCAACGCTGCGGGATATCTCCTTTTATAGTTCACCAGATCTCCCAAGGAACACTTTGAGAATAAGCGTTACATATTAAAAAAATATTACATTATTTAATTTTGGACTTGAGGATGCTGCCAGATAATTTATATGCATACATTGTCATGCCTGAGCTACATTTACATGACAGAAGCTGAAAGTTGTTTTTCTGTCATGTTTAAACATCAGCTGGTGCAACAGATATATTTCAATCTAATATAAAAAAACTATAAATAACATTGAAAAATAGTTAGATTCAGAAGATTTTAGTAAATTTTTATTTCGACATACATAAAGTTTACAAGTAAATATAAAACGAATTACGAATTCTAAACCGAGAGACTTAAGGTGGAGCGCATCAGAAAATTTCGTCCTCATACAAACGTAGTCCACTAATCATTTGAAAACAAACTGTTCCAATTTACTTGATATTTGGTATCTAATATATGTGTCGGCATGGATTTTTTTTTTTCGATAAATGTATCCTAGGTCAAACCACAGAGAAAACAAAATGTTTATAAAATTTATTTTTGCTTTCATTTGATTCGGTTTAGATTCAAAAAAAAAGTGCCGATACAGATATTTGTTGCCTCATATTAGATATTAAATCTCCATTATATTAGAACAGTGGTTTTCAAATGATTAAAAAGCTAAGTATATATAAGGGAGTATAGCTTGTAGACCATTTTTAATAAGAGATCTTTAAATTGTGACATTCGACACGCAACTGCAAGACCCGCATCAGAGGAACAATTTACTTGAGTGAGCTGAATTCGAGTGAGGGCAACGTGCCCACGAATGCCATCCACGAAGGTAATAAGGATACGAACAAACTTTAATAAAATCAGCGCTTCCGTGCGATGTCGGTTATGAGCTGAAGTGGACGACATCTCTGCCACGCATAATCCAGCGGCCGTTCGTCATGCGTCGTGGAGCGATAAAGGCGGTCGAACCTGAACGCCCGGCTTCAGGGACGAACCACTAAGCCATTGAACTTGTCGCTCACGCTGTCGTGCTGGTGAGATGCTCAAAGACAGTTGGAAATCATGCTGAATCCAAATTAAATTTGTTGTGCTCTGTTACTTTGTTTCTACTCCTACTTTGTGTTACGTACTTTGACCGAACTTAGTGAAGATGTCCGTTTTAAGATTGGGCAAAAATGCTTTCGTATGTCCGTCTTTTCCCCTCTACAGGTCGCATTTCTCAACCGATTCTCTTGAAATTTTGCCGCAGAAGATTCATTATTTTAATTTACTTAAAGACGGACAATTTTTTACTCGAGCTAGTTTTTTCATTTTTTTTCAATTTTTTTAAAAACTACCAAATGTTCAAAAAGACAGACTCGCAAGGTCTACAGCTCAGAGAGCCACTAGCATAAAAGGTTCACACACAGAGTTATGCGTCAAAGGAGCTTTAAAAAAATTAAAAACCATACATAGTTTGGACACACACTCTACAAACAGTGAACATACCGCGCAATTTGTGATTCTGCAGCAGTGAGACTTTTACTAAACGAAATTAAAGTTAACTATTAACTAAAATTTAAAATAATAAAATACAACGAGATCTAAGTTTAACAACTAACAACTAAATAAAAAGTGAAATGAAATAGCAAATATAACTAACAACCTACACAGACTTAGGTCTGAGTCCTTTGACTGAAGATGACGTAGAGAAAATGTCGAATTCATCTCGCCAAATAATGAATTTCTTACACATTTATTATTAAAGCCAATAAACGTAAGCACCATTATCATAGATGTAGAGCAAATAATAAGAAAATTTAATTTAATTTCAGCTAATCAAAAACCTATTTACCCCATACTACTGCGATCTCTGCGAATCTAAGGTGATACTTCAAAAACGTGATTATTTTATGTCACTGGATATGGATGGAAAATGCCACACGCATTGGGATTAGGTGCCATGCCAGGACCTTCCTTATATTTCACGGCCACATTGAACTATGTGTAAATCAAGAACAATTTCCATTGCCACTGCGACCGTCATTTATTCAATGCGATTGTACCAACCGAGCGAGAATGGTCATAACACATAGTAAGTAAGTAGTAAGAAGAGACCTAAAGTTTGTGGAATCCGAACCACGAAAGACGAATTCCATAGTCGTATTTTATTACAGTACACATTTGTCTGTACTTTGTATGTACAACATTATATTTATATATAGTTGAGTATAATGTGTTTTTATTATGAATTGTGTAGGAATTATGTTTTCCAAGTTGTACGTTTTTCGCGTTTTTTTTTATTGCAATAAACGTATTTAAAAATAAATAAATACTCTTAAAGACTGATAAGGCTTTCAAGGAAGTTCAGTGAAAAGACTTAGCATTCAAATCGAATTAATCGAGCCATTGCAAAAATTTCAAAAAGTAAAAAAAATATATAAAAAATATTCGATAAGAAACATGAAACCAAATGTTAAGATTAGCAAAGATACCGCCGGTGTCGTTCGTATTACCAGGTAGAGGTGTAGATAGAAGGCAGCAAAAAGCACCTCGTAAAACACGTGTTTCAGCCCGAGCTCGTAAACCGCTGGTGGTTCCTCCTTAAATTGTGCATCTTCCAAACAAAGAGGGCGTGTAAATCTTGATGACAATATATGGCTCACTCGGCAGCGGTACTCTGCAAAGCGACCGTAACAACGAAAATGACGACAACCCAAATCAGACTCATAACTGCCCTCAAATATAAATCATTATTTTACTATTTCGATATACCGATATTGCAATAATCTGATTAACAGTCAGATAGCTATCCGACGAATATATGCCGCTGCTTATCTATCCATTTTAGCACTAATAGATAATCAATGGTTTTAGTAAGCCCATATTTTTATTAGCAAAATTACATTAAGATAATAGTGATTATCCGTCTAATTTTTTAAGTTAATTAAGACCGTTAAGTACTATCTGAGGATCAAAAGAAACGGCCCTTACTTTAGTTTATCCGTATCGTACGCAAACATTGATTTCTAGTGTATTATCTAAAGGTTTTGGAAGTAAAAGCTTCCTTTTTTGATCTGTGGTAGTTTCATATGCCATACTCTTAAAAGACGAAGTTACTTTTAAACCAACAATAACAAATGCCTAAGGTACGATACGATAAATAAAAATGATGGTCAAAACAAATAATGTTTATTCCGAAGTCTTAAGTTTCTCGACGATTTTTTCAGAACCTACTAGCATGTTTTCTACCTATCTATCATCCGTTGCACCAAAAATATTCCTAAAACTTTTTCAGCGTGCAAGTACAGGACATCAATACACACAATACAACACCATCTCACATACTCGTATGTACTAATAATATGTTGTAATTTTATATAGTTTAGAATATCTACCTACAGGGAAATATAAGAATATTTGGCCACTTTTTCCTATAAGACAGCCTACGGGTTAGTTTTGGGAAAACAATGCGAATAATTGCGTATATTTATTTCTCACTAAACTAATTCTATCCTGGCAATAAATGACATGACCTTCTTTTCAATTAATAATTTTTGTGTCGTCTCGGGATCGTTCGTGCGTGCAGGGTTGCGCTCATTTCGGTAATGTATCGTAAATTATTGTCTCTGTCATAAAGGACGAGCCGTGTAGGCGGTCCGGGGCGGTGGCGGTGGTGGGTCGGCACTGCGGCAACATGGCGAACGTGTGCGAATGTTCGTTGGCGTGTTCGCGCTGCATTATTCAGCCCACGCTCACGGCGGGGACGCCACTTTTTTTGGCTCTCCGATCTTTATTACTGAGGTACTTTCAATCTTTATTTCAATCCATAAAGAAGTATATCACCGATCATCTTACAATGATAAATTTAAATTGACGTAAACGTTTCATTCGTCTCTCCACACGCATTTTTATTTCGTCTGGCCAAACGTGAGTCGCAAATAAGTACATACCTGGGCTGTGTTCGGGCATAGTGCTCCGAGCTAATCGGTGCAAGAAGGAACAAGAAATAGCGTTATGGGTAACAGAATGACCTAAATCGGCCGTTTTCGCTGAACATACGAGTAGATCGGTTCGGAATGGCTTGAAATCACTCCTTTTTGCCAACCTCTCCGAAGTTGGAACGCGGAACCGGAGCAAGATCTGTCAACTGCCACGTTTGACATATCTTGCTCCGGTTGTCGGCGATCGCCTGGCGAATCGCCTACAACTTTCCTATTTCGAGTTTAATTTCGTATCGATTGGAAATAAGGTGATTTTTTAATGCATTTAGATAGAAATTATTTTGTTTTGGGCGTTTGCCTAGTGAGATTATAAAGATTTTTGTTTGTATAATGTCGGACTGGAGGGTTGTTTTGAGCCGAGCACGGGGCGTTATGAAATCATCTTTGCCCGGACAAACCACTGGTGGGATTTTATATTTATGCAAGTGTAAGCCTTTCTAAAAGTCGGTCCGCTATGGACAGGCCAATCGGACGTGTATTTTCTCAATAGCACTTTACACAATGGGACTTCATTTGACCAAACTACCGCGCGTGAGTATTATTTCCTAGTTTTACTGCTGGAAACAAAACCGACCCAGCTAAATGCAATACGAAGCACGCACATCCCAGACTTCCAAGTGAAACCTCTTTCTTACAATTACGACCTGGCCATAAAATTGATTGAGTCAAAGGCCTCACATAAACCGCCCACTCTAGAGAAAGTATAATCCGAGAATTCACGGATGCATGCATTTGGGATAAGCCAAAAATAGGCCTTCAAATGCGAGATGAGAAAATATTCTAAGGTTTTCTTTTACTGAGCTACAGTCTTTCCTATTTTGAGCCCTGCTGTTTGATATTCAAGCAGGATTTGTGATCGGAGTTGGACAGTCATGTTATTCAGTCTAGCTCCTTAGCAGGGTCGTCCATATTCAAAATTATCCGCAGTCATTTGTCATTTAACTGTTCATTTTCAAGGAGATGCTATCGAAATGAACACCTTTGTTGCATATCTCATACTCGTATATCCAGACTCTGATTGAATTGTGAATTTTTGAAGCGGGTCTTCAGGGCCAAATTTGAAACTAAAAGAAAAGCGAGAAAAACTCAAAGGAGCCATGAGGCCGATTTTGATAAAAACTAAAACTGCACAATTAGATTTAAAAAAAATGTTTTCCTAGCCGGGAATCGAACTCGTTGATTTTGAAGTGAAGAGACTATTGAACGGAGTCCTGGAGTTGAACGAAGTTTGCATTTACTTTAGCGGGTACTATTAAATATCGTCGTTAGCATGTAACCTTAAACGACGTTTCGCGACGAGGATAAGGCAGGACTATATAATTTAAGGCAGATTACTTCTCAGTAGGTTTTCTCCTACAACGATATTTGCAATAATTACTAATGATCAAAAACTAATTTAACTAATTATTATGAAAAGCTGGTATGTTATCGCACAACTCCTTAGTGGGAAGATAAGCTTTTAATAGAGATAAAGATACAATATACAAGGTTAATAATAGAATAAGAAATTAAAATTAAATTAAATAGAAAATTTCATTAAATTTATCCGAGGCTGCTATTGTCCCTAATACACTTATGGCATTACCTCTTTGAATTTCCACGCTTATGGGGCGAATAACGAATGATTTGGAGCGTGAATCACCCGATGCTTAACTTAACAGGTTACCAAGTGCAACTGAAAAGGATAAAGCATCGGAGGACCACGCGCCAAGGGTTTCCACCGCAAAAGGTAGAAACTCAAAGAGGGGTAGTAGGGATTCGTACTTTTTTCGCTTACGTAGCACGGCGGAGGCCGCGGCAGCCCCGGACGCCTGCGAGGAAGCGAGGACATGGCTTGGCGCTAGCGTATCGACGCACGTAGCATCCCACACTCTTTAGTTGTACCAGTGGCTTAGTATGAAAACGTTTGATGACACCAACTATGGGGTCAGGTATAGGGGCCAGGTATGGGGCATGTCGTAAGAGGCGTATAAGTAAGTGGAGACCTTGTGGTTTAGAAAAGATTGTAAGGACGAAGGCTCACAATAAGTTTGAAAGATGACACAAGGAAGGGGTTCCTTACTCAGTAAGTGGTAGGTTTAATGCCGCCCGGGCTGGTACCAACGAATTGAATGAACGATCATCGTAGCGGCAATGAAAATTGTCCGCATTTTCCATCCAGTTCAATGTAGCCGCGCAAAATAAGGAAGGTCCTGGCATGGCGAATGGTTCCCATGAGTTATGTTGGGCTCATACCATGAAAGTAGGTAGCCATTCATGTCCTGCCACATTTGAGCAAGCCGGATCTATAATGCCGACGTTCTCGTATGAAGTAATTAATAGACGTGTTCAAAAGCCGACGACACTGGATTGATCTCTCCTTCATGCATATCATCAGACTAACTAAAGAACAGTGAATGAAGACCGGCAGATGCAATACAGAATTTTTCCTCCAGGATTATTTTAACTGTCTGAATTAATTTCTAGCTTATTCCACCTTAAAGGAAAATTTAAACATGGGCGCAGTCGTTCAGATTTCACGAAGCGACTCGTTCATTTGTAAAGGTAATTGTATTGTTCAAAAATAACCGGAGGGTTAAAATATTGTTAGGACGGAGGCGGCGCGGTGCTCACAATAAGTTTAAAAGCATTAAATAATACAATATGACACAATCGCCCTTTACAAGCTCCGTGAAAAGTGACTTTGTAGGCAGGAGAGACTAATAACTGGATCATTTCCACTCGGGCTACCAGCGTAGCCAACTTGGAAACTCTGAGCATAACAAATAGCATTGTCTATCTTCTCAAAATTAGGACAAAATCCGTAACACACTTTTGAGTGAAATAATCGAAATAAATGTAAGAATTTTAGGTTCGACGACCCCAAGGTATCCCTGTATTTAGAGACCCTTCAACTCCGAAGGGATGTAGGGTCTCTCGCTGTATTCTATCGTCTTTACCATGGAGAATGCTCTTCGGAGCTGCATAACGTTGTCTCCCCGTCCCCTTTCTACCACCGCACAACGCGGAACAGGCAGGGGATGCACCCATTCACTGTCGACATTCCCAAAAAAGTAACCCACCGATCCTCTAGATCTTTTATCTATAAGATCGGTGAACTATGGAATGGACTCCCTGCTGAAGTTTTTCCCTCAAAGTGTACTTTGCGTCCTTACAAAGGGTCCTTCAAACATGGTGTGAAAAAGCACCTGGCCATGGTTGTCGCAGCCCCTGTGAAAATCCGAAAGCCCATGGGCGCCGTCGGGCGCTTTTTTTTGTGAGGTCCTGGCGTGCGCTAAATGCCGCGCTTAACATAAAAAAATAATCTCTCGTGATTAGGACACGGATTCAAAACCTAAAATGGTTCTAAAAGGTAAAACCTTTACATTTCTTATTCGAGGTGGAATCGTGCGTTCAGATTGCGGCTCACCCAATCGTTCAAGACGCCTGTAAAACTCGGTTTGGCACTATCGCATAGAATTAAAGGAGGCCCAGAGGCAGTTATGGCGTAACTGCCGTTTGGGAATGTGGTGTAATTAATTACGACACACGGTATCCTTTACCGTTCCCCAGGATCAGAGCTCTTAGGGCCGAGTGCACGAAAGGACAAAAAATTAAAATCAACGTCAACGTACGATTAAACGCGTCACTTTGTGTGGACAGTATGGAAGGAACTCTATGCGGTTCACTAAAAGTGACGTTTTTTAACATTGATTAACTTAGCCGTATCTTCGTGCAACCGGAGCTTAGTCTATTCCAAATAGCATGTTGCATACAAATGTGTACGGAGACCTGAGCTTCTTCAATGCTTCCTTTTCTAGTACCTCAACTTAGTAGTTGATCAACTTAATTTTGATGATAAATCATGAAAAAATTAATTAAAAACGAATAAATCAAGTAATTTTATTCATATGCCGATATCATTAAGGGTTAGCAGTATTGGTTTTTTGTTCTTCGACTTAGCTTTGTTCTTAGATTTACATGGTGTTGCTGTAAATAATGGTTTGAAAACTTACGGTATCCTGTCGGTTGGAGGCGAAACATGTCGGCCAAGCACGGCATTGCATTTGTATGAATAAATGAATAAATACAAAAAAAGTATTGCAGTACTTGCTACATATATGAATGTGGACGAAAACCATTTTTACTGTATAAACGGGTGAAGTTCCTTTGCGGGTACTTCTACACTGAGTAATTGAGTCCAGATCAATCAATACTGATACAACTTAGTGCAGTTTGACTACCAAAAATACTTAATATGTTAATAAGAAAGTTCTCAATGGAGACGTCATCATTTACAATGTCGTTCAATAGTCTCGTCCTTTCTGCGCAGGTGGCTCAGCCTGATCGTCGACGAATATAGTGCGGCGTTGACGCATTTAGATATGAATCCGTTGATCGGTGGATGAGTTCCGCGGAAGGTGCCTAGTGAGACGCATTACACACCGGACGCAGAAGTCACGCTTCATTCTGTGAACCATCGGTGAATAGAGAAAACGTAGGAAGCAATGAAATGCTTCCAAGAATTCTAACTATGTCTAAACATATGTCTTCACCATAGAAATAGGATGTCTAGGTATTTGGTCTTCACTAACTAATATATTATAGTACGTTACCTATTTTCATTTCCTTGACGTTTAAATATGTTTTCTTAAATGCTAAAACTTCATCTATATATCTAGCTTTGGCGCTGTTCACACATTATTATTTACTCACGCGGAACTTACTTTAACAATTTTAAAGAAAGATGAAAATACCTCAAAGTAATTTCGAATGCAAATCCAATCGTGGTCAAAGTGGAACTATAGTAGTATGCTTCCAGTTAATCGATGTAAGTGATTCATTCAAATTTAAATTAATTTAAGGTAAGCCCTAAGGTAACCTAACCTAACCTTACCTTACCTAACCTTACCCAACCGACGTTCAAATACCATTTAGTTTTCCCATTAGGTTTTTTCAAAAATATACTAATTCCTCGCAAAGGCGTACGGTTTAGTTAGTATTAGATTAGTGCTATTTATAGTCTCAATATTGTATAAGTATTTAATTGGTTTTGTTTAGGAGAAGTCACCAAGAGATAACCATAACATATAGTTTTTTTTAGCTTTCTTTGTCTGATACTTTTGTTTGGTTTTCTTTCTCATCTTTTGCATTCACTACTTTTATTAGTAATTTGTTAAGTTCAAACATTATTTTAAGTGCTTCTTTTGTTTCTTGTTTTATGTTCATATAAAATATTGTTATTTCGTCTTCGTTTCTCTGCACAAAGTATTTGTTTTTTACATTATTTTTATATTTATTATTATGAAATTGTAAATAGTTTGCCAGTTACTGTCACTTACTTAAATAGGCTAGGCTTAAAATCAGCGACTAACATATGTTAGTCACATGCTGCGTCTAGACCTTTTGTTGCACCTTGTCAATTTAATTTAGGCTATGTACGAGTATATACATGTAATTTTATTTATATTAATTAAGGTTTTTTTTTCTTTTGTATAAATGTTATAGTTTTAATCAGCTTATTGTGCATAGTTTGTAAATTTTGTCACATGTTTTTTCTAGATGCAATAATAAACGTTTCTTATTCTTATTATTCTTATTCTTATATAAAAATAGACGAAATAAAAAAAATCACGTTAAAAATTAAGCTGAAATATTTTGACACAAATGTTTAGAGGCATAAATCATGAATATAATACTCATAAGTTATCAAAAAATCGAATCGTACAGAAAGCTCTCAGTTGGTTTATTTAATGTGCAACATTTCAAAAAAAAAATTCTTAAGTTGACTGAGGAAACAGGCACATTGTATGGAACTTGAACACTCCATTATCCTCTAAATATGGCACTTATGTAGTTTTTGAATTAAAAAAACGCTTTGCTGAGAACTGAACTGAAAGGTGCTCGGAAAATTAAATCCACCTCACCACGCAAAATTACGCTCAGCGAGGCACCATACCAGTGGATTTACTGACTATCGAGAGCTGCTCCCTGTTCGCCATTGACAAGCTCGGAACTTTAAGGGGGGTGTTAGCACCTGATTGCATTCAATTCCATAAGGGCATAAGGGAAACCACTTTTTATAATTTTTAAAAATAACTACACGATAAATTGATTGATTAGCTGTGTTTCAAACATATAATTACATGTATCTGAGGCCCCCGTTCTTCCCTCATTTGGACATTCAAACATACGGATCTTCTAGTTTTGTTTTTAAATTATAGGTAGGCCATCAATCCACAAATTTACTTTTTTTTAATTTACAAAAATGATGATGATTGTTGTATTTATTTTTTAAATATAATTAAAAGTTGTTTTACTTAAGCTCTTATGGAACTGAATGCAATTAGGTGCTGACGCCCTCTTAATAACGTCACCTAGAATGAAATGAATTCGAAGTACAATACCGGTACACCAGCGTCCGAAGCATATTGCTATTTTTTTATTATTGTCCTACGGATGGAAATTTAAGTTCCATATCGGATTGGGCCCTCTGTGAAGTAAAAGGGCCATTCAAAAATTGCACTCGGCCTCCCTCGCGGCAGGCCGGGCGCGGGTATGTTTCAATGGGTGTCAGCATCAGTGCTCTCACTTTACGATCACTGCGCACTATGCTCCCCAAGACAAGGAAGTGATCGCTCCGCGCGAATACATTATTTATCAGTTAGGCTCAGAGCGAACTACAGTGCAGGATACAATAACCAGTGTCGCCATCTACACGGGAAACTTCGAATCAACAACATTTCACGTCGGTGTCCGTCGGTTCAGCATGCACACATAAGACCCGAAGTTCTTATTCAGACGAAGGTTTTCACTTATGCCTGAACGATGAACGAACATGAATAACGAACGAACTTTCTGGAATAAATTAATATTTACTGAAATGTGTTTACATATAACTGGCCATGGGTGGCTAATACCACGCCTACTCATAATTATTCTAACACACCGCACATTTCCTATGGAATTAAGTACAATTCCAGGATTTTCCTTTTATCAGCTCAGTTACATTGAACTGGATAGAAAACACGGGACAATTTTTCATTGCAGTTTCGACCATCTTTTCATCCGATGCAATGGAAGAACCAGGGTGGGCCTAACTTTACCACCTAGAAAAAGAAGGGGATCTATAATTTTACAAGACTAACCATGGAACAGCTGGCATTCGTGACGAAATGCATGTATTCAACTCAAAAAGCGAAATAGAGTGGTGAAGAACGGGGCGGGGATTTCAACTCATGACCTCTGGCATGCAAGGCAAGCACCTGAGCTACGAGGTGCTCAAGCATTCGACCAAGCAGTTGCGCTATACGTATTTCTGCAGGTACTTCAAAATATCAATTCCATATTCGAAATTGTATCAACAAGCAAACAAGTCGACCGCGGTGTGCTCAGAGGCGTTAAGGCTCGCAGCAAAAACTCTCGAACCAATTGATCAATTATCCAATCAAGCGATCAGCGACCGTAGTTGCGTCGATTATCACGTAATCACGGTGGTTTGACGTCGAATGCAGCGGGACCTGCCAATAAGCTAGGCTCTTTGTTTCTTTATATCGACCGCATCATTATTGCCGGTCAGAGTATAGTCCTTCTGTTTGTGTACACTTTCCAGCTATAAACTTGCAAACATTCAAGATTGTTTCCAAAAGTCATTAGCCTTTGTATGTCGTTGACTACTAACAACCCCTCCATGGATCACGCGCCCCTTCAAAGGACAATGCCCATTTGAAAAGCGGAGCTAAAGATTGAGTAAACTGTTCCCGAAAAATGCCTTAAGGTGGCCCAACCCGGCGGGCCCAACTCATTCGCGGGCACGGTACAAAACCGTGCTGTTGCGCTCTGGGACCTTCTCTGTTTCCAAGAATAAGACAGGCTCCGTGATGAGGAAGATGCAAAATGTCCACAAAAAGACAATGTGCATAGTGTATGATTTGGTAAGATTTACGAATATTTTAATTTCAAAACGACTTATAGCTAAAAGTAAACCACGACCGCTGTAGTCAAAAATCTAACAAAAACCAAATAGATTATAAATCTTGATTAAATAAGCTTACTTTATCATTGCGTAATCCACCTCCAAAGTTATTGTATAAAACGCGCGAAAAATCCGAACTTTCGGACGTTATAACTTGGAAACCAAACACAATTTTACAATGTCAATGGTCATCATACATCTAGTTCAATCAAATAGAGCTATTTTGAGCAAAATTTTGGATCTCTGACAAGAAATATAGGCGTGATCTTCTTTCCCCTTTTGTATGGGGAGATGAGCGGGTTGGGCCACCTTAATTGTTGGAATTCCAAATTAATATGGATATTTATAGGAAGATTGCATGAAAAGGTTTACTTATTAAATTGTGTTTTGACTTTCAATTGCGCAAAATGAACCGCGACCACGCAAGTCTCCAACAGATGTCGCCCCCATCAAGTTGTCTTAATTTGTTTTGTTGGCATGTTAAATAAAAAAAAAAACTCTCTGAAGCAAAATATTGCTAAATTATTATGCTTGAACAATATTTACATTATCAATGATTTACGTAATCACATATTTACTGGAAAAATTCAAAAGCTAAGTTAAATTTTTCATTTGTCACCCATACGACCAGATGTGATTTAAAAATATATATATATAGTTTCCCGTCGTCAGGAAAACTGAAATATGTCATTTATAATATGATTAAATATGTACGAACTTACTACGCTTGTTTCATAGAGGAACATTCGAGTTGATACCGCTGTTTTCGCCCATACAAGATTGGACATTCTCCTTTGTGGAAGTTTAACCAAACATACACTTGCAGATTTAACGTTAATTATAAACATTTCTGACTTACTATTGCAACGCTGCTGTGTAGAGTTTGTTAATTTTATGAAAATAAGTTGTAGATCAGTACAAAATGTATGTAACATTGAATAAAGGGCTGTATTTAAGAAAATGATGGTGCTATAATGAGTTATTGTGTATTAATACTTGTGTAACATCACTTTTTGCCGCCAGCGAAGCAAAAAACCGAACGTCCTTGCCTTTCCTCGAGGTCGATGACTTAGATGTGAACTGGACGACGGAATGTTTGTCTGGACGGGCTCATGCAAGGATCGACCAGTCGCCAATATTTACAGGAGCAACAACGGTCTGGAGGTGTGAGATCTGTAATCGGGCAACAATATTCAATTGCATTGTTTTTAAACTTTCAAAATTATTACTTCGCACTCAAAATCCTAAAAGAACACACATTTTAATGTCCTTCCGTTATTATAATATTGTACATATATTTCATTTTTAGCTTACTTATACACTCGTTAGCATCTGTACATATCGTTTCGAAATGCACTTAACTCTGTTACACCGTTAGACTTAAACCCATAAAAAAGAAATGTATATCATGTTGTGTTTGTCTCTTATTAGTGATAGTTTCAGTATTTTTCCCGTTTCTTTGTAAGATTTTTTTTTTGTAATTTGCGAAATGAGTGTCACTGTTGACAAACCAAATAAATAAATTAAAAAAAAATATTCCATTATTTTTTTGTAATGATTTTTTTTAATTTCAGTGAATCCGAAAAACGATGACAAGTCTTGGTCAGACTGATAATTCACTATAATTCACCCCTCGTAGTTGGAGGTTTGCCTTACCAACGAGAGGTTTTTAGTCTTTTGGTGAGACCCATGTGCATTATTCAATAAATTAAATAAAACCTAAGTAAAATTATTTCCGTGTTTCGGAATTCTCTATGTGTAGCTTATGAGTTGGCTCGAGTGAGCTTAAAGTATAGCATTTATTGAAAACATTTTGTGCTAAATAAACACACACACATATCCTGCGACGGGAGAGGGAAGAAGTAAAACAAATCTTCCAATTACAGCTGAATTCGTGCCAATTTTACTTTTACGATTAACCTTTGTACCTACACAATTACACCATATATTGATTTATACATTACCTTTATCGAATTATTAGTTATAGTTATACAACGACGTCTACATTGAAGCATTGCAATAACATTTTTGGTATAGACATTAGCTTGAAGCAGAAATCGAACCTGCCACCTTTGGAATGCTTCAACGTCGTGGTTCTATAACCTGAAATTAATTGATACCTACCTCTCAAAGTATTTAACCACAATTAATTTAACAAAATGCTGGTTACACTCTTGCATGAACACAACAACCTAAATACACACACAGTCGTATAGTATTATTGTTTCTCCTAGACTACTCGGCGTCGCCACATCCGTTTCGCGAACGACCTTTATCAATAGACGCTCGAACGTCAGTCAAAACCTCATCATTCATATCTTATAATATCTCTTATCAACATGACATATGTATATGTTCATCGCTAAATACTGACAGGCACGCGAATATTTCCATTCGATCAACTTCGATGAACTCTAGCTGACCTCTCTGCCTTGATAAATGGTTTAATATATTCTCTCGTTCATTCTCTCTACTAAACAAGCTTTGACTAAGCCAACTATTGACGGAGTCTTCTGGTGACTTACGCTCAAAAGCTTTCTTTATTAGCCGCATTAGTCTATAGATCCAAAGGGGTAACGCAATAAGTGTCTCAGGGACCATAGCAGCTTTGGCTGACTTTGAAGAACTTTTGATTTATGATTGCTGTTTATAAGGGTTAAGTAAAATTGTCATTGTCATGTTATTCTTTTTACATTTGTATCTGTTTCTTGTACTTGTATGTGTTTTAGGTTTATAACGATTATAAAAGTTGTTTTATATTCTAATTGTTTTTTTATTAATAGATTCTATCTTTAATATGTCTTTCTTTTATTTTCCTCACTTGTATATTCACTATCTTATCTTATCACATCACAACTACATCAAAATATGCTCTCAATAAGTAATTATACATGTAAAAATAGGGAACTATAGGCCTATGTGATATTCTTATTATAATTGTAATTTTTTGTATGACTGTTTGTTTTCAAAATAAAAAAAAAAAAATTAATAGAATAGAATAATAAAAAGTGTTAGTGTTATGTTATTCGTTTTTCATTTTAATTTATAAATGTCAATTCCATTCGCGAATCTAAGCTAGGCTCTCCCTAATTATTATTTCACCAAGTTCAAGCACTGCGGAGAGAGCAGAATTAATTCAGTTCGGTCTTATTGTATCATAGTCATTATACAGAACCAACAGACTTGAGTAATAGAATTCCCTGTTTTCATAAAGCACTCGGCCGAGTTCTACGAACTAGACGTGCTAAATAATTGTAAGGAACGCTGCTTGATAACGCGCAATCGATGAATAGTATTATTTCGTCTGCTGATATAATGGATTTAGTTCAAGGCTATCTTTCTTACACTTTTTAGATTACCGATGTTTGGTAACTAACGGATTTTCACGCGGCGTGGGAGGAACTCCGCGAAATCAGCTTTGTGTGAGCATAGCTAATCATGACCCAATCACTGGATACGTTTCGATCAGTTTGGTATAATCGCCTATACTAAATTAAAAACTAACTATACCAAGAATAGTCCGAGAAGCCATCGAGATTAAGAAGCACAGCAACTTCAATCGAGAAGACTCACTTAAGCTCTTTGCAATGTAATACATAGGAACGTTAAGTAAGACGATAATATCGGTGACGATATTGTCGGCTCATACTGCCTGTCGTTTGAAGTAAGGAACGCAGTCCAAGAGAATTTCGCAACTACCCGCACCCACAACAGCTACGAAAACACCAGTCTGTTTCAAAGAGTTTTCAAACATTCAGATTGCTCTCTATCGGCTTGGTTCTTCTTGTGTTCAACGGTTGCTGTGAAGGAAGAAAAGTTTTCTTTATCAGTATATTTCTTTGGGTTTGTGTTTTGAGGTTATCAATAAGGGAGACATCTCATCGTAGACTCGAAGAGGTGGTTGATGTTATCAACTTTAATGGTGTAACACGATCGGGTATCGTCGACTTATCTGCAGCAAGGTCGTTAACAATGATCGAGAAACCCGTCGCCACCGTGACTTTCCCAGTCACCGCGGTGCTGGCAAATTGAATTCTAGCGAGGTGCCAATGTGGTAATTGGCTCGATGGATAATCGAGCCGGCCGCTCCGACAGTTTTACTGGCGACGACTACGAACCAGAGAAATGGCACCGACGAGGTGATGGCTAATTTAGTTTAGAAATTATCTATTTGCCCACAGTTCGGACACAAGAGGCATTTACTTCACCGTTGGTTTCGACCTCGCAGCCGATGGATTCACTCCAGGTGGGTTGGTTGATTTGCTGAGACGCCGTTTAGAAACGTATTATGGACGGTGATGCCAAAGCATAGTGTAGCAAAGGATATCATAGTATCGTGAATTTGCATCGGAAATTGCTTTTATTAATCCCTAGTTGATGCCCATGGTTCCGCCCGCGTTAATAGGACATATGACCCTAGAACGACCGTATCTGATTAGGTATCAATTTATATTTTTAGTTTTCTTAATAAGCACTTATGTTTTAGTTTTATGCAAACGTGATGTTTATGCATCAGCCTCAACTTTAACTTTTCATTCACTATTTTCGAAATCGTGAACACACGAAACTTTCTTTCTTTAATTTGCATGTCCTTGCTTCCCGGTCGATCATTCTCGCTAAGTATCAAAGGGTATATTTTACTGAACATGAAACTGTGTTGTTTATTTAGAAATTTATTCATAAAATTCTAAGTGCACACTAAAACCTCATTTTCCCACGGACACTTCATTTGCGATGCATCGTTAAGGTGCGCAATCTCTCGACAAAATCAGAGCTAGCCCGATTGAAGATTAATATCGATAATTAAATGCACCTGGTTGCTTCTTCTATGATGAGGGGTCTCGATACCTTAATGGGGTATCGCATTAGACAGGATCTACAGATTGACTTAATTGATTGTGCCTCAACTGACAGCGATTAGCGTGACTCCTTTAGATCTGCTGCGTTAGGGCTATGTCTCCATAAATAATTAATTTAAATGTTCATTATAGCGAATAACCATCGATTATCTTGACGTCGAATGCGTTAAATTTTATTAATTTCATAGCAATCATTTGACGTCTTATTATGTCTACTTTAAGGACTAGTCAACTACTCGCGCATACAAATATACCTATAAAGAAATTTTATAATATATATTGAAATGCCTCAGTAAGTCCAAATTAGACTGATAATGGATTGTTATAATTTTTGGATTCCATCATTTAAAATGGCAGATATTAAATACTGCATTACATTTATAAAAACAAAAAAAATATATATATTTTTATTAATTTCTCGATTTTGACGTATGGATCTATTTGAAATAAGAGTTTATCGATTTTTTTTTGCAAATGAACAACCAATTTCTACGTGTCATCCATTTTAAATACCAGAAGATGGATAGAAATAGTATGATAGTTATGTATGTTAAGAGACTGAAATATTGTAATTAAAATTAAAAATAATTAAGCTACATTTTTTAACAGACGACACGAGGCCAACGTTTTTATTATAGAACATACTTTAAAACCTATGTTTTAATGATTTTGGAAAAAAGTGGATAAAAAGTATATTTTTTTATCATAATGGAAGTATAGTGTACGTGTTTTCCATTTGACAAGGAGCTTCGTTTTTTTGGGAATTGGTGAATCATTGAATTCTTGACCAGATGCGGCACAGAATATTCCATAAAAGCTACTGCAAAGAAACAATCACATTTCTGGGTACATTGGTTCCTAAAATTCGTTGTTTGTTATAAGTACCAAACTACTAAACTGATTTTGATAAAAAAAATATGGAACCAACTAGGACGTATACCCTTTCGAACAAAAAAAGAATTTTCCAAATCGGTTCAGGGGTCTTCGAGTAACCGGTGAACATACATAAAAAAAAAAGATTCCGACGAATTGAGAACCTCTTCCTTTATTTGAAGTCGGTTAAAAAACGTTTTCAGTTAATTACTTGAAATGGTGAGCCTAGATCTTCAATTGGTGGTCGTTTATTAAACATACTTCCTCCTTGTAACAGGTTCACGAATACATTTACGATCGATTCGTAAAGTAAATATGCTATCTCAAAAAGCGGGTAGTACATATATAGATAGTCAAGTAGATAAATAAAGCGGCTCCGTGCGGACATGCGCGAGCGCACGTAGCGCAGGCGCAGGAACATCTCCCACCCGCCGCACATTCAGGTTCCGCCTTCAGGCCTACGAACGCTATCGAGTAAGCGCTAACGAGAAGGCGACATCGCATGTCAAAAATATTGTACGCGTTTGACAGGAGGTATCGAGAGCGCTTTCGATACCTCCTGTCAGATAGCGTTCGTAGTAGGGCTCCAGGTGCTCTCTAGTTAAATTTTATAATTCGCTATGTGGTAGTTGCAAAAATTAGTATTAAATAGTAATATGTACAATGCGAAAGATATTTGCAAGAGTACTCAACATTTAAGACGATAATGAGGTGATGAAGTTCCATACAAAGGCTCGTGCCTGATTTCTCAGTCAAATAAAAAAATATTTTTCTGAATTTTTTTACGTCTGAACTTTTTTGTTACTTGTATTTATGATACATGCCTTTTTTGTATTTGTATACACATTTTAAGAGATAAGTATGTATTACGGATATAAGTTAATGTATAAAAAAAAGCAAAACGTACAGACGTAGCTCTCAGTTAATTTATTTAATGTGAAACATATCGGGAAAATATTTCTTAATTTGACTGAGGAATCAGGCACGAGCCATTGTATGGAACTCGATCACCTCAATATCGTCTTAAGGACACATAGCGTCCTTGTGTAATCTTCACTTTCAGTTTTATCGGACAGACGTCACGGAGTTTAATTGCGAGGAAAACAAACAAGGTGTGGATTTAGTTATTATCGTTATCACAGCAGAGCTGGTCCGCTAATACAGGTGACATCAGCTCATGCCAACCCACACGTTGGCACAGTGTTTTAAATCAATATCTCACAGAGCTAGAAACGTCATTTTACATGACGGCATACAATAATTTTCCCTATGACTTTTCCACATTTTTACTAATTAACCTAACTTAACCTAAACCAGCCTAACCTCAAATTAATTTTTTAAGGTAAAGTCGTAACCATTTACTTGCCTAACATACCAGAGGTCTGCGTTCAAATCCTCGCCTTGTTCATGCACCACTTTCTTTCTCTTTCTGAGTTGGAAAAGTTCATTTCGTCACGAATGTGAGATGCTCCACGGTTCGGAATCGCATGTAAAACTGTAGGTCCCATTCCCCTACTAGGTAGCAGGGTTTAAGCCCGCCCGGGTTCGTACTATCGCATTGGATGAAAAAATATGGTCGAAGCGGCAATGAAAAATGTATTCTCCATCCAGTTCAATGTAGCCGTGCTCATAAAGGGAAGGTCCTGGCATGGCACCTAATTCCTTCGGTAATGTGGTGTATTGGGCTAATATCACAACGGTAGTTGTGTGGTATTTGCCCTCCATGTCAGGTTGCATAAAAAAAACATGTTTATGCAATCTTCCTGCAATGAAACAATCAAAACATAATTACCATATTCATTTTAAAATTCAACAATTTAGGCACTTTTTGAAATTTCCCATTATAATCCATTATCCAATATCCATTATCTACATGCTTATTTGGTACTTATCTTGGATAAGGGGTTTCTTTATGAAGCCATTTTGTTTTCCACTTATGGACTGGGGGCATATAGCGCACATCAGACTCAGCTCTACACTATGAAGTGAAAATGCACATATCAATCTCAGATAACAAAGAAAGTGGTCCCTTTTACTCGAAGAATACCTATACAGTCGAAAATAATGACCTTTTCGCGACCTCATCCTGGGCATTAATGTACTTCCCCAGACAAGCAACACATTGGTCTCGAGTAAGAAAGAACACAATTAAGTTGACACAGACGGGAGAGTAATCAAATTACCGACCGAAAACAAATGTAGCTTTGCGTCCATTCGTTTCAATTCTCCCATTCAATTCCCGTTGTCTGCCCTCTCGAGGCGCAGTCCATTAGAGAAATTCTCCGTTCAAGTACAACCGCAGCTGGAAAATATAGCCCGACCAGATTAAAGTCCAAATTGGTTTATGTTGAAGAAATCCACTTCTTTGGTCTTCTTTTTCAGCACAAATTTATTTGTATTTAGATACTATCTATAGGTACGATAGTAATAAGATGCTGAACATCATCAGTGTTCAAGAAATGTAACAAACGCTCAAATAAATTAACCGTTAATAAATCAGGCGACGTAAGGAATGCCCTGTCAAGGCACTTAGTTCCCACGTGGTCTATTGGGCTAATCTCATGACAATTGGTAATAGCTATCCAGGTCGAGTTACATAAAAACAATATTAACACTTTTAATTAATTCTTTCGTGGCTCAGAGTGCAATGACTTGCAGACTTTGTACGGATATATCTTGTAGAAAATAAACTTATTTTAATTAAATGTTCACTAGTTTCATCTCAAACCAATGACCTGCGAAGGTGCGTAGGTACTACTAGTTGCAGTAGGTATATTTTCTAAATTTGGTATGAACCGAGTGCGCCCTGCGCACGCGCCGAACGCAGCACACTCCGACTCTATTTACTGCTCCGTTTATAAATAAATAACAAATAGAGCAGGAAGTGCAGTCATTAGACTGGAAGAATTCAGTATCGTTGAGGTTTCCTTCCTCGAATAGGGACTGATTTAGGAAGCAATTAATGTGTTTCCTTTTAAATGAAATCTATATGTATTCAAGATTTTACTCGCTTCAAATACGACTATAATTATGTTTATAATAATATGTATATGTAAATATAAACTAAAATCTACTAACTTGACTTCCTGTGATATACAAAATGGGAATGCATAGAGTGCGAGGTAGGAAGAGGTGACAGGCATGAAAAAAGTTAATACAAATGAATTAAGCACGAAACGTCATTAAACACCTAAAACAATATAATCACAAGCATTGAAGAAAATATTTTAAATTATAGTTTCTACTTTTGAAAAAGATTTCTCAATTTTATTTTTACATTTTAGGAGGATCAAGTTCCATACAATGGCTAGAGACTGTTCTCTTAGTCATAATTGAGATATATTTTTTTCTGAAATTTTGCACATTAAGAGGATAATGCGGCGATTAAGTTCCATACAATGACGCGTGCCTGTTTTCTCAGTCAAATTAAGAAATATTTTCCTAAAATTTCGCACATTACATAAATCAACAGAGAACTACGTCCATGCGTTTAATTTTTTTTATAACTTAACTTATTTCAGTGATTAACGCCTCTAAAAATTTGCATACTAATACAAAAAGGCGTATATAAAACGTACAGACGTAGCTCTCAGTTGATTTATTCAATGTGCAAAATTTCAGAAAATTATTTCTTAATTTGACCGAGGAAACAGGCACAAGCCCTTGTATGAAGCTCTATCACCTCATTATCCTCTTAAATAAATTAACGGAGTGGCCACGCTGCGCCGTTACACGGATGAGGTTCCGTCGCCACTGCCGTCTTTCCTTATTCAATGTCACTGCACGTGCAGCCTGTCACCCCTTCCCCCATCTGGTTGCTTTAATTAGACACCTTCCCGCCGTGGACGGAGTTCACGAGCGCCACTGCCATTGTACACAAGTTGCCTTCGGATATACGTAAAAAACCGGCCAAGTGCGAGTCGGACTCGCACACGAAGGGTTCCGTACTATCGTACAAGATTTAACACAAAAAACAGGTTTTTTGTATGGGACGCCCATTTATTTATTTTAATTTTTTATTTTACCTATTTGTTGTTACAACGGCAAACTAAATACACGCTCCGTGAAAATTTCAGCTCTTTACCTATTACGGTTCACAAGATACAGCCCTGTGACCGACGGACGGACGGACGAACGTTGGGACGGACCGTGGAGGCTTAGTAATAGGGTTCCATTTTCACCCTTTGGGTACGGAATCCTAAAAACGTTTCAGAATTCGGTTTGTTTTCTTTAGGCCGGAATCGGGGAGTTAAATGACAATGTTGTTCTAAATTTGAAAATACAACATTTCTGTTCGTTATGATACTTTTGAGGTTACCGCGGTCGTTAGACATGTTAGAGAATACCGTAATATTTTTTAAACATTTCTGTTCGTGTTGAAGTGACTTAAATTAGGTAAACATTTAGATATTAGGACCAAAATTAGGATATTACATGTTTTTGGGGAAGAACACGCAAAACTTATTTTAGATGGCGTGTGAGCGACTAGACTTTAAACATGTAAAAAAACTGTAATTTCTGTTATTTACGAGTTTATAAATGAAAGATGTACTCCATTATGCAGTAAAATAAAAGCGGCAAACAAAGCATTTCTTTGCCTTCAACCTACTTTAAATGAGATTGAGCAGCACAACGCTAGTAATGAAATATAATTATAGGTTATGCTATTGGGTTATTTTATATTCCATGACTTCAACTTCATATGATCAGCATCATTTGGGGCCACTTTATGCAATCATATTCAGGAAATGTAAATGACTACGCTTGCTTTTATATTTATACAGATTTATTTTGCGGGCAAGTAGGTATGACAGATCATAACGGGTTAAGTCGCCTAGACACCACCTGCCGTGGTAAATAAGTAGTATTCTTCCCCATTGTAAGCTTTTTGTAAACATTCAATAAATCTATTTTTAATTAAGTACATATTTCTAGCAACTACCCATTAGGTATTTTATAGTACGTAGTGTTAGATTAGTAGTGAACATAGCAATATCATTTCAAGCAACGTTGAGTTTTTAACCATTACTTGGCGACAAATAAATTATTCGCACTGAACTAAGCCGTGTAACGTGGTCTTGTGTGACCGATAGAGTTGCAAGATCTATCTCCGGTCGGATATCCAGAACAGCCGCTAGTCGACGCGGCGCCAGATGCGACCAGCTTGGAGTTAACTATTTGAAATTTATCGCCCCCGCGGTAAAGCCGATGAGAGCGCGGATTCCGCCATTTTGCACAACTCGTTCATCAAAATGGCGGCTCCTGTTCCCGCGTGATTTATACAGAAGGCGGTGGCGGCAGCGCGGGGCGGCGGAAGAATCGCGGCACATTCCATATTCGAATCGAATATGTTAACCGCATGCACCCCGCACTCGATAATAACGCGAGTCTGAACCACATCCAAATTGGAAATGATTGTACTACAAAATTTATGTAATTAACATATTAACATGAATAATTCAGAGGTTCATTCCACACACCTAAAATTCAAGGACCGAGAGCCGCGGTCTGTCGGATAAAGTATATGAGCAAGCACTAGGCAACTATGGACCGGCGGCATTGGAGGCGGTAGATGATACCTAACGTGACCATTTCTATTTTAGCTCAAAACGGAGCATTGGCTTATCTAAGGCGTTGCTAGGGAACTGGGTGTTAATTATCTGAATTCCGCGCTCAGGAATCAGGAATATTTCAGTCGAGAAAACTGCTTTTATAACAGTTGTCAAAACGGTTTCCTCGAGGGAAACATTCTGCAGCACGCGGTATTTCAATAACCGCTATAAAAACTCAAATTTTCTCCGCTGAAAGATATTCTGATTCCTGAGAACGGAATTCCTTTTTCTTCGAGTCGAAGCCAAATCCACCGTCTCGACACCACCGCGCCGCTTCGGGGTTTGCGCGGTTTGGAAAACCGGGACCATTTTGCATCTGAAGCTTCTTTCATTCAGACAACGGGACGAAGAACCGAAAAAAAGGACAGTCCCGTTCAAAATGGGATGTATGGACGCGTTAGTTATACCACAGAATAACTAACAGTGGTAGTTATACGCGAAATCAAATTGGCGACACGGGAAGTCGATTCCCTGAAAAAACATCGCAATTTTGAATTTGGTAGCTCGAACCCATAGTATGTGGGCCAGGCGCAGATCCAGGATTTAACTCATGAGCCCAACAAAAGTACCAGGGTTTGGCCTTATTGTACCAATTGCAACCGCCCCGCGCCTGTTTGTGGTATGTGGGAGGCCACATACCTTAACGCTATACCACGGTGCACACAATTAATATTTTTTTCGGAAGTAGTTAGCAAGTTCTACAATAGCTGGGCTAGACAGCATTGTCAACCGAAAAAAAGTGACAAGAATTCGGAATATTTTTAGGTGGTTTGGGCAGGTAGGGCGAATGGTTGACGAAATAATGCCAAAACAAATTTACAGAGCAGAAGCGAATAAAATTTCGTGCCCGAGCGACCAAGGAGATTATACCATGACCAGAATGGTGCAATACTTCGTAAAGGTCAGGTAAGTAGCACCCGTAATTGGAGAGCATGTATGAAAAGATGTATGTCTGCAGAAAGTGTGCTGTAAGTGTGATGTGATCGTACCATATGGCGCTCTATCGTCTCTTCCTACCCTTCTGGGGAAGCGGCGTGATATTTAAAAAGCAATATTGGGAACATCTTCAGATATACTTACTATGCTTTAGCCATTGACTTATATATTACTTCGTAATCATTGTCTTTAGCCAATTTGTTGTGATTGTTGCCAACACAGTGAATGAGTACACGTGACGGCAGCGGTTGGGACGATGACGCGCGTATGAAGGAAGATATCGCACGCACTCCGCCGCCCCCTCCGCGTCTTGACGTGACAGCTGTCAGATTTGCCGCGCAAACACCGGTAGAGCTGTCACACCGAAGGGATGTCGTGTTTGTCGGTTGGGTGGGTCTATGTAACTTAGAATGTTCCACTTAAAAAACTTTTCTTTGTACATATATGTACATACATTTAAATGGATAAGTATGGAATATAGTATACATACATTTAATGGGTAAGTATACGAATTTCGTGTCCAAGTTCATGGACACTTCGTCCTTTACCTTCAACTCCTAATGTTTCTCAGCTACATATAGCAAGTTTTTAATTTACATATGAAGTGATTCATCGATTAACTAGGATTCCATGTTTGAGTTATTTGTCCATATCGAAATAGTAGTCAATAGGGCTGTACTGAAAAGAAGGTCCCGACTTGGCAACAAGATCCTTCAGAAATTCAGAGCAGATTTTGTATGTAACTCGACAAGGATGGCTAATACCATACCAACCCTCGTGATATTAACCCAACACGACACATGGGAACTAAGTGCTACTCCAGGACCTTCTTTATATGCTATTTCATTTATTAAAAATGTTGGCAGTCAAACTACACAAAATTACGTCACAAACCGTTGGATCCACGGATTCGATGAACTCAGTAAAGAACAACCTACCAAATGCACTGGTTTGGCTGGACTGGTTTATTGCCCGGTTACATTGAACTGGACGGAAAACTTCACTCGTGAAAAACTCAGACAATTTTCGCATCGATGGTCGATCAATGTTCATTCAAAGTAATAGTACCAACTATGGCGGAACAGATCCTACCACCATGTACAAAAGGAACCACCGAACTGCAACCCCTTATAATCTCTTACATAATTCTTAAATGCATCAACAAGATGCTTTCCCGGAGAGTTAGGCAGAGATGCGCTATTCGGTACGATCACAATATTTATTATTGCCGGAAACCACACAGCACGAAAATAGAGGAAACATGGCACTAATAATGTCCACGAGTATGACACCGTCGCCAGGAATTTAATATTTTTTGACAGAGCTAGTGCAGGCACCCACAGGTCCTGATGGGTGATTTGGTAAATAGAAAAATAGAGGATATATTCTTTTTTTGTATATTTTTTATAATTTTTACTTTATACTATTTGTTGTTATAGCGGAAAATAAATACACACTCTGTGAAAATTTCAGCTGCCTACCTATTACGGTTCATGAGATGCAGCCCTGTGACAGACGGACGGACGGACAGCGGAGCATAATATAAAAATATTCCAACAATTGGAAAGTGATGTCACGGAGAACGGTCGGTAAAAGTACCGAAGGCAAAATATTTCGAAGTCCGGAGTGGGCTAACGGTGAGGACGCCGGTGCTGGCCGGGGTTTGCGGGGGCTGGCGGGGGCTGGCAGGGGTGGTGTCGCGGGGGGGGGGGCAGGTTTAGTGAGCCGCGAATTTGGGGCGCACGTTTCGGACATCAACGGCAGGGTAATTAACAAGCGAGCGAAGCAGGCGTATTGTGTCCGTAACTCTCCGCTGTACAGCCGCCCGTGGGTTTTAGGGCAGTCGTCCTGCAAAAAAGACAACGCAATGACATTTCATTGAAACCATGCAACGCACATTTTGCGCAGCCTGAAAATGTTAGGGCACTGGACTCGGATGGCTAATACCACATCTCCTGTCATCCCAACGCACGACATTTGAACTGCGCTATGCCAGGACTTTCCTTGCTACATTGAATTGAATCAAAATCACGGAACATATGCATTGCTGCTTCGACCATCGTTCGTTCGATGCGATAGTACCGACCCGGGCAGGATTCATCCAATCACCTCATCCATTAAGACATAGTACGACAGTAAGACATACAGTTGTATCCAAACCGTTTTCTGGTTTGTCCGTCTGTCTGTAGCGTATATCTTAATTTTTATGCGTTTTGTGCCTACGTATAGGTAGATTCGTCTACTTACCTTCGCGCTAAATTCCCTAAGGAGTGAGCAATCGGTTTAAATATGAGAGAAATCTGTTTCTCTTTCGACTTTGACGCGAGCGGAGCCTAGAGAATCTTCTAGTAAGAAAATAAATAAACAATCTCGTTTAAATAGCAAACAAAATCAAGCATGTTACGGAATTAATTCCATTTTCACGTAGACTGTTAAGAGACAACTGTATCTGCGAATGCGATATTATAAACGTAAGCTTAAACACAAGATTTTTTTTAAAATGCGCCAAACCCTAACGAATTCAAAATTCACCCACAGACGTTTCAAAGAACTGCCTCTCCCTAGCTTGGCTCACATCATTTACACGGCGCGAGTTCATCAGCCGACGCAGATAATGGTCTCCATCGCGCGGGGTGGTACTTGTCGGTGGGGTGGAGGGTGGAGGGATGGCGGGTTGGCGGTGCTGGGCGGGGTGCTGGCAACGAGTACGGACGGACGGGATTGGCGACCTAAACTCATCCGTATAGCGGCAACGTAGCCACGTATTCGCGATATAAAATACAGACAGCCTTCCTAATAAACATTTACATCATCGCAATTCCTCAGTTATTAATAGCTGTAAAAAAATACTACTAACAACGGAGGTGTAAGCTGATAACCTCTCTGAATATTGTTTTGGTAACGTACACCTGTATGAATGATATGTAATAGCCTCAATATCAAATAACGGACTCTTTGAATAATTGTTTAAAATGTGATTTAAAGAATGTCACGTAACTTGGGTAAGGGGAGGGGTTCCCTCTTGGTTACGACTGGTTACGAAGGGCTCTCCCTTCGTAACCAGTCGTAACCTTCGGATCCAAAAGTGGCCTAAAATCCGTCACGTGGTTTACGAAAGCTCCTTTACGAATTCCGAGACGCGAAACATTGCACTAAATGGCGTCAGTTGCAGTGCAGTTCTTACGTGTGTTTACGTGTCGTTAGAATTCGAGAACATTAATAGTTTCTCAAACTCATTTATCTGCCGCACCGCCAGGATATTGAACTGTCTGCTGGCTGTGCTTTTCTCATACCTATAACCCGGATAGTCCGTAAATCCGATGGCATGGAGCCTCGCTGAGCGTGGTTTCGCGAGGCGAGGTTTTTTTGTTTTTCTGAGCACCTTTAGTCTTCAGCACAGCCACCCATATCAGTTTTTCATAAAAAAAAGTGATAGAATTCGTAAGTATTATGTACCACTAAAAAGTGGCTACTCTGTCGCTAAACGGATGAGTTTCTGTCGCCATTTCCGTCTCTCCTTGCTCGATGGGTGGCGCGGCTGACGCGTTGCGGGGGGAGGTGGCGCAGGTGGCTTATCTGTGCAGCGACCGCCTCGCCTGACGGAGGTGTAACATTTTAAAGCAAGCCGAGGAGCGTAGGGAAGCGGTGGCAATTTGTGCAGGTTGCCCGCCGTGTGAGACGGCTCGAGTGGAATAGATGGAAAGTGGCGAACGATGCACGTGTCACTGATACATTCGCGCGGGAAAAGCGGACTTTTGACTAATCTTCCGGTCGATTCCGGCAACTGATAAGACCTTGGAGTCTCTTAGCCGCAGACGGTTTTTAGGATCGCTAAGTTTGTTCTAACGGTACTACCGTTGTAATGCGAAACTTGTCGTTGCCGCAGAGAACCAGAGCACCCTTTTGTGGTTGACATTAGGCTCTTGAGAACAAATCGTTTCTCAAATTCATTTCTCTGCCGCTCTGCCAGCGCATGAAACAGTCTGCCTACAGCCTGGGCGGTTTCTGACGATCTTTTTTCCTGGCTCAATAGCTCTGCTATAGTCCGCAAATCCGCTGGTATGGTGCCTTACCAGGCATGGTTTCGCGAATTAAGGTTGGATTTTCTGAGCACCTTTGGTCTAGCAGCACAGTTACCTGAGTTTTGATAAAAAAAGTGCTGAACAGTTTTTGGTCAAAACCCTTTTCAGATAATACAAACAGATTTCATCTTCCTGGAAATCAACGTATCGAGGAGCGCACGGAATTACAAAAGCCCAGAAACCTTAAGCCACCGATTTCGACCATTGCAGAAATGAGTAGACCTAAAGAGCCCGATTTTATGTCAAAAGCTTTCGTTCACAGGCCCATCATTCCGACATTCACGGACCGACCGCTCAGACCTTTGCTGCCCTGAACGACGCAATGAAAACTGTATTTTATCACCTGCCGAAGTAGGTTCGGAGCCGGTCGGTCCCTTTCGGCGTCCGAGCGATTGTGTTATGACGTGAAAATGATATACACCCGCGCTCCGGGACCTATCTGGAGTTGCGAGAGGGCTGCGGGACCGTTCCGCACAAACAAAATAACAACGACCGCTTTTGTTCTTCGAAAAACATAGCGGTTTTCGGCGAGTTGCGGCGGGAATTTTGCATATTACTGAGCAAATAAATACGTTTGGTGATCTCAAACACGCGTGAAAGGGTTGGGTATTTGTGTTTACAGTTGGGCGTATTTAGGCTTATCCTTTAGCGTCGTTGTTTATCACCATGGCGTGCTTATTTTCCAGTGGCTTCTTCAGTTCTTGCAAAATTTCACTCAATTTTGCTTTTTTTCGCATGAAAGATCGTGTATGTTCACGTAATACTCGAATGCAATGTCTTTCAATGAGTGGTGCAAATGTTCATAGGCCTCGCTATAACTGTGATCCAAGTTTGTCGGACTGGGCCATCTTTAGAGGATAATGAGATGATCGTGTTCTATACAATGGCGCATTCATCATTTCTGAAATTTTGCACTTTAAATCGACTGAGAGCTACGTCCGTACGTCATTTCTTATTAACAGGCACAAGCCATTGTATGGAACAAGATCACCTCATTATTCTCTTAAACAGTGTAGATGGTAATTAGGGTTCCGTACCCAAAGGGTGAAAACGGAACCCTATTACTAAGCCTGCGCTGTCCGTCCGTCCGTCCGTCTATCCGTCTGTCACAGGGCTGTATCTCAGTAACCGTAACAGGTAGACAGCTGAAATTTTAACAGAGTGTGTATTTATTTTGCCGCTACAACAACAAATAGGTAAGATAAAAAAATAATTAAAATTAAAGGGGGCTTCCATACAAAAAACGTGTTTTTTTGTTTTTTTTTTACGATGGTACGGAACGGATATTTTGCCTCGGCATGACAATCAATGAATACGATGCGATACTAAGAATGTCAATAAAATTAAATAAAGTTATCTGCACTTTGTCTGACAATGTGAGCAAATTGTATCCAATATTTTGCGTGTATTTGCGGATATTTTCTCCAAAAACGAAAAATAGAGTTTTCAACTAATATAGGTTCGGGGAAGGCGTTCCAATTCTTAATCGACATCTTTCGCATTATGTCCGATCGATCATGCGGTGGGCGACCGATTACACACAAATCGACTGCAATTTGGACACCTCGCGTGCGCTAACGGGTCCACGATGACCGCTTGATGGCTCTACCCCATAATTGACGACAATGAAATGCAGCCATTTTGATTGCGCGTAAACATGGAAGTAACGGTTTTAGACGTCCTTGAAAGCGAGTTTTTTAAATTTTTTCGAGGGACGTTTTGGATTGTCCCCGTCTCGACACAAAAGAGGCTGATGGTATTCTGGGCGACTGGCACCAACTAGAAGCCGAATTAGTACCATCATTGGAGTCACCATCAAGATCTTGCGTAACACACAGAATATCGTACAACAGGGGGTCCATTCAGAGCAAGAGTGAGTTCGAGTTCGGGAGTGAGTTAACCTAAAAATAGCTGGGAAATATATTATTATTTAAATAACGGAACCGTTATTTATACTTCCAACGTATTTACGGGACAAACCAGATTTTTACTTAACTGTAATGATGTTCTAGAAGCGTGGAAACATTAACTATTTAAAAAAGTGAGTTCATATTTAGTTGCGAATTCGAACTCACTCTTACTCTGAATTAAGCATTAAACAAAAGTAACCTACATTAATCCATTCTTGGTTAATGTCGATTCTGCATGCGTATTTAATTCGGTAAACTGCTGCATATTCCCAGCAGATTTGCTTACTTTTTAGGGTTCCGTACCCAACGGGTGTCAAACCGAACCCTATTACTAAGCCTCTGCTGTCCGTCCGTCCGTCCGTCCATCTGTCACAGGGCTGTATCTCATGAACCGTGATAGGTAGGATAGCTGAAATTTTCACAGAGTGTGTATTTCTGTTGCCTCTATAACAACAAATGAGAAAAATTAAAATCAAAGGGGTGGCCAGAAACGTGATTTATTTGGGTCAAATCTTCTATAATGGCACGGAACCCTTCGGGTGCGAGTCCGACTCGCACTTGGCTGGTTTTTTTTAGCTTTATAGGTTCGGTATTAAGTTTCACATCCATCTTGCATGCAATGCAGTGTTTTTCATCGCCGTTTCCACACACAGGCGGTTATGAATTGTTACGTCCTTACCTTGCACAATTCTAATGGTCGCTTCGTGATTTACCATATCGATTTACCTACCCCGGATGATAGCGTTGCGATATCACCGGTGAGCGTCTGTCAAAACTACAGTTGCAGGCAATACCGATTCGTAATCCCAAGTAAGTACTCTCCATTATCATGTCAAGGAAAAACTGAACAAATTGTCACATTAAATCGACGAGAAAGCGTGTCCACGCAGATGTGGTGTCTAACTGCGTTTTGAGTGGACAAGCGGTGATTCGATCCCGTCGCAGAACTCAATGTTTTACATCAATTTCAAAGTTATAAATAAATAAATAAAAAGTATTCGTGCTCACATAAGGGGAAGCTCCTGGTATGGTATCTAATTCGTGCGGATATGAGATGTTTTTGGAATTATAATGATAAAATAGGTCTAGGATTACCCAAGTCCAGTTCATGAATCGTGTGCATGTGCTACGCGCGACGTTTGTTAAAGTGTACACAAAAAGAAATTTAGGACAAGATTAATTTAAGAAAATATAAAAATATTAATTTTATGATATTTTTTTGAAAACCATAAAAAAAAGAACTATAGTTTTTTTATGTCAAATGCGGCATATGGCGCACGCCAGGACCTGACATGAAAGGTGCCCGACGACGCCCATGGGATTTCAAACTTTTACGGGGGCTGCGAAAGCCATGCATGCTATAGTGTATAGTGGCAAAAGTTGTTAAATTTTAGATAAAATAATCCTAAAAAGATGGCAGTTTTTTTATTGATTAAATTGTTTTGCACACAATACAATTGTTTTAAAATACTCGTAGCGTCTACGTATATCGGTGAAAGACTTAGTATGAATAAATAAAAGTTGTTGTACCGAAACATTTTTTTTTTTATTAGAAAAACGTTTGATATTGCTAGTATAGAAACGAAAAAGAACCTTAGTTTTTTTAATTTTGAGAAAATCGCCAGTTCTCCCGGAGTTAAAATATGGTTCGATGAGCATGCTATCACACTGACAGCGCAGGCTGACACAGCACAGTGCAGGAGGTTTGAAAATGCAATCTCAGGCCGACAGTCTCGGCATATTTTAGTTTAGAATATTGAATGCTGTTGGAAGGTGTCGATGCGTCTAGCCTAGAGTCGCAACTGGTTCCGCCCGCCACCGCACTCGCCGCGGTTGCGGCTGCGGCGTGTGGAGAGGGGGGGCTCGCGTGCCCAGCCCCGATGATGCATGGCCTCTGGGAAATGATGATAAATTACTTAATTACCGCCCCGCCCCGCCGCCGCCACCCCGCGCCATCATGACGAGGTGAAAACATGCAAAACTAACAGCACCTCCGGAAGTACGGAGCTGCACCGCCGAATCTGACCACATCGTCACATTTTGAAGGAAACAATGATTTATACTTGATCAATGAAGGAGCAGCCAACGATTATATGTACATTTACTTTAAAATCGATTTTAACAATGTTTGTATCGTGGTGGAGTTATACATGGTTTTTATTAAATTTAAAATAGAGCCTGAATCATTAAAATAATCCTTTTAAACGAAGCAGCCGATTTACGGACTATGCGATTAATTCAGTACGAGAAATAGAACAACTATTTCTAATAAACTATGAATTTATTCGTAATGATTTCCAAGGAAATGCCCTTATCCAACTCAGAAAAAGAAATAAAGTTGTGCATGAACGGGCTGGGATTTGAACCCATGAATGACCTCTAGCACGGAAGACGATTCCACAGACCCCTGAGCCACGGGCCGGATATTTTAAATGTATTTAGTTAATTCGTTATTTTGTCAGATTTTTTTCTGTCCGTAATAGGTTAAGTAAGTACAATAAAATCGTTTGAAACCCTTGTTGAGCATACATTGAGCATGACGCCTGCACAGGAGTCTTAACAGGATAATGAGGTGATCGAGTTAACAAGTCGAACAAGGGTTCGTGCCTGTTTCCCCGGTCTAACGGAGAGCTAAGTACGTCTTGATTTTTTTTCTAACTTTCCTCATATCCATAATATAACCCTCTAAATATTTGCATCAAAATGTTTAAGGCGTATATCACGGATGTGGTAGCGGTAATCCGATTGGCTGCGTTCCAAACCTCAGACGACTGGCAGTATGAGTTGACAATATCGTCGCCGATATTATCGTCTTCCTTGACCTTCCTCAGTGGCTGAAGTACATACGTACGTAAAACCTGATCGAAACGTATCCAGTGATTTGGTGCTCATTCGCTATGCTCCCACAAAGCAGATTTCACGGAGTCCTTCTTCTTTACTGCTTGAATGTGTTCCGTAACCCGTGTCGCAATACAACGGGCTGAACGATCAGCTCGAAACGTCGGAGAATATCTCCTCCCGGCGCGTGAAAAGCCGTAAACATTTTCAAACACATGTTTTTTTTATTTGACTGAGGAACAGGCACGAGCCATTGTATGGAACTCAATCACCTCATTATCCTCTTAAAATAGGTTAGATTCGCTTGAAACAACTCACCGCACGCGCACCCGAATTCGTCGCAGCGAGCCGGCACGCCCGCTCACCGCACCGGGAGGTGCGGTCAGGGGTCGTCGGCGGAGGCCGCCCATCTATCTCTCGAACAATATCGACAGCGGGTATCGCGGATTATAAACACACGCGACTTGTTTATTAACCCTACATCAGCAGCCTTCAACTTCAAGTAGAAAAGCATCTGCGTACATTATTTGTACAGACATTAATGGCTCCGTCAAGTTAGAAACCCCCTAACGAAAAATTGTATTTTTCTAATGCAGTCGTTTAGTACTTATTTTGTACAGATTTGTACACCTCAGTGTTTATTTTGTACGGTTAAGATTGAGTAAATACAGGCCAAGCAACGGGGGTTTCTAACTTGACGCTCAGACCGCCAACATTTCATTTTACCTACTTTTAATATCCAATCGTTTTGTACTCATTTTGTACTGATTAGTACACCGAATGAATTATTTAGTACGGCTTTGACTTCGAAATAATAGACAAATGAATGTGGGTTTCTAACTTGACGTTTTTCCATTTTAACATTTATAACTTTTAAAAATGATATTCTAAAATACCATGCTTTAAAACGTTTAGTACACCAAAAAGTACGTTTAGTACGCATTCGTATCCATAACTACAGGACGTTGAATATTGCCAACCGATAGATCAGTTTGCTAAGGTAAATTGGGGGTGTCTAGTACATACCTAGCTCTACTTACAATACAAAGATGTATTATGACGAACATATATATATTTTCAAAAGTACAGCAAAAAAGTGATTTATTACACCTTTAGATAAGCTAGAATAAAATTACAAAGCCCAGCGATGATTATGAAGCACTCGCCCCAATTGCTGTGTGGTGTCTAGTACACATTACTCTCTAGTTGGAAATAAAAAATGTATTCTGATCACAATATATATCATCTCAAAAGTACAGTAAAAAAATAATTTATTACACCTTTAGATAAGCTAGAAAAAAATACAAAGCCCAGCGATGATTATTACGCACTCGCACCAATTGCCTTGTCGTGAGTAGTACACACCACTCTCTAGTTGGAAATAAAAAATGGATTCTGATCACCATATATGTCATCTCAAAAGTACAGCAAAAAAATTATGTATTACACCTTTAGATAAGCTAGAAAAAAAAATACAAAGCGCAGCGATGATTATTACGCACTTGCCCCAGTTGCCTTGTGGTGACTAGTACACACCACTCTCTAGTTGGAAACAAAAACTGGATTCTGATCAACATATATATCATCTCAAAAATACAGTAAAAAAGTGATTGATTACACCTTTAAATTATCTAGAAAAAAATACAATATCCTGTGATGATTATTAACAGAGTCGTTACCCTATCAATTCTCCATACTACGGGCGATAATTGTTTCCATGCTCTTAATGTTTTAATAGGTTTTTTAAATTTTAGATTCTAAAATTAAAAAATCTAAGCCTGTAAGTTTTCATTTTTTTAACATATCTATTAGTTTAGAAAATATTGGCTAATAAAGATTGGAAAAAAGTTGTCATTTTTTACGTTCATTTTCGATTTTTTTTTACTGGAAAATACAGATATTTACATAATAATCAAACCATACGGACATAAAATGAAGCTTTTTCAAGTGATTAAAAATTTAATTCAATTCTGACAAAGAATGCATTTCTTAAACATTCCAAATCTTAGATTTCCTGTGACTTACCACTCTATAGTTGCAAATACAAAACAAGGCTTTATTTTAATGCTCTAAAAAAAAGAAAATAAACCCGAACTAAAAAATAGAACCATTTGATGACATCGGAAATTATTATTTTTGCAATGGTATTGAATTGGAAAGAGCATTAAGAATAAACACGGACGATTTTTCATTGCCGCTTCGGCCATCTTTTCATCCAATGCGATGGTACCAGCCCGGGCGGGCTTACACCCTACTTACTAGTGGGAAGGAGACCTACAGTTTTACATGGATTCCGAACCATGGAGCAGCTCGCATTGGTGACGAAATGCACATATCCAACTCAGAAAGAGAAAGAAAGTGGTGCACGAACTGGTTAGGATTTGAACTCAGACCTCTGGGATGCTAGGCAAGTCCGCGCGATACCTCGTATCCTAGAGCCGCTCGCTCCACCACGCGAATATCTCGTAAATTACTGGTCAGATTTAAATAAGGTTTTTACTACTCAAGCTACCACGTCGATAACTCCATTAGCTTAAAACCAGTCCAGTACGAGTCGGACTCGCACACGAATGGTTCCATATAATCGTACAAGATTAACACAAAAAAAACCGGCCAAGTGCGAGTTGGACTCGCATACGAAGGGTTCCGTACCATCTTACAAGATTTACCCCAAAAATAACACGTTATTTGTATGGGGCCTCCCTTTAATTTTTATTATTTTATAATTTTACCTATTTGTTGTTATAGCGGCAAAACAAATACATAATCTGTGAAAATTTAAGTTTCCTACCTGTTACGGTTCATGAGATACAGCCCTGTGACAGACGGACGGACGGACGGACAGCGGAGGCTTAGTAATAGGGTTCCGTTTTCACCCTTTGGGTACGGAACCCTTAAAAATCACGTTTTTTGGGGCCTTCTTTATTTTTTATTTTTTTTTAAATTTTGCTGTTATAGCGGCAAAATAAATACACATCCAGCGTGGGTGGGGAGAATTAGCGATGTGGGGAAGGAGGCACTCCACCTTGCACCCGCACATATTTTTTTATGAAACCTGACATGGACAGTTAATACCACAAACTACCGTTATGATATTAGCCCGATACACAATATTCTCGAATAAATTAGGTGCCATACCAGGTCCTTCCCTATATGAGTACGAAAAGATTGAACTGGACGATTGAACTGGATTGATTGAACACGGACAATTTTTAATGGCTGCTTCAACCATAGTTTCATCCAATGCGGTAGTACCAACGCGGGCGGGCTTAATCCTGCCAACTAGTAGGGGAAGGGGACCTACACTTTAACATGTTTTCTAAACCATGGAAAACAGCTCGAGACCAGAACCCAGACCTCACCCATAAAAGGGAAGTCCTCTAGCCCCTAGACCACGAGCTGACAAGTAGATACAGTAGATATTAGATGTACTTATTTTCAATTTGAAGGTTTAGTGCTTCATTGCGCCTAATTGACATACGAGCTATCCAACGAATCATATAAATTTAAAATGATAATATAATGACTGTTTTATAATCGGTACTTACTTACGCTCCACGTTTCAAAGGATTTGTTTGTCAACTAATCATAATCAGCACGACCGCCCAACAATGCGTACGTCTGCACTCCATACAGCGAGTGTGCGCGCTGCCTTGATAGCGTGCTCTTTGGATTGATCGGACAACGTGTCGGCCAACAAACTGTCGGATGAGTTCACGGCGCACGGGCCCACCAATACATGCAAACAGCTGCACACTCCGTAGATATTGGCACTAATACGAATACCATGCACATGTCCAAACTTAGTATGAGATTGGCACCGGACTAACCATACTAATACCGGTTTAGTCCGGAGGCTTAAAGTTAGTCCGCCCACTCTGAATACAAAAGCAGGTATTGTTCATTTTGATATATTTTCAAAATTAACAATTTGAGAAAAGTTTCATCTAACATGTTTTGGTTTCTTGAATTCGATTCAGTATTACTTCTACTTCCATCCATATATCGCTGGTCGTTCTCCACTTAAATTCTCAAACTTACAACAAATAAAACCTGCCAAGTGCGAGTCGGGCTCGCACACGAAGGGTTCCGTACCATAAACACCAAAAATTCACGTTTATTGTATGCCCCCCCACCCCTTTCATATTTTTTTATTTTACCTATTTTTTGTTAAAGCGGCAAACATACAAACTCAAAATTTCAGCTGCCTACCTTGTACCGTTCATGAGATACAGCCCTGTGACAGTCGGTTGGACGGACGGACGGACGGACAGTAGAGGCTTAGTAATAGGGTTCTGTTTTCACCCTTTGGGTACGGAACCCTAAAAACCAACGCATGTTTTAAATGCATATCTAAGAAATAAAAACCGGCCAAGTGCGAGTCGGACTCGCACACGAAGGGTTCCGTTCCATCGTACTATATTAAAAAAAAAAAAACAGGTTTTTTGTATGGGACCAACCTATTTTTATTTTTAATATTTTTTTATGTTACCTATTTGTTGTTATAGCGGCAAAATAAATACACACTCTGTGAAAATTTCAGCTGCCTACCTATTACCGTTCATGAAATACAGCCCCGTGACAGACGGACGGACAGTGGACGCTTAGTAATAGGGTCCCGTTTTCACCCTTTGGGTACGGAACCCTAAAAAGGACCGGCAGGTTTACTTTCTATAGGGGGCTTAATAAACGCCTATTTCCATGCGAGCTATCTACATATTGCGTTTCTAATTTAATTATAAAATAGACATGATTAATTCAATAAACCAAAATCGATAAGACAAGTATGTAAATAAGTTAACATAAGGATGAATTGAAAACATCCTCTTTTTGGAAGTCGGTTGTAAAACGATTCCCGTAAAAACAGTAATTATTGTTGAAGTGTCAACGGATGTGGGCATTCCCGCCATGTTACGGTGCGAAAGAAATATGTCATCGATGGAGATAAGTGGTTGTTACGACCAAATGTTTATCAATTGCTGGTTTACAATGTAAAAACTCTAATCTTGTTCCTCTGGAATACTAATGAAAATAAGATTGTTACAGAATGTCGGTTATATATTAATCAGAAATTGTATTTAATTTGAAGACTGTTTAGGTTTCGTAACACATTAATATGAAAATTGATCCTACTGATTTGACTCGTGTGTAGGTATTTTTATCCGCCTGCTGTTACACGGCCATAACTTTATTTTATTATGTGGACATGGATGGCTACTATCGCACTCACCGTCATGATATCAGCTCAACACACAGCATTTCTAAAGGAATAAGTTGCCATGCCAGGACCTTACCTTTAGGAGCAGGGCTACATTTAACTGGATACGGAAAACACTGATTCGTTTTCATTGCCGCTTCGCCCGTCTCTTCATCGAATGCGATGGTACAATAGTAGGGGTTAAACCGGTTCGTTGTTTCGAGTTAATTTGGTAAGAAATTAACTAAGAAAAGATATAAGATAGAAATTAACTTAGATATCTGTTAGTTATCCATATACCATTTTGGCAAAGTTTTGTATTTTTGAGCTTATCTAAAGTTACAAAATAAATACAATACTAATAAATAACTTTTCTGTTCATTCCTTCTAAGGCGTCCTTCTAGAGCAAATTTGCAACAAATTAGGCCCAGTAAAATTAGGTCTGATATCAATCGTTTTTGAGTTATTTAAGTTTTTTTTAAATATTCTGTCTTATTATGAAAAAGTGATGATAATACACTCTTGGCATTTTCTCAGCAACTTTGTAATAGCTGATGAATGACGAACTTCTTCAAAAAAAGAAATTGATTCAAAATATACATAATTTCAGAAATAAAGGATCACGAATAATAGTTTATGAAAAAAAAAATATTCTAATCAGAGAGGATTACTAAAAAAAGTATGACACGTGGCATACAAACTATGGATATAACTTTATTATTTCATAAGCTTCCAGAAAAGGTACAAATGTTGTCCACTTTCACACAAGTTCTATATTTTTTTTATTTAGTTGGGTTTGCGCTGTCGATTTTACTTTAAGAAAAAGAAAAACATTTGCATTGGTTGCATTTGCAACCAAACAAAATAATATGGAACTTGTGTGAAAGTGGACAACATTTGTATCTTTTCTGGAAACTTAGAAGTTGAAGTTATTTTCTTAATTTGTATGGGTTGTGTAATTATTTATTTAAGAAAGAAAACAAACAGCCAATTACAAAGATATAGACAATATTTCTTATGAACTAATACGGTTAGGCCAATTATATGTTTCCCTGATTAGTATGTAAATTTATTCAAATAGGGATGTGTCTGTTAAAGAGTGTATGTATGTAAACGAGTGTGAAGTGTGTAGAGTATGTTGTAGTGTGTAGTAAAGAGTGTAGGTGTGATTGTATATAATTACTTATATATATTATTAAAAACAAAAATTAACAAAAATTATAAAAATTACAAAAATTAAGGCGTGAATAGTATATCTCGAACATTGATGTTAATTGTAGGTATAGTAGTAATAATAATAATAAATTTAATTAAAATATACACATATAGGTAGTTGTATAGGGTTAGATTAGTACGTAGATAGTTGTATGTCAATTTTGTCAATTTTCAGATCACGTGCCGTGTGACTGTATGAGAGTATTTTTTACTTGTTTTTTAAAGATGAATTTACTGAGATGGAAGAGATCAATGTGCTGGTATTTATTGTTATAGGCTTCTGTGATACGTGGAATAAGTGCATTTCGTGCGTAGTTGGTTGCATGTAGTGATTTATGGAAAAGCAATGTGTGTCGGGTTCGTCGCACTGGAGTACTTAACATTACCTCTCCCAGCAGCTCACTGCAGTCCAGTAGTCCGTTAACAATGTCGTAAAGAAGCAGCATGTCTAAAAGGCTCCTTCTGTCTTCAAGAGTTAATGTATTGTGTCTAATACAACTTAAATCGTACGGCTGCTTACCATTATTTGAGACAAAATTTAGATATGCTATGAACTTCTTTTGAACCTGCTCAATTTGTTTGATGTGAGTTTGGTACAGAGGCGACCAGATGGAGCTGGCGTATTCAAGGTTACTTCTGACATAAGCAAAGTAAATTGCTTTTATGCAGCTAATGTTGCGGAACCCCTTAGTCGTACGTCTTACGAAACCCATACTTTTGCATGCCTTACTTTTAACGTGTATTAAGTGATCTGTGAATGTTAATTTTTGGTCAAGGAGTACACCAAGATCGCGAACCACCGGTGCTTCGGCTATTGGAGTATTATTGAAACAGTATGTGAAATGGATAGGCTTGGTACTTCTTGTGAATTTAATGGATTGACATTTGAGTGTGTTTACAGTTATACGATTGAGTTTATAATATTCCAACAGCCGATCTAAATCATTCTGGATTTTTAAGCAATCCTGCACACCGTGGACCCTAATGAAAATTTTCTTGTCATCAGCGTAAAGAAGATGCTTTGCAAATTTAAAACATGTATGAATGTCATAGAGATACGCTACATAAAGGAGTGGTCCCAAAATGGACCCTTGGGGCACGCCCGAGGGAATTCTTATGTAGTTTGATTTATATCCCCCTACAACCACTGCCTGTGAGCGGCATGCAAGATATGACTCCGTCCAGCGTAAGAGGTCACCGTGAATACCGAGGCGTTGGAGCTTGGCTAGTAATATTACGTGATCAACGCGATCGAATGCCTTTTCAAAATCGGTATATATTGCGTCCACCTGGCCACCTCTCTCCATATTTTTAAGCACATAGTTGATAAAACAACCTAGATTAGTAGAGGTTGATCGCTTCCTTAGGAAACCATGTTGACTATCAGTTACTCCACCGGAAATTATAGGATATAAGTTTTCATGCGCAAGTCTTTCAAATAATTTACCAAACACATTGAGAATAGATATAGGCCTATAGTTTTCTATTTGATTTTTTGCACCTTTTTTATGTACAGGTACAATATGTGCGGCCTTCCATAAAGTAGGAAAGAGGCCTTCATTAATTGATCTTTGGAAAATGAGACTAAGTGGATACGCGAGTACTTCAGCACAGTTAACAATATATATGGATGGTATTTCATCACTGCCAGCACCCTTAGTGAGGTCAAGATTGCTTATGAGCTTCAGAACTTTTTCTGTACAAATTGTAATTGTGTGTATTGAAGGAGGTTCACTTATAGGAGGTGGTAGATTTTTCAGGTAATATAAGTGTGCATTTAGATCAATGGGTTCACTAAAATTATTTTCAAAGAATTTGCTAAAGCCGTTGCAAATGTTTAATGGTTCAGAGTAGGTATTGTTTTTGTAGGTGAACTCCTTAGGGTAATTGGAGCGACTTCTTTTAGATTTGACGTATGTCCATAAAAGTTTCGGGTTGATTTTTATATTTTGTTCCGCGAGTGCAGTGTGATTAGCCTCACACTGTTTCTGCAGGCGATGTTGTCGTGTTCTTAATAAAGTGAATTCGTCACGGTCATTCAAGTTTTTGTACCGTTTCCATCGAGCGTGTGCACGTGATTTTTCTTTAATTAATTTGATAAGGGCACTGTTGAACCATGTAGGATAATCATAGGTGGTAGGACGTTTTAACGGTACAAAATTGCGTATACTTTCATATAGGTAGTTATAAAACATGTTCACAGCATCGTCAACCGAGCCCTTATATAGAAAAGAGTTCCAATCTATGTGTGATAGGTATTTTTTTATTTCATTATAATCAGCTTTATGGAATTTATATCGAAGTTCATTTGACTCCTTGAAAGGAGCCTCTGTTAAGTCGTTAGTAGTAAGGTGCAACGCAGGATGGTGCGAGTCCTCTTTTACTATGGACATATCTGACCTACTGACCTCTATTGTAAAATTTGCTAGTAACAAATCTAGCGTTCTACCGTGGTTGTTGGTGATTTTATTGTATTGGCTGAAACCATATGATTGCAAATTGTCGATTAGCTCAAGGCCTGCATGCTGTACGTCGCTTGGGCTACTTTTATTGTGACCCGGCTCGTCAGAACTCCAATCAATATGAGGTAAGTTAAAATCACCTGTAATAATGCAATTAAAATTAGATTCGTGATTTTCTGTATGCATTTGAGCCACGCATTCTAATAATCTATCAATATGAACCGGCAGGGGACATTCGCGGCAATGCGGCGGCATGTATACTACTCCTATGTATAGGTCGCCTAGTGCAGCGGCGGCGGCGGGGGCGAGGGAGGGGGCACGAAGGTGACGGCGGACGCGCGAGGCAGGCACGCGCACCCACACCATCTCAGTCGGCGGCCGCGCGAGCGCACCACACTCCACCGCGCCGAGCTCGCGCTTCACGCATATCATCACACCTCCGCCGGTCGCTTTACCTGTAGCTTTCAGGTTGCGATCACAACGAAAGATATCGTACATATTGTTATCACACAATTCTGCATCATAAATGCCATTGTTGAGCCAGGTTTCAGTAATTATTACGATGTCATATTTATTGCACATGATGCCATGATAAAATTCATTACATTTGGTTCTTAAGCCGCGTGTGTTTTGGTAATATATTTGTAAGTTATTTGAATTATTCATTACTGGTGTATGGCGAGAAATTAGTTAAGTCATTGTAGTTTATATAAGATGTGAGGTGCATCTTTGTCAATTGACAGTAATCGGCAACGGCAATATTCCAAGGTGTAAGTAAAATATATATTTTTAAATTCATTTGAATATAGTTCGATAAGTACAGATAAATAATATGCAATAAGTGGTATAGGTGAGCGAAAAATTGACAGAAGTTAGAACTGTTTGAGCATATTAGGTAAAATATATAATATATGTGTTCGAGATAAGTGTACTTATGAGAGGTGCTTAAGAGTGTGTGTGTGTATGTTTTGTGTGTAGATTTAAATGCGAAACTAAGTGATGTTAGGTCCGTGTATACGTCTGCAAAGTAATAATAATAATCTATAGTATAGTGACAACATAAAAATAATACAAAGAGTCGAAAATAGGCGTAGTAAGAGACGAATAATATTTTTAGACTATGCTTTTCAGATTTTCTTCTGACGAGATTCTCAGTGGCCGAGCAGCATCGTCTTTTTTTACAAGTATCTGGCAGTTTTTTACCCAGACGTGCTGGTATCCCTTTTCAGCCGCTCGGGTCTTGCATTTCTTTAGCAGGCTCTTGTTGTTGGAGGTGAGATGCTCGTTGACAAAAATCCGACGCACGTCGCCGGGGATGCCGATGTCACTACTGGTGACTCCGCGGCTCTTCCTCAGCCCGGATAGGATGTTGTCCTTCAGGAGGCGTGCCCGCAGCTTGACGACGACGGCGCGCGGGCGACCAGCGGCGGCGGCGGCGGAGGCAGCCGGCTCCCGCGACCGCACTCTCGTGGCGTGTAGGATGTCCTGCTCACCCAGCTCCACATCAGCATGGCTCGCAATCTTTTTCACTAGGTCTGTAATATTCTCGTTCCTAATTTCAGGTATGCCGTACATTTCCAGGTTGAGTATTCGTGAGTATTGCTCACTGTGCTCGTTGGACGATTTGAGTATTTGAATTTCAGTCTGTAACTTGTCAACAAGTTGAGATTTTTCCTCGAGGAGTTTTATTTTTTTGTCGGTTTCGTCCTGCCGATTAGATGAGAATTCGAGTGCGGATTGAATTTGACTAAGCTCGCCAAGGAATTCATTTTGGCGACTCTTCAACTCGTGGATGTCAGTTTTAATTGCAGACGTGCTGGAGTTCAAATTCATAATATTACTGTTGATTTCGTCCATTTTTTTGTCCTGTCCGAGCTTCATGTCCGCGAACATTGATGCTATATCGCGTTTTAATGCCTCCATTAAAGATGTCATGTCCCCGGAGTGTTTACGCTTTCTAATTGACACATTCTCAAATGTTCCGGCGTTGATAGTAGTAGTTGACAGCTCTGGGTTGGACCCAGTGTGAGGTGGGGTTCGCTGCAAGCTCATTCTAAAGATGGTTCGCAGATAATAAAATATATTAGTGATGGGGATGTAACAATATAAATAGCAATCAAGTTACTTGCTGTATCTGTGCGTCGCTGTCGAAATCGATGTCCAGTCCACGATCACCAAAAAGTGTAGACAATTTTACACCATCAGTGCGTAGCAGTAGAGTGTAGTTTCGTTTGCATTCACAGCGAATAGTCCAAAGTAGGTCCGCCGCTGTGAACGAGTTTTGGTGTCTAGTGTAGGCGGGCCGAACGACGACACTGGACGATCGCGATATACAATGCGTATTAGGAAAAGCACCTTCCTCTTACGGCCGAAGAATGATATTTCACTACACACTGTTTACGTATACTGACTTTACAATTTATGCGGTGCAGAGCAGCACAGGCGTGTGTTGTGCACGAGATCCCAGAGATGAATGTAATACTTTTTTTGTTATGCTTTTTTATACAAACTGTCATTAATGACCCTCCTTGTGAATAAGGAATGTATCAAATTACCAAACAACCTGTTTGTTGATAATAATCCTTTTTTTTTCCAACTAGAGAGTAGTATGTACTAGACACCATACGCCAATTGGCGCAAGCGCTTTTATAATCGTTACAAGATTTGGTTGATTTTTTCTAGCTTATATAAACGTGTAATAAATTACTTTTTTGTTGTACTTTTGAGATGATATATATGGTGATCAGAATCCATTTTTTATTTCCAACTAGAGAGTGGTGTGTACTACTCACGACAAGGCAATCGGGGCGAGTCCGTCATAATCATCACTGGGCTTTGTATTTTTTTTCTAGCTTATCTAAAGGTGTAATAAATTATTTTTTTGCTTTACTTTTGAGATGACATATATGGTGATCAGAATCCATTTTTTATTTTCAACTAGAGAGTGGTGTGTACTACTCACGACAAGGCAATTGGTGCGAGTGCGTAATAATCATCGCTGGGCTTTGTATTTTTTTTCTAGCTTATCTAAAGGTGTAATAAATTATTTTTTTGCTGTACTTTTGAGATGATATATATGGTGATCAGAATCCATTTTTTATTTCCAACTAGAGAGTGGTGTGTACTAGTCACCAAAAGGCAATTGGTGCGAGTGCGTAATAATCATCGCTGGGCTTTGTATTTTTTTCTAGCTTATCTAAAGGTGTAATAAATTATTTTTTTACTGTACTTTTGAGATGATATATATTGTGATCAGAATACATTTTTTATTTCCAACTAGAGAGTAATGTGTACTAGACACCACACGGCAATTGGGGCTAGTGCTTCATAATCATCGCTGGGCTTTGTAATTTTATTCTAGCTTATCTAAAGGTGTAATAAATCACTTTCTTGCTGTACTTTTGAAAATATATATATGTTCGTCATAATGCATTTTTGTATTGTAAGTAGAGCTAGGTATGTACTAGACACCCCCAATTTACCTTAGCAAACTGATCTATCGGTTGGCAAAATTCAACGTCCTGTAGTTATGGATACGAATGCGTACTAAACGTACTTTTTGGTGTACTAAACGTTTCAAACCATGGTCTTTTAGAATATCATTTTCAAAAGTTATAAATGTTAAAATGGAAAAACGTCAAGTTAGAAACCCCCATTCATTTGCCTATTATTTCGAAGTCAAAGCCGTACTAAATAATTCATTCGGTGTCCTAATCAGTACAAAATGAGTACAAAACGATTGGATATTAAAAGTAGGTAAAATGAAATGTTGGCGGTCTGAGCGTCAAGTTAGAAACCCCCGTTGCTTGGCCTGTATTTACTCAATCTTAACCGTACAAAATAAACAATGAGGTGTACAAATCTGTACAAAATAAGTACTAAACGACTGCATTAGAAAAATACGATTTTTCGTTAGGGGGTTTCTAACTTGACGGAGCCGACATTAATTGCTTGTATATTAGGAGAGTGTGCAACTTTAATCATGTATTAAAGAGGAATATTCCATGCTTTAGTCTCTAGTTATTGGAGCTCAGATGGTTCATTTTCGTATTTAAATTCAGGTGTAATCCGTAACTATGAACCTGTTCGAGTGTTCACATATTAGTTACACCGATTGATATATTAAAAATTGTTATTTTAATGATTGAACACTTTTTTTGGGATCTGGACATTGAAAAGAAAAATGAACCCTCTTCGACCTTTCATATGCGGTTTGAATTTGAAGTAAAAATATAAAGCAAATATATTTAGTGTTGCTTTTTTTTCTTTTTTCTTTTTCCTTTGCCTTTTCTTCCAATAGTAGGGGAGCCCAATAGGGGATTTCGGGATTCAGATTAATATGTGGGGGGACCCTGTTGAGTACCCCCACCTCATATTAGACCTCGACGCAGAGCCGCGCGTCAAGGGCAGCTCATCAGATTAGTAAAAAAAAATGATCACTAGAAATACTCGAGCGTGTCAGATTAAGGTATGGTGGGTTCATTATGTACTGAAATGTGTACATTTCAATAATCTGCCGTTTTAAGCGTGACGAAAAGGAGTGGGAGGGTTACAAACTTGCAAAAAAAAAACGTCACTTGGACATTCTCGAGCGCGATTGATTTTTTTTTAATTTGAAGGAAATTTGTGGGGGCTGCGCGCCTCCACTACCTGCTACCAGACGGATCCTTCAACATCTGGCCACATGGCATGCGGCCAGGCAGTGAGAGTTCGTCGCCGGTCGACTCAACACGACTCCGGACAAACGCGTAAAATACATTGTACAATCATATATCAAATCGTCAACAAATCTAACAATAAATATATAATACCGTAAACTGTGTTTAGCATCATTCAAACCCACAAATTGGCGACCCCGACGTGATCTAAAGACAATATAAAATACAAGTGTGATTTAACAATACAAACAATATTAATTACAATAAATTGTGTGGTTTGAAAAACAAAACAGTGAATCATAAAAAAAAAAAACATTTTAGTGCAAAATGACGGACTCTAACTCCTTCGAGGACGCGCGTGATGTTGCGCCCGAAGTATGTCGTATAGGGGTACGCATTGCCCCGTTCAACGCATCGGATCCGGAACTATGGTTCTGGATGATCGAAGCGAGTTTCAAAACTTCCGGCATAACATCGGAAACAACCAAATTCGGTCACGTGGTATCCATGCTTGACGCAAAATACGCTTCGGAAGTGCGCGACCTCATAAGAAACCCGCCTACGGAAAATCCATACCAAAAACTCAAACAGCAACTCATCAAATATCTCAGCGAGTCACAAGAAAAAAAAACCCAGCGCTTACTAGAACATGAGCAATTGGGTGATCGCAAGCCGTCGCAGTTTTTACGACATCTGCGCGGTCTCGCAGGTACCGCCGTGCCGGAGACAATGATCCGGACTTTATGGTTGGGCCGCTTGCCGCACAATATGCAAGCGATCCTTGCAACTCAACAGAATGTCCCGTTGGATCAAGTTGCCGAGCTTGCTGACGTTATTGCGGACTCGGTTATGACACGCCCGTCCATTACCTCCGTCGCTGAGTCTACCTGCATACCACCCCAAAATGATCTGGCGTCTGTCATGAATAAAATGATGATATGTTTTAATGACACATTGATGGCCGTGCGACATGAAATATCGGAGCTAAGAGAAGAACGCTCTCGTCAACGCGAACGTTCAAACTCACGTACGCGCTCGCATTCAAGAACACGTTCCAATTCCGCCTCACGCTCACTGTCGTCGGGTCAGTGCTGGTACCACTGGAGATTTGGCAGCAATGCTAGAAAATGCGTACAACCTTGCAATCAGATCTCGGAAAACTTTGCGGGCAGTCGTTGATGGCGACCCACGACCTCAGCCCGGACAAAGTTCGCCGTATTTTTGTTACCGATAAGACTTCGAAGACACAATTTCTGATCGACACAGGAGCCGACCTATGTGTATTTCCTCGACACAAAATACGAGGACCGCGAGAAAAGTCCGCCTACGAACTTTCCGCGGCGAACAGCACGTCTATCGCCACATACGGCACCGTCGTACTTAACTTGGATCTGGGACTTCGACGAGACTTCGCTTGGAGATTTGTGGTAGCCGATGTTTCCAAACCCATCATCGGCATCGATTTCCTGGCCCATTACAACCTTCTCGTGGATCCACGCCGTCGATGCCTGTTAGATGGAACCACTAGTCTGACTGCTCAAGGTCAAGCAGTAATGGGTGCAGTTTCTAGTGTAAAGACTATCTCCGGATCATCACATTTCCACGAGCTACTCTCGACATACTCAGAGATAACACGGCCAGACGGAGCTCCCGAGCATATCAAACATTCAACAAAACATTTCATTGAAACGACACCCGGTCCCCCGGTGTCCCTCAAGCCGCGCCGTCTGGCTCCTGATAAATTGAAAGCGGCACAAAAGGAATTCAATGCCATGATACGCCTGGGGATCGCACGGCCTTCCAAAAGTTGCTGGGCCTCCCCATTGCATATGGTACCTAAATCAGGCGACGAATGGAGGCCTTGTGGCGACTACCGAGGGTTGAACGCGAGAACGAAGCCTGATTCATATCCTGTACGTCACATACAAGACTTTTCACACGCACTACAAGGAAAAACTATATTTTCTACAGTCGATCTAGTCCGTGCATTTAACCAGATACCCATCGCCGAGCAAGACATTCCAAAAACGGCAATAACAACACCATTTGGCCTTTTCGAATTCACCTTTATGACCTTCGGACTGCGTAATGCCGCGCAAACGTTCCAGCGTTTCATCGACGAAGTACTGCAAGGCTTGGACTTCTGCTACGCCTACATCGACGACATTTTAATAGCTTCAACGTCCCCAGAAGAACATCTCAAACACCTGGACATACTTTTTCAACGTCTCAAGGAGTACGGAGTTGTCATAAATCCGTCAAAATGCAACTTCGGAAGAGCAGAAGTCAAATTCCTTGGATACTTGGTATCAGAAAATGGTACACGACCACTTCCTGATAAAGTCGAAGCAATCCAAACGTACCCAATACCAACTAATATTAAAAAATTACGTCAGTTCCTGGGTATGTTAAATTTCTACCGGAGGTTCATACCAAAAGCAGCAGAACTGCAAGGCCCGCTGAATGATCTCCTCAAAGGTAATTTAAAGGGTCAGGCCCCAATCAATTGGACCACTGAAACCAGGGGAGTATTCGAGGCCTGCAAAGAAAGTCTCGTACAAGCCGCGCTGCTAAGCCACCCAAAAATTGACGCTCCCCTGGCTATATTCTGCGATGCGTCTGATTATTCAATTGGCGCAGCTTTACACCAACTTGTCGAGGAGCAGTGGCAGCCCTTGGCGTTTTTCTCGAAGAAACTTTCACCTGCAGAGACCAAATATGGAGCCTATGATAGGGAACTACTTGCCATATATCTCTCGATTAAGTATTTTCGCCATATGGTTGAAGGACGTGCGTTCACTGTATTCACCGATCAGAAGCCTCTTATCCATGCCTTTAAGCAGAAACCGGATAAATGTTCTCCACGGCAGTTCCGACACCTGGATTTTATCGGCCAATTTACCACCGATATAAGGCACATATCTGGGAAGGACAATGTGGTAGCCGACGCCTTATCACGGATAGAAGAACTGTCCCAAACCATCAACTTTGAAGAGCTGGCGTTATCTCAGCACTCAAATAAAGAGCTGAAGACATATCTACGGGAAGGATCTGCTTTGCAACTTAAACAAGTGCTGATACCTGGTACCACCGTAGCTGTCTTTTGCGACGTCTCCACGCCAACAGCAAGACCATTTTTGACTCCATCTTTTCGAAGAACAGCATTTAACACAATTCATCAGCTGTCACACCCTGGCATCAAGTCTTCAGTGAAGCTCGTCACTCAACGTTATGTCTGGCCATCTGTCAAGTCGGACTGTAGACAGTGGGCTCGCAGCTGCATCGAATGCCAGAAAGCGAAAATATCCAGACACGTATCGTCTCCTCGGGGTGTGTTCACATCACCTTCAGCCAGATTTGAGCATGTCCATATCGACATAATTGTCATGCCGTACTCCGAGGGCTACCGATACTGTCTGACCTGCGTCGACCGATTCACGCGTTGGCCTGAAGCTATCCCAATCGAAAACCAAGAAGCACCGACTGTTGCACGTGCGTTCTACGATAACTGGATCGCACGTTATGGCACGCCTCTGCGCATTACAACAGACCAAGGCACACAATTTATGTCCCACCTGTTCAAGCAGCTCAGCAGCTTGACAGGTTCGACCCAAATAAGGACCACAGCATACCACCCAGCTGCAAACGGAATGGTTGAGCGTTTCCATAGACAATTAAAAGCCGCTATTAAGTGTCACAACAACAATCGCTGGACCGAAGTTCTTCCGACGGTTCTACTTGGAATTCGTTCAGCCTGGAAAGAAGACTTACAAGCTACCTCAGCAGAACTTCTGTATGGTGAAACAATTCGTTTGCCCGGCGAATTTCTCTCTCCTCGCTCTACATATCAAGAAGCAGGGGAGCCAGCAGAGTTCATAAAACACCTGAGAGAAAACATGGGAGAATTACGTCCAGTGGTTGCATCTCAACATGGCCAAAAGAAGACCTTCGTATTCAAAGATCTTGCCACGACTGGGCATGTCTTCGTTAGATGCGATGGACAACAAGGACCACTGCAGCATCCTTATAATGGACCTTTCTCCGTCATCAGCAGGAACGAGAAGACTTTTGTCATTAGAGTCCGCAACCGAGATGTTACCATTTCAATCGACCGCCTGAAGCCAGCCTTCATAATGCCTGAAGAGCACACCACGGAGGCTCCAGTCAGGTCCACCAGTCCGGAGGGAAGTGATCACCAGAAAACCAACAAAACAATTGCAGAACCTCCAGCAACGAGAGCCGGCCGTCGGGTTCGGTTTCCAGATCGTCTGCAAGCTGGTTACTCGTGATCTAGCTCGATCACTGGCAGGGGGGTACTGTGGGGGCTGCGCGCCTCCACTACCTGCTACCAGACGGATCCTTCAACATCTGGCCACATGGCATGCGGCCAGGCAGTGAGAGTTCGTCGCCGGTCGACTCAACACGACTCCGGACAAACGCGTAAAATACATTGTACAATCATATATCAAATCGTCAACAAATCTAACAATAAATATATAATACCGTAAACTGTGTTTAGCATCATTCAAACCCACAAATTATTCCAGGATATCGGGAATAACATAATCTGCCGTTTTCCACAAGCCGAAGGAACGAAAATCGTTAATAACGATGAGTGAGTGCAGACTGTGCAGACGCGGTAGAGTATGTCCGCTCCTGTCTTTCCCTTTCGCTCTTTTCAAATCTCAATATAGATTCTAATTGAAAAAAAATAGATTTATTTTTGTTTGCATGCTATTTTTCGTACGTTTTAGGTAACAAAATGCAGAAATTACAAAAAAACAAACATTCATATATATTTTTTTTTTCAAGTCGTCAGATTAAGAAAACCTCTCTAGATAATCGTCAGATTATTGGTCATCAGATCTGGAACATCAAGATGAACCGTCCATATCTTAATCTGATGCGCTCGAGAAAATCAAAATGGCGATTTTTTTTTGCATTTTTGAAAAGCTCCCGTAAGCTTGCGTCACCTCCAAATCGTCAGATTTTTTAATGTGAGCATCTTGAGGGGTCACTGAACATCCCCTCTAAAAATCTGACGCGCTCGAGTAAATTATTATTTTTTTTATTTTGTACGGCCCGTACGGCCCGTACGGCCCGTACGGCCACCCCCACTATGCAAACCGGCAGATTATTATACCTCCATTATGAGAGATACGTGGGTCATACGCCCTATCATTATTTGACGCGCTCGGATATGTCTATGTGACTGGTTTTTTTTTACATATTTGACCCCCCGTAGACGCTCCCCCCTATCGGTGAACGGGTAAACATCACATGACTTTTTTATTTTTTATTACGTGATCTTTCCAATTTTATAGGTCTCCACGACGCTCGAGTAAACCCCATTTAGCATCGTGGGCTCCCCTACTACAAGAAGTTTTGGAGTCAGACGACTTGAGAATCATCTCATGTCTATCTGACCCAAGAACTTTCATTGAATCTCAGCAAGCAATTCTGAAGGTTCAGAACGATACCGTTTGCCTTGGACACAGCCTATGGGCCCAGCGAATCCCTCTCTATGGGCCGAGTGCACGGACGTACAAAAAATCAAAATCAACGTCAAAGTATGATCAAACACGTCACTCTGTGTGGATAGTATGGAAAGAACTCTATGCGGATCACTAAAAGTGACGTGTTTGACCATTGATTAACTCGGTCGTCTCTTCGTGCAAACGGGTCTATGCCTACGGCAGAATCATTGCCCCCAAATCACGGCTTACCTCATCCCAGTAAAACGTAACCGCACTCCGGTCGAGTGAAACGCCGCTGTCACTGCTGTCACTACAGTTCCACCGAGCGCCCTTCCGCCTAGCTGCCTGTGGTGATGAACAGTTCCATTTCCCGCCGCCGAGGAAGTTCACACTGACTGACTGACGCGCTGCGACGCGACGGTGGTATGTGCGATGGGGAAAGCTTTAGTCTAGTTTTTGGGCAGTGATCGACAAAGCACAATATTTCCACTTTACAATGTGAAGAGAAGTGTTTTCACTATTTTAACAGTTTAAATCTTTCTTCATTCCCAGCTGGCGTACTTTTGTGACCGTGAATTATTTAAAAAAAAGCCCTGCAATACTTTGTACTTTATGAATACACTGCAAGGCTGCTATACCAAAATGCAACTAAATGTAAAATAAATATGATATGTATGTGTAATCAACCGTGAAGCTAGGCCACATTACTTAAATAAAGGGCCCTGCAAAAATAATGATGTACTTAATTAATATAACTACTAAAAAACGTACCATTCTCGGGCATTGCGTCTTACAATTTCGCCACTTGCTGTGTATCCATAATTTGGAATTCTTCTACAGCCCCTCCTCCCGTAATCAATGCCTCCTACTAACACAGTGTTTAATATTCTTAAAGTTCTTTTTACAGGGCCCTTTATTTAATTAATGTATCTTTGCTTCACTGTCGATTCTACATACATATCACATTCGTTGAAAATAGCGACGTACTTGTTTAGTTCAAAAATATATATTATAAAACATAATAAAACATATGTACTCTTCTGAATGAGCAATCTACCCCAGTAAGAGTTATTAATATGATTGTGATATTAATTTTACACATATTTATATGCTGCTCGCACGATTACATTTATTTCTAAAGCAGGCTTGTCGTTCCAAGACGACTATGCATAAGATTATAAAACCCACGAGAGATGGAAACGAATTCATTTCACAAGCGTAAGAAAATCCTGATAGAGGGCGGGACGCTCAACTTTCGTGAAATATCTTTACAAGCCTGATATATCGGTCTGGGCTGGGATTCTACTAACGCACGGCATTTAGATACCGTCTCTACGTCCGCAACGACTGTTTATTATAAATAACACAAAAACCGGCGAGTCGCACTCGCACAGGAAGGGTTCCGTACCATCGAACAAGATTTACCATAAAAAAAACGTTTTTTTGTATGGGACCCCCCTTCAATTTTTTATATTTTATAATTTTACCTATTTGTTGTTATAGCGGCAAAATAAATAAATACGGACGGATGGACGGACGGACGGATAGTGGAGGCTTAGTAATAGGGTTCCGTATTCACCCTTTGGGTACGGAACCCCTTAAAAAACGATATTTCTAAATTGGTTTGTCACTGTAGATATGTTACTTTTTATATCACATTCGGTTTACATTTATAGATGCGCACTAGTTTTTTTTTGCTTGCTTTCATGGTAATGTCACATTGAGAAAAAAAAAAGTTTTTTTCTCTTAAGGTGGCCCATCCCGCTCATCTCCCCATACAAACGGGGAAAGAAGATCACGCCCATATTTCTTGTCAGAGATCCCAAGTTTTGGTCAAAATAGCTTTATTTGATCAAACTAGATGTCTGATGACCGTTGGCATTGTAAAATTGTGTTTGGTTTCTAAGTTATAAGGTCCGAAAGTTCGAATTTTTCACGCGTTTTATACAATAACTTTGGAGGTGGATTACGTAATGATAAAGTAAGAACATCTTAAAAAAATTAGTCATCAGACATAGCTTATTTAATCAAGATTTATAATCATTGGTTTATGTTAGATTTTTGACTACAGCGGTCGTGGTTTACTTTAAGTTATAAGTCGTTTTGTAATAAAAAATTTCGTAAATCTTATCAAATCATACACTATGCACATTGTCTTTTTTGTGGACATGTTGCATCTTCCTCATCACGGAGCCTGTTTTTTTTTTGAAACAGAGAAGGTCCCAGAGCGCAACAGCACGGTTTTGTCACGTGCCCGCGAATGAGTTCGTCCCGCTGGGTTGGGCCACCTTAACGTCATATCTATTAACTTGAACTTTATCAACGGCGTCTTCATTGCTTGTAAATTAGCGGATTTTTTGTCAGGACGTTCTGTTTCAGATGAATGAACAAACCAAAAAAATGTTTCGGCTCATTTACAAATTCGAATTAAAATGTAAATTTCGCTGTTAAAATCATATTACTTTGCAGAGCAAAACGTTATTCCGGGCAGCCTAAAGCCACAGTGACAAGACTTCATCATGGGTTTCATCAGGCATCTCTTATAATCATTTCCAGCCCATCACCAGTTGATGGACAAATTTAACTCAGGCCATTATTCAATATTCTTACCATTATCTGCCAGTCAACACCAATAATGATCAATAATTAACACAAGAGCACCGATTATGACAGCGTTTTATCTCACGGTGATCGACGATTTAATGTCATCGTCCATAACATAACAGAATTGCGGCCCTAGAGACTCGTAGCCCGCACGCTGCAACTATTTCATTCTATTTGAAACTGCAAAAATAAGTTTATCCAGGGGTCGCATAAAGTTGAGACTGCGTCGCTGCAACTTATCGTCTTTCAGTATCAGTATTTTCAGCATTCCCGGATTTTGCGTCGGAGTCCAAATATGCCGTTGACAGAGCCCCACTACAAGAGACGGTGGGCTACTTTGCCCACTGTCTAATTCCTAATTCCCTTAGTGTTATTTTATATTGATTTGTCGAATCGATTTGTATTAAACAAACACTTTTTTATGCGCACAATATAGCAAAATTATATCTACGATTAATTGTCCCAAGCGTGGACAGCATGAGTTTCTTCATGTCGATGGTTGACAGGTAACGTTTTCGTCTTCCATTAAAACACCACCCATTAGGTAGCTCTCCGAACAAAGCTAGTACTGGATTGCAAACTAGCGAGATGATCCTCGTAAATGTGTCCTGGATTCCGCAGTTCTGTTCAGTTTTACGGCTTCTCTCGTTCGCCGGCGGATGCATTTACATTTTAATGCAGCAAGGTGCTGCGCTCTCTCCGGAGAAGATCCTTTAGGGTTGTCGACACGATCAGGAAGAAGACACGTGTCCTTTCGTCATCTATTTTTTTTATGTAACTGGAAATGGATGGCTTATTACCAAACTGAACGACAGATTTTAGCCTAGCACACCACACGGGAACTAGGGGCCATGTCAGGACCTTCCTTATATTGCCCGGCTATATTTAACTGGATGGAAAACAAGGACAATTTTCATTGCCGCTTCGACCATTGTTCATTCAATGCGATGGTACCAACCCGGGCGGGATTAAGTAAGGAAGGGGACCTACTTTTTTACGTATAATCCGAACCACGGCCAGCCTCAACGGTTGAAATTGGTCACCCATCGAGACCACAACCGCGCTCAGAGGTGCATACCCTGCTTATCGAATCGCAAGGCGTCGCACCACTGGACAACGGAGGCTGCAAAATTATCGAATGATTCGTTATTAAAGTATAAGCAGTTCCTCGGATACAATAAGTTTTCCAATATCATAAAAAACACCACCACCTCCATGGTTTGTATAGAATAAAAACATGGAAAAATTATTCTCATTTTAATAAAACTTAGGAGAGAGGACAACCCGAAATGTTTTATATTATTTTCATATTTCAAATTCTTTATTCAGTAGAGCATTTTTTCAAGCATACAACGGTACATTATAAACACTTAATGCTATAGAATATGTCCTCTTTTTTTTTCAATACTATTTCCTTAAAACTTTGTGCTGTGCTATGCTGATCATTCAAATATTATTAACAACACAGAATGATCGCCGATACGCATGTGATTTAGCATTGAATCGTGTTTTACTTTCTTTCAGTTTTCATGAAATAACTTTATTTCTGTGTTGGCAGTAGTTGATGTGTGCCAACCCTACTAGAAATAGTTGATCCCACAGTGAGATCAATAAAGCATCTCAGTTGTAATTAAATGCAGATCATGTTCCACCGCTACTGGGCCACGGCTTAAACTGGAATTCGATTTACTTTAGGAGTTAACACTGTGTTGAATTTAATTATGAAAATCACGATTATTTTACATTAGGAGAGGTGCTTTAATATGAATCGATATGATTGTTATGACGTGGGTTATCAATTTTCGGCTACCTTTAAAAATATTACAGTTACAAGAAGTAAGCACTCTTTACTGACTTGTTTGACACTTCCAACTTGTATAGTTACATAAAGGCTGGTGTTGAAAAATATAAAAAAAAAAATTACATTTATTGACTAGATTGTTTAAAAAGGTTTTTTTTTAAAGAATTTGGCGGTCATTCGATTCGCAGCAAAGGATTCACTCGACGTAATTAGTATGTTTTATTTTTAAATATATTTTTTTCGTTCCCAGAATACTTAAAATTTGTTGAGATATGTTTTTGTTTTAAATTATTTTTTAATGCAATAGCTATTCGTAATGTTTATCCATTACGTACCTACCGGCACCGTTGACGTAAATTATTAGAACAACAATCAATTAAATTAATAATGTTTTGGTCGTTGTCTACCCACAATAATGCATAATAAGGCGCAAATAATTATTAAACAAAACAACATATTTTGTTGCTACTACGAATTGTTTTAAGGGCCTTAGATTTAAAGGTGAAGGGAATGGGACCAATCGGATAAAAATATGATTGCTATCGATTCAAAAAATAAGTTACTTTGTTTGTATTCAATTTATTTTGGAATTCCAGTTCCCTTCAATGCTCCACTGTTTTATTATAAATGAACAGTGTGCAGGCGAGTCCAAAAATACAACAAATATTAAATATGCAAACAGCTATAATATTGCAACAGATAAGAGCTGCAAACGCGAACGCTCATGAAGCTCATGTGACAACGACACATGAAACACAATTAGGCGACCGCGCTCAACGCAATACAATACAATACGGCGAACACGGGCGCTGCTCCGCGCCGCGCGCACAACTTGCTGCGATATTGTCTCCTGAATGCGGGACCGCGACATAAGGAGCATCGGGCGCGCCGAGTAACTTTACGCCGCGGCGGGGACGGAAACACACTTGTCGCGCGACACGCCATGCGATCCCCTCCCGACGTGACGCGACAATGCCTCACGTTGATGGCCTTATCGAAGACATGTCAAAACTGCCGCAGAGTAGACGCAGACTCAATGAGACACTCATGCCGTGTAGCCACGATCCGCGGTTTAACAAATACAAAGTTTAGTCACTGGGGTTAGGTTAGGTTAGCATTGGTGGGCTTTATCGATAACATGTCAAAACAGTCACCCAGCGGACACATACCCCAATGAGGCACCCAACACCTGTGCCGCCATATATCTAAGACTGTGTGGCAAATTTAGCCTCGATTACCGGTTTAAGAAGTACAAAGTTTACACACTGGGGTTAGGTTAGGTTAGGTTAGCATTGGTGGGCTTTATCGAGAACATGTCAAAACAGTCACCCAGCGGACACATACCCCAATGAGGCACCAACACCTGTGCTGCCATATAACTAAGACTGTGTGGCACATTTAGCCTCGATTACCGGTTTAAGAAATACAAAGTTCACACACTCCCCAGTGTGTAAACTTTGTATTTAGGTATTGATGGCCTTATCGAGATCATGTCAAAACAGTCAACAAGCGGACACATTTCCAATGAGACCCCTAACCGCAGTTTACTTGAGTTTAGTGTCTTGAGGTTTCCTAGGAGTAGAAAAAGTCAGCAAAAGACCTCCGAAGACGCCAGCCACACCGCACACCAAACATGTCTGCAGCTATCTTCAGCACCTTTGGGGGTGTTCTTACAACGAGGTCAGCAACAAACCGAGATCCAACAAGAGCGTGTACTCTGTGCAAAATTTCTACTCAAAGAGGAAGTTAATGACTGACAGGTGTCACAGACTCGAATACTGCGTGTGACACAGATTATGTATGCTACCGAACGATACAATAGAAATATCGAACCGCGCGCATTGGTAAATTATGTTCATGCTTACTTTTTTGTTCGTTAAATGAATGTGCAAATAAAAACTGAACTGAACAGTGCAAACGAATTGGTCCATAAAGTTACATCAACATTTTTGGATATTACCAAATCCTTATGAATCTATGTTTTTAGATTAATTATATAATCAGTGGAATTATAGCATGATAATTGTGGACTTATACGAGTTTGGCTGATACGGTAAATGCAGCCATTGCTCGCAACACCTCTTGCGAGCGGCTCGTAGCCTAGTGGCGCGGGGACTGGCCTAACGTACCAGGGTTCAATTCCGACATGCACCACTTTCTCTCTCTTTCCGAATTGGATAAGTGCATTTCGTCACGAATGCGAGCTGCTCCATGGTTCGGAATCCATGTTCCCCTGCTAGGTGGTAGGGTTTAAGCCTATTAGTACTGGGCTAATACCATGACGGTAGATGGTATTAGCCATCCATTTCAGGTCGCATAAAAAAACCTCAATAGCGACGAGTGTGTCTCCAGCGTGTCAGCCGCAACTGCGGGCGGGTTGGCTTTAAACACATTTTCCTTGCATAAAATTGTGAATAGGAACAGTAAAGCGGTTATGAAAACTACGTTAGCCGCGGCGCGGCACGGCCTGGTGGTGCAATTTTCAATATTTATAAACTCGATATGTTCAAATATAACCATTTTTGCAAGCGCACACTTTAGAAGTTGTAGTTTAATTCTGTGATCATGTAAGTGTGGGTTTCCACGTTTACGATAGCATTATTTATAAAGAAATTTACTGAAACAGACCTATTCTATAATGAAATAATGAATTAGAATTTAAAAGTGGTAAAAAATAGAAGTAATTATTTAGCGTCAAATACGTTTCTTCGATGTAACCTTGGACCGGCAATTTGGCAAACCTATATTGATAGTACATTGCAACACAAAGTCGAATAGTGTTCATATCTTTTTTTTTATTCTTTGTTTTTCACCTATAGGCATTGTCACATTATTGCTAGTTACTTAATCTCGGACAAATACCCTTTTTTGACGGTAAAATTGTCGATCAAATTTCTTAACTTTTCCTTAATATTTCAAAGTAAACTTAAAATATAACTTCAGATCATTATTTCGAATCTACACAGCGATTTAGAAAGATTTGTTTTTGAGTAAATAAAGAAATTTCAGTACATTTTGTATGAAACGATTTTGGTCTCATCCGTCAGTTGAATCTGTATGTCTTTACATTCTAAGCCTATGTTTCATATACATACTCGTATTAGTGTTTTGAAGAGAATTGTTTGCACCCATTTAATTCTCTTTCTAAGTTGGGTAAGAGCATTTCGTTACGAATACGAGCTGTTCCGTGGTTCGGAACCCATGTACAACCATAGGTCCACTTCCCTACAAGGCTTTAGGGTTAAGCCGACCGGATTAGTACCACGGAAAAATGGTGCGTGTTTTCTATCTAGTTCAGTGTAGCCGTGCTCATAAAGGGAAGGCTCTGGCATAGGACCTAATTCCTTCGGGAATGTGGTGTATTAGGCTAATACCATGACGGTACAGTTGTGTGGTATTAGCGATCCATGTCAGGTACCATACAAAAAATGACGGACAAACAGCACGTAACAAAGATAGTAGTTGGTATCCTGAGCTTCAGATGTGCTTGGAGCAGAGGCCGTGCCATACGGCCTGGATCGTACGGGCGCATCCATCCACACACGGCATTGTACATCGCCGTCATAGAGATAGCCGCATGCTAGGTCTGTATTCACCGCAACGGACGGTAGTCATGGAGATGAAGAATATATTTTTCACAGTAGTGTATATATTATTTGGCAATGGTTTCGGAAAGTAACGCTTTTAATTATTTTTTCGACTATTTAAAAGCTTTATGAAAGGTCATTTAAAACTTCCACCTAGCCAGTTTTTAATTCAGGCAATACCTACTGTCGGAATATTAGGCTAACACACAGAAGAGATACTAGGTGCCATGTCAGAACCTTCCTATATAATTTGACATATATCTCTATATATTTATATAAATTCCTATATAAACCTTCCTTGCCCTTCATTGCCGCTTCGACCAACGTTCATTCAATGCGACGATGCCAACCCGTTAGCAAGGAAAGGCACAGTTTTACATGGAATCCGAACCACTGACGACGATTCCTTTAGTCGCCTTTTACGTAATATACGGGTAGAAATATAGGGGGGGCCACCTGTATTATTTTTGAGTGCAAGAACCCACATAAACCTCGATATTAGCTTCCTTTTGGTCAAATGTTAGAGATTGACGGCCAGACAAAAAGTTTGGAACAACAAACGTTATTGCTTTTGGCTTGAATAACAAATGATCGGCCAAACGTTAATAATGTAAAATAATGACAAAAGAGAAAACCAAAATCAACGCACGACTTCGTTTCGTACAACGTAACGTTTAATTATGATTAAATCCAAAGAAAGAAAACATTTTGATAACTACTTAATTTCACTTAAAACTAACCGTGGAACTCAGAACTCAGTGATCTACGAATAAAAAAAAATCAATCGATCAATCAATCTACTAATGTGTTTTTCCATCAATTATGTCTGTGACATAGACTCAGATTAACACTGGACTCTAGGGTCCGGACGAACCATGAACAGACTTTACTACGAACAGTCAGGGCTAGGGGTCAGCCATGCAGTCGATGCTATATAGAATTATGAACCTAATCGCTGAACACGACCGTCCTCTTGCGACCTTTTTAATGTGAAGCCAAGGCCCGACTAGCAAGTAATCCTTATAGAGCGGAGAGCACAGAGCACAGAGCACGGGAGCACTCCCAGTAAGGATTACTATAACTGTACAACTCGATTGTCGTCTACGATTATTGAGTGTGCTATTGCAGCCTGAGGTTATTCCTTCCCAAGTCGTTGTCCCAGGGCCACAGAAGGCAACTCAAAGGTGCGCTAGCATAGCTTGACCAATAGACTTGTATGAAAGATTTAGTACATTTGTTTATAAAATTTAAGGTGGCCCATCCCGCTCATCTCCCCATACAAAAGGGGAAAGAAGATCACGCCCATATTTCTTGTCAGAGATCAAAAATGTTGCTCAAAATAGCTTTATTTGATCGAACTAGATGTCTGATGACCATTGGCATTGCAAAATTGTGTTTGGTTTCTTAGTTATAAGGTCCGAAAGTTCGATTTTTTCGCGCGTTTTATACAATAACTTTGGAGGTGGATTACGCTATGACAAAGTAAGAACATCTTAAAAAGATTAGTCATCAGACATAGCTTATTTAATCAAGATTTATAATCTATTTGGTTTTTATTAGATTTTGGACAACAGCGGTCGTGGTTTACTTTTAGCTATAAGTCGTTTTGTAATTAAAATTTTCGTAAATCTTACCAAATCATATACTATGCACATTGTCTTTTTTGTGGACATTTAGCATCTTCCTCATCACGGACCCTGTCTTTTCCTTGAAACATAGAAGGTCCCAGAGCGCGATAGCACGGTTTTGTACCGTGCCCGCGAATGAGTTAGTCCCGCCGGGTTGGGCCACCTTAATGATGTTTCTTAGTGCAACCCCGATATTACAGCATACATTTTATATTCGCACGCAGGGGCGATGGCTGTGCCCGGCGTGATGCTCGTGAACGGGTGCTATTTATGGGGACTGGCTCGCTCCTATTGGCAACGTGTTAGATGGCGGGCATGGTCTTTACAAATAAACTGATTTTTGTCATGAACTGTTGCATACGACATTATGATTCTCGACAATTCATATTAATTTAGTGTTTTTACCTGTGATTTGAAGTGGCAAATACTTTTGTAAACTGGGATTGTTGAACTGGCTAGTGATAAAATATGATAAATCCGAGTGCATGTCTACGGATATTGAATAACAATCAACAATTCCGGGCTCGTAAATTGTAAACCTCTAAACTTATCTTTAATTCGTGGAAACCAAAAATAAGTCGCAAGGTGCAAGGTCCGGGTTGCACGGCGGATGGGTCATCAGTTCTACATTTGACGCCTTCAACGTCCATGCGTTACCTTAGCGGAATGCGCGGACGCGTTATATCGTGAGGAAGGACGACATTTCTTCGAAGACATATTTCTTTGGGTTGGTAGTTTAAAAAAATAGGCGGCAGTAGGTACCATTGTAGGCGCGCTGGATGGCACATCTCCCTATTTTTTGATCTGAGGTCCAAGTGCACGCACGCATTGCAATAAAGAAAATGAATCGTACAATTACTTCGAGCTGGCCTCGGCGCGGCGCGTGGAACGGCGAGGCGATAAATGTATTTGTTTCCCAAGATGCCACGCGCGATATGATCCACCAACGGCGACGGACGGACCGACCGACCGGCCGGTGTGTAGATGCGGACCCTATACGGGCATCCCACATCGCCATATCGGCTCGGAGCGCTGCGCCGGCGCAGATCTCGCCGCGATTGCGCCGCATTGTTTAACTTTAACCTATGCTAAATTATAATTGTAATTATTGCCGGCTTATCGCACTCAATCAGGGGTTGTTACACTGCAGATCGACCGCTCAAGGCTTGGCACATATATTTAATATGTGTTATTAGATAATCCGCGACTGCGACTTCTCTCACAGTTAACCCTTCAACTGCTCACCCCTAAGGTAATTTAACGTGATGGTAAGTAGCCCTTTATTGTAGGGACTAATCTAGCCATTCATATTACAAACTACATCAAAATGGGGTTTGTTTTTCTGAACTTCAAACGGACAGACAGACAGAAAGACGTCAAACGTTGACTTTTATTATACTTTGTAATTTGGACGCATTTTCGACCGCTTATGGAAACTCACTTCTCGACGAAAAGTTTTCTTCAAGTTGCTTGGTAAAAATTTGCCTCAATGCGCAAACTCCTCAAACTTCGATTTGAATGTAAAATTTAACGCATTACTTTGAGCTTTATCTGTTAATTTTGCTTCAATAAGTTCTTTAAAAATAATAATAATGAAAGAATAAATTAGAATTTTAAAACTGTAAATAGATGAATATTAAATAAGTTTCGTAGATGTAACCTTAGACCGGCATTTGCCAAACCTTTATTGATAGCACGAATAAGCTAAAATATAATGCTGAGTACAATAATAACGTAAGTTCAAATGGACGTATCACTTGAAGAAAATATTAGTAAAGACCCGAATATTTATAAAGACCTGTCCTATCGGTTATGAAGTAAGGGTGTGAAACATGTACTCTGACGGTCGCGCTTGTCCGAAGGTTGAAAGTTGCCCAGCGAGCAATGGAGCGAGCCATGCTGGGAATGTAGTACGGGATGGTGCGTAACGTGGCAATTAGCCCATACCAAAATATTCGATATTGGACACCGGGTGGCTAAGCTCTAATAGCATGCCAGCATGGGCTGGTCACGTCAGCCGAAGAGACGACGACCGTTGGAGTAACCGTGTCCTACACTGGTGGCCTCGGACAGGAAAACGGAGTGTGGGAAGACCACCCGCCAGGTGGGACGACGACATCAAGTGCGTCGGCGGAAAACATTTATTCCGTACCGTTGAGGGCCGGAAGGACTGTAGGAAAATTTTGAGAGGCGTATGTCCAGCAGTGCACGCAAATACGCTGATTACTGACTTACGTTCTTTGTATCAGGAGGAAATACCATCATCTGCGACCTGACATGGATGTCTAATACCGCACAACTGCGGTTGTTACTTGTTGTGAACCCGTTTTAGTGGAAAATAATAGGCAATCGAGTTTACAACACCGCATTTCCACAGCGCTTAGCGTTCTATTCTAACAAACGGATCGACTCTCGATCATAATTCATAACTGAAGGACCGTGAGCTCTCTCCGAGCGCGTTATGGAGAGAAATGCCGAGGCGACCGGCCGCGGCGTTGCGGATTCGTTCCTGCTCGTTGCGGATTCGCGTCCGGTCTCCACGGCGAGCCAAGCCGCCGATGCCGGTTCTCGCGGCCATCTGGACCACAACGCTGCGGGAGCGGGAGTGGTGCCATCGAGTACGGAAGTCGGTCCTTCCGCACTCATGCCACCAAAACTCATGGTATAGTGGCATAAGACCAGTTTTGGTTAGAGTATACAACTATATTACCGGGGGGCTATACATCTATCGAATCAAAAAGGTATACTGGCTAATAAAATGTTAGTTTTATCTTAACTTTGACAATATTTCATTGCCCCTTCAACCATAGTTTATTCCAATATGGTGGTACCAACCGGCTAGTAGGGGAAGGGGACCTACGGTTTTACATGAGTTCCGAACCATGGAACAGCTCGCTTTCGTAAAGAAACGCACTTATCCACCAACTCAGAAAGATAAATAAATTGGTGCATGAACAGGGAGAGAATTTGAACCTCGCATGAAAGGCAAGTCCTCCAGTCCCTAGACCACGAGCTGCTCAAATTGATAGTATTAAATTGTATAGATGCAATTTGCTATAAAAACTTACGAGAAGTGAAGAAAATGTGTCATCTATTTCGTACCTGAAACAAAAACATGGTAATTAAGAAATAACACTGAAAAATCGACGAATGCTATCACACATAGATTCTAGAAATGTTTACGGAATTATAGCTCACTGGTCAAGCGCAGAAACTCTTTAAATAATTAAAAGTTTGGTTAGGTTAGGTTCATATCTGTGAGAGTAATAGGCGAATCTGTCCGTCAGGTATCTGGGCGAACTGTTACGATCAAGAACATCAAAAAGGAATAGACGATGTTTAAAGTTCGGTATATGGTATCACTAAAAGCGTCGCCATAATCGTGTTCTTAAGGCTACGCCGTCCACCCGTGGGAAAAAAATATTGCCCCAACACATTGACACAACGTGCTCACTCACACAAATGTAAGACATTTACACGGCGCACATTGGATCACGATGCACGGTGGACTTGGACTATGTATTTTTTTAAATATAATAAAATTATTACGTATTATTTCATTGTTATAATCCCACATGTTTGTGATTATTACAAGTGAGCCTGGATATAAACCGTGTTCTTTGTAAAATCATGCTACCATGTCTATCTGAATCATAGAATCCTAACGGGTTATTAGAGTGATTGTGAAGTTTTTTTAAAAGACACAATAGCGCATGTCTTCCCTTCTGTCATGGTATTAGCCCAACACACCACATGGGAACTAGGTGCCATGCCAGGACCTTCCTTATATTGCACGGCTACATTGAACTGGATGGAAAACACGGACAATTTTTCATTGCCGCTTCGACCATAATTTCATCCATCGCGATGGTAACAACCCGGGCGGGCTTAAACCCAACCACCTAGTAGGGGAAGGGGACCTACAGTTTTACATGGATTCCGAACGAAGGAGCAGCTCGCATTCGTGACGAAATGCACTTATCGAACTCGGAAAGACAAAGACAGTGGTGCATGTCGAAATTAAACCCAGGCCTCTGGTACGCTAGGGCAGTTTCCGCGCCACAAGGCTACGAGCCGCTAAAAGATTGAAAAGATTTTTAAACGAGGAGAAAGCGAGTGGTTTGATTTCAGAAAATATGTTGCAGAGCTCGGTCTCGTGCGTTTTTACGGCAGTAAAGTACATTGCCGACCGGCGCCGGCCGCCTTTAGTTCATGATATTTTATGGCACGCAGCTGGCCTATTCTTTTGAAATATGTTACAAATTCACATTTGTGTTATCTATGCAAACACCTTGGCATTTTCAATACATCTAAAATAAACTACGTACATAACTTACGAATTAACTCCTTACGTTTATGTTTTTATTCCTAGTCCGATCAAGTGGGTCGGTGATAGTTCAATCAAAAATATGTAATACTAGCTGAGGTACCCGGCTAAGCTCGGGTCAATTTCGTTTCGGACTGATGTCGGGATGATCAAACATTTTATGTTACACCAGAAGGGATAAAAGTATCTATTTTCATTTAGGAATCAATTTATTACTACCAAATGTGCATTTGAAATAAATTATCAATTTTTATTGTAGTTATGGTTCACTGTTTTGGCTATAATGGCTTACACATAAGATATTGATGTATACTGTGGCGGACTTTTTTGTAGGACTATTTAAGATAAACATTTCTATCATGCATAACATACGTGTAACTTTAGCGGTTTTGGCACCGCACCCCAGAATATCTCGCAGGAGGTAAATTGTTACCTGCTTACTTGATATTTTGGACAATTCACACAATATCTTTATAAATTGTAGCCTATGTGTTATTCTGATGTATAATCTATATCAGTCCATCCATTCAGTAGTTTTTACGTGAAAGAGTAACTAACATCCATGCATACTTACAAACTTTCGCGTTTATAATATTAGTAGGATGCACTAGAGCAGAATTGAGCGGAAGTGTCGTGCACGGCGGCCTAGTTTTGAGTTGACTAAAAATGTGAAGGGTTATTTAGTTTTTGTATTATAAGCTAGCTTAGTGGGAGGATCGAGATTTTTCGATATTAATTTATAAAATTAAAAATACTGAAAGGTATATCGATGAGGGTACCTGCTTTACATTTTTTTTAATTTGCAGAGATTGAAAGTGATACATTCATTACCTTTATTGTAGGATTTGTGTGTCTTTTTTTTACTTTGCTCACCGGCATTGCAACAAAGCAATCCGATTGTACTTCTTCTGTTTCAGTTAAACCGGTTTTTTTGGTCAGTGCGCGCGCTGGCAATAAAAAGAAGTTTGGTTGCAGGGTGGATTATTTTTTTGTCGCGTTTCGAAGCGTGGTGTTTTGAATTACAACGTGCACCATTGCAACATGGTGTGTTACTACACTATAAGCCTTCAGAGTTTTAGATAGAACCTAACCTTACGGATACATAAAAACAGCACTTACTTAATAAAATTATAATTTCCTCTCATGTATTATTGACATAGTTATCTAGCGGCGGCTATTTCACGCCTTCGAGTTTTCAGTAGGTTCAGTAATTATATACACAATTATAATCTATTTCAATTACTAGTAACTAAATTAGCGGTTGGACTATTGAAATAAAGTATTAAAGAAAATTTAAAAATATATTATTATGCACAGCAATATTAAATGGTAAAATACATAAATAGCCCTGTGTTGTTAGTTTATCAAAATAAACACCTCATTCTGTAGTGGTGGTGATAATATTCTGTATCGACATGTTTAATAAATATTGTATTCATATATTTATTTATTAGGTACCTTGAAATATATTGAACATCTTATTAGGTAATATTAATAATGTATTCGTATACAATATAATAGTTGGCAACCATAATAGATATAAGAAATAGGCTATAAATGGCTTGTACAGAAATCATTGCAATATAAAAGCGCTACAACGCGGCACGCCGCAAACCTAGCTACAATCCAATGTTCGGGGAAGCCGCGGCTCCAAACCTCAGTAAGCGTAACTGTAAGCGTCGCTATATTCGGTCGCCCAGTGACGCGACGCCTTGAGATTCAATAAGCTTGGTAAAGCAACTCCGAGCACGGTTCGGTTCTAGGTGGGTTAACCATTGCATTGAATGAATGTTAGTCGAAGCGGCAATGAAAATTGTCCGTATTTTCCACACCGTTCAATGTAGCCGAGCAATATGAGGAAGGTCCTGGCATGGCACCTAGTTCCCATGTGGTATGTTAGGCTAATATAATGACGGTCGATTGGTATGAGCAATCTATGCCCAGTTACATAAAAAAAAGCCTTCAGGTGTTATATTAATGTACCTTCCAATCTCATTGAGGCACATATATAACGATAAAGTTTAACTGACAACTTTAATTCTATTCAAATCAAGTTATCTTGCAATACTATTATAGTAAAATAACATAGAGCACGCTTCTTGCGAGACTTCACATTGTGCGGTACACCGATGAGAAATCCTTTTCATAACGAAAGGTCGTAAGTACAAGCGAAATATCCACAGACCCCACGTCGGAAACGTCCACGCGGCAGCTCCGTCGGGACGGGACTGACGACCCGCTCGCTGGGCGCGTAATATGTATGAACGTTTGTATGAAAATTGGACGCCGTGCGCGACATTTACGTTGGTTAATTAATATGAATAAAATATTTTGAAATTTTGCTAGTTTCGAGGTATGGGGTCACAGTTAAAGATATAAGCAACCTAAGATAATAATAATATCGTCACTTTTTTAACTGAATATATTCATTAAATTTGCACAAAGTTAAGCTGTTTTCAAGAAAATAGACAGGTTCAGATTTTTTTTTTACATAAATCTAAAAGTTCTATTAAAAAACGAAAGGTATGGGGTCCTTATGTAACAGTTGTTCTTTCCAACACATATTTTTAATCATGAGTTATCTTTTTGCATGTGCTATAAATATGGGTTCAAAAAACTACAATTTCACAAAATCGGACGATAGGCTCTTAAAGATAGAACATTTACATATAAGATAGTTTTTGTGTTGCTTCACATTTTTCATAGAATTGTTGTTTAAGCATGTTTACAACATACTTATACTTGACATTGCAGCAAGTAGTCGAAATTTCTCTCAGCCCATGGCAAAGAGTTTGCCTCTGTAGGCACACATTTGGAGACGCGGTTGCCCGGAATTGTCTAGTCGATTATTTTTTAACGTTCTGCATCCATCTTCTATGTTTTTATTCGAAAATAAAACAAATTCGAAATACTAAAAAATAAGGTCGGAACCCTTTGTGTGCGAATCCGACTCGCAGTTGGCCGGTTTTAATCGTTCTTGGACGTAGATATTAGCATTGTCACATCTCTATGATAAAATACCTCTGAATTTTCTCGCTGGACTATGTAGCCAACTGATTAGAAATATTAAATAGGTTCGATATCCGATACGGCAAGTGAAATAATCATCGAATATAATACGTAAGAATAATGTAATGTGAAGCAAGGAATAAATGTACATACGAAAGCATAAACATACAACTAAATACTTTTACATATAAACAAATGTATGGTCCCCTCACAAAATGTATGGGGAGGACGAATTTTTTTGAAGCCGTGAAACAACTATCCACCTTTTTTGCTCCAAATATGTCAAGGAATACGTAGTTAACGTTTCGACCATACCTCCGCTAACATCCTTTGTATACCACATATATATCAACTAGCCGCCCGCTCCGGCTTCGCACGGGTATAAAATATAAAGTCTATGTCACTCACTGAAAAAATTATTGAAATCGATCCAGTAGCCGCCGCAAACGCTACGTCCCGCAATTTTTATAAATATTAAATAATATATATTAAATCAACAACGTATTTAAGGTATTTAATTGGATAAGGATTAATGCTGTATTGGTTAAAATCGCTTCGAAAATTAGCCATTATTTGTCGTAAAAACTAAATGACAAAAAAAAATTATTGTGTGATATCCATAAGAGATAGACATATACCATCGCGGACCTTTTCGATGTGTACAATACTTGGTACATTATTTTGATAAATCTCGTAGGGTTTAGCCTGCGATTGCAATGTAAGCGGAACACATGTAATTATTTACGACTCAAAAATAACAGTATTTCTCCACTGTTTAATGGATTTTATTTTACATATAAACCGTCCTCTTCAATCACTCTATCTATTAAAATCACTATCGCATCAAAATTCATTACGTAGTTTTAAAGATTTAAGCATACATAGGGATATAGGGACAAAGAAAGCGACTTTGTTTTATACTATGTAGTGATACTCGCAAGGAGCGATCGCAAGGGTGGAATAATTTGTAATGAGTAATTTTGACTTTTTAGGGTTCCGTACCCAAAGGGTGAAAACGGAACCCTATTACTAAGCCTCCGCTGTCCGTCCGTCCGTCCGTCCGTCCGTCTGTCACAGGCCTGTATCTCATGAACCGCAATAGGTAGGCAGCTGAAATTTTCACAGAGTATGTATTTATTTTGCCGCTATAACAACAAATAGGTAAAATAAAAAATAAAGGGGGGTCCCATACAAAAAACGTGTTTTTTTGTGTTCAATCTTGTACGATGGTACGGAACCCTTCGTATGCGAGTCCGACTCGCACTTGGCCGGTTTTTCGTATCCGCCGATGGATCGGTCGAAATTTGACGGAACAAAAAGCGTCCAGTTGGCGAGGAATGGTGACTGAATAATGATGGCTACCGACACCAAGGAACTTGTAGCACTTGTAGTTTGACGTTCAACAGAATGCACCGGGCGGCGGCGTCGCGCTAGCCGTGTCAATGAAGATCAAACCTCTGCACGTGTACAAATCCAGTAAATATACCTGTACAGATATCAGATACCTGTAGAAATAAATGAAATTGCCAAAACTAGGCCATACTCACTGCTACATTTTCCTAAGCATTCAACTAAGCGCTCAAAATTAAAACTGAGCTTTTTTTGTTTTGACCTGCCACTCTCATGACATTTCTTAGTATGAAGAGGGCCGCGGTTATCTAACAGGTTTTAAAAAAAATAAAAGTTAGTGTAAGGAGGAAAATTAACTGATAAGAATGGTTCTGTTGCGCAGCCGTTAATTCATTGGAGATATTATCATGACCTGCCCCTTACCACGGTGTTTAATTCAAATTGAGTGCACTACTAAATTTCAGTCATCAACAGACTTGATATTGGTACCATGGTAAATTCAATTGACCCAGTGAATCCCGGTTGCTCGGAACTCGTGATGTCTCATAACATATTTCGCAATTTACGATGGTACCAAAATGTTACATTTGCCCATGTATTTGTTTGACCCATAAGGCATAATTGAGTTAAGGCACAGTTAGCATGGCGGGAACTGGCCTAGCGTACCAGAGAATCCATGTAAAACTGTGAGTGCCCTTCCCCTGCCACGCCCGATATGTCACCATTGCATTGGATGAAAAGAAGTTCGAAGCGGAAGTGAAAAGTTGTCTGTGTTTTCCATCTACTTCAATGTAGCCATGCTTACCAAAGGTCCCGGCATGGCACCTAATTCCTTCGGGATTGTGGTGTATTAGGCTAATATCATAAAGATAGTTGTGTGGTATTAGCCATCCATGTCAGGTTGCATTAAAAAAATGCAACTACAAGTTATATTAATCACTTGCCTGTTCACCCGGCGAGGTAATTTACTACGGTAACCCCAGGGGACCTCACTTTCACGTATCGATGCGCCGCTCCTGTCTTCAGCGGCACGGCCAGCACCTCGTAAACCTTCTCCGGGCGCTGTTTGACCCGCGGGACCTTGATTGTCACAAATTCCTGTCGAGATTTCACCAAATCCGTCTTCGCCGTAAAGCCTTACTCGTGCCCCGCTCAACAAGATGTCGGATTGTTTTAAATCTAACGCTTCTATAGGGCCGACATATACGGCATTTGAGGATAAACATTAAAATGTGGCGTTAGACACTACTGCTAATAAAAAAAAAATAATAATAATAATAAAATAATTTAACGTGGCGGTTTTATGGCACGTTTAATCAATTCTCGTTTGCAAGCCTCCGTAGCCCGGTGGCGCAACGCCTCGGCGTTTGACCGTCGCGGTTAAGCAACACCGGATGCGGTCGGTTCAACATGGATGACCGTCCGACCGTTGAAGCTGGTCGTGGTTAAGATTCAACGTTAACTTTAGGCCGCCTTCCATATTTCCCGCCACGGTTGGTACCATCGCATTTAATAAAATTGTATGGTCGAAGCTACAATGAAAATAGTCATCCAATCGCCATTCATGTCCAGTTATGTACGAGTACATACCAAAAATCAAGATCCAAATTATTTAGTAATAAACTAAGTAAAGAGATAAGATAAATAAAGATATTTATACCTATCCTAACCTATTTATAAGAGCTTTATTAAAATGTCTAGTTTCAAATGTTCTACGAACTAGAAAGTGCTGGGTCGCCTTCGGAGCCACATATTGGGATTCAAATAACAATTAGGGGTAAAATAAGCAAAAAAATAGGGCTAACCTAGTTAATTATTCATAATATTTATAAATTATTTGATTTTTAATTGTATTGGAATTTAAATTGTATTAGATTTTAAATTGTATTATATTGGATTTTAAATTGTGAAATGAATTAATTTTAAATGGGACAATTTGTTGTTTTAATATGCATGCTGGGTTCACTACTTGTACACTACTACTACAATAATTAAAATCAACGTCAAAGTATGAATGAACACGTCACTTTGTATGGAGAGTATGGAAGAAACTTCATGCGATTCACTAAAAGTCCATTTGAATTCGCAGCTCGCGTTTGCGCTCACTAAATTTGCACACTTGATAGATACAGAAATACCAAAACCGTCAGTTTTACTCGAACTCGAAATTGCGAGTAAAACTGCCCGGTACATATGCAGGACAGCGCGTGCGCGGCCAGCGCCGATAACGAGCGGCCTGCGCGCGCACGTCCGCTCCACCGCGCCGCCGTCATCTTAAGGGCCTGGTACTAGCCAAATCGCAAAGTTAGACGAGGCACCCCAAGTTAACTAACTAAGTCAGACGATTATAAGTGTCATCCTTACAATATATGATTCCTTGTCTAGGAATCGAATGATTTTCGTTAATGTATGTTTCCTTTTTCTATACAAAATACATTGCGGAAACGGTGTCCATTTCCGAACTTTTTTGACTAAATGTAGAAATCTAAAAGCAAATGGAATTTTTTGTTTATGCATATATGCTGTTTTTTGCTTATATCTAGAAATCGAATGACTTTCAAATTTCTAATGAGAAAAATCAACTTTTTTTATTTTTATTATTATTTAAATAAATGATGGAATAAAAAAATATTAACAATCCATTATCAGTCTGGAGATCTATTTGGATTTGCTGAAGCGTTTCACTACATATTATTACATTTGTTAAAAAGTGCATTTGTATGGCGCGAGTAGTTGGCTAGTCCTAGCGCCTTAACGTGCGTCCTCGCTCGCGAAAGGGCGGCTCCAGCAGCTCTTGCGAACGTTGCGACAGCGACGGCTAAACCATTTCTCGCGACAAACCTTTGTGTCGCATAACGTCAATCTTTTAATTTTATCTTGGCGCATCCGAATGTTATACTTGCTCCTGCAACAGGATTGATTTAATAAATAACAGCCTTAGCTTCCTAAATTTTTCTTTACATTATACATAGTGTTTCATAATTGTAGGTCGTAACCCTAAAGGGGCATATGTGGTTCGATTAACTGAATCAAATCGTTTTTGATTGTCTCATGAAGACAAAACAAATAATATCACATGTTACCCGGGCTAACCTAAGACCGCTAACCTAATCAGCAATCAAAATAGTTGGTTACATTTTTTAAAAATGTGAAAAAAACTTTGCAAAATTTAATTCAATGTCTATTCCCCTTTCGGGTACTACACATCACCCGCTCTTCCCGAAGCCAGTGCCGTGTTTCGATCGAAAATTGGCGATATATTATAATTCATATTAAATGTAACAATTAGTCGCGTCGCACATACGCTGAGTTCCAAATTGCAGGAAGTCAGCCGCGACCGCGACGAGATAGACTTGACTGGCATGCTCCACATGCGCCAAATCACTAATGTCAGCCAACATTGTCCCTTTACAGTCTGAATGGCCGTAGGACGATGCCTCATTCTTCGTATAACTGGTGTCGCTAGGTAACTCGGTTACCATGGCTGCACGGCAATTTGCGTCAACCACAAGTCAGGTTACATAAAACATTAGTATTATTGACTTCAATTTGAAGGTCCCCATAATACCATAAGAAAATCATAAATAAATCTGGCTTTGTTTTCAATTTTATAATTATTACGGGCTAAGAACCGGAATACGGAACCTTATTTTGGAATGAAGTAGTATATTATAGAAACAGTTAAACCACTGTGCCCCCACAGTGGTTAAACTTAGTGACAAAAGTCAGACTTAGACAGTCGTATTCAGAGAGAACCTGTCAAAACTTAGTACGAGATTAGCACCGGACTAACCATACAAAAACCGGTTCAGTCCGTCCTTAATACGCGTACTAAAGTAAGTCCGCCATCAAGACTAGTGACATAGTTACATAGGTTTATCCTTATTTTCAATTCAGCTATAATACCAGTTTACCTTACGATGTGATTTAATTCGTTCGATATATACATTTTTAAAGTTCGATATTAAAGGTTTCTATAACACATATATATAACACATATCTATAACAGCAGCGTAACGGCCACCGTAAAAGTCGAACCTACTGAGTTCGTATTATGGCCTATGATTGAAATATCGGAATACAAATGTCTCCATGAGCCAAGTAATACTGCTACAAGCACGCAAGGATGGACCCTATCAATATGCACTTCAACAACTGGTTCTGGACAGGGTGCGGCGTGGATTGGACAATTAGCATTTCCAATCACTGCTTATCGGTCCAGCGCGTCGAGCAAACAAACTGACGGATAGCTCAGGGTGTCGGAGGCTGCCCGGTCGATCCAGAACGAGACCGGTTACCCGATCGATCGGTGGACGCGTCGCCCGAACGATAGAGAGGCGTCGCCGATGCTCCAGCTTTCTAGAATAGATTGGTGGGTGTTTTCGATAACCAGAGCGAATTAATTGATCGAATCAATTGGAGAAGTTGGATGAAAGTAGGCTTCGCTCAGCTTCACTCGAAGTTTGCGGATTTGATTATTTGAGTTATTCACGCTGCCAGAATCGAATGGCTTCTGAACTGTCTCGGAACTGGCTCGCCAAACCCCACCCCTGAAATGTTGGGATTAAAACTCACCATAATATGCTACTCCCGATGAGATTGCGCCGCGCTGGAAATAGTCTGAAAGCCCTAGTCAGAGACAGTCCCAGTTCAGCCAATTTTTTGAGAAATAGTCACAGGACGCTCATGAGAAATACAGTAATCTCGAACTGGCAAGTTTAGTACACTCACAAATACTATAAAATTTATAAGTTATTACGTAATAATAATAACTTTCTTGAAGTATTTCGTATTAACGTAAAAATCAAACTTAGGCTTATCAGTACAATATTGAAGTTCGCAAGTTTAGTGGCTTCGGGTTTAGATGGGTTCCGGCTCGATGGCTGAGGCTGGTCCTGATTCCGATTCCACGTACTAATGTAGGTGGTTTTTAGGGTTCCGTACCCAAAGGGTGAGAACAGAACCCTATTACTAAGCCTCCGCTGTCCGTCCGTCCGTCCGTCCGTCTGTCACAGGGCTGTATCTCATGAACCGTAATAGGTAGGCAGCTGAAATTTTCATAGAGTGTGTATTTATTTTGCCGCTATAACAACAAATAGGTAAAAATTGAAAATAATAATTATTAAAGGGGGTCCCCATACAAATAAAGTGTTTTTTTTTGTGTTAAATCTTGTAGGTTGGTACGGAACCCTTCGTGTGCGAGTCGGACTCGCACTTGGCCGGTTTTTACACACACAATTTACTTCCCGATGACCCAGAAACTTTACGTTAGACGCGACGGAAGGTTTTATAGCACATGTAAGAAAAAAAGTGGCTCTCATATAACCTACCTCGAGAAAACGTCAGGGCGCAAGTCTCTCGCACTCGTCCGCCTCTTTACCCTACCTAATGCATAAGTATATCTAGGACGTATTCCATGTTCTAATAAGAATAAAATTCCACAAACGATACAGTTTCAGGCAGCTGCCAATTACGCACTGCTACGACAAGCGGCAAATACAAATCCGACACTTTCAAATATACAGAGCAATCTTTAAAAGCAGTAGCGCCACTGTTCCGCGCCGCGCGCGAAATAACGCACAGATAAGATTGGTAGCAGATAAAACGATTGTCTCGATGCCGTTTGATCGGCGAATATCGCGTAGGGTTCTCGACTGAGCTGCAATTGAAATAAAATTTACTTTTGAGCTGTCTGGTGAGAATCGTGACCGAAGCGCGGAGCATTATCAGGCGCGTTACTCCGTTATTGAATCAGTAAGGGTGCGGTTAGGAAGGTCTTGCCAATTATTCGCATGTTTATATCAGTGGCCTCTAAACGTACTCATGGTTTTCTGGATTATTCTTATAATATTTCAAACATAAATTGATTGGCATTTAAGGTGGCCCAACCCGGCGGGACTATCACATTCGCGGGCACTGTACAAAACCGTGCTGTTGCGCTCTGGGACCTTTTCTGTTTAAAAAAAACCGGCCAAGTGCGAGTCGGACTCGCACACGAAGGGTTCCGTACCATCGTAAAAAATAAAACAAAAAAATCACGTTTTTTGTATGGGAGCCCCCTTTAATTTTAATTATTTTTAATCTTACCTATTTGTTGTTATAGCGGCAAAATAAATACACACTCTGTGAAAATTTCAGCTGTCTACCTGTTACGGTTACTGAGGTACAGCCCTGTGACAGACGGACAGACGGACGGACGGACGGACGGACGGACGGACGGACGGACAGCGGAGGCTTAGTAATAGGGTTCCGTTTTCACCCTTTGGGTACGGAACCCTAAAAAAGACAGGCTCCGTGATGAGAAAGATGCAACATGTCCACAAAAAAGACAATGTTATGCACAATGTGTGTATGATTTGGTAAGGTTTACGAAAATTTTGATTTCAACACGACTTATAGCTAAAAGTAAACCACGACCGCTGTAGTAAAAAATCGAACAAAAACCAAATAGATTATAAATCTAGATTAAATAAGCTATGTCTGATGAATAATCTTTTTAAGATTTTCTTACTTAATCATTGCGTAATAAACCACCAAAGTTCTTGTATAAAACGCGCGAAAAATTCGAACTTTCGGACCTTATAACATAGAAACCCGATTGTTATGTTCCAGTGCGGTACCAAAACCAGACATATGTAAATGTTTGGATATGTCGATTACAAAAAAATATTGTTTTCAAAAAGTGATGAATCCTTAAAGCGCTCGTAAAATATGGCGAGTTACCAGGGAGACACTACTATTCCGGGAGGTCACGACATTTTTGGTCACGATAAGGTAAATGGCTGAATCTGGGTTCACATGTTAGAGACCAACCCTCTGTTGCTAAATATGTCGGTCTGCCCGTGCCAAGTGGTTGCGTTATCTCATAGCCTGCTGTATTGTTTTGTGTTTGTGTGTGTGTTACAAGCCGTGAAGTAGGATTAGCAGCGTCCCATTTTCAGGTAGTGGTAGGCCTACCGATATCTTAGCTTTGTATGAAGGCTCTTTCTATCTTATCGAGCTGAGTTCAAAATATTATCGAAAGACGCTGATTCTAGCCTTGTTCTAGGTATTAATTAGCCTTTTCTTACTTAATTAATGTAACTGTATCTTTTAGCAATAGTTTTTATGAGTGAATGATCATAAATTGTTTGCTATGTCGTGATTCGAATTAATGTAACAAATTAATCATTTTATTAATACGTTATAATTAATTTGTTACTGTGAAAAATGTGCATTACTTTGAGAGTGGAGCTAAAATAAAATATATGTATTATTTATATTTAGTTTATTGGTTCTTATTTTGTAAGCACAAATATCTCCAAACATAGATAGATATTCAAACATTCATTTTCAATTATTGACGCAACTACCTCAGACACAAAAAATATTATATTTACTACATATAATCTGCAAACATATACAACTGTACATGTCATCACTTGAATTAATATTTTCATTAGTAAACATTATTTAGTAGAAAAATATAGAGGACATCATATTTGCTAGATATATCTACAAAAATGGCATAATTTCTTTATGTAATAGAACCTGCCTCAAACACAAGGAAATTCATATCTACTACATATTTATCAATGACAATTTTCCGCGATTAAGCCAGGCCCTGGGATAGCCCCTAAATACTATTTGCTGTGTTGAGCTTGACTAATGATAATGTAATATGTCTAGTTCAATATGTTTTATATGTACGTAGGTATATGAAGCTTCAGGAAGGAGTCATTTTAAAATACATATCTTTATCGTTTAATCTGTTGCCATGTCTAAATACGTTTTCACTTAAATATGCTGCTACATTGAACTTTCAGAATAGATATCGACATTATATATATGATTTTACATTAAGATTTCTTCTTCATTATATAAATCTAATCTTATTTAATCAAATAATGCATATAGTGTGAAACAAAATAATTCTTAAACCAAATAAAACCACCTAAATTATATATAACTAAACTAGCTCTTTTATTTAACAGAATGGGACTATAAGTACCTACTCGGAAACATTTAAATCCAGTCACTGTCACACATATTTTGGCGCACACACTTCACTAACTTTCTTGTGTATGATTTTTAGAGGTTAACTGCTTGTAGAAACACCACTTATTTACATAATAACAACCGAATCAACACATTTGAGTCAAATCACGAACGAACGAATCAAGCGCACTTCATAGCTGGCGGCACTAAGCATACTGAAAGGCGGGCCGGTACAATGTCGGAGCTACCTGCGCGTAGGCCTACGACTCGACGTACCGAATTTCTACTTCACGGCTTGTAACACACACACAAACGCAAAACAATACAGCAGGCTATGGTTATCTAGATTGGATATATAAAATAGATGTTGGTATGCACCTCCTGACGAATATACTGATTTTCTGGAAACATTGATACCTATTAATTATACAACAATAACCAGTCGGCTTTTTAATTAAATACTAATATATACCTAAAGTTATATTTGTAACCTAAATTGCTTATAACTACGAAATGAAACCAAAGATTTGTTCAGTTTTTGCATTGCAGCATGTATGTACTGCTACTTTCATGTTTTGTCATTTGCATCCATTTACCTTATCATTTATATGTTTTGTCACCATAACTACTTTTTCAGGCGCCTAATCTACGTAACGCAACCACTTGGAACAGGCAGACTGACACATTTAGCGTCAAACGGTTGGTCTTTATCCCGTGAACCCAGTTTCAGCCGTTTACGTTATCGTAACCATTTTTGTCGCGACCTCCTGGAGGAGCGAGTAAGATTTACTCCAGGAACTTTAGCCTTAAATCAGCACTTAGAAAAACATTAAATCCGAAATGCATTTTTTTTTCTCATAAACGTAGTACTTCATGTGGACGTGTGCACATTACGTTTGCAACATTTTGGGCGGCCCGGAAGATAGAAATAAAATATGAAATATGGTTAAAAAATTATATCTCCTAAGTAAATATTTAGAAATGTTATTTAAAAATGTTACATGTTAGCTAATTTTAGGTGTAATATTATTGTGAATTTGCAACAATTTCTTATTTACGGAACTGCGTAAATATATTTTTTTTGTACTATTTTCATAATATCTGCAAAGCAAATAATGAAAATTCTATTTTATTTTCTGAAATTGGAAACTGACCGCAAAGTCTATATTCTGTGAAATTCGTAAAATATTGCAAATATTAGAAGAACATTTTTTTATCATTTACAATTTTTACATTCACACAAAAGCTAAACAAAAAATTCGAAATACGTATAAAATCTTTCGTGGTATAGTTTTTAAAGAATTTAATTTTCTTTTACATATTCTAGAAAGAAATATAGCAATAGCAAGTTAGGTTCGCGGCTTAGAAACATTTTTTTAAATACATTTCCGTAATTACAAAATTGTTGCAAATTCACAGTTACATTACGCCTTAAAAGACTTAACATATACATTTTTTTAATACCGTTTCTAAATATTTGTTTAGGAGATATATATTTTTTAATACATTTTAATTTTTTTTCTATCTTCCGGGCCCCGTTAAATGTTGCAAACTTAATGTAAGCATATGAACATGAAATTTTATATTTCTGAGAAAAAAAAAATCATTTCGGATTTCATGTGCTTCTCAAACCGTATCTATCCCGGTCTAATTCGTCCAGGAGGACGACCGAGCGAAACGCTGGTGGATTATCGCTTTCACTTATTCGTTCTCTCAAACGTTCTGTAATATGGTAGTTAATATTTTTTTTATTTAATATTTCTCCAGCGCGGAAACAGATCTATTCCACGCATTTAACGGCTAATGTCACACGACTCTCATTTACTGAGGCCACTTCCTAAGGTTCCGCTATGAGACCGGAATAGGAAACGTAACGGATAGTTTTTTATACAATTCTTCCGTACTCACTTAGTCCGAACGAAATCCAATATCGTCATCTCGACAGTTTACGGTGGGCATAAATTCCGCTTCGAAGCTATCGACTCGATTATTTGAGTCACGAAGTGTTGGGACACCCGCCAAATGAACAATGCTGTCCCGGGGCGGAGCGACTCAAATATGGCGGGAAATTTGCAGCTCGTAAACAAACTCGAAAGGGTAACAGTGGTCCTACACTCTTATTTATGAATGCCCGCGGCTCCGCTCACGTAAACTGCACAATTTCTTACAAGTTTGTTCGATTCAATCTATAACGAACTTTCGCTTGACAAGGCGAAATTATCCCGTTTATGCAGTGTTTTGGGAGTTTCCTTACATTTTTGTAACCCTCAAAGGGTTTAGTACAAAAACTACATTCCCGGAAATGAGTGCATGCTAGGACCATCCCTTTATAAGCACGGCTACATTTTAAGGAAACACTTTCATTAAATGATTGCTGAAACTTTTATGGGGTTAAATGATGTGGATATTTTTTTCAAGTTTTCATTTTTAATTATGGGTCATGCACCGGATTATTGTTAGTATGGATGAATTAGCTCGTTAAAACACAAGATCATTCATACAAGACGTGTGAGATTTTTTTATTTAATAGGGATTTTAACATTGGATATTTTAAATTGGCACCTACAATGGCAAACGCAAAATGGACCCCCCGATAAAAAGGAGGTGTTCTTGCTCAGATAATGACCATACTCTACTAACCAATGAACGCAGGGAGCTTAGCGCCATGACTTTTGACCCCACTCCGTTCGGGCGCAAAGTAATCTTTACACTCAGGTCGACCGATGGTTTATCGCAAGCAAGCGAAAGCGCCTGAGCTGTCCTTTATTGCCTCTCTAGAAGTTTGATAGCGATCGTAAATGTGTTGAGGTAGGAATAAGTTGGCCTATAAACTCATACAAAGCAATTTAAATAGGCATTTGTCCTCGATACCGGAATGATTATAGTTTACAGTTAAAGCTTGTACTTTAATGTTCTTTAGTACAATTTATACATTTTTTTTTCAAACATTCCAATATTTTTATGTGCTCCGGCCTTTTCTCATTATTATTGAACTGGATATGCATGGCTCTACCACACGTAATGTCTTATAAGACCGCTGCAACGAATTTCCAAAGAATCAGGTGCCTTGGTAGTCCCTTATATTACTATGGCCACGAGCGGCTCGTAGCCTAGTGGCGTGGGGACTGGCCTAGGGTACCAGAGGCCTGGGTTCAATACCGACATGCACCACTGTATTTCTCTTTCCGAGTTCGATAAGTGCATTTCGTCACGAATGCGAGCTGCTCCATGGTTCGGAATCCATGTAAAACTGTAGGTCCCCTTGCCCTACTAGGCGGTAGGGTTTAAGCCCGCCTGGGTTGCTACCATAGCATTGGATGAAAAGTTGGTCGAAGTGGCAATGAAAAATTGTCCGTGTTTTCCATCCAGTTCAATGTAGCGTGGCATGGCACCAAATTCCTTCGGGAATGTGGTGTATTGGGTTAATATCATAACGGTAGTTGTGTGGTATTAGCCATCAATGTCAGGTCGCATAAAAAATAAATATTAAACTGGATGTAAATAAATAAGATAAGATAACACGGACAATTTTTCACTGCCGCTTCGGCCCATCTTTCAATCAATGAGACTTTACAAACCGGTTGGGCTTACAAATACCAACTAGTAAATAAGGAAGGGGACCTATAGTTTCATATGGGTTCCGAACTATGGGATGACTCGCATGTTAAACCAAAATACTAATAAATCTCGAATAAGAAAGAAAGTAGCGCATACCCTGGGATCCAAACTCACGGTTTAGACAGCTGAGACAGTTAGGCTGCAGGCTACGCTATTTTCCGCACACAGACGACAAGTCCATTGTACATGTAAAAAATAATGGTTATGGTGCTGTCTCTACGTGTGACTCTTTAAAACACGCAAAAAAACACCATTTTTGTAAATAATATGATTAATGTCTATTCGGAAAACAGGGAAATACGTTAGATAACAGGGATAGCTTAACCAGTAACTAATATGCCTTTACCGCATACCTTATTCTACTGGATATGTCCTTGCAGCTTGAAAATCGTCCAATCTATCGTGCTTAAAAAGACGATCGATCAGACCCGGTCAAATACCGACCCATAGTCATCACCTCTCTTCTCTGCAGTGTTGGGCGGATCATGAACTCTCAGTTGATGACGTATTTAAAGAGCAAAGCACTCTTCATTGATCACCAAATGGCTTTCGTCCGATTCGATCTGCTGGGAATCTCCCAGTTAACGTGTCACATGAGATGCGCTCGAAAGGAACGGCGAAGGTATGGCAGTCGGCCTGGATATCGCGAAAGCGTTTGACCAAGTCTTACACAAGACATTGATTTCCAAGGTGCGGCCTTCCAGCCGACCTAATCTTCCCCCAGCGCACCAGCCTTGCGGCTCTAGAACCCGCACTTTCGTGTCACAAATCTCGTCAAAAGGCAACCCCCCGAACTAAGAGTCGAAAGACATCGACAGCAGCCCCTATGATGCTGTCGACAGTCTTTTGACGTTGATGCCGGCTTTCCCCGATTGGAAAAGGCCCGGGGACTCGTCGTTTTGGAGCGTAATGACTCTGAGGACGAGGAGGTACAATTAACCAACCGCAAGCCGGATTGAAGTGCGGAATAATAGGCAGCGCCTTGTCGTTAGACTCGAAAATACCCTGAAAAAGGTGCTTCAATGTGTTTTCCTCTTATCCTGAAATCAGAAATCATTTCAAAAGTAATTATGTTCAAAAACTGAAAATTAATAGCACAGTCACTGTAAAGGTTTAAAAATATGTCATATGCGAATCTCTCAGCAAATAAGTATAACAACTCAAAAAAGTACACGTAGATTCTTGGGTCTGTCACCAATCAACAATCGCGGACGGGAACTTACGGGTGACAAACCACACAAATCAAATGGACCAATGATTGGGTGGAATTCACATTCTTAGCTACAGTTAAAATAATGATTAAAATAAGGAAAAAACACACGTTCTCTTTGAAGACGTCGATAGATGACGGCGCGACCGTTCGGTCCCTCCTAGCGCCGGCGCCGGCGGTCGTGCGGCCGTGGTCGCGTAGCGGGGTTCGGTTGCCGTACAAGGCGACGACTGGTCCTGTTACTATATGTCTAACTGCGACTTTTTTCATTCCGACAACGACGCCACGCCGCGCTGCCGCGCTGGAGAAGAATGTTCCTGGACGCCGAAGGTAAAAAGAATAACTGGCCAGCGGTCGCAACCAATGTGGTCGCAACCTTACCTGAAGGGTAACCGGCGTTAAGCGTTTATGTCATAACATCGGCGCTCTTGCTGACTAGAATTTTTTTTTTTTTTTTTATGTGACTGGACATGGATGGCTAATACCACAAGTTCTGTCATGGTATTAGCCCAACACACCACATGGGAACTAGGTGCCATGCCAGGACCTTCCTTATATTGCACGGCTACATTGAACTGGATGGAAAACACGGACAATTTTCATTGCCGCTTCGACCATCGTTCATCCAATGCGATGGTACCAACCCGGGCGGGATAAACCCTACCACCTAGTAAGTAAGGAAGGGGACCTACAGCTTAACGTGGAATCCGAACCACGGCCAGCCTCTCTCAACGGTCTAATGGTCACCCATCCAAGACCAGACCGGACCCAGCGTTGCTTAACTTCGGAGAGCGATCGCCGAAGTCTCGCGCCACTGGGCCACTGAGGCTGACAAAAATATATGTCAAATCATATTTGACATCCTCATTTCATTGGTGCAGAATTGATGGAATTCCCTCACTTATTTTCTCACATTTTACGCCGATTCGAATATGTTCGCCGTGTATAAATCGAATCGACCCATATCTATCCTTGTTCTTATGTCTTTTGAATTGAGTCTTATGTCTATTTTTTTTTAATGAAAAATAAATATAGTTGGTGGTGCCGAGACCAAATCCACCTTACCTCGCGAAACCACGCACAGCGAGCCACCGTTTTCGCGGATTTACGGAATATTTTAGAGCTAACGAGCTTTTGTAAGCATGAGGAAAGGCACTCGCCGGCAGACAGTGCCATACCCTAGCGGTGCGGCAGAGAATTTTTTTTTATTTAGAACCGATTTGTTCTCGAGTGTAATGTCAACCGCAAAACGGTAGTGTTTCTATGCAGCGAACGCTCTGAATATTGGTTAAATGGGGAGGTATAAACGGTGCAAGTTCCACAGAGCAAAGTTCAAGACTGGACTTGTAGAACAGACTGAGCAACCCTACAAACCGCTTGTGGCTTATAGTGTCCAGGCTAACAGTGGGTTTTATAAATCCAACAAAACAAACTGAAGCCTGAGTCCGCTAATAGATAACTCAACTTTCGAGAGTTAGCGTTATGAGATAACACAAAATTTGTTACGATTTTGTGTGATTCCGGGATTATCTAATAACGCTAACGCTTGAAAGTGCAGTCCAAGGACGTCAAAAGGTACTCGGGAACACTTTCCCATATATGGCGACGACAGTATAGTATCCGTAAATTTACAAGTATCCTCGGACATCTGTAATAGTACGATACAAAATCGTAAATTGGATTACCTAATCGAACCTAACCTTACCTGAACAAACCTAACCTAACCCAACCAGCAAGCCCTTATAGCAAGGGGGATTTAGGGGCGAAGAGGAGTGGTCCAGTGACTCTAAAGCGGAATCACTGCTTGGGAGTAAGGGATCGACACGATGGCCAGGGAGACCTGGTGAAACGGGTGTCCCGCTGCCCGCCCGCCGAGTAGTTCAGGGCCCGGTCTGTGCCTAACCATCACAGAAGGCTGCACCATCACTCGGCGCATAATCTCGGAGTGGTCCGTCGTGCCGGTTGGTGACCGGACTGCCGGGGTCCCGGCGGCCACTTCCGGGGGGGACCGGGGGCCCTTCCGTCCATCGTGTCGGTTTCTCACCATCCCAGGCAGATAGTGACGAAACCAGAGAGTTGCGCTTTGACCACAAATCTTCGCCGCTTGTTCCCTGTGCAACCCCTTCACACCAACTCAAAAATGACAGTGCAAAATAAAAGGAAAAACGTTAATTCAGCGGTGCACAACCCCGGCATTTTTCGCGCAGACATTGCGAATATAAGGGGGCTGCACACTAATCTGAATGCCGTGCACCTGCACCTGGAGCAGAGTAAGCCGGCCATGCTTTTCCTCACGGAGACACAAATATCACGACCTGCCGACACATCGTATCTGCACTATCCCGGCTACACTCTGGAAGAATCCTTCCGTCCGAAAGCCGGGGTATGTTTGTTCGTCAGGTCTGATATTTGTTGTCGCCGTCTGCACTGCCTTGAGGACCCCGAACACTCCGTGCTTTGGGTCCACGTTGACATGGGGACGGACACGCGGCTGTATGCGTGCCTGTACAGACCGCATAACGGAGACAAGGAGGTTACTCGACTTATGGAGTACCTGAGCAAAGCGGCAGACGATGCACAGGCGAGGTTCCCCTCAGCGGAGTTGGTCTTCCTGGGAGATTTTAACGCACACCATGCGTCGTGGCTAGGCTCCGAAAAGACTGACTTTGCTGGTAGGGCTGTGCGTAACTTCGCTCTGGCGCACAACCTGACTCAACTGGTGACGCAACATACGCGTATCCCAGATCGAGCAGGTGATGCGTCCTCCTTACTGGATCTTCTGCTGACCACCAAACCCGCCGGGTACAAGGTATCGGTGCTTGCTCCCTTGGGATCATCTGACCACTGCCTGGTAAGGTCAACTGTGCCACACACCCAGTCTGAGACACGTGCGTCTGGCACACGTCTGGTGTGGCACTACGAGTCAGCAGATTGGGACGGAATGAGAGAACACTTCTCCTCCTTCCCTTGGAGGCAGCTCTGTTTCAGCGCTATGGATCCGTCGAGCTGTGCTAATGCCGTTTGCGAGGTGATTCAGGGAGCTATGGAATTATTTATTCCTAGCTCTACCAAATCCCTCGGTGGTAAATGCCAGCCATGGTTCAACGCGGAGTGCGCGGTCGCCTGTTCAACTAAGAACGCGGCCCACCGTGCATGGTTTCGTGCGCGAACACGACGTGACCCAAACCTGAAGACGCTGAAACAGGCCCTTAACGTAGCCTCCAGATCTAGTAAGAGAGTAATTGCAAGAGCGAAGTTCGAGCATATCAGCAGAATTGGCGAGAAGTTGATCAGCCACCCGACTGGGAGCCGTCAATTCTGGTCCCTCGCCAAATCTGTCGAAGCAAATTTCTGCCGCTCCTCACTTCCACCATTGCAGCAGCCTGACGGATCACTCGCTTTTTCCGCCAGAGAGAAGGCCGACCTTCTCGTGGGCCTCTTTGCGGCGAACTCACGCCTGGATGATGGCGGCTCCACTCCGCCTTCTATCCCCGGGTGCGAAGTGTCTATGCCGAGCATACAGTTCCGTCAGGGAGCTGTGCGGCGTGAGCTCTTCGCCCTAGACTCCAGGAAGGCGAGTGGCCCTGATGGTATTCCTGCGCTCTGTTAAGGAATTGTGCTCCCGAACTTAAGGCGGTAGAGGCGGGTTAAGACTCCTGTCTTAACCCGCCTCTACCGCCTATCGTACTCCACTGGTTGTGTGCCTGCAGCTTGGAAATCGGCCAACGTTCAGCCCGTGCCTAAAAAGGGTGATCGATCGGACCCGGCCAACTACCGACCCATAGCCATGACCTCTCTTCTCTGCAAAGTGATGGAGCGCATCATTAACTCTCAGTTGATGAAGTATCTAGAGAGCAATGAACTTCTCAGCGATCATCAATACGGCTTCCGTCCGAATCGATCTGCTGGGGATCTCCTAGTATACGTCTCACATGAGATGGGCGATGCGCTCGAAAATCATGGCGAAGGTATGGCTATCGGCCTGGATATCGCTAAAGCATTTGACCGGGTCTGGCACAAGGCGCTGCTTTCCAAGCTGCCCTCTTATGGCCTTCCACCCGAGCTGTGTGACTGGATCGCCGACTTCCTGCATGGCCGCAGCATAAAAGTCTTGGTTGACGGTTGCTGCTCCAAAGCCATGTCTGTGAATGCCGGCGTGCCGCAGGGCTCTGTGTTGTCCCCAACCCTTTTTCTGCTGCACATCAATGACCTGCTCAATTTGGGCGACATTGATTGCTACGCAGATGACAGCACGGTGCTAGCCAGGTACACCAGTCACCAGACCGCAAGCCGGGCTGAAGTGGATGACGATAGACGGCGCCTCGTTGCTAGACTCGAAGAGACCCTGGAAAAAGTTTCCGGGTGGGGTCTCCAGAACCTCGTCGAGTTTAACGCGAGCAAGACGCAGGCGTGCGTGTTCAGTGCGAAGCGAGCTCCGTTCAGTGCGGCTCCGACCTTCCAGGGAGCAACTCTACATATTGACGACCACATAGGGATCCTTGGTGTTGACCTGACGCATGATCTTAATTTCGGACGCCATATCGAGGATAAAGCCAAGCTCGCCTCAAAAAAGCTGGGAGTCCTCAACAGGGTGCGTCAGTACTTCACGCCTGACCAAAAACTGCTTCTTTGCAAGGCGCAGATAAGGTCTTGCGTGGAGTACTGTTCGCACTTGTGGGACGGCTCAGCTAAGCACCTGCTTGGCTCCCTGGACTCGATACAGCGTCGGGCCGTGCGTCTCGTTGACGACCCCGAGGTATCCCTAAATTTGGAGACCCTTCAACTCAGAAGGGATGTAGGGTCTCTCTCTGTCTTCTATCGTCTTTACCATGGAGAATGCTCGTCGGAGCTGCATAACGCTGTTCCTCCGTCCCCTTTCTACCTTCGGTCAACGCGGAACAGGGAGAAAATGCACAAATTCACAGTCGACATTCCAAAAATAAGAACTCACCGATCCTCTAGATCCTTTATCTATAGGGTCGGTAAACAATGGAATGAACTCCCTTCCGAGGTATTTCCCCCAAATTACGACCTGGGGTCCTTCAAACGTGGTGTGAAGAAGCACCTGTCCGGCCGGCATGGTTTTCGCAGCCCCCCTGAATGTTCGAAAACCCATGGGCGTCGTCGGGCACCTTTAGGTCCTGGCGTACGCCATATGCCGCGCTTAACATAAAAAAAAAAAAAAAAAACCAGATCGTAGCCTAGTGGCCTAGCATAACAGAGGCCTGGGTTCATATCCTCGCCCCGTTCATGCACCATTTTCATTATCATTCTGAGTTGGATAAGTGCATTTCGTCACGAATGCGAGCTGCTCCATGCTTCGGAATCCATGTTAAACTGAAGGTCCCCTTCCCCTACTAGGTGGTAGGGTTAAGCCCGCCCGGGTTGATACCATCGCATTGGATGAAAAGATGGTCGAAGCGGCAATGAAACATTGTCCGTGTTTTCGATCCATTTCAATATAGCCGTACTCATGAAGGGAAGGTCCTGGCATGGCACCCAATTCCTTCGGGAATGTGGTGAACTGGGCTTATATCATAACGGTAGTGGTTTAAGCCATCCATGTCAGGTAATACACCTTTATTATACACTGTAAACGATTCAATCTAATCTAACAATTCAAGTCAATCAAAACTTAATGGCGATCCGAGATTTAGTAGAAATGAGCTCTCTCTCATGTGCATTTCTCAGCGATTGAGTGGTTAATGTGTAATTTCTAAAGCTCCAAATTAAGGCGGGAAAACAGGCGCAGCCGATAATTTGATATGAAGACGTTTAATACTGTTTGTGGTAGCACATACTCTACCAACTGTTCGTCGGAATTTAAAATATATTCACACATTATAGTTTTTAGAGTCGATCAAACAATAATATTCTAGTTACATCTGAGGTGTATGTTTTGTAATACATAAGTCTAATGCTTTTAGTTTTTCTGATGGTGACTCCTTGGCACCTCTTTAAAAACATCTTTCTAAACTATGCAATTCGGGTAATGCATAAAGAGAGTTGCACTTGAAGTGGTGGGTTTATGACGGTGTAACATTTACAAAGCATGTTGAATACATTTATCCCACTCTAAAATGGTGCAGCCACCGGATCACGTCAACCCACGTCAAATATGTATTATACACTTTCCACGCATCCCAATAGAACCTACAACGCAAGCACCTTGCACAGAATAAATATGACACTAGGCCTCGAACGGCCTTTTAAAACAAAATTAGAGCATCTTAACATGTAATGACACAAAAACAAGCACAGTAACACAACTAATTTCACAACAGCAGATGCCACAGAGTTCAAAAATAAGGTATTTATAACAGCTGACAAAGTGTTGTCTATATACATATATTTTTTTGCAATTATAGAGAAACCTATGTTCGCATAAACAGAACTTTTGAAATGCGATGTAATTTATTTGTATTGTTAGTTCTCTTTCGTCATATTATTAGTTTATTGAGAAATACATGCATTGACATTAAGATGGAAAGAATTGAGTGTCTAATATAATGTTATTATATCGTTATAGTTATGGCTCCAGCGTTCACATGTACAGGCACCAGCAGGCGGGCGCCTTCAACGACCAATTACTCGACCTCTGCGCACTTGTCCCGCTGGCGTTGGGGGGTTCTAGTTAACTGCCGCGGCCTGTACATACGAGCAAACTTCTGTGGGCAAACTAATGTTATGCGGGTCATAACCTATAACGTTGTGATTGAAAGACCCAGCCGAACGTTAAGCTAACACGAGAAGGGACAACCAATTATTATATTGAATGTTTTATAGCTTATTGAATATATTACGTATTCAGTTAGTTAATTGTTTACATAATTTGGTACCTGAATGTTTTACCAGTTGGACGTTATGGCGGCCCGTGCAGTCTCCGTTGGTTTTTTTTCATGTCACTTGACATAGTTCGCAATACCACAACCACATTCATATTAGCCCAACCCACCGCATTCCCGAAAACAATTGGTGCCAGCCAGGACCTTCCCTTTTGAGCACGGCTGCATTGAACTGGATGGAACACACGGGTATTTTTTCATTGCCATTTCGACCATCTTTCCTTCCAATGCGAGGGTACCAACCTAGGCGGGCTAAACTGTCCTAGCTAGTAGGGGAAGGGGCCAGTTTTACATGGATTCCGAAACATGCAACAGCTTGCATTCGTGACGAATGGCATGGAAGGCAGTTCCACTAGTATCTGGTGCTTCGGTTTTTCACATAAGGCATATTACAAAAATAATTTTTTTTTTTAAAAGAATAATAGCGTCATACCTTAACAATACATAGGTTCAACAATCAATCTTTAAATTATTAAATTAGTTGAAGCAGTTTTTACATAGGTAAAATTTGGTTTCACTTACGCCCTTATAGAAGCGAACGCAATTGGCTTTTGTCACGCCCTTAAATATTAATCACATCGAGGCTGGCGTAAACATAAAATACCTACCATCCGGATCAAAGAGGCTCTATCTTGGTGCCAGACTGAATCTCATTAGAAGCACAACAGCGGCGTTGCCAGTTCTTGCGTACATCGGGTGTCCATTACTGCGCAATGCCTCGATGCGACGGTTCAAGTTATTTTAACGATTACTAGAACTAGCGATTAATGCAACATAATCCGATCCATTTGATCGCGTTTCGCCATAAAAACTGGACAAATACAGCATTCGATAACGGCAGTTAACTGGGCGCCGATAGCTCTTTACTAAGTGTCTTGGTACGGTAGTTAAAATTGTCCCCATTCAGCGAATAAACGTCTTGGCATGGCACCTAGTTCCTTTGTGGCGTGTTGGGCTAACATAATGACAGTAGGTGAGGTAGTCGTCCGTGTTCAATAACATAAAAAAGGTATGAAATTGTTAACCTACAAATGTATGTAATGCACTGCTATATAATGAAAGCCTTCGAAACTGCTTAGTGAAAATTTGTTCTTGTTTTTTATTTGAGTTTACAACAAAACAAAACGCGGTTCCTATATTTTTGATGAGTTTACAACTAAACAAAACACGGCTCCAATGTTTTTGATGAATTTATAACGAAACAAAACGTGGCTCCAATGTTTTTGATGAGTTTGCAACGAAAGAAAACGCAGCTCTAACGTTTTTGAAGACTACAACAAAAAAAACGTTTGTTTTGATGAGTTTACTCCAAAACAAAACGCGGCTCCAAGTTTTTGATGAGTTTACAACAAAACAAAACGCGGCTCCAATGAAATGCTCCGCATCCGCTCCAGATTAGTTTAATTTGGTGCACCGTGCGTGCGGCCGCGCGTGCACTCCGAGGCGTGCGGTCAATTCACGCGTCGCGCCGAGCGCAGCGCGAAACGGTTCCGTTTATCACTTAGAGCACCTTCGTAACACGCGCGTAATTGGAATCGGAAACGTTTAGCCAGCAGTTCGGAAAAGAGAACGGATACCGTAACACTTGGAGGTCGTCGCTTTTCCGAATGTCCCCTCGCCTTTTCTCTCGAGAGAAACGAACGAGAGGGAAGAGAGAAACGAGTTTGATCTCATATTATGAGTTGTAAATATGAAACGGGGTGTTAATGTAGTACCTAAGTTAATTAACTTGGAAACGCGACGACTTTAGTGGTAAAATAATAAACTTGACGCTGACATAAATTCGAATACGGTTTTTATTGGACTCAATCTTTGATGTGCTTCCGATGTTTCTATTGCGATTTTTACAAATACTTCCCGCCTCATGATAAACACTCAACATTTCTAACGTTTACGGTTACGTCGTCCTAATCTCGAATCTGTAGCGTCGCCGCACTAATTCGGACTAGGGCGTCAGTCCGTTCTGCCGAGTCCTGCGGAACACCGTATGTAAAGCGCGATGCTTTGGCTTAGCGCGCGCTAGAAACTCACCTAGGAGACAGCCGACGTCCATGAGCTTTAGAACTTTCTAAGGGGCTGCGAAAGCCATGCCGGCCGGCCGGTGCTTCTTCATGTTACATTTACATGTTGTGCTACGTATGACGCAACATTTCAAATGTTTTATTTGTTTTTTGACGCTATTAAGAAGATAAACTCGTCATAGCGTTGCATCTTTTCAATTATTTTTTTAACAACGTTTCGGTTACATTACATTGTTTTTAATTTTGTTCAATATTACATAATATTTAACCGACTTCAAAAAAAGAAGGAGGTTATCAATTCGTCTGTATGTTTTTTTTTTTTTGTTTTTTTTGTTTTTTTTTTTTATGTTTGTTACCTCATAACTTTTTTCTGGGTGAACCGATTTTGATGATAATTTTTTTAAATGATAGCTAGTGCTTTCCAAGTGGTCCCCTTTTAATTTGGTTAAGTTCTGACAATGATATCCATGAGAAAATCATAAAAGTCTTAAATTTGTATTAAGATGTGCGCGACAAATGGACGAATAACTCAATATAACGCCAACCGATTTCGGTGATTCTTTTTTTATTGGAAAGGACGTGTACAAATTAGTAAGTGTACTTCAGATTCACTAAAAATTAACAAATAAAAAAAAAATTTAACAAAAAAAATAACCGACTTCAATGAAAAAGCACTAAAAAGTAAAAAATAATGTTCATTTTTGTAGTTACGATTTCTGTTATTTTTTGAGTCGGCGTCAGCCGGGCACGCGCTGCGCCAATAAAGAGAACCTAACCTAACCTAACCTAACCTAACCTAACCTTGATGAGTTTACTCCAAAACAAAACGCGGCTCCAAGTTTTTGATGAGTTTACAACAAAACAAAACGCGGCTCCAATGAAATGCTCCGCATCCGCTCCAGATTAGTTTAATTTGGTGCACCGTGCGTGCGGCCGCGCGTGCACTCCGAGGCGTGCGGTCAATTCACGCGTCGCGCCGAGCGCAGCGCGAAACGGTTCCGTTTATCACTTAGAGCACCTTCGTAACACGCGCGTAATTGGAATCGGAAACGTTTAGCCAGCAGTTCGGAAAAGAGAACGGATACCGTAACACTTGGAGGTCGTCGCTTTTCCGAATGTCCCCTCGCCTTTTCTCTCGAGAGAAACGAACGAGAGGGAAGAGAGAAACGAGTTTGATCTCATATTATGAGTTGTAAATATGAAACGGGGTGTTAATGTAGTACCTAAGTTAATTAACTTGGAAACGCGACGACTTTAGTGGTAAAATAATAAACTTGACGCTGACATAAATTCGAATACGGTTTTTATTGGACTCAATCTTTGATGTGCTTCCGATGTTTCTATTGCGATTTTTACAAATACTTCCCGCCTCATGATAAACACTCAACATTTCTAACGTTTACGGTTACGTCGTCCTAATCTCGAATCTGTAGCGTCGCCGCACTAATTCGGACTAGGGCGTCAGTCCGTTCTGCCGAGTCCTGCGGAACACCGTATGTAAAGCGCGATGCTTTGGCTTAGCGCGCGCTAGAAACTCACCTAGGAGACAGCCGACGTCCATGAGCTTTAGAACTTTCTAAGGGGCTGCGAAAGCCATGCCGGCCGGCCGGTGCTTCTTCATGTTACATTTACATGTTGTGCTACGTATGACGCAACATTTCAAATGTTTTATTTGTTTTTTGACGCTATTAAGAAGATAAACTCGTCATAGCGTTGCATCTTTTCAATTATTTTTTTAACAACGTTTCGGTTACATTACATTGTTTTTAATTTTGTTCAATATTACATAATATTTAACCGACTTCAAAAAAAGAAGGAGGTTATCAATTCGTCTGTATGTTTTTTTTTTTTTTGTTTTTGTTTTTTTTTTTTTATGTTTGTTACCTCATAACTTTTTTCTGGGTGAACCGATTTTGATGATATTTTTTTTAAATGATAGCTAGTGCTTTCCAAGTGGTCCCATTTTAATTTGGTTAAGTTCTGACAATGATATCCATGAGAAAATCATAAAAGTCTTAAATTTGTATTAAGATGTGCGCGACAAATGGACGAATAACTCAATATAACGCCAACCGATTTCGGTGATTCTTTTTTTATTGGAAAGGACGTGTACAAATTAGTAAGTGTACTTCAGATTCACTAAAAATTAACAAATAAAAAAAAAAATTAACAAAAAAAATAACCGACTTCAATGAAAAAGCACTAAAAAGTAAAAAATAATGTTCATTTTTGTAGTTACGATTTCTGTTATTTTTTGAGTCGGTGTCAGCCAAGGTTAGGTTAGGTTAGGTTAGGTTAGGTTAGGTTCTCTTTATTGGCGCAGCGCGTGCCCGGCTGACGCCGACTCAAAAAATAACAGAAATCGTAACTACAAAAATGAACATTATTTTTTACTTTTTAGTGCTTTTTCATTGAAGTCGGTTATTTTTTTTGTTAAATTTTTTTTTTGTTAGTATTGAAAAATGTTGAATTTTGTAAATTATTTTGCAGGCAAACAGCTTCTTTTTTATTTTGTTCATTTGTTAAATTTCTGCTATTCAAGCATATGCACTTTTCCCCTTCTTTGCCTATGTATTTAAGTAATTTTGTTATTAGTTTTAAAAGTATTTGTTTTTCTAAATAAAATTTAAAAAATATGGAGCATTCTAAGGCAAATACCTCGACAGGGACTACATTCCGAGTTTACCTACATAAAGGTTTCATAATGTGCATTCTCTGCCCTTCGCGCGTTGAGCGAAGGAGGAATCAATGCTTTATGTAGCTCCGAAGAACAATTTCCGTAGCAGACACAGAAGAGACTCACATCCCTTCGCAGTTGGAGGGTGTCTAGAGTCTGATATTCAAAATCAAAACCAAATAATTTATTGCATATTTGCAGAGGTATTGGTATGAGGTAAATATAAGCGAGTGCCATCCACAAATTTCCTGGGTAGGCGTACAATAGCACGTGGCTCTCAAAAAGAGAGCAATGCAATCACTACATTAACTTAATCTAATTTGATTTGAACTTGTTTGGGGTCGTCGGCAATACGCACGGCAAATGTGCCGACTACATGTTTTCATGCAAACCGACTCGACGCGGTTTATTTTGTTTTGGACATGTTTTTATGTGAGAACAGCAGCAGCCCACACACCGGGTCCAAATGATAATTTAAACCATCCACTCATACTTTAAAACCGGCCAAGTGCGAGTCTGACTCGCACACGAAGGGTTCCGTACCATCGTACAAGATTTAATACAAAATTATTACGGGTTTTTTGTATAGGGACCCCTTTATTTTTTATTATTTTTTTATTTTACCAATTTGTTGTTATAGCGGCAAAATAAATACACGCTCTGTAAAAATTTCGGCTGCCTACCTATTAATATTCATGAGAAACAGCCGTGTCGCCTTGACAGACGGTCGGACGGACGGACAGCGGAGGCTTTGTAATAGGGTTCCGATGGCACCCTGGGTACGGAACCCTAAAAATGTCTACAAAATCGGTTCAACCAAGACTTTGAATAGATTACTCGTATCTGTTTTCCTGGCGAGCGGATAAGTTAACATTAAGCTATAAACCGCTTTTAATAGTTATTTTAATGGTTCTCGCGCCATAGTTTAGCATCGCATTAAGACCATTCACTGGAGCACGTTCATTGGCATTATATGTATCTTTAATGCTGCTAGAAAAGTTACATCGAACCAGGAACATAACGTTGGATAGGGAGGTATGCGCTGTTTAGGGCTGATTTTTCAATAGTCTGATAAACAGCCAGATAACTATTCGACGGATTTATTTACGCTTCTGCTTATCCATCTGATATAGTAAGTCCATATGTTTATTAGTTAGATTATAGTCCGATAACTGTGATAGAAGATATAATTCTCCGACAATGAATATTCCGCTTTTGACAAACGTGAATTTGTACTATCAAACTGATAAGTACTATCTGAGGATTGAAAAATCGGCCCTTACATAAACCGGCCAAGTGCCAGTCGGATTCGCACACGAAGGGTTCCGTACTATCGTACAAGATTTAACACAAAAAATCCCGTTTCATTTTTATTATTTTTGTTATAGAGGCAAAAGAAATGCACACTCTGAAATTTTCAGCTGCCTACCTATTACGGTTCATGAGCTACAGCCCTGGGACAGACGGACGGACGGACAGTGGATACTTAGTAATAGGGTTCCGTTGGCACCCTTTGGGTCTCGTTGGCACCCTTTGGGTCTCGTCGGACTCTCCCGCCAGAGAATAAGCTAAATTGTGTTGGAAGGCGCGATGCGGAGTGGGACATAGCTGACCAGCGAGACCTATATTAAAATGTTCCCTTCGTCAGTTTTCCAAGCGTCCCGCCCCGACGCGGCGACGGGGAGCGGCACGCGACGCGGGCGCGGCGCGTCACGCCCTCGCGCGCCGCCGCCCTCGTTAGCGGCGGGAAAGCTGCAAGCTCATTGCGCAACGGTAAAACCGGCGAGGCTTGCGGCGAGGACTTTTGAATGTATATGGACATGGGTGGCTGCTGTCATTGTATTAGCCGAACACACCCCATTGCACAGTGTGTTATGGAACCCAAAAAACCGGCCAAGTGCGAGTCGGACTCGCACACGGAGGGTTCCGTACCATCATACAAGACTTAACACAAAGAAACACGTTTTTATGTATTCGACCCCCCTTTTATTTTTTATATTTTTTTATTTTGCCTATTTATAGTTATAGCGGCAAAATAAATACACACTCTGTGAAAATTTCAGCTGCCTACCTATTACGGTTCATGAGATACAGCCCTGTGACCGACGGATGGACGGACGGACAGAGGAGGCTTAGTAATAGGGTTCCGTTTTCACCCTTTGGGTACGGAACCCAAAAAATGGACATCCTCGTTTTCTGTCACAAAACGAAGGTAATTATGATAACAAATAGAAGAGTAGAACTCCCAAGTGTCAATTTTGTTTTATTTAGGAAATAAAAATGTTTAAAGTTGACAATTTTGCTTAGGCCTACAAGCAGAAAAAAATATATAGTTTAAAACTATTATGGATACAGGTTTTGGTGCTCGGGAGTTCTACTCTAGCATTTGTTATTAGTTATAAATAACATCGGTTTGTGACAAAAAACCAGGGTTCTACAACACACTGTGCATTGGAACTAGGAGACAAGTCAGGATGTCCCCTATGTTTCACGGCAGCATTGAAAAAAATTTATGTCGGTCATTCAGTGCGATGGTACCAACGAGTGAAAAGAAAGGAAGGAGAAGTGGCATGCGGTCGATATTGCATCTCCGCTATATGGTCAAAATGGCCATATACTTGTATGGGAATCCAGAGGCGCGTCGAATGCCATAGAGTCGAAACATTGCCACCACGCGCGAATGTGCTCTAAAATAACGTTCGCCAAGTCAGTTCCCACCACACAAACCCTCCAATACGTCTGCGACAATGTTTGCATGTGGCATTGACGTTTATAGACTAGGAGGTCGCGACAAAAATGGTTACGATAACGTAAATGGCTGAAACTGGGTTCACTGGATAAAGTACAACCCTCTGAAGCTAAATGTGTCAGTCTGCCTGTTCCAAGTGGTTGCGTTCCGTAGATAAGGCGCCTGAAAAAGTAGTTATGGTGACAAAAAATACACATGATAAGGTAAATGGATGCAAATGACGAAGCATGAAAGTATCAATGCATACTTGCTTAGAAATACAAAAACTGAACAAATCTTTGGTTGAATTTAGTAGTTATAGGCGATTTAGGTTACAGATGACACTTTAGGTATATTTAAGTATTTAATTAAGCAACCGTCTGGTTATTGTTGTATAATTAATAGGTATCAAAGTTTCCAGATAATCAGTATATTCATCAGCAGGTACATACCAGCATCTATTTTATATAGCCAATCTAAAAAACGCAACCACTTGGCACGGGCAAACCGACATATTTAGCATCAGAGGGTTGGTCTCTAATATGTGAACCCAGATTCAGCTATTTACCTTATCGTGACCAAAATTGTCGTGACCTCCCGGAATATTAGGTTGGTTTGGAAGTTTTTGATTAGAGCAATATTCAGACAGCGGGTTTGATAGTAGGCGCGCCCGATGCAATAATTCCTTCCTTTTTAACCGACTTCAAAAAAAAGGAGGAGGTTCTCAATTCGTCGGTTTTTTTATGTATGTTCACCGATTACTCGAAGACGAACCGATTAGGAAAATTATGTTTTTGTTCGAAAAGGCATACTTTCTTGTTGGTCCCATATTTTTTTATCAAAATCTGTTCAATAGTTTGGTACTTATGTGAAACAAACAACGAATCTTCGGAACCAATGTACCCAGTAATGTGTTTTTTTTCTTTATAGTAGTTTTCTTACCTATCTAGGGTACTCGTACCAACCCTACTACCTAGTGAGTCCGAGCACCCAAAACGTCGCAACCATTTTTCGCGGTGTATCTTCACTCAAAATTGCTACGCGTTGAAATTGGATTGAAAACCCTAGCCTGAATTATACATACGTTAAAACTGGTCGAGTCACGTTTTGAAATGTGGGTGATGGCCACAGAGATCGAGTGATAGCGAACAAAAATGTGAGGGCAGTGCGAGCACCGAAATATTACTAATTGCAACGCACAGAATACGATCACTGAAACGTTAAAACTGGACTTAATATTCCGGGAGGTCACGACATTTTTGGTCACGATAAGGTAAATGGCTGAATCTGGGTTCACATGTTAAAGACCAACCCTCTGATGCTGAATATGTCGGTCTGTCTGCGCCAAGTGGTTGCGTTATCTAGATTGGCTTTGTAAAATAGATGCTGGTATGTACCGGCTGATGAAAATACTTATTGTCCGGAAACATTGATACCTATTCATTATACAACAATAACCAGTCGGTTTTTTAATTAAATACTTAAATATACCTAAAGTTATATCTGTAACCTAAATTGTCTATAACTACGAAATGCAACCAAAGATTTGTTCAGTTTTTGTATTGCTAAGCAAGTATGTACTGATACTTTCATGCTTCGTCATTTGCATCCATCTACCTTTTCATATATATTTTTTGTCAACATAACTACTTTTTCAGGCGATTTATCTATGTAACGCAACCACTTGGAACAGACAGACTGACACATTTCGCTCCAGAGGGTTGGTCTTTATCCCGTGAAACCAGTTTCAGCCATTTACGTTATCGTTACCATTTTTGTCGCGACCTCCTAGTCTATAAGGTGGCCTAACCCGCTCAACTCCCCATACAAACGGGGAAAGAAGATCACGCCCATATTTCTTATCAGAGATCCCAAATTTTGCTCAAAAGAGCTCCATTTGATCGAACTAGATGTCTGATGACCATTGGCATTGTAAAATTGTGTTCGGTTTCGAAAGTTCAAATTTTTCGCGCGTTTTATACAATATCTTTGGTGGTTTATTACGCAATGATAAAGTAAGAATATCTTAATAATATTAGTCATCAGACATAGCTTATTTCATCAAGATTTATAACCTATTTGGTCTTTGTTAGCTTTTTGACTACAGCGGTCGTGGTTTACTTTTAGCTATAAGTAGTTTTGTAATCAAAATTTTCGTAAATCTAACCAAATTATACACTATGCACATTGTCTTTTTTGTGGACATGTTGCATCTTCCTCATCACGGAGCCTGTCTTATTCTTTGAAACAGAGAAGGTCCCAGAGCGCAACAGCACGGTTTTGTACCGTGCCCGCGAATGAGTTAGTCCCGCCGGGTTCTGATTCAGTTTGACATTTCATTTCGTTATACTTTTTGTGCCACCGGAGGATACAAATAATAAAACAATAATAAATAAGACAGTAACTCTGAAATTCTTGAGCGTGGGCGTAAATTATCTCGGTCTGATCATATGCCATCTAGCTATTGCTAAATAGGAAACTTTACATCACCAAGTTGGTTGGTTTCCTCACGTAATGTTTCATTGATATTAAACTTGAAACATAACATTAGATCATGAAATAGAGAATACGTATACAAAACAAACTCATATCTAACATTAACATAAATTAAAAAGAAAAACTAAAATCTTATATCTTAAATGTAAAAACTATATTATCCTCATCTAGAAAAGACGATTCCTTCGGGAATGTGGTGCATTGCATTGGGCTTACATCATAACGGTAGCTGTGTGGTATTTGCCATCCATGTCAGGTTGCATAAAAAAAGTAACCGTTTTTTATAAACCGTTATTTAGTAGGGTTGTTTCAATATATCGTTGATATGACCAGCAGATGATATATTCTGGGGGGCTACTCAGGAAGCAATAACGGGAAGTTCTCTCATGATAAACCGCTAATATCTATGTAGTAAAAATATGCCTACTTTTTTCTATGTAGCGGTTGACAGTTCACAAGCGACTCACCGACGGTGTTGAGATTCAAGAGTACGTACACTGCCAATACGGTAGCTTTTTACCAGCGTATTGATTCACACCCACCATTAAATGAATATGCATACTCAACTGTGCACATGAATATTTCCGCTTGACAATCCCCCGTATATCTTGCTGTCCTTGAAATAACAATCAAAAGAGAATTTTCAGTAATACCTAATGGAGGAACCGCCCACTTATTTTCCCCGATAAATAAGTGGGCTTTCAAAAGCGTATAATCCTCTACGGCATCAATCATACAAACGTACATTCACACAGGAAAACTTCCATTTCATCCTTGAAAACACCCTGCGACAATCCCTCACATGCCCTCGTCATAATGCAGCACTCTATCAATCCCCTGGTCACAGTACAGGGTATAGAACGGTGGGATAACTACATTTAATTCACATCCGTTTGCCAGCCGTAATGCTGTTTGCATTACGGCCATTGCACTCATGGAACGAACACGAGTTCAAATAACAGATGAAAGTGAAACAATTTGTTTCGCTTTCACATGAAACCATCCCTTATTATGTTAATGATGTGTCATCGGACTCTAATTAGAATAATTAGAAAAGGTGACTATGATGTGAACAGAGCCTCTATTACGAATTACAAATTACTTACCGAAAAATCACAAAGATACACTAAATCGCTGTTAATATTTGTGTAGATACATATTTTCTACACATTTTTATGACACAATTCTACACAAATCTAAAAATCCTTAAGACGGGCGTTTTACTGTATCCCGCAAATACCTGTTCTATTCAATGATGTAAACTTGCGAATATACAAGGCATAGCGAATGAATTTTGACTGCACACTTTGTGATTCTAAATTCGACGTTCATTTGAATAGTATTGTACAATCAACCAAACATTAATGGATACACGTAAACATGAATGGTCGTTTAATACAACCTCCCATTAAATTTTATTAGGGCTTTGTTTACACAGTAATTAGTAGACATGCTCAACTACGAACTCAGCCTTATAATTATTTCCAAAAGTCAAAGTAATTACAACTGTTTATCTTTTCCTTCAAGGGGATATGTATTCTTAACACTTTGGTCGACTGAATGACATCCTCACATATACAGATTAGTACTTAACTGTTTATTTGACCCACTGCTCTCCATTTCCACTGTGCTCAAAACGCGGCTAGTGACGCAACGCGTCTAGACACGCGCCCCAAGATGACGTTTAAAAAGAATATAAAAATGCTGCGACTCAAAGGACCCCCTCGAATGTGACAAGCGGGCGGGGGAGGGGGGCTGGAGGAGGCAGGGCGGCTGCAGCCAGCGCCCTCGCGCGGACAAAGGAAACTCGCGACAAATGGGACAGCGTTGACTTAAGAAATGGCAGAGACGGCAATGACACTCAAGGAAGTAACCTGCTTTCCAGTACAACTTTATAACAAAGGATATTTATACTATCCCCCTCGTATGCTATTAAGATTCAACCCCAAATTGGCGTACGAAATCCACAAACCATACCCACATAGTAAGCTTGAGCAATGGGAATGTAACATACGGGGGACATTGTGGTGCGTAGAACCTATATACCTAAACTTTTTCTAGTTATTGTGTGATAGTCACAAAACTTCTGTAACATTCAAGGCTAGATTTAGTGAAGGTGTAAGCAAAGCATTGAAGTAAAGTAAATCGATAAAAATAATTTACACCGAACCGCAATTTTGTTTCTGTCTCAGTGCTAGAATATTGATTATATAATACAGTACATGTGAATTGTTTCCTATGCTTAGTTTAGCTGTGTTCAGCATTGTAATGAATCACATTTTTAATAGCATTAAATATATCAAAATGAAACCCAATATCTTACTAAGTCCACGGTGATGGGAACAAATTTATGAAAACGTTTTCATCCGAGTGTGTGCAGAGAAAATAAATAAATTTGAATGATTGGCGCTTCTTATCCTTTCACAGATCTGTCCACATAACCAGGGGCCTTATCCGTGCGCAATAAGTAGCCTCGTCATATAGAGGTATTGAGATGTGCCAAGGGACGACGCACGTTAGGATACATACATGAGGGTCAGGAGAAGCACTATAAAGAAAACATCGCTCCCTCTAATGCATGCCAGTAGATGAAATGTCTGCGCTACCGGAGCGGTGGCGGCTCGGGTCACGGAGGGAAGGTGAGATTGCTTTTAATTCGTATGCTTCGAGTTTCATATGTATGTAAAATCAACCGTGAAGCATGGACATAATGGAAAAGTAAGGTGTCTCTATAGAACTAGACTCGAACCAACTAATAAACCTTTTGTGGGCTGACATTGAACAATGTAGAAGATTTCTTGGTTATAGATTATGGGCGTGTCGTTGTTACAAGGGTGATTCCACATACCTACATATTGTACACGTTGAAACAGCATAGTTGTTTTTATTAGGTGTTTAGTTTTTTTGTCACTGACCCAATTTGTGATATCTGCCTAACATACGACATGGGAACTTGGTGCCATGCCCGGACCTTCCCTTTATAAAGCACGTCTGCATTGAACTGGATGGAAACAGGGACAATTTTAGGGTGCCAACGGAACCCTATTACTAAGCCTCCGCTGTCCGTCCGTCCGTCCGTCTGTCACAGGGCTGTATCTCATGAACCGTAACAGGTAGGCAGCTGAAATGTTTTCGGTGTGTATTTATTTTGCCGCTATAACAACAAATAGATAATCTTAAGAAATAAGAACAATTATAGGGGGGCCCCATACAAAAAACGTGATTTTTTCTGTTAATCTTGTACGATATTACGGAACCCTTCGTGTGCGAGTCCGACTCGCACTTGGCCGGTTTTTTTCATTTCCACTTCAACCATCTTTTCACGATGGTGCCAATCCGGGTGTACTTGAACTCTACCACCTACTAAATACCAAGTATAGTTTTACACTGATTCTGAACCATGTAACAGCTCGCATTCGTGACGAAATACACTAATAACCCCTACAGTTCCAATGGTTAACTGGTTACATTGCACATTTACATGGTGTAACCGGAAGATAGCTTTGGGGGTTTTAGTAGCTGGAGGTGGTGAAAACTGGCGTACATCAAACTCAAAAAGAGAAAGGAAGTGTTGCGTCAACGGGGCGGGGATTTGAACCCGTGATCTCTGGTATTTTAGAAAAGTCCTTGCGCCACTGAGCTACGAGCCGCTAGACTCAACTAGACTAACGCCTGGTTCCACCACTTCCAGTTACAAACATCCCAAAATTATCTTTCGGTTACACCATTCAAATATGCAATGTAACTAAAACTCAACTATTGGATTTCAGGTAACTGGAGGTGATGAAAACGGGGGTATGTTATGGCCAGGTTGGGATAAGTCACAATTCGTTGCGAGGGTGTGTCCCTGATCTCCCACGAGTCCATAAGAGAATGCGCTCGCGGACTGGAGAGACGAAGAGGCATAGACCCAGCATAATGCGCTGTGCTTACAAGACAAAGAAAGTGTGAGAGTGAGACGTCAACTCAAGTAACACTACCAAGACTTAGAGATGGAACACATCAGCATCGGGCAACTTCTTAAATGATTTTTTGTGAAATCTTTTTGATTTCATTTAGATTTTAAAGTGAACGGGAAAAAAAGCCCGGACAAAAACCTTTTCTTTATGGTAAATAAGGGGTGACCCATTGATTCTGCGTCGATCAAATTTCGTAATTTTTCCTCAATATTTCAAAGTAAAACAACTAATTTTTTTGAGGCTACATAGCGCTTCAGAAATTGTTTTTAGTAAAAAAAGATTTTTCAGTACATTTTTTATGAAACGATTTTGGTCTCATCAGTCGGTTGACTCTGCATGTCTTTACATTGTAAGCCTATGGAAAGAGGAGAGAGGAAGCAGCGACCGCTCGTCCCACGGAACCCTAATGCGCGCCCTAACTTTCCGCGCTGAGCTTTTAATGAGCTTACTTACTCCGGCACTAACTTCTCCGCGAACTATACTAAAGCGTTATTCCAATGCGAGCCTTTACGATGTTACAAATATACGGCAGTTCCGCGTATTTCATCGTAAGTATATATTTTGAACAGCACAAGATTTGTGTCAATTAACTACGGTTACAGTTACAACTACACGTATTGAAGCACGCGTCCGCTAATAAATAACTCCACTTATGAGCGTTAGCGCTATGAGATAACACAAAATTTGGTACAATTTTGGGTGATTCTCATAACGGTAACGCTCGAAAGTTGAGTTATCTATTGCGGACTCAGGTTTCATGTCCGCCTGTTCTCCTCTATACGTCGCATTTCGCAACCGATTCTCGTGAAATTCTGTGAACAGGTACGATAAACAATGTTTTTTTGGAAAAAATCAAAAATGGGAAAAAAAATTAAAATGTCACAAATCTTGAGAACCTGATTTCGTTCATAACAGCTTCGACTTCTCAGGGGCAACTCTGCGTATAAAGGACCACAGAAGGATTCTCTGTGTCGGCCTGATGCATAACCCGAACTTCAGACGCCATATCGAGGTAAAAGCCAAGCTCGTCTCCAAAAAAGCTGGACCTAAAAGCGAGGACTTTACAGGTTGCGTCAATATTTTACGCCGGACCACCGGAGGTATCCCAGAATTTAGAGACCCTGGAACTCCGAAGAGGTGTAGTCTCTCTACCATGGAAAATGTTCATCGGAGGGGAATAACCCTCCGTCCCCTTTCTAACATCGCTCAGCGCGGAACAGGCAGGGAATGCACCCATTTGCCTTCGTAGGTTCTAAAATAAGAACCGATCCTCTAGATCCTTTGTGTATAGGGTCGGTTAAGTGTGGAATGCACTCTCTGCAGTTTTGCCAGCCCCGGAGAGAGCTCGATAGCTCACGGGCAAAACAACAATAATGGATTTTCTGCTGAAGCCTTGAGGATTAAAGAAGCCATGCCGCGCAATAAACTCCTCCATCCACGGCTTAAGAGAGTCGTTACCCTATCAATTCCTCACACTACGGGTAACAACTGTTTACGTGCTCTTAATGTTTTACTAGGTTCTTGAAATTTTGGATTCTAAAATATTTTGTCGAAATACTAGGTCTGTATATCTTGGTTTTATCAATATTCCTTTTACATTGGAAAACATTGGCTAAAAACATCGTAAAAACAGTTTTACTGAAAAACACTGATATTTAAAAAAAATACGGATATAGAATGAAGCTTTCTCAAGAAATATATATTTTTTTTTATTTGACAACTTTAGGGGTAGGTCACAGTCGCCGTGCAAAATTGTCCCTTGGCCAATGGACAAAGAATTCATTTCATAAAATTCTCAAACCTTCCATTTCGGCTGCCTTCACGAAAGCCCTAACCTTAATTGGTCGCTGGCATGGAGCGCGCGAGCTGGCGGCACCGATACGGCGACACGACGCGACGCTAATCGACAACATTCACAATGAATCGCGTCGCAGGCTGGAGCGACGCGTCCGACAACGCGACGCGGAGTGTCAGGTTGTGCTGTCAATTGAGACGCTTGCGGCTTTCCTCTGCGGCCGACGTCGAACCTACACGGACATCGGCTCGTGCATTCCTAAGGTGCAATCGCCATTCGTCACAAGCTAACTGCGTATCGTAATCGTAATAAAATCTAAATTTTAATAAGTATTTACCTATTCTATATTATGAAGTATTTGTATGTATCAATGTTTCATATGTTAATATTAATATTATTTATATTTCAGTATTGTGTATTAATTTATGTATTTAGTAATTATTATAAGTAAAATGTTTTATTATACATATATATATATTATATTTAAAAACATGTATAAAAGTGATTTTCCTTTGTTCGTAGTCTGGTTGTTCTTCTTTTTATTTTTTATCTTGCACCTACCCTTTTCTAATTCTTAATGCTAAGGTGGGCTGGTAGAAAATTACTTTAGAGATTAAGCTCTACCTTTCGTGTAATTAATCGTTCAAATTGTCAAAATTATTATTATTATCACTTACTGACACCATTAGCAGACCATCGGTATAACCTAAAACTACGATGCCAGGATGCTAGAACCAGAATCTAGATGGTTTGGATATGTAGAGAATGGGTGAAAAAATAATGGCGAAACTATTTATAGAGCACCAACCATAATCGTAAAGCATGCATGTATGGTGAACAAGAAAATTTTGCTCAAATCTGTAATCGCTTGGTCGTAAGTGATTTAATTAAAAGTGACATCGGATTGTATTACGAGTATTTATCTGAGTCTGTCTTACCAGATAAATTACCCAAAGATTTGTATAACTGCAATCAATTTCATGTCGTCTATGTTACCTGAAACAAAAATTTGCTATTAGGGATAATAAACATTTGGCATATGACAATACCTAGAGTAAACGGGAAACAGTTCGAGTAGTAAGACTATTGCGTGATTGCGAGGGGTCAGTCACTGGAACAAAAAGTGTACACCAAGACTACCAGCAGCCAATAATACCAGGATTACCTTGTGATTTCGAGATTCCATAAGGACTTCGTTAAGGACTACCAAAGATTCCTGGTGATTTCCATGATTTTTAAAGGATTACCAAAGATTCCTAGGATTATCTAATATTCTGGGAATTCTTAAGATTACTAAGGACTACCAGATTGCAAGTAAATCCAAAGATTTTATAAATTACTTTCGTTTGAGCGGGGATTTATATTGAGCAATAAATAAAAGGTCATGCGGAGGGTGGTCTCCTAAAATAAAACTCAAGCTCTCAATTTGAGTTTTTTTTTTATGTGACTGGACATGGATGGCTGATACCACACCTTCTGTCATGGTATTAGCCCAACACACCACATGGGAACTATGTGCCATGCCAGGACCTTCCTTATATTGCACGGCTACATTGAACTGGATGGAAAACACGGACAATTTTCATTGCCGCTTCGACCATCGTTCATTCAATGCGATGGTACCAACCCGGGCGGGATAAACCCTACCACTTAGTAAGTAAGGAAGGGAGGGACCTACAGTTTAACGTGGAATCCGAACCACGGCCAGCCTCACTCAACGGTCGAATGGTCACCCATCCAAGACCAGACAGGACCCAGCGTTGCTTAACTTCGGAGAGCGATCGCCGAAGTGTCGCGCCACTGGGCCATTGAGGCTGAGTAAGAAGTAAAGAATAAAATGTAAGCCCAACGTTCCCGAAGGTAGGTCTTAAATCAAGACCAGTCTAGATAATTAAAATGCTCTAAAACTATGGCAACCAAGGCACCCGGCGTGTGATATTACAGGGGCTTGATTAAAACTCTCTATCTCATGTTATTCTGGGTATATTTTAAAAGTATTTTCTATTTATGCCCATTGGCCTCTGTCAGTTGAAGAAGGTCCGTTCAAATGGGAAATTTGACTTTGGGTAAAAACAATACCTGGGCATACGGCATTGTCAAGAAATGGTCTTGGAGCAAGAAGGCACTGTCTGACGGACCGACAGATATCGTAGCGATACTAATGCCGAGTCATATTGTCGACACACACGAGGATAGCAAAGTAGAAAGTCAGCCCATAAGGTATTTGACTACTTGAATGGCCTCCCTAGTGAAATAAAACTATACTGTAATAGCCTATTGACCATATGGCTCCCACGTTGGGCCAGTCCAGCATGGTTACCATCGTAAATTTACTCGCCGGGTGATCAAGCAAGTGAGTTATATCTAACGTTTAGTTGCATTTCGCACCATGCTAACTGGCAAATTATATATCACTTGGGCGAAAAACACGTCGTTTGACAGTTATCATGGTCAAATTTTAAACCCTTACATGCCTGTTCACTTGGCGAGTTAATTTACACTGAAATAGTGCTTCATGCGTCTGAACCATAGGATGCAAGAGGCTAATCAATCGCCCTCAAGCACCGAATCTTCTTCGTTTTCGTCCCGAGAGTCATAGAAATAAGATTAAGTTTACATACATCACGTGCCGGAACCCACACATTTCGCAATCATCCGAAAAGGTCCCAAGCGATGCAAATGTGGTTTCCGAAGTGTTAATAAATACATGCCCGCACATTCCGTGTAAATGAAGACAAAGTGCATCAGCGGGACCGTTCCGCTGCGCCAACGAGCAAGGAAAGACGGCAGTGGCGAGGGAAACTCATTCGCAGCGGCAGCGTAGCCACTTTTTGGTAATAAAACATACAATGATGGTAGCGCCGGCCAGTCAGTTTGCTTACGAATTCGCTCACTACTGATGTTTAAACGACATGTTTTAAATTTAACGGGTTACCATGGTAAAATAACTCCCTGGGTGTACAGAAAATTAGTGATCAAATGACGTTTACTTTACTTAGCGTGGCACGAAATAAAACTAAACGTCAGAATGAATCACTCACTTGTCTGCTCACCCGGCGAGTTGATTTACCATGGCAACCTCCCAGGACGCTGTTCAGTGCAACGAACATTCAATGTTGCGCGTTCCGAATTCATAAGCGAACTGACTGGCTGGCGCTAACGTGGCTAAACTGCGAGTGAGTAAACGGGTGAGTTGCGGTCGCCACGCCCGTCCCTCCTTACTCGATGCGGGGCCGGCGGAGGAAGGTTGGTTCCCCGCATCCCACCCGTGCGCGAATGATTGTTCGTCAGCCCGTCCCGTTAGCCGGTGGCGTGGACAAATGTACCGCGCGCGGCGACACACCGCGACCTAAGTGAGGTTCGATGTCTGGCTATCGCGGACGATAGGACCGGGGGATACCCACGATACGGCGACTTCGACTAACATTCATGTGTTTCGGTTGGGGACATATTGACGTGCAGCAATCATTAGTTGAATCAGAGTTAGCGTTTTGAGATAACCTTCTGAGCGGGAGCTGCATACGCCTGGACGAGTAGTTGCTAGATTGATGATAAAAATATGACAAATCAGAGTGCAGTGTATTGTCTATGGACGATGAATAAACAATAAACAATAAACTGCATATTTTCCATAACGTGTGTGTCGCGGCTACTAATCGATGTCTTGAGTCGCCCTAGGGCAGGAGCAGTGTATTTATTCGCGCATTGCATATATTCTTTGGAGGGGGTGCAAAGCACCGAGCATAGAAGGACACGAAGAGCAATCGACTCTCATTCGTATAGGCGCTGCGAAGTCACTAAAAAAAAATCAGCGTTGGCGAGTGAGTTCGGTTACGAATTCGCTTAATAATGATTTTCTTGACTTCCAACGACACGAAAGAACTTAATAGGTCGGTACTTAGTAGAACGACATTCGATGTTGCGCGTCTCGAATTCGTAATCGAACTAATTACAGACTTCACAGAATTAGTTTCTTATAAAGACACTATTGACTGGTTGAGTTCCATTTCTGGATAGATAAAAGATTTATTTGAAAAATTAAATAAGGTAATTTTGATTTTTAAAAATCGGCCTTTGAGTGTCTATCGCTATTTTTTATAGTTTCAGATCTAGCCATGAAGGCACACGTTTTATACTATACTATTCGATACTAAATATTTCTGCATATAGCGTTGGTGGTCTCCGTTCATCACATCGATCGATGCTGTGACTCCAGAAACCAGTAGAACTTCCGTTACAGAACTTAAAGAATGTCTACATATTCCAGGAAACCCGGAGGATGCAGCACGCACGAAAATGTCGTGTCGAACAAAGAACGTGCCACGACTGGGACGTTTTTATCCATCCCCTGCGCCGTGTCGCCTGCGCGTCGGTGTGGCCAGCGCGCCGGCTATGGCGCCGGTGTGGCCAGCGCAGTAATTCAGCAAGTTATCTGTCGTCCGGCGAAGCTTGTCAACATTGTGGTACAGCTTCAGATAACGTTGTTCGCCCACCCCTGGCTAGGTTCATTACTTTTTTACTAGCTTTTTCTCGTCGCAACACCACGTTCACACCTGGACTGACATTTATGCCAACTGTTAAAATGATATTTTTACAACTTGAGAACAATCGTGATGCGATAATTAGCTTTAAAGTCGATAAAATGTGTTTGATCTTTATACCGTAGTTCCTTACAATTATTTTAAAGACAATATAATGGAAATATTGTTATTTTGAGCTTTATTAGTAGCCGTTGACAAAATACCACATTGTGTGTTCCGATATTGTCCATTTTGTCTAAAAAATAACACTACGGCATGTATGTAACATAGTGCCAATGTTTTCTCATAAACGGGGATTTTTACCTGGTGGTTTCCCAAAAGATCTGTGCGGCACATTGAGTTACTTTACATATTGACTCCGTGGTGCCACAATTGTAAAGACCAGTATAATGTGACATTGCTGTCACAAATAATATAAACCGGCCAAGTGCGAGTCGGAATCGCACACGAAGGGTTCCGCACGATTAAATAAGATTTGACCCAAAGAAATCACTTTTATTTTTATTTGTTTTCTAGAGTCAAGAATATTAGCAAAGGTTCTTGAACCGAGTATTGAAGTTCTATTTCTGGGTCAATATCTCACTATGCCTCATAACCTTGAAATATAATACATGTCACATAAGGTATTATTTTTTTTCACCCATACTGCATTACCAATTTGACGCAGTCGGAAAGTGTATTTTTATGTCAGCAGGTATTGTCTGCAGCATTCCCCTAACGTAAATACACAAAATTGTAAGGGGTGTTTTAAAAGTAATTGAAGGCTATATGCACCCTAAGTATTTTCTTTGGCAAGCCCACACAATCCGTGCGATGCCCTCAAAAGTAATCATCCCCGCACATGACGGAACATGGCCTAGTTTAAAAATCTGTACTAATGTCAGTCCATGAACATGCATCATTAGTGGTCAGTCTGAGCTCTCACCTAAATTGGTGTTCACGGAACTTCGAAGTTACGTAAAAACGTCAAACAAATGTTTACTACTTATTCTGTGGTTTTACATCTTCAAGCTGTCAAAGTCAAACTCGGACTTCCGATTTGTATGAAAACGCGGAGTCGGCGTAAACGGCAGCGTTGACGTATTTACGCCGACGGTGAGTAAGCTGTCAAATCAAACTCGGACTCGCAAATGTTAGTTCGCCTATCGCCCACTGCGCGCGCTCCTCAATTTATCCATACATTTGAAATCCCCAGTCGATCGGTTTGGCGTAAACGCCAATTTAGGTGACAACTGGGACTACAGGCTCTGATTGACATCTGGCACATATGGCAGTAGCCCAAATAACTGCTACCGCGTCATTTACACGCGTATTTGCATAAGATAAGTATTTGCGATAGCTTTGCATGCCGCGCCTCGGGTCGCCGAGACCGACCACCGCACGTTACGTGTGGGCCTGCAGAAAGCGCGCAAGAGACGACTTTTTTGGGGATAGCGTATTTATTTATTTTATTTATTTATTTATTTATTTTAGAAACTTAACAGCTATTTATGGTTACAAATAGTACAGGTATTTATCAAATTGTTAAGCCAATTATAAAGTTTCACAATTTGAAAATTGGTTGACATTATAGGTACCTATGATGTAAGAATACAAATTAAAAAAAAAATATTCTAAAGGTTAATCGGACATATGTGGGGGGTGGGGTGCTGGAATCTTTGTAAGAAGCGTGAGTAGGGTGTGTGGGTGTGAGTTGAGGGTGTGTATGTTTGTGTGAGGAGTGCGTGAAGGTTGTGTTAGGGTTTAGTTATGTTTTATTTTTGACATTTTTTATCTTTAAGACAGATGGTGATCTTGGAGAAGCTCTTTAATTTTTTTTGCAAATTTAGTTTTGTTTAAGTTGAAAATATCGATTTCACAGATTTTTTTGTTGTAAGTCTCCATACATCTATTAATGGTGGATGTCTGGGCGTACCTAGTGTGACAACTATGGGTTTGAAACAAATCAAGACTGCGCGTACGTACCGGAGCTGCGCGTTGTTAAATACGCTTTAGGATATCCGGGCAGTCTATATTATTATTCAGGACATTGTATAGAAATATCACATCGGCAGCGCATCTCCTCTGCTCGAGGGTCAGTAGTCCATGATGGTAAGCCGCCTCTCTGTAGCTATCAAAAGTAATATTTTCTCGGAAATTAAGTTGTTTCAAGAATTTTTTTTGGACTCTCTCTATACGATGTGTTTGTGTTGAAAACGAAGGGGACCAGATCGGCGACGCAAACTCCAATACGCTGCGGACATAAGCAAAATAAAGTGTCCTAAGTGTGGCAGGATTGGAGAAAGGCTTACAAGTACGTATGAGGAATCCCAGCATTTTGAAAGCTTTCGAGACAATGTGTTCATAGTGTTGATTAAACAGTAACTTTGTATCGAGCATCACACCTATAAATAGCGATAAAACACCGATTATTTTACAAAAACTTAACATGTTATATTCTATCCCAGAGTTGCCGTCCATGATCTTTTTATATATTTGTAGAAATATGAAATAATATTAATGTTTTAAAAATATGTATATATACAAATATAAAAATCCATGGACAGGAGAATTAGTGTATATATTAAGGTCAAGGCCATATGTTGGGAAAAGTCCGAAATCTTTTTTTCCTTGAAGGTAACTAGGCGTCAAGGGCACTAATTTAGAGTTTATGGTAAGAAAAACATTTACGAAACGGACTTACGGCGGGTGTTTTTAATAGATACATTCTTAACATCACTTTAAATATAAAAGAAAATTACATTCTTCTTGAGAAACTTCAATTCTGTCGGGCGTTCACCGGTATCAGTCTTTTTTAATTTAAATAAAAAAGTTATGCATTTGCATGATGAAATAGCGCGGCGAAATGTCTTGCCGGTTCTTCTTAATCCGTGGTTGACGAGACCAAGAAAATTTACCTATGTACACCTCAAGGACGAAATTAAAAAGAATATGGCGCTCTGTAATTTCATTTCATTTATTTATTCAACTTCTGGTAGTCAAACTGCCACAATTTTTTTCGATCAACTCAGTGAAGAGCCTACAAATAAACTTCACTGGTTTATAAGTCATGATTTTTGTTTCCTCTTTATTTCGTCTTTTCATCTTATCTGCCTTCCCTCTTTGGGGAAACGACGTTGGATATATTAAGGATGTTCCGACCCATACAATGTTTTTTTTACACAGAACGCAAAAAGTATTGCACTTTAGGGCACGAATTCGTCAAATAATATTAAATATAGCCATAGTAGTTGCAGCGAAAACATATTCACAATTTCAGGTTTAATGGTTTCGTTGTAATTGCCGATTAGAAGTTTTACACCGTTAGATGGCGCTGTTAAATAAAAATCGTATTTAAATAAATTGTAACAAAACCAATAATCCTGAAATTGTGAAATTGTTTTCGCTGCAAGCAATATGACTATATTAAACTTTTTTTATTAATTCGTGGCTTAAAGTGCAATACTTTTTGCGTTATGTGTGCAAACAACTTTATATGGGTCGGAACAGCCTTAAGTGTTAAAATACCCGATTGTATAAAGCGGGCCCAGTCACTAACAGTACTGCGTCGGTTTTGGACCATTATTTAGGTTTAAGTTCCGTCCGATTCAACGCAGCCGTGCTCAAAGAAGAGAACATCCATGCATGACACCAAGTACTTTCAGGAATACGGTTTGATGGGCCAATATCACGAACTAGACATAATGTCAACCGCCAACGACAGGCCGCATAAAGAAAATGCCACGCGTGAATTTTCATAACGAATATTCACGTGAAATAAAACGCAAACTCATAACAAATCGTTAACTTTAATGGTTTAATCAGCGGGCGCGGTGATCAGGCGGCGTCGGCGGCGGCGGCGCGTCGGCCGCGGCGGAGCGGGTCGCCGTCATCAATCAAGTCCACAAAAACTTGATCGCAAACTCCAATCGACAGCGACTAAGTAATACGGGTCCGCGGGGTGAACACACATACACATACTACCTCCCTCAAATGAGAGGACACGCACACACACCCCAGCAAGCCTTTTTTAGGGTTCCGTACCCAAAGGGTGCAAACGGAACCCTATTACTAAGCCTCCGATGTCCGTCCGTCTGTCACAGGGCTGTAGCGAATGAACCGTAACAGACAGGCGGCTGATTTTTTCACAGAGTATATATTTATTTTGCCGCTAAAACAACAAATAGGTAAAATTAAAAAAATATTAAAATTAAAGGATTAATTACAAAATGCAATAAACGTGATTTTATCGAAACCCTTCGTGTGCGAGTCCAACTCGCACTTGGCCGGTTTTTGTATGCTACCTGATATGGATGGCCAATACCACACAACTTGTGTTATCATATTGGCCCATTACGGCACATTCCCGAAAGAATTTGGTGCCATGCCAGGAGCGTCCCTTTAAGAGCACCCACCACCACTTTCGACATTTTGTTGTGCTACACTTGCGCTAATCTGCAATACCTAATTTCAGAACATATAATTATACACTCAGATCAAAAGTAAGGAAGGAAAGTCATCTATCGATCTATCTATCTCCAGTTTTATAAAACTACCAACTCAACAGTACATTTTGCACGCAAACATAGTCGCAGACGTATTAGATGGTTTGTGTGGGTGGTAATTTCTGGAACATTTTTCCGCCGGTGGCCATGTTTGGAATGTGTGGCACACGACGCGCGACCGGCTTTCCATACGATTATATGCACACTTTGTCCATACAGTATAGTCGCGATAACGACCACATGACACTTTTACTTCCTTTTATCTTCACACCTACTTATGCACATGATAATAACCCAACACACCTCATTCAAACACAACTAGCTAAGGACTAGATATTCAAAAGATGTAACACGATACAATTTGAACATGACAGGAGGTAGATCTCGATGAGACCATTCATTTCAGTAGCAACATGACATCATGGATCTATGGACTAGAAGTTTCAGAGGTATGATACAAAGTCGACCGTGCGACATGCACGGCAAAAGATAAAGTAGGAAATGTTGCAAACATAGTACATGTTAATGCCACCCGAGCCGTGCGTCGTCGCTCGAACGCGTCGTCGCAGCTCGGTAGCGAACAGAGAGGCTCGATCGCTCGAAGCCCCGCTCGTACAACTCAATCAGAGACCAAAGTTCCACTCGATCTCTGACTGACGGACTGCACCGCCCCGTCGAACGAAGATACGAACGCGTCGCAACTTATACTCGTAGCGAAACGCGTAGGGCGAGAAAAGTACTGAGCTTTCACGATAAATTTGACTTCGCAAGGTAACAATCGAAACGAATCAAACAAAACAAAACTATTATCACGGGGACCGCTCGCGGCGTAAGCTGAAGGCATATAAATGAAAACGTAGACGACCGCTCGCGGTGGTTGCTAGAGACAGACTGCCGATTCGGTTCGGCTAATACGACGGCTCCTACGAGCGTCCATACCTGGGCATCCTTCGCCCTATTGTTTGTATTGTCTTGCGAAGCCTTGCTAAATTATTATTGGTTGCATTTCGTTCGTATCTCCGCCTCCAGAAGCGAGTACCGCCTACCAGCCAGAGATAATTTTATTCCACAAATCCATAATAATGCACAAAACAATACAACATTATAAAATTGTATATCAATATCCATTAGGTACCTACATACTTAAAAACAACTTCCTATATGCAAATCACATCATCGGTGATAGCTGAAAGGCATCCCACAGAATTATTTCTTTATATCAAACAGTTTAGTTTATAATTTCAGCGATCATAGATACAACAATATGATCCTTCTTTATTTATGCGCTAGGTACATATGCTCAACTTCCTTTTCAGTTCAAAAACTAACCAAATTGACTCCATGTTAATGAATTATAATTAACATAAGAGTTCTTTCCAGATAACTTTGCTACATATTATACTTTAGGTATAACATCTGACCACTACACATATGCTCACGGGATATGTAAAAAGTGCTTTGTAATGTCCAGTAATACAAATGTCATGCAAACTTTAGTGGCATGGCAATATTTTCTCGAGCAATCAGGAGCATTGATAGAATATTGATATCAATTAATTCACTTTCAGATTATTTAGGTATAACCATAAACGGAGCTTGATATAAACTACGTTACCAACTCGGCTTTACATTAACAATAATAGCTTAATATCTAGCATTCACAGAAAATTATTTTCGTGGTAATATAATATGACTGTTTTTATGTACCTAGTAGTTGATAGGTATGAGCTTACCTTATTCAATTTAACAATAGTTCACAATAATACTTATTTTAAACAGTCTCAACCCTAAAATAGTTCATTGATAGTTAGGCACCCATTATCGGTGCTAACACTGTACTCTATTCACAGATGGTACCAAATAGGTATTTGTCTACTTTATTTTATTACCACTTCTCATAATCGAGTGGTGTTCTGAGACATCTAATTTAATTACTTCGATTCATACGATTTAATTAACACACACAGATTATATGTACACACTTGTACATGTCTTTTATTATAAACACCTGGATTTCTTAGGTATTTGTAGTAATTAAATGCGTCAATCTACATACTTTATGATTCTGATCAACTAATTATTTGCATAGCATACTTGCGGTATTGCAAATAAGAACAATTTTACAATATTTTACATTTCTCATAACGTTTTAATATAAAACACATTTATTACAGCATGTAGGTACCTCTTATGTGCCTACTCGGATATGCAGCTTAGTGACCGTGGGAGCACTTTTGTCTCATTTGGACAATTTATGCTGGAAATATTTTAAACTATGGGTTTATTACAGCTAAAGCCGCCAATGGTTCTTGTCGGCCCGCCAAAGGCGGAAAGGAAATCAATTGTTTAGAGACGTCAAAGAAGTCCAAATTACGGTTGCGTATTATCCAACGGTAAAATTGCACATTTACCGTTGCAGGCCTTTACACCCTGGACAAACTAATGGTTTTATAGCCTGGGATGTTTTATTTTTGTCCTTTTACGCAATATTTCTTCAAAAGAGTCGGTACTTCAAAGGCTCTTGGAAGGTTGGCGAAACGTATAATTACTGATTTCCCACGGTACCAAACTAGCACGTGTGCAGAGAGGGTTTATTCCAGGCGTGTCGGCTACATACCCCCCCACGTAAAGAATAGTTTCTTTACTAAATTAAATCGCCGACACGCATTATCATTCCAGTATACCCTTTCGGTACCTATAAAACAATTTTAATATTAAACATAATCACAAGCATCCGTATTCTACTTACCAAACTCATACAGTTAATTGAGCTGTAAACTCAAGCACAACCATTTCACGAAGTTCTTAGAGACTCAGCCTATGGATTGGCTAACACAAAATTAAACAAATCAACATCTTACAATACAAGTTCTGAAGGATGTCATAAAAGAATCCTTTGAATGGTAATTATCTGGCAGTATCATTTTACTTTCAAATTTAATCAAGTACAAATTAACACTAAATGTTAATTAGCTATTATTAGCTAACAAATATTTTCAAAGGTACACTTTGAGGAAAATGTATCACTGTAAAATACACATAACTCATACGTTGCGCCTTTTTGCGCGATCAACGGCGATGCGTTGCACACTGTCCAATTTAAGATAATTTCTTTGAACGCAATGTTCTGATCACTTCACTGATTTCGGTCCGACCTAATTTCACTGTCGCTAAGCTCACACGAGAGCTTTCACTTACACTTTTAGTTTCACTTGCTCTGCTTTTCACTGACTCTAATTATACTATTCACACCTATGGTTATCTACATATCTATTTTTCAAACACAATTAAACACTAATCGTATCTGCTGCAACTATGACGCTGCTGATGCAGCGCTGAGTGTCCTCCGGACGGTACAGGAGAATCACCTTGGTCACGTGGCGTCTAGACAAATCGCCTGCCGTGATGACGTGTCGCTTCAAACATTTCATTGTATGTACATACATCTCAGTACATCAATAACGGGCTGCCAATCCATATGCAAACCACGCCACAAAACATCTGCGCGTATTGATCATCTACTCATTTTACCAAGCAGAAACATTTATTTTATGTCGGCCGTAAATACGTCGGCTCTTTGTCAAAATCTCATCCCATTTTCGAACAATGAAGTGAGTAGGTCAGTTCCCGTGAGCAGATGGTCATTTAGACAGACGCCACCTGTTTGCTCTGCTACATCCAAAACAATACCACAGCTTTCGGGTTTGTTTACATTTTTTTTTCTTTTACCTCAATATCAGGTAAATACCGCTTCCTTACATTTCGAGGAACACAGGTAATCTATTCAGCGAAATTTTCTCGCTTGCATCTCTTTGTTTTCTGTTCGTGCCGCCGATATACTAATCGATGGTGAACTCCCATAGAACTATTTATCATAAATATATCATATAATATCGTCAAGCCATTTTCTAACAGTTGTGTATGGGTCAATATCAACATAAAATCCTTTAAAGTTATGTGTTCATGCTCAATTCAGCCTGCCCGCGGTGATTTTCGTCGTTCTCGTTTTCGCTGGCACTGCTTACCCTGCTCGATTGTATCCGTTCATGGGTACGTTCGTGGGTCGGTGACACGCCGTCTCGTCGTGCCGCGGGGCTATTGTTTTCGGGATTACGCCGAAACGAGTCACGGTTTCTATAAAAATTGTTTTGAACTCTGTGTCCGATGTTATTATGGAGCAAAGTGTGATGTAGATGGGGACAGCCAGGAACATTGCATTTTGCTGCCGCGCATATTGTGCTTGGATGTGCTCTCACAAGGCACTTGAAGCAACGGCGATTTTCTTTCACCCAATCCCATCTTTGGCTTACCGTCAAAGCTCGGAATTGTTCACAGCGCGGGACATCATGTGTGCTCTCTTGACAGTAAGAGCATTGACGCCGGTTCTCCGATGTATGAAAAGTAGCCGCGTTCTGCCTTCTGTTTGGCTCCCGTAAGCGGTCTCTCGGTGCCATAAAAGTAGTTTGTTCGGTTGTTCGCCGAACCGGTTCTGTTAGGGGCAGAGCCTGCGCCATACCTGCCCTAACACATTTTCGGGCTTCCGTTCGCAAAAAATTGGACAGATGTTTTACCGGCGGTTCTCCATTGGGAATCGGCATCCGGCATTTTTCTTCGAACCATTTTTCAATTAATGGTTGCGGTAGTTTTCTGGTGACCATTCTGAGCACATCAGTAGCGTGCAGATTAACTGACAAACCCATGTTGTCAATGGCAGCAATCGCGTTGGAAACCTTCATGGCAAATTGAGGTAGCTCCTTATAATAAATCGAAGGTAATACGCTCACCTTAGACAGATCCGAAATAACTTTTTCGTACATCGTATCTGGAAGTCCGAATTGTACATCGAGCGCCTCTAGCAGGTCACTCGCGGTAGTTTTCGCCGAGGTCAAAAGGGCGTATACGGCCTCTTTTGCTGCTCCAGTGAGGGTGGCGCGGATTTCGCGCACTAGCTCGGCGTCTGTATGAGACCCCATCCGCTGTGCTTCCTTTATGGTCTCTCGGTAGTGGACCCACTCCATGGGATCCCCGGAAAATTTCGGAAAATGACGCTGGTTCTGATAAGAGAATAATCTTGATTTGGCCAGCTTATTAAGCAGGGCTGACATGTCTTGAACTGTTACGGGGTTACTTACGCTGAATTTCGGTGCCGGTAATAACGCCTCCGGTGGGCCGTTAAACTGGTTTTCTGTTGATTTATTAGGGAGGACGGGAACATTTTCTGTGAGCGTGCTTGATTGTATTATCGGCGGCGCTCGATACAGTGTTACTGCGGCAGCGGGTTTCTCCAAAACAGGTTCTTTATTAGGGACCTCCAAAACAGTAGCAATTACCTCTCCACCGCTTTGTTGCTCGCCGCTACGTTCATTATCAATGTCGCGAGAGCTCTGGAGCCACTCGCGAGTTCTAGCCTCCGCAACCTGGGCACTGACGTCACTGCGCGCTGCATCCTCGTCTTCCGAATCCAAGTCGGCCATGGCAAACGCTGCTTCGTTCTCGACGCGTAATCTTTTGAGGGCTAAATTTTTATTTATCTCCTCCTGCTCAATATCAATGAGCTTGCGCTGACGCTCTAACTCCACTCGTCGTCTTCTCGATGAAGTGGTTCTGTGCGTATGCACACTTCTACGTGAGAGTGCCCGTGCCGACGTTTCGCCGTCGGCTGGCGGGTCTGCCCCTACCCCGGCTCTCTGCGTCTGCAGTTGGTCCACGGAGCGCGAGTTTAGCCGCTCGCTCCTCCGCGGAAAGTCTCGTGGCTCAGACATAATAAAAAACTTGTACCTTCTGCTTCCGTAGGTGCTGGTGAAGATCCGAAACTCGAAGGACCAATGTTAATGCCACCCGAGCCGTGCGTCGTCGCTCGAACGCGTCGTCGCAGCTCGGTAGCGAACAGAGAGGCTCGATCGCTCGAAGCCCCGCTCGTACAACTCAATCAGAGACCAAAGTTCCACTCGATCTCTGACTGACGGACTGCACCGCCCCGTCGAACGAAGATACGAACGCGTCGCAACTTATACTCGTAGCGAAACGCGTAGGGCGAGAAAAGTACTGAGCTTTCACGATAAATTTGACTTCCCAAGGTAACAATCGAAACGAATCAAACAAAACAAAACTATTATCACGGGGACCGCTCGCGGCGTAAGCTGAAGGCATATAAATGAAAACGTAGACGACCGCTCGCGGTGGTTGCTAGAGACAGACTGCCGATTCGGTTCGGCTAATACGACGGCTCCTACGAGCGTCCATACCTGGGCATCCTTCGCCCTATTGTTTGTATTGTCTTGCGAAGCCTTGCTAAATTATTATTGGTTGCATTTCGTTCGTATCTCCGCCTCCAGAAGCGAGTACCGCCTACCAGCCAGAGATAATTTTATTCCACAAATCCATAATAATGCACAAAACAATACAACATTATAAAATTGTATATCAATATCCATTAGGTACCTACATACTTAAAAACAACTTCCTATATGCAAATCACATCATCGGTGATAGCTGAAAGGCATCCCACAGAATTATTTCTTTATATCAAACAGTTTAGTTTATAATTTCAGCGATCATAGATACAACAATATGATCCTTCTTTATTTATGCGCTAGGTACATATGCTCAACTTCCTTTTCAGTTCAAAAACTAACCAAATTGACTCCATGTTAATGAATTATAATTAACATAAGAGTTCTTTCCAGATAACTTTGCTACATATTATACTTTAGGTATAACATCTGACCACTACACATATGCTCACGGGATATGTAAAAAGTGCTTTGTAATGTCCAGTAATACAAATGTCATGCAAACTTTAGTGGCATGGCAATATTTTCTCGAGCAATCAGGAGCATTGATAGAATATTGATATCAATTAATTCACTTTCAGATTATTTAGGTATAACCATAAACGGAGCTTGATATAAACTACGTTACCAACTCGGCTTTACATTAACAATAATAGCTTAATATCTAGCATTCACAGAAAATTATTTTCGTGGTAATATAATATGACTGTTTTTATGTACCTAGTAGTTGATAGGTATGAGCTTACCTTATTCAATTTAACAATAGTTCACAATAATACTTATTTTAAACAGTCTCAACCCTAAAATAGTTCATTGATAGTTAGGCACCCATTATCGGTGCTAACACTGTACTCTATTCACAGATGGTACCAAATAGGTATTTGTCTACTTTATTTTATTACCACTTCTCATAATCGAGTGGTGTTCTGAGACATCTAATTTAATTACTTCGATTCATACGATTTAATTAACACACACAGATTATATGTACACACTTGTACATGTCTTTTATTATAAACACCTGGATTTCTTAGGTATTTGTAGTAATTAAATGCGTCAATCTACATACTTTATGATTCTGATCAACTAATTATTTGCATAGCATACTTGCGGTATTGCAAATAAGAACAATTTTACAATATTTTACATTTCTCATAACGTTTTAATATAAAACACATTTATTACAGCATGTAGGTACCTCTTATGTGCCTACTCGGATATGCAGCTTAGTGACCGTGGGAGCACTTTTGTCTCATTTGGACAATTTATGCTGGAAATATTTTAAACTATGGGTTTATTACAGCTAAAGCCGCCAATGGTTCTTGTCGGCCCGCCAAAGGCGGAAAGGAAATCAATTGTTTAGAGACGTCAAAGAAGTCCAAATTACGGTTGCGTATTATCCAACGGTAAAATTGCACATTTACCGTTGCAGGCCTTTACACCCTGGACAAACTAATGGTTTTATAGCCTGGGATGTTTTATTTTTGTCCTTTTACGCAATATTTCTTCAAAAGAGTCGGTACTTCAAAGGCTCTTGGAAGGTTGGCGAAACGTATAATTACTGATTTCCCACGGTACCAAACTAGCACGTGTGCAGAGAGGGTTTATTCCAGGCGTGTCGGCTACAGTACATATCACCCATCAGCAAGACAAACTACAAATCCATACTAATATTATAATTGCGAAAGTAACTCTGTCTGTCTGTTGCGTTTTCACGCCTAAACCGCTGGACCAATTTTGATGAATTTCGTTATAGTGATAGTCTGGATATCGGAGGACGCAGGCTATTTTTTGTGGTGAAAATTAAACTCGAATGGGTGAAATAGGGAATGCAAGTTTGTATAGGAAACTCATATAAGTTCTATAAAAGAATTCAACCTGACATCAGTTCAAAACGACATTGAACCGAGCGGAGCCGGGTACCTCAGCTAGTGTTTAAATAAAAACGTTAAAAAAAGCGGCCTCGTGATTTTATTTAGAACGTTATAACTTTCCATTCGCATGGTGAAACGCATTTCACCACCACTTCACCAACTCATAAAGAATCCTATTCTGTCCACTTATAACATGAGAACCACTAACCCGACTTTGAATCGATAACCAGCCTATCAATTATAGACTTTACTTTCAGTCACGCTTATTTACCTAAGGGGTGAACAGTGAGTTAAATTTGAGAGAATTCGGGGAAAAATTGACTATTTTTCATCAGATTTAAACGCAGGCGGAGTCGCGGCCATTTATCTACTAGTTAAATAATAAATCAGACGGGTTACTTGTTCCTTACCAGTGACTCTGAGACGGATTTTGCAACTTTCGTCAAAGGATCCATCTTTTATATCACCATTCCGTCCTAGGCGATCTGGGGGGTTACCGTGCTAAGTTAACCCGACGGGTGAATAGCCGGCGAACATGCAAACGAGTGGTCAAATCTGACTTTTAGTAGCATTTCGTAAAATGCTAGCGTCGAACAAACGTGTTAATCGGTCAAGTGAACTGAAATTTACCAATTGGAATAGTACGAAATGCAACTAAACATCTGATTTCATCAATCTATTGCCTATTCACCTGACGCGTTATTTACCATGGTAGCTCCCCACCTAAAGCCAAAGTACTCTAATAGATAACTCCACTTTCGAGCGTTAGCATTATGAGATAACACAAAATTTGGTACAATTTACTGTGATTCCGGGGTTATCTCATAGCTCTGACGCTCGAAAGTGACGTTATCTATTAGCGGACTTACGTTTCGGATGTAACTTATTGCGGAAAACTTCTATGTATCTTAGAGTTATCCTAATAAGAGCCTTTCTTAGGTATCAGCTTGAACAATGTGTGGCTGCCAAGTCGTGTTTATAAAACACGGCTTGGTTCCTGCCAAATTCAAATAAATCGATACCACAGACTCGCTCGTATAATCAGTAGCGAATTCCCCGATTCCCCAACTAATAGTGCCATAATACCCGGAAGAGGTCCAAGCATTCGCTGTATTCGGTTATCCGGATCAGCCAGTTATCCGCATGATTAGTTACGCTGTACTACCGAGCTGATTGTGCGCGAAACAAAGCGGCGGATTAAGGGCTCATTACTAATTGATTACGTTGGTTTAGCTTACGTTGGGCTTATTAATTCGGCACAGTCGCGAGGGGAACTGCATTGATTCAGTTTTCCGATTTCCTCCAATGTCACGAACCGAGAGGAAATAAGTAGACAAAATTGTCTGTTGTTAGCCTACATAATGAAAGGCAGTCAGAATAATGGGATGCAATTAGAGCAGGTCGTAGCTCAGGGCCGCGAGGACTTGCTTCCCATACCAGAGGTTTTGGGTTTAATCTATAATTTATAATTTAAAATTTTAAATGTTATTATATATATGTATGTAATTATCCATAGTACAATCCCAGTGCCGTTCATACAACACTTTTTATTTCGTCACGAAAGCGAGCGGTTCCTAAGTCCGCCCAGAGTAGCATCGCATCCATGGATGAATGATTGTCGAAACGGCAATGAAACATTGTGCGTGTTTTCCATTCAGTTTGAGGTAGCCGTCGTAAAGTGATGGTAAAATAACTTCTTATTATTTTCATATAAGACTTCAGATTATCGCGGTCAATAAGGTATTGGATTTTGAGGTTAAGGTGGCCCTTCCCGACGGGACTCATTTATTTGCGGGCACGACACAAAATCAAAATTTAAAGTTTTAAAAAGACAGTCTTCGTGATGAGGAGGATGCAACACGTTAACAAAGTAAACAATACGCATAGTGTTGGATTTGGTAAGATTTACAAAACATTTATTGCTAAAAGTATATCACGAACGCTGTAGTCAAAAATCAAACAAATACTAAACAGATTTTGAATCTTCATCTTTTTATTTATCATTGAGCAATCCACTTTCTAGCTTAGAAACCAAACTATACAATGCCAAATAAAGCTGTTTTGACTATAATTTTGGAAAAGAAATATGCGCATGATCTTATTTCGAGTTGAAAGGAAAGGCACACCTTAAGGTGGCCCTTCCCGACGGGACCAACTCATTGGCGGGCGCGGTACAAAAGCGTTCTATTGCGCTCTGGGACCTTCTCTGTTTCAAAGAAAAAGACAGGCTCCGTGATAAGGAGGATGTCCACAAAGCAGACAATGCGCATAGTGTTTGATTTGGTAAGATTTACGAACATTTTAATTACGAAACGACTTCTAGCTAAAAGTAAATCACGACTGCTGTATTAAAATCAAACAAAAACCAAATCGATTATAAATCTTCATAAAACAAGCTATGTCTGGTGTTTTTATTTTATCGTCGAGTAATCCACCTCCAAAAATTCGAACTTTCCGACCTCATAACTTAGAAACCAAACACTAGTTTACAATTCCAATGGTCATCAGACATGTAGTTTAATCAAATAAAGCTGTTTTGAGCATAATTTTGGATCTCTGACAAGAAATATGCGCCACGTTTGTATGTGGAGTTGAGCGAGAAGGCCCACCTTAATATAGCAGCCGCACGCAATTGTGCATTTAGGTTAAAAATGTGACAATAAAGCCAGCAAGCGACGCGAGCTACTTCTCCGCGCCTCACCGCACTGCGGTCGCGGCGGCGCTGCCTCGCACAATGTGTTCATTTCGTTTTATTGCGGGTGTAACGTGCATCGCGCGCCCATACATTGCAATGGCGGCACAACGCGCCGTTCGACGACTCCTGGCGTGACCGGCAACGCCAGGCGTGTCTCACGCTCGCATCGCAGCGAGTGAGAAAGGACGGAAGTGGCGATTGAAACTCATTTGTATGGCGTCAGAGTAATAATAATAATATTTATTGCTTTCGTATACATGGTACATACAACGGCGGACTTTCCAATCAACTCGATAATGGGACAAAAATATACAGGTAACATATAAGAAAAGTAACCTCAAAATAGATGTAGGAGCACAGTAGCAGTAGTAGTAAAGTTTAAATACACGGACAGTAGCAGCGAGCCTGGTTTTAATTTAATTTAATTTATTGAGGAATATGGCCGGCTGGCATGGTTTTCGCGGCTCCTGTGAAAGTCCGGAAGCCCATGGGCGTCGTTAGGTGCCTTTTTTGTGAGGTACGCCATATGCCGCGCTTAACATAAAAAGCCCAGGTACATAAAGGTAATTGGTAATCCTTGTAGAAGGATAGATTTAACAAATTATTAAAAAAAAAACATAAAAATAAATGTCATCACCTCTGGCAGCCGTCACCCAGCATCACGACCGACTCACCGCGTCACACTGGGCACCTCCGGCAGCCGTCACCCAGCATCACGACCGACTCACCGCGTCGCACTGGGCACCTCCGGCGCTCCGTCATCCAGCACCACGACCGACTCACGGCGTCACACTAGACACTGACGATCAGCACCGAAACCAGCAGCAATATCGTCTTCATGGCAACTTGCCATTCGACTGGGGGAAAGTGATGTAGCGACCTAGCGCCATCTACTGAGAGCTGCTAGTTTCACATGCTACAAATGCAACAAACAGATGCATAGGAGCTTAGTTAACATGGCGGGCGCTAGATGGCGCTACCAGCTAGACATGAAGTCTATATCGCACTAACGAAATTTCCCAGCGAGATAACACATATACAACATTCAAATCACGACTAGAAGAGAGCAGCTGCGCAGCCGTGGGTCTCAAGACCTGACCCACCTTTTCATCTCTCCACAATAATAGCCCAAATAAAAAACATAAATGACTAGTCAAATTATTTGCAAAAATAATAATTGGAGTCTTAAAATTAAATATGTCTAACAAGTTAGCGACAAATCAGTTGCATTAATTTATTATTAACTAGCTAAGGTACCCGGCTCCGCTCGGGACAATGTCGTTTTGGACTAATGTCGTGCTGAATTATATCCTGGATAAATAGTTACCCGAAGGGCTGGTCCAAAAGGCTAGTCTAAACTACTTTACGAACAGATTAAACAGTGTGTCTACCTACGGAATTTGATCAAAATGGATTGAGCCGATGTGGCATGATTTAATAAGAAAACATCCAAATATTGGCATTCATACATTCAGTGGAAGGAATGTATGTACATGAAATCCTTGATGGTAAAAATAAGGGTAGATTATTTCCAAGTTTTTGAAAGCATTTGCGGCCAGGACGTTGCTGCACTTGCACTGCTTTATTGACATGGATGGAAAACACGAAAAGTTACGTCACTTTTTCACATTTTGTATGGACTAAAAGTCACCTTTGGCACTAGTTATTATTACTTTTGGTTAGTCTTAGTTCCAGTTGTGGCTATTATCGGCCTAAGAAACTCCTGAACTTGGCAGACATTACAGATTCGTTTCTTTAACAGCGGAGGCGCGACACAAGTCTCGATCAAATGTTATCTGCTGTAATATGGGCTGAGCCGTCCTTGCGTAGGTGTTTTCGGAACAATTCGACCAAATCAACAGTTAACTTCAGAATATGTACTCTACAGACATCCAGATGTCTGGAAAAAAGTTTAATTACACTTCACATTATAAGTCCCCAATGTAAGCAATGGTCCCATTAAGCTCCGTGCATTAAGACCAAATATATTTATACATTATAAACATACTAATAAAGATGAAAGTCAAACAAATGAAACTTCGCTTTAAAAAGCCAAATTTATGCGAGCTTCTGCGGAATCTTGATATCGCCGAACGGTTTGCTTCGGAGTTCCCGGTCTCGAGTGTTAAGGGGACGCTCTGGCGATTTTTCCCAAAAAAAAAATGATTATGACAATTAACGAAAACAATAATTTAGTTGTATATTTAGACTTTCACTGTTGTTACACATTCACCTGTAGTTGATTTCTGACTGAACGACGTGTCGGAGGACGCTGGATCTGGAGCTGGAATTTCGCTTGCCTGAAAGTGATTTTGACGCGCATACAACAATGAACCCATTGAACTAAAAAAAGAACTAGAAGCGCCATCAGAGTCAAACATCATACAAGAGACCGTTTCAACTCGTTTTCCCCTCTAGCCTATGGTGTCGCCTTCATGATTTTTTTATTTTCCCGCTCTCAGTTATAATTTTTAATGAACTACCGTTTTGCCATCTAAATTATTCATAACATACTCATATTACTATTTATAACCAAATATAAGATTTGAATATTCAATTAACACACAAAACATTACGCGAATCGGGTAATTTAAAATTGCAACTTTCGTATTAATCCTCACCTCTTTTTTTCTTAACCTGGAATCACTCAGTTATCCGACGCATTCTGTTATTTATTTATTTATTTATTTGACAAATACATACATTTTACATAACAGAAAACCAAGGCGTAGAAATGTAGCAAACTTAATTTCAATAAGGAAGAAAAAAAAACAGACATTTAATTAACTTTCAAATAGCCTTCCAAAAATGTTGCATGAGAGCGAGAGGGACCTAAATAGGAAAATCATGTTTGCTAGAAAGGGCGCGCACTTGTCTGAGAGAACACTATCCTCCGGCGAACGCGATACACACGCACTCACACCACAAATGCATGACTGACAGAGACCTATAGTGAAGTACTTCATAGAATATACGTATGCTAGAAAGAGATACCGGCTTTTCCGATAGTTTTGTCGTTCAATGTCGGATATCACGATAACGACACCGCGCCGTACCATACTGCCACACATATCACATCATAATATAACGCCATTTGATAAAATTTCGATAGCAAACCTGTGATATGTGATTCTATCTTCCGTCTTGGCTTTCCCGTAATCGTTTTTACATGTTTACACTACAAACGACGGCATAATTCTTCCTTTATTCTACCATAGATCAGCACCAATACAATCGTCAAATACGCGCGAACGCCGTGACGGATGTATCGAAACTGGCAGCTTAGGTACTCTAAATTGTTCGAATTAGAGTACCTGACTTGACACGCAGGGGAAAGCTCAGAACTGATCTAAATGTTTTCTTTATATCGATGAATGAACCATAACGCAAACTCGCTGCTTCCATAAGTCCCGATTATCGTTTGTTTGCAGCTGAATGCTTGACTCAGTTGGAGCCTTAATGTAATTTTGCTAATCAAAATATGTGCTTACTACAATGGATGGATAAGTAGCGCAGCGGCGTAAATAAATTGTTCGAATAGTTATCTGACTGATTATCAGACCATTGAAAAATCGGTCCTTAAGCAAGTAAGCCATACTTTGAACGCTGTGTTTCCAAACCTTTTAAAAATATTTAGTTGTAGTTTTATTCAGTTCAGTTTCAGTTTATTTATTTCCTACTTTACATGTATTCGTTGTTCGTAAGAAACGATGACGTAATTTAGTGTGTATAATAGAACTATTATACACACTAAATTACGTCATCGTTTCTTTTCTGCCGGAATGGATGGAATAGGACGCCATAACTGCTATGCCTCTCAATGGAAAAAAGAATAACAAACTTATTTTCTGGAGAGTCACCAACCTTCATAGTTATGTTAAAACCTCCGATAAAATCTAAAATTATTTGTCGGACTTAAAATGTTTTCTTAAAATTAAATTAAATCGAACGCCTATCGCTTATCGAATCCGCGCGCCTTAAGCGGTGCGAGTTTACAAATAAGCTGCAATCTTTAATTTTCTCATTGAAAAGGCGCGATAACTTTTTAAATGGTCGTAATTAATAATTTACTGCGCGCCGCTTCCACGGCAGAGTTATGTGACGTTAATATAATTGAGACTTTATCTCGACGACCAAAAACGCATGCACCATATTAATAGGTGCTGCCTTACACGTGTGATATACTGCCTTTGATACAGCAACCCATAGAACGTACGACAACTCAGGAAATATTTAGCAATATAATAAAAAATATAAGAAATTTGATATTCCATATAAAATTAAACATCATAACGAGTGACACTTGTCTCAGGGCGCCCAACGGTTGTCTATTGACAACACATTTCGGAAATATCAAAAACATTGACGAATGTTAGAATAAAATCCTTTATTCATTTATAAAAAAGGTTACGAAGAACGACAGAAGGCTTTCAGCCTTAAATATTGTAGGAGAGGAAGAGCAGTGTCACTAAAAGTAAAAAATTGTAAATCACAGATAATACAGAAAATAAATTAATCTTATAATTTAATATATTTATGATGTCTTCAGTGCAGTAAGGTATTAAAAAATGCTTATATTTTAATGTTTTTGTCGGTTTGTGTTTATTTTGCGGTTCATGTGAAAAGAACTTACCCAAATTGAGAGTAGTTTTTAGAATATACTTTAAAAAAAAAGTTTATTACATCGCAACGCAGCATCAATCAAAATCTATGCAAATTGAATATTTAAATGTAATTTCATGATTTAATTCAATCATTTAATTTCATTCATTGTTAATATGATAATTTCAGAATGTTTATTTTAATTTTAAAAACATATAAACAATTTGATTGAGGCCACCACACCTTCTAAGACTAAATTATTTAACGAAAATTGAAACCACTGACCTAAGAGTATATCACCTATGGTCGTAAACATTATGAACTCTAAAAACACGATCTTCGAGACATATATACGTTTAAAACCACAACACATAGTCATATAAAATAAGAAAAATATGCTGCTTACCCTCGTCCAAACGCGCGACGGTTACATTATCGACTAACCTGTCACTTCTCCAGGGCAGCAGCCTAGCGCCTGTCGCATTCAATAACACGCCAGCAGCCAGGAGGGATCGCCATTGAAGTGCGATCCTTGTAACCCAATAACACTCCAATTACTAACATTATTCCCTCATAACACCCTCCTTGCATCGTACCCGTGACGATCTATTGTGCGCTCTACGACTCAAGATATAAAAACAAGATTCGAGAATTAAAATGGGGACGAATTTCTGATAGGCTTCAAAGTGAACGGAGCGAATGAAAATTGGATCAATTACATGTTGTTATTTGGAGATGGAGTCCTACAACCTTAAACGAAGACCGATTTAACATATTAGTAAGATACTAGTTATGTATGTATAACCCACGTATTGCGTTATGTACCTAGTTAATTATACTACAGTTCGTGAGTGTCTGTAGTACGGCAACACAGCACAGTTTTTGAAAGCGACGCAACTTGGTTATATTCACTTCATTTTGATCACTTGATGCCGACGACGTGTAATCCTTAGACGATGGTAAACGAAATCACCGGGTGATCCATGTATCCCGTGCTGCGAGCACGGGATGCATGGATACATGGATACATGGAAAATTTACCATGGTAGAAGGGCAATTCGTTTTCCGTTATGATACGGTACTTTACGTGTTCGATTATGTTATGGTCAGGTGTCCCCCTAACACGCCCCACCGTGCGCCAGGACAAATGGAACGGCCTTTATAATAGAAAGGTTCTGGCATGTCATCTCGCTGTGAAGCGGTATGTTGCGCTAATATCATGCTGAAGCACAGGTTTAATCTACTAAGAATTATGTGATTTATGTTTTAAACTGATGTGTGTGTAATACTTTTTGATATTTGGTTTTCCCTTTTTTTATTGTGTTGCTTATTTGTTTATTTTTATCTCTTTTTTGATTACGTTTCGACAGATATTATGTTTTTAAGGAACTGATTTTTATTTTATTTTGTTAGGGACCAGACTTAAATTAGCGTTGCTGCTCACTGAGTGAAATGTAACTTATGCTGAGATGGTCCCTTTTCTTCATTACTACTTGCTAACTCATTGCGCTACTGTTATGTTATAAATCTTACTGTGTATGTGAAGAATAAATGATGTTTCATTTGATTTGAATTTCATTTGATGTCATTTGAATAAATCATTGGAGCCTTATTTATCGTTGCATGTAAATGAAACATGTAGACCAAAATGGTATTTAGCGCACCGGAGCACAGTAAGATCACAAATTATACACCGAGCAGTCTACATCACAGAATCGGATATTGTAAGGTTTGCCCATGCTGAATGCATGTTTGGAGATTTCATAACTCTCCCATTATGATTCCGCTAATTGATTGCCTAACTCTGACCGCAATGCTGACGCATCCTCTCATAATTTGTCTTCCAAACAATATCACTTTGATTTGTGCTCAGTCAGGCCTCAAAGGTCGCTTGCGCCAGCAGAGTATGAGGTAGTGATCCAGTTTAAATATTCAACCGGTGAGGTTTAGGAGGGTATTTCTGTAACTTTTTACCTATATTTTGAGAACAGAGTGCAATTTTAAAACTAAACAACGCCCATCAAACAACAAAAGTCTTGCGTAGAGTATTTTTAATATCAAGAACACTTTCAAGAAACTTCCAATTCCGTTTCTGAACAAGATGAGGGTCTGCTATTTTGGTTAAATCAGAGTACTATCGCTGAGCCTACACCGAGCAAACAGTTATTTTTTTTATTTCATTTCATTCATTTCATTTCATTTCATTTATTTATTCAACTTCTGGTAGTAAAACTACACTAAGTCATGTCACAACTCGACCGATCCGCGGATTCGATCAACCAGCGAAGAAGAACCCGCAAAGAAACTTCACTGGTCTATAAATTATGTTTTTTTTTTCTTTTTTTTTTCGTCCACATTTAAGTTTATTTTCTTATTTTTCCTCTTACAAGAGTTTTTTGTCCGGTTGCCACAATATAATATTGTGATGCTTTCATTAATGTTTTAAGAATTGAATGAAATTTCATTTAAATTACACGTTAAACTAGGCTAGATGATCTGTACTAGAGGTCTGATTTCGAAGACACATTCTTGCATAGAGAAGTCCGACTTTAAACTTAGACAGCGTTATGTGACACTAAAAATATGTCGATAACTCGCATTGATGCAAGTGGTCCTAGCACTCGTTGATACCGATCTGTCACGCCGCTCAAACCCATAATCAAGACGCACGCCGAGTCACGGTGACAGCCACCGTCGCTGCAGCAGCGGCAAGTTGCGTGCAACTTTCAATTGTACGTGAAAAATCAATTATGTACTTGCCATTACAGTAATTGAATGAAAACCGGGAAGGAATGTTTCGACAGAGCAGAAGAATTACAAAGTCGCGAGTGTATTGAACCTTAAGTTGAACCAAGAAATGTGATGGTGGGCGTATCTAATGTTATTTGAACTGATAAAATGTATACCGCTACACTAACCGAAATATAAATGTTTGTATCGTTTTACACATAAGACCACCTGAGTAGCATCAGCCTGACTCAGCTTGTGTGAAGCCAACTCACAAAGTAAAAACCGGTCAATTATTACATTTCATTAAATATCTCATCGGTGAAGTATCTAATGAGGGAAATATTCTACTAAACAAAAGTGATCTGAAATAGGTATACGTTTTTGTGAGACTTCTACTCAGTTTTTATTATAGTAAAATTTGTAAAAAAATACAATAAAAATATTGAATTGAATCCACGCACCCGTCTCAATGGATGTCGTACCAAAATCTTTTAAAATTGCGTTAGCCCGAAATACACATCAAATGAACACAATTTCCATATCTAGAGTGGTTATGGAACAACAGCTTATAGATTTCCTACAGAATTATGTATAGGCGACAATGAAGCCACACTACATTGATGCGGTTTAACCTACATAACCTAAATATTTTCAAAAATCGTGCAAGTTAGTTATTCCACAAAGTCACTTCAAATAATTTTCACAGCACTATTCCGCACAAATTACTGAGCAAAACTACTATTTAATCCAATAGCTTCACATTGGTAACCTTTAACAAGGCGCGGAGGCGCATGTTCTTTCTGGCAAATTAGCAACAGCGTCTAGTGACCTCAGCGCATTTCCGATATGCAAGGCGCGATTACGATCACACTGACAGTGCGAAAATAATCACAACTGTTTTTTTTATATTAAGCCGGCATATGCCGACCGCCAGACCCTCACCTAAGTGGCAGTACGACGACACCCATGGCTTTCAAACTTTTTCGGTGGTTGCTGGGGTTGCAAAGGTGATTTTTAGGGTTCCGTACCCAAAGGGTACCAAACGTCCGTCCGTCTGTCACAGGGCTGTATCTCATGAACGGTAATAGGTAGGTAGCTGAAATGTTCACAGAGTGTGTGTTTATTTTGCCGCTATAAGTAAAATAAAAAAATAATAAAAATGGATATTTTTGTGTTAAATATTGTACGATGTGTAATAAAATATGTACGGAACCCTTCGTGTCCGAGTTTGACTCGCACTTGGCCGGTTTTTCACACCATGTTCGAAGGACCCCAATAAATTGTTTTTGCTACCACCTCGAGCTCTGTTTATTTTTATGTGACTGACATGCAAGGATGTTTAATACCACACCCGCCGTCATGATTTGAGCCCAACACACCGAATTTACAAAGGAATTAGGTACCGTGCTAGAACCTTCCTTCCTACATTGTACTGAATGGAAAATACGGACAATTTTTCTTTGCCCCTTCGAAAATATTTCCATCCAATGAGTTGGCACCGACCCGGGCGGGTTTAACCCTATCACCTAGTAGAAGAAGGGTACCTACAGATTTACATGGATCATGGAACAGCTCGCATTCTTAACAAATGCACTTATCTAACTCTGAAAGAGCAAGAAAGTGCTGCATTATATGTGCCTCAAACGGTGAGTCGATTGCAGTGACTCTTTATCACTAAGGGCCGAGTGCACGAACGTACAAAAAATCAAAATCAACGTCAAAGTATGATCAAACAGGTCACTTTCTGTGGACAGTATGGAAGGAACTCTATGCGGTTCGCTAAAAATTACGTGTTTGGACATTGATCAACTCAGCTGTTTCTTCGTGCAACCGGGGCTAAGTATAGCAGAAAGTTCAGTTACATACTAGTTTTGTATTCGTTAATAATATGTTTTAGGATGATTATTTTTTATTTTAGCTCATTTTCCGATTTATCATTCAATAAATAACCTGTTTAAACTGCTCAATGACGAATCATAGTTTAGTAAGCATCATATCAAATCGTTCTTTTGTTTCGATGCCTGCAAATCGTTTGATGGTATCATGTCACGAATATCGTTTTTTTTCTTTCGGTCATAAGCCGTTTTCTCTGCTAAAATCATTTCTTCGATAACTAAGGCGGAGATAAATAGTCGTGACAGAAACGTAACTAACGAAAAGTAGTTGTTTGTGGCGTAATTCTGCTAAAATTCTTTCTTTGATAACTAAGGCGGAGATAAATAGTCGTGACAGAAACGTAACTAACGAAAAGTAGTTGTTTGTGGCGTAATTCTGCTAAAATTCTTTCTTTGATAACTAAGGCGGAGATAAATAGTCGTGACAGAAACGTAACTAACGAAAAGTAGTTGTTTGTGGCGTAATTCTGCTAAAATTCTTTCTTTGATTACTAAGGCGGAGATAAATAGTCGTGACAGAAACGTAACTAACGAAAAGTAGTTGTTTGTGGCGTAATTCTGCTAAAATTCTTTCTTTGATAACTAAGGCGGAGATAAATAGTCGTGACAGAAACGTAACTAACGAAAAGTAGTTGTTTGTGGCGTAATTCTGCTAAAATTCTTTCTTTGATTACTAAGGCGGAGATAAATAGTCGTGACAGAAACGTAACTAACGAAAAGTAGTTGTTTGTGGCGTAATTCTGCTAAAATTCTTTCTATGATAACTAAGGCGGAGATAAATAGTCGTGACAGAAACGTAACTAACGAAAAGTAGTTGTTTGTGGCGTAATTCTGCTAAAATTCTTTCTTTGATTACTAAGGCGGAGATAAATAGTCGTGACAGAAACGTAACTAACGAAAAGTAGTTGTTTGTGGCGTAATTCTGCTAAAATTCTTTCTTTGATAACTAAGGCGGAGATAAATAGTCGTGACAGAAACGTAACTAACGAAAAGTAGTTGTTTGTGGCGTCATTTCGACACACTTTGTATGGAAGAAAAGTACTACTTTTCTATAGTCTTAGTTTAAGTTCTTAGTCTGAATATAATGTAAGATAGTGATATAATTTTACAACGAAACGAATCATTTGCAACCAGTTGCAACGCGTGAACGGAATCAATCCCCGACACGCCGCCCGCCGTTCCCGCCGCCGGTAATGTTACCGCTGACACGTCGGCAGCGAGGCGGGAGCAGCCCGCCGCCGTGGAACAGAAAGGCCAGCCAATGTCAAGGATCGAACACGAGCGGGCGAGCGAGGAATTATAAATGTCAGTGGATGAAGGAAAGTTGCGTGCATGTGAGTTTCTAGACCGCCTTTTACACACAATATTAACGATGAAGTTTTGTGCTGCATGCAATTTACGCTGCTTCTCCTTGCGTCTTGAAATATATAATGTATGCAGATTAATCTGGAAAAGATGAAATCGTTTATTTCCTCATAATAAGCAATACATAAACAAAAAATGTCTCGGTAGCCTACAGTTGCGCGATGCATCGACCATTCGATTGTTGAGGCTGCCGTAGTTAGGATTCCACACAAAACTGCAGGTTTCTTGCTTACAAGATCGTAGGATTGATCCCGCCTGAGTTGGTTGCGCCCACCCTCGCAATAAATGAACGATGGTCGAATCAGAAATAAAAAAGTACCCTTACTTTTCATCGGTTTGTTGATAGAATTGATAGTTGATATCATGATAGGAATTTAGGTGACCTATTTCTAGTTCCTAAAAAATATCACAACCACGAAGAAAAATCACAAGGTCAATATTCAACTGCTGATCCAAAAGAGTATAAGGGCGACATTCATGTCAACTCATCAAAATGTGTATGTCGTTTTAGTGTTGGCGGTCGATATTCAATAAACACAATATCTTGTTACAACATAACCTTCAACTCGAAACGATCTCGACAAACGTTCCACTAAGGTCCACACTCGGCACCGAGCAATCATGTTCCGCAGTGCGACCAGTACGGGAAGCGCACGAAATCCAGCCTTACTGTGGAAATGCACACCATGACGAATATAATCAACGCTTCAAGCAATTATCTATAGCTGACCAGATGCCTAATTAATGAGAAAATATCAACATGGAGAAAACTGTAAATCCAATGCCACGTAAGCCGAAAAAATACAAACTTACAAAGGTGTTGTTCAAATCAACCTGACAATTGTTTTACATTTGTGGAGAACACACACCTTTAAATATTGTCGAAAACCGGAATCAGTGAAGAGAGAAGTGGATACTTTGACATTCTCATCGGAGATAAGGTTAAATCATGAGGTCCTTACATTGTATGCAGGATTTTTAATGGGAATTTGCGACCGTGGGCGGAGTGGGTAGTTGCAAGAAATGTCCTTTCAAATTAGGAGGACCACGGTTTAAAGAAAGCAAAAAAAACCATCACGATTGCTACTTCGGTTTGGCTTCAGTTTTAAAGGCATCAATAGAAACAATAGGAACAAATGAGCCTTTCGTGACTTGTTGTCAGCGAGAAGACACATTTTTTATTAAATTTTAATACCAACTTCTACTTAATATCCTTTATGGATATTTATGCACGGATTCGATCTCCGTGTATTAAAGGCACTAAAATCTGTATGGACCTGTTTACAAATCGAAATATTTTTCTGGTATATCGTGTGAGTGTTTGGCCTTGAGAAAATCGCAAAAAGAGCCACGTTGTTATCGAGCCGACACTGTTCAGTCGCACGATAACGTCGTCCATTTTTCGTGTAAATAAAAGTAGCTGTTTACATTTAACGCCTCGGACGCGTCGAAGGGAAATCTTGAAGCACTGGGAGTCTCGGGGTCTAGAAACGAATGCTTTTTTTTACTGAAGATTTATTGAAGATTATTTAGATTATTTGATGTGAGAATATTATGTCTTTTGGACACCATTCTTCGTGTTTCGTGACTTTCTTAGGTTTTCTAGCATCATAATTTCTTACACTATTAACTTTGAGGTATTTACGAGCTTCACCTCCACTTCACAAAAAAGAGCCGGTTGTACACAGAATTTAGTTCTTCTGTAGGCTGCAACGTATAGGTAATCTTATTAACTTCTCGTAGATTTTTGTAAAATGTATTATAACCTATTGTTTTTTTTTTTTAGTTAATTATGTATATACGTGTGTTTTTGGAAAAAATAAATTGAATTTGAATTTGAGTTAAGTCCGCATCATCACTGCAGGATGTTGTTTCTATTTTTCTTTATGCAGTATTAAGTATTAAGGCATCATGAAGCGAGTATCCTCTGCCACGGCCTCTGGCGGAGGATCTGAGCGAGTTAAAAGTAACCTTACCAGCCAATACATTTCCGAGGCGTCAAAACAACAAAAAAGCACGCCTATGCCGCGTACCTATCTCCGCAGGTCACGGACCGACCCTGTCAACTTGACACGTTACTTTATCGTCTGGTATTTTTCATCGGAGTCGTCAAGGCGATGATATGCCGACGCCGTCCAATTACGCCGCCGGGTCAACGTTATTAACCCATTTTCCTAGGGCTGCGGGCCGGCGGCCGAGGAGTTTGCGACGAAAGGGGTGACGTGACGTCTTGGGATTCGGGAGAGCCATTTTGTTTCGGAATCTGCAATTCTGGGTCACACTATCGTCCGGTGCTAGCGCGGCGTGATGTTATGTTGTTCGTAATGCCCATCGACATATAAAATCAACACGAGACAGAGAAAAAAAAAATCACACATACGTCCGCTGCCACCGCTGCCCACCAAGCTGTTGCTATCATTCCATTTTAATGTGCCCGTATTCCTCCCATAATTAAATAGTCTTAAATAAAATATTATAGACGAAAAATAATAAACACACAATTATGTACGGACACAAACCGATACTAGGAAAACAAATAATCCATTCGTTTCACATCCTTGAAAGGCTAAGATAAATAGCCGTAACTGAAACTAAAACGAATGAAAAGTAGTACTTTCCAACGCCACTTTGACACATTTTTTAGGGCCGAAATGTCACTTTAGGCACTAATTGATATTACTTTTTACTAGCCACTATTTATCTCAATCTAAAGTGCCTTGTCTCCATCCCGTTCAGAGAACACGTGCTAATGTCATAGCTTGGTACGCGCTCTATCTCGCTCATGATCAATGCGTGATCAACAAACATGGCGCGGTCCGGTTGCAGACAGTTGACGCATCTTCTAGTTTTGGGTTATATCGATGGTAATGCCCTATGCCACAGATTAAAGATAGTAGAGATAGATTTGCTAATGTAATATAAAAGTTGAATAGGGATAATAAAAGTCCACAGGTGGCGTTGCAATTCACAATTCAGAATATATTGAATACAAACCAATACATATTAATTATATTATTTATTAACAATGACATTACTTAATTTTTAGTTAAAATGTAACGTTTTCATCACGTTGAGCGAAATTTAGAATTAAGCTTAGTTTAATGAAGGTCTGACTAGTGGAGGTTACGGGAGATAGCGCTGGTTAGAAATGTCATAGTAACAACAAAAATAAGCAGTTTTCGTAGAGTTTTGTACGTTAGTCATCTATACTTTCCTTTTTAATCTATGCCTATGGTAATACAAATCAAATTGATTAGTTACGTGCATCGTGATCAAGCGCCGGCAACTGGTTTGTTTTTATTTCGATGCACAAAATTTATTTGAGCGTAATAAATAGTGGTATTGTGGGTATATTCTTTAATAAATGGGTATAGTGTTTAAGTATCTATGAGTACCCGAAAAAGAAGGTCGTTGATAAGTTTTCCTTTCTTGTTACCATATTTTTAATTAAATTAATTCGTTTCTACAAAATAATTACTGCGTATTGTTTCATTGCCAGCCTCTAAAATAAATAAATAGGCAACGACCCTCCCGCAAGAATCCCTGGCTATTGGGTGAAATTTAAGACTTTTGCCTCTATTAAAATCCTCACTAATATTAAAGGTCACAACGCAGGCGGGGTCCAATTAAGTGCGACCTTCGCCGCTGAAATAAAATCGTTTAATGGCCGCCGTTAGTGCCGGGTGCTCGATTACGTTACAAATGCAACTGCAACTAATACCGCTTTGTTGGAAAAAAATCTCCGTGCCGACTAGAATAAAATTTATACATTTACGGTCAGATCTACATTTAAGTATATCTTGGAACATTCAATAAAAATCGAAAATATCAAAATTTTAGAAAACGTAGATGATTGCGGGCGGGAACTCAGGTGCCCCAAGATGACACCGATGCGTCGAAAGGAAACCCTGCCCTAGCCTGACTCCAGGCCTAAAGGGCTTCTTACTACTCTCGACGCTCCTTGGTGCTAGTAGCTGTTGATTGGCTTCTCCCTGTGCCGTCGCAGTGACACACATACAAATCCAATTTTCAAATTTATTTATTTCTAACAAAAAAACTTAGCCTAATTGTACGTTATTCAAATTTTTTATTTCTTTAAATAGCTAGGCTGCTATATACTGTAGTCTGAGAGAAGCAGGGTCTTTCGTCGGGCTGTTGGGTTAAATTTGACTCATAAATTAAAAACAATTGCACTCAACATAGAAATTAGTAAAAAAGAAACAATATGAATAAATGCGTACAGGCTAAACGGCCGGACGGCTTCGCTAATTTGAGATAGCAAACACGTTTCGACAAGCACACTAACACACGAACTTTTCGTGATGTCTTACGAAATGAACACTCGTTGTGTCATAGGCACAGCCCACTTCAGAACATTCAATTCGATTTTTCCGCTGACGGACTAAAGTCATGACAACATTAATGTTTTTGAGAATACGTTTTTGTCAGGGGGTAGACAAAGGACCTTTCCATACCGCTGCCATGTAAACTAAACAGTAAATGAAAAAAGTTGAGTATAATGGAAAACCTGACATACAGTTTTCTCACAAATTTAAGCTTAAGCAGCGAACACTGTATAAAGCATTGTAATAATATCCATCTGAAGCAGGATTCTAACTACTACCTTTAGATTTCATGAAATGTTATTGCCGTAATGCAAAAGGCTCAGGCTTGAATTTATTACCGGTACTATTAACAAGTATTGGTAGGACGATCACCTTAATCAAGAACGATAACTTAAATATTATTCAAGACTCAACTAGAAACAATATAATTAAATGTAACTATAGTCGCAATCGCATTTTTGGTTGCGCAGCATGAACGAATCGGGGTCCAGCGCTACCAGAAAGTTCAATTTTCACGCACTTAGCGGATGGAGACTTTATAGGCCGGCGCTATTACAAGGGCGTTTTGTAGCTTCTATTTCATAAACTAATATGTTATATTATAAATAATTTAATGTATTATATATTGCTGACAATTTCCAGTGCGTTTATTTAAAGAGGGCTAGAGACATCAATAAGAAACATTAGTATTTGATTAAAATTTAGAAAAGTTTCCACAAATGTTTTTCATGTGACTAATGAATTCGATGACTACTTATCGAGGTTTTTTTATGTTAAGCGCGGCATATGGCGTATGCCCGACGACGCCCATAGGATTTCGAACCTACAGGGGGGCTGCGAAAACCATGCCGGCCGGCCAGGTGCTTCTTTACAGCATGTTTGAAGGCCCCCAGGTTGTACTTTGGGGGAAATAGCGGCAGCAGCGGATGTGCGGACTATTGTAGGGATGCTTAGCTTTTATGCAGAATATTAGCGGAGGTATAGTCCAAACGTTAACCACGTATTCCTTGGCATATTTGGAGCAAAAAAGGTAGATTACATTTTGTTGTACGACTTGAAAAAAAAGTGTCTACACCATATTGTGTGTAGTACACAACGTCCCCGTAATTTTCCGTCCTTTACCGATTGATATGCGTTCTTCTAGGACGCCCGGTCATCAGTGGACCAGGCACCATGCAAGACGTTCCAGCATTCAATGCACGCGTCACTATGACATAAAATTGTATACCTAAGGCCAACGAGTTTCTCTAGGGTACACGATGTACCCTCAGACGCATTTGTACTCCTTCCGTCTATTACAAGAACGCATCGTTCCGGACCGGAACGGTGATTGACGCGAAGATGGACGATCTCCGTGGTGACAGACCACCGATTTTAGTCACCGATTATGAAAGTTCGGAAGTGGCGACCGAAACTTATCTGTGTATTGCCGGCCCTTCAGTTCAGTCACGAATTCACTACGTTTTCGAGTTCCCACTGCACGTAATAACTGCACATAACGTTATTAAGTGCAACGAAGTTACGCGTCTCGAATCCGTTGGCGCTGCCGTCAGTTTAACATGGCTATGCTGCCGTTATACGGATGAATTTCAGTCGCCACTGCCGTCCTTCCTTAGTCGATGGTTTTAAGCTTATTCGATGGTCGCCGCCGCTGTGAAGCTAACGCTGTCGCCACTACACCTAGCCCGGCTCACGCTGGCACCCGATAATAGGCTCACTAGAGACCACCGCTACATGAAAGCAAGTACGGTCGTGACTTACCGCAAGCGATCGCACATTCAACCTTCACTTACTTGTAATGCTACAGGTCCGACTTAAGTTTTAGTCTCAGGCTTTTAAATACTTGAAGGGAGTTGGAAGAATTAGGCGGCAGGCAATGTCAATTAATTTTCACTTGCATCCGACCTTCTGATGAAGTGAGGGGATGGAAACATGAGAGATGAGATACAACTTGAGATGACTTTCTGGTGTCAGTCGATGTATGAAAGACTAAGCCCCGATTGCAGGAAGTCTTAATTTATCATTGTTTAAACGCGTCCCTTTTAGTGAACTGCATGGAGTTGACTCAGCTACTTATCATACTGTCCATAAAGTGACGGTGTAATCATACGTTAATGGTGATTTTTATTTCATGTCCTTACGTGCACTCAGCTCTAAGTGAGACGATCTGTTGGTTTTCTTGCGCCAGGCGGAAATTCCGAGTAATCTGGTGACATGTACGGTATTCAAAATATCTGTCCAGATGTTCACTTTTCAATTAAAAACTGCCAGCATCGTCAGCATCGACAAATCACTGAGGCCGGTCGGGTATTGTCCAATATTGATGTCCCAATCATTTACAAAGTACTCACAAAGATCCTCAAACTTTTATTCGGAATGAATTAGTGGACATTTACAATGCATTAGTATCGAATCTTTTATCAGCTAGAATTTTAGAGAAAATAAAAATCTACATTTGTACATTACTTTTACATGGTAATCATCAACACAAAAGGATTTTACAGCACACGCCGCTTTTCACACTTTATACACCGTTTAGGAACTGCTTGAAAAAAAACACAAGATTATAGTTACAATCATTGTACGACTTATATTTTTTAAAGGTTGTCTTAACGAATAGCTCGAACGTTTCTTTCAAAATGGTTTTCAAATTTCTTGTTTTGAGTTGAAAATAGCCACAAGACGTAATTATTCGCACCGTGAGAATAGACAGGCAAAAAGGCAAAACTCTTAAACTGAAGCTGTAATCAGGGTAAGCAGATAGGTAGATAGTGCTCTATCAAAACACAACTATTCCAGGACTATAAATTGTCTTATAAAGTTGGGCAGCTCAGCAGAGATTGCAGTCTCCGCAATTTCTGCGAGACGCCGCGATATTCCTGGCATGTTACCCTCTTAGGTTGACTAGTGGGTTTGATCAGAAGCGATCAGCAACGTTTTAAAATTATCGCCCGGTTTGGTTAGGGGTTTTTTGTAGTATCTTTATATAAAACGAATCTGTGATACCTTGCAATCCAACCACTGTGTAAGGGTGTATTATGATATATGTAGAATATGACCTCAAACGTCAAACAATACAATATTTTGGGTCACATGTTATCAGGCCATTGCGGGATTCAAGGGTCTTTTAAAAAGGAGACATACTGTGAATGAGAAATAATAATTTGGCGGTATTGGCAGCAGCATTTATATCCTTAATGTATAATGAAACAAATGTGGACGAGAAAAAAATAAAATCTATCCCTAATCGGTGATTTTCCTTTGCGGGTTCTTCTTTACAGAACTTTTTCTTTAATTGATCGAATCCGTGGTACAATAGAGTGCACCATCTTTGGTACTGTGTAATCTTATTGTTAAAATGTGTCTGGCCTCTTTTCTCTTGCGTCTTAAGACATAAGAAGAAAGAAGACAGATTTTTTTTAACAATAATAAGAACCATAATCAGAAATGGTGCACACGAGCCTTATTGTCGTTTGATAACGAAAAGTATGAATCAATGAAAGAAAATCCAACTGTGATTATATTTGCTAGGGCTTCAAAGGTAGGTTTATTGCACAGAAATCGGAATATACTAAACTAGAACGGGCGACGCGCGCGATTTCCGTGGCGGCCTTATACCCAAGATTGGTTATAAGCAAACGTGACGTCACGCCGGCCGCTCAGTTCGTACCCGGTCGCGGCGCGTGCGCGTTTGTCCAGATTATTATCGAAATGCCTAATTGTTCAGTGCGGATCTGCAAAAACCGAAACGAGAACGTGTCCTACAAAACCAATGGCATCACATTTCATAGGTAAGCCAATTCTAAAACAGTTATTTGTATATTTAAATCATTTTTCCAAATTATTTCTCCGCTAACGCAGTCGCGTTGGGTAGTGATGTGACAAATAATGAGTGTTATCGATTTTATTTCTCAGTTACATGGTTATTTTGATATGAAATTTGAATGCGTTTGAACGTTTATTTTGCTTATTTGGGTAGTGGGTAGTAATGGTACCAAGAATTACCGTTATCGATGTTTCTATTATTACAGTTATGTTTTAGTTAATAAAAACTTTTCAGTACTTGCATATTGTCCAGTAAAAAGAGGCGGTCGCTTTTATCGCTACCTTCTTAGGGTTCCGTACCCAAAGGGTGAAAATGGAACCCTATTACTAAGCCTCCGCTGTCCGTCCGTCCGTCTGTCTGTCACACGGCTGTATCTCATGAACCGTAATAGGTAGGCAGCTGAAATGTTCACCGAGTGTGTATTTATTTTGCCGCTATAAAAACAAAGGTAAAATTTCAAAATTACACAAATTACAAAAAAGTGGTTTTTTGTGTTAAATCTTTTACGACGGTACGGAACGCTTCGTGTGCGAGTCCGACGCGCACTTGGCCGGTTTTTTGCTTTAAATATGCCTAGGGAAACCTGGTTAACGTTTGGGCCATAACTCCGTTAACATCCTGTTTGTATATTTAGTTCTTTAGTTGTAGAAAATCCCAGCGAATCTCAAGTGTTCTTAATGCTAATTTAATACAGCTATATGGCAAGTTAATACGATTAAATTTAACTTTTAGTTAAAATCGAAAAAAAAAAAGGTTTTTTTCCGCTAATTTCCCTAGCTATGGTATGAATTAAAACAGTTCAATGCACCGTGACATAATTAAAATATTGCGCTGGTAATTTTACTTCCTAACAACGCAGAAAACGAAATAAAAGAAGTACCTATCTATTTCTATGAGAACTCAATTGTATCGATAGTCAAAATAATAATTATCGATACTCGTCAATCCACAGCGCGACGCCTTCGCCGACGGGTGACCTGAGAAGGTGGTAGTGCGCTGCCCGCGCACCGACACTTCGATGTATGTGTTTGACGCAGGTGGATGCGCCCCACATGATTGGTTTCGCCGCGCGTCGGGCGACATCTGTGTATTATATGTGGTTGTGTGGGTGCCAAGCTTGACACGCTCGGTTTCCATACTAAGCTGACTTCTTGACCGTTCTAGTTAATAATTCTGATTTCTGTGGTTTATTGCAACATTGTATGCGCAAGTTTGAGATGCGCCGTGTTTTCCCCCGCGCCGTGGAGCGTGGCGTTTGGTCGCCGCGTCGGTGGTCGCCGGCGCGCGCGCACGATTTCAAACAGAATGGATACGGATTGCTTCATAGCTCTGGGGGTCCATTCAGAGTAAGAGTGAGTTCGAGTTCGCCAATAAATATCAACTCACTTTTTTTAAATAGTTACTGTTTCCACACTTCTAGAACATCATTACAGTTAGGTAAAAATCTGGTAGTCCCGTAAATACGTTGGAAGTATAAATAACGGTTCCGTTATTGAAATAATAATATATTTCCCAGCTATTTTTAGGTTAACTCACTCCCGAACTCGAACTCACTCTTGCTCTGAATGGACCCCCTGATCAATCAGACAATCGATCTCGTGACCTAAATATAGGCGCCACCAATTTTTTTTTGACAACTGAACATAGATGGCTTATGTAGGTATGTTATAAGCTATCCCAACACACCACAAAGGAACTAGGTAACACACCAGGATCTTCCTTAAATTGCACGGCTGCATTGAACAGGATTGAAAATCCTGACAATTTTATTGTCCTTTTGGCCATCTCGCTCCCTTCCATTTGCTAACCGACTTTTGGAAGCAAAGAAGGACTGTGTCTCTTTTATAACCTTTCGCACAACTAATGACGCATTTTCTCTAGAACAAGCTAAATCAAAACAAGAATGGGCGACCCGAACTGCTTGAAGTACGAACAAAAGTGCATTTCGTTTAGAATGCGAGCTTGTTTCGGAATCCATGTAAAACATTGGAATGCAATGCATTTAAATGTGTTTGTTTGTTTGTTTCATTATTTCTTTGACAGTTTTTATAAATTGTTTGTTATAGTTTTAGTAGTTTTATAGTTTGTTAAAATATGGACTTTGTCTGCAATACATATTTTATTATTATTATTATTATTATTAAATTATCATATTATTAAAACTGCTTCCCGTACTAGGTAGTACGTTAAAGCCCGCCCGGGCTGGATGCATTGGATGAAAAGATGGTTGAAGCAGCAATAAAAAAATGTCCGTATTTTCCAAACAGTTCAATTTAGCCGCGCTCATAACGGGAAGGTCCTGGCATGGCACCTTATTCCTTAGGGAATGCGTTGTGTTGGGCTAATGTCCTGACGGTGGGTGTGGTGTAAGCTATCCATGTCCAATCACATTAAAAAAAATCAATCCCAAATCCCAATTTTGGTAAATTACTCAGGTATATCCCGGTTAGAAAAAGTATTAGAAGTGAGAAGTGAGAAAAGGTAGGACACTACATACTCACTTTCAGTTTAGTTTGAAAATTATTAGCAGTAAACATGTAACTTCGGCTGTCAAAAATATTGTACATACATACATAGCATTGTCTCTGGTCCTATGGCTGCGTAGTCTTCGAACGCTATATGCTATATCTGTACATATTCGTGATAATTATTATGGCATCTTTTGGTCACGTTATATTGAGACATGCCATCTAAAAAAAATTAACAATGACGTTGTCACACGATCAGATTACGCGTTATCTCGCGGTGTAGGTGTTGCCACCGGGTAGCGACTACGTTTGCCTAGGATTTATTTATTTATTTATTAAAAGGAAAACTTACAGCTAAAAAACAAGTTACACAGAATACACTAGAAATAAAAAAAAATAAGCCTAACAAGTTTCCACAAATATAAATGAAACTATTGATCGCTCTTAACTATAGTACATGGGAAAGATATGAAGAGAAAGAGAGTGTATTAGGGCGTGTGTGTGTGTGCGTGTGTGTGAGGGTGTGTGAGGGTGTGTGTGTTTGTGTGAATGGGTGTGTGAAATTGTTGTCGTGCGTTATGTATGTGGGTAAATCCAAATTCCTAAAAATGTATGCATGTTTACGTTTAATTTTTTTTTTTTTAAATAAATATATCAAGATCCATTTCATACATATCTCAGACTTAAATTATTGACTGATGACTCAATTTAAAGACAAGATTAATTGTTTCTTGAAAGCAGACTTTGTGCTACAAAACAAGTCTATGTGTCCAAATCTTTTGTTGTACGTATCACAAATTCTAATAATTGCAGCATCATTGGTATAATTTTTTTTACATTTGCGTGTATTGAGTAAATATGGCTTCCGAGTGCGACGGCTTGGAACATTGATTCTAATCATATTTATACTACTATATACATATATATTTATATACTATAGGATACTGAAAGATGACAAGAATTATACAAATGATGTGATTACGTCTGTAATATGATTACAGGCGTAATCACATTCATAATTTTTGCTTTGGCTATATAGGTTTCAAGGGCTGTACTTACTGGTTAGCATGAAAGGGCTGCTGATAATTTATGTAACGAATTATTCTGTTTGTTCAGATATTCGCTGGTGTTTGACATATTATTTATATTTACGGATAAACAGTAATGACCTCAATCATTTGGCTGAAGATGTTACCAGCGCGGTGGACGAAACTTAGAGGTAAATAAGTAAGCTGAACACTGTTGATCGGTAAATTTAAATATAGAATAAGAATTATTCTAGTTTTAATGTTCTACTTATTATCGAAAATACTTTCAAGTCCTATTACTTTAAGGGTACAATATTATTAAAATTAGATGTCATATCGAGTTCATTCCGAGTAAGTTCCATGCAATTTTATTCCAAATGAAGACTAATGTTTAAATTAATTTAATGTAAGAATAAATGTTTCCAACGCTTCCAAAACCCAACGCTTTCGAAAACAGTTAACTTGAACCGAGACTTGAAAATAAAGTACATTTGAGAATAGGAGTTCCATAGTTAAGAAGACCCCAGAAGGCACGGTTTTGTTGGGATGGATTGAGAAGCTACTCCAGCCAATATCGGAAACAAAAAAAGGATATTTGCGATTTAGTGTCAAAAGTATTTTCGTAAGCGGTTTTATAGGGAAACGCCCGCGCTCTCACGAAGTGTCAAGCGGCTCGTAACGCCTTCTATCGGATGGAAAAGAAACTGCACTTTTATAGTTCCAGGCGCTGCCGACGCCGACATGTGATGCAAGCAGCACTCAAAAGTGAGGCCGGGTTCACATTACGCAGATTACTTGTGTGCGCCTAAGTCTACGTACGCGAGTTAGGTTTCCACTTCGCGCCACATTCCTTCTCGCTCTTGAGTCGCGGCGCGTAGGAAACCTGTCGTCGCAACTGCATGTATTTATTTATGCCCACGTAAAGCAAGATTCTAACACTCATAGGCGATCACTTCTGTGATTCTAAATAGCTAAATAGAAAAAAAAACAAATGTTAAGATTAAATAGCATGGAACCGTGCTACGTCTGATTACATGCGATGAGTTCAAATGGAGTTTAATCTTTTCGTGCCATAGGGTTGCGGGGCAAAGCGTAAGGTGCTTGGGGAGTTCGTGAGGCTCCTCATATTACGAAAACGTACAATGTATACTAGCGAACGCATAAAAAATCTACTAAAATCGTTCTGAATTTCTTCAAAATGTTTGTAAACCAATTTCTTCACACCCATCTTCAATGGCAGTGATGACCAGACAAGAATTATATTTAATTGACTGTTATGAAAGAGCAGAATATGAACGAATAATAACATGCCAGCAATGATAGCATAATGTGATCCCGGCCTCATAGGGGTTGATTGAATGTCGGATGTTTATGATATCAATCTTTCACAATCTGGAGGACATTGTTGAAACCACAAAAGTATTGTTCTGAAAGAAAAACTGGACGGTGGCGCACTTCAAAGTTAATTCCACGCATATATCAATAAAGACTACACGATGATGCATCCCCTTTCGTCAAATTTTCTTAACCACTATTTAAGATTATTAGCATTTATTCTGTGACGTAACCGTTGAATAATGAATACTAAAAACCTATTTAGGGTCCCGTCGCAAGAGTTGTGAGAAAAGGGACAGTTCTTGGGATCGCTTTGTTGTCTGTACGGCCACACGCAGATATCTCGGGAACCAATATTCCGATTTGGCAGAAACTTCCATTAAAATAGTATATTGCACATATTTGATCGGCAAGATATCTGAAAAACAAGGTCCAGTTCCGCTCAGCTAATATATAAATAAAAATTCGATGAAAATGGGTTCGCTGTCCGTCAAAACTATTATGAAAAACTATATTATAACGTAAGAAATATAGATTGCGTAGCTGGCTTGTAATCAATTAGTATGTCGCATTAATATTGTAAAAGTCGTATGGTTATAATTTTAGGTCACGTTACTTTAGGTTTTCTGTAAGAGAACAACTAAAAAAAGAGAAGAGTACAACTAGTAAAATTTTAGATGTCACTAGCAAAATTATGATAATACAGCTTTAATGATGTTACTGCATCATGTACTCTGTGTCACTTTAATCACGTCAATATCGACTTCAAAATTACTCAACTTCAAAATACTAAACCAGGACATTTCTGACGCATCTACAAAGCGTATACAAACAAATTATTGGCAGTATACACAGATAACTAATCAATCTCGGTATTTCCCGGGACTTAAACACTTCCTTTTGTAAAATCAGTAAATAAATCAACCAGTGTACGACCTCTAGTCTTCCTGCACCTCAAGTCTTCCGCAGTCGCAAAGAAATAACCAAGAACATTCAATCTTGCGAATAAATTACTTTATCCAAGCACCTATTTATAGATAAGTATTTATTTTATTTGCAATAGAAGTAGACGTTACGCGTGGCCGAATACGGCATACTAATCACATTTTCTAGTTGTGGATGGTGGTTAGAAAGCAAACTTGAAATTTTGTTACCTGCATACAGGTCCCAACCTCCGATCAAAAAAGACGAACTTTGACACGAGATGTCTCCAGCTGCTGTCTTCTTCAGCTGTTATCTAAAACTATCCGACGGGACTTACTTATTCGCGGGCACGGCACAAAATCGTTTTATTGCGCACTAGCACTGTCTCCGCTTTAAAGAAAAAAACAGTCTTCGTGATGAGGAGGATGCAACACGTCCACAAAGCAAATAATGCGCCTAGTGTTCGATTGTGATAAATTAACAAACAAAAAATATTTACAAAACAACTTATAGCTACAAGCTGCAGTCAAAAAACATACAAAAACGAGTGATGATTAAATTGAGGCTTCATGACTAAGATTTTGTTTTATGGCTGAGTAAGTATCGTGAGTTAAAAGCTTCTTTTCTTTAAAGTTCCTTTTTATATTTCCAAAACATACGTATGGTCTGTTGTGTAGAACGTTTGCAAACCTAATAAAAAAATATATATTCACGTCCAAACTTTTTGCAGTTTTGAATATAATTTTAGATCCCCGACAAGAAGCTTGCGCGTGATCTTCTTTCCACTCTTGTATGGGGAGTTGGGCGGGACGATAGACCTCACACCTCTCCATCCTTATCTGTCCTGTGGTACCGATGCAGTCGGGTCACATTTCAAATATTGATCATGTAGAGATTTTTACTCCAACTCACCTAGAATGTTGCGCATACAATGAGTTTACTCTTTTAATAATCTGGTTTTCTCATAATATTACTTTTGTTCGTTAGTTGTCAAAATTTTGTTTGAGGCCATTTCTAGAGCTTTCCTATTAAACACGTGTTGTAAGGGCAAGTCTTGTAAGTAAATGTGGGTGTCGGTTTGCATCTGTTGGTTGTAAAAATGAAAGGGACCACGCTTACAAATAAATGGACATAATAGAAGCAATAAATATTACATCGTTTTACAAAGGTCTCGTCGGTTAATTTCTTTCAGATACGATTACAGCGAAAGTTGGTTACAAAATTAAACTAAAAAAAACTGTTCAGCTTCCAAAAGGTTAAATAGCAAGTAGGATATGCTTTCCGCAGCCGGGGCGGTGCAACTTTTCCACGCACGGACGGAAGTGTCGAAAATTGCTGTCGTGCCATTTCCCGCGACTATTTCCCTGCATTTTCGCGGCCAATTTGCCCTCCTGCAATGTGCACAACTCTTCATTATGTAGGCATTCGCGACGATTTTTGTAAAATAATAATGCGATTTTGCTTTGAATTCAAACAAAATATTTGAACCATTATTGTATTATTGTCTTTCTAATTTTATGTTGCTAGTCATAGTTTCTTTCTTCACAAACACATCCTCCATTGAGGAAAGCGCTAACTCAACAGTTAATCATCAAAGTAAATGCATAAGTTCTTAGCATACAATTATAGTAATAAAAAAAATAAGTTGTCAGTTGTTGAACTGTCCGTACCGACTACATACATTGTACAAGGTGATTTCGCAGGAAAAGATAAGGTACTTTGCACTATTAAATTTTTGATGATTACATTATTGAAATTGCCCTTATGTTCCTACATTTTCAGGTAAATTGAATAGTTTTTTGAAAAAAATATTACAGACGTTTTTTAGAGTTGAGTAAATATAAGTATGTTGCTCCAGAATCACGTCAGGAAATAAATGTAGTATATGTAGTCGATTCTGACTCATTCTGTATGTGGTCATAAATCCAAGATGGCGTCATACTTCCCTAAAGTGGAAGGGAGTTATGTTTTATTTACTATGGGCGCAATTCATCTTAAAATACGCGCCCAGCGTGCTACCACCCCGGCAAACGGAAATGCATATGTATACATATTTAATGTAAAACTATGTAAGCTGCAATAACGGCTTAGATGCGTCATTGGTTTGGCGCCTAGTTTGGTGGATGACATGAAGGGGAATCGAGAAGGGAGAGTGGTATCGGAATTGGTGATGATTCATTTGTAATGTCCCTTTAAGGTGGCCCAACCCGCTCAACTCCCCATACAAACGGGGAAAGAAGATCACGCCCATATTTCTTATCAGAGATCCCAAATTTTGCTCAAAACAGCTTTTTTTCATCGAACTAGATGTCTGATGACCGTTGGCATTGTAAAATTGTATTTGGTTTCTAAGTTATAAGGTCCGAAAGTTCGAATTTTTCGCGCGTTTTACACAATAAATTTTGTGGTTTATTGCGCAATGATAGAGTAAGAAAATCTTAAAAAGATTAGTCATCAGACATAGCTTATTTAATCAAGATTTATAATCTATTTGGTTTTTGTTAGATTATTTACTACAGCGGTCGTGGTTTACTTTTAGCTATAAGTCGTTTTGAAATCAAAAATTTTCGTAAATCTTACCAAATCATACACTATGCACATTCTCTTTTTTGTAGACAAAATATGTGAAATAATCTCAAACGGCAAATTAAAGGAAAAGGCCCATTTAACTACTGATTACTTAGTTGTTAATTAATGTAAGAACTATAAGTTAGTATTTTAACAAAAAAAAAAGTTACATAACAAAATGAGTCCGTGCCGCTGCTTTCGTTATTGATACATCTAGATCTAGCCAGACGTTATCTTGTTCCAATGCCCTGTCGTCGAGTAAAGCCAGATTATGTTTGGCGGAATCTTTATAACATAATAGGTAGCAGATATATGTAACATGACGGTGTACGGAACACTCTGGAGAGCTATAAAGTATAGCGATCATCTGGTAGCATCAGCATTAATAAAGTTATGTACGCGAGCTGGAATATAAGTATGTGCGTGTACATACCATATAACAAGGAAGGACAGCAGAGGCGACGGAAACTCATCCGTGTAGGTATAGCGGCAGCGAAGCGTCAAAATATGTTGGCGAATCAGTTCTTCGAATCAGTCAGAATTCGCTTACACCTGGCGTTCTCGAGTTCTAACGACACGTAAGAACTGCACATGACGCCATTCAGTGCAATAAACGTTCGATGCTAATGCGAATTCGCAAGCGAACAATAACCAGAGCTCCTTGTCTCAGTTGTCGCCTAAATGGGCGTTTACGGAACTTCGAAGTTACGTAAAAACGTCAAACTCGATACAAGTTTGTATTCGATATTCTGTGGTGTTACTTCTTCAAGCTGAAGCTGTCAAAGTCAAACTCGGCGTAAACGGCCACGTCGACGTATTAATGGCAACGGCGAGTAAGCTGTCAAATCAAACTCGCACTCGCAAATGTTAGTTCGCTTAAGGCTGTTCCGACCCATATAAAGTTGTTTGCACACATGTCGCAAAAAGTATTGCACTTTAAGCCACGAATTAATAATAAAAGTTTAATATAGTCATATTACTTGCAGCGAAAACAATTTCACAATTTCAGGATTATTGGTTTTGTTACAATTTATTTAAATACGATTTTTATTTAACAGCGCCATCTAACGGTGTAAAACTTCTAATCGGCAATTACAACGAAACCATTAAAGCTGAAATTGTGAATATGTTTTCGCTGCAACTACTATGGCTATATTTAATATTTTTGACGAATTCGTGCCTTAAGGTGGCCCAACCCGGCGGGCCTAACTCATTCGCGGGCACGGTACGAAACCGTGCTGTTGCGCTCTGGGACCTTCTCTGTTTCAAAGAATAAGACAGGCTCCGTGATGAGGAAGATGCAACATGTCCACAAAAAAGACAATGTGCATAGTGTATGATTTGGTAAGATTTACGAAAAATTTTATAAAAAAACGACTTATAGCTAAAAGTAAACCACGACCGCTGTAGTCAAAAATCTAACAAAAACCAAATATATCATAAATCTTGATTAAAAAAGCTATGTCTGATGACTAATCTTTTTACGATGTTCTTACTTTATCATTGCGTAATCCACCTCCAAAGTTATTGTATAAAAAGCGCGAAAAATTCGAACTTTCGGACCTTATAACTTAGAAACCAAACACAATTTTACAATGCCAATGGTCATCAGACATCTAGTTCGATCAAAGAAAGCTATTTTGAGCAAAATTTTGGATCTCTGACAAGAAATATGGGCGTGATCTTCTTTCCCCTTTTGTATGGGGAGATGAGCGGGATGGGCCACCTTAAAGTGCAATACTTTTTGCGTTCTGTGTAAAAAAAACATTGTATGGGTCGGAACATCCTCAACGCCCACTGCGCGCGCTCTTCAATTTCTCCATACATTTGAAAACGCCAGTCGATCGGTTTGCCGTAAACGCCAATTTAGGTGACAACTGGGACTAGATTCTCAGTGCATTCTCACTAATACGTGGTTACATGGAACTATTACACGGATGAATTACGGTTGCCACACCCGTCCTTCGTTGCTCTCTGGTATATACGCACGCAGCTATCAAATGTCCCTTTAGCAAGACAGGGCCTTTTTCACCGACCGCTGATTAGCTTAATCGCCACATATTAAGGGCATTTTTAGCAGCTTGCCAGCAATACCAGTATCAGATAATCAGCACTTTAGTAATAAAGGCCCGATAAAAACAATAAAAAAGTGTCGATTAAAACAAATAACCACGTGGTGAAAACTAGGCTTACCCAACTTAATTCTAGTCCCTGCTCGATTCTATCTTAGAGCGCTTTTTACCGTAAATACTTTTCCTGATTAGGTACCCGTACCAACAGAGGTATCTGACCCAACCCTAGAGAAATCGGGTACTGCAGCTAGGAATGGTGTTTAGTTCCAGGGTTAAAGTCCGATGTTGATTTAAGTACAAAATATATTTAAGTTTTGTTTTGCACGGTTACCTTAAAGTTAAAGGAACCTAATCAAAAAGGTATTGTTTTTTCGGAAATTGTATTGAATATGTCATATTGTTTTACCCTCATCTTGAAATTAGTGCTCACTAAGTAATTACCTTCAAGGAATAAACGATTTCAGACTTACGTACACAAAATGCATTGCATAATCGACTCACTTTTAACCCGATTACGGCTATTGGCAAACCAAAAGACGTTTATAATTTGAGCGGGCTATGTGTGCATGTATTTGAGTGTCGAATGCAGTCATTGTAACATCAACGCCGCAGCCGGGACGCGCCAGTACCGCAACTTGACTTTACGAGCGCAATCCACATAATACGTTTCGCTTACAAATTGCGTTCATAAAGCCGCTACAACGCGCCCACTCGACGACCAAGTCAATTCGGCCTGATTGGCCCAGTTTCGCGCCACCTCGCTTGCTTTAGAAGAAATAGAGCCATTCGCAAAGCATTTTTTTTAATAACGGCCTGGAATATTTTTTACAGACATATTTTTTGCAATCCATACAAAACTTCAGTGCAAAGGAAGGATTGTAGCCTCAGGCATTCCACCATATCAAATAGAGAGATAACAAAAAACAACGCTTAGCCTGGTTTTCACCAACTCCTGATTATCTTGTACTGGCATCGATTGCGAGATGGTAAGAGGATTAAGAAAATCATAACTTGGTGGAACAGACCCCAAGTTTATAATAAAAGATAACAATATTATTGCTGACTTACGCATTTTAAATTACTGATATGACTAATATAATTATTATGGCTGTGCTTACTATAAAAAATAATTTTCAAAAATGTTGCGTTAGTTAAAATCTCAGGTTTTCCCGTTTCTACCACCTCCAGCTACAAAAATCCCAAAGTTACCTTCGGTTACACCATCTAAATATGAAATGTAACCGAACTTTACTTATCGGATTTCAGGTAGGTAACTGGAGGTGGTAAAACAGGGGTAAATCTTGGCTAAATATATAAAATAGAGTTGCGTTTTGATATTGCATTCAAGTTGGCACCCTTTTTCTTGCCAATCGAAGAACAATTAAAACCGTCTAAAATTGTGTAAAAACTGTTGCAAACACCAAATTATTTTCGTAATATCCAATTAACTTGTCTCTCTGCCTTAATATATGATACGTAGCGTATTATATATGTGCGATTGGTTAAACGTTCACAATTTTACGACTTCATCTATGGTTATATAGATTTCTATGGCTTTTAAATAACGTCGCGGACGAGTGCATGCAGGCATTCATTAGTTGTGTGGAGATAACGCGACTATAAAACCATTTTATCATACTAGGATAGTTAAATATGAAAGAGGTTAGAAACGGTCAAAGTCTTGCTAAACGCGTTCTAAAACCGAACACACCTCAATGAGATTGAATGGAATTATGTCTTGTGGAAAATCAATGGAAAATTAAGACTTAGTTTCCTCTAATCACAGATGATATGGCCGAGTATAATATACAGGATTATTATAATATGTTGACGCCGGTACACCTACTAAAATTTCTTGTAAAGTTTTCCTCGCCAAGGCCTGTTTAGTACCTGAAAAAGAAAAAATATATATTCTTAATATTGCAGGACAGACCATAACATGATCATAATCACGTTAGACATTAGCTAAATAAAAGAATGACTTACATAAAAAATAATTAAGATAAACAAATAAGAAATATGATATGTTAAGTAAATGTAAGTCTTACAACGAAGAAATCACTTCGGTAACAAATTAAGTTACAAATCTTAAAACATGTGATAGAAACAAATAAGTTATAGAATTGTACAAAAAATGTTCCTACTAATCTATCTTATCCTACAAATATTGTGATTACTCCAGGAACTTTTAGCCTTAAATCAGCACTTAGAAATACGTTAAATCCGAAATGCATTTTTTTTTCTCATAAACGTAGTATTTCATGTGGACGTGTGTGCATTAAGTTTGCAACATTTTGGGGGGTCCGGAAGATAGAAATAAAATATGAAATATGTTTAAAAAATGATATCTCCTAAACAAATATTCAGAAATATTATTTAAAAATGTTATATGGTAGCTAATTTTAGGTGTGATAATAACTGTGAATTTGCAACAATTTCTTATTTACGGAACTGTGTACATATATTTTTTTTGTACTATTTTCATAATATCTGCGAAGCAAATAATGAAAATTCTATTTTATTTTCTGAAAATGGAAACTGACCGCAAACTCTATATTCTGTGAAATTTGTAAAATGTTGCAAATATTACAAGCACATTTTTTTTCATTTATAATTTTTACATTCATACAAAAGTTAAACAAAACATTCGAAATACGTATAAAATCGTTCGTGGTATAGTTTTTAAAGAATTTAATTTTCTTTTACATATTCTAGAAAGAAATATAGCAATAGCAAGTTAGGTTCGCGGCATAGATAATTTTTAGTAAAAAAATTTTTTGAAATATATTTCCGTAATTACAAAATTGTTGCAAATTCACAGTTACATTACGCCTTAAAAGACTTAACATATATTTTTTTTTAATTTTTTTATACCGTTTCTAAATATTTGTTTACGAGATATATATTTTTTAATACATTTTAATTTTTTTTTCTATCTTCCGGGCCCCGCTAAATGTTGCAAACTTAATGTAAGAATAAAGAATGTAAAAAAAAATCATTTCGGATTTCATGTGCTTCTCAAACCGTATCTATCCCGGTCTAGATCAGAAAAGTGTGTTTGTGGCCTTTCCCCCATTTTACGTAGCAAAGGAGCTGATCGACTTGATTTTTTGTATATGTAGGGAAATTATGGGTCGGACATTGAGAGATGTTTTTTTTTCCGATACTATCCCGAGAATAGCCCGGTACCGCAGCTAGTAAGTTACAGCCTGATCTTTCCCCCATTGCAGGCAGCGCAGTAACTAGGTTCTGGCAATAGGGGCACGAGCCAGGGGCGAAGAGTCTGGTGGGGCCGCGAATATTGGCCTTCATTGTGTGCGTTTCATTCTTTGAGGCGCCAAATTGTGTTTCAGCCCTGGCCAGAGGTACGTCGCTAATTGCAGGCAAAAATGAGTACTATACCAATTTAATAATTCAATAATGGAATATTTATTTTGAGATTTTGAGCACTTTTAAATGGTAGATAAGTTGAATATTTTTTCCTTCAAAATCACCCTGAAGTGGCGCATTCTCAAAAGCACTCTGTATAATCGTAGATATTTCTTTTAAAGACAATCCACCTCACTCCAGCCCCAAGTGGCGTCTCTCCAGTACCGCAACCGTGCAAAAAACGGCGAGAACCGCCCTTGCCTGTTCGAGAGCTTATTAACTCCTAATAAAAGGTATCAATTTATGAGCGGTCCCCCCTCACCTCACCCCACCCCAACGTCCGCGGGAGCTGCGCCGCCGGTATTATTCAATTAGGCGGGTTGACTTCGATTGCCGACACCCTCACGGCGCTGCCGGTAAGGCAGCGAGCATGGAAGGTCGGGAGTAGCAACCGAAACCGTAGATACCTAAATGATAGTCGTAAATATTGCTAACGGCTGAATAGTTGAATAGGGATAAGAAAAGTCAACTAATGGCGTTGCAATTCACATTGAGAATACATGAAATACCAACCAATGAATTATGTTATTATTATGTTATTTATATCACTAGCAGCTTAAAGCTGATGCGTGAATTTCATTTTTCCCGGAGTGCACTTGTATATTAAAAGAATAAATAAAAATGGTATTACTAATATTACTTATCATTCACATTCTATATTTGTTTTGATTTTATTTATTGGTTGTTGATTGTTTATTATTGTTATTGATTATTTGTTATTTTATTTTTTTATTGCCTTTAAGTGTTTGTCTAGTCGGTTTTTAAATCCATTTACAGTTTCAGCACTAATGACCTCCTCCGGCAGCTTGTTCCAAGAGTCTACAACTCTGTTCACCAAGAAGTGTTTCCTGGGGTTAGAATTTGATGCAGAGTGGTTAAGTTTTAAGCTGTGCCCTTTAAGGTGTATGTTTGTATTTTTTGTGAACATTTCTTTGAGATTTGGTAAATTATAGTAATCATTGAGGATTTTGTATGTTTCTATGAGGTCCCCCCGCTGGCGGCGTTCCTCCAGGGTGCTGAGTCCGAGAACTTTAAGTCGATGTTCATAACTTTGCTTCTTAAGTGTTGCAATCATTTTTGTGGCCCGTCTTTGAACGCCTTCCACAAGGTCTATATCCTTTCTAAAATAAGGGTTCCAAATCAGAAAAGCATATTCCAATAAGGGGCGAACATAGGCCTTATATAATTTTAGGAATAGTTCTGTATTTATGTACGAGAAGGCCTTTCTGAACATGTATAGTAGGGAATTGGCTTTCTTGACGACTTCTGTGATGTGTGTCTCCCATTTAAGATCTTCTGAAATTGTCACACCGAGATCATGTTGCGTTGTCACTGTCTCAATCATTTTTTCATCAAGCCAGTAAGAGTGATGTGGATTTTTGGGTCCTAGGTGTAGCACAGTGCATTTGCTGGCATTGAGTGACAATAGCCACTCCTTTGTCCAGCCAGAAATCTTGTCAAGGGTGTCCTGGATTTTTTGCTGGGCGATAATAGGGTTAGCAAAAAATTTGGTATCATCAGCGAAAAGAGAGAAGTTGAGGTGTGTTATCTCTCCTAAATCTGTTAGGAATACTCCGAAGGCGACTGGGCCGACGACGGATCCTTGTGGTACACCGCTTAGAACTTGGTAAGGTTCAGACATATCCTCTCCAACTCGCACACGAAACCGTCTATTTGTCAGAAAATCTCGGAACCATGACAGGAGATTTCCTCGGAAGCCAAAGTGTTCTAATTTATGCAAGAGCCGTTTGGTGGGAACTCTATCGAAAGCCTTCTCATAGTCCAGGTAAATGATGTCAGTGGGCCGTCTCTCATTCCAATCACACGTCCATTTGTCCACACATTTGAGCAGGTTGGTGACCGTTGAACGTCTAGGGACAAATCCATGCTGCTCCTCAAGGATTACATTCTCATGGGCTAGGAAAGCTCTTATTTCCGATATTGTTATTTTCTCCATGGCTTTGCAGACAATACTCGTCAGGCTAATTGGACGGTAATTGGCTGGGTCGAATTTGTCACCTTTCTTATATATTGGTGTAACTATCGCCTCCTTCCATTTTTTTGGCAGCTTTCCACATTCAAATGATATAGTCATTATGTGTGCCAAATGGTCGCATAGTTCTGTAGAGCATTCCTTAAGAAAAACTGCGGGCAGTGAGTCGGGTCCCATGGCGGTGTTGTTTCTGAAGGATTGTAGAGACTTGTACACTGCAGCAGGACTAAACTCTACAGTTTCTATAGAGTTTTCTACTTTTGGTACTCCAATTTGTGGCATAGGCCCATCGCATTCTCGGACGTAGGATTTTTCAAATTGCTTAGCAAATACATTGGCTATTCCCCGGTGATCAGTAACTATGTCTGTAGAGTTGTGTGCTCGGAGCGCTGGCGGAATACCCACTTTAGAGGAAAGTTGCTTCCTGATGTACCCATAAAATGATTTGGGCCCAGTCTCTACAATGTGTGTCTCAAATGACCGCCTCGCTTGTCTTGTTACGCTGACAATGTTGTTATTGATGTTACGATAAGCTGCGTACGCTTTATCGGATTTAACAAGTTGGTAGAGTCTCCAAAGTTGTTTCTTTTTCTTTACCAATTCAAGAATATCTCTATTAATCCATGGTCTATTGGCAGATATAACTGTTTGTTTGGAGAGAGGTACGTGGGTGTTAAGTGCATTCTTTGCAATGGATCCAAATTCATTCCATGCTTCTATGATGTCAGTATGTTTATTGTTGAGATTTGCTTCCTTCAGCATTGTAGCTATGGCTTTATAGTCCGCTTTAAAATAGTTTGGCCGTAGTCTTTTCAGAGGATAGTCGCATCCGCGGTTCTCTATAATTTGTACACTAGCGAGAATAACTAGGTGGTCGCTCTTACCTACGTTGGGATGGTATTCCAATTTTGTACACAGATTTTCATCATTACACATAATAAGATCTAGAAGTGATTCTTGTTGGTTTCGCTTCCGAGTTATATTGTTTACTAGCTGATGTAAATTACTACTTGTGTACATTTCTATGAATTTATCGTGTAATGTGTTGTATCCATCAAACTTTTTCGGAGGCCAGTGGATGTCAGGCAGGTTAAAATCGCCCAGGATAAGTGTGGTGCCTGCCTCGGACGCCTGCTTTATTAAATCGAACAGCTGCTTATCTGACTCCTCCAATGTGTAATGTGTTGGTCGGTAGACACCGCCCAGAAGAATATTGAAATTATTGTACTTCAAATCCAACCACAGGGCTTCAACATTGTTATTATGATATATGGTGTTTCTTTTAGCTACTATTGGGATATTTTTATGATAGTTTGAAATGTATATTGCTACACCACCCCATTTTTTGCCTCCGCCTCTATCTTGCCGGAACAGTGTGTATCCAGATATGCTGATGATGCTGTCTCCCACATCAGGTGTTAGATGTGTTTCGGTGATACATGTTGGTTTTAATTTGTTGATTTCTATAAGAAGTAGATCAAATTTCGCCGTTAAGGATGCCAGGTTCGTGTAGAATTCGGTGATATTGGATAACATCACTTTTTTGGAATCTGCACTATCTTGGGGCAGTTGTTGACATACTTAATAGTGATGTCATCCTCTCCTTTGGCAACCCTCTCCGCCAGTTCTTCCCTCAGCCTTCTCAGTTTGTCCTGCTGGTAGACCGTGAGGTCAGACTTGGCGGACACGGAGCTCGGTAGCTTCGACCTGTTCTTCAAAACAGCAATGGCTTCTCGCTTACCGGTCATGATGAGCTTGAGGGGGCGTGGAGTCGTGGAGCCGGGCTTCGGCTTACCGAGGCGGATGAGTGCACGGGGACGAGGCGGCTGCGGCAGAGCGGTGAGCGCTCGTTCCACGTTGCTCGCGTCCTCCTGTTTGCGCTGCTCCGCATCCTCCGCACTGGACTCAGGAATCCCGAACAGGATGACGTTTGAGCTCCGCAACCTCCTATCTTCAAGCTCCTCGACCACCATGTCGAGGTTCAGTGCCTCACCCCTACTTTTCTTCATCTCTGCGATTTCCCGTCGGAGGCCACCAATTTCTTCACTGAGGTCATTAATGAGCTTCTTCAGACTGGGCAATTGGCGGAGGCCTACCTCGCAGTCTGGACAGAGGTACCGTAGTGATTGGGCCGCGAATATTATTATTATATCTATGTTATTTTTTATTTACAACGACATTCATCAATTTTTAGTTAAAACGTAACGTTTTCATCATGCCTGCCTGCCTAGGCAAAATTTGGAATTAAGCTTAGTTCTGGCAGGGACGGGAGATGGCGCTGTTTAGAAATGTCATAGTACTCGTAACAGCAAAAATAACAAGTATTTTGCGAGTTTTGTACGTTGCATGACGTCAGCAGTCTATCCTTAAGTCAAGCAGGTCTATTATGCATACGTAGAGTCTAAGCTCAGATATGGTTTGGAAGTGTGGGGAAATAGCGTAAATATAGAAAAGATATTAATAATCCAAAAGAAATCAATACGGATTATAGAGGGAGCTAAATTTCGAGACACGTGTCGACCTCTTTTTGTAAAGCACAAGATATTAACTGTGATCGCTCTTTATATCTTAGTATCAGCTGTCAATACATTTAAAAACAAAGAAATATTAGAGACGGTGGGGAAAACTCAGAAATATAGTTTAAGAGATAATAAAAATATAAAATTGACTTTACCAAAATGTCTAATGTTTAAAAATAGTCAGGAATACATGAGCATTAAAATTTATAATCAACTGAATAAAACAATCACAGAAACCAGTAACATCAATTTATTTCAAAAGAAATTGAAAGAATACCTTGTAAATAAGCCATATTATAAATTAGACGATTTTTTCGAAAATAAGGATTTTAGCTTTGACAAATAGGCATATTAAGTTTTAACATTACATGTTTTTATTTTTCTATTGTTGACTGCAATTTTTTTTTTTAATGTAATGATTTTATTTTAAATTATAATATGTTACCACTGTTTTACTTAATGTAATGAATTATTGTAATTTTATGAATATTTTATGCAGCGGAATTTTAATCATGTAAAAAATATGTAAGGGTACAAATGTTATTTTTATTTTTTAAATCTTTGTTTTTATGTTGAATTATTATTTTTTTTATTTCGAATGTTATTTATTTTGTAATTTTATGTCTAACTTTGTTTTATCTTTGATTTGTATTTTTCAAACCTTTGTTAATTTCATGTGTTTAAAATTTTCTGTTTGAAAATTTTATTTCTATGTTGAAATACTTAAATTATTTATTTATCTTAAATACTATTTACTATGCTGTATGGCCAAAAAAGTAAATAAAGGATTTGATTTGATTTGATTTGATCCCTATTATCCTTTGGCTATGCCGAAACTCATCTGTATGGCGGCGGTTTAGCCACTTTACATGCGAGGACGGCGGCGCCAGCGAGTGAGTTCGCTTACGAATTAGCTTACTACTGATTTTCTCGAGTTCCAACGAACAGGACGATATTTAGTGCATCGGGCAGTCGATGTTGCGCGTCTCTAATTCGTAAGCGAACTAACTACAGTACCCGGCGGTAATTAATGCACATCGGACGTTGGAAAGAGACAATCGGCTAGTTTCGGCTTTGCAGAGCGTCGTCGCTGTCAGATGCTGTCCTGTAGTACCTGTTGTACTACGTGCGAGAAAGAAGACGCTTTACAAAACAGAAACTAGCCGGCTCGTAGCCTAGGAGCGGCTCGTAGCCTAGTGGCGCGGGGACTGGCCTAGCGTACCAGAGATCTGGGTTCAATTCCGACATGCACCACCTTATTTTTTTATTTTTTTTCCTTTTAAATTTTTTTTAAGTATTTATTTTAATTTTAAGTATTTTTTTCCTTTGTATGATTGTGTTTGCTAATTTAAGCCTATTGTTTTACATTAGATACGATCTAGAATACTGCCAATAACAATTAAAACCTTTTGCAGCGTGTAGCCCCTAAGATAACTAACCGTGATATGTATTATTACCTCTCACAGCACAAACTGAGTTTAATTTGGAAGGTAGCAAACTAGTTTCAACATTATATTATAAATAACTTTTTTGTTCAGACACTGTTTTTGTATATTTTTTATGATAATTATGATTATTATTCTTTCTCGTTCCGAATTCGATAAGTGCATTTCGTCCTTAATGCGAGCGGCTCAATGGTTCGGAATCCATGTAAAACGGTAGGTCCCCTTCCCCTACTAGGTGGTAAGGCCCGGCTTTGGTACCATCGCATTGGATGAAAAGATGGTCGAAGCGGCAACGAAAAATTGTCCGTGTTTTCCATCCAGTTAAATGTAACCGTGCCCATAAAGGAAAGTCCTGGCATGGCACCTAATTAATTCGGAAATGTGGTGATCGGACTAATATCAGGACGGTAGATGTGTGGTATTAGCCATCATGTCAGGTCGCATAAAAAAAATGCCGATTGTCTCGTTCCAACGTCCGATGTGCGTTATTTTCTGACGGGTACTGTACTGATGAGTTTCGATCGCTTCTCCCGTCCTTCCATACTCGCTGTGGCTAGGAGACTCGGAGGTGCGGAGTGGATATCGGAGACAAGCGATTTTCATCTTGATTACACCGCGCATCGCCTCGTAGGTCCTCCCTCTTCCCCCCGGGAGACAATTGTTTGTATTCGTCTTCGCTTTTGCTACAAGTAAAAGATTAAAGTAAAAAAATATTCTTTTATAAAGTACATTTTTGTTGGTTTGATGGCGACATGCCTGTGGTTTTTTTTTCAGGCGTAATGAAGTTTTACGCCTCAAGCTTTGAAGATAATATAACAAGAATATAACAACATGAGAAGACAACAACAAAATTTAATCATGCACTGTTAAGGTGGCCCAACCCGCTCATCTCCCCATACAAAAGGGGAAAGAAGATCACGCCCATATTTCTTGTCAGAGATCAAAAATTTTGCTTAAAATAGCTTTATTCGATCGAACTAGATGTCTGATGACCATTGGCATTGTAAAATTGTGTTTGGTTTCCAAGTTATAAGGTCCGAAAGTTCGAATTTTTCGCGCGTTTTATACAATAACTTTGGAGGTGGATTACGCAATGATAAAGTAAGAACATCGTAAAAAGATTAGTCATCAGACATAGCTTATTTAATCAAGATTTATGATCCATTTGGTTTTTGTTAGATTTTTTACTATAGCGGTCGTGGTTTACTTTTAGCTATAAGTCGTTTTGAAATTAAAATTTTCGTAAATCTTACCAAATCATACACTATGCACATTGTCTTTTTTGTGGACATGTTGCATCTTCCTCATCACGGAGCCTGTCTTATTATTTGAAAGAGAGAAGGTCCCAGAGCGCAACAGCACGGTTTTGTACCGTGCCCATGAATGAGTTAGGCCCGCCGGGTTGGGCCGCCTTAAACCTCCTAGATGCATTTTTGTGAAATTAAAGAGCTCTGTAATAATCATCAATCAAGCATCTCACACTAAAGTCAGGTAAAATTCTGTATTATTTTTTTTTTCTCCAAAGATTTATTTTTATTTTTATTTTATAGTAAATGCATTGTCACCTCAGTTTCGTGTTCGCAAAACAGAGCTCTAAAAAATTTGGAAATTGGTGAATTTTTTGTTTTCCATATTACAGAAAGCCAAGTAACATATACATATAGATATTGTGAAACATCATAATTAAATACAAATGTGAGCCGGTAAGATGCTGTTTAAGCCCGGTTTAAATATTTTTACTGCAAAGTACATATTGCTATTACGGAATAGTGTATCCACTAACTACTTTGCCCCTACGAGACCATGCTTCAGCGACCTTGTGAAATATCTGAAAATTTAATAGCCCGAAACTTGCCCTCGGGGATAATTTGACAAAACATGCGTACAGTATTGTACCATTTTCCCAGGGTACTGAGCAAACTATTATGTATGTATGTTATGATAACGAATTGCGATAAGTCACGCAATGTTATACTTACTGCATTCAGCCACAAAATAAAGTCGGGATCTAATACTAACTTTCGTCAATAGTTCTCAACGATTCGTCAGAAATACTCGTGTGCCATCTCATTCCTTATCAACATTGAAAACAAAACGACCAAGTGAGATTCCATTTTCAGGAGGGCATTTATGTAGTTTAGCGAAAGAAGTAAATCTTTAGAAACCATTCCAAAAAAATATATAAAGGTCCCGCTGAGAATAAGGCCGATTATAAACCTTTTTGTTGCCAGTTACTACTAGTATTAGCCGGTTGCAACTATTTTTAGCCAGTTGCAACTTGTTTTAACGGTTAGGTTTACAAATCCACATTTAGGCACATAGATCGGATTAAAATAGTAAAACTTAAATATTAGAAAACATTTTAAATAAACACAAAAAGAGATTAATGGCTCCGCTAAGTATATGGCCGGTTGTAACTAAAGCTTACTAATTTTAACTAGCAAAAACTAGTTTAAAGACGGGTACAAGTAGTTTTAGCCAGTTGCGAATAGCTTTAACCGTTAAAACTACATAGCCGCACATCCCTATGAATTGGGATTGCAAAACCGAATATCGGATTGAAATGATAAAAACAATTTGTATAATCATATGCAAAACATTTTACACAAACACAAAACGCTTTCGTATACCAATTAAGAAAATCTAATTGCGATCCAAGATCAGAACTAACTTATGTTTTATAACGTGTCGAGATCTTGTCAAGAGCTTTGGGAATAATTATAATAAAAAAGATCTCATAATTTCAAATTCCAAAAATAAATAAATAGATACGAGTGAACAAATCACCAATTATTATTTTATCTGACAATGGTCTCAGATGACAATGGTCACAAATTACATACACGATTTCACATTTTCACGCAAAGCAAAAATTAAAAAGAGCAAGAAATGCAGTTGCGGAACTACACACATGTAACAATGACTGTAAAGGGGTGCGATGCGGCGCGGGAGCGGGCGCGGGCGGCGCTGTGGCGGGAGGGAAGCGAAAGGCGCGCCCTACCGACTTAATTACTTTTGCCTCATCGTGCGCAATTTGCATGACAGCCGAAATATACGGGTCTCGTGTGCGCCCACTCATTCTATTCCGCGCACACTCGCAAATAGCTCAGACGGGGCAGTGCTGGCGTAGACTTACTAAGAGCTCAGAGATGCTCGAACGCAAGACAAGCTCAGTGGTGCCATTCTCCCGTGGCTGGCCAGCGGTTTACTCATGTCGACCCGTTTCGTTTCGTAAAAAAATATTTAGGCACACAAAACCCTAGCTATCTCTAGAAAAGTAGCCCTCTATGAAATAGCGGATTTCCTCGCGAGTTTTTTCTTCGCCACATTCGTGTTATACGTTTGAGCCGTTTGTGTTCTATGAAGTAAAAAAACCGGCCAAGTGCGAGTCGGGCTCGCACATGAAGGGTTCCGTACCATCGTACAAGATGAGACAACAATTTTTGAAACAAAAGCGGGGCTATTAATTTTTTTTTTATGTTATCTATTTGTTGTTTTAGCGGCAAAATAAATACACACTGTGAAAATTTCAGCTGCCTACCTATTACGGTTCCTGAGATACAGCCCTGTGACAGACGGACCGACGGACGGACGGACAGCGGAGGCTTAGTAATAGGGTTTCGTTTCACCCTTTGGGTACGAAACCCTAAAAAGAAGAGCCCTGCTAATCTCATGGGCAAACGGACAAAGCAATAAAAGCGTATAAATATGCTAAAAAAACCAAACTGGAAATTTCGTAGGTAGTTGCAGGCATCTAAGTTTTAATAGTCGTTTTCAGAGAGCCCCTGTCAAAACTTAGTACGAGATTAGCACCGGACTAACCATACAAAAACCGGTTTAGTCCGGCGGATTAAAGTTAGTCCGCCCACTCTGAATACACCTGTATGAGATTTAAGTGACAGTTGACAGATCCCGCTTGCGTCCTCTGGGAGGTGGAACAGCTTAGCACGGTTTGGAACAGATTTTTGGGTTAACGAAAACAATAATATAGATACATAAGTGCATATAACTGTAATTTGACTCACCAGATCACCATATCCGGTTCCCTTGTGGTCGGGACAGAACAGCCGAACACGAAACAAGCATATTACATACTTGCAAATAGCTCAGATGGGGGCGGCATGAACGTAACATAGTCTTGTGAATATGTCAGACGGGGCAGAAGAAACGATAGTGTGCCGAATACCTCAAGATTTAAGCAGACCAAGACTAGACTTACCAATAGGTCAGAGATAGCACAGGAAAAAAAAATTGCTAATACCACAGACACCCATTAGACCACAGAATAAAATTATACTTAGGATAACGTAAACGAATAGCGCAAACGTTTATCAGAATCTATCGGCAAAAATAAATTTAGTCCTAAACGTTTTACGACCAAAGGTATGAGAGCCAGCACGAATGCACCTATGAATCTTTGTCGCGAGATACGTGTTTGATTACATGTCTAGCTTGCGCCGCCGCCCCGCGCGCCCGGCCGCTGGGTGTTCAGACACAAGATTTCATCGCAAATACATTGTAAAAAGCCGGTGAAAAGTGTTTACATGACGAGGGTCCTCTCGCTATTGGCTTAAAAAATCTAGCTTTTTCTCAAAAGGTATAAAGAATTAGTTGGTGCATAATAAGTGTATATATATATATTCGTATTTTATTTTTTTTCAAACGTAATAGGAGACAAAATGCGTGTGACCGCTCAGAACCAGACTAAGGGTCCCTTTTAAGGGTTCAGTACCCAAAGGGTGAAAACGGAACCCTATTACTAAGCCTCCGCTGTCCGTCCGTCCGTCTGTCCGTCCGTCCGTCCATCCGTCTGTCACAGGGCTGTATCTCATGAACCGTAGGTAGGCAGCTGAAATTTCCAAAAAATTTGTGTATTTATTTTGCCGCTAAAACAACAAATAGGCAACATAAAAATATAATCAAAATTAAGGCCCCCCATACACAAAAACGTAATTTTATTGTGGTAAATCTTGTACGATGGTACGGAACCCTTCGTGTGCGAGTCCGAATCGTACTTGGCCGATTTTTTTTAACTACACCCTCTGTTACTTTTCTTTGCTACCTAATTGTTTTCGTGATATCCCCAAGGTGTACTGGTAGATAATGCCATTTGGTATTAAGTGTTCCTTTTTGCCATGTTTTATGTAAAACGAGCAAATAAATGGTATTTCATTCATTCATTTCATTCATTCATTCAATTCATTCATTTCAGTCATTTCATTCATTTCATTCATTTCATTCATTTCATTTATTTCATTCATTTTTTCTCTTTTTGCGACGGAACCCTAAAAATAAAGAAGTTGATTGTGATGACTTTCCTTTCGCACATATGTATTAAAATTGTTGGAGGTTGTCTAGTGTGGATATAACATCGCCGTTCATTGTTATTTTATGCCTTCGTCACCTGGGATTCCTTAATTTAAATGCTCAAGACGATTGCCTTAAACAATGTAAGAGACCGACAAAGACGATTACAATTTATGAATTCCCACTCGGTTGTCTTCCCGCGGATTGCGCCGTCACTATTTATTTATAGCGGCGGCAATCATGCACCGAAAGCCTTCCACGACCTTCGCATGTCGGGCGGTCGGCGAAAATTTATGCAAGCCATGGAGCGGGACCTCCCCGCCTCGCTCTGTCGGACGCGTTGCTCCGCCGCCGAAGACAAGTTGAGGGAGGTACCAAACATCAAAAGTTGTACCGTTTCGGTGTTTCTTATATTTCTTCGTCAGCCTCGGTAGCTCAGTGTGCGACGCGAATCGGTGGGGAACACCTCTGAGCGCGGTTAGGTTCTGGATGGGTGATCATTTTCAAGCGTTGAGGCTGGCCATGGTTCGGATTCCACGTAAAACTGTAGGTCCCCTTCCTTACTTACTATGTGGTAGGGTTAATCCCGCCCGGATTGGTACCATTGAATTTAATGAACGACGGTCGAAGCGGCAATGAAAATTGTCCGTGTTTTCTATCCAGTTCAATGTAGCTGAGTAATATAAGGCACCTAGTTCCCATGTGGTGTGTTAGGCCAATATCTGACGGTCAGTTCGGCATTAGCGATCCATGTTCAGTTAAATAAAAATATATTTATATGTATTAGTTCCATCCGTGCTTTCTTGCGAAGTTCCTATGATGGGTGAGAGGTAGGCAGCGGCGTCGTGCTCGGATCGTAAAAAAAAGAGACCATACAATAGTAGCATATTTGGTGCCACCTCTTACTCAACCTTATCTGAATAGCTCTATGTTTCGGTACGTTACGACGACGCTTGCGATGCTCTAATTGGTTACAGATGCCAATTCTATAATCTCTAACCAATCAGGGCATCGATTTATAATCAACTCGACAATCACTAGCCATTTTTTCATTTCATTTATTTAAACTTTTTTGGTAGTCAATCTACACTAAGTTACGTCAAAAAACTGATTGATCGATCTGATTGAGTTTTCCGTCCTAAGAGTATTTATTCCCTTGTCCATTGAAATAAATATAGTACGGCAATAGAGCACAGTACAGGCTGAAAGGGTTACAGCTGTCGTGCTCTAGAGTTTGCTCAACTTGTGACAGCAAGTCGCTATGTGGAAGGTAATTAGGAATTCGAGTAAACGAGGCTGAGTGTACATAGGCTCGCTTTGAATTTTTTTTCAGCAAAAATATCAATCTGCTCCCAAACGTACATACTTGGCTCACTGGAAGATAACAACATGGGAAATCGACCAATCAATTTGCTACAATATACCACTGTAGACTATTATTTATGATTTGAAATATTTAGGTAAATGCCAGCATGAAATCGGAAAGTTTCAATATTACGTAGGGCTCGCCCAAGCTAGATTTCGCGGATCACGGAGCCCAAGGCACGATCTTGCAAACATTATGCAAACTTGCCTCGGGTGACTCTCTCCGCACGCGATTATCAAATTAGCTATTTTCAAAAACTACCACGCTCAACTCTAAAACAACGATAAATCATTGAAATTAAAGCTCGCACCATATAATAATAAATGATGATCCATTTTCACGTTGTCCTGGACATCTATCGCACCAAAAAAAATATCCATGAACTTATTTTCACTAGTGTTAAACAATGCATTATGTTCAGTGTGACAATGGTGGTGTCCTCGCGACAATCACAATCAATTGTGAAATTTAAAGTAACCTAGGAGAGTTGTGGAACAGGCTCTGGTGGTAGTAGCGGATGAACCTCTCCTGGGGGGTTGACATGGTAAATTAACTGGTGGGTGAACAGCGAGGTGAACAGGCAAGTGAGCGATTGCATCTGAAGTTAAGTGACATTTCGAGCAGTAAAACGTCTGCGCATTCATCCGAAGCGGATCTAGTAGAGAGAGGAATCATTGAGTCGATTAGAAAATCCTAGAGAAAACCCTAAAATTATTAGACTCAAGAAAACTAAGTTGAAAAAAGAAGCGCACGTGGAATCATAGCTGGCTGGAATCCTGCTTCAGATGAATATGGAGACCAAAGTGGCTATTTAGATCCGTACATTCATCAGAAGTTTCTCTGTTTAACTTCACATTTACCATAAATTTGATCATTGATCACATTTTCCGGATTCAAATAAAAAACACACAACACACAAGTGTGCCAGAATTTAGGTCTGGGACGGTTCGCGCTTGCGGAAGAGACAGGGGCAGGTTTTTGTTAGTAGTAATTTCGATGACACTGACACAATAAGACTACGTCAATGCACTGACGTGCAACGGGCCATTGATGCTGTCTGGTGGCGCCGCCCACCCCGCCGCCGGTTGAATCCAACAGTTAGCTATTCGCGGAGCATCTAGTCAGCATTCCCACCGCGCATTGTGCTGTCACTCGCAAGCTGTAGCAGCAGCCGGCTGTCAGTCCTATGTCGTACCAGCCTCGTGCTAACCGCAGACTGTACGCATGAGAACGATTCTTGCCAGAATACCGAACATACATACTTGCAACGGTTATTTACAAATACCTACTTTTGTTTTTTTCGTTTCAAATAATTGTCTGTTAATTTAAAAATGTTGTTCATTATTGATAAAATTTTAAAAGTTTATTCTATGTTTTAAATATTATTTGCTATGGTTAATCATGGTTTTATTTTTTGTTTGTCATTTCCACTACCTCAATATTTATTTTGACTTTTTAGATAAAAGGAGTTAAACTTGAAATCAATCACTATGAAATCTGTGCTTGTACAACATGCTGTGTGAAATCCTTTTCAACAATTTCCCAAAATTATCCCAAAATCGTTATACACAAATGATTTTTAGGGTTCCGTACCCAAAGGGTGAAAACGGAGCCCTATTAATAAGCCTCCGCTGTCCGTCCGTCCGTCCGTCTGTCACAGGACTGTACCTCATGAACCGTAATAGGTAGGCAGCTGACATTTCCACATAGTGTGTATTTATTTTTCCGCTATAACAAAAAATATGTAAAATAAAAAAAATATAAAAATTAAAAGGGGGTCCCATACAAAAAACGTGATTTTTTGTATTAAACCATAACCATTCGTGTGCGAGTTCGACTCGCAATTGGCCGGTTTTTTGCTAAGCTAACACTAGCGAACTGATCACAGATAATGGACGACGCAAGACGCACATAAAAGTCGCCATAAATCCATCTGCTGATAATCAAATATCATAACTCGGTTATTAAAGAGGCACATGCGATATTTAACATTCAATTAACGAGCAATGCGTTTTATTAACTAGGCTTACTCCGCAGAATATCCCGTGCGCTGGCTGCATTCGCAAAAGTCCGATTGAATATTTTATTGTGCGTGATTAAGCTTATCAATTTTATAACGAGCTGGTATTCATTTCGAAAAATGTGGAATATGTCGGGCCTCATTTTTAAGGTTTCGCAGTTACCAAGAGTTAATTTTGGTCGCGTCCGTCAGTTTGTCAGGCGTTGCGACAAATATTTTATGATGCTAGTTCAAAAAAAAAATTTGATGAAAATTTGGAAATGCAACGAGTACGGTTTTTTTTATGCGACCATTACCGTTATGATATTAGCCCAACACACCACATTCCCGAAGGAATATGTTGCCATGCCAGGACCTTCCCTTTATGAGCACGGCTGCATTGAACTGGATGGAAAACACGGACAATTTTTCATTGCCGCTTCGACCATCTTTTCATCCAATGCGATGGTACGAACCCGGGCGGGCTTAAACCCTACCACCTAGTGGGGGAAGGGGACCTACAGTTTTACATGGATTCCGAACCATGGAGCAGCTCGCATTCGTGACGAAATGCACTTATCGAACTCGGAAAGAAAAAGACAGCGGTGCATGTCGGTATTGAACCCAGGCCTCTGGTACGCTAGGCCAGTCCCCGCGCCGCTAGGCTACGAGCCGCTCAAACGCCCGGATGCGGGACCTTTCCTCTTCCAGCTCGCAGATGAGTACGCACCTTTACCCACGGGCCCAGGGGGTACATTCAGAGTAAGAGTGAGTTCGAATTCGCCACTAAATATCAACTACCTTTTTTAAATAGTTACTGTTTCCACACTTCTAGAACATCATTACAGTTAGGTAAAAATCTGGTTTGTCCCGTAAATACGTTGGAAGTATAAATAACGGTTCCGTTATTTAAATAATAATATATTTCCCAGCTATTTTTAGGTTAACTCCTCCCGAACTCGAACTCACTCTTGCTCTGAATGGACCCAGCAGTTCGTTGGTCCCCGAGCGAGCGCCGTGCGTGCGGTGCGCTCGCGCATCTCCCGCGCGTCGAACTGGATTGTGGTCGCGCCATTTTTGGAAACTGCGCACGATCTCGGTCGCCGCGCGCCGAGCGGGTCCGGGTCGCGGCCGCCAGTACCGGCGACAGGAGGGACGCGGACAATCTTTTGTAAAGGGACACATTGACAGAACCTAGGCATGGAAAGCGAACATGAGAGACATAGGCATTGCTAAACAATAGCAAATACATACAATTAGGCCCAGGGGCTGAAACGGGCATATAATGTGAGCGAATTCGATCAATTCAGCACCAATCAGAAGTGGATGCCAAATATTCTACACAGTAAGAGCGCAGAAGGTATGACATAAACGTTTCTGATTTGATTGGGAATCCCCCCCATATATTCTCACATTTTACGCTGGTTACCCCCTAAGCCTTGATCGTACATCGGGATATTTTCCTAGATCCCATATGATTTAATATGCGCTTCTGTATGTCTTTCCTTGCAAGGATGCCTTCGCGTTCATATACGGAGGCGACACCGCGAAAGGAATCAGGAACCTTCACGCTGCCGTTCGATGTTGTCTCTGCGATGCTGACAGCGATACGGCGGCCGAGCTAACAATCTGTCCGGATAATAATCTCCAGCTTACGCCCTTTTCAGGTACAGCTGGTCCCATATCAGTCATCAAAGCGAATAAGCGATGTTCAATGGAGTCATTCGTTTTTCTATGGAATTTATAAGAGGGACCGTGCCCCGGCGGAAAAGACACACCGGCCGACCGGCTTCTCTTTAGAAGGGGGAAAAGTGAGATCCCTTCAGTACCGCGATTTGTTGGAGCTATACGCGGGGTATTACTGCATTACTGTGCTGTGTCTAAAAATTCCTTGTTTTCCAAAAATCTCAATGCCGCTGCGCAATATATAAAAGGTCCTGACACCTAGCACCAATTTGTATTAGGCTAACGCATATAGTGACAGTAAATGTGGTAGTTTGAGCGGCTCGTAGCCTAGTGGCGCGGGGACTGGCCCAGCGTACCAGAGGCCTGGGTTCAATTCCGACATGCACCACTGTCTTTCTCTTTACGAGTTCGATAAGTGCATTTCGTCAAGAATGCGAGCTGCTCCATGGTTCGGAATCCATGTAAAACTGTCGATCCCCTTCCTCTACTAGGTGGTAGGGTTTAAGCCCGCCCGGGTTGGTACCATCGCATTGGATTAAAAGATGGTCGAAGCGGCAATGAAAAATTGTCCGTGTTTTCCATCCAGCTCAATGTAACCGTGCTCATAAAGGGAAGGTCCTGGCGTGGCACCAAATTCCTTCGGGAAGTGGTGTATTGGGTTAATATCATAACGGTAGTTGTGTGATATTAGCCATCCATGTCAGGTCGCATAAAAAAAATCTATGTCCAGTTACATTCATAAATTGAAAGCCAATTCTAACAAAGATATTGTGCATTTTTCTATAAGTAAATTTAAAAAACAATGTTTGGAACAGGCGACTGACACATAAATAAGAAATGTTTTGTTTATGTATATTTCAATTTGTTACCTAACTCTTTCCATGGATATAGTTATATTGTTTTAAATTCTTTGGATATATGCTATTGTGTTTTTTTGAAGCTTACTTTATTGTTCAGAAGCATGCACTTATTGTATTCACTACTGTTTGGAAGCATTGCCCAATTAGTTTTTTTTTGACTTGAAATGACTTGACTTTATATGTTCTTTTTTTATATGTGGAAATTTTAATGGTTTTATGGTTTTGTTTTTGATTTTTTGTATTCTGTGTTTGTAATAACTGTATATTTCCCGAATAAAATAAAATAAAAGAAAAATAAAATAAATATGAATGTAATAGAAAATAGGAAGTGTAATAGTTTGGAGTGTCCGAATAAGAAAAATCTTTCTTCCGACTATATTACAATTGTACATAAAGTGTACTACTCCCCAGCGCGTCTCCTGGCCCAGGTCGCACCTAATATGGCGGCAGATATTACACCGTGATTTATTGAAGTCGTCCGCACGTTTCAGATTGCCGCGCTTTCAAACAAAAACATTCGCATTCTTCATCTCGCGGACACGCGGCTTCAATATGAAGAGGGAATACTTGAGTAACTATCGCGCCATATTGTACGTACTCTACTGTAAACGTTACGCGCATACATACCTATATACATGCCCCTGAGGTACATGCTAAGGCCCTATTACGAGTTACAAATCACTTATCGAAATTAAAGTAACATATTTTCAGCACATTTATATTTTATGTTACTACACAAATATAAAAATCCATCGGCGGGCGATGTAGTGTATCCCTCAAATGCTGCCTCAGGCTATTTTAATCAATTGTGTAAACCTGCGAAAACGAAGAGCTCAGCGATAAGTGATTTGTAACTCTTAATAGGGCCTCTGTTATGTGCTAACGATAGTATGACGAACCCGGCTGCAGCAAGATCTTGTCTTCTCTTGTAGACAGTAACCCCTGTTTTCACCACCTTCACTTACCTGGAATCCGATAGGTAACTTTCGGTTACATTGCATATTAACATGGTGTAACCGAAAGGTAACTTTGGGATTTTTGTAGCTGCAGGTGGTGGAAACGAACGTAAATTATAAAATTATAAGAAATGCTGTGAGCTTTGCATTCACATATAGGCATACATTGAATCCCTATTTTTAGACCCCCGCAGTTGTATCATGTAAACGTTCCTTACTTACTAGGTGGTAGGGTTTATCCCGCCCGGGTTGGTACCATCGCATTGGATGAACGATGGTCGAAGCGGCAATGAAAATTGTCCGTGTTTTCCATCCAGTTCAATGTAGCCGTGCAATATAAGGAAGGTCCTGGCATGGCACCTAGTTCCCATGTGGTGTGTTGGGCTAATACCATGACAGAACTTGTGGTATTAGCCATCCATGTCCAGTCACATAAAAAAAACGTAAGTTATATTGTTTATTAATAGCTAGCTGAGGTACCCGGCTCCGCCCGGGTCAATGTAGAATTGGACTGATATCGGGCTGAATTATTTACTGGATATTATATGAGTTCTTCATGCAAAATTTCATCCCCTATATCACCTTCGAGTTAGTTTAATTTTCGCCACAAACGGTATCCTATGTCCTTCTACAAGGTCCAAACTGTCTCTATAACGAAATATATCAAAACTGAATCAGCTGTTTAGGCGTGAAAACGAAACAGACAGAGGTTTAGGCGTAAAAACGCAACAGACAGACAGATTTACTTTTGCATTTATAATATTAGTATGGATTACGATTTGACTGAAAACCTTGGTGAATTGAAAAGTTTATGCGGTAGATACCCACCCGCGTACAACAAAAAACCCATGCGAGCGTAGCTTCGGGTAATAGATTTGTATATTTGGATAAGGAGTAAAGTTGGTTGAACTGAAATTGCCTCCCTCTGTTCTGACCTAAGAACACGCATGTGCGTAGCTCGCTACGAGACCCACAGCGACCAATAACCCGTAACAATATACGTCTAGTTAGTCCATCCCTTCATCCGACACGATCCATCTCTTGCAAACGAATTTCCAATTTTTAAAGCGTATCTGCAGATTGCACCTTGAGAGATCGGTCGTTCTGCAGGCGTTGGCTGCGCTAACTGGTGTCTTATCTGGCGGGAAGTCGGCGTCACTTGCGCCTGCCATCTAGCGGCGTCCCTAGCAGAGAAGCTGTTATCTCTCTCTGCTCTCCTGGCGGCGGCCATTACGCGAGCGCGGGAAAAACAAGAAAATTCAATTCTCTATCGGCGTTATCTTTGCGATGTAGTTTTGCATGCAAATGTAGTTTAACTAAAGAGTTTTAGAAGTACCGGATTAACATTTTAGCCATGGCGCCTTTGAGAGAGATTCCCAAGAAAGCCGGCGGAGCAACTTCTATGCAGAATACTTAATTTTACTATTTTCGAACAACTTTGAAACAGATTCGAAAATTCACTAGAGAATGCTGTTTTGCAATGCAAAATCTAAAAAGGTAACTAAACCCGAAGATACCTGTTTTAAATAAAAAGTGAAATGGAAGTTATTCTAAAAGAATGTTTCATTCAATGCGGTATATGGTACCTACATTGTATACCTAGAAAATCAGGTGTATTTAGATAGGTCCGGACAACGAGACAAAAACCTCGTTTCATTATTTACTTTATTTAGTTTCGAATTTTCTCTTTGGGTCCGGACCAGGGAGTGACCATTGTACAGTCCCCTATTTTAAAGTTGGAAATATGGATATTTTACAATTGGCTATTGGAAATGCAGGAAATGGAGACACATTCAAGTCAAAATTTAAAGTTGACTAATTACTAATTATTTGTACCACAAAACCGTTTACGGATCATTTAGACAGAAAGCATGAGTTGGTTCTCATTTTGAGATGTGTGCATTCCCTGGCGTTAGGCAGCTCCGAAGCGCATTCTCTATGGTAGAGACGAAATAACACAGAGATACCCTACACCCTTCGGAGTTGGAGATTCTCTAAACTCTGGGATGCCTCGGGCTCGTCGACGAAACAAACGAATCGGCGCTGAATTCAGTCCAAGGAGCCAAGCTAAGTACCTGCTGCTAAACCATCCCACAGATGCGCACAATATTTCACGTGACTCCACGTTAATCCCTCATCTGCGCCTTGTAGGGAAGCAGTTTTAGGTCCGACCACAGATAATATTAATCTATGGTCCAACGTAAAATACTGACGCATCCCGTTTAGGACACCCTCAATGTTCTGTGAGGACAGCTCCTTGTAATAAATCTATATCGTTTTTATTTTACTATAGTTCGACGTTAAATTGTGACTATGAAAGGAAGGCTTGCGGTCAGTAATTTATGCACAAACTATTTGAGTTAACCTCCCAACAGTCGCGGTGAGGCTAAAATTATTTTACGATTTGCACGTGTTTTCTGAGTCATGAGTGAGTTTGTGCACATTTTGTAGGTAATTATTAGTTCGTGCAAACATGAGAGTGCTTTTACGACGCAATAAATATTTAACGGAAGGTGAAGACATGCATTAAGTTAATAGAATAAACGTTTTTTACTTGAAAACTAAAAAGGCAAAAACGTTAATTATTCCGAATAATACATTTTTACAACCTATTATTAGAAGAACCGCTATAAGAGTAACTGTGTATATCATATTTTGTTACTTAAAAAATTGCACAGTAGGTTTGGTATTGGCCACCATGTCCAGTTACAAAAACATATTCGGAAGTGGACGAAAACGAGAAAATAGAAGACGACCACCATAACTAAATTCGTGCCATGCTAGGTCTATGGTACAAATAATACCGAATTATATTTTCTCCTTGAACTTGAATTTAAACTAGTATCCTTAAATATTTTGATAAACAATAGAAGTAATATCCGGAGAATTCTTTCTTTGGATTATCCATTCGAAAGCGAAAAGCAAAATCCATAAACTGATTGGAAAACATAGAGACATAAGAGAAAAATATAGAAATCAATTTAAGAACCTTTTGGACGCTTATTTAAATATATATTTTTTTAAATAAGTAACTAAGTGAACTGAAACCGATTAAGTGAAAAAAAAATCTGGTAATACAGCAATGAACTATGTACTCGATTTAGGCACATCAGCCTAGGCTGCCTGTCTTATATAAAATAAATAAATAAAAATAAAACTGAGGTCCACAGTGAGCTTACTATTCTCCGTTGAGGAGTCTCGTGCGTGAGTAAATAATATTGGCCAAGACTCTCTCATGTGAAAAGAGGTAAGTAGAAATATCAGAACTCAGAACTAAAGATATCATGCGAATCAGCAGTCCGTTTAGTTAAAAGAAGCGAGTATTTCCTACTCGACTCAAAAATCACATTTTTTTTTAAATAGGGTGGCAGCTAGGTAAGTCGAAGTCGAATCATATTTTTCTCTGTGCATACAAATAACATATTGGTATGACAAAGACAAATAAACAGTGTTAGTTAATATGCACGTGGGCCTACCGCCGCTAAACGAATTACATTATACCTAGAATTTCAAAACGTGATTTTAGATCTTATCAAGCAAGTGTTTTTGTACAGGGCTGTTTTATTTCCGACTATCGGCCAATGTGACAATCACAAAAGAGAAATGGAAAGAATACCGTATGTTCAGTTCAGTATGTTTTTTTCAGTTCATTGCCACAAAATGGCGTTTATTTTCATATTTTAGAAACATACATGATTACATTATGCTGTTGTACACGCGAAACCTTTCGGTTTGTCTGCGTGTGACTATATGTGGGCTATTTAATGTTTACATTCCAAGCAATTTTTGTTCTTTTACATTGCACATTTATATTGCATAACATGAAAAATAAAACCAAAAGAGATAAATATATTAAAGTAGGCATCGTAAGGTTTACATAATTATAACACATATTTAGATGGGTATATAAAGTTACCATACAAAAAAATAAAAATTTAAACTTAACTTAAATTATCCAAAAGATAATCTTTGATACATTTTTTTAATTTAGATTCGGGAAGGTCTTTTCGTACACGCAGTGGAATAGAGTTCAATAATTTTGGTACAGTATATTCGAGCGTTCTTCTTCCATAGTAATGTATGGTTTTGGGTATTACATATTGTTCCTTTGAAGACTTCCTCCACACAAAATGTGTCAAAGTGACGTCACAAAGTACTACTTTCCGTTAGTCTTAGTTTCAGCTACGACTATTTATCTCAGCCTAAGCCCCGGTTGCACGAAGAGACAGCTGAGTTAATCAATGTTCAAACACGTCACTTTTAGTGATCCGCACAGAGTTCCTTCCATACTGTCCACACAAAGTGACGTGTTTGATCATACTTTGACGTTGATTTTGACTTTTTGTCCTTTCGTGCACTCGGCCCTTAGAGTAAGCGCACTAGATAGCAGATCTTATTTATTTTTTGATCGGAGGTGACAATTTTCTTTTCAATTGAAGTCATTGAACAGATTTTTTCTTGTGTAATCATATCTTTAAGTCAAATAGCCGACGAAAATAAAATTTTCAGGCTCCGGTTTAAATAATACAGTTTTTACAGTGGGGGTCCAGAAACTACGCGCCGGGTGTTGAGCGCGCGCCGCCCCGCGCGCCGCGCCGGGTCCCAGCGGTCGCGAAGCCGCGCGCCGGATCGATACACACCCGCAGATCTCCGGCGAGATATTAAACAATTCGAACGGTGAGACGCTCGTTTGCGCGAGGGCTTCGTAGCGCCGCGCCGCGCGGGACGACTGCGAAGCGACCGCGCCGTCACGGAACCCTCGTCGCCTCCGACGCCGCTGAATGAAAGCGACAGTCTCGACTACAGATTTCGCAGAGCGTCTAATGAGATTTTCAGAGCTTACGCTCCTAAATGTCTTGTCATATTACGAATTTGCATAACTGTAGGTGGAAGATGTGAGATAATTTTAAAATGAGATTGATATTTACTTGTGTTGTTTGGTTTTCTTGTTGTGCGTGTGCAGCGTCATCTTACCTGAAATGAAGAAACAATAGAAATGAGTATTTCTTACAGTATTAAGTAAATCATTTGATTTGATACCCAAAGAGTTCTCCAAACACCAACGCGCTGATTTCATTCCATAAAATTTTTAACGACAGCGTGCGGTATTCAATAACAATACAGAAAAGTTGATGAAGCAAGATTTAAAAAACCGGTCAAGCGTGAACCTGTTCACTTGCCGAGGGTCCCGTCACTGCTGACTTTAGAAATCTAGTTTTTTTCACAAAATAATGACGTTTTGGGCAAAAGTAATTATTAGTTGGTGCATCAAAGCATAAGTGAACCTATATTGGTATTATTTTTTCGTTATTTAAAACCGGTCAAGTACGAGTCGGACTTGCAAACTAAGGGTTTCGTAACATCGTACAAGATTTCACACAAAAAAACACGTTTTTTGTTACGTCAATTTTTATTTTATTTTTTAATTTTTAATATTAATATTTTTTTTATTATAACTATTTGTTATAGCGGCAAAATAAATACACACTCTGTGAAATTTTCAGCGGGCTGCCTATTACGGTTCATGAGATACAGCCCTGTGACAGACGGACGGACGGACGGACGGACGGACAGCGAAGACTTAGTAATAGGGTTCCGTTTGGTACCCTTTGGGTACGGAACCCTAAAAAAGCTGTTTATAGGAGATAAATTCGGGACAAAATGGGTGTGACCGACGGACACCAGAGCCAGGGCATAAGGGTCTTCTTTTGTTGCCAGATATTTAAAGGATGTATGTAACAACACTCATTTTAGCCCTATGTTGGAAACAAGATTAAGCACACAGACATGCACGGAGGCGGTTTACGCCGTGACTTGACTCGAAAACTACGGAGAATGTCCTATCCCATTTACATGCATGAAAATTTATCTTAATGTAAAGGAGAGTTATAATATTCGTAAGCATGTATTTGCTGAGTTACCGGCTCCGCTCGGGTCAATGTCGTTTTGGGCTGATATCGGGCTGGACGTTGAATCTTTCCGGGACGAAAAGTATCCTATGTGTGTAATAAATTTATCGATGCCCAATTTCATCCAAATCCGTTCAGCCGTCGTTTACGCGTGATTGAGTAACAAACATCTAAATATACAAACATACAAATTATCGCATTTATAATATCAGTAGGATAGCAGGATAATTTTTTTAACCGTATGATTACAAGTTTCATATCAAGCGAATAAGGTTACGGTGGTGAGACTCATATTCGGCCAGTCTATGCTTAAGGTGGCCCTTCCCGGCGGGACTAACTCATTCGCGGGAACGGTCCAAAACCGTGCTATTGCGCTCTGGGACCTTCTCTGTTTCAAAGAAAAAGACCGGCTCCGTGATGAGGAGGATGCAACTCCACAAAGCAGACAATTCGCGTATTGTTTGATTTGGTAAAATTTACGAAAATTTTAATTACAAATCGCGTACCTTTGTAGCAATAAGTTTTTCGACGGATATTTTTGTTTCAGAACACACACGGCATATAATTTTATGTTAAGATTATAATTATTTAGCGTATACTTAGACAGAGTGAGCGAAATTTGCTTAAAACGTTGGTTAGACAAACAGTTAGAGAACTTGTAAGTGAGTCTAGAGCCCACCGCCAAAAAAGATTTTGGATTGATATTTTTGGAATACTATATACAATAACTTTCATGTTAATGCTTTCATTATAAACTCCTCGATGAAGGGAAAGCTCGTTTTAGATTTAAGCTTGTAAAATAAAATAGTAATGATTTGTGATTGTAAAAATGCACCAAGTAATAGTCTGACAGGAGATTCGATTCTACACTATGTATTTGTTGTTGATGATTTGTCGATTGCCCAAAAGTCCAGTGACCAGTCGAGCTTGAAATTGCTATACTATCACACTTCCGAGTCTATAGGTCTCCTGGCGGTGTGAATGGAAGGAGGAAAATCACCAGACATCAGCAATTCAGACATGCCAGCATGTCTCCGAACTAACGTGCACGGGCGCAGTCTAGACGTCAAGTACAAGGCAGCCGAGCAAGGAAGCAGAGAGCGAAAACATAGCTCTCGGAGTTAGCAGAGCGAAAAACCCCCGCGTTTCGGAGATTTGTTCGGATAAAATGTATTTATTTATTTATCCGGAATCGCGCTGCCGCAAAGCTCTTGCGGAGCGTTCTTGTGATGCACTCTGATGCATTCACCGTGCGGATGTGCGGAATAAAGATGGGATCGAGACAGAGTTAAAAGAACAGAACATTGTTGCGATAAGGTTTAGACACGAAAGATACTCGTAGTTTCAGCCAACAAAGCTAATCATTCATTTAGAAAGTTTAACCGGATGCTTCGTTCTTCTAGTTTGAAAACGGCATGACTACATGTATCCATAACCGTTTTTCGGAGAGGCATATATTATAAGAGAAGATTAAGCGGATAGACATAAAGACGGACGGAGGGACGGATAGAAACCAAGTGCACATTTTATAAGAGACTAGCTGAGGTACCCGGCTCCGCTCAGGTCAATGTCGTTTCGGACTGTCGGCCCGAACCTAAAATTGTATGTTATATGAGTTCTCTATACAAACTTGAATCCCCCTGTATTCAAAGGGGGTGACCCTTTGAGTTTCATTTTCGCCGCAAATGGTAGCCTATGTCCTTAAAGTTGTGGAAGATTTAGTAAAACTTTTTTTTTTGTTAAATTTGAAGACGATTTTAGTGCAATGCGGACATTTATTACCACAAAAAAAACGGGCAAGTGCGAGTCGGATTCGCACACGAAGGGTTCCGTACCATCGTACAAGATTTAACACAAAAAAGTCACGTTTTTTGTATGGGGACCCCCCTTTATTTTTATTATTTTTTAATGTTACTTATTTGTTGTTATAGCGGCAAAATAAATTCATATTCTGTGAAAATTTCAGCTGCCTACCTATTACAGTTCATGAGATACAGCCCTGTGACGGACGGACGGACGGACGGACGGACGGACGGACGGACAGCGGAGGCTTATTAATAGGGTTCAGTTTTCACCCTTTGCGTACGGAACCCTTAAAAGGTAAAGATATCTACATTTTTTAAATCGATCACTCACACAGTATGAATTGTCTTCATATCAAACATGAACTCCAAGCACTTATGCCTGGACCCCAAGTTTACCAACCCTGCCCTATAAGTAACTGTGGAACGGTTCACCTAAGTACCTGCTTGGTTCCATGGACTTGATACAGCGTCGTGCCGTGCGTCTCGTCGACGACCCAGAGGTATCCCAGATCTTAGAGACTCTCCACTTCGAAGGGGTGTAGGGTCTATCTCTGCGTTCCATCGGCGATAGCACATAAGTACTCGCGGGTTCTCAGCGCCCAGGTTACACTTCCGTCACACGCCGCAATCAATTCCGAGGGGCCTTTTAAGTGAACTTTCTTCCCCGTCACGGGGCTTTTCATGTTATTTAAAGTAAATTAACGATTTACTATTTTTTCCTTTACTCTTGGTGTACCTTATAGGTTTAGATTTATTTGAGAGTGTCAACATATGCGGCATTTTTAAACTTGTTGACTTGGAAGCCTATTTTATTTACATCTCCAAGGGACTATATTAGAATTTGAAAATAATTTAATAGTTCACAACGCGCGTTCCTGAGAAAAGGGTCTTGACACAGAGACAGACAGTCGGACAAAGAAGTGTCACAAGGTCCTGTGAGGGTTTCTTTAGAGGCACGAAACCCGAAAAACAGCGTCGTGCCGTGCGTCTCGTCGACAACCCAGAGGTATCCCAGAATTGAGAGACCCTCCACTTCGAAGGGGTGTAGGGTCTATCTCTGCGTTCCATCGGCGATAGCACATAAGTACTCGCGGGTTCTCAGCGCCCAGGTTACACTTCCGTCACACGCCGCAATCAATTCCGAGGGGCCTTTTAAGTGAACTTCCTTCGGGGGATAAAAAGCAATTCGCAGTCGGGCCGAGGCGACGCGGCGCCCCTTATAAAATATTATTATTGACGTCGCCTGCGGGAGATATCAAAGGCGAGTAAGGGAACACAGGTTTCCTTTCAACGCGACGACGACTGTTCGCCGCCGTTCGAATCGGCTCGCGGTGGAGCAGAGAATGGGGTCATGCGGGATACAATTTGACACTGGGACCCTTAGTTTTTAGTGCCTACCCGAGGAGAGGCGTTTGCATATTGGCCAGAGAACTTTTAAATGAATAGAGGCGGTGCTACATAAACTAGGCGTCGCGATTCGAGTGACCCGAATGTGTCTCGTCACGCCGTACCCCGCCATCACACATCTTTTGCTGCAGCTGCCCAAGCGAATGTTTGTTAGAGAACTGGACATGGATGACTTATGCCAAATGAAGCTACTGTCATGATGTAACACACTACATGGAAAATGGGTGGCCTTAGATTTTCGTGTAATTTATTCCGGCCCGATAATGGTCACATTCTGTAGTTCACTTACATACTGTCCTCTTATCTCCATTTGCGTTTAATTTTCTTTCCATGTTATACAACCAAAATATATTTTACAAACAATAACAGCAAAGCATACATTTTCGAGTCCTCCACTATCCTTGATTATAAAATACTAGCAGCCCGTCCCGGCTTTGCACGGGCATAATATAATTTAAAAAATATTATTTTGTCACAATGATACACAAATAAACCCTTCTTACGTAGAGTTCCTAAAAAAAGAGCATATACCTACCTACATTGAAATATTTGAAATAAAAATAACAAATTTTGTATTTTTTACTTTTATTTTTTTTTCATCCTATTAATTATTGTAAAAGGTCATAACCACAAAACAAAAGCCATTAAATAAATAATTTATTGAGTTAAAGCCAGGGAGTAAACACTATTTGATGTTGTTTAATTTACACTAAATAATTAGCTTAACTGTTATTATGACACTTTTGAGATTACCGCGGTCGTTAGACATGTTTGAAAAATGTTACGGCTTTTGAGAATGTCTTTGGAGAATGTATCTTCCTGCCGCGTGAAAAGCCCTAACATTTTTCAAACATGTTCAACCGTTATAAGCTACCTACAACTACTACTATAACCTACAACTAAAAAGTATTTAATCGAAAATCATAAAAACTATTTAAGTCACTTATTTATTAGGATAACTAAATTTACAACATATATTAATGGGTCTAGTTCTAAAAATAACTTTTTAAATGCGTTTAGTTACCTATTAAACTAATTATAATCAAAAGACAAAATATTATCAAGCGACAATTTCTTAAATTCCGCACACGGCTGCTGCGTAGGAAGCCGACTGACTACCCTCCCGTACCTCTGAGTGACGCCTACAAACTCTAAAACGCATAGTTGGCCGAGCGGAGTTTTTTCTAATTTTTAAACTCATGATATCTTTCGTATGAAATGTCCGAATCGAATAATTCAAAAAGTAATATAAAGGTATTGAAACAGTCTTAAATAATAATTTATTTATTTTGATAAGGATATCTAGGTACAAATAAAGAGCCTTTTCTAGCGGCGGTATTTAAAGTTTTATTTTAAAATAAATGCACACTTATTGTGACATAACTATAATAGTTAGATGTATGCTGTCGCGACAGTTTTGTAGATAATAATGTGTTCTATAAAATTGTCTTAATTTATTTTGTTCTATCGTGAATAGTTTTCGCAGCGCACGCGATGTAAGATAAATTCTTGGTAATTTGTTTGCACCTTGGGTTACGTTATCGGAGTTTTGGTAAGGATCCCTAATTTTTTTAAGATAAAACATAGCCTATGTCCCTCGGATAGACTGTAGCTTTCCAACGGTGAAATAATTCCGTTGAAATAAATCAAATCCGTTCAGTAGTTTCAGAGCCTATTCAGTTCAAATACACAAACAATCAAACCTTTCCTCTTTATATAATGGTATAGATCATCCATTATACAATAGGTTTGTTAAATTGACGAAGGAATTAAGTACTTCATTCCACCTTACACGTATCAGTAAGAAATTTAACTAAATGCCATAGTTTAACTACGAACCTATGCTAATAGTGACAACAGTGCGCGTCCACTGTTGTACATTATTTGGTCGGGAAATTTTAAACTCGTTAACTTGGTAGCCTGTGATTTTATTAATATCTCCAAGGGACTATTTTGGAATTTGAAAATAATTTAATAGTAATACCTCCACGCGTTCCTGAGAAAAGGGTCTTGACACAGAGACAGACAGTCGGACAAAGAAGTGTCACAGGGTCCTGTAAGGGTTTCTTTTGAGGCACGAAACCCTAAAAAGAGCCTTCCAAAACGAAAGAAGCGCACGCAGGGAATACGAAACTATCCGCAGGATTAGTCGAGGCAAATAGCCATTTGATGCCAATGTCCCGAAACTCTCATCCAAATGGACTTCCCGCCATTCCGCGCGGCGCCCGCAACACAAACTTAAATGGGAGCGCAATAAAAGACGAGGAACAAGATCCCCCGGCCGGCCAGTTACAACCTTCCCTAAATAAAGTTAAGTCGTATCGTAAACGAAGACGTCTTCAGGTATCGAGCCTACCTGGTACCGGCTGGCATCGAGCTTGGAACGAGGGGGGTGGGGACAGAAACTCATCTATGCAGCGGTAGTGTTGCCACGTTTGATGGTTGAGAAGTTGTGACGCGCAAACGCGTCTTGAAGCCTGTGTCCGCTAATAGATAACACAACATTTGGTAAAATTGTGAATGATTCCGGGGTTATCTCATACCGCTAATAGACTAGGAGGTCGCGACAAAAATGGTAACGATAACGTAAATGGCTGAAACTGGGTTCACAGGATAAAGATACACCATCTGAAGCTAAATGTGTCGGCCTGCCTGCTCCAAGTTGTTGCGTTACCTAGATAAGGCGCCTGAAAAAGTACTTTACGTTACGAAAAAATCCAAAGATAAGGTAAATGGCTGCAAATATTGCAGCATGAAAGTATCAGTACAGTCAACCAAAGGTTAAAGGATACACTTCCGGTTAAACGTAAAAATGAATGGTGTTTAAATACAACCTCTGATTAAATTTTGTTAGAGTTTTGTTTACTCAGTAGCTAGTAGACATCCTCAACTATGTTTGAATCTATACTCAACACTATAATGGGTTCCAAAAGTCAAAGTATTTCAACTGTTCATCTTTTCATTCAACCGGATGTGTATCCTAAACTTTTTGTTCGACTGTACATACTTGCTTTGTAATACCAAAACTAAACGAATCGTTGGTTGCATTTCGTAGTTATAAACGATTTAGGTTACAATATAATTTTAGGCATATTTATGTCTTGAATTAAAAAACCGACTGGTTATTGTTGTATAATAAATAGTTACGAATATGTACAGACAATCAATATATTAATCACCAGGTACATATCAACATCTATTTTATTTAGCCAGTCTAGCTAACGCAACCGATTGGGGCAGGCAGACCGACATATTTAGTATAAGAGGGTTTGTCTCCAACCCATAAACCCAGATTCAGCCATTTACCTTATTGTGACCATAAATGACGTAACTTTCCGGAATATAACGCTCGAAAGTGCAGTTATTTAGCGGACTCAGGCTTCTGAACCCCTAGGCCGACCTGTCACCTGAAGGCGTTTAAGCCAAACCGATCGATTGGCGTTTTCCAATGTATGGAGAATTGCATAGCGCGCGCAGTGGGCGTTAAGCGAACTAACATTAGCGAGTCTGAGTTTAACAGCTTAAACATACATTAACGTTGACGTTTAGGCCGACTAAGCGTTTTAAAAAAAATTTGGAAGTCCGAGTTTGATTTTGACAGGTTTAAGAAGTAAAACCACAGAATAAGTAGGAAAACTTGTATGGGGTTTTACGTTTTTACGTAACTTTTAACGAAGTTCCGTAAACGACAAATTAGGTGAAAAGTCCGAATAGGGGCTCTGAGTCTCATAATGAGTTATAAATGACTCGCGTCCATGTATGTTTATATTTGTGTAGATATAATTTTCAACACATTTATATTATATAATATATCTGCATGAAAATTAAAATCCATGGACGGACGATTTAGTGTATTGCCCAATTGTTCTATTCAATGGCGTAAGCGGGCGTAAGCCACCCAAATCGATCAACTCAGCGATTTATCGATAAGTTTTGTGTAAGTAAGTAAGATGTGTAAGTCGTAATAGAAGCTCAGTGCAGGTCTTACGTGTTCTTACGCGTCGTTGGAACTCGAGCTAATTATAAGGCGAAAACCTGTCTACGCTGCCGCTATACGGATGAGTTTCGGTCGCAACTGTCTTCCTTCCTTACTCGATGCTAGCTGGTACCTGCGCGGCCACCAAAGTAAAAGTTAGCGAGCCAGCGGAAAATCCAATTACCGGAAAGAAACACGCGAAATTTTCCTCTTCCACGGGGGATTATTTTGAATGGTATCATTGAAAATATTAAGTATTTGTTCGGAAGTCCTCGTTCGGCGCTGTACTCGGTGATTTTCGACCTTATTACGGTGGTGACAAAATTACATCTCGCTCGCTTTACTACCCTTCGATGTAAATTGGTGTTTTTGTCAAAGCAGATAAAATCTGCTAGCGGGGGCGAGTGAAGACTCATTTCGGTTTTAATAAGTTAAAGCATTATTTATATGTTGGAGCTGATGTTGTCAAAATGTCCAAAGGTTTACCTACTACACCTCTTTTAATACTTTCCATGTGAGATTAGCCTCAGCTGTTTTACTTTTATGGAAAAAAATCTTACTGATTTGTCGCTATATTTGTTGCTCAATTAATATTAGAAAAACCACAGGCAGTCCCTATAGTCGCACGCAAAATATCTTTAAAAAAAAATGCATGATTATACTAATAAGGTAATTTAAATTAACAAAAAATGTGAAAGAACGAAGTTACAAATTTTTCGGAATTAACTAATTAAAACATACGAAAAAAAATCACAAAGGAATCCAGGTAGTACTTTGGGGGAATACCTCGGCAGGGAGTCCATTTCATAGGCCCGGTTCCTACTCCTGTCCTTTTATGCTCCCTGACTGACAGAGAGGACACACTGTTCATAGACGACATTTTGTAGTTCAGTGTGAATTTAACCAAGGCGAAACTCGATACAAACAATCAATGAATATTATCAAGTGATCAACGAACTAAAAGGTAGGGTCGGAAAGGACAGAAACGCGTTCAGCAATTTCAGCGATGCGCCCCAAACAACCCACACGTTGTACCTCTATCACGGCCCCAGTCCGACGCCATATCTCACGTCACAACCGGCGGCATAAATTATTCACCGACCTTTTTACGTAATTCGGAGGAGCGTTTTTGATAAAAAGAAGTGAAATGTACTTGTTAGTCGGGATATTTACGTTGGCGGCGGCTGCTGCCTTTCAACAAGTAGGGCGAAGTCAACCCGCCGGCTACCTGCGGGACCTTCACTCGCTCGCCCCGTCCGGTAGGGTGTCCTTAAAATGTCGATGGAGAAAACTTCCGTGGTGGTGTTTATCGGTGTCAAAAATCTTTTTTAGGGTTCCGTACCCAAAGGCTGCCAACGGAACCCTATTACTAAGCCCCCGCTGTCCGTCCGTCCGTCTGTCACAGGGCTGTATCTCATTAACCGTAATAGGTAGGCATCTGTAATTTTCACGAATTGTGTATTTATTTTGCCGCTATAACAACAAATAGGTAAAATAAAAATTTTAAAAAAAATTAAGTGTTAAATTAATAATGTTGTACGTTGGTACGGAACCCTTCTTGTGCGAGTCCGATTCGCACTTGGCCGGTTTTTTTTTTTGCAACCTGACATGGATGGCTAATACCACAAAACTACCGTTATGATCGCACACTACAGGCACTTCTAGATCGACATCTAGTAACTAAATGGTAAAATATTCTCCAATGTTGCTTTTCTTGATTCTCGGCTGCTCACAAAGAGATATACATGGCTACACGTAATTTGCAAAGACAATGTTTGTAATGTAATTTGTTTTGTTTGTTTCGCTCCTTGACAGCCACCACAGATTCAGTATGCACAGAATAAACCTCTTTAAATTTTTCAATTGTCAATGATCTTTTTTTTTTCTATATTGATCTAAGTGGGAAAAGGCAAGGACATTATCATCTCTGATTAATCGTGTTAGAATATTTTTACCCTGTCCACTGCTCGTGTATTGTTTTTTTCTTTCGATTTATAACTGTCTCGGTTTTTAAAAGTTGCTTATACGTACCTATATTGAAATGTATCATACCTTATGTGAGTTATTTATAATGTTAAGTAGCCGTGAATTTTGTTTGTTCGGTTTAGTTATTAGAAACATGTTTGTCCTCATGTTAAATGCACTTTTTAAATCTGTTTTATTATGCTTCTGCCTAGTTCCGCTCGCCTCTTCTACTGTTAACATGTTTTCTACTTTTTTCTCTGTTCATCCAAGTGGGAAAAGGCAAGGGCATTGTCACTTGTGATTATTTGTGTTAGAACAATTTTACTTTCTCTACTGCTCATGTATTGTTTTTTTTTAACTGTCCTTTTTTATAAAGTGGCGTATATGTACCTACATTGATGTGTATAATAAGTTATTTATAATGTTATGAAGCTGTGAACTTTTTGTCCTGTTTCGTTATTAGATACAAGCTTGCCGTATTTAAAATGCACTTTTAAATCTGTTATTATTATCTTTCTGCCTAGTTCTGTTCGCCTCAACTACTTTTAATATGTTTTCTGCTTTGTTCTGTTTTTTCACACTGCTGGCGGGTGATGAGGAATCGCCTACAGGGAAAACCTTTTTATTAGTTAATAATATATACTATATACTATATATAATATATATATACATATTTATGACCACATTATCCGACGATTCAGATAATTATTTTTCAGTTACCTCGTCTGATGAGTTCTTTAGTGACGATAGTTCTGACAATGGATGTGTTCTTCCACTAGATGAAAAACTTGACTTCACATTTTCTAAATACCCCAAAAATTTCAATTTTGTACATATCAATGCTCAAAGCATACCCTCTCACTACCCCGATCTTCTCAGGTCATTTCCAAGCAAACACATCCATGCTGTACTCGTTTCAGAAACTTTTCTTAAGCCTACATTGCCATCTACTTCTTTTTCACTTCCCGGGTTCCAACTGATCCGTAACGACAGAACTGGAAAAAGTTGTGGTGGTGTTGCCATCTACCTCCGAAGCTGTATTCCTTATTCGATTGTTGCTCAGTCTCCTGCTCAGTATTCGGAGTCACCAGAATACCTTTTCTTCGAAATCATCGTTAATCACTCCAAAATTCTAATTGGTGTTTATTACAGTCCCAATCTCACTATTAATTACTTCTCATCACTCGAATCATTCCTTGAGGAACGCTGCCCTCAGTACAATCATACTATTATCATGGGAGATTTCAACACCTGTCTAATAAAAAATGACCACCGCGCTAGAAAACTTAACTCCCTTGTGTCATCAGTAAATATGAATATTCTTCCCTTGGATGCTACACACCACTTTCCTAATTGTGAACCTTCTCTGCTTGATCTGATTCTTACTTCTTCACCTGACCATGTAAGTGAACATGGTCAGCTGACAGCGCCTGGCTTCTCATATCACGATTTAATCTATTTATCCTACAAGGTCCGTCCTCCTAAGATCAGGCGAAAGGTTCTCATGCAGCGAAATTTCAAGGATATTAATCTGGAGCGCCTAAGGGAAGACGCGCGTGGCTTGGATTGGTCTGCTGTTCTTAGTTCCTCTTCTACAGATGTTATGGTTGAGGATTTCACCTCCAAACTTACGGCTCTATTTGATATTCACGCACCTCTCAGACCCACACGTGTGAAACATTTACCAGCTCCATGGCTAACAGAGGACATTCGGAGAATGATGGTGAAGAGGGATAGAGCCAAGATTAAACTTAAACATAATCCTTCCGATGCAAATCGCACCAAGTACAGGCTGCTCAGGAATCGGTGTAACAGGATGTGTAGGGATGCCCAAAGACGCCACATTCATAATACTCTCGAAAATAGCTCTCCCGTCAATGCTTGGAAATTTCTTAAAACTCTTGGAGTTGGTAAAAAGTCTTCTACTGTCAGTAACAACATCGACATCAACGCCCTTAACAGGCATTTCTCCTCTCCTCTCACCACCATTGATCAAGTGGTAAAATGTCAAACTCTTCTTCAGCTTTCAGCTTTACCAACTCCGGAGCATGCTTCATTTACATTTCGCCAAGTCACTGACCGTGAAGTTAAGCTGATCCTGAATTCAATTTCAACAAAAGCTGTAGGTGCCGACTGCATTAGCCTCGACATGCTCTCACCACTGCTGGCCGAACTGCTACCTATAATTACATTTATTCTAAATCATTCCCTATCCAGTGGATCTTTTCCGAGTACCTGGAAAAGGGCTTACATCATTCCTGTCCCAAAAATTTCAAATCCTTCTTCTTTCAGTCAATATCGCCCTATTTCTATTTTACCTGTATTGTCAAAAATTCTGGAGCGCATTGTTCACCAGCAGTTGGCCAGCTTCCTTGCCGGCAATCACTTGCTGAACCCAATGCAGTCAGGTTTCCGACCTTGCCACAGCACCGTTACTGCTCTCGTCAAAGTAACTGAAGATGTCCGAACAAATATGGAAAACAAGAATCTTACAGTCTTAACTTTGTTGGACTTCAGCAATGCATTCAACACAGTGGACTTTGACATCATGCTTGGTATTCTACGAACGCTTAACTTATCTCCGGCAGTGCTTGACTGGTTCGCGTCTTATCTCTGTGGTCGACATCAGTGTATCAGAATTGACAATGTGTGTTCTGACTGGGCTGATTTAACTGCTGGTGTTCCACAGGGTGGCGTGTTATCTCCTCTGTTATTCTCTATATTTATTAATATAATTACAAATATGTTAACTTCTCTTTACCACCTTTATGCCGATGACTTACAGCTGTACTTGCATTGCTCCTTTGATAATTTGGCACATACCGTATCAGAAATGAATGTGAATTTGGATCATATCCTAAATTGGACAAAATCATTTGGTCTGACGGTAAATCCTATGAAATCACAAGTCATAATAGTCGGCAGCCCTAGACTTGTATCGAAGATTGATCACAATACATTACCAGCGGTAATCTACAATGAAGTAGTTATACCGTACTCTAAAACAGTAAAAAATCTGAGCATTTTAATTGATGACACCCTGTCATGGGCGCCCCAGGTAAATGAGATCAGCAGGAAAATCTTTGCTGCCGCCCACTCTTTAAAACGCTTACAGAGTTTCCTTCCAATCCGTACCAAAATCACGTTGACGCAAACTCTCCTACTTCCAATTTTAGATTATGCAGATGTGTGCTTTTTGGATTTAACTGAAGTTCTCCTTGATAAATTGGAACGTTTACAGAATCTCTGCATTCGCTACATATATGGTCTGCGTAAATACGACCATGTATCGCAGTACCGTCGTCAGCTTAAATGGCTACCCATTCGTTATCGAAGGAACTGTCACATACTCTTCTTTTTGGGGTCTTAAATAACCCTCACTCTCCTGAGTACCTTCGTTCCCGATTCTTGCACCTATCTTCACACGGTCTCCCTCTACGTTCTAGCGACGACAGTATCCTTGCGATTCCCCGCCATACAACTTGCTTCTTTTCCAACTCCTTCACTGTACATGCAGTACGTCTGTGGAACTCGTTGCCTTCCTCCGTCCGCTCTTGTCAAACTATCGGCTCTTTCAAGTCGAGAATCAAGGAGTTTTATTTAAATGAAATCTGAATATACTATTTTTATCGCTGTACATCTTTCTTTTTATTATCATCAAAGAAATAGGTATATATTTTTGTTTTGTTTTAATTTGTTCCTAAATTGTGGATATACAATATATATTTTAGTATATTAGTTTATTTTATTCAAAGTATGCTTGTATTGTCATGTAAATTATGGTTTATGTATGTTTATACTGTATGTATATATTTTTATTTTATTTGCTTTATTATTTTCCTTTCAAATTGCTATTGTGTACCTACCTACAGATATTTTAGATTGTCTCTCCTCATCACCCCAAAGGTTGACTGGAAGAAATCACTCCTAGTGATAAGTCCGCCTTTGTGCAATTTTGTTGTTGTTTCGAATTGTTTTTGTAATTGTACTTGTTTTCTATTGCACAATAAAGAATTTATTCATTCATTCATTCATTCATTCATTCATTCATTCATTCATTCATTCATACGTGGTGTATTTAGAAGGAATTAGACGCCATGCCAGGACCTTCCCTTTATGAGAACGGCAACATTGAACTGGATGGAAAACGCGGTCAATTTTCCATTGCCGCTTCGACCAATCTTTTCACCCAATGCGATGGTACAAATCGGGGCGGGCTTAAACCCTACCACCTAGTAGGGGAAGGGGACCTATAGTTTTACATGGATTCCGAACCATGGCGCAGCTCGCAACGAAGAGGAGAAAGATAAAGCATCCGTAGTCGGTGTTTAACGTTGTAAAAAAAAAATTGTCGAAAAAGAATGCGGTATCCGTGATTATAATTTCGAATATAGACTTCTATGCCTTAGAAAATGAAGGCAAACATAAGATAGGAGCTAAAAGAGTAGCCAGCGATGTCAATCTTTGGTAGACAGGCTAATAGCTTTACTAATAAAAGCAAATACATACGGGCCGCGTTCATGAAGTCCAAAAATAACAACATCCAAAACCCAGAACATGCGAAAGTATGTTTTTTTTCGAAAAGCACAAAACCTAACCTAATTTAAAATGTACGCATTAAAAAGATTTTTGGATTCTTGAGTGAGATGATCCAAAATCTTGTACTTTTTGGACTTTGTGATGCATCCCCATGCATACGAGGCAGTGTACATCAACGCTATGGACATGAGTGTACAGTGGGCAAGCGGACTGGGCGGGCCGGGAGCATGTGATTTCCGGGCAGACTGTTTTATTGGCCCCGGGGGTCGGCGCGGCGAGGGTGGGATGGAACGCTCGTTGGGTTCAATCGACCAGTTTGAGCGCTACTCGAGAAAACTGCAATGGCAACATTCAAAATTAAGGGTTCCAATTTTGAAGGTGGACTTCTTTAGGCACGTTTCGAAAACAGATCAGAGTGTATTTTTTCGCTGAAACGAAGATTCGCGCGCCGATATGTAACGCGTAATTTATTTGAATATAGAATACCTCCCCCCGCAGTGCCGGTGACGCCTATTTAGTTGGACGTTTGACTCGACTCAGTTATTTTTTTTAATGCATGAAAATAACTGTTCTTATTCACATTTTTTATGTGAATATTAAAACTTGTTTTCTTCGCTTCGAAAAGGTATTTTATCTATGTAGGATATTGTATCATCGTATGATTTATAAGTAAGATTCTGATCGCAATGAATTGATATTTGTTATTTTGTTTTTGTTGTTGGAGGAGATGTTTGTCAAAACTCGTGGCCACTTTAGGCAGGAGTTAGCAAAATGCCAGATATAGTTAAACTATCAGCTGCCTTAGAAAAAATCAAACATCACTTGTTTCATCACTCATTCGTTTTATATTGATGCGATTCTTGTTTGTTCAACTCCCTGAGTTTGTGGCCCTCAGGGCCGAGTGCACGAAAGAACAAAAAATCAAAATCAATGTCAAAGTATGATTAAACACGTCACTTTGTGTGGAAAGTATGCAAGGAACTCTATGCGGTTCACTAAAAGTGACGTGTTTGAACATTGATTAACTCAGCCGTTTCTTCGTGCACTCGGACCTTACTCATTCGCGGACACAGCACAAGATCGTTTTGTCGTTCTCTGGCACTGACCCTGTCCTCGTGATGAGGAGGATGCAAAACGTCGACAAAGCAAACAATGCGCATAGCGTTTGATTTGTTTAGATTTAGGTACAAAAATAATTATTACAAAACGACTTATAGCTAAAAGTAAATCACGGATGGTGTAGAAAATAATCAAACAAAAACTAAATTGATTTTGAATCTTCATAGTTTTAATGACTAAGACTTTTTAATTTTTTTATTTTATCGTTGAGTAATCCACGACCAAATTTATTGCATAAATCGCCTGAAAGTTTCGAATTTTCGGACCTTATAACTTAGAAAACGTATACAATTGTACAATGCCAATGGTCAGCACACATCTAGCTAGTTCGATCAAATAAAGCCCTCCGACATTTGGTTCTCCGACAAGAAATGTGCGCATGATGGAAAGAAGTTCCACGTTCGTATGGAGAGTCGAGCGGGAAGGCCCACCTTAAGCTCCGTCCACGGCACTCCTCCCGCCGCGTTCACCCCCCGAGCGCCGGTTGAGAAACGGCTGGATTCCCCGATAAATGGGAATGGATGATTTTCGGGCGCACCCTCGCCGCGCCGGCCGGCGCTCCTCGTAAATACGCACCCTGAGTGGCGCGTCAGTCACGCTTAGCCGGACCCTCTGCTCCTAGCCTAAGTCCGCGAGACGACATAACGTACTTAACTATCTGCAAGTCCATAATCCTGATAGTACGTAAGCCCGCAGTACATTTGGCTTATAAGTCCGAGTACCAGAGAGCATCTCCAAACACAAGATCATAGGGGTGGCTTGTTAGTTTGTTTGTAGTAGTGATGTTTTTTGGGTCAAATCTTGTATAATAGTACGGAACCCTTCGTGTGCCACTCCGACTCGCACAGGCAGGACCACGCATAGGAGGTGCCCGACGACTCCCATTGGCTTTCGAACTTTCACGGGGGCTGCAAAAACCATGCCGGCCGACCAGGTGCTTCTTCACACCATTTTCTAAGGATTAAGGATTAAGGAGGGTTAAGGATTCTGTACACTCGACGCTATGATAGCGTGCACGCTGTCATACGAAACACATGATACCGTATTGTACCGTTCGCATTTAAGGTCGGCCCGTAAGCATCAGAAAATTTTGCCTCCCATACAAACGTAGTTTACTAATCATTTGGAAATCACTGTTCCAACTTACTTGATATTTGGTATCTAATATTAGGCTACAAATATCTGTGTCTGCATGCCTTTGTTTTTTCGGTAAATGTTTTCTGGGTCAAACCACAGAGAAAACAAAATTCGTATGAAGATTTTCTTTTTGCATTAGATATTAAATATCAATTTAATTGGAATAGCGGTTTCCAAATGATTAGTAAACTACGTTTGTATAAGGGGGCATAGCTTACGGGCCGTTTTTAAGGTGGCCCAACCCGGCGGGCCTAACTCATTCGCTGGCACGGTACAAAACCGTGCTGTTGCGCTCTGGAACCTTCTCTGTTTCAAAGAATCAGACAGGCTCCGTGATGAGGAAGATGCAACATGTCCACAAAAAAGACAATGTGCATAGTGGATGATTTGGTAAGATTTACGATTTTTTTTATTTCAAAACGACTTATAGCTAAAAGTAAACCACGACCGCTGTAGTCAAAAATCTAACAAAAACCAAATATATCATAAATCTTGATTAAATAAGCTATGTCTGATGACTAATCTTGGCGGCCCAACCCGGCGGGCCTAACTCATTCGCGGGCACGGTACAAAACCGTGCTGTTGCGCTCTGGGACCTTCTCTGTTTCAAAGAATAAGACAGGCTCCGTGATGAGGAAGATGCAACATGTCCACAAAAAAGAAAATGTGCATAGTGTATGATTTGGTAAGATTTACGAAAATTTTAATTTCAAAATAACTTATAGTTAAAAGTAAACCACGACCGCTGTAGTCATAAATCTAACAAAAACCAAATAGATCATAAATCTTGATTAAATAAGCTATGTCTGATGACTAATCTTTTTAAGATGTTCTTACTTTATCATTACGTAATCCACCTCCAAAGTTATTGTATAAAACGCGCGAAAAATTCGAACTTTCGAACCTTATAACTTAGAAACCAAACACAATTTTACAATTCCAATGGTCATCAGACATCTAGTTCGATCAAATAAAGCTATTTTGAGAAAAAAAAATTGATCTCTGACAAGAAATATGGGCGTGATCTTCTTTCCCCTTTTGTATAGGGAGATGAGCGGGTTGGGCCACCTTAAGTGTACAGAAGGAGGCCTATTAATGCAGTTTCAATTTGTATCAAAATTGGCCCCTTGATTCCTTTGAGTGTTTTCGCTGTCATATAGTTTCAGATTTCACCGTGAAGGCACACTTGAAAAAATCCTGTACATTCCTTAAAAATAGTTATGTGCTTGCTAAGTATGAAAGAGTAGATATCGCTCACTACAATGATGCACATAAAATTTTAATGTAAGAAATTCTTCAAAACCTCAAATATGATGATAATGATGACGTAAGTTTTTGTTCCGTTGCCTCCTAGCTTATCGCAGCTCGCCCGGCTCGTCCCAATTTCTCTTGCGGTTCGCGGCTGGCCACACCACAGAAATCGGCATATTGTTAATCATATTACATTCGACGTGTCTTGGTAGCTCACAGGGAACATGTATGGCACAACAGCGCGCATAATTTCGACATGTCGGGGTAAATTTTTCCATGAACAACCACGGAACAGCTCGCATTCGTGACGAAATGTATTCATCCTATTCAGCAAGAGTAAGAAAGTGGTGCATGAACGGGGCGGGGATTGAGTCTGAGAAATCATCGTGCCCCTAAACTATGAGCCACCCGCAGTACATAAGCTGCCCCGTTAAGGTGGCCCAACCCGGCGAGACTAACTCATTCGCGGGCACGGTACAAAACCGTGCTGTTGCGCTCGGGGACCTTTTCTGTTTCAAAGAAAAAGACAAGCTCCGTGATGAGGAAGATGCAACATGTCCACAAAAAAGACAATGCGCATAGTGTATGATTTGGTAAGATTTACGAAAATTTTAATTACAAAACGACTTATAGCTAAAAGTAAACCACGACCGCTGTAGTCAAAAATCTAACAAAAACCAAATAGATTATGAATCTTGATTAAATTAGTTATGTCTGATGACTAATCTTTTTAGATGTTCTTACTTTATCTTCGGACTTTATAACTTAGAAACCAAACACAATTTTACAATGCCAACGGTCATCAGACATATAGTTCAATCAAAAAGCTATTTTGAGCAAAATTTGGGATCTCTGACGAGAAATATGGGCGTGATCTTCTTTCCCAATACAAATATGGGGAGTTGAGCGGGATGGCCCACCATAAAAATACGAATCCAGGGGCAAATTTATACCTAAAGAAGAAAAGCTAAGTTCAACGTCAACTCCGTCGACAGTTACAGCACATAATACCTATTATAGCGTTTTAGTCTCTCGGTACAGGTGCCTGCAAATAACTAGAAACCTGGCGGGGGCACACACATACACACCCTCTCATGCTCAATCCACACACCTTTTTTATGTACCATTACATGTATGTGTACCATGGATGGCTAATACCATAGGGCTTGTTTACTCTATGTTAATACCAAACTGACCGTCAGATGCCTAACATAAATAAGCCTAAAACACCAACTAGGTGCCATGCCTAGACCTTCGTTATATCGTTCGGCTACATTGAACTGGATGGAAAACACGGACAATTTTCATTGCCAAGCGGCCATCGTTTATGTGCATCGTCAATGCGATGGTACCAACCCGGGCGGGATTAACCCTACCTCCTATTAAGTAAGTCCCCCGCAGTTTTACGTGGAATCCGAACCACGGCCAGCCCCAACGGTTGGAAATGGTAACCCATCCAGAACCTAAACGCGCTCAGAGGTGCTTCACCAAAGTTTATCGCAGTGTCGCGCCACTGGCCTACCGAGGCTGACAACCGGTACCACACAACTAATTGTCAACTCCCGCGCTAGTGGGGTGCATCGTGTTCATGTCTGCACGCCCCCGCAGCCGCCGCCGCCGCGCCGCTTCACGCCGCTCTCGCATGCAAATTCAAGAGACAGATACGTGCCAATATGCGAGGGCGCGCAGCGGGCCCCCTGTTGACGCCCGCCGCTCTAAGCTGGCGACATGGCCCTTATTGAATTGGGGATTATCAGATCGCGACAACAAACATGTCGAATAAAGTCAGGTGTTTTTGCTGCTGCATGGCTTAGCGTATGGTAACTGAAGATAACATGAGCAAATATGGTTTGCATAGGTATAATATGGTTCCATGACAGGATCGACTATGGTATAGTGTGGCAATGTGAAATTGATTCAAGGTAGTTTTCGAATACAGAATACCTCCCCCACCGGTGCTGGTGCCGCCTATTTAATTAGACGTTCGACTCGACTCAGTTCATTTTTTTTTGGAATGCTTGAAAAAAATCTGTTTCCTATTCAAAACGTTTTATGTGAATATGAATACATGTTTTCTTTCCTTAGGAATGATATTTTTAATTAAAATGATTCTAGATAGTGTGAAAGATGCATCACTCGCAAGATACTATGGGCCAGGCAGGGCTAAAGTGCATCGAAGTACTGTCATATGGGGTATTATCGTTTTCATTACAACGTAATCCAGGCAAACCATCAAGGTGGTCGCGATTGGAGCTCAATTGACGGTATCGATCAGTGGTACTCTGCCTTTATTCGTTGAGGGCCAACAGAGAGGCATGAAAATGTTTGAAGGGCCGCATTACTAAATTGATTTTGTCTTTGTGTCTTGTGCACAAGCAAGGGACCAAGACGCGTGACAAGGAAAGTTTGGCTATATACGAGCTCAGTATATAGAACTTCAGTGAAATTAGACTTCTGTGTTTTTTTTCCAGGGCAACATAAAAAGTCATGAGGGTTGATTACCGCTAATAACGGAGGGGTGGGGAAACACGTAACAACATACTTGTAACTGCTGTGTAGGTTAAGGGACCCCTCAGACTTGAGGCCTCGTTCTCCGTGCTTCCACTTTTAGTACACATACGATTGCAATGAATATCAATATAAGAGACTGGTCAGACATTAGAATGCTGATAAATACTCACATTTGCGGTCGGTAACTTATCGTTTTGTTGAGATTCCGTAACAGTTTAGCCTAGCGCACACTTGATATGATTGCTTTGCTAGCCATGTTCGCGTATAACCTAATTTCTAAGATTCAGTAGTTGCAATTAGGTAACATTTTCAATTTAATTGGCACATATTAGTGCAAGTTGAAACATTTAACAGACCGCAGACGCTACCGCGACCTATTACGAACATGATCGAACTTCGCCATCCCTCACATAGACTTAAATGTCGATTAATATTCCCCTTGGATGTCCCGAGCGATATCGATCCGGCAGATAATGCGCTCGCCGTGCGTCGCGTCGGGCGCTATCTCTATGCAAACCAATCCGGGGTGGGCACCAGCGACGCACGCATTCGGAGCGGCGCTCATTTCGGAGGCCTAGGAATCTAAATATGCAGGCTGTTCCGAGGCCCGCTGTTCCGAAACTCAACGTCAAGCGGCCACTGGGTGAGAGGCCAGCTTATTCTAGGTTTTGTGAAAATAATCCATGTCATTTGGTTTAGTGATAATTTTTTGGAATATTTTAAAAATCTACGTCTTACACCACATATTTAGGTACTGTAATCACAGTTTTCAGAATTTCACAATGATTTTTTCATAACGCAATTCTAAATGCATGTATTCATCGCCATGGAATCTAAAATCGAATTGAGAAAACTGTGATTACAGTGCCGAAATATTTGGACTAGGATGTCGATTTTCTAAATTTTTCAAAAAACCCATTGCCACTCAACCAAGTGTCATTGATTTTTATTTTGTATCATTACAAGAACTGGAATAAGCTTCACCCAGTGCCCGCTTGACGTTGATTTTCTGGACACCTGTATAAACATCTGTGTGCATTAGTACTAGTGTACATACAAGTACATTCCGCCTTTTTGTAAACCATGCTTGCAGGCTTACAAATATGGAATGTTTTCATTTCATTTTAAGTCTGTATCCTATGGTCTCCAAAACGGCGTGATCGATTTTGAAGAAATTTTCAGGGAATTTTCAGAATAGCCCGCCGGTTCACTTGTGAAGTTTGGCAACGATCGGATCAATAGAGATTTTTTATTTTTGTTATTCGCGATATTTTTTTAATGTTGGTTATTCGCGAGCAAATCGCATTCAAACCGCATGGGCGAGCACGGAACGAATTTCTCTCGGGACTATATACTAAAATCCGAACTGTCGTCCCAGACCTCAGCGTGTACGCCTATGGGATGACAGAACTGATTACGTTATTCTGTGGCGAAGGTAAAATTTATCACAAGACCGCACCTATCCATCCACCAGAAAGGTCATCAGGCCATAGACAATAAGTGCTACTCATGCGAAGCAACACACGGACATCACTTTTTGTTCACACTCGATTTCGCTCCCCATTTTGGGTACCGCGGGCTTCATACGAAAACCGATTCCTAAGTAGTAATAACCAATTAAATTTAATCAATTAATTCCCTGTTATATCCTTTATGAATGCAAAACAATCACCCCAATTGTGAGGTACAGGGGGTCCATTCAGAGTAAGAGTGAGTTCGAATTCGCCACTTAATATCAACTCACTTTCTTAAATAGTTAATGTTTCCACACTTCTAGAACATCATTACAGTAAGGTAAAAATCTGGTTTGTCGCGTAAATACGTTGGAAGTATAAATAAAGGTTCCGTTATTTAAATAATGATAAATTTCCCAGCTATTTTTAGGTTAACTCACTCCGGAACTCGAACTCACTCTTGCTCTGAATGGACCCCCAGTCGATACAGAAAAACCGGAGACGAACATGTCGAAAGCACGATTCCCGGTAATGCATTACCGCGTCTTTCGAGTTCTAAACATGGCGGCCGCAAATAGTACAAGCAACGCTGGCGTGATAGAGTTGTTTGTAAGCATACGTTTAGGAAACCACGGAGCATGTGCGTGCGATGATTAACAACGGTTTGAAGACTTTGTACTCTGTGCTACTGATTTATGTCAGTTCTGTTTCAAAGGGAAATCACTTTTGTCGTTGCACTGTCTTCGGGAAATGCGGGGCAGATGAACCAATTCTGCCCTGCGAAAGAGTTTTCAAATATATTTTAATTGTTACATTATTAAGGTAAACAAAATTGAAAACCATTTAGATCTGGTAAATCAGGCCAAAACATTGAAAAAAACAATCAGTAATACGACATCGCATCAATTAAATAAAAATATGTTCCTCTCGCTGTCATGGCAACGTGAACTTAGCCTTAGCCAATTGGTTAAATTTAATTTCTATTATTGTAGAGTGAGATTAGGTTATGCACGGGTTTTATAGGGTTATTACCGGTTTGGTGACCCTAGTGAGGCAGTTTGCAACCAGTCAAACGAACGTTGAGCTATCCTACATTCAAAATCGAATGCCGGCATTCATGAAGAGCCTTAGCCGTCCAAAGGAGTAACTGAATTAACTCTTTGGAGGCGACATGTACGCACGGTCAGTTGTTCTCTTGTTTTTAGGGTTCCGTACCCAAAGGGTGAAAACGGAACCCTATTACTAAGCCTCCGCTGTCCGTCCGTCCGTTCGTCTGTCCGTCTGTCACAGGGCTGTATCTCAGCAACCGTAACAGGTAGACAGCTGAAATTTTCACAGAGTGTGTATTTATTTTGCCGCTATAACAACAAATAGCTAAGATTAAAAAATAATTAAAATTAAAGGGGGCGCCCATACAAAAAACGTGTTTTTTTTTTGTTTTTTTTACGATGGTACGGAACCCTTCGTGTGCGAGTCCGACTCGCACTTGGCCGGTTTTTTTCGAATTTGGCTAACACACTTTCTTACGGCACTGGACATAGATGGCTAAAATATGACTAATTATGTCACGGTATTAGACTGCAACCGCATTCTCGAAATAACTTAGTGCCATGCCAGGGAATTCCTTATTTTGCATGGTTACATTGAATTGGGTGGGGATCCTAAACTAAACATTTTCGACCAATTTTTGGGTATTGAAACGAGATAGCCAGAGCCCGACGTATCCAAGTAAGTTCAACACACATCTTTCGAAATGTGACCAACCCGTTAATGCGTGAAAAGGGTTTTTTAATTGTTTCTTTAACAACTTTCGGAAAGTTAAACATAACCTTAACTAAATTGGCAGATAATTTTACGCTCAATCTAATCAGTTACTGTCAATATCAGCAAAAGAATACGTTTGAGAATTGACTTCAGCATTTTTTTCCATGCAAAAAATATAATTTCGTTTTGTTTTACGTTTACTTTTGTTTGCCCGCCTCACTGCACCTCTCCTACATCTCTAAGGTTGAATGGTAGAGAATGCGTTATGGCATTAATTTCCGCCTTTTTGTACCGTATGGCTGCAAATAAAGATTTTTTTCATTTCATTTCATTTCATTTCAATTTCCTAAAATATTCTTTTAACTATATTGGTAGAACGTTAGCTGAAATCAATGTTCTCATTCCATAAGGTTCAGAAACTTAACTCAATCAAACCATACGCATTGGCTAGTATAATAATCTTAGACATACGATGAAGAATATTCTAGTTTATAAACTAATGAAATATTAAACGAATACTTGACATCGACACAAAAAAAATCAAGCATTTACCCTATTTAAAGGTAGAATCCATGACCGTCGAACATCACGAAAAAGTGTTTCATATTAAAAAAACCGGCCAAGTGCGAGTCGGACTCGCACACGAAGGGTTCCGTACCATCCTACAAGATTTAACACAAAAAATCACGTTTTTTGTATGGGACCCCCGTATAATAATTATTATTATTTTATTTTACCTATTTGTTGTTATAGCGGCAAAATAAATACACACTCTGTGAAAATTTCAGCTGTCTAACTGTTACGGTTACAGAGATACAGCCCTATGACAGACGGACAGACGGACGGACGGACGGACGGACAGACGGACGGACAGCGGAGGCTTAGTAATAGGGTTCCGTTTTCACCCTTTGGGTACGGAACCCTAAAAAGCAGACCAAAGAGATTTGAGAAAAAACTCAAGTCCCATTTGCATGTAGAGCGGCGGATCGTATCGAGAGCAACAAAACCAATATTGTTATTCATTCCGAGTCGAGACCGCCGCCGCCGCCACATTTACATTCAGCGCACACATAAACAATCGCAAACGAAGCGTACCCGCACGCACATATGGGCAGTGTCAAACTTCACATACACACACATATGTGTGTACCTCAGATCAAAATAAAAAAAACCGCCCAAGTGCGAGTCGGACTCGCACACGAAGGGTTCCGTACCATCGTAAAAGATTTAATACAAAAAAATCACGTTTTTTGTAGGGGGCCCCTTTAATTATTATTATTTTTTAATCTTACCTATTTGTTGTTATAGCGGCAAAATATATACACACTCTGTGAAAATTTCAGCTGTCTATCTATTACGGTTACTGAAATACAGCCCTGTGACGGACGGACGGACGGACGGACAGCGGAGGATTAGTAATAGGGTTCCGTTGGCACCCTTTGGGTACGGAACCCTAAAAAGGCTAAGTGCGAGTCGGACTCGCACACGAAAGGTTCCGTACCATCGTACGTATTTGTTTTATTTTACCTGTTTGTTGTTATAGCGGCAAAATAAATACACACTCTGAAAATTTCAGCTGCCTACCTATTCAATTACGGTTCATGAGATACAGCCCTGTGACAGACGGACGGATGGACGGACGGACAGCGGAGGCTTAGTAATAGTGTGCCGTTTTGTACCCTTTACGTAAGGAATCTTAAAAATTACAGTTTTGAAAAACATTGAACCGACTCCAAGCACCCTGCAGTAGAAGGCGGTACAAAAGCACAGAAGGGGTCCATCATACATTTTACAGTTTAAAAATGGAGATTCAAAGGCAATATTGCAAGTTGACACTAACATCTACTTTTGCACATTAATTATATATATTCTAAAATGAAGGAAGGATTTTTTTTCTAGGTTTAAAATAAAATTGAACCGAACCTGTCGTGTTTTTTCGGACACCAGTAGGCCTATTCCCGCAATTCCGTAATCAGGAATCCTGAGTCTAGAAAAAAGCTTTGACACTGGTTTTCAAAGCGATTGTCTTGACGAAAAGATTAATTCAAATTATTCAAGGTCTTTCGTCGAAAAAATAGCTCTGATAACCGCTATAAAAGCGGTTTTCTAGACTCAGGATTCCCGATTCATGATTACGGAATTCCAGGAACTGACCTGCCCAACATTTCGTACCACATTTCCCGTATTAAAGATGCCCAAAACGGCAATACTCTCAGCAGCAACATGGCCGCCTCCAGTAACATTCCCTCATCGCCCCGAGCCTAAAACGGCATATACGGCACCTTTTCATGCAGCATACGACTTCTAGCTCCGCCGATAATGCGGACCTACAAAGGTTCCCCGCCCGCCTCACCGTCTTGCTCGCGTCGCGCCCTCCCTTTAAATTTGTTCAGGCACATCTTTCAGCAATCGCGGGACATCGATTTTAAGGGGCGGGGGGGGGGGGGGGGGGACGCCCTCGGGCTTCGGAAGTCTTTCGGTTGAGCGGGGATTTTCTGAAAGAGCGTGCCTCATAACGAAACGAGATATTATTGCACGCTTCGCCGCCTTAAGTTATTAAAAATCAGACGAATAGAATGATAAAACTTTCAACAAGAGGGATTGCCGTTGGATAGTTGAATATACGGTCTTATGTAAACTAGCTGACGTGATCGGCTCCGCTCGGGTCAATATCTCGACAACAGCTCCACCTACCGGGTCCAATTGTGAATCTAAAACATCCAGGGATTCGGCCAAACATATTTATAAAACAAACATAAAAAATTTATCAAAATCGGTCTAGCCGTCCAGGAGTTCAGTGACATACACACGTGTCGAAAAATTTATGTAAGTAAAGATATGGCTGTTGCTTTTGTTCTTTGTCAGTAAAGTTTAGATCTAAGTGTGTATTTCATAATTGTAGACGGAAGAAATATGTTATGTAAGCCCGTGAAGTTTCTTTGCGGGTTCTTCTTTACTGGGTTCATCGAACCCGCGGATCTTTGTGACGCTTAGTGTAGTTTAACTACCAAAAAGTTCAAATAAATGAAATGAAAAATTAAAATACACGAACATGAATATTTCAATGGTAAAAAAGGTCGATAAAAAAAACCATGTCTCGGCGACAGATTAGAACTTACCAAGAAGAGATAGGTCATGTGTTTCATAAAAGTAAAATTCATAGCACCTGTAATTGAAGAGCACGTATTAGGAGATGCACGCTAAGAAGCGAGAGAAGTTTAGTATGCTATGTTTCCGCATGACGCTCTAAAATATCTGCTTACACCTAGGGGCGGAAAAGGCGGGAAATACAAAATATTCTAACTAATGTCGGCCGTGTTGTCCGATGTGATGTTAACTCGTGCAATAATTTCAGCAAGTGGAAAATTTATCAAAAAGAACCGTGCAGATATTCTACGAGATGAACATAAAATTATAATAGTTCTCAAATAAAAAAAACACATATATCCAAGGATCGTTAGACCAAGCAACCCGCGGCCGACACACACGTGTGCTCTTTCCATCCCCTTCCCATATCCGTTATGGGGACCGCTCAAACTTCGCATAAAATAATACCCAATAATAACGCCCATATTTCTCAAGTTGACACCGATCGATACTCGCCATGAGCAAGCAGGTGCCAAGTATTTTTTCTGCTTTGGCGAACATGAGGAAATATTTGCAAGCGTACTTGGCTGGGGTTTCCCCTCACTTGAAGACAATTTACTGAGTAGTCGCAGTTAAGGTGTTGAAATAGGTGAATGTTTTGAAGAACAAAGAAAAGCTCTGTATAATAAAATGTTTCCTACATAACAATAACAAGAACCACCTAGTCATATTATTTCTTTGGTGACTATAACCGACAGAGCCTGTATGTACATAATAGATACCAAAATTAAGTAAGTCTAAAAAGAGTACTTAATCTATGGTCAAATTAAGTTAGTTTTTTTTGCAACCTGACATGGATAGCGAATACCACAAACCTTCCATTATGATATTAGCCCAATACCCCACATTTCCGAAGGAACTAGGCATCATGCCAGGGCCTTCCCTTTATGAGCACGGCTTTATTGAACTGGATGGAAAACACAGATAATTTTTCATTGCCACTTCGATGCGATGCACTTTTGCATTGCCGATGCGATGGTACCAGTCCACGCGGGCTTGAACCCTACCACCTAGTGGGAGAAGGGGGCCTACAGATTTACATAGATTCCGAACCATGGAGTAGCTCGCATTCGTGACGAAATGCACATATCCAACTCAATGTGGTAGTTGTATGTATCTATTTAGCCCAATTCATAATCACCTTAGTAATCTGCACCGGTAGGCATAAATTAAATGGCAACGATAAAGTGGAATCATCAGACCCTGTCATTCGCAAGCAAGGGTCATGTGTGATTGGTAACTGTGTCCGGAGTGGGCATGAAGAAACCCGGGATTTATGACTGTGAAAACACATGCAATTAAAATCATAGAAATATTCATGTCATAGAACTTAAAACTATTAATAGAAGAACAAGACCACATCCATACAACACAACAGTTTGCTTGGACAACAAAAGACAAACCCGCGCCGACAACGGTCTCAAAGCCTTAAACAAATCCGAGATAACACCAGCAGTTCTCGTGAAGTAAAAGCGAGCCGTCACGATGACTCAGGACACGACACATCCTGCCGACGGAGAGGTCATTGCTATCGAGTGACCAGCGGCACACCACTTGGCGATTGGCACATGTGGGCCTGCTGAGGGCGGAGGTCTATTTAAAGCGACCAGATAAACTCGAGGAACAATGAACCTGACAACGGAGGCATCCGCACTAAAGTGAAGCTTGTAAGGCAATCATGTAACAGATAAAACCACTTGGCAAGTTTTTGAAAGAACTAAGGAATAGTTTTATGAAAAACCGGCTTTGCCGGTGACTGATCTATCTAACAGAAACATTCAACCTTGTTGGACGAATACGGGACATTTTTATTATTATTGTGACAGTAAATATGATTGTCCACAGGAAAGGAAAACATTCACATGTTGACATGTTTTTCCCGATGCAACTTAATGTTTCCATCAACGTATTTCATTTCCACCACGTACCTCGGATTTACGCAAATATTTTATGCTATCGCTGCGAACGGTGTATAAAAAACTAGTGGCCCTTTGTGCTGTAGATCTCGCGAGTATTCTTGAACATTTGACATTTTTGAACATGTTTCAAAAGGGCTGAGGACTGTTCCATGAAAAATGCGTAAATTGTTGAAATTTTAAAAAAAATTGTTAGATTAAAAAAAATCTATAATTATCGAACCAGCTCACAAAATTTTACGAGAATCGATTGAGAAATGCGACCTTGTAGAGGAGAACAGCCGGACATACGAAATGAATTTTGCCCAATCTGAGAAGTAGACACTACGTCCGAACTTCGCTCTTAGCTCGATCAATAAAACGCAATAGAAAGGCAAGATCACGAAATGTTTCAGCCCCATACGGAAAGCCTTCAAAGCAAACGTGGGGCTGAATTGATTACAATAAATAGAGCCAGCTTTTCTAAGAATGGATGCAAATCGACGTCGAGTTGCGTCCTGCAAGGCTCGCAACTCAGCCCGTGTCTGGGTGACTCCGGCTGCTTGTCCGCCAGACTGGAAACCAATTAGCAACTCCTAACTTTCAAGTGGACCCTGTTTACTGCGATACAACTCCAGGGACTGTTCAACTGAATAACTTAAACAAATTCAATTAGGTACACACAATAAGATCAAGCTGAGGATAACTTTCAGGAACGAATGAGTATTGCAGACATTTACGGGTAACGAATGTACTTGATTAACGGTCTTCGTGCATTTGTGTAAGTTTTACGTTTCAATACGTGCCGTAAATTGACTTTTTAGGATTCCGTACCCAAAGGGTAAAACGGAACCCTATTACTAAGCCTCCGCTGTCCGTCCGTCCGTCCGTCTGTCACAGGGCTGTATCTCAGTAACCGTAACAGATAAGACAGCTGAAATTTTCACAGAGTGTGTATTTAATTTGCCGCTATAACAACAAATAGGTAAGATTAAAAAAATATTACAATTAAAGGGGGCCAAAAAACGTGATTTTTTTGTATTTTTTTTGTACGATGGTACGGAACCCTTCGTGTGCGAGTCCGACTCACACTTTGCCGGTTTTTCGTACTAAGCTAGTGCGTTGCTTTTGTCCAGGGAATGTACATGAAGCATTCCATGAAGCAAGGACACCTTCATTAAAGAAAGAGCCCTGTTAAAAGGAACAACTTTATGAATATTATGAATATACTGCAAGGCTGGATCCGAACCAGCAAAACATACCATTCGCGGGTATTGCGTCTGCCAATTTCGTCACCTTGTGAATGACAGTAAATTTAGTCCGCAACGCAAGTAAAGCGTAGCATGTACCTAGGTATAATCTTCAGTGTATTAGGAGGCATTGATTACGGAAGGAGGGACTGTAGGAGAATTCAAAATTATGGATAGCCTTGCCGTGTATTCATAATATTTATAACTATAAGTAGATATTTTCACAGGGCTCTTTGTTAAATTACTGTGTCCTTGCTTCACAGTCGATTGTACAGGCATAACTATCACATTTCTCGAATTTAGTTACACAAAATAAAAATGTTCGTAAGATCATTCCGTTCCATGCCTAACAGTAATACAGTTAATAATAATTCAGTTAACAGTAAAAAAACACATTGTGCAACCCACAATTCAAACTCTTCCGCCATCTTCAATTCATAAACGAATGGACAGCTATGGATCCGGTTCTTTAACTTTTGTGCTGAACGAGCTGTTGAAAAAACTCGATTGGTCAAGCGCGAATGCAGCAGCGACTCGTTGCGGAGGAGGCGGCGTCACCGTCGGAAGTCACGTGACCTTGTCCACTTGGCGGCCATGCGCCGCGTGCGCCCGCGCAACCGGTGCGTCTCGTCGCGTCGCGATGCCACAGTACACAGTACATGCACGGAGGAGACAACATGGGACTGCACAACTTATGCTATAAAATCCTTAACGTATGTGGTGTTATTGGGTAAGAATGGCTCGTAAACTATGTTTCGCATACAAGGGTAAGTTACCATGAAACCACTGTTCCAATTTCCTTGATATTTGGTAACGAACGAATATCTTTGACTGCACTTTTTTTAATCAAAACCTTGTCAACTGACTGAAAAAATAAAATCTTCATGCAATTTTTGCAATCTTTTCGAAAAACTGAAACTTGTTGACACAGCTATTTGTTGCCGGGTATTAGGATAGCAAATATCAAATAAATTATTAGAACATTGGTTTTAAAATTATTATTAAACTAGCAGCCCGTCCCGGCTTTGCACGGGCATAATGTCATTTAAAAAAATATTATTTTGACACAATGATACACAAATAAACCATTTTTACGTAGAGTTCCTACATTGAGATATTTGAAATAAAAAAAACTTAGATATTATTATTACATGATTATTAGATATTAGAGAAATAATAAATTCAAAGTGCTATAGGGAGAACAGCGGCCTCCGAGGCACGCTCCCGCCGCTCCGGCCGGCCGGTACCGCCGCAAACACTATCCCGCAATTTTTAAATCTATAATATCTTCGAAAATATTCATTTAAATCATATGCTGTAGAGGGCCGTATAGATCTATATTAAATCAACAATGTATTTAAGGTATTCAATTGGATAAGGATTAATGCTGTATTGGTTAAAATCGCTTCGAAAATTACCCATTATTTGTCGTAAAAAGTAAATGAGAAAAAAATGCTATTGTGGGATATCCATAAGAGATAGATATATACCATCGTGGAGTTTTCTGTAGACCTTTTCAATGTATACAATACTTAGCACATTATTTTGATAAATCTCGTAGGGTTCAGCCTGCGTTTGCAATGTAAGCGGAAAAAAAAAATTTTTTTACGACATCACATTGGAAACCTCAAAAATAACAGTATTTCTCCAATATTTAATGGATGTTATTATACATATAAACCTTCCTCTTGAATCACTCTATCTATTAAAAAAAACCGCATCAAAATCCGTTGCGTAGTTTTAAAGATTTAAGCGAACATGGGAATATAGGGACAGAGAAAGCGACTTTGTTTTATACTATGTAGTGATAGTGACTACGTTTGTTTGGGAGAGTAATTTTCTCATGACGACCTAAAAATTACGTTCCCTGCAGCAAAACGTGACACCTTGAAATCGGCCATAAAGTTTGACGCAAGCTATATTTATATAAACACTTTTTTTATTGATTCTAATTTAACTAAGATTAAAAAATATAACAATGCGACCTAGGCTAGCAATTCAATGTCCTTACTAAACTACTTGGCGCCGCGGCGCTGCCCCGCCGTCGACATATAAAAGTCAATAATTTATTATGAAATAATCATGCACAGTCGTATTCAGAGAGAACCCGCCAAAACTTAGTACGAGATTAGCACCGGACTAACCATACGAAACACGGTTTAGTCCGGCGCATATTACTAGCCGTGGATGGACTACTAACTTTAGTACGCTTATTATGGTCGGACTAAACCGGTTGCATGGTTAGTCCGGTGCTAATCTCGTACTAAGTTTTGACAGGTTCTCTCTGAATAAGGCTGTTATATTTTCACAAAACTTCACAAAACAACCATCAGTGACCGCAATCTAGGCCACAAATGAGACTTTGGACCGCAAATACGTATTTTTACTTTTTAAAATTTCGCATAGGACGAATAAATGTGATCAGATCCATACAAAATATAATAAACACATCACCTCTGCTCCATAAAAGGTGGCTCGTTAGTTTGTGCTAAGAGAACTGACTTACTGTTTTATACTGCACTCTGTGACAGCGTTTGGCGTCTCGCTTTTGTCTTGCCTGGGCTGCGTTTGGTTTGCAGCCAGTTTTTCTAGTTTATTTTAGCGATTTAAATTTTGACCTCGAGGACAACAGAGCCTTATATCTCCTTTAAAATGTGTAGATTTCGCACCGATTGTCCTCACATAATATATACCTCATTCGTTTGTTCTGCATTAGACATTCACAAAAAATAGAAAAGAAAATACAATTGTGAATTAAATGTATACATATGAGCATAAATATGAGCCTACAAATAATAACATGGTTTAACTACAAATAAAACCAAATATGTTTAAAAAACTTGGTTTAGTTGACGTGTCTCTACGAGAAAAAACAAAACGTGAAAACATTCTAGGAAACCTAGAATGTTTTGTTGTCTGCAGGAGATCTAAGAGATCTAATCGGGTTTTTTTTTATAAAAACCCGGTATTGGTGGCTGTGCTGAGGACTAATTAGACAGTTTATGAACTGGAGTAACAGACTACTTTTATACCGGAAAACATATTTTCAATATTGTCCCGAGCGAAACCGCTCTGCTAGTAGAACAATGAGGGTAAAATATTATGTACTGCCTCTCCGGGACACCGCACGCCCTGAGTATGCTTAATTTATTAGTTTCACTTCACACCAGCCCTCCATAAAGAGAGTAAGCCCAATAAGAATGCGGAAGGTCTGGCACCGTCAGTAGGAGCACACGGGAGCAACAGACGGACGGACCGACGACCCGTGGCTTACGGCACCTGAGGCGTCTGCTGCTAACAGTGCTAATGCGATTTGATAAAACCGGACCGCGGGGGGAGACGCGAGGGGATCCCTTCTTCTATATGAGACTCTCGTGAAGATAGTCGTCTCATAAATAAAAAAAATTGAAAAGAATTGCTTTTTTTGTCCATTGGCCATGGCACAATTTATGAGTGTTACACCTAAACAGTCACATTGCCTTATTTGTAGGCGAGAATGTTAAATTGTCCAAGCATATTTAGGACATCCATACGCGAGAATTTTGTGTTGGTATAGCCACAAAATAAGTAATGCATAGCTGAGGCCTACCAAAGCCGACTCTTCAAAATCAATTACTTAATCCCTCAACAGCACTCAGCAATGGCGGCGAGGCACACACTTGACGTATAGTAAACATGTACACATTCAAACACTTTTACATGTGAATAGTGCCGTTAGTAACGCTGATCTTACATATATTCTTATTTATTGTTCAGTACTTATAGTTAACGAAACACAAAATAGGCAAAGCAAGAACCTACATAACAATTGTATGTAATTTAAAAAGTTACGGCTTACATCAATTGGTTAAAGACGGGTTCAAAAGAGAGGTAAATGAGGTAAAAAATATCCCATCAGAAACATAAATGTGATAAAATCGGTCAACAATTGACGGAGAAATCGGTGAACAGACATAAAAATACATACAGCCGAATATAAAACCTGATTTTGTGAAGTCGGTAAAAATGGGAGCTAAGTTCATTATAACAAAATGCGTGGTTGTCGACTGAGAATTCAGATCTAAATGGTTGCCAAGTTCTATAGATAATTGGGTTTTTTTTAAATAACATACAACATTCTAAACCAAATATAAAACACAATTTATTGCTACAACGTTTGCATTTGAAAATATAACTTCTTTGAACAGTCGAATTATTTACACAAAGCAAGGAACTTAGGATAAATTGAAGCTCATGATTTGACTTGACTAGTATCAGCAAATTAAAAAAAATTAGAAAAATGGGATATTTTGACCTTACAATATTAAAATAGTAGCTTGCGTATAACATAAAGAAGGCTAAGTTGACTAGCCAAATACAAGATGAACTTGCCTTGACTGACACGCTGTACACGCTGTCGCGTGTCTAGATTTTCCTAAAATAAAACACACTGGGAATCGCTTAAGGCACGCTTTTAGTTGATTCAATAATATAAAAACTAACCCGTAGATCCCAATTACCTAAACGGGCTCAAAATCCGTATAATATTTGGGCCCGATTCAATCGCTCCGGGGAGCGATAGCGCGATAAGCGATGCCTCGCTCAAAGTCGGAAGCCGTTTATCAGTTCCCACTAGTCTCTAACTCAATTTGACGAACAGACGTAAACCCGCGTTATCCGCACAATACTCAAGGATGTAAATCTAGAGAGGTTTGCGGCAAACCCATATCGGATCCGGGAGACGCTGCTAACGCAAACGCCGAACGACGCGACGATTACGCCAGGTTTGTTTGAGGAGAAACGATTTCATTCTGTCCTGTACTTCCCGTTGCAGGATCAAGGAGGACAATCCGATCCATTCCGAACGCCAATACGAAAAAACAGCAGAGATCAACGTCAGTTTTGACATTACACAAACAATAATCCTTCCAATTTCACAAGCCAAACGTACAAAACCAAACAATTAATGACAAAATTAATTTAAAACTTACATATTTTTAAATCCTACGAAATCCAAATCGAAATTACGTAGTTGCTGCCCTTACAATTGCCAAATCTTGTTCCGATTCAGTGTTCCAAGTTTTCTAGGTGGAGCAGCAAGAACAGCACGGAACGCATTTTGAGGTCAGCGAGAACGCAAAAAGTTGGAACACGGCTCTGTCATTCTGTTATCTTAAACGCCATTCTGGTTCTCTTCTGTTCGGTACAGCACGGAACAGCCAGCTCGAACACAACCACGGTCCCGCAGTGTTCCCGATCGCCCTCGTGTGCTGCGAACACGTGTACTTGATACTTTACTGCCGAATGAATAATTCAATGGTGGGCCGGTTCAATTTACTCACCCGCCGCCGATCTCCCGAGGATTCATATAATTGACTTCAAAAGATTATCTAAGTAGGCCGGTCCCGCCGCTGCGCGCCTCTAGCCATATCTTACTTCGGACGGTGATAAATTCGCCGCCTCGATATGGACAAATGGCTTAGATAGTGTAGTGCCGAATCGAATGATAGTGCTTGAGCCAGTTTGCATCCGGATCTCGCAAGTAATCCTTCTTGGAAAAACAATGCGCATGAGTTTATATGAGTTTATCTGGAGTAAACTGACAGTTGCTGACACTTTGGAAAGTAATGTCGTCATGTCTGTTGTAACAGTGATATTAGTTCAGTTCAGTCATTGAATGATCTTTATTAGTGAGCTTCACTAATGCAATAAACAAAAAAATTCACACATACAAGTTCACTTTACTTCTGTTGATTATAAACTATGTACACGTGGAGATTAGGCAATGTTTTGTAGCGGAAAACATAAATTTGCCGAGCCAGTCTTGGACAGTGATTTCACTTGTTACCATTGATGATTTTAAAATATTTGGCACGTTTGCAGTGTTATAAACTGATCCATCAAAAAGAAGATAAAAGACACGCTTTACAAATACTGAGAAAGTTAGGCGTCCATATTAGAAGCCGATGCAACATTGCGATACGGTTGGGTTATGGAATAACATTTCTGCAAGTCACGAGGCACGTTAGATATAATAAATCCAAGAATCTACTAATGCAAAAGATGGCGACTAGAAATACAGTCCGATCTCGCCGGACGTCGTGAGTAAGGTCACAGATTAGTACAGCCGCATACGAACAGTTCCAACACACACATACAATCCTTAGATGGAGTTTCCGTGTCACGGCTATGATTTCAGTGGCAGAGTTCAAGAGATTAGCGACGGAGTTGGGGGCCCAAGAGAGCCAAATGTAAATTGAGCTCAGGTACGAGCCACGACCGCGGCGGTTCTCACACAGCCTCCTGTCGTGATTCGGCGAAATGTATGCGCACCTTCGATTCTATCTATTCTTCGGGTAAGCTTTATGTGGACACATTGATCTGTGTACCTACGCTCGGGTTCCGCAGCCGTTCGGAAGGCTTCCTACAGAGGGCATCGTTGATATTGGTTGGTGTTTGTTGTCAGTATGTACCTTATTTGTCTTAGGGGCTTTTTCACCTACTGCTGATTAGCTTAATCGAAACATATGAAGATCCTTTCTTAACAGCTTGCAATCAGCACTTTAGAAATAAAAACCCTTAAGTGTCGATTAAAATAAATCAGCACTTGGTGAAAAGCAGGCTTAGATTGGTTTATAACAAAAATAAGTTTGGCAGCAGCATATAGGTTAAGTCTTTATATCATAAATGTGGACCGAAAAACCCTATAAACTAGTGTGAAGTTTCTTTGCGGGTTCATCTTTACCGAGTTAATCGAATCTTCTGTTTTGTTTAGTATCGTACGATAGTTCTATCTATTTCATTAAGTATCTAATGCTGATTTCCTTACTTGAATAGCTAATTTTAACCAACTTGGCCGATGTAAAGCCAAGCCAGGCCACAAGCGCAGAAGCTAATTTTAAGAACTGCGATGAATCTGATATGGGATACTGTACAATTTCACATCGGCTGCCCTGAAGTCACCATGAATGACTTACTTACCTTATAAAATCAAACTCCTAAATTTTTTAAATACCTTGTATATGTATATGCAATTAAGGTGGGCCTTCCCGCTCAACTCCCCATACAAACTTTGAAAGAAAATCATGCCCATATTTCTTGTCAGAGATGCAAAATTTTGCTCAAAATAGCTTTATTTGATCGAACTACATGTCTGATGACCGTTGGCATTGTAAAATTGTGTTCGGTATCTAAGTTAGGGTCCCCCTAAGTTATAAGGTCCGAAAGTTCGAACTTATCGCGCGTTTTATGCAATAACTTTGGAGGTGGATTACTCAACGATAAAATAAAAACATCTTGCAAAGATTAGTCATCAGACACGGCTTGTTTCATGAAAATGTAAAATCAATTTGGTTTTTGTTAGATTTTTGACTACAGCGGTCGTGGTTTACTTTTAGCTATAAGTCGTTGTGTGATAAATTGTTTGTAAATCTTACCAAATCAAACTCTATGCGCATTGTCTTCTTTGTGGACATGTTGCATTCTCCGCATTACGGAGCCTGCATTTTTCTTTGAAACAGAGAAGGTCCCAGAACGCAACAGCACGGTTTTGTACCGTGCCCGCTAATGAGTTAGTCCCGCCGGGAAGGGCCACTTTAATACATTTAATATTATTATGATTATTAGAGTTGAATGAAAAAGGTGAATAAATGATAAGATCATGCGTGGTAAGATTAAGGAACTCATATCTCCGAGAATGCATTCAATCACTCTGAACCTTCAACCCGTTTGAGAATGTTCCGATTAGAAAGCCCTGTCCGCGTGTTGTGCACCGCGTCCCCTCGGATGTCGACACTTATTGTTCAGCGGACGTGTCCTCGTGAGTCACGACGCTCGCGGTATGCGCCTGCGCCGACCTCTACACCCCCCCCCCCCACCACCCGCCCTACCCCACCCCGCACATGTCATATTCTCTCATTATGTCGCGTAGAAAGTTGAAAACGAAACTTTTCCTTCGAATACAGATTTTTCGAGGGGCTGTTTGACCCGTGTCTTTGACCATGTACTCATTAGCTTAATCGGCACATAAACATTAAAATCAAAATCAGTACAAGTTTATCAGCACTTTAGTAATAAAAAACCTTTAAGTGTTAAGCTACTCAGCAATAGGTGAAAAAGGCACAAAACATTATTTAATGTCATAAAACAATTCAAAAGGCTAGAATTAGTAGGTTAATTTTGACGCATGGTGCACAGTTGCTGATTTGAAATGACAACTTTTACCAATCATCCTCACAATTATCTAATAAATTCCAATTTCTTTTTGTAATTATTTTATGAAATTAAATACAAAACTGCTTAATATGGGTCCCAATACAGTTATAGTTTTCAACTACATATTTTTTAAGAATTATAGTAGAAATAACAATTAACAATCGTGGCACCATCTAGTTTCCCGAACACAGGGGGGTGAAAGAACGGACTGTTTAATTATGTATCTGCTAATTCGTCAGTTTAGTTATGTGCTTTCTTCCAACATACTTGGAGTTGATAGCAAAAAAGGATAATAACCCAAAGATTCTCGAGGTCTTTCTTGATCGCAAGGTGAAAGCAAGCAAGGTCTTGCCACATAAAATAAAACAAAAAAAAACTTTTTACAAAACAACACAGGTCGATAAAAAAAAAGCGGGTCGGAGCTCAAGGGCACGTGGACTTGCCCTTCATGCCAGAGGTCATGGGTCCAATTCCCCGCCCCGTTCATGTATCACTTTCTTTCTCTCTCTGAGTTGGATAAATGCATTTCGTTACGAATGCGAGCTGTTCCATAGTTCAGAATACATGTTTAACTGTAGGTCCCCTTTCCCTTAGTTTGTAGAGTTAAGTCTGACCAGCGGCCTTATTGCCGAACAGCGACTGTCGCTGCCAGCGTCGGTATCGCTGCTAACGAGTCATCGCATACAAGATTTTGCGGCTACCATCGACTTACCATGGATTACCGATACCGACGACATATACTATGTCGATGGTGGCTACGGATAAAAAATAAATGCGGTTGCCTATCTTTTATCCGCAGTAATGGTAGCCACAAAATTTTGTATGCGATGACTCGTTAGCAGCGACACCGACGCTGGCAGATGTCAAGTTGCATGATAAAAAATATTTTTACAGCTTACATTTCGGTGTTTCAGATGTTCAATGAGAACATAGTAGTAGTAGTGATGGCCCAGGCCAGGTGGTACTTTAAAACCATCGTTATACTACTATGTTTTTCAAGAAATCGCATATTTTAGCGGAAGCAGAACGTCCCAGAGAGCGTAATGTAGGTAAATGGCCGTGGAGAGTCGACGGCGCTGTAAGTGGCAGGTGAGCTGCTTGATCCATCGAGTAGGGAGGACGAGAGTAGCGACTGAAACTTATCCGTATAGCGGGAGCGTAGGCACGTTTTAGTAATGCACATATTACTTACACTGACGGTAGCTCCAGTCAATCAGTTTGCTTACGAATTTGCTCATTCCAGGGGGATTACCAGGTACGTTAACTCGCCGGGTGAACAGCAGGTGAACAGGCAAGAGAGTGACTTTTATTTGCATTTTGTACCATGCTATCTGTCGAACGACGTTTTATTCGGACAATTAAACTGAATCCGTTGGCCTAGTAAGACATGCAATAAGAGTAAGATTTAATCACTCTTTTGCCTGTTTACCTGCTATTCACCTGGCAAGTTTTTTACCGTTGTAACCCCCAGATATTCTCGAGTTCCAACGTCACATGAGAACTGCACATACAGGACGCCGTTCAGTGCAACAAATGCTCGATGTTGCGCGTCCCGAATTCGTCAGCCACCAGCTTTGCCATCACTAAAGTGGCTACGCTGCCGCTGCTGTACGGACGAGTTTCTGTCGCCACTCAGGCCCTTCCGTGCGCGACGGGCGTGCGCCGCGAACGTCGTTTGGTATTCGAGAGTGATAGCTCATTTGAATATCCAGCAATTTTGTCGCGAGAAGTGCAGTTAAATATAAAGAGGATGAAAGCGCAAACATTTTAGAACAAAGCGCGGACGAGCCGGGCCCGAGTCCGCGGCACGGAACGCGACAGCAGCGCGAACCGGTCCGCGGAGTCCTCGCTTCTTGTGGGCCTCATCAAGTGCGTCTTGTGTTCCGTTCCTCGAAAGGAGAAACGTATGCACATACCTATGGATACGACATTTAATGGATACGACATTACCGTTATCTCGTTCATGTATGGTTATTCAACGCCATCTATATTGAACGCAGCAGAGAAAAGGAAGAAGTGGCGTGTGGTCGTTACCGCGACTCCACCGTATGAACAAAGTGTGAATATGGTTGTATGGAGGTCGTCCGCCACACAGTTCAAGCAACGCCAGAATCAGAATCAGAATCAGAAATCGTTTATTTCCTGGTTGTGTTTTACATGAGCCTCTCAGTCCCTCTCGTGAGAGGGTAAGGGTGTGAGTCTGCTATCTTATGTGACTACCGTGAGGAAGTGTGTTATAAGAGGTTGTGTGATTTTGTGTCATTCGTGTGTGTATTTCACTTGCAATAAAGACAAACATTCTTGCTTTATTCTTCTACTTTGTAGTGTACTTCAAGCAACGCCACCGCGCGCGAATGTGCTCCCGAAACGCGTTCGCCAAGGCAGTTCCGACACACACAAACCCTCCACTATGTCTGTGACTATGTTTCAGTGTGGCTTTTCATTTCAATTTCAAAACTTCTGGTAGTCAAATCAAACTAAGTCATGTCACAATTTGATTGATCCGCGGATTCCATCTACTCAGTGAAGGAGAACCCTCAAAGAAGAACTCGTTTAAGTGGGGTCGATAGTTTAAAAGAAATGAGGCAGTGGGCCTCAACAATGCGCGCGCTAGATGGCACATCTCCTTTATTTTTAATCTGAGACAATGGAACATGGAGCAGACTTGAAAATAATCAGAATGTTTTGGTATGGGCATTCGTCTGAAGCCAATAGCGAATGAGAACCTTCGCCTTTAAGAGGATAATGAGGTGAGGTTCCATACAATGGTCCATGCCCGTTTCCTCAGTCAAATTAGGAAATATTTTTCTGAAATTTTGCACATTAAATAAATCATCCGATAGCTATGTTTGAACGTTTTAGTTTTTTTCATAACTGAACTGATATCAAAATTGTTTTATAAAAATAAAAAATAAAAAGTTTTAGCCGGAATTAGTAATCCATATGTGCATTTACATAAAAAAAACCTCAAATATGCTGGAGACAACCAATTTACAACCAGTCATCATTGCAACAGCAAATAATGTTAAGTACCCACTCAAAGTGGAATTATGTGCATTGATTTTGTTAAAGACAAAATAATTATAGCACGCATCGAGATAATTATCCGACGGCGAACATACGGCATTGGCATGGATCCACAGCATTGCATTCATTTCGCAAATATGGTCATTCAGGTCACCTTGCGAGTATCGCTAAACTTTCATAGCGATCGAATACAGTTCACTTTTTATCAGCGTTAGGTACTTGCAAAAGATTTCGTAAGTGTGGCTTGCGCGCACCAAAAGCGGCGTTAATATTAGTAGAACAATCAATTGAACAATAGAAGATAACTTCCAAACTCGCAGCCCGGAAGAATTGTCCGAAATGATCGATGGTGCCAATTCACATTCTGATCAGAGTAAGTGGGCCGACGAACTCACTTGGGCGCACGCAACTCATTTCGCTCGCCTGCCACTTCGCTTGGATCTGTAGCAGGCGCGCCGCCGAATGGCGGGCCTCACACGTGGACTTCCGAGTGCGCGTCGGACCACGCGCGGCTTCTGCTCCGTCGCGCGCGCAGAAGTGTGGTGTGCGTGAATGCGTTAGCCGTGCAGTCCGATGCGCCGATTCGACGTGTGTGCGTGCATAGCCAAGGCTCCGGAGCGAGCATCGGGTTGATTTACGTTTTACAAGCTACTTTGGAACGCGCTTCGGAGGTTGTCTGGAGCGTGGACGCCGTAATAGGGATCTGGAAATTTTCACGAATTCCAATCAAATAAAACTCAGTTATGAAAAAACCAAAAACTTACAGCTGTCGCCCATAAAATAGGGGCGTTTCTATTCTTCCTCCCACGTTTTTTTTATCGTAGCAGAAAACAATATAAAACGTTGAAATACCTTTACACGTGCAGTTTGATGAGCGCGTCAGGCAAAAACGCCGCATCGGAGCGCACTCCGAAGCATAATAACTTTTTATTAAATTTTTAGCCACCAATCGTAGCGAACGCTAGCGGGGAGCGAGCTTCGGAGCATACGTGTGAGGTCCGCTTATGTCAATATGTGTTTTCAAACGGCTTCCGTTTTCCGAATGCTAATGAGGTAAACACACGTTCTGGTATTATTATATCATCGCGTCGATCTGCGGAATTGATAAGGTCGCTTCATTCATTAAAATAAGTATGCAATCATTAACACCGGGTATGCCTATTTTTACGATCATTTAGTATCAGTTATCTAAAAGGCTTCCAATTTGATCAATATCAAGTTTGGGGTTATTTTTAACAATCATTTTATTTGATTTATTTAGGTTACTTTTGTGTTACGGACGACTTTTCAGTGCCATCTCGATCATTTTTACATGGATTCCGTATTTGTAACGAAATGCACTATTCCAAGCAAGAAAGAGAAAGAAATTGGTGCATGAACGCGGCGGGGTTTTGAACCCATGACCTCTGGCATACAAGGCAAGTCCCTGCGCCACTGAGCTCTACGATCCGCTCGTTTTTCGTTAGACTTTACCACAGATTGCCTTTACTTTAACTATCGCATAGTTGTTCTTCATTAAGGATGTCGTGAAGTCACCGGAAATCTAAGATTTGAAAATTTAAAGAAATGCATTCTTTGTCCACAATTTTGCAAGGCGACTGCCATTAAAATAGCGAAATCATGACACCCGACCGCGTACACAAACGCAGCGGACTGAAAACTATAACAATAAACAGGTAAATAAATGCATTCTCATTCTCATTCTCATTCCGGGACGTAACGTTTCCCTACCCCTAAACGTTGTCAGATTTTAATCACATTTTTTAATCACTTTAGAAAGCTTCATCTTTTTCTGTATGTTTTATATTTCTGTTAATATCTGTATTTTTCAGTTAAAAAAAACCAAAATGTTTCATTTTATTATTTCCCAATGTTTATTAGCCAATATTTTTCAAAACAATATTGGTGTATTAAAAAAATTAAAACATACAAACATAGATTTCTACAATATATTTTAGAATCAAAATTTTCAAAAACCTAACCAAACATTAAGAGCATGGAAACAGTATCACCCGTAGTTTGGGAAATTGATAGAGAAACGACTCTGTAAAGGTTTTACTAGGTTTTGGAAATTTAGGATTCCAAAATATATTGTAGATATCTGTCTGTATGTTTTAATTATTTTGATATACCTTTTAGATTGGAAAATATTGGCTAATAAACAATGGAAAAAAGTTATCTTTTTTTACGTTAATTTTCGATTTTTTTTTACTGACAATAGATATTTACAAAAAAAACACGTAGTACGGACATAGAATGAAGCTTTGGTCAAGTGATCAAAAATAATTGATTAAAACCTGACAGACTTTTTGTCAGCCTCGGTGGCCCAGTGGCGCGACACTTCGGCGATCGCTCTCCAAAGTTAGGCAACGCTGGGTCCGGTCTGGTCTTGAATGGGTGACCATTCAACCGTTGAGAGAGGCTGGCCGTGGTTCGGATTCCACGTTAAACTGTAGGTCCCCTTCCTTACTTACTAGGTGGTAGGGTAAATCCCGCCCGGGTTGGTACCATCGCATTGGATGAACGATGGTCGAAGCGGCAATGAAAATTGTCCGTGTTTTCCATCCAGTTCAATGTAGCCGTGCAATATAAGGAAGGTCCTGGCATGGCACCTAGTTCCCATGTGGTGTGTTGGGCTAATACCATGACAGAACTTGTGGTATTAGCCATCCATGTTCAGTCACATAAAAAAAAAAAAAAAACAACGTTTAGGGGTAGGTAAACGTAAGGGCCTGGAAGACGATTTTGCTATTTTAATGGCGGTCGCCGTGCAAAATTGTGCCTTGGCCAATGGACAAAGAATGCGTTTCTTCATTTTTTTATATCTTCAGATTTCCTGTGACTTCACTACAGCCTTATTTTTTATGCGACCTGACATGGATGGCTAATACCACACAACTACCGTTATGATATTAGCCCAATACACCACATTCCCGAAGGAATTTGGTGCCATGCCAGGAACTTCCCTTTATAAGCACGGCTACATTGAACTGGATGGAAAACAGGGACAATTTTTCATTGCCGCTTCGACCATCTTTTCATCCAATGCGATGGTACCAACCCGGGCGGGCTTAAACCCTACCACCTAGCAGGGGAAGGGGACCTACAGTTTTACATGGATTTCGAACCATGGAGCAGCTCGCATTCGTGACGAAATGCACTTATCGAACTCTGAAAGAGAAAGACAGTGGTGCAAGTTGGTATTGAACCCGGGCTACTCGGACGCTAGGCCAGTCCCCGCGCCACTAGGCTAGGCCTTAACTATCGCATAGTTGTTCTTCATTAACGCATGGCGCGACAGTTCACGGCCGGCCTTATCATGTGCTGGACAATCCATCGTTGCACGACCGTGTAGAGGCTGCAAGATGGTTGCTTGTTGGAGGTATATCTACGGCCTCGTGCAACATTTATCCTTGCAGAAGACCGTTCTCTCTGCGACGGTACAATTTATTGGACTCGCTCATGCGGTGTGAGGCGAGCGTGTTCGATCCGATGATAAATAAGTGAGCTTTGATTGTCTTTTGTGGTGCCCGCAGTGTTGGTTAACGCCCGTGCTCTCTTGTGTTTATGACCGTATGTTCGAATCCCAGGCAACGCTTTCTTTCTTATGAGGATAATGAGTCGATCAAGTTCCATACAAAGGCTCGTGCCTGCGTCCTAAGTCAAATAAAAAAATAGTTTTCTGATATTTTGTACATTCAATGAATCCACTAAGAGCTACGTTTTGTTTTTCGATAACTTAAATGTTATCCAAGATATAATCCTTTTTGTATTTTTCTATGAACAATTGTAAAGGTTTATATCACGGATATAAGTTAATTTGTAAAAAAAAAACAAAAACGTACAAACGTAGGTACCTACCTCTCAGTTCATTTTTAATGTGCAAAATATCAGAAACATATTTCTCAATTTGACTGAGGGAACAGGTACTAGCTATTGTATGGAACTTAATCACCTCATTATCCTCTTAACCGGAATTCAGATGTTAATTTTCGTTGTTGAGAATACGTGAAGTGTCATTCCATGGTTCGGAACCCATGTAAAACTGTAGGTCCCCGTCCGTACTAACAAGGCGTAGGGTAAGGCCCGCCCCGGTTGGTAACATCGCATTGGACGAAAGATGGTAAAATGGGGCAATGAACAATTTGTCCGCATTTTCTATCCAGGTAGCAGTTCTCGAATAAAGGCATGATCCTAGCATGGCACCGAATTACGGTGGTTTGGGATTATATCATGACAGTAGGTAGATCCCAGATCGACCCGTCTACATGGGGGGTAACCGGCGTAAGATATGAGAAAATATGTAAGGGAATTCGTTCAATTCTGCACCAATCAGAAGCGTTTATTACATTGGTACCTACTTTCTGCGCTCTTACTGGGTAGAAGTCGCTCACCTCCGATTGGTACAGAATTGGAATTCGATCAATGTTTTCTCACAACTTCGCCGGCTCAGCCCCAACAAATTATTTAGTCTCCTCTCTCGCACATTCCATGCCTTGAACGGAGATCTTTGTCTTCACTTAGGTAAACATAATTATACCTAAGTGAAGACTCATACACGAGTTATTTAAACATTTCATAAAGGAAGCTTTGAAAAGCTTTTTTAAAAAAAATCAAGGCAACAACATTGCGGTGTGGTTTTAAGTAATTTACACAATTGTCTTTAAAAAATTGCGTTGGTTTCCGCGAAACCAGTTTCTTACATCATCGCAAGCGTTAAAGGCATGTAGGTACTTACCTACCTATCTACGCACATACACTATAATTGGATTATATCTATATGATATGAATTAATTTAAAACAGTTCGCAAGTACTTCCCTCAGATTAAATAAACCTTTTCTCTTCTGTGAAACCGTCTTCTCGGTTAGGAAGATATTATTGGTAGGCACACAGCCTTATCGCCTATAAGGTCATTCTCATACTATCAGTTACAATGTTTAATTTATTACAAAATAAATTGTGGAAATATCTCCTAACCATATAGTAATATTTGTTAAAATTAACTCAGGTAGGTGGCTTGAGTTTACTTAAGTGCGTCACATGAAAATACCCAGCTTCAAGCATGTAGGTAATGTTTACACATATGTTCGTGCATTCAAATAAATTCCTAGTCACTAAGGTCACACGTTCGAGCATCCTTGCATGGAACATGCCGGTTCAGTCTGTGACTGCTACGGTTAGAACAGTCCAGCTTATCAGCATTCTCTTATCGCAAGGTAACCGTTGGTAGCAGCGTGCATATGTTAAGATTTGTTGTGCATTGGCTTAATCCCAATCTCTCACCATTTATTTTCCTCATGATCCGCAACAATCCTCAGTAGCGGCGCCCAAGCCTCGACTGCAACGTGATGCCGACAACAAAACACAACCCTGCTGGTGACACTTGCATTGATACAAAACACTGCCGCTTCCCAACACTCGACGGGTCAGTTCGACGGAAACTTCGCGCTGCCTGGAAATAAGCTTGAGGGCACTGCCCGTGGGCATGAAAACACGATGAGCCACTGGCTCGGTTATCACGACGCGCTCTACACCTGCGCACACATGCTAAGACGCGCGTCAACGCGGCGTAACTGAGCCGGCGAGCCGGCTGTTTGATAGGAGGCGCTGCGGGCGGCGGTGAAGTGGTTGAGCCCGAGAGCTGTCTCTAGTGATTGCACGCATTAAACACAGATGGCGCACTCTCTTTACGATATGAATGGAGTTGTACTCCAAGTTGGCGAAATTACTATAATGTTGCAACAATTCTATGGCTTTTTCCTTTTGATTTTCTTCGTGGAAATGTCTGTACCCCTTCGGATATGATTTATTTCAAGCACATACAAAACATAACTACTTATTCTGTAATAGAGTACCTATTACAATTAAAAAAATAAAATGTAGGGGTAATCCCTATATTCACAAACATTTTGTCTTTTATTTTATAATCAGACTTATTTTGAAATTTGCAAACCCTATGCGTACGGTTCGAGCTTCACCGGGTCCAGGCGGTTTTAGACTAATCAATAAGAACGAAGTAGGCAGAGGAAACTGTACCTTATATTGCTTCCTGAAAAATCACTATTTCTGCTTCAGTTGTTCTTCTGCTCCAGTAGCTTTAACACAAAATCATTTAAGACTGCCGTAAACTCACTCACATTTCTTTTCATAATACATATTTCCTAATTTAAATGAATTCCCGAATTTTCAGGGCGATACTGGAAAGAAATAACCACACTTTACCGCTTAACCACTGACCTAAAATAATCGGTTAGGTATCTCTCTAATATCACTCAGTTAAAACACAGAACAGCACATTCCCAGCACCGGGGAACCGACTAGCAGTCGGACGACAGACATCTGCCGTATCGGCCAGCGCAGTGAAGTTAGCCGCGCGACGACGTCAAAATATATCGTAAATAACACCCGTTCGATGCGTTTAGGGGAAGCGAGCGGCGAGGGGTGCACTCACCCTCGCCACAATCGTAGTACCGTAGCAGTTGTACGCTCGCAGCCAACTTCGCTCGGTCGAATCCACGGTCGAATCTACTCATGGTTGGGCCACAGACATGTAGAGCCAATCATTCATGGTGTACATTTTGTTTGTATTGCTGAATGGATGCCTTACATTTTGAGGATTTCGGATAAGTACTTTATTAATATTAACTTTACTTTATTACGACGATTTTTAATGTACGGCCAATGTGCATAATCCAACTTCTATGAATTAGACAATCAAGTGACTCCAAATCCTGCATGGTCTGTAACCAAGAATTATCCTGCAGTCCCTCCGTTAAGGACAGTCACTCTACAGAGTCTGACGTTCTCTGTAACTTAGAATTATCTGGCAGTCCCTCCGCTATGCGCAGTGACTACCAAATCTGTCATGTTCTATTACTAATCATTCTCCGGCACTCCACCCCCCTCCGCTACGGCATAGAGCTACGGGCAGTGACTCTACCAAATCCGACGTTCTCTGTGACTGAGCATTATCCGGCAGCGCCTGCGCTATGTGCAGTGACTATCAAATCTGTCATGTTCTATTACTAATCATTCTCCGGCACCACACCCTCCTCCGCTACGACATAGAGCTACGGGCAGTGACTCTACCAAATCCGACGTTCTCTGAGACTGAGCATTATCCGGCAGCGCCTGCGCTATGTGCAGTGACTATCAAATCTGTCATGTTCTATTACTAATCATTCTCCGGCACCACACCCTCCTCCGCTACGACATAGAGCTACTGGCAGTGACTCTACCAAATCCGACGTTCTCTGAGACTGAGCATTATCCGGCAGCGCCTGCGCTATGTGCAGTGACTATCAAATCTGTCATGTTCTATTACTAATCATTCTCCGGCACCACACCCTCCTCCGCTACGACATAGAGCTACGGGCAGTGACTCTACCAAATCCGACGTTCTCTGAGACTGAGCATTATCCGGCAGCGCCTGCGCTATGTGCAGTGACTATCAAATCTGTCATGTTCTATTACTAATCATTCTCCGGCACCACACCCTCCTCCGCTACGGCATAGAGCTACGGGCAGTGACTCTACCAAATCCGACGTTCTCTATGACTGAGCATTATCCGGCAGCGCCTGCGCTATGCGCAGTGACTATCAAATCTGTCATGTTCTATTACTAATCATTCTCCGGCACTCCACCCCCCTCCGCTACGGCATAGAGCTACGGGCAGTGACTCTACCAAATCCGACGTTCTATGTGACTGAGCATTATCCGGCAGCGCCTGCGCTATGTGCAGTGACTATCAAATATGGCATGTTCTGTTACTAATAATTCTCCGGCACTCCCTCCGCTACGGCATAGAACTACGGGCAATCACTCTACCAAATCCGACGTTCTTGAACTGTGAAACGTTATTAAGGCGGCCCAACCCGGCGGGCCTAACTCATTCGCGGGCATGGTACAAAACCGTGCTGTTGCGCTCTGGGACCTTCTCTGTTTCAAAGAATAAGACAGGCTCCGTGATGAGGAAGATGCAACATGTCGACAAAAAAGATAATGTGCATAGTGTATGATTTGGTAAGATATACGAAAATTTTAATTTCAAAACGACTTATAGCTAAAAGTAAACCACGACCGCTGTAGTCAAAAATCTAACAAAAACCAAATACATCATAAATCTTGATTAAATAAGCTATGTCTGATGACTAATCTTTTTACGATGGTCTTACTTTATCATTGCGTAATCCACCTCCAAAGTTATTGTATAAAAAGCGCGAAAAACTCGAACTTTCGGACCTTATAACTTAGAAACCAAACACAATTTTACAATGCCAATGGTCATCAGACATCTAGTTCGATCAAATAAAGCTATTTAGAGCAAAATTTTGGATCTCTGACAAGAAATATGGGCGTGATCTTCTTTCCCCTTTTGTATGGGGAGATGAGCGGGATGGGCCACCTTAAACCTGAGAAAAGCCACAAACTTTAGATAAAAAAAACTATTTAGGAATTGTAAAAAAAAATTATTTGTGATATCCATCTAATTTAAATGTGCAAAATTTTACTTTTTAGGTCACATCACAACACATAACATTACAAAATTACAGCGATAATTTGAAGGGTTTTGGGCCTCGAGGGGAAATTAATACCGACCAGGAATTCCTTGTCCACGCACTGCTTGTAATTTGTAGGAAATAAACGTTTCTTCTTTCATTCTTTCATTGCAATATTCAGACGAAACTGGGGCCAGCGGCTTGATTCCGAGGACGACTTACAACGACACGTAGTGGGCGTTTGTCAAGCTCGCTACGGAGGAGGCGGAGAAGCGGTGGCGGCGGCGGCCGCGGTAGCCAACGCTAGCGATGGGTCATTCCAGCTCCAAAAGGCAATGCAGTCCCATTCCTACTCCACACGTGCGGAATGAAGTCCGGAATGAAGGTTAAATGCTACTCCAAGAACCGTGGAGAACCCACACAGACAAACAATTTCATTCCATATTTCGAATGAGCAAAAAAAAGTTCGTCAGTCCGGATTAGCGGGTACTCCGTAAAACGTATTCATTCAGATTCAATTTTTCATTTAAAATATCGAATAAGCAAAAAATATTTGTTCGGACGATTTTGGTAAGGTTCTCCTATGGAATGACTATTATGCGGTGTGGAATGACTATTCAGCCGCCTGGAATGACTAAAATAAAACGGTATGGGTATAACTTAATGAGGACAGGGAATGGGAATTGTAGTAAGTAAGGCTAAGGAGTGTCAAAAAGTTACTAAAGCAGAGGAAGCGCGTTCTCGGAATGGGGTGCACCTGGAATGACTCATCGCTAGCCAGCACCGCGCCGGCGCCGCCCCGGCTGTCTCTGTGAAACTCGCTGTATTAGAATACATTCGGAAAACTGTGAATACGAATATTATATACTGCATAAAAGTATAGATAAAAGTACTATCCTTTTCCATTATTTTTTTTACTTCTGATGGGGTAAAAGAATTGGCAATTAATTGGCAAAAAAACGTGACAGATTTGAAAACTGATTTTTTTTATGAAACGGAGACGTGGCTAACACCACACCTATTGTCATGATAATGTTCCATACACCACATTGGAACTAGGTGCCACGCCAGTACCTTTCTTATTTTGCACGGCTCTGGAAGAGGAGGCTATAGTTTTATGTTGTATCCGAACCAAGAAAGGCAAATCCCGCAATCGACTCTTACGACATGCACGGCATGAAAATGCCGTGGGACTGTTTTCATTCTTCTTAAGTCCCGGAACACACAGCACAAAAACTACACATATTACTGACGAAGACATCACGGAGACACATGCGCTTAACAAAAGCCTACCGTTTGAATATGTTTTGACAACTTTCATATTACTTGCTAGATTCCACAGAGGTCGTGGAGGTTACCATCGTAAGTTAACTCGCCAGGTGAATATCATGTGAACAGGTTTCATTTCGTACCATGCAAACTTTTACTCACCTCGTGGAAGAGGACTTGCCTTTCATGCGAGAGGCCTGGGTTCAAATTCTCGCTCCGGTCATGCACCACTTTCTTTTCCTTTCTGAGTTTACGGTTTATTCAAAGAAGATACGGGCGTAGCAAAAATAATTCGAAATTTGAAAATGCTGGATTTCCATCCAGAAAACTTAAAAAAAATATTTTGAGGATAAGCATGGATGGTGATGATAGAGAGAACTCTTACTTGGACCCTTTTTTTTTATGCGACCCGACATAGATGGCTAATAACACAACTACCGTTATGATATTAGCCCAATACACCACATTCCCGAAGGAATTTGATGCCATGCCAGGACCTTCCCTTTATGAGCACGGCTACATTGAACTGGATGGAAAACACGGACAATTTTTCATTGCCGCTTCGACCATCTTTTCATCCAATGCGATGGTACCAACCCGGACGGGCTTAAACCCTACCACCTAGTAGGGGAAGGGGACCTAACAGTTTTACATGGATTCCAAACCATGGAGCAGCTCGCATTAGTGATGAAAATGCACTTATCGAACTCAGAAAGAGAAAGACAGTGGTGCATGTCGGTATTGAACCCAGGTATCTGGTACGCTAGGCCAGTCCCCGCGCCACTAGGCTACGAGCCGCTCAAAAGATCCTGCAAAAGATCACAACACCACCGTGCTTTTCCGCCAACTACACCACACACAGCAAGTCTCCGTGGTGGTGACGCTCTTTGCTAACTATTTTTGTTTGAAACGTTGATAAATTGATGTTTGAAATCATGTTTATTATTTTTAAAATCCTTAAATTTAGGGTTAATTTTTATGTTGTTGTAGTATAATTTGCTATCAAAAAGTTTTGTTTATTTTATTTTTAGTTCGTGTTTTGCGCTCCCTCGAAATTTGTTAAAATTTCTTCGTTATAAAACAGCAAGTCACTTGAAACCAACAGCGATGGAACTAGTATGGCTCTATCGGGGCGGGCTGTGTAAAATCCTTTTTCAACTGTAAAATTCAAAACTTTGTTTTTATCTGTCTTTTTTGTAACTGATTATTATTTTCATTTTTGTAATTTATTTGGTTTTGTAACTCTTGAATAAAAGTATATTTGTCCTTTCTGAGGATAAATTGACATGGTAACGTGATCGGTGATACGCTACTTGATAGAGATACATTAAATTCTATTGTAGAACTGCTACGAGCGGCGTAGCACTACTCTATCTATTTTATGGTTCTACACATACATGGTTGCGTAGCACTGGAATGACCGGCGCGGCGGGCGGCGCGGCAGCGGGGCGTACCTAGCATCATCGCCAATATCTTTGCTACGGCTGGCGTAGTAGCGGTCGAAAAGCGACATTTCGCCAATGTTACGTTTCTGCACCATTCCTTTGGGAATGCGGTTTGTTCCGTATTATATATATAATATATATAACGTAGATAATACTTAAGATCAAACCAATGGATGGAAATCAATGGATATTCCTTTGATTCCGGTGCTTTCATTCAAGGGGGTATGGAGGGGGAGGTGAAAGAGGACAAAAAACCAACCCTAGGTATTCATTATATATTATTTGCCCTAGGGGAGGTTTTCGCGTCCCTGTAGGCGCTCGGGGAGCCGGGATATTAAAAATATATTTACGCTACGTTCCCTGGGCTGGGCTGGGCAACTTATGTGAGACTCCCAGGCGATGGTGTGAACAACTCGATCTCATCACTACGGCCTGATTGCACGAAGAGATGTTAAACAATTTCCAAACACGTTCCGCAAGGAGTTCCATACTGTCCAAACAAAGTGACGTGTTTAATCATACGTTGACGATTATTTTGATTTTTTTTTCATTCCGTGCACTCGGCCCTACGAGCATAACCTATAGGCTAATCCAGACAGGACCCCGCCACATATTTTAGTTTTACATAATATGAAAACATCTCCTGAGAATTTCTGTCGCCAAAGTACAAACTTTTGCCGAGATTTACTATCAAATATATAGTCCATAACTACGCCGCGTCTTTATAGTCTCGAAACTTGTAATTTTTTGGATAACCTGATGGTTTAACGGTGACACAGAATTGAAAAAATAAAATGTTATATTTTTTACGTAACTTTAGGGGTGGCCGGAGCTACCGACACAACGCTACTTGACCGTTTCGATTTTTTGAATTTGAATTTGAATTTGAATTTGAGAAGTCTGGCGATTGTCGTGCAAAAGCCTAATTCGGAGAATCGCTCACGAAATTCAAAGAGGCAACGCGGCGAGTGTTCTAGGCACTTTGGGGCAAACATCGGCTGACTTCAATGGAATATTTTCCTTATTCTCATTCCGATTCACATTTGCTTTGTTTTAATTTAAATTTTACTTTTAGATGTTTGACTGTTTAATATCAATGAATTTTCATTTTTTTTTTAAATGCACATGCAAATGTATGTGCATATTAATTTAAGATAGCTTTAGTTCATTGTAATTTTAAGTCGTGTTTACACAATAAATATAACAAATGTCATAAAAAAAAAGAAAATACTTTTACATTATTTGAAAAACAGTGACCACTATTTTACTTCCTTTATTTTTCCGACCCGAAATCAACGACGGCATTGCTAGCCAGAAGCCCGATTCTGCTATTTGTCCAATTTCAAACCATTCCGTATAAGTTATGTTTCCGTCAAACATAACACGCTAAGTTTCGAGTGCTGTTTCCAAAAATCGGTATTCAGCTAATTCACACACGCGTTTTGTTATTGTCTATGGAGTGGTTTGTCTTGCGCGCCGCCTACAGGGTAAAATAACCTGTCACGATTTTGACAGTTATTTTCTCACTCAAATATGACATACGAAAAGAAAGAGACAGCGATATGCCAACGTAATGTAGAAAAGTGATATTCGACGTTCGGCGATGCGATGCTCCGAATTTGACAAATAGAATTCTCAAAACCGCAAGTTTTCGGCAAAACACACGGCCCACGAGAACATGAGCGCGCGTTACGAGTTTGCGAATAAAACACAAACACAACGCATGCATTTTGCAAACTGCGCTAGTAGAATACCATTTCCCCGTTTTGAGAAAACACAAACATAACGCGCGCAGTTATCAATTAGCAGAATAAGGCTTCAGGGGGTAGCATTGCGCGCGGGAGAGAGGTTAGCATCCCCGCCCTGCGCCTGCGCATCGACCAAGACGCATCGTCAGGATCGCACATTACTCTTTGTGACCTTAGATAAGTTTGTGAATTGATGCGCTAACTACCTGCCCAAAGTACCAACCTACATGTTTCCGGCTCTGCTTTTGTCTACAGTTTGTTCGCCAAAGTTTAATGCTATATTTAGTTGACATTGAACCATAGCGATGCTTTTATACTGAGACAAAGATCACTATATATATTATATATAGTACAGGCTATTTATTATTATATAGGCTATTTTTCGATACAGAGAAATGTTTTATGGGTGCAAGCCTTTGGTAGAATTGGCGTTGACACAATTATTGATATTAAATGTCCATACTCAGCATAAACAATGATGCCATATAAGGTACGAAAACAAATTACGTTTTGTGAGTTGACATCGGACATTCTCGTTCAAAGTGAATTGTCAAAATTTAATACAGGATTATAACAGGACTAACTATATCAAAATGCGACCTTAAAAGTTTTCAGATTTTAATTAAAAAAAATAATCGTTTGAGAAAGCTTCGTTATAAGTCCATGTGTTATTTTTTTTGTCAATATGTGTATTTTTCACAAAAAAATCTAATATGAGGGTAAATCTTTTTCCACCGGTTTTGACAATATTTTCCAATCTAAAAGGTGTAAAGAAAATAAACGTACTGACATAGATTTTGACAACATATTTTAGAATCCAACTTTATTAAAATCCCGTAAAACATTAAAAGCCGTATTCAGAGTGAGCGGACTTGAATCCGCCGGACTAAACCGGTTTTTGTATGTTTAGTCCGGTGCTAATCTAGTACTAAGTTTTGACAGGATCACTCTGAATACGAATGCTCGAGCATGTAAACGGTTCACTCGTAGTATGAGGAATCGATAGGGTAACGACTGTCTTAAAAATATACAGCAGTATTCAGAGTGGGTGGAATAACTTAAATACCCCCCGTATCCCCTGACTAAATATATTTTTTTATGGTTAGTCCGGTGCTAATCCGCGTACTTTGACAGTTCACTCTGAACACGCCTGGCTATAGTTTAGGCCGCGGTCCGAATTGCGCTCAAACACTGACAGCGTGAATACAAATGGTCCGAATCGCGCTGGCAGTGCTCAGACCCTTTATAATGAGGTACCAATCACTTATCGTTTGGCTTTTGGCCATGAACATTTAGCCAGCTTTATTTCATGGCGTAAACCTACGGAATCGAAGCCCTCAGCGAAATTTAGATAAGTGATTTGTAACTCGTAACAGAAAGAAGTTGCTACTGCGATTAGAGCGATTAGAATACTTTATGAGCTGTCAATCATTGCAACTTATTGTGTGATCGCACTGCGAGTGAACAAAATAAATATCGACGAATGAATGTAGGGACAGCCGCAAGACGGGACTGTCAAATGACAGGAGAGCTCAGAGAAGTGTTGAAAAATCGTAAAGCAAAAGTTCTAAAACTTACGCTAAATGAGTTTTCTCACACGTATTTAAGCAAAATCACTAGCAGCCGTATTCAGAGTGTGCGGACTAACTATAATTCGCGAGACTAAACCGGTTTTTGTGTATGGTTAGTCCAATGCTAATCTCGAACTAAGTTTTCAAAGGATCTCTCTGAATATGACTTTAGATTTACCCAGTATTCAGGGTGGTCGGACTAACTTTATACGCGAATTATGTCGGCAGCACTAAATCGCATATTTATTTTATTTGATTTTATTTTATTTGGGAAATCAACAGCGTGTTACATCACAAGTGACAAAATTCAGCAGCTAAAATATTTGGCCAAAATCAGATTTATCCTAAAATAAGCGGTTAGTCCGGTGATAACGCGCGTACAAAAATGTTGACAGTGCACCCTGAATACTACTGTAGAAACTATTAAAAAGTTTTTGAACGCACCTATTATGTTCTGTGATGGCAAAGAGCGATATTTTCTGTGGCAAAAAAAAAACCGTCGACCGGTGACTTTATTGATATTCTTTGCCGGTGACCATCTCGGTCGGACTCCGGTGACTGCTTGCTTACTTACTTACTCCTTGGGGGCAATATCGTCTTTTCTTATATGGGAGTGCAGAATCCGAAATCGATAGACTAGAGCTTATGATAATGGATCGATGACTGCTCTCGCACGTCGGGCCAATTTCTGCGAAGATGACCAACTGTAGTCTACTATCGTGAGTATAATTGTTTACCACTTATACTTATTTCCGATAAATGGGTTAAGCGAGGATTTAATTGTACATGAAGTGAGATCTTGAGTAGAAGGCAAACAGAAAAATATGCTTGGTAGTGCGTAGCTGCCCACCGCTGAAAGGCGTGCCATCTAAACGGATATAATGGAGTAAAAGTATAGATGTAGAATGCAAAAGCTCACAATGTTTTTGCATGATAGATTCCTGATGTGCGAGTTTCGTACTAAATGCCAGTTACCGAGAGGTGTGGTTAATGACTCACACAATTACAAATGTCACAATTACAATTACAATTACAATTACAATTACACTTACTTTGTCCATAAATTATATTAATTTATATAATTGTATTAGTAACTTTATTAGTTGTAAGTAACTTAAACTGAGGGTTGCTGTTTCTATTGTTCTTTGTTCTTTGCCTTAATCTGTTTTACCAAGGAATTGTCTGGCAGTAGCATTTAGATCTAAATATGTATTTCATAATTGTGGACGGAAAATATGTTACGTAAACCCGTGAAGTTTCTTTGCGGGTTCTTCTTTACTGGGCTGATCGAATCCGCGGATGTTTCTGACGTAACTTGGTGTAGTTAGACTACCAAAAAGTTTAAATAAATGAAATGAAATGTCTTGCTGTGAATTTTTGGTAGTTGGAAATGAGTGGTCGAGAAATGTATTTCGTTGTGTTTTATGATTTTTCTGGATCTGTATTTAAAATATACTCATACCATAAATCAGTATAAATATGAGAAGATCACCCAATTTGATTGTGTATTATGTCAGTCAGTCAGCGTGTTTCCTCTCAGCTCTCCAATTTTTCTCCAGTCCTCCCGGCTCACAGCTGTACGGAACCACTGCTTTCCGCCGACGCACTTGATGTCGTCCCACCTGGCGGGTGGTCTTCCCACACTCCGTTTTCCAGTCCACAGCCGCCAGTGTTGGGATTATTGCTACGGTGTATTATGTGACTGTGTTATTATTTCTCAACAATTTTGTGATGTCGTAGGGGAGCGGAACTCCTGCAGAAGGGGCTCGAGAAGGGGGAGCGCACGCTGCCGGTAAAGGGCGAGAAGGTGGTGGCGCCGAGCGGTGCGTGGGTGCAGCAGGCACAGATCCAACTTGCATTGGACGCGCGGCGGCAGCTTATTGGAGACGAACGTGTGGAGAAATGGCAAGTTGTTACCCCCCCCCCCCTCCCCGCTGGTTCCAGGAACACGTGGCAAATTTGAAGTTATGCAGCATGCAGGGTGTAGGCAAATGCAGTGACGAAATGTAAACAAAAACAAAAATCTACTAGGAACTGTAGAAGAATACTCTGCGCTAGTCCCACACCGTACCACGCCCTATTCATACTCATGCGGCAATTAAAACTGTCAGTGTTGCTATCCATTTCAATGTAGCCGTGCTCTTTAAGGGAAGGTCCTGGCATGGCACCAGATCCCTTTGATATTTTGGTGTGTTGGGCTGTCATGACAGTGGGGGTAGTAGCCATCTATGCCCAGTAACTTAAAAAAATCTATAGCGAGTTTAAACTACTTGGCCATTTGAATACCTGCAATTCATATAGATGAGTAAATAGGTAGGTTCGTTAATTCTTGCACCTGTTGATTTATGCCTTTATAATTTCATGGAACTGTACATGCTAGGCTAGGATTACTAGTACTCCTGCTGTCATGACATTTGCTTAAGAAAATGTCACGTCCCATACAAACGTAGTTTACTAATAATTTGAGAACCACTTATCCAATTTGCTTGATATGTGGTGTATAATATCAGGCAACAAATATGTATTTCAGCATGTCTTTGTTTTTTCGGTAAATGTATACTGGGGTAAACCACAGAGAAAACAAAGTTTGTATGAAAAAAATATTTTTACTTTAATTGGTTTTGGTTTGGATTTTCCAAGAAAACAAAAACGTGCAGACACAGATATTTCTTGCCTGATATTAGATACCAAATTCAAGTAAATTGGAAAAGTGATTCTTAAATATCAATTTAATTGGAATAGTATTTTTCAAATGATTAGTAAACTACGCCATTCTTAAAAAACTACACTCCCGAAGGAATAAGGTGCCATGCCAAGATCTTCCTTATTTTGAACTGGGAAGAAAAATGGTCAATTTTCTTTTCTGTTTCAACTATTATTTATTCAACATTTTTACTTCTAGTTAGTTAAGTTGGAATTTCTTGCAGGGGATCATTGTCGCGTGCAGAGTGGGAGGAAGAAGAGGGGCTGGCTCGCGTAACGGAGCTCCATGGTGGGCACTGGGCCTACGTGGGCCATTGCCGTGCCCGACAGTACTACCTGCTACCTGAAGAGGCCCTATTCCTCATGGAAAAGGTGAGTTTGTCTGATTTGATTTAAGTAACAGGAGTTTCACGCTTCCACCCTTGTTATGTACGCAACCCTATCTTTCTCCCTTTTAACAAGCCAACCCCTGTTAATAAGTCTTCTTTGAAATTGCATACATAATTAATACTTTTTGTTTTACCAGTTTCAATCCTTAAATAGTTTTTTAGGTGCTCCACAAACTAATTGGAATTAATAATATTACTTCTTACCTTTCAGAGTTGCCTTGCACTTACATTTGGTGGCATCCAAATATCCCTGCAGCAAGCATACTCATTACTGCTGAGAGGAAAAATCACTGCCCGTGAATATAAAGTTTACTCACAACTCAGCCGAGTAGGCTACAGAGTGTTACGGAGTACCGTTAAAACTTTAGAGTCTTCAGATGGAGAGGCTGACGATAGTGCATGTGATGTTACTGCTTCAGAAATAAAAACCGAAAACTCTGAATCAAATGAAAAGGTGAAAGAGAGCAGCACAAACACAAAGGAAAGTATTGAATCAAATGAAAAGGTGAAAAAGAACATCATAAACATAAATGAAAGTATTGAATCAAATGAAATTGTTAAAGAGAGCATCACAAACACAAAGGAAAGTATTGAATCACTCCAAAATGAGATACATATACAAAGTGAGAATAAAGAAGACATTTCACAAAGTAATGAAAACATGAATGTTGAAGACAACCCTCAAAACAATGACATGATGAATAAAAAGGATTTGATTTTAGAGGTCGGTGACTCTGGTGTCCAAGAAATAAGATCGAATGGTGGTTTGCTAAATAATGATCTCAGCAATAATCAACAATCCAAAGATGACAAACAAAGTACAAGCACACAACATAATATTCAAATGATTGAAGCCACAGAAGTCATCAAATGTGAACAAAGTTCTGAAAACCACATGGAAAAGGAATTGAGTACCAATAAGGAAAATTCACAAATAAATAAAATAAAAGAAGGCAGCAATAATAACTCAGGTTAGTTGGGATCAGATTGTAATTTCTTTGTCAACTAAATCATATGGTAATTTCTCAACTTTCATTAAAATATTTTTTCTAAATTTTCAGATAATATCAAACAAAATGAGGACTGGAGGAGTTTTCCAACCATTTTAGTAATGGGACCAATGCAGTCTGAAGAAAACATGCAATCTACCAACACACCTCAAAAACATCAATCCACATCCTCAACTCCAAACAAAAAGCATCAACAGCCACCTAAATTCTTAAGAGGACACACCAAACGGAGGACTAGGAGCTTGAGTTCTTTGGAGCTGCCAGATTATTTCCAAGACATATCAAATATAGCTGGAGAGCATATGGTGAGAATGACCGCTCCCGACGAAACATTCTTACCGAGGAATGTATTTCTAAATAGAACTGAATATTTACTTAAGATCGATACTATAAATTCGAAACCGTCCCTGACAAATTCCAACACTGCAGCTCAAGGTCTTGCCAATGTTCATATTAACAATCGTAACACTCCGCAAGGACCAATGCACACTGACCCCATGATAGACACCATTTTCCGAAACCAGTTCTTGAGATCTGCATTCTACAATCGACCGCAGCCGCCGCCTTTTATGCCGTTCCCATTCTTCATGTTTCCTAATCGGCGGTTCCAGCGATATGGCCCACGAAACAATGCTTTTAGATATGCCTACAATATGTTTTCACATCAGAGACCTTTTTATCCGAACAGATTTAATATGCCCTTTCAATATTTTGGCATCATCGGAAATGAAGATGAGATCAATTTGGCAGAGAACAGAGAAGAAGGCAACAGAAAAAGAAAGCAAGAAGACAATTGCAAGCAAATGGAACACTTACAGGCTATTAGAAGGTTGACATGCCGTCTGAAAAAGATTCATAAAAATGGCCATGGAAGTAATTGGGAGCACCGCAACTCCCTCAAAAAACTTGTAGAGGCTTACAATAGCCGATACAATGAAAACATACAGGTTTCTGATAATCTAACTATTCTAAATGATTTCAACGATAATGAAACAATTGATTTGGAAGAGGAGGAGCTTCTCTTTGGAAAGCGACGAAGACAGAGAGCTTCTGGGCCAACTGATTCCGACCGAATTAATTTGCTTCAGAGCATTAAACAATTGGCAGCAAGACTGAAACAGTTAAGGGAGGCTGGGGAACGTTGCTTTCGTATACGGCGGTCCCTGTTAGAATCCATCAAAATGTATAATAAGAAATTTGATGCAAGCATTTGTTTGACATCTGCTTTTGAAGTTAAGGACTCAAAACAAATTGTCTTGGATTCTTCATCAGACTCCGACTGTTTTGTAACAGATAACATGAATTACGAAGATAGTCGAAGTAATCAAAGAAAACATACAAATGTCTCCAAACGAGTGACCCATATCCGCGATGAGCCCATGGCTTCCACAAGCAAAGCTGTTTCAGTTGATACTCCTTGTAATACGTCAATGACGCTTCAGGCATTTTACGACAAATACGATACTGTTTTCCAGAAATGGCTTCCAAGAATGGAGGACTGGGGTCACGCGGATGTGGTGCCTTCCATCTTATGCAAAAAGAGAATCATATACTCTCATCAACAGGAATATGTGTACAACTATTTGAGCCGCTACAGAGGCATCAAATATAGGGATTGGAGTCAGTTGAAGTCGGAATTTTGGGATAACCTCGAAGGAAACCAGATGGAGGTGGATCAAAGAGAAGAGGAGGTCCCTCAGTCTCACAAGGAGGTCCATCCGTGCAATGTGGAACCTTTACTCAGTCCCGATGACGGGACCAATGTGGCCACAGCACTGGACAAGATAAGAATTATTAAAACGCACACTCATGAAGATGAAGAAATTGAGACTGCATTTACCGTAGTGTTTGATGTATACGAGAAAGATGTAAAGAATTTCAGAAAGTCTGATCTGCCAACACCAACCTTCAGGATAGTTTGTGTTGAGTAAGTATTCCTTAAAACTAGTACCTAATTATTGGTATAAAAAACATATTTTTCCTGAGTTTTTTTTTTTAATATAGTTGCAATTTAAAAGCATAAACAATTCTTTATTAATTGGACGATATCGGCAGAGAAAGCTGCAGGAAAATAATCTTATTGCTTGGGGTAAAATTTGGCTGAAATATTCTGCTGAAAAAAAAACTGGACCACTATGGTTAGTCCGATTGTCTTCACCTAAATTGGTGTTTACGGAACTTCGATGATAGTAAAAGCTTCAAAAACCATACAAGTTTTACTACTTATTGGGTGGTTTTACTTCTTCAACCTTTCAAAATCATACTAGGACTAACGATTTGTATGAAAAAGCGGAGTGGGCGTAAACCGAAATGTCAGCATATTTACGGCGATGATGAAACCTGGAAAAATTTGGTCGCCACTTTGTCTATCTTTCATTGAATGCTATGGTACCGACCCGGGCGGTATTGACCTTACCAAAGGGGACCTTCAGTTTTACGTGGCATCTGAACGGTCACCCATCCGTGTAGAAATTACAAGGAAATGACATATAAATAGAGCAATTATGAAGGTTTCTTACGAACTATTGAACTCGTTGACAGCGAGCGTGGCCCGGTGCCTGACGCGTGCGAGGTGGCGGCGCTGCAGGCACCCTACTCGCAGGTGGCGCCACTAGTGCTGGCAGCGGTCGGCTCCGGCGTCTCCTACGTGCAGCTCGATGCCACGGATCTACCGCCCTACGTGCGCAAGAGGTTCCTCTAGGCCTGGCGTCGCACGACCTAAGTGTATACAGTTCGCTATAGTGTTCAAATGTAAGCGTAATAAATAATTATACGTTTTTTAATGGTTATCGATTCACTTTTATGATCCCTGAGCAAATGGCCAATAAGGAAAAATTACGATTTTTGTCTGAAAATAAATCTATAGCTGTGCTAAGTGTCCTAGCTAGAGCTGGCATAGATTAAAGAGGACGATATTTTTTTTTAAGTGACTGGACATGGATGGCTAATACCACACCTTCTGTCATGGTATTAGCCCAACACATCACATGGGAACTAGGTGCCATGCCAGGACCTTCCTTATATTGCACGGCTACATTGAACTGGATGGAAAACACGGACAATTTTTCATTGCCGCTTCGACCATCGTTCATCCAATGTGATGGTACCAACCCGGGCTTAACCCTACCACCTAGTAAGTAAGGAAGGGGACCTACAGTTTAACGTGGAATCCGAACCACGGCCAGCCTCTCTCAACGGTCAAATGGTCACCCATCCAAGACCAGACCGGACCCAGCGTTGCTTAACTTCAGAGAGCTATCGCCGAAGTGTCGCGCCACTGGGCCACTGAGGCTATATAGATAGCTAATGTCATAGAACGCACAAAACTCGCCGAAAACTGCGCATGTTCGCTGGTACTGTGACATTTCTAACCAGTCCCATTTCCCATCACTGCCAGAACTGTAACCCTGTCATTAAACTTGATTCAAAATTTTGCCTAGGTAGGATTGATGAAAACCTTACATTTTAACTCAAAATTAAGTAATGTCATCGTAAATAAAAAATATCATTGATATTAATTGGTTTATATATAATACTGTCTGAAATGTGAATTGCAACGCCACCTGTGGACTTTTATTATCTCTGTTCAACATTGGTATGACGTTAGCAGTCTATCTCTTCCTCTTAAGTCTATGGCGCTGGTGATTTTTATGCAAAACTAAACAATTGAGCTATGGATAACACAATAGGTTGCCACCTGCCGATTTTCCACATAAAAACTCTGGCTGCAATGGACCGGAATGTGCACTAGGTGATACTATTGTTAGCTGAGATCCTAGTCTACAATACAAGAATCTAACCAACATGTCTGATGTAAATAAATATGGAACAGCATTGCCAGTTGTCTACTCATTTTCGTTTTTAATTTCGTCCCACCTCTAGCATTACCTAAAGTGTTTACTATACCTTGGATAAAGCAACAACACGGGAATCGACAACCACATTTGATAATAGGACTGATTAAGCTGTAGTCCGTGTGTAAGTGGTGCACGGACAACCAAGTGGTGAACTCGGATAGTCTGATTTGACGCGGTAGCCGTGACTATGCTCGCAAGTTTTTATTAGTATTGTGTTGTTATATTAATGAAAATTATGGAATGTGTTGACAATCTCTAATTTCCGATCGTTTATTGGACAGCACGTGCCATTTTCCGCTACCCCGGCAGCAGGCAACTTTTATGTCTCCAACATTACACTCCCTCTATGCCTACTTATAATCTGTTTGGATTTTTACGTTTGAAAATTATAGGGTTACAGGACAGTACATTACCAGAATATAAACGGCAGGTGACATTTTCAGTCTGATATATTTTTCAAAAACAAACAAAAAAAGTTATTAAGAAAATAAGTTATTGCACAAATAAAGAGGAGCCTTCTTCAATTTCATGTATGTATAGTACATGTTGATACTAAGGCTTATAATAAAGACACACTAGTGCATGTAGGGGACAGTCCAAGTGTACAATGTTAAAACATAATAATCCCTTAACATTTTAGGGTTTGATTATATAGTAAAATGATAAACATTTTCAACAATATATATACATCACAATCATAGCTAAAGACAACATTTTTTTAACGGTTCATCTTTTTCCTTCAATCGGATATGTATCCGTTGGGCAACCCCTACTTTACACGTGTCGTATTCACTACGTATAATATTCACAACGTATAATAGTATTTTTTTCCAAAAAATGAAAACCATGCATATCGTATAATATTCACAACATATAATGTTATACGTTGTGCATGAATAAAGTTTAAAAATAAAATCAACTCTTTGCATCATGCAGAACGTATAATATTCCTAACATGAATTCACAAAAAAAGAAAACCATGCAGAACGTATAATATGCCAAGAAGCACTGCATAAAGCGCCCTAATGACGATACATTTAAGGCTGAAATTGCTACGAACCGATATTTGCTACAATTTCGAAAGGCCTCCTTACGCTAATTGAGACGGTTCAAACGTCACGTGCGAGTATACGCTTTAAATGTATACACATAAGGGCGCTTATCGTATGAAAAGTTTTTGGATTACATTATATGCATGGTTTTCTTTTTTGTTAAATAAAGATCATAATATTATACGTTATGCATGGAGAAATAAGTAATTTTATTTTTTAAACTTCTTCATGCACTACGTATAAAATTATACGATCTGCCGATTATACGTTGTGCATGGTTTTAAAATTTTGTTAAAATATGACATTATACGATCTGCATATTAGACATAAATTGCATGAAAAAATTTACCAACATAAATAAACATAAAAAACAATCTTCTAGCAAATCCATACCGAATAATTCGAGATAATATGTCAACCGCTCTTGAGACTACCTAGTTTATGATAAATTCCATTACTCTTAAAGCTTGATCTTAGATGTACTTAGGTCTGGTAAGCTAGCTGACTTCTTTAAAGATCTTAACATTATTATAAATCGTATAAATGGATGGCTTGAAGGCTCATACGCACTGCAATTGCGCATGCAACAATTCGCTAAATGCAATCATTTATTTCTAGTAATAGACTACAAAAGCGTATTTATAAAAGCAGTATCACTGAAAAAAATGGCATTAGTTTATGCCTAGGAACTTTTAAAAATTAATACTGAGTACAGTTAAGTTGAGATCAACTAGGATACGATTTCACCTAAATTCACCTAAATTGACATTTACGGATCTACGAAGTTACGTAAAACCGTCACACCCATATATGTTTTACTACTTTTTCTGTGATTTTACTTCTTCAAGCTGTCAAATCAAATTCGGACTACCAATTTGTATGAAAACGCGGTGTTGGCGTAAATGGCAACGTCGACGTTTTTACGGCGGCGATGAGGATGCTGTCAAATCAAATTCAGACTCGCAATTGGTAGTTTGCTTAACTCCAACTGCGCACGCTCTTCAATTCCCCATACATTTGAAAACGCTAATCGATTGGTTTTGCTTAAACGCCAATTTAGGTAACAATTTGAACTACGGGCTCTGGTTTCGAAAATCACTAAAATTAACAGAATCGGGCTTTTTATACTCATCATTAGATAAAGTACGCATTAGCCAAATGATTGTAGAAACCTTGTGAATCTGGGAAATTTTAAGCTTGTGGCAGACTGCATTACAAAATATAGGAGTGTGACGCATTAAGGTTGTTTGAGTTGCAGTGTCTTATCGTAAAGTTATATACGCACTCAAAGTAACCTCGCTCACTGGCAAGAGTACACTGGTATGTGACAGTCCAGTTACATAAAAAAAACTGTCTCCTGTGTCGAACACTATTGGTTCGTTTACTTTTTTGTTACTTATCCAAGAGAATTCAATTGGGAATTTGCGTCTTTGTATGGCTGAAAACTGATTCAAAATGGTTGAACCCGGTCGGAGTAGAACCACAGCAATAAATGGAAGATGGTTACCGCCAGTTTAATGTTGCCATGCTCCTCAATAAAGGAAACGTTTCTGGAATTATGGTGTGATGAACTAGTTAATATCTTGACAAAAAAACTCTTGCCACTGTTGTTCATGCATGCATCCAATTTGAAACACTGCCGATGTAAATATTAAGGAAGTGAGTACTAGGTTTATACAAGTATGTGTGGCACTTTCCTATATGTACTTACTATGTATTTAGTTTTTGAAAATCTAAAAATACACAACCTTGTCGAGATCAAATTATGAGATTTAAATGCAACTCTAATGTAACATAATAATAAAATTGCTACGATTCGATATTGGACAAGTTTAACTCTTCAAGTTAACTGCCAATTAGCATGTTTTGCGATTCCGATGCTTGGTTATATCTTAACAAGCGACAAGCACCATTTCTTCGTATAATACCTTTGATATTGAGCTAGTTACAATATACTTACATTTTAATTTCTTACTAAAGTCTAAAACGATTTTGACTCGATGCCCTTACCTACTATAAAAAGGTATTGTATAAATAATCTGTAAAGTATTGACTAGAATAAGTAAATGCATTGTATTGAACAAATTACATGAGAATGGGGCCATTACCAGGGAACTTAAAAAATACCACAAATAAATATGGGCTACCTTAAAGACACATAGGTGGGATAATTCTTACTTTCCTAATACATGTCTAGCAGGAAATCCCAAAAGCGATCCTTCAATACACATGTCAAATTCAAGCGAATGTATAAGTATTGTATTGTATTGTTTTGATGGAGGCAACTTAAGCTGATCTGACTAAGGGTCGATTTTTCAATCCTCAGATAGTACTTATCGGACTGATATTACAAATTCACGTTGGTCAATAGACGAAGTCATTGCCGGAGAATTATATATTATATCACAATTATCTGACTATAATTGAATAAATAAACATAAGGACTTACTATATCGGATAAATAAGCAGACGCGTAAATTAATCCGTCGAATAGTTATCTGGCTGTTTATCTGACTATTGAAAAATCAGCGCTAAATCAAAATATTATCTCTTGCTGTATTACTGTTTTGTTATTGTACAGATTAGAAAATATACACTCCCCATAGAAACACAATTTATAAATTATTTTAAAATCAATTTGCCCATTCACTTAATTTCATCACGCTATTATTAGCATCTGAAATAGAATAACTTTTGTTAAGAAAGTTGGCATGTCCTTTGTGTATTCAATTAATTTATTTTTTATTTTAAAGCATATGTATTTTCTTCCCAGTATTTTAAACAACTTTTGCCAAGAAAGTATTCATCTGTAACGCCATGTTATGGGAGGCAATGTATAGGTTGCCCCTTCTGCCATCCTCCGCCGCACAGAATTCAGTGTGGCGCCGATTGTAAAGTCGGCTGGGTGCGCGCGCGATTCTTCCATCTACATATCTAACCTAATTGTGTCCTTTCAGTGAAAGTAAAGTAAGAAACAAACTATTTTAGTGGTTTTAATTCGATAGAAGTAATACAAGCTAGCGACCCCGCTAAATATTTGTAATGATTTCTATGAAAATAATTTATAAAAGTGCACTAACTCTTAAAGCGCCCACTAAAAAGTTTACGCAAATCTAAAAAAACGTTTACTTATACTATACTAGTTAGCATTTTACAGTCCATTTTTTTATTGGGAGCAGTATTTAGTTTTTCGACTAAACATTAACAAAAAATATTCATTTTAGCCTCCTGAATAAGCCCGTGAAGTAACGAGACCCTTCGCAGTTCGTAATGAAACCCTAAAATTATCTAATAACAGCTCGCACAGTGGGACCTCGGATCAAAGAAAAGGTCACGGCCAGCCGAAGTTGATGCCGGAGAGCTCGTAGAACCTCTCGTTGAAGGGGCGGTAGAAGTGGCGGAGGCGCGCGACGGCGGCGGGGTCGATGCGCGGGTGGCTGCGCCCCTTGCTTTTGCCGAGGCAGCGCGGCGCGGCGCTGCCCTCCGATTTGAGCAGGCACGGGAAGCCCTTGCTCGAGTTGAAGTAGAAGTGCTTCTCGGTGATCACGCGCTTCAGGCCGAGAAAGTCCTGTGAAAGGCGACGGAACACTTGACGACTTGTAGCTTAGGGGCGCGGATACTTGGATAATGTTTATTTAAATACATTTTTGGGTTTATTTTTTATTAATTAATTAATTTTATAATACTGTCACGAACGGGACTATGCACCTAAATAAACTATTATTATTATTATTAAATCCCCGCCCCGTTCATCTTTATCTTTCTGAGTTAAGTGGATAAGTGAATTTCGTCACAGTGCACCATTGTGAGTGCTGTCAGCGCAAAACGGATTGGCCACGTAAGTACAAAACGAGATATTTTTTTTTTTAAAAAGAAACCCTGAAAGTTACAGTGTAATCTATTGAGATTTCATTCCCATACCCCGCAACTAAGCTATGCTTGTCCTAGGATGACCCAAGCAACAAGGAAACAATGAATAAGTCAACCAACATATGGAGGCCGGATTTGAATCCACATCTCCAGCATGCAAGCCGGAGGCTTTATTTATTTTAGACAGGCAGCCTAAACTGATATGTCTAAATCTTATTTTTCATTAGTTTAATTTGATCATATTTTCTTTGCATGTGGAACGTTAATTGGTAACTCATTTTATTTATTTATGTTTTTTTTAGTTAGCTTTAGCACTATATTGCGACGCTCATCATAGCATTGACACCTCGCTCGGAACTCGTTCTTCCTCCCCCTGCCCCACGTCAAGCCCCACTGTCGTCAGCCAGTAAGAATAGCATCACTTTTACCATTGCAATTTTAAGTTTCTGAGTAATTCTCTTGCTTCCGAGCTTTCCGAAATTCTTTGTTAAGGGCCTGGTACTAGCCAAATCGCAAAGTTAGACGAGGCACCCCAAGTAAACTAACTAAGTCTGACGATTATAAGTGTCGTCCTTACAATATATGATTCCTTGTCTAGGAATCGAATTATTTTCGTTAATGTATGTTTCCTTTTTCTATACAAAATACATTGCGGAAACGGTGTCCATTTCCGAACTTTTTTGACTAAATGTAGAAATCTAAAAGCAAATGGATTTTTTTGTTTATGCATATATGCTGTTTTTGCTTATATCTAGAAATCGAATGACTTTCAGATTTCTAATGAGAAAAATCAACTTTTTTTATTTTTATTATTATTTAAATAAATGATGGAATAAAAAAATATTAACAATCCATTATCAGTCTGGAGTTCTATTTGGATTTGCTGAAGCGTTTCACTACATATTATTACATTTGTTAAAAAGTGCATTTGTATGGCGCGAGTAGTTGGCTAGTCCTAGCGCCTTAAGGTGGGGCCTTCCCGACGGGACTAACCTTTTCGCGGGCACGACACAAAATCGTTCTATTGTGCTCTGGCACTATCTCTGACAAGAAAAAAACAGTCTTCGTTATGAGGAGGATGCAACATGTCCACAAAGCACAAATAGTTTTTTTTTTTTATTTATTTATTTGATGTACGAGCAGCCTAAGCTGATGTGTTCATGTCTGGGTTCACTGGTGCTTTGTTATTACGGTTACTTTAGTTTAGTGTTTTTAGGTGTTTGTCAAGCCTGTTTTTAAAAGAATTGGCAGCTTGTTCCACATTTCAACTGCTCTATTCGACAGGAAGTGTTGTCTTGTCATGCCACTGTCAGCTCGGGTTTGTTGAGCTGACAGTGGCATTGAGCTTTAGGCTATGACCACGGAGATGACTATTTGTGTTTCTAGTGAAGAGGTTCTGCAGTTCTGGACAGTCGTAATAGTCATTGAGAATCTTGTATGTTTCTATGAGGTCGCCCCTTTCTCTTCGTTGTTCCAAGGTTGTCAGCTTGAGCACTTTTAGTCTTTCCTCGTATGGTTTCTTCTTCAGTAATTTTGGTATCTTGGTCGCTCTTCTCTGAACTCGTTCTAGGAGAGTAATATCTTTGACGAAGTAGGGATTCCATATTTGGAATCCATATTCCAGGAGTGGTCTAATGTGAGATTTGTATATTTTGATTAATGTCTCTATGGTCAGGTTCTGAAATGATTTCCGTATGACGTAGAGTAGGGCATTTGCTCGTTTAACTATAGTCTCTATATGATTTGCCCATTTTAGGTCTTCTGAGATAGTTATTCCAAGATCCTTCTGAGCCTGTGTAAGCACTATTATGTCTGTTCCGATTTTGTACTGGAGTCTTGGGTTGTTCTTTCCTATATGCAGCACTGTGCATTTCGAAGGATTGGTTCGTATAAGCCAGTGACGGGTCCATTCCAATATTCTGTCCAGGTCGTCTCTGAGTGTCCCACTGCTCACAATGGGGTTGGCGATGAGTTTGGCGTCGTCGGCGAATAGGCTTGACATGGCTTGGGTAATAGCACAGATATCGGAGATGTAGAGACCGAAAAGAGTCGGTGCCAGAACTGATACTTGGGGAACGCCGCTTAAAACGTCTTTCACTCCCGAAAGGCAATCACCTACTCTCACTTGGTATGTTCTGCCGACCAAGTAGTTCTCTGATGAAAAGCCTTCCTCGTATTCCAAGATGTTCTAATTTAACCAGTAGTCGTCTATGAGGAACTTTGTCAAATGCTCGTTCAAAATCTAGGTAAATCACATCGACTGGGTTTTTACAATCATACTCTTGGGTCCAGTGGTCTAGACACACAAGTAGATTCGTGATCGTAGAGCGCCTGGGGACAAATCCATGCTGGTGAGTAGATATTATGTGCTCCGAACCGAGAAAATTTTGCGAGCAATTTTTTGATTTGGTTGGATTTACAAAAAAAAATATTTTAAAACAACTTATAGCTAGAAGTAAACCACGAACGCTGTAGTAAAAAATCTAACAAAAACTAAATTGATTTTGAATCTTCATGGAACAAGCTTGATGACTAAGATATTTTAGATTTTGTTGCTTTATTGTTAAGTAATCCACATCCAAACTTATTGTATAAAATTCGAATTTTTGGACCTTATAACTTAAAGTCAAACACAATTTTACAATGCCAATGGTCATCAAGCATCTAGTTCGATCAAATAAAGCTATTTTGAGCAAAATTGGGCCCGTTTGCATGGGGAGTTGGGCGGGAAACCTACCTTAAAAGTAATCATGTGTCATGTTTTTTTTTTATGCGTCCTGACATGGATGGCTAATATCACACAACTACCGTTATGATATATGAATTAGGTGCCATGCCAGGACCTTCCCTTTATGACCACGGCTACATTGAACTGGATGAAAAACACGGACAATTTTTCATTGCCGCTTCAACCATCTTTTCATCCAATGCGATGGTACCAACCTGGGCGGGCTTAAACCCTACCACCTAGTAGGGGAAGGGAACTTAAAGTTTTACATGGATTCCGAACCATGGAGCATTCGTGACGAAGCGCACTTATCGAACTCGGAAAGAGAAAGACAGTGGTGCATGTCGGAATTGAACCCAGGCCTCTGGTACGCTAGGCCAGTCCCCGCGCCACTAAGCTACGAGCCGCTCAATAATCCGTCCGTAATTTAGTTTCGAATCAGACCATATTGTACGACAGCGCGCACCTGCACCCTTGCCATCTCGGCGGCCGGGTCCGCCACGAGCCGCTCCCCGCTCACGAGCAGCAGACGCGAGCGCGGGAAGCGGCGCAGCCAGCGGCGCAGGGCGCGCGCGTACACGCCCAGCCGCAGCGGCGGCCACGACGTGTCCACCACCGAGCGCGCCGTCCCCGCCCCGCCCGCCGCGAACAGCTGCACCGAGCTGTTCACGAACGCAAGCTGCTCGAAGCGCGGCAGCGACGGTCGCTTACTGCAATAGCACGTTGAGCGTCATATTGAAACAAAACAAATATATTTTTTTTATCAGACTAGACATGTCATGACATGAGTCTGACACACTCCATCGAAGGTGCCAACCCAGGACCTTCCTTTTGTTGCTCAACTACATTTTATTAGATTGAAAACAGACAATTTTAATTGCCGCCTTCATTCAATGTGATGGTAGCATTATGACCGGGATTAACCCTACCATTAAGGAAACAGACCTTTAACTGTATTATCAAACAACAAGGCGTCCTGCCACTATGCCACTGAGGCTGACTGATAATTTTAATTGGGAAAAAGACCGAAAGCGTAATCTCCCATGGAATATATTGGTATCCACACAACAAAAATAAACCAAGCTAAACCCTCGCAAATGTTTCATCGCAAACAGAGTTGTGGACTCATGGCGATGTTATTTGTGCGAATTCAGTGAATCAGTTTACAAAACAGACACGACATTTATATAATACAAAATAATCTTCAAGTGTCGTGGTATAGAGGCATCAGAAAATCCTCTAGTTATCATAAATAAAATAATAATAGTACTTGTATGCTATGATTATTACCTGGCGGACTGTGTGTAGTCGCTTATGGCTCGCGTGACCGGCTCTCGCACCACACACAGCAGCTTCACAGCCGGGTTCATGGCGAACACGCGGCGCGGCGCAGACCGCGTCACCCAGTAGCTGGGTGTCTTCTCCATCGTCAGCTGTCCCTCGAGTGTAGGCGGCATGCGCTCTCTGCAAGTCACGTTAGCCATAAGCCACCCAATTTTATTTACATTGTACCGTTTACTGTCTCCACGCTTGCTACTCTGTAAAGTACTTGAATATCTACTCGATGTGAGCATGATTCGACAGGAATATTTGCAATGATAGTACAGAGAACCATTCCGCACAATCAGTACATCCAGCAGTTGGTTATTTGGCAAGGTCGTATCTTACAACTATAATTATTTAATGTTTTAATTTCCTATGGTTTACCAACCTGTACCATTCAAATCCTTTGTGATAATACTTGTCAAAAAAATGCACTTCAGACCCGGCAGCCCGCACATCAGGATGCAGCCTGTTATAAAAAAGAATTCAATGCATGATTTTCAAGCACTGGATGGAAGGATATTGCTGCTCAATTGTCAATAATCCGAAAGGCACTATCAGCTTTTGCCCGCGTACCAAATAGCATATGTCCTAATTCATGTTGATCTATAACGACTAAATGACGCCAGTGGTTTAATGCAACAAAAAGCCAAAACAAGTTTAGTTTAAAAAGAGGACAGAAAATAATAGTCTGTTTACTGATTTTAAGGTGGCCCAACCCGGCGGGACTAACTCATTCGCGGGCACCGTACAAAACCGTGCTGTTGCGCTCTGGGACCTTCTCTGTTTCAAAGAAAAAGACAGGCTCCGTGATGAGGAAGATGTCCACAAAAAAGGCAATGTGCATAGTGTATGATTTGATAAGATTTCCGAAAATTTTTATTACAAAACAACATTTAGCTAAAAGTAAGCCATGACCACTGCAGTCAAAAAAATAACAAAAACCAAATAGATTATAAATCTTGATTAAATAAGCTATGTCTGATGACTCATCTTTTTAAGATGTTCTTACTTTATCATTGCATAATCCACCTCCAAAGTGAGTAGAAACCCGTTTATCCTCTTAAAATGAAAAGTAACCACGGTAATCTAAAAACTTACATAAATGTGTTTACTATTTTCTCTGTAACATTATACTTAATTTTATAACTTCTTAAGGTGTGCAAACTTTTTTTCTTTTACTTTATTATTAGAGCTATAGTAAAACAGAGGTAGGTATATGCATTCAAATTAAAATGTAATGACAGCAGCAATTCGGGGTAAGTTGTTGGAGCGGACCTATGGATGAAGATTGTTTTGACGCTTTCATTGATTTCTTTGGCTATTTTAGGACCACATACATATGTCTCTTTTTAGATTAATACCTTCCCTGTACATGTCCAGGCGATGCTTGGCTGACATGTTTTGCCGCGAACGACAGAATCACCGCCAGGATCTGCCTTAAGTGTCAAGTCTGACGGTTGCCATTTGAAGAACCGGACTGACAGATGTAACTCCAGGGAAATGAAGTGATTCTGACGATTAGTGTTAAGTCTGACGGTTACAGAAGAACCGGGCTGACAGATGTAACTCCAGGGAAACGAAGCGGTTCTGACTATGCCTATTAACAACTTAACTGGGTACTAAGAGCATATGTGATCTAAGTACTGACCTAAGAAATTCAAGGAGGGCTCTCGTGCCGCACTTCTTCACACCTATGACAAGGGCGTCGGGTAGCCGCCGCATCGGCTTGAGGCCTTGCGTTCGGAGCAACCGGTACTTAGAAGGGCCGAGCCGCGTGTGGAGCCCCAAGAGGGAGGCAAAACGCAACACGGGGCCGTCATCTGGCCCGGAGAACAAACTGCTGCGGTGCTAAAAACATAAAAAAACCCGCCAAGTGCGAGTCGGAGTCGCGCTCGAAGGGTTCCGTACCATCATACAACATTAACACAAAAAAAAAAGATGTTTTTTAGTATTTTCTAATTTGACCTATTTGTTGTTATAGCGGCATAATAAATACACACTGTAAAAAATTTAGCTGCCTAGCTATTACGGTTTATGAGATACAGCCCTGTGACAGACGGACGGACGGATGGACGGACAGCGGAGGCTTAGTAATAGGGTTCCGTTGGCACCCTTTGGGTACGGAGCCCTAAAAAGATTACGAAGTTTGTCTCCTCAAGATTCAATTTATTTATTGTATGACAACACTATTGTAAGATTAAACGTTGATTTCATCTGCAATAAATTTGAAGCTTGTTGTTGTAATTTAAATTTATATTACTAAACGATCCACGCGGTGAAAATTAGTAACCAGATTTTCTTGCAAATTATATATATATATATATCGGATATAAAAAACAATTCTATGAAAAAATATGTTTTATTGATTATATTTTTATTTTTCATTAGCCCAAAAAAGAATACCAATATATTTTTCAGATTTTTTTAAAATCATTAGTTAAATTTATTAAATATGTTTTATTGATTGAGGTTTCTCTGAGATAAAGTTTATGAGATAAAGTTTACCTTGATTTTTTGCTACACACAGTTAACCCTAGAACACAAAAGTTATTTAATAAATACACTTATATACATTTGTACATGAACTGTTGCATATGATATTAATTGTTTGTACTTTATACATTTGTAAACTTAGACTAATTGGACGTTGAAAAAAAAACCCGCGGGGTTTCTTGGCATATTATACATTCTGCATGGTTTTCTTTTTTGTGAATTCACGTTAGAAATATTATACGTTGTTACTATTATACGTTCTGCATGATGCAAAGAGTTGATTCTATTTTTAAACTTTCTTCGTGCACAACGTATAAAATTATACGTTGTGAATATTATACGATATGCATGGTTTCGATTTTTTGGAAAAAAAATCTTTTATACGTTGTGAATATTATACGATATGCATGGTTTTGATTTTTTGGAAAAAAAATCTTTTATACGTTGTGAATATTATACGTAGTGAATACGACTCGTACCTACGTACATATTTTTTTATACATCTTAGAATATGCCCTCGCAAGTTTTCCGTTTCTTTTTTATTTCGTTTTTATTGTAGGATATATCAGCGTTTTCAATCCTGAAATGTGTAGGTTAAGTGGGTTAGTCAGTCAGGGTGTTTGCATCTACTACTAGACGTACTCCTCTCCAATTTTCCTCCAGTCCTCTGGTTAGTATTTAGTATTAGAAAATAATTTATGCTTTTTCACTTGAGGGCATTAGGGTATTTTATTTAAAACACATTTAGTGGAATTTTCAAATGTTGATGTATTATGTACGTTTGAAGGTTCACTCACCTTCCTGATAACGTCGTGAACATCCCTGATGAGGCAAGAGTTGAGCGCGTACAATAGATACAGTAGCAGCAACCCAATCAGCCCAAATGCGAATAGAGCGCGCCGGGACAGCGTGGGCGCGCATCTCATCGCTCTTTTTAGGGCTATTGCACAGCACTGCCTGAATCTTAAAGAAACTACTTGGCTAGCATCACTGAAAACTCTCGCGCGCCGGCGCCAGCTAACACAGGCTAGCTCATTGATATTCCGCGTGCAAACGCTGCACCCGCCCACCCGGAAATTTGAAAACAATCAATACAACAACGCAACGCAAGGTTCCATAGCTGCATTCGGCGAGAGAACTTGACAACTTTTCTGTTTTTGACAGTTGACAGCGCGAAATATATCAATCTATGGTCCGAATTGCGCTCAAACGCTGACAGCGTGAATATAGTTGGACCGAATTGCGCTGACAGTGCTCAGAAATGCAAGATTGTGAGGTATGACGTAATGATGACGTCATCCTTCAAGTGCTTACAGTGCTCAGGGCAAAACCGTGAGCGCTGTCAGAGGAAGCCATAGATCGCGCGGCAAATTTGATTTTGATACTGCGAGTATAGGACACAGAAAATAAAATAAAACGCGTCACCGCTTTCGTTCACCTTTTACCTGCAGTAACATCGTAACCGTGTGCAATACTGCCGAAATCCGCGACCTCTCCATTGTCGTACTACTACTATTTCACCTGTTTGCCAAGTTCTTTGTCTATCAACATCTCAACATCACCTTCATCATCACTCTCATTGTCACATAATGTTAGTAAATACGGATCCGCTTGCAAATTGTTCATTGTTGAACATTAAAAAATCATTTTTGTTGAAGACACTTCAAACAATAGTTGTGGTTATTTTGTGAGCACCATTAGCAAGCTAACAATCGGCCCGATTTGATATCGCAAATATTGCAGTATTCGCGAATACTGATTCGGACCAGGTGTTTGCACGAAGATATTTGTGAGCACTGTCAACCCAATTCGGACCAAGGGCCAATGTTGCCATTATTTGAGTAGTACTTTTTTTGTGTCTTTTTCCTCAAGGAAAGGAATTAACAAGCTTAGTATTTTTTTAAAATACATAGGTGCAAGGTTTCTTAACTTTTTTATGGGTTCCTTAAGAAATTAAAAAAATATGACGGACCCATTCCAAACACAATTTTGAAAATATTGTAAGACCACTATTTTAATATAGTTCGCAGCAGGCGCGCTGTCGATAGAGCGAGGCTACGACGCCGAATCCGTCGTATTCCAAAATCACATTAAATTAATTTTATTGTTTATATTCGTTTCACTTGTAGTCCCTTGACCGTGCGTTCACCCAACAGCTCTCCCTTTTGGACTTTAACATCACAACAAACTGGTGCTGGGTGTGGGGTACGCCCGGTCAGGGGACCGCGACATCAGAGGGGTGACCTCATAAAAGCATACAAAATAATATGATTGCTATTTCAGGTGAGCAAATATGCTCACCTTAAATAAAAACACCCACCCTCTCACGTTGATGCGACCTCCCTAGGAGCAGGAGCGGCGTCTTTAGGAAATGAGGCACTAACACGGCGCAAGTATTCAATGCTCAGTGAATGCTTTATGTTTGTGCCGTTTAGTGTCGAAGCGTTAGGCTTATGGGGGCCGGATGCTCGAAATCTGTTCAAATATTTGTCGTCACGGTCGATCGAATCATCGCGTTACCAGAGAGGGCTGGCTGGTATCTCCATCAAAGGTTGGGCCTAACTATCCAGAGAGGGAATGCGGCACCCTGCCGCCTGGCAGCGATTTGGCCGAAATTTATGATTTGTTAAAAAAATGTGTAGTTTTTAAAATCGTTTAATTTATAGAATAATGCATAATATTTTAGTTTTAATTTCTTTGTTGATTTCTTCACCTCCATGACACCCACTTAATAGGACACAGCTTGAAACTCAACTGCACGGAACATAACACCAACACCGGCAAACATTTATTTACAAATATTGTTGTAGATATATGGAACAAGCTCCCCGAATACGTAATTAATGCTCAACCAATAAATTAAAAAATCGTTTGGACGATATTTTAAAATAAAACAAAGAACCATGAAAAGAATTCATCCATATTACAATGGCTATTGACGAAAAAAAACACCATAAATAAATACATAAAAATGAGTTACTAATTACTACTTAAATAACTTTCCAAATGCAAACAAAATATGACCAACTTAAACTAATGAAAAATACGATTAAGACATGTCTGCTTAAGCTGCCTGTCTAAAATAAATAAATAAAAATATAGCTTCTATGTTTTTAATATGTTGTTCTTTACACTTCTCGACGTTATTTTTAATTTTTAAATCTCTGTGTATGATGGAAAAAATATAAATTAAAACGTAACGTAAATATAGTCATCTTTTTTCTATATCAAGTTTGACAGCACTGATCTCGAGAACTCCTCGGTTTCGCTTTCCCATATATCTACTCAGGGATTCTACTCATGAGATTCTCACCTGTGAGTCACGCTTTCGTTTTCCTGAAGCACGATCATTCCGCAAATTTTGTGTAGTCGGTGATTTAGTCCACAGAAGTAAAAATAAACACTTGGATTTCCAGTCTGTGTTCAGAAGCGCCGCGAAGAAAGCAAAAAGGAAAGGAATCATTTTACTTATTGCGTTTTACGAAATGGCATCGACGTGGTTATAATCATAATCATGTTTAATTGACGCCCCGAAATAAAACGCTTCTCGCGTCTGTGACGTGAACGCGGCTCCTTGCGGAGCTCTCTTGCCACCAGCGCCGCTAGATGAAGATGACGGTCGCAACCGCGCCGGCGGCGGCGAGAGCCGGGGCATCCGACTCGGACGAGGCGAGCGGTAGCGGGAGCGCGAGCACACCCGAGCATGACGTTTATCGCCGCAAGTACCAGCTGCTACTGGAGCGATGCGAGGTGTTACAGCAGGACAACGAACGCATCGTTAACAGGTAACACTACTTTCAGATATAATAGCCGTTGGCTGTGTTCACAGAGTCCTTAAAATACTTGAGTGTTTGTCAGATCGATGCCGCGACGGTAACTCAGCTACGTATGCCACTGGAACCAGCCTAACCATACTGGATGGCTATTATCACACGTTACCGTCTTGATTTATCCACAGCTAATAATGGCTCAAATCACGAGACCAGTACCAACCACGTAATCATTCAGGTTATCACTGATCATGCGTTACTCAGACTCGAAATAATCTGCTCCTGCTCCTGTGTTCATTCAGTCAGTCTCAGTTCAGTCCGTTCAGCCGCACGTGAATTAATAATGGTAGTGATCCATATAATGGGGCTAAGAACGGCCTGTAAGCTATTCTCCCCATACAAACGTAGTTTACTAATCATTTGGAAACCGCTATTCCAATTAAATTGATATTTAATATCTAATATCAGGCAACAGATATTTGTGTCTGCATGCTTTTGTTTTTTTGAAAAATCCAAACCGAATGAAATGAAAGCAAAAAGAAAATCTTCATACGAATTTTGTTTTCTCTGTGGTTTGACCCAAAATACATTTTCCGAAAAGACAAAGACATGCAGACACAGATATTTGTGGCCTAATAATAGATACCAAATATCAAGTAAGTTGGAAGAGTGGTTTTCAAATTATTAGTAAACTACGTTTGTATGGGAGGCGAAATTTTGTGATGCTTAGTCAGTGAGTGACCTTGGTGCTTTGGCGTATCAGCGAATTTGGCATTCGGTCGCGCAGTCCACCCAGCTAGCAGATAATAAAACTATATGTTCTCGGAAATCACAACACTAATGAGAGAACCCAAAAATTGCAGGATTCACGAGGCTAAAAAGATCACCAAACGCTACAAGAAAGATGTAAAACTGCTGATGGAACGGCTGGACGGTCACGGAGATGGGTACCGGACGGCCGTGGCAGAGGTGGAGCTGCGAGCAGAGACGTCCCATCAACCACGCACCCCCGCCAGGGTGAAGGAGCGCAGAGACGGCCTTAAAGGTGCTGAAAAACAGCCTGCCGGTAGTAGCAAGAAGCCAGCGAAGCGAAAAACTCCAAAGGCCGAAAAGGTAAATTTTTAATATTGTTATTAATTATGAGCATAAAAAAATATATCTAAAAAATGGGGAAACAATCTGCCTTTCAGGTTTGCTGGTTTTGTTAAAATTTTCAAATGAAGTTTTTAATTTAACTGCGCCATCAAACAGTGTATAACCTTCTAGTCGCTAATGGAGAAGAAAACTGCTTATTAATCACGACAGGTGACGTCTAAGCGAGCTAACCGAAAATATCTGTCAAAGCTGTCAGATACCATGCAAAATAAAACAGAATAGATTTGAAAATTGCATTTGCTCAGTCTATGTCATTGAAATTAATTAATTATCCGCTTGTTCGAAAATAAATTTTTCTTAATTATGCTAATCAAAAGACATCTTGGGAAAGAAAATATCACAAGAACATAACCTATAAAATACGTTTCATACTTTGTGCTGGTCAATGACATTTAAATTATTTTGAAAGCAGACATATGCTCTTCTTTTCGCTCTTAACCTTATTCTAACTGCATTGTGGAATACATCTTTCATCTAAAAACTCGTAAATCAAATTTGACACGAGTGACAGTTTTTAAGGTGAGGTCGCTTATGCAACCTCTACGATAAGCTTTGAGTTTTCTTCCCCATAACAACAAAACCATTTAGCGAGAAATTGTGAAAATATTTTCACTGAAGGATGTTCCGACCCATACAATGTTTTTTTTACACAGAACGCAAAAAGTATTGCACTTTAAGGCACGAATTCGTCAAAAATTTTAAATATAGCCATAGTAGTTGCAGCGAAAACATATTCACAATTTCAGGTTTAATGGTTTCGTTGTAATTGCCGATTAGAAGTTTTACACCGTTAGATGGCGCTGTTTAATAAAAATCGTATTTAAATAAATTGTAACAAAACCAATAATCCTGAAATTGTGAAATTGTTTTCGCTGCATGATTATACTAAACTTTTATTATTAATTCGTGGCTCAAAGTGCAATACAGTAGAATCCGTTTATTATGGCATCGAAAGGGATTGACAAACAAGTCATAATAAGCGGACGTCATACAAAGCGTTTTGTGAAATGAAAAACCTTTTTTATGTAAATATGAATGTACTTAAGTAGTTTAATACATAAACATAGTAATTACATATGTATACATACATATTAAATCAAAATCAAAATTGCACGTAATCAGCACATTATAACACATACAAGTGTATTTTTATTGTAAGTAATCTGTAATTTTTGTCTGCTTTTGTTTTTTCATTTTATTGTATAAACAATCTCTAATGCTATTGTGTATAGAAGACATAGCTATGGCCAAATTATCATTTTCAATATTGCTGTGAACAAATCGGGATAATAATTCTGCAGCTTTTAATGCCTCTTCTGCGGTAGGTAATGGTTCTTCCTCGACTTCTTCTTCCCCATCACTTTCGAGTTGTTCCTTAGCACAAATGTTCTGTACGATATTTTCATCGGTGGGTTCTTCGGATGTGAGGAGAGCACTATCGATGTCAACATAATCTTCCCACATTTCCGGTGCTGCTAAAGAATCTGAATGTAGGTTTCGTGACCACAAAGATAAAGGAATGTCATCTCCTTCATCGAATTCATGGTCTGATATTTGAATAGGTAAACCGTCGTGGTTTTCAATGAATCCTGCATGTTTGAAACAGTTATGAATGGTACGTTGTGACATTTTATTCCAGGCATCATTAACCATCAGAATTGTATCTAGCACCGTTATTTTTGTAGAAGAGTTGTCTTCATTAGCATCAAGACAATTAATCATTTTGAGCACAAGGTTCTTCCTGAAATTCGTTTTGAGTGATCGTATTATTCCCTGATCCATTGGCTGTAGTACTAATGTTGTATTCGGCGGAAGGAAAGCAAGTGTTATAGACTTTAAATCAGTAACATTTGGATGGGCCGGGCAATTATCAACCAGCAATAGAATCTTTTTCTTCTTCTTCACCAAATCACGATCCCAATCACGAAGCCACTTTTCAAAAAGTTCTGACGTCATCCAAGCTTTACGATTGTTAGCATAATCGACAGGTAATGATTTGACACTTTTAAAACATCTTGGTTTTTGTGACTTTCCAATAATGAGCAATGTCTTTTTCTCTGTGCCACTCATATTAGCTGCTACCATGACAGTTATTCTATCTTTCGACAACTTACCTCCACTACAATTGTCACCTTTAAATTTTAAAGTTTTATCCGGCATTAATTTGTAAAAAAGTCCAGTTTCATCAGCATTAAATATCTCATCATCAGAAAATTTTCTTCGTTAATTTGGCCACACAGATATCAACCAGTTTTTTGTTGAATTTTGATCAACAGACGAAGATTCACCGACAATTTTTCCCGCCACAATGTTATGTCGAACTTTAAAACGACTGATCCAGCTTGCAGAACAATTGAAGTCGAGAATACCAAAACGCGCAGCAAAACCATTTGCCTTTTCCTGTAGCATAGGGCCGCTGACAGGTATTCCTTTGTTTCTCATGTTTTTAAACCACTGAATTAATGCTTGATCAACATTTTCTTGTCGTGATTTTCGAAGCCTCTTCGGTTTCAAAACATTTGAATTGAACGACTCCTTAATGCGGTTCTTGTTTTTAAAAATCATTGAAATTGTCGAATGACCCACGCCAAATTCCTTTGCGAGACATGAGTTAGATTCTCCATTTTCTAATCTGCATATTATTGCACCTTTCTCCTCAATTGTAAATGCTTTCCGTCGTTGAGACATTTTTGACATTTTTTTCACAGTAACAAACGAAAAACAACGTGTGACCTTCAAGCGTCAATTACCCACTGAGATTCAAAACAAAAACGAGCCATGTGCCGAACGTCGTCGGGAATCAACGAACATTACCGAAGGTGTACAGAATCATGTCGGTCATTATAACCGGACATAATTTATTAAAAATGGGTCATAATAAGCGACATGTCACTGTAAGGGAAGTCATTATATCCGACTATTTATAAAGAATTTCATATGAAAACCAATCTTCGTAGTATAGTTACGTCATAATAACCGGTTGGTCAATATAGGCGGAGTCATAATAAACGGATTCTACTGTACTTTTTGCGTTATGTGTGCAAACAACTTTATATGGGTCGGAACAGCCTTAAAACTACTGGCAATATTTAAAATTTGTGATATTCATTAAATATTAATATCACAAATAAGTGTTTTTATGTTTGCATCATAAACCCAGCAACCTCAGCAACCCTTGGAGTGCAATACTTTTTACTTTCTTTGTACAAAATACTTTATATGTGTCGGAACAGTATTAATGAATATATGCAACAATGTTTACTAATTTCCAGACCGAAAAAGACCCCAACGCTCCGAAGAAACCTTGCAACGCGTTCTTCCAATACTGCCAGGAGCAGCGGCCGCGGGTGGTGGCGGAGACGGGTGGCGACACGGGCCTGCCAGAGATGAGCAAGCAAGAGGTCACCAAGCAGCTCGCGTCGCGTTGGCGTGCCCTCTCCATCGAGGACAAGAAGGTGCGTCGAGTTGACTGGCAACAAATTGTGTGATAATGCAGGTGTACATGAACTCCACAATAGGTAAAAAATGTTGACGTTTTCCTTCATATGGGGCCTGATTTATATCCGGTAAACAGTTACAATTTGATGTCTATTAGGTGACACAGTCTAACAGCTGTATTTGTCGAATAAAAAAAAACTTTGTAATAATTCCAACCATTTTTAATCAGGAGTTTTTTAAAATCCATGACAAACATGCTAACAAAAGATAATGTTTTTGTAAAATCCTTTAATGTCGAGCGGTTAGAGGCCCTGGGCCACACTTCACTAGAGGAGCGAAGACAGCGAGGCGACCTATTTAAAACCTTCAAAATATTAAACATTTTCACGTAGGTACATATTTATTATTTGAAACCGGGTGTCGTGCCCTACAGCCCCTTATCAGTGTCCGTAGCCCGACGTCACTGCGACCTGAAAAGATATATTGTGACTTAGGTAGGTACATAACCTAAAGGGTTATGTATTCCATGAAATACTTCCTGGACATTCTCTGAAACTCAACCATAACAGCTTCAATTCCAACCCCAGAAAATATTTTCTGTTAAACCGTGTTGTGGATGACTGGAAAAAGCTGCTGGAGGAAGTCATAAGTGCCATCTAAGTGAACAGTGTCAAAAACCATTCCGACAATCGGTAAAAAATTAAAAATAAAAGAAAGTAATAAATGTATAACGAACACTTCATAAAGTAAAAAAAAAGATAATGTGAACTCAATCAGTGAAATACACGCATCAGCTTGTAGCTGCTAGTGTATATGACAATAATAATAATTAATATGATTATAGGCTCTGTTATATTCCTGAACATTACATTTTTCAATATTATTTCATGCCTAAAAATTCTAAAAAACAATATTTGCAAAAAAAACCTCACAAATTCGCTAGAGAAAAAGCATAAAAAATAATAATAATAAACACTGCCACCCAGTGTGCAAGTATTTTTAACAATTTTACAAATAAACCGACATCGATTTGACATGGACAAACTATTCCTCAGTGGAACAGATTTATTTTGCAGTAAATAATTTTGTATTTTGTAATTAAATTATTTTGACTAATTTCACACCTATCGGAACTAATAATATGTTTTGATCTTTCAGGTGTACGTCGCAATGTTTGAGAGATCAAAGGAGAAATATGCAGAAGAAATAGCAGCTTATGTGAGAAAAGATCCTGCAAACCAATGACCGTAATCTAAATAGAATAGTACTCTCCGGTGTGATATTACTTTTAGGTTTTAGCATTAAATATACTGTAAATTTAAATCATTTTCATAAATTAATTGAAAACATTATATTGAATGTAGCTCCAATTTTGGTAAAATACCTCGAAAATTAAAACCCAGAAAGTTTTACTTCATTATGGCAACTCGTTGCAAAAAGTATCCTACAACTCTATAACACAACGTCTACCGAGCTGCAGTTACGTGGCGGAGTAAACAATTTTAAAGTCGCAAACCAGTCGAGAATCACTATGGCGAAAGCATACATGATGTTGGATTGTTAAATTCGCCTACATTTACAGCGTATTCCTATGTTTTTCCAAGATATAAAAGTTTTTTTTCTCTGAAGTGTCTTTTGATATTTTAAATTTATGTTTTTGTCTAGTGTAATTTGACGCGACGTCTAACCGTGCATAAGGTCTTGGCATGTAACCTAGATCCCACGTGGCGTGTCAGGCTATTGTCAGTAGGTGTGATATTAGTTTCCATGTTCTTACGGAACATTCGATTCTTTTTACACTGAATTAATTAATTACTTTGTATGGAAAGTATAACTATTTATTTAGAGGATATTCAGAAAATAGTTATTGAACTTTTTTGTTAATTTCAAACCTAATAATCATTTCCCAAATTTAATGTACTGGCCGTTATGTCCAACACCCTGTATAAGATTGTTACATTATCAGTTTGACTTATCCATAAAATATATGTTATCTGATGTGTAATAAAACAAAGGATCAACAATATATATTTTTAATAACTTGGTCTTAAAAAATACAAAAAAATCCGAGACACCGCTGTACATAAATATTTTGTGTGATTCATTGTGGTTTATTGTCCTTATGGCACACTACTTTTTGTGTTACTTTTCTATGTGTCAACGTGACAGAGTATTGTAAATATAATAACATTTAAAGTATATATTAATTTAATTGTTTTTCAAGAGGGCTCCAAGCATACGTTAATGTTAAGCCTATGTGCCACAAAACCAATCCCAAGATGGTGGACGTTGCCTCCAAATATGATTAAAGTCTAAAATAAAAATGCTACCTTCCCCATAACTTAGTTAGCAAAGCAAAAAACAAATGCAATGTGCAGTCTTCAATTTGGAAACATGGGCGCAAGTTAAGCTTTGAAACTATCCTTTTCTTTCCTGATAACCCTCATAGTTTCAATGCTGTCGTTCTTTTTGGCGTGTTTCTGGACCAATGACTCCGTCACTCTCATAAATGGATTATAAAGTTTTTCTTCTGCAATTGTAGATGGAACCTGAAAAAAAAACATGAAAATATTCCTACATTTCATTCACTGTGATCATATTTGTGTTAACTGCACCATTGCATTGCAAGCCTGCCTAGATTGGCACCATCGCATTGGATAATTAATCGAAGCGGCAATAAAAAATTGTCTGTGTTTTCCATCCAGTTGAATGTAGCTGTTCTCATAAAGACAAGGTATTGTATTGTATTGTTTATTTATCATCCATAGACAGTACACTGCACTCGCATTTGTCATATCTTAGCATTGGCCAGTTCAGCAAAACAAAACACAGCGAAGAAGAACTGGAAAGAAACTCCGCTGTTTTTTTTTTCAACGTCCACTTAGTCTAAGTTTACAAAAGTGTTTGTCAATTATTTTAACAAAAACATAGGTAAAACACTAAATTGACATAGATACACAACATTTACAATCCATGCCGTATGCAACAGTTCATGACAAATATCATTTTATTTGCAAAGACAATCCCCTCCAACTAATATGTTGCCAATTGGAGCAGGCCAGTCCCCACACACAGCACCCGTTCACGAGCATCACGCCGGGCACAGCCATTACCTCTTTCAACCATATTTTGGGGAAAGAGATAACCCAAGCCAAGCGTCACCGTAAGCAAGGACCTTTAAGCGATGCACTGCTCCAGTGGCAACACAACACTGAAACACTTGCACATTAGGTTTTAATACTATAAGTTTTGTCATAAACTACTACTGTCAGCTGATCACATAGTTACATGTCCCTTTAAATGCTACCACCTACAGAAAATTAAGAGTATAATGGTTTGAGAGCAGCCCTATCAATAAAGTAATAAAAGATTCCTATATGAGATTTTGACCAATACCGAGAAACTAATAATGCTTAACTAAAATAAAATTCGGGTGTATAGAGCCCTCGGCGTTCCTGGCGTGGTACCTAATTCCTACAATTCAGCATATTAGAATACAGTTGGTACTAAAATATTTTCGCAGAAGCAAAAACTAAATTCGGTCATGTGACTAGTTTAGATGAAAATGTCTGGATAAAATAGAATAAACAAAAAAAAGGTCATACTGGGACTTGGGTTCTTAAAATGATTATACACCAGAGAGCATGGAAGGACGACATTAGCAAACCGAAACTCGTGTACAGGGCCGGCAGATTTTTGTCAAGTTCACAGGACGACATGTAAGAATGATATTTTTGAGATTACCGCGGTTGTTAGACATGTTTGAAAAATGTTACGGCTTTTCACGCGGCACGAAGAGACAATCTCCGACGTTTCAAGCTGGTGTATAATCATTTTAAAAACCCAAGTCCCAGCATGACCTCTTTTTTGTTTATTCCATTTGCAGGGCTAGTTTGAATATGTACAGGAAATTTACACTTACAGTCGGTTTTCCTTCCTTCCGAACTATAGTTGACCATTCTATCTTCTTTTTGACATCGAGATTGTCCGGCTCAACATGCTGAGCGAATTTGAGGTTCTGCAGCGAGTACTCGTGGCCGCAAAAGACGCGCGTCGAGTCAGGCAGGCTGCCGAGTACCCGAACTAGGGCTTCGTACATCTGCTCGGCTGTGCCTTCGAAGAAGCGCCCACAGCCGCCCAGGAACAATGTGTCCCCTGAGGAAAAAAGACAGATGAGGATGAGATAGACGCTCGGATTATCCAGGGATGGCAAACAACTCTAGTTCCTTCAAATCACGGAAGCTGCTTAGGAAGTGAGGGCCCGAAACGACTCCTACGCTTGATTTGGCAGCTCAGTACATTTTTTAATGTTTTTAACTTTGTTATTTTTGCAGGGTGTCACAAAGATAGGACATTCAGTAAAAAGTTTGTAAAGTGAGGTCGTCTTGCCAGGTATGCTCAGTACAATGAACGACTTGGCGTATTTGTATGGAAGCATGCCTAATGTACCACGAGGCAAGACTTTGATGAAGAATAAATGAAACTATATTTTATTATACTCGTATTTAAAATTAGTAAATAAATATTTCATTTAGAAACTTCAAAAAGATGAAAGATTATATTTAATTGAAACATAATACTAAATATCTAACGCCCCCATGGTTTGATAAAGGTTTTTTTTTAGATATTTATGTGTTATTGAAATAAAAGCACCAGGAACTTACCTTTACATCTTGATATTGAATCTACAATATTACTTATCGAAATCCTTGGAGTTGTTGTATTCTTTGTAAATGAAAGGTGCTTATACTCAGCCCTATCGAACTGAACACAGTCAGCTGACACTCTTAAAAAAGACTTAAAAAAGAATCTGTTTGAAGACCTCTGAAACTGTCCAGTTCAAGATAGCAAGATTTTACCAGTAAATACGACAGGGTCGCTGTCTTGCTCCGGCGAGGTGACGTAGTAACAGAAATGGCCGCTCGTATGGCAGGGCGTGAAGAGGCATGTCACCGACAGTTTTCCGACCTGCACGATTGCGTTGTGCACCAGCTTCTCGGTGAGTGCGCCGATGCGTTCGTCGCCGCCGAACACGCGCAGGCCTGGCTTTTTCTTCAGTAGATCCTCGTTACCACCAGCGTGGTCCCTGAAAATTGACAAAGCACAGCAGGACTCAAGATCGGCGAAGGGTTTGCGGTATCAAGTAATTTATGTTAATTCAATATTGATGTATAACATATACAATATGTTCCCACCAGAATGTAAAACCTTGCATCCAAGATATACATGATTTTTATTAAAAGGTCTCAAAACGAGTCAGTACTCCTGTTTATGGTGAGAATCCTACCATGCAAAGGTATGGTGGAACACCAGACAGGCCAACGTCAGTTAACTTTAAGTAAAGTTTTCACAAAATGTAGATATTTTTAAAAATCCAACAATTTTGGATTTGGCCATGAAGGCACATGAAGGTTTTGTGTTGCTCTTGTATAATTCTTTAACTCTTTGACCTTTTTGCAAAAGTCTATTTGGCTTAATTTTCACATATGATTAGAGAATAGTCGAAAAAAGATAGCCATTTAAATTAACAAGTAACACAAAAGTCATGGAATTTTATCAGCCTTATCTCTTAACCAGATTAAGATATAAGCGCGTGCACAAATTGTCCAAATTGTTTGTGATGCTGACAGCTTTGAGCATTGTAATCGTTAACAGTTCAAATAGGACCATGTTGTCGATGTGTCATTATGACAGTCAAAATGGAGTGCAATTCAAATGTTACGCTCCATTTGAAAAACCCTTGTAGAGGGGAAAGGGTATTAGTAAAGCGTGCATATCCCGGTGTTGCAACGGCCAGTACAGAAAATTTGGGAAATGATGATTGGGATTCAAATAAACAAAAAAGTTTAAGAACTTTTTGCTAAATATCCTCTAAAGAAAAACTTAGACTGACTGTACAAAGTAATTCATAATTTAGTGTAAACAAATTGAATGTTTCTAAAGAACGCGGAAACGTTTTATGTAACTGGACATGGATGGGTAATTAAACACCTACCATCGTGACATTAGCATGACACGCCACGTGGGATCTAGGTCTCATGCTTGGTTACAACACCTGTCAAATGCGTTTCGGACTTCAACCAACATCGGGCTTTAACCATAATATATAATAACTCAAATTGGGAGGAGCTATGCGTATCACTTCTGACAACAGCCTTCCGATTTACGGAGATATGCTAAAATGAAAGCTAGAACTATGATAAAGAAACCACTAAACGGACCAGTGGTGATGAGTGGTGAGCACCGTAGTGAGGTTGACACCCTCCTCACGAACGGCGTCCAGCACCGTGTCGGGCTCAACTGGGTCCACGATCGCCGCCTCCTTGGTCACTGGGTCCACGATTAGGTACATGTAGTTGTCCTGGAGCGCCGGCAGTATCCGCACCCTCATGTTGCTGTAAACTAGCTGCTGAGTGAGGCTGTGGGGGCCCGTCTGCCTGTACGTCAGAGCTGCGGGAGTTTTCAAAAAAAGATTGTTATTAAAAAGAAACCAAGGTTTTTAGGTTTTTTTGCTTTGAGTGGGTAAAGGGGGTATGAGACTGTGAATATGTTTATCTTATTTTGCTTAATGACATATGACGTCATATGTTTTTTTAGATTTTAACTGTTGTTCCACATATTACAACATCACAGAGATTTACTTCGAAGCATCAGAGGTCCTCCAGGTCGTGTCGCGAATCCTGAGCCGGTAGTCTAAGTTGTCACCTAAATTGGCGTAACGGCAAACCGATCGACTGGCGTTTTCAATTGTATGGAGAAATTGAAGAACGCGCGCAGCGGGCGTTAAGCGAACTAACATTTGCGAGTCCGAGCTTGATTTGACAGCTTACTCAACTTTGCCGTAAATACGTCGACGTTGCCGTTTACGTCCACTCCGCGTTTTCATACAAATCGGAAGTCCGCGTTTGACTTTGACAGCTTGAAGAAGTAAAACCACAGAATATCTAGTAAAAACTTGTATGGAGTTTGGAGAAAACGCCAGTCGATCGGTTTGCCGTAAACGCCAATTTCGGTGAGAACTCAGACTGCCCACTCTGATGATGTCCAAAGTGTGGTGGACGAAACATCAAGCTAAGTAAGCTGAACACTGTTTATACGTAAACGTAAACATGACGTCATGATGTCATAATGCTAATTTTGATTTTTGACTTACTTTTTGAACACAACTTTAATCGCTACATGTACTTTATGTATTGTCAAACCAGACCTGACCTGATGGACAGGACTGTTCTTCCTCGCAATTTGATTAAAATGGACTAGCGGACGTTTTCGTGCTTTAAAATGTGTAATAGGCCCAAAAACGTACTTCGAACTCGCTGCTACACTCGACGTTTTGATTGCCCGGTCGTCATGCTGACAAGGCTAATAAATCAACGTCATTAAATTGGCTTACCAAATTAATTTAACAAAAACCCATACTAGTAATGACAAAGTGTCAATATGCCTGTTTACAAGCACTTCTATAACTGCTGTGTGATTATTTACATTTCGAGACTGAATAATTTAGGGTAATTGCATATCTACCTCAACAAATAATGGGGAGTTGGAAATAGCATATATCCCTCCTTACCTCGGAAGTATAGACGGGTGATGTTCTGCGACAGCGAAACTGGCAGTTTGGCAACTAACTGAGAAAGCATTGGATATTCAGATTTTTCAGGATTCAAAGAAATCTAATTCTGATCGAAATATGTATGGATTCCAGCATTAATATTCTCAGAAAGGGAAACAATTTATCACAGCAAATCACCAAACTACAGATTTTCCAGCACAGAATATAATAAAACTAAATACTGTTTTCCAGCACAGAAAATAACAGTAATTCAGAATATGAATTTTCTATGCAATAATCCATAGAAGGAATTATATTTTTTTGTCAAGCAATACTTTTTCGCATCTTATGGATGCGAAAAAGATTGCGAAATTGTTTTTTGGTATTGTTTATATTTTTTTTTGTTTTTTAGGAGTCTCTGAATGTCGAGCGGTATTTTATTTCGACTTTTATAGATTATTGATAAGCGGTCACTTTTTTCTATCTCGGTAAGTCAAAAGCTTGCACAGAACTTTTCTTTCGTCAAATAATCTTTTTGTACGCTGAAATGCGTATATTTATACTTAATAGGAATTCAAGTTATTGTTTTTTATACACAACGGATTTATTTTTAAATTATTAATCTGGTGAATTTTAGGCTGCATATTTATTTGACCATAGAGCTACATATGTCAGTTCAGAAAAGTACGCCTACCTCTATCATTTTAATTATAGTAACCAGGAAAATCAAATGTATTATGCAATGGTTTTTATTTTTAAATTAATGATCTGGTGAATGCATAGAAAGCTGCGCGCGCATGCTAGGTCTATGGGTGAATGCAGTATCACGCCTACCCAGCTGCTGCAGATGCAATTTGATTCGATTGTTTCATTATGTATTAACATAACTAAGAACGGCAATAAAAAAATCATTTTGATTTTTATCCGGATTTTTTATTCGGCGGTACTTGCTCAGAATGAGGTAGGTATGTTACAGACTTACCTAATTTGAGTGGATGTTGCGTGACCTCAGTGCGTGACACTGAGCAAACATTGGCGCTCAGCACAGTACTCTCTATTTAATATACTATTTGAATACATTTCATGATTGTAAAGATATACACTCGGCAAATATGTACATTACTTACTTATTTAATAAATATGCACTGGTGGCTATATAAGGTCAACGTATTTACTTTCCCTGTAAAGGACGTTTGCCGCTGGATTCACTAATACGTGCGCAATTTGCTTAACAAATAAGTACAATGGAAGGTTCTCAATACGTTGCAGTAATATGTGCAATCATAATTTTGCTAATCGGTGAAATGTACTGTTCACTTTACACCTCACTTTACTCTAACCCCATAAAAAATAAAAACAAATATTTAAAAAAAGTTACAATCTGTGCAACAACTTTAATTGATAATAACTTTGTGCCAGGAGCTGTTATTGCCTTCCACAGTGCTCCTAAAACATTTTTGAATAGCAACGTTTTAAACAACATCATATACCGCCTTACGAATCAAGAAAGGCAAAACATTCGATACACCTTCACCACGGAATGCATCGCACACAAACCTCAATTATATATTGTAACAGCAACCAGTATCGACGATCTGAGGATTTTCATAGAGCAGGAAAAAAAATGTGCCGACTGGAAACCGGGCGCGCACTACTTGATTTTAGCCACAACCTTGGAGTCGAAAGATACCAATGAGTACTTTCGTCTCGCATGGAGTCATAATATTTTTAAATTCGCAGTCTTACAGAACAATATCACTACCAACAATATAGAAATCGTGACGTGGACATCGAAATGCAAAATCGAACGAACCGAGGAAATCGATTCAAAAAATATCGCTATCAGAATCTGTAGCGGCACGCTGAAATTATTTCCTAAGGATATCTCAAAAGATTTCGAAGGTTGTGCATTAAGAGTAGCCGTAAATCACTTTCCTCCTTTCGCTTTTAAGGCAACCATAAAGAGCCCTTCGATACTTGAGAGATTTTACTTAGTGGACCAATTTAAGGGAATGGAAATAGAGTTGGTGAAATATGTATGTGAAATGCTAAATCTGTCTCCACTTCTGTTGTCAACTGCCGACATAGGCACAGACTCTGTGCATGATATGATCATGCAGGACAAAGTCGACGTGCTCGTCGGCGACGTCAAGATCAAGTACTACAGCTCCAACGACTTTAGCTTCACCTACCCGCACTACTACGACGAAATTCATGCCGTCACCACCGATAGATCGTACCGCAGGTTTTTAGAGGAACTTCTCAGCATCTTTCAACTTAAAGTGATCGTCGCGTATTGCTCTATTTTTCTCGCTGCCTTGTTGTTGTACATCGGTTTGATTCTGGCCAAGAGGAATTTACTGCACCGTTCTCGTTACATTGGTGTCGGTTTGACTTCGGCTTGTGCGATCACTCTAGGGCTTCCAGCGATGTTGCCCCGTGGCGCACGGAGCGCGCTCTTACTGCTTTTACTGCAGTGGATTTGGATGAGTTTTTATGCACGGACAGTGTACCAGAGCGCGCTCATCAATATATTGTCTGATGAGACTAAGGTTAGCAGTGCTGACACGTTGCAGGATCTATGCCAACGAAATTATACTATTATAGTTCCGGAGATAGCCGAGGTGCGGCTTCTTGTCTCCAACAAATCGTACATAGACAGCGGTTGTCGCTTTGCTCGAGACGACTTTGTCGAGTGTGTGGATGTGTATGATTGTCTGCACTACGTGCTTCGGATCCCAAGTTTCGCCTCATTCATCTCAGTAAATTATTTTAAGAGCCAGAAGTGGAAGGCCCTCTGGAACAACAATGTAGACAACGCAGCTTTTCACTTTATTAAGGAACCAGTATCTACTACACCTTTAACATTTCAGTTTAAGCGAGGCAACCCACTCGTTGATCGATTCTCGGATGTGGGGTTGAGATTCAGCGAGGCTGGATTAATGCAGTATCATTTGAAACGAGCAATAGATTACGAGATTGGAACAAAAATTAAATTAGATGTTTATAAAACCGAATCTACAAGCGCTTTTCACGCTTCTAAATTCAAACAACTGACTATGTTTCACGTCAAACCGATTCTCCAAATATTCCTCGGGGGTTGCTTACTTTCAATGATTGTTGCTCTATTTGAAATAATCATTTTCTATTTCGCTTCATTCAACAACTCCCAATCCAGGCGTTAATTAGGTTTTAACAATTAACTTATTCTGTAGTTGTAGGTCGAGTTTGAGATAGTTTACTTTAGAATAATTTACTTTACTGAATATGCTGAAATAAAGTAGCTTAAGATAAGATTATTTACAAAAAAAATATTGTAACACGAGTGATACAAAATCCACTAACAGCAGAGAGCAAGATTGTTATAAGAAGCGTATAACTTGTTTGTGTATAAAATGTATCAAAAAAAAAAAACTAAATAGTTGTATATTACTTAGTAATGACTTATATTGTATTAAAAGCATTTCACCTTTCTTAGTTTATTAATTTTCCATTCATACCTAGAACGGAGTTCCCATGAGAACGTTTCGGGGGCTGCTGGATTGAGCTCACTTATGAACAAAAAACTCCCACGGACCGACTTAGCATCATCTATGCGAAAATATTCGTTATCTGTCCCGGGTATCTGGCGACACTTTGAAGCGAGACATTTTCTCGCCGAGGTTTCGTCGGAAAATGCGACCCAAGGGCAAAATTGTCTTGACTCTATAATAATAATAATATAAGCCTTTATTTCAGACAAGTTTACATTGTTATTAAACACAAAATTTAGTTGACTTTGTCGACATCGATAGCGTTGTCTGTTTGCCCTTTGTTGGCAAAGGCCTCCTCCAAGCTCTTCCATGCTTTTCTATCCCTTGCTGTCCTCGTCCATGTGATTCCTGCCTCGGCTCTTATCTCATCCTCCCATCTTTTATATTGTCTCCCTCTTTTCCTTTTGTTGTATTTAGGACACCAATTCATTATGGTTTTGCTCCATTTTTCCCTTCCTCTGATTGTATGTCCTGTCCATCTCCATTTGAGTTTTTTGGTTTTTACTGTTACATCTTCTATTTTTGTGCGTTTTCTTAGAGATGTGTCTTGACTCTACACCTGCACAAATCAGCGACAGCTCGGCGACAAATTGCATCATGGACTTAATCGAAATGAACGGCTCGTAGCCTAGTGGCGCGGGGACTTGCCTAGCATACCAGAGGTCTGGGTTCAAATCCTCGCCCAGTTCATGCACCACTTTCTTCCTCTTTCTGAGTGCATTTCGTCACGAATGCGAGCTATCCCATGGTTCTGAATCCACGTAAAACTGAGGTCATCTTCCCCTACGAGGTGTTAGGGTTTAAGCCAGCCCGGTGGTTTCATCCAGTACCATCGCATTGAATGAAAAGATAGTCGAAGCGGCACTGAAAAAAATGTCTGTGTTTTCCATCCACCTCTGTCCGCCCTTTTTTACTCGCCGTCTCGCGTCTCGCCAGTTGCTTACCGAATTCGAGTATTGGTCGAGTACAAGTCGAGTAGTTGTCAAGGGCATTTGTTATTAATACTTGTCCGACATTGAGATAATCCGTTGCCAGGATAATTAGATGTCCGACATCGATTCGCTCGTGCATCTCGACAGCTATTCTTGTTTTTACATCATAGCTTCGAAGTCAAAGAAAAGGTCCTATTTTCTGCTTCACCTACGACGAAGTTGCTATCGGAACTAAGGGCTCGTTTCAAACGGAGATATAAAGGGGGCAGTGCGACATATTTGCCGCCGTTCAGCGACATGCTGACCTTTTCAAAGGACGAATGTCGCATGGCGGAGACGTCGTTACCTATGCCGGTAAACCAGCCATGCGCATCACCTAAGGTGCGCGCTCAGCCTGAGCGGCCTCGGCAGCCCAAACGCATTGCGGTCGTGGACACAGAACCCTATTTTGCCTTCTGTAAGAATGCCGGACATGTTGTAGTTAGTTGTTCGGCATTCCGAAGTGAGAACGTGCATGGTTGACGCTTGTGCTATCGTTGTCTCGGCCGACACCCAATAAAGGCGTACACAATGCCTTCCCGGCCCTGCGCTCATTGTCGAGGCGAGCACCACCCTCTGCTGTGTGCTAACCGCAACAGGGATGACCTTGCCGTAAGTCAGAGTCGCCCGCTCAGGGGCGGGGGCTCTGCTCAGGGCCAAGTAGTTCCGCCTCAGGGCGGGAAAATGCAGGTCGTGCGTCCCCTCCTCGTGGAAAGGTTCGCGATGTACCTCCTCGAGCACACGGTCGCACAAGTTGTTGCCAGGACGTCCACTTTGGTGGGCAGAGCCGACCGCTTACGGGCGGGAGCGCCCACCAACGTTGTCCAAAAAGGAGCCTGCTGGCGCAGAACGTGGCTGTAGGAGCGCGGACGTCTCCTTCCCCACATCGTGAGTTCTCTCCACCCGTACTGGAACATCCCCGAGTTTGGCGAACTCGCCCTCGTCTCGACAGAGAGCAACCAGCTCCCGCGTCAGAGTTGGGGGCGAATTCATGGTATCGCTGAATCGGCTTAGGGTGAAGTCTGCTTTACAGTCTCACCTTCCATTGTGTCCAGTTTTGCGGATTACCACTCGAGCAGTGGTACTGGACAAAATAATGGGCAGTCATTCACATGTAAAATTGTCGCCTGCGGTCGTTTCTCTAGCGTTTGGCGGATCCAAAATTGCACACACCATGGTCACGTGGACCTGTTGCTTGGGGCAGAAGTATGCTTAATCCATTGAAGGTACAGCCGGACGGCTTAGTAGCCACTCCAACGCTGCTTGGCCACCTGATACTGGGTGCGGTTCGCAACATTTTTATTCTTCCTGACGAAAGTGTGGGTTCCATGTGGGACTGTCCCTTTCGCAAGCGGCTCAGCGCTTTTAGGAAGTGGAAGAACCGCCCACCGTTACCCTAATCAACCCGGAACAGCAGGAATAAAAAAACTGGTTTAGACTGACCCTATTACGCCAAGGTAGACAAATTAAACGTTGGGAAGACGACATTAAAAAGATAGCTGGCCCAGAATGGACACGCACTGCAAAAGACAGGACCTTTAGAGGAGGCCTTTGTCGAAGGACAAGCTGTAAAAGAAAAACCGGTTGCCGATACATTTAATTAGTTAAGAAAAAAGTTAAATTGTTAAGTAGAATTAGGTAAAAAGTTAGATTATGAATGTTATTTTAGTTAAAGTAATAAAGGCTTATGAATAAATAAATATAAATAAATAAAATATTACGCGTACTAAAGTTAGGTCACTCTGAATACTGCTGATAGAACTTTTTTAAGATCGATAAATAGATCAGTTGCCTGCTTTTTTTACTTAAAGGGCCTTTATTACCAAAGTGCTGATTATCTTTTACTGGTGTTGATTGCAAGCCGCTAAGAAGGGCCCTTAATATGTGGCGATTAAACTAATCAGCAGCAGGTGAAAAAGGCCCAGATAAAATAATGAATTGGACACCAATAATTTGTCACGGTTTCTTCGGCAGGAAGGCAGATAGTACCTACTGTAAACATCTTAATTTATGAATCCCATTTGCTTCAAAGACGGGCTGGGTTCGACCAATTCAGAGTATTGTGTTTTTTTTAATGATAATGATTTTAATTAGTGCGGCATATCGTGTATACCAGGACCACACATAAATGTGCCCAACGAAGCCCATGGGATTTCGACTTTTTCACAGGAGATGAATGATTTTCACGGCTAGATGCTTCTTCACACTTTGAAGGGCCCCAGATTGTACTTTGGGGGAAATACCTCGTCCATTCGGACCCTATATACATTAAGGATCTACAGGATCGGTCGGTTCTTATTTTTGTAATGTCGACAGTGAACGGGCCTGCTCCGCGTTGAGCGATGGTAGCAAGGGCACGAAGGGACAGCGTTATGCAGATCCGACGAGCATTCACCTAATTGTGTAGGTACTGTTGGCAGCTGTGTCTATAGGCCCCTCTGCATCGGTGCAGTGTTGCAAACAGCGGGCATGGAAGGAAAGAAGTAGCAACAAAAACTCATTTGTACGGGGGTGGCGGCGTAGCCACTCTACATGCAATAACGGAAGCGGCGGCAATTGAGTTCGCTTACGAATTTTCTTTTTACTGATTTTCTCAAGCTCCAACAACACGTAATCTAGCACACGTAAGAATTTTTAAGAACTTAAAAAGACGCCATTTAAGTAGTTCAACAAGCATTCGATGTTGCGAACATGATGTTGTGACAGTTAGACGTTATGGACAACTTGTGGCTACACTGATGCCATACGAATAAGCAATCGCTCCTACCGTCCTTTCATGCTCGCTGGTTGGTCGAAAGGTTACGGTTAAGTTTCCTCTTGCTGAGGCTGAGAAAATAATATTCTGTGTTCGTACTTTGGTTGCCGTGTTCTGAGTTCACATTTTAACTTTACTTAATAATTACCAAATAATTAATATTGGATATTTCAAAACTGCGGAATAATGAGACAACAGTGAATTATGGGCGGTTTGCATTTCTTCGCCACAGTACATTCAGAAAGAGCAAAGAGTAGGAAAACACCACATGTTCTTTTCAATCCTTTCTAAGGACTATAATCTAATAATATAATCTAGAATCTAAAGACATACGATAGTTTCTTAATGACTGAGTAAATTTTCTTTTTACTTGTCGGGGTTTAACTTGTGTTAGGGAACATTGGAAACGGGTTTTGCATTATCCTTTCTAATGTTATGCTTAAAAATAAAAGTCTCTACAAATAAACTATAAAAATTACTCCCAACTCAATCATTTATTCCGTAAAAGCCAATATCTTGCAGATAAATCTAAACTTTATCATTTTATTAAAAATATACAATAAATACTGTTATCAACATACAATCTAAATGATGAGTAAAAAAAACACTGTTTATTCACATTGGGCAGTCATTTCGCTCTAACAACAGAGGAAAAGGAAGTGGCAACCTTTGTATTCCGCCACGAAATGTGGGGGGGCCACTTAACTGTCCATTCCCAATAAAAAAAATAATTGTGAGCGTATCATGGTGTAGGTGCCGGTGGCTACCGCTCGATGTGGGCGGGGGGCGGCGGGGAGGGTGGAGGGGGTGAGCCGCCCGCCAGCAGGTAAGCGGGAAGGCGGCCGCCGCGAGCCGTCCGCAGCTTGTGTTGCTTCAAGCGATGCTTCACCAGTTCCTTGCTGCAATCAGCGAATGTTCATTAAGGGCCTGGTCCTTTGCTCCGAGCCCCTAGCCCGACTTGTCACCTAAATTTGCGTTTACGCCAAACCCCAAACCAATCGACTAGCCTTTTCAAATGTATGGAGAAATTGAAGAGAGCGCGCGAGTGGGCGTTAAGCGAACTAACATTTGCGAGTCCGAGTTTGATTTGACAGCTTACTCACCATCGCCGACTACGCGTTTTTCATACAAGTCTGAAGTCCGAGTTTGATTTTGACAGGTTGAAGAAGCAAAACCACAGAATAAGTCGTAAAAACTTGTCTGGGGTTTGACGTTTTTACATAACTTCGAAGTTTCGTAATGCCAATTTAGGTGAGATCTCGGACAGACCATTTAAAGCTCTGTTGGAAAGATAGGGGTACAGTCTTACTAAGTAATCTTGTACATCCACCTTGCATATAGTAGTAGCGGCGAATATACACTTGTATGTGTGGATAACTCAAGTAACACTTTGGACAGCTCGCGGTGTAGGGTCTAGAGGACTTGTCTTTCATGCCAAAGGTTATAGGTTAAATCCTCGTCCCGTCAAGCACCTCAATCTTTCTTTTTCTCAGTTGGATAAGTGCATTTCGTCACGAATGTGGGCTGTACCATGGTTCGGAACCCATGTAAAACTGTAGGTCCCCTTCCCCTACTAGGTGGTAGGGTTAAGCCCGCCCGGGTTGGTAGGCCCGCATTGGATGGAACCACAGAAATCAGAATTATTAACTAGAACGGTCAAGAAGTCAGCTTAGTATGGAAACCGAGCGTGTCAAGCTTGGCACCCACACAACCACATCTAATACACAGATGTCGCCCGACGCGCGGCGCAACCAATCACGTGGAGCGCATCCACCTGCGTCAACACATGTCGGTGCGCGGGAAGCGCACTACCACCTTCTCAGGTCACCCGTCGGCGAACGCGTTGAGCTGGGGGTACGGAGTATCGATATTGTTATTTTGACTATCGATACAATTGAGTTCTCATAGAAATAGATAGTTACATATTTTATTTCATATTCTGCATTGTTTGGAAGTAAAATAACAAGCGCAATATTTATAACTATTTTACGGTGCATTGAACTGATTTAATTCTTACCATATGCCAGGGAAGTTAGCGGAAAAAAACTTTTTTTTAACGATTTTAACTAAAAGTAAAATTGAATTGTATTAACTTGCCATACAGCTGTATTGAATTAGCATTAAGAACACTTGACATTCGCTGGGCTTTTCTTTAACTAAAGAACTAAATATACAAACAGGATGTTAACGGAGGTATGGCCCAAACGTTAACCAGGTTTCTCTAGGAATAATTAGAGCAAAAAAGGTAGGTAGCATTTTGTTGTATGACTTAAAAAAATCGTCCATCGCATAATTTTTTGGTAATTAAATATCCACAAAATGTCTTGCAAAAAAAAAATCAATTTTATTGCACAAGCTTTTAATATTTCTAGAGCATTGAAATAAAAGTTTGCATATATAACGACGAAAGCAGTTATTTAAGACATGGCCAAGCGTTTATCAGTACGGGCCCATCGATCTTGTTTTAAAAGTGAATGTGTGAATGGACAGTTATTTTATTGACGGGTGATATCTATTGATGAATATTATGAAGATATTTACTAAGAACCTGTCGTTTCGAAAGCCTTGGAGCGAATTTTTTTGTTAGATCTGAGGGACGAAAACATGTTTCCTCAAAGTGTTGAGAACATATATTCGGGCATCCGTGTGAGCTCTATCCATTTCTCCTTATGTTTAATATCTTTGGGAAACCTGAAATAAAGTCAAGTTAATACCGGCTCTACTAATCCGCTTTCAATGAATCTAAGCTAGACCTGCCCAAAATAATATTTTGGAATCTCTCTTTTACAACAAACCATCACGTGAACCGAGCACATCCATCAAGTAGGTGGTAAGCAGACGTAGTAGAGATAAATAAATATGTTTGTCTAAATCATTGATATATCATAGTATTAGATACTACTAGTAACGCCGAAAATACGCCACTACATCACTGATGGACACAGCTCCACTCGGAGCATAATCAGTAGCAAGCGAGACATCGACCGAGTAACATGTATGATATGACACATGTTAGATTCGTGAAGGGGGCCATACGGATCGTTCGATATCGATTTTAAAGCAATCGGTTCAGTAGAAAAAAATAATCGCGGCCTCTGTTTCTATGATGACTGATAGTTCGTGATAAGTGAATAACTAAAAAGTTAAGCAACACATTAGAGATCGATATTATGAATTTCGTTATCAAAATGTACTTTGTAGCCTAGCGATAAGAGCGACCGCCTCTTTTACTGGACAATATGCAAGTAATGAAAACTTTTTTGAACTTAAACATAACTGTAAGAATAGAAACATCGATAACGCTAATTTTTGGTCCCTTCACTACCTACTACCCAAATAAGCAAAATAAACGTTCAAACGCAACGCAAATTTCATACCTTTACACTAGGAAATAAAATCGATAGCACTCATTATTTGTCACATCACTACCCAACGCGACTGCGTTAGCGGAGAAATTATTTCGAAAAATGATTTAAATATACAAATAACTGTTTTAGAATTGGCTTACTTATGAAATGTGACGCCATTGTTTTTGTAGGACATGTTCTCGTTTCTGTTTTTGCAGATGCGCACTGAACAATTAGGCATTTCGACAATAATCTGGAGAAACGCGCACGCGCCGCGACCGGGTACGAACTGAGCGGCCGGCGTGACGTCACGTTTGCTTATAACCAATTTTGGGTATAAGGCCGCCACGGGGATCGCGCGCGTCCACCGTTCTAGTTTAGTATATTCCGATTTCTGTGGATGGAACTATGGTCGAAGCAGAAATGAAAAATTGTCCGTGTTTTCCATCCAGTTCGGTGTAGCCGTTCCCATAATTGGAAGGCCCTGGCATGGCACCTAATTCCTTCGGAAATGTGGTGCTGGGCTAATATAACGGTATTATACATCCTTGTCAGTTTGCATAAAACAAGAAAGGAAATATCACTACATCAAGCAAGGTAAGACAGCAGTGGCAACCAAAACTCACCCGTATAGCGACAGCGTATTAAACTCCAGTATATCTACTCAAGAAAGCGAAAACGAGTTGGTCACAGATGAAAGTGAGATGCTCTCGCCCGAGGTCATCAAACATCAAATGATATGTTAGTGTCGTAGCACTATAATTATAATAATTAGAAAGGGACAACTCTAGGGTGACTGGTGGCTGTCATTTCATGAGTACGAAGCGTTGTAACTCACCAGCGAGTCACCAGTGAGTAGACCTCCTGGTTGCTTCCTTTTAAAACAACTTATAAAGATCTATGCACACACATATCCATATGCCACAATTATAAAAGGGATTGGATGGCTGCTAATATCATGTCTATGCTAATACTGCTCTCAAGAATTGGGGCTTAAGCGAAACTGGCAGCAAAACTTTTTATTACAGATGTTGCAGTTAACTGGGCGACTGCTAATTACCGCATCAACTTGCTACTCGAAATCAAACTTACATCAAGAGCAGAAATTTCATGCAATAGATGTAGCAGCCAACTTTGGTGATCACAATGCACATTCGATGCTAATTTACTCCTTTATGCAAAACACCTTGGCGAGCAGACTTACCGGCGGCGAAACCTTTTGCCACAGACGTCGCAGTCAACGGGCTTGCTGCCGACGTGAATGTCTGCTATGTGTCGCGCGAGCTGCTCCTTTCTGCCAAAAATCTTATCGCAATGCAGACACTGCAAAAATTCAACAAAGCATTATATATTTTTTAGTTTTGATTGTTGCAATATAAGACCATTTTATTAAAATTAACCTTACTATTATGATATTAAATTGGTAGAGCTCGTAATTCGTTTATTGTGGAGCAGCTGCTATATTATAAGGTTTATATCAGTGCCATGCATACGTACATACTGCTAATCGATTTATCAAACTCAGAAAAAAGAAAGCAGGCTTTGCAGAAATTTATATATTCAACATTTGCTTACATTGTAGAAAAATTGAGTCACAAAATCAACTAGATGGTTTTTAGGCTCTACCAGTGGCTAAAGGACAGCAATGGGCTCGCTACTAGTTTTGTGTCAGTAAAAAAATTGCATCACCTAATGTTTTTTTACAATAGATTTTTTTTTAACACAATTGCATTACATATTCATACATGTTTATGTTGTTACACATTATACCGAATTTGAAATTCAGTCACTGAAATGACTGACGGGAGCAAGTGACCCTACCTTTTGAGGTTCCTGAGGCAGGTGCATGCGACGGTGCTTGGCCAGGTTGCTGCTGGTGGTGAAGGTCCCGGGACACACCTCGCACACGTACGGCTTCACGCTGAGGTGGCTCCGCAGGTGGATACGCAGCAGGTCGCGAGTCTTGCCCCGGTACGGACAGTGCTCGCACTTGTACGCGAATGTGTTGCCGTGCAACGACCTGCCAGTGGGTGAGACGCATATAGTCTGATGTTTATCCAACGGTTTGAATAAGATCAAGTTTCTTGACATGGCAACTAGATTTAAATTAATTTGGGTACGCCGCTTTACTTCGGGAGGTGCCCGTGTATGCCACAGTTTCTCGTTTTTTTGTACACAAAATCGAGTTTTCTGAAATTAATAAAAAAAAATGTTCCAAAACTCGTCAAAACACGTTACTAAGATTATAAAAACGTTCTCCAGTTTTTGGTTAAACAATCAATCAGTTATATTTATTAAACTCACTGTTTGTGTGTTAAATAACTGCAGTAGTGTGTAAGAGTTTGCCCACACACTTCACACAAGAAGCCTGCTTTAGTCTTTCTCGTTATTTTCAGTGGCTTGGTGATGGCTCGTTTTTTAGGTTGGACTTTCCTACGTTTCATTAATTCCTTATTACAGTCGGGAAGATGTTTCTTGTATTCGTCCTGAAATGTAAAAAAAAATATGTTCGTAGTTTCCTGTGAAACACATTATTTTGTATTTCTGATACCGTTAATAAAAGAGCAGAATCTCACGTTTTTCCTTCTCTCTTCGTTTCAACGATTCCTTCAAATCCTTAAAAATTACCATTATGATCTAAAATTTGTCTCCAATATTGAAGAGGAATTTCTAATCACACAAGTATTTACGCACAAATTGTTGCAAATTATTAAGATACACACATACCTTCACACCGCCTTCCCAGAGGGGTAGGCAGAGATGATAGAGCGCTATACGTTACGATCACAGCACACCTCACACCTCTTTCGATCCATCTACAGACATACATCTTTTCATACATGCTCTACGATTACGGGTGCTATTTACCTGACAGGTTAGTCATTTTGTTTCCATTGATACCATCAAACTAATTTACAGTTGTTGATAGATTACTAGTGCTCACAAAGAACATACATACATTGGTGAAGAGAATAACCTCTTATAAATAAATAAAAAAATAAATTATTGAGAAAAGTTGTGATCTGTACATTTCGTTTTCTGTAACACCAGAGCCAACGGTGGCGATTACGTGGAAATTATTCCTTTAATTCAACTAATATATGATCATGGGGTTACTTACAATGTCCATAAAATCCTCTTTACATGTGATGCAATTGGGAAACTCGTCTTTTGTGAAAAATGCCTCGGGCCCGCCGACAGGGGACAAACGGGCTGCGCTGTCGCAGTCTTTGATGACATACTCAACCGGCACCTCTGTCTTTGGCTCTGATGGACCTAAAACTGCTGAGGAAGCGAATGTAAGGTTATAAATACTGATATGACAAACTGGCACTAGTACTATATATAGCTCATATCTCTAGGGGCTAGAGGACTTGGCTTTCATGCGAGAGGTATGGGTTCAAATCGTCGCCCCGGTCATGCACCACTTTCTTTCTTTTTCTGAGTTGTAAAGTGCATTTCGTTACGAATGTGAGCTGTTCTATGGTTCGGAACCCATGTAAAACTGTAGGTCCCTATTAGCTGGTAGGGTTAAGCCCGCCTAGGTTGGTATCCAATTCGGTGGGCATTAGATAAAACTACAATTGAAGTGGCAATGAAAAATTGTCGGTGTTTTCTATCCAGTTCAATGTAGCCATGCTCTTAGTAGTAGGTCCTGGCATGGCACCTAATTCCTTCGGGAATGTGGTGTATTGGGCTAATATTTAGTGTGGTATTAGCCATCCATGTCATGTACTTGTGCATCTACTGCTAGATGATGCTAAAAGTGAAATTCTATACGCATGAACCTTCTTATCTCTGCCCTCTCATTTTTAGGGTTCCGTACCCTAAGGGTGAAAACGGAACCCCATTACTAAGCCTACGCTGTCCGTCCGTCCGTCCGTCTGTCACAGGGTTGTATCTCATAAACCGTAATAGATAGGCAGCTGAAATTTTCACAAAGTGTGTATTTTTTTGCCGCTATAACAACAAATAAGTAAAATTAAAATATAATAAAAAATAAAGGGGGACCAAAAAATAGGTAAGGGATTACCTGTCTGTTTCACTTTTAATTTGCGTAGAGTCTCATTGCTCTGTAGACACATCTTGCGAAACTTGACAGCATTTTTGAGAAGATTGTAGCAGTTCATACACAAATAGCGTGGGAACCCATCATTTGGAAAGACCTATGGAAATATTTCATATTTTAGATCACTCAAATCTAGATCATGATATTCCTATAGCATATGGTTATTGAGGGTTAAATTTTACTCGCATAGATGACCCATATCTCAAATGTTTGACTTGTTGTTGTTTGGCATTGGCTTAAAGTCCAGGGGTTCCACCGAGTTAAAATCGTAACAGTATTTAGACCACAGCGTGGATATTGTAAGAAAAGACTAAAGTATGTTTTGCCAAATTGAAAACAAAATTACTGAGTGGTCAGTCATAGTTCTCACCTAAATTGGCATTTACGGAACTTTGAAGCTACTAAACATTTGTATGGAGTTTGACGGTTTTACTTCTTCATGCTGTCAAAGTCAAACTCGGACTTCTGATTTGTATGAAAATGCAGAGTCGGCGTAAACGGCAACGTCGACGTATTTACGGAAACGTTGAGTAAGCTGTCAAATCAAACTCGGACTCGCAAATGTTAGTTCCCTTAACGCCCGCGCTCCTCAATTTCTCCATACATTTGAAAACGCCAGTCGATTGGTTTAGCGTAAACACCAATTTAGGTGACAATTGGGACTACAGGCTCAGTAACAGGTTTGGTTTTTTTATATGTAGTCAGGAACCTGCAAGTAAAATCAAAAACATTTGTAAAACATTCTATGTAACATTATACTATAGGTGGCACAACTTCAACCCCAAGCAAAAGAATTGTTGTTTTATAATATTTTTATTCTTGATTAGTTATAAACATATAATACAGAACATTATCCGAAAAATATCTTGTTAGACAATTTTTGCAAGTGGATGACATAAAAATCTAAGAACTTGAATGCTGGAAATCAAAATTCCCAAAAACTACAACTAGAGTTCATTATCCTCTCAAGTGGCGACACTTTTTTAAATTATGACTTCAATTTGAGATTGCATGATGCGATCAATCATCAAAAACCAATATCTACAAAATAAAGTAATTTTAAAATGTATTTTTTTATATATCGGTACTTGCACTGATACACAGCTTTTTGGAAAACTAAAAAATGGGGACCCACTCGGCTCAATGTCATTTCGTACTGATGTCAGGCTAACATAACATTTTATTTAAGATGGGGTACTCATGTTAAATAAAAAAAACAAATTTAACAAAAAAAATAACCGACTTCAAAGGAAAATCACTAAAAAGTAAAAAATAATTTTCATTTTTGTAGTTATGATTTCTGTAATTTTTTGAGTCGGCGTCAGCCGGGCACCCGCTGCGCCAATCAAGAGAACCTAACCTAACCTAACCTAACCTAACCTAACCTAACCTAACCTTGGCTGACACCGACTCAAAAAATTACAGAAATCGTAACTATAAAAATGAAAATTATTTTTTACTTTTTAGTGATTTTCCTTTGAAGTCGGTTATTTTTTTTGTTAAATTTGTTTTTTTATTTGTTTATTTTTAGTGAATCTGAAGTAAACTTACTAATTTGTACACGTCCTTTCCAATAAAAAAAGAATCACCGAAATCGGTTGGCGTTATATTGAGTTATTCGTCCATTTGTGGCGCACATCTTAATACAAATTTAAGACTTTTATGATTTTCTCATGGATATCATTGTCAGAACTTAACCAAATTAAAATGGGACCACTTGGGAAGCACTAGCTATCATTTAAAAAAATAATCATCAAAATCGGTTCACCCAGGCAAAAGTTATGAGGTAACAAACATGAAAAACAAAAAAACAAAAAAAACAAAAACAAAAAAAAAAAACATACCGACGAATTGATAACCTCCTCCTTTTTTTGAAGTCGGTTAAAAATGTTATGTTATGCAAACTTTCATCCCCCTTTTTACCCTCTATGAGTTAAATTTTCACCACAAAAGATCCCAGACTATATCTATACCAAATTTCATCAAAATTGCTTCAGCGGCTTTGGTGTGAAAAAGTTACAGACAGATAGACAGAGTTACTTTGCATTTATAATATTAGTATGGATTTAAATATTAAAATACAGGTATATATATACTCACAGTTATATCTGAGCATTTATTTATATCGTCTGCAATGCTTTTCCCCGGAATATGATCAAATATTGGTATGTTGCCCTCTTTACTACATATTCTGCATATTTTTTCATCTGACTGGAATTTTAAAGATCTGAAATAAATATTCATACAAAAAACATGTTTCTACATGGTCCAAATATTCATAAATATTATATGTGTTTTGCAGGACACTAGAACAATAAATTAAGCAATATTTGGTTTGTCTTTTTTTTTTATGTGACTGGACATGGATGGCTAATACCACAAGTTCTGTCATGGTATTAGCCCAACACACCACATGGGAACTAGGTGCCATGCCAGGACCTTCCTTATATTGCACGGCTACATTGAACTTATCTTAAGTTTCATTTAATTTATTATAACAGGTGTGCTTGTTTGTTTCCACTAAGTTAATATTATTTAAGACAGTTAAATATGAAAATAATCGGATGGGCAGGACGATAAATAGGTGCTGTATTGAACAAATCTAAGGTTTATTACATAAAAGCATGAAGCTAAATTTAATAAAACACTGATACAATATAAAAGTCCAACAGAAAGAAAATCACTCCACCAAACACTACAATGTATGTTTTCAGTTTTTTCGAACATATGAAACAACGTGGTTGTTAATGTTTTCTTGCGAAATTAATGTTAAGGTGTTACAAGGGCCAGTAAGCATATAAACATTACGCTACCTATACAATTTCAGTTAAAAAGTCATTGAAAAATTACTATTCCAATTTACTTAATTAATGGTATGGAATGGTAGTTTCATCCAATGCGGTGGTACCAACCTGGGCGGGCTTAGCCCTACCATGTTTACGGGAGAAAGGGGAGCTACAATTTTAAATGGGTTCCGAACCTTGAACAGCTCATATTCGTGAAGAAATGCACTTATCTACATAACTCACCACCATCAGAATATGCCGACGTTTTTAAGTTATTAATCAGCGTAGATTGTTCCTTGCAATGCAAACATTTAGGCATGTTTTACTGAAGATGAAAAATTATATTTTTACGAATTTTATCAGAAAAAGACAGGTTTATGCACGTCTTTTTGTTTTTTATTCAGAGAAGGTAATAAAAGGTTTGCTTACAAATCCATTCTTTCGGCGAATAAAGATCTGAAATCTTTTGCCACCGCCTTCCTGTACAAAAAAGCCTGCAGCAGTGCTAACGACATAATTCCATTAATCCTCCAGTTGGCGGTGTTTGCATCGAAGTATATCAATCCTTTTGAAGTAATTTGATGAATGCAAAGGAATATGTATTTATTTTGGTTTAATTTCACCAATCACCATGGAAAATCACAACTTTATCCATCCAAGAGCTTATTTTGTAAACTAAAAACTTACCATAGATACCATAGAAAATATACTTCTATGCCATAGAATTTTAAAATAATGACAGCGGGTGTCTACTCATAAGTTTCTCACCTGTGACTCACCATTAAGTTACAGAACTTTCTTCGTGGCTGTCATTTCATGAATTTATTTTGTCTGTGCCTTGTGACTGTGACCGACCCTTTTCAATCAACATCACATCAATCTATTTTTCTAGTTAAAAAAAAACCTGAAAAAGTTTCAAAGAAATGTGTACAATATGTACCTACGATTAGTTCACATTAGTTGTTTCACAGTGATGAGACGAGTTGCTACAAGAGAAGGCTGGAGCCTCTCTCCAACAAAAAGAAAGTTAAACTGAACGCAAGCAAGAGAGCTGACGTGCTGGCGGCCGTAGCTACAACTTGGCACCATGTCTTTAGCGCTGCTGAAGGTTTTCTTATTTAGAAAGTATCTTGAAAGAGGGATCATGGCAGCTAATAATGCTGAAAACATGAACCGGTAACAAGCATTGCTGATTGAGTTTGTTTTGTTTGTTATTCCATCATTACAAAATTTGATGTGGCCGTCATTGAGTTTTCTTTATAATTGAGAACTCATTATTTGAGTTTCGTGATGCTCCACTCCATAACGCTCGCTAACTGGTCCACACTGTGTGTTGGTTTGGGATTCCTTAATGGTACAGCCATTATTAATACTGAAATACTTAAAAAAACCGTAAATACTGATTAATCTAGTTCTCTTGCACAATATAAAATTAAAAAATTCATGCTCCTTTGAAATCAAACTTGGAGTTGTCGAGCGCCATCATACTTAACACTGGGATCTTTAGCTAGTAATCGTGATTGTTGAAAGTGTGCAGCAAAGCATTTAGGATTTTCAGTAGCTGTAACAAAAGTGTTTGAAAGCAAAATCCACATCTATAACTACCATTTCATAGTAAATTTGTCTCTTTCACCCATTACAGTTTCAAGAGTGATGAAAAAATATGCAGAATATGCGGTAAAGACGGTGACATTGCTATTTTTAATTACAATGCAGGAAAAACGATTGCAGAAGATATTAATAGATGTTCTGATATAATGGTGGGTATTTTCAATAGCCTGCACACAATGTTTTGATGATTTTTTTCGTTGATTCCTAAAAATATAAACTTGGTCTCTAGTTGAGGTTCTCACTATAATATTTGTCTGCTGTTGGAATGTCAAACCCTGATTACATTTATCGTGTGCTTATTCCGGTGGTGAAGTTACATAATTTACACCAAAAATGTCACCTTTAAGTATTCCATTGACAACCGTGGACAACATGTATTCAACCAATTGTAGAATCCATGAAATCCACATTTCAACAACTATTCCCATATTTTTCCAAAGGCACTTATACTTGCGTATAATCATCGGCTTGTCAAAATATGCTTAAAAATCCAAAGTTAGTAAGATGATATGAGCATCATTGTTGGATTTGTGTGAGAAGTATTAGCATTTCACTTAAAGTAGTCAACGATAATTTATTTACCATTTCCATAAGAGTGCAGAAGGTATGACATAAACGCTTCGGATTGGCTCAGAATAGATCGAATTCCCTCGAATATTTTCTTACATCTTACGCCGGTTACCCCCCTCTCCTCAATGTCCGGACCGCCGAGGCTCTACTGTGTTATTGTTTGTGTTTTGTAAAGATACATATTGTGGTTATTTTCGTAGGTTTCTCCTAATGATGGCTGGCCTAGCTTTATGTGCGGAGACTGTCACATTCTTCTCCAATGTGCTGTCAAATTTCGCAAAATGTGCTTGGAAAGCATTGCAAAACTGCACGGATTGAGATCAAAATCAGGTAATTTTAAATAGTTTTAACCTAACATTGGTGCCCATAAATGTTGTTCATATAAACTCGTTCTCACAAAATTTGTGAAACAACAAAATAATAGTATCTAATTTTTTTTTCTTTTATCATAAGTTTTCGTGACCCTCGTGCCAAAAGAAGAGGTTCTGTCGGATTACGGTGACAGCGAATGCAACGACGCCGAGCACTCACCCCCAGCCGCTGACACCCCCTCGCCTCTCGCTGCTGGGGCGCCCCAAGTTGCCGACTCTGACGATTTCTTCGCGGATATAATTCCAAATTGCATCACCTGCCAGCGCGACTTTCTGAGTATTGTAAGTATATCTACGAACGACTTACCTTATTCTGTTTTGAATTATAAAACACCACTCTGAACTAATCGCTGAGGTGATCCGAATGTGTCCAGCCCATATACAGTTTTTTGTTAATGTTATAGTCGAACCCCGACGACAATATTTTTTTCCTTGAAGGTAACTTAAATATTCCAGAAGTATCCTAGTTGAATGCACTTAATTTCGAGTTTATGGTAAGAAAATAAAGAACCTTCACCAATGTTTTCCTAGTATTTTCAATCTAACAAATAAAACAAAATATATTTAGTTGGAACCAAATAGGTATTTTTTTACCATCAACTCTTAACTGATGCAGATGGGTGCGGAATCTCTGCAGAAGCCCAATAACCTTAATAATCCAGGAGGTCACGACATTTTTGGTCACGATAAGGTAAATTGCAGAATCTGTGTTCACATGTTAGAGACCAACCCTCTGATGCTAAATATGTTGGGCTATCTTGCCTTAGCTAGATTGGTAAAATATAATAAAATAGATTTTGGCATGTACCTGCTAATGAATATACTGATTGTCTGGACATTTTAATGCTTATTAATTATGCAACTATAACCAGTAGGTTTTTTCATTAAATACTTAAATATACCTAAAGTTATATCTGTAACCTAAGTCGCCTATAACTATGTAATGCAACCAAAGATATGTTCAGTTTAGTTATTACTAAGTCAGTATTAAGTAAGTCCGGTATAAGGTTCCGAATACTTAAAAGGCAGGTCATATATCCTATCCGTAAGCTCGTAATAATAAAGAAAGTTCGAAAGTAGTAAGTTGAAAAAAAAAATTAAAAATATTATTTATACTTAATAATTTAATATATTAGTATACTTGCGCCCTAATAAGTACTGCGAGCGCGCTGCGCCATCTTCACCGCGCATCGGTTTAATTAGTTGCATCGGCCATCACATTACCACAATACCTAGGATAGTAGGTAGATTATGTACCTTAGGTACTTACGTTTATATTAGGAGAGGGCGGCGAACCCTTCTAAGCCCACGCCTATGAATTGTTGATCTCAACACATTTAACACTCATGTGGCTTTTCTTGTACTCGTCCTAGGATGTAGGCGAAAATAATCTATCACTTCTTGAGCGCGGGGGGGTGGCCCAACCCGGCGGGACTAACTCATTCGCGGGCACGGTACAAAACTGTGCTGTCGAGCTCTGGGACCTTCTATGTTTCAAAGAAAAAGACAGGCTCCGGGATGAGGAGGATGCTAAATGTCCACAAAAAAGACAATGTGCATAGTGTATGATTTGGTAGGATTTACGAAAATTTTAATTACAAAACGATGTAGTCCAAAATCTAACAGAAACCAAATAGATTATAAATCTTGATTAAATGTCTGATGACTAATCTTTTTAAGATGTTCTTACTTTATCATAACGTAATCCACCTCCAAAGTTATTGGAAAGTACTTTCGGACCTTATAACTTAGAAACCAAACACAATTTTACAATGCCAATGGTCATCAGACATCTAGTTCGATCAAATAAAGCTATTTTGAGCAACATTTTGGATCTCTGACAAGAAATATGGGCGTGATCTTCTTTCCCCTTTCGTATGGGGAGATGAGCGGGATGGGCCACCTTAACACACCTTCTCGCATAGTTGGTGCTACGGGTCTGTTATCAATAATGCGCTGAAAAGCAGCGGTTATTGTTCTTGAGTCAGCAGGATGACCCCTGTTCGGAAACCGATTACGGTACAAACGTAATGCAGCCAAGGCATTCCCGTGACACTCCCCATACGCCAATATCATGTCCCTATATTCCCGAGCAATAAATACATTCGCGTTCATAGCGAATACGCGACCTTGAAACACTTTCGACTGCACACCAAGGCCGCGCAAACACTGACTGTGTTGCAAATTAGTGCGAGTAGGCACTTTATCTCAAAGAGACACCGCCTTTGAAGCTGTGCCGCCGCCGCCGCTTCGGGGATACTACCGACTAAGCGAGCAAGACAGCCGGGGAACGCACCCCCCCCCCTTCCGCACCCACCGCCCCGCCATATTTATGGTGCTTTTTCACACCAGAGAAATTCCGCTTTTGCGTAAAGTAGAATTTTTTTTTTTCTCGTAAACTATTAGGTATATTAATATAGTTTCTTCAGAAAAGTTGTTTACAATGTTTAGACCTTTCTTAGGTTTAAGTATTCGGAACCTTATTCCGGACACGGTGTATACTGATACTTTCATGCTTCTTTATTTCAGCCATTTACCTTGTCATATATAATATTTAGTTTGACGGCTTACTGCGCGTCTGAGGAGCAGAACGTGCTGAAGATGGAGCCCATGTGAGGCTCCAAAACGTCGACTAGCACATCCTGCTCCTCATACTTATGAGTCTTTATCATCAAAATCCAGTTTCAGCCATTTACGTTATCGTTACCATTTTTGTCGCGACCTCTTAGTCTAACTAGAACTAGATTTCTAAATTTTTTTGCAGCAATAACATTAAGATTATAATTAATTATTGCCTCAGTCAATAATTTTTTGGGTATTGTGTACCACAAAGTTTGAATGGCTCGGAACACTAAAATCCAACATGTTTCTAACCCATAATGTCGTTTATAACCTCAGTGATTTGTGTCAAATTTCAGACAGAATACAGAAAGCATTTACCTAACTGCAGCAAGGCGTTATTAAAGGGTAAAGGGGTCCGAGGTAATACAAACAAACTGAAATTTGGCAAAACAACGAAAGGAGTGTTCCTCTGTGAAGTGTGTGGGAAAACGCTTACTCAGCTTGGTAGTTATTTAACACACAAGTAAGTTATTGGATCTAATACAGCATGATACACTAGGGCTGAGAAAAATAGTCGTCACCGAAACTAATGCTAACGCAAAGTAGTACTTTGTGACGTCATTTGGCATTGCTTTGAGATTTCGTCCATACAAAATGTGTCAAAGTGACGTCACAAAGTACTACTTTCCGTTAGTCTTAGTTTTTGTTACGACTATTTATCTCAGCCGACTAGCTAGAACTCGCTAGGAATGTAAGAGTGATACACAATGGCGCTGGGGGCCAACTTTCGTCGATGTTGCTAGTATTGCTTATCTGAGGTGAAAGAAATTAAATCCTTTGGAAGGAAGGATGACGATTCATGTTCTCTCTTAGCCGGATTGTAGCTGCTTTTTTTCGTACTCAAATTACAGAACAAAAGACTAACCATCAACCTTTCCCTGTTTCATCTGTTTTTCTAATGAAGGATTATTTTTATCAAAGATAACATGTGAACCAACTAACTGCGATAGATGATAACTGCACTCATTTGCTTTCTTAAAAAAAAAATTGATCATCAATCGACAGTAAATAGCATAGGTAAAGAAGTTTGAAATGCTTGTTCGATTGCGACCGACAGGTCTACGCACAGCAACGTGTTCCCATTCAAGTGCGAGCAGTGCGCGTACCGTGGCAAAACCAAGGACCTGTTACGCACGCACCTACGAAGCCACCTCCGCGTGAAGCCGTACGTGTGCGAGGTGTGCTCTGTCACCTGCAGCACCTCCAGCAACCTCGCCAAGCACCGCCGCACTCACGAAACGCACGAGCCGCAGCGGGTATGCTATATTATACTGTATTCACTCAGCTTGCGGGCGGCAGGTCCATCCACAGCCACGGGTTCCGTGGACCTGCGATGCCATGCATTCCATAATGAACCATCTTTTTGCCTTTGTCCGTAATGTAAAATAAATTATGAGGTGTCGTGGGACCCCACCATTTTGTGCATAAAATCTAAATTTATATAATTCATTTAGCATAATTTAGTAAAATGTTATCACAGACTTCCATAAATAATTTACCTTGCCTATAAAATATACATCTTAAACCGAATGTAAGGAAAAAAAATATGGATGAAGATTCAAACCACCGATCGATATTTATTACTTTCAAAGGGTAGGTAGCAGACAAATTGGCGGCTTTCAATCAACTGGATAGTCAATCTGCAGGATAGTCTTTGCAAATAAATTGATATGTGTCTAGAACTGTTACATACGGCATGAATTGTTGACTTTTATGAATTATTTCTAATTTTGTGTTTTAACTATTAAAACAATTAAAACAATTGACAAACGCTTTTGTAAATTTAGACTATGTACGTACACATTGAAAAAAATTTACACAGCGGAGTTTTTTTGCCAGTTATTCTCCGCTGTTTTTTGTTTAGTGTTAAAATATGACAAATCCGAGTGCATTGGATGATCTAATGTCTAATGATGATCTAATGATGGAGTGTCTAAGGATGATGAATAAACGATACAATACAAAAAACTACCCTTGATTGTTATTCGTATATCGAGTTGCAACTCAATATGGCTGCCATTACAAGTATCGAAGCCAGTAAGATTAACATTTCGAATAAGAATAATTTATTTGGACTACGGAACTTTTTTTGCAACCCCCAACCAAAAGAAGAAAATACTGCAGTGGATGCGTAAAAAAATCTTGCATTCATCCGTTTACAGTGTCCCCAATGTGACAAGATGTTCAGCAGGAAAGAGCGATTGGCGCGGCACATTGCAGACATACACACGGGCAGCCAACCTGTAGACTGCGATATTTGTGGCAAGAGATTTCTCCGCAGGTCAGTAAAGAAAGAGGCAGTAAAACTCATCATCACTTTTTAAGTTATATTTTTTTTTTCATTTCATTTCATTTAATTAGGTCTTTTTGGTATACAATCATACACTTAGACACGTCAAAAAAGGTACATAATAAAATCACGTTAAGAATAGCATAAAATCGATAGAATTCAAAATTGTCAAATAAATTATCAAAATAAACAATTCAGGATCTACATTAAATTCATAATAAAAACAATACAAGTTAACTGAATTCGTTGGAGTAAAATATCAAAATATATAAAATTCCGGTCAATACACAAATACAAATAACATTTAAAATTTCAGTAAAATTGTCAAAAAATATCCATAATATGCTTAAAGGTAATTAAGTATTTTTGCCAGTTTGTTATACCAGTATTTTGATCTCATTATCTCTTCTATAGTCTACTGAGGTTTTTAATATTGATAATAATATTTTTGAAAAATGTATTGGATAGATATTATTTCTTTTTTAGGGTTCCGTAGCCAAAGGGTGAAAACGGAACCCTATTACTAAGCCTCCGCTGTCCGTCCGTCCGTCCGTCCGTCTGTCCGTCTGTCACAGGGCTGTATCTCATGAACCGTAACATGTAGGAAGTTGAAATTTTCACAGATTATGTATTTATTTTGCCGCTATAACAACAAATAGGTAACATAATAAAATAAAAATCATTAAAGGGGGGCCCCATACAAATTACGTGGTTTTTTTTGTAAATCTTGTGCGATGGTACGGAACCTTTCGTGTGCGAGTCCGACTCGCACTTGGCCGGTTTTTTCTCTCTACTTTAACAGATATGAAATCACACGTGAGGTTGATTATTTGAATTTTGTAGAATGCTATATAAACTGTGGAACGTTATAAATGAATTGGTAATGAATGGATGCTACTGTAATTAGAAAATTGTTTGGTCTAGACATTCGTCTATGCGGCATTTGAGCCTGTTACCTTTGAATTACACGTCCTCTGCTCTAACCTCTAAGCTATCCAGACGAATAGGTCAGCAGACATTAAGTAACACAGATTTAGCTGTTTAGACTCTAATCAATGAGATAATGTTGTATTCCTTAAATATTTTTTATAATATTTAGGTATGAAATCATAATTGTGTTATATCATTTATGTGGACGAAAAAAAAAGACAAAAAAAAATTAACATAATTTATAGACCAGTGAAGTTTCTTGGCGGTTTCTTCTTCACTGGTTGAACGAATCCGCGGATCAATCAAATTGTGACATGACTTACCCCTATTTTCACCACCTCGAGATACCTGAAATCCGATAGTTAACTTTCGGTTACATTGCATATTTATATGGTGTAACCGAAAGATAACTTTGGGATTTTTGTAACTGGAGGTGGTGGAACTGGGCGTTAGTGTAGTTTGACTACCAGAAGTTGAATAAATAAATGAAATGAAATGAATGGTACTTTTTTCTATTTGTACTGCAGAAAGGGCCTAGTGAAGCACCGCTTGAAGCAACACAAGCTGCGAACTCCGCGCGGTGGCCGCCTGCCCGCGTACTTGTTGGCGCGAGATTCCTCCCCTCCATCCCCGACGGACGCTCCCAGCACCCACCGTGAGGCGAACGCCGACACCGCTGGACCAAACTCTACGATATGGCTCTCTCAAGCTGGATCTAAATCGGAGAGTCCGACTTACGGCACCAATGCACATGTCAATGGTTCAGATGCAGTGCAGTGAAAGTCACACTTTCACTGCTTGATATTTCGAATTATAGGGTAATTTGAGTACCGGATGCTGGGAACTTTCAAGGATATTGAAATGTCTTAGTTAATTTATCCCTCAGACTGGATTGCATGATAATTTGTCCAAACGTATCTGCTATAAATTTTGCCTTCTAATGTGCATTTGTTTTTCTGGATTAAGTCTCTGAATCCATCCAAAATGTTAAGCATACTAAACCTGGTTTTCACTAAGTGATTTACTAAACTACAAATAAAGATGTATAAGTTATTTTATGTAAATATAATTTTATCTTAGGTTTTAATTGTATTTTCTTTTGTGTATTTGTTTACTTGTTAGTTTAAGTTATTTAATTTTTTTTGCAATAATACTATGCCTTATGTATTTACAAAACTGTTGAAGGAATGGTCAAAGTAAATAAATAAATGAATGAATATAACGTAAATGCCTATAACTACGATCACCCGGAAATGTGTCGGTAATTACGATCAGTATACTTAAGCCTCCGAAAAAATATTAAAACAATGAGTTATTCATATGGTTTTTTTACCTAGGCAATGCAATGAAATTATCTTTCATTCCAAGTAAACAGTTATTATATCGCATGTGGGTTTGGGCCAGTGTGCTGCCAAAATTCAAGCGGGGCAGGCGCGTCCGCCGCCCATACTATGTCTTAGTGAAAGGAGTAAGAAAATCGAAATTATTTAAATCAGTGTTTCCAGTTAATAAGGGAAAGTAATCCTATAGTAACTTTCTTTACAGTTTGCTTGTATGTTTAGAGATCTCATATGTTGATTTGTCTGCTCGTCTTTAGCTTAGTTTCGTCAGGAAGTAAAGAAAACAATCGATCGTAGTTAGGGAAGTCAGTGCAAGCTTCGTCCCGATTTACGACCAAGTGATCGTAAATGGGATTAAGCATCGATCATTTAAATACCGTTTTCAACACAAATCCAAATGTTTTTACAAGTATTTTTTTAACATTTAATTAAATGCACCTTTTGATTATGTTAGGATCAAATTACGATCGACTTAATAATAAGATTTTGAATGAATAATTGCGAGAAAGATGGGACTGAATTTAATGAATTAGTATCGAAAGTATTATTTGGACCAATAATTTCATCATTCGCATATTTGACGTTTATAAGAATTAAAAACACGAGTCATCGACTCAAGTATTGTTTATATATTAAGAATATTTAAAATGTTCTCAATTTTGATGAAGACATGTCGCTTTCGTCGTAATTTAAATAAAACCTGTGATCGGAAATAGGGACATAAGAAATACTGTATTCTCTTAATTGCGATCTCAATGATGTTTGCGAGTATATTTAGAACATGGGATCTTGATCCTGATTCTTAAGTTGTTTATAAATAAAAGTTATAACGAGAGTTATAAGCATGATAAACAGTTATAAGGGTTCTTCTTTACTGAGTTAATCGAATCCGCGGTTCAGTTTTTGACGTAACTTAGTTTAGGTAGTTTAACTACCAGAAGTTGAAATAAATGAAATTATTAAAATAATAATTCATATAGAAAATAAATAAAAAATGACTTTTGCATGCAAAAAAAAAACGGAATGAAAAAGCCTTGGTACTTTTAATTTATTCAAACAAATAGGGAATATAGTATGTGCATTATAAATAAAATATCTCCTCTAGGTCTGCCGAGGCAGCCATTGTCCCTAAAATACTTATAGCATTTCCTCTTTGAATTTCAATGCTTATGCGGCGAACAAAAAACATTTTGGAGCGTGAATCGCCCGAGGTCTCTCTTAAGAGTTTTCCAAGCACATCTGCGAAAGCTAAGGACTCGGATGACCACGCACCAAGAGTTTCCACCGCAAAAGGTAAAAATTCAAAGAGCTCTGATAGCGACTCATATTTTTTTTTTTTGTTACCTGAAGCAATGGCTGCCGCAGCCCCACCTAAGCGCGAGGATGCAAGGACGTGGCTCGGCGCTAGTGTGTCAGCGCACGTTGCATCCCACACTAATGCCTTTCCCTTTTTCCACGGGACCAGGGTCATACCGTCTGGTCTTTTGCCGTCTGATCGAAACAGGCCTGGCGGTTCTAGTATGCTAGGGATTCCAGCGGAGTTCAAAGATCGTTTGATAATGTTGTTGATTGCATAATGTCTAGGCATGCGACCTGCACTCCGCCGGCATGACAGCCCATGATGACCAAAGCTATCGACGCTGGACCCGCAGATACAAGTGTGAGGTTGACACACCTTAGCCCCAATCCGGAGAGCGATGCAAATCCGTAGCGTGTTTTTCTCCAGAAGGGTGTCGAGGTGTGGTGAGGGGTAAGCTTTAAGCCACGCCCCAGATTCCTCGCAAGTAACTCCTAGCAAACGAGCTTTGATTGTTTATGTGCCAGCAAGGAGATCTGAATGTGTAATCTTTATTAACGGTGTGTCCCAATTTCTTTGAACCTTCGGTGCTATTGGCATCTCGGCAGTCCCTGCCCTCGATCTCCAAGCTTCTGTAGCTTCCCCCGCATAGTTGACCTCAAAATCACTGCCAAGTGATGGATTAAGGATTGCACCAATGAGGTCAATACTAGCATGAGTAGAAGCTAAAAAAGCCGGAAGGGCGATGTCAGCGACACGTCGAATACCAATACCTCCAAATGAAACTGGGAAAGAAGCCTGTATCCAGCTGTCATTTTCCAATTTAATGTTTAATATTTTTTCCATAGACGTCCTGAATTCATTATCCACTTTTGCCAAAAAAACTGTTTGCCGCCACAGAGGGCAACATCTTAAAAAATACGTCATCCTTGGTATACAAAAACAATTTTTTAATAAAAAGATTGATACATGTGGATGAAGGTTTAGAATGCGCTCTGTAAATAATTTAAATTGTTCACATTTTGTATTAATTAGAGAATCCATGGACTCATCAACTAATGGCGCACCTAAAAGTAACATATTTTTTCGTTCCATAACTTGTATTCCTGGTGTTACTGAATTCAATCTTTCCAAAATAATCTTACTATCGTCATTTGTAACATTCGGGAAAACAATTACTTCGCACTTTGTCGGATTTAATACTAGTCCTATTTCTTTAAACTTTTCTATAAGTATATTGAAGTCCTGGATTACTTCGTCCGCACTTCCTGCAAGGACTCCATCATCCAGATACCAGATATTTAATTTTGACTGAAGACTTTTAACAATTTCATGTATGGCGAGACAAAAAATTGCGGGGCCCAGAGGATCTCCTTGCTGGCAGCCGAGTGCTGAGCTTAGAATTGATTCATTATAAAAAAGATTAGAATACGCTGAATAACATTGAAAAACTTGTACTTAATACTCAATAATCATTTTAAACGGCCTTATCCACTCGGGTGTGGAGCGGCCTCAGGAGGCCTCTCAATAAAAAGCTATACCGTGTTAACGAGGCTATGGTCCAAACGTTAACCAGTTATTCCTTGGTATATTTAGAGCAAAAAAGGTAAGAAACATTTTGTTAAAAAAATCGTCCGCCCCATACATTTTTGTAAATACCTGCATGCAAAATCTAAATTTAAATAAGTATCATAACAACAATTTTATAATATAATTACATTAATACCTACCTACTCATAATTTAAAAACTTGTTCAAAATCCACTTATGTCATACATACAAAAAATATTGACTAACGACCCGTCACAGTCACAAAATTATGCTTTAGGTTTCGACGTCATTTCAGATTTTGTAGGTATCTGGCGGCGACAACCACGTTCGCTAACATGGGCGAGTAGCAGCCCAACTGACTCACATAACGCCGGCGTGTTTGGCTCGAAAGCAGCATTTTGATTCAGGCTGGCGGAGTGAGGGAGATTCCATTTAACCAGGGGTTAAATGGAATCTCTCTAAACATCTGTCAGGATCAAGATTGGGCGTTCTCACTTCTACAGTTATATATGCTAGTATTATCTATAATGATTTCTCTATAAAATGTATATGCCGTTTTTAAAGATTTGACGAAAATGAAAGGGATTGGAAAAAACATTTGTAAATAATATTAAATCATCAAACCAATAATTATAGCATTTAGGTACCCTGTATGTACTAATGGTGCAGAATAAGTCATTTGAAGAAATCTGTGGCTAAAAGATGTTTTAAGGGATTCCTGCTCATTTTAATCATACAAAAACGTTTAAAAACTTTTTTAAATGTTTAATATATTAAAATTTGGATCAGCTAAAACTTTGGTCGCAATTAGGTACGATGGCGATCGTAATTGGGGACATCATCAAAAATCGATCGTAATTATGAGCAAACCATTTTCGCCGGCTAATCGGAATGAATGGCCCATATCTTTTGTTTTAACAATAATCAAGAAGATTATTTAAATACAAACAATAAATTTAAGGAATATTCTTACTATCTACATACACAAAATATGTGGACTTGTAGCTTAAGGCTTGTTTTAGTAATGTAAACATGGACGGTCCTTAAGACTCGAAATTTGATCGTAGTTATAGGCATTTGCGTTAGCTAAATATCTGACCACACAACATACTACAATATCCTGACGCTCTGATTAATTACCGCTCGCATACTTCAACGCCCAGGGTTTGTTCGTGCTGGCACAGCAGGTAAGCGGGTCGGCGGTGCATCATACCATTCATTTTGTGTACCTTCTTCGGTGACTGACGAGGCTACATTCGAAACGTAATTAGAAAACTCAACACGGAACTCGCAATTATTTTCCCTAAACCAGGACATTATATGTTCTTTGTGCTACACCACCCTGCTAAATAAAGAAATCATGGTTGATTGACAGTTCAGATGTATTAGACTAGGAGGTGGCGACAAAAATGGTAACGATAACTGAAATTGTATTGTTTATTCATCATCCATAGACAGTACACTGCACTCGGATTTGTCATATTTTAGCATTGGCCAGTTCAGCAAAACGAAACACAGCGAAGAAGAACTGGAAAGAAACTCCGCTGTTTTTTTTTTCAACATCCACTTAGTCTAACCAATGGCTGAAACTGGGTTCACAGGATGAAGACCAACCCTCGGAAGCTAAATGTGTCAGTCTGCCTGTGCCAAGTGGTTGCGTTACGTAGATAAGGCGCCTGAAAAAGTAGTTATGGTTACAAAAAATATAAATAATAAGGTAAATGGCTGCAAATAACGAAGCATGAAAGTATCAGCGCATACTTGCTTAGCAATGCCAAAACTGAACAAAGCTTTGGTTGCATTTTGTAGTTATAGGCGATTTAGTTTACAGATATAACTTTAGGTATATTTAAGTCAAGGCCGTCGCCAAGGGGGGGCAGGGAGGGGCAGCTGCCCCCCTCCCTAGAGATTCTAAAAACGTTGCCAAATATAATGCAACCAAAGTCCTAAGTCTTTGAGTTGATTTGCTTGAAGTTCAAGCCTTGAACAATCATTCCCGTACGTCGAAACTCGAATGAATTCACCAATGAGACTGAGAAAAGTATGAATTATAGTAGGTAAAGTCAACTTGCCCCCCCCCCCCCCCCTGCGCCATCGGCTGGCGACGCCCTTGATTTAAGTATTTAACTAAAAAACCAACTGGTTATTGTTGTATAATTAATAGGTATCAATGTTTCTAGACAATCAGTATATTGATCAGCAGGTACATACCAACATATATTTTATATAGCCAATCTAGATAACGCAACCACTTGGCACAGGCAGACCGACATATGTAGCAACAGAGGGTTGGTCTCTAACATGTGAACCCAGATTCAGCCATTAACCTTACCTACAATGAAAACAGATAATATAATCTTCACCACTTACCTAATCTTATACTAACTCAATTATCATACTTAATACTTAATATTAATAATTCTAATTTATAACCTCTTAAAATTTTAATAGCCTTTGTATTTTCTCAATTTAAAAAAACGTGTGCACAATTTTGAATTTTGAGTCACCTGCAGGAAACTTTATAACTTTAGAAGTTTTTTTTTGTTACTTGTACTGTTTTTCTATTACAAAAATGTTTCTGTTAAAATTAATTAATTTGTGTTCATGTTTACTCTTGTGTAGCATCAAGTGCATCTATACTATTTTATGTTCCAGAGGGAAACGTAGTGGAGGGAGATTACTTGTTATTAATAATGTTATATTTTATGTTTTCTGTATTTCTCTCTGTGTTTTCTCCTAAATAAATAAATAAATAAATAAATAAAATCTGCTATAACTCCCCCAAAATAGGAAGTTACTAGCTATAACTGTATTGGCGGGCACACTACGCAATTATGTATTTAATTTCATGCAACAATTTGCAAAAAAATTAATTTAAAAAAATAAAAAACCCGACTGCGAAAAAAAATTTAACTTAAAATTGACTTAGTCAAGGAACTGAAAAGATAGAAACAAGTTGAAAAATTAAATATTTGTTGTGTTTGAATGATCATGGTTGACAGTGTTCACAAACGCAGTCGGAGGCATCAAATAGCCCGTTCCATAGTACGTTCCATAGTATTCACTGTGGATTTAGTAGCGATTTTATGGATTATTTCGGTGGAGCAAGAAAATACGTGGTGGGATAATTCCAATTCAAAAACCTTTCATTTTTATATCTAAAGTGAGGTTTTTTTTCTCGTTCTCGGTGTCACCAATCATCATGAAATTTGCATAGGTACACTTTCAATGAATTTAATAACAAAAAAATATAAATCATAGTTAATGTATTTGATGCACAATATGAATTATATAATGATATATTATACACCGTGTCCGGAATAAGGTTCCGAATACTTAAACCTAAGAAAGGTCTAAACATTGTAAACAACTTTTCCGAAGAAACTATATTAATATACCTAATAGTTTCCGAGAAAAAAAATAATTCAACTTTATTAAAAAGCGGAATTTCTCCAGTGTGAAAAAGCACCATAAATATAGCGGGGCGGCGGCGGGGAGCGGAAGGGCGGCGGGGTGCGTTCCCCAGCTGTCTTGCTCGCTTTGTAGGTAGTATTCCGAAGCGGCGGCGGCGCAGCTTCAAAGGCGGTGTCTCTTTGAGACAAAATGCCTACTCGCACCAATTTGCAACGCAGTCAGTGTTTGCGTGGCCTTGTAACTGAGCGGTCGAAAGTGTGTCAAGGTCGCGAACGTTTTTACTACTAGGGAATATGGAGACATGATATTGGCGTATGGGGAGTGTCATGGGAATGCCTTGGCTGCATTACATTTGTACCGTAATCGGTTTCCGAACAGGCGTCAGCCTGCTGACTCAAGAACAATAACCGCTGCTTTTCAGCGCATTATTGATAACCGACCCGTAGCACCAACTATGCGAGAAGGTGTGTTAAACCCCCGCGCTCAAGAAGTGATAGATTATTTTCGCCTACATCCTAGGACGAGTACAAGAAAAGCCGCACGAGTGTTAAACATGTCGAAATCAACAATTCATAGTGTGTTAAAACGTGATAAACAGCATCCCTATTTAATCAGAACACACGCACTGCTGCCAGCTGATCACGTTCGAAGAGTTAACTTTTGCCAATGGCTTCAACTCCAGCAGCAACGCCAACCAATGTTTGTGGAATCTGTGTTGTGGACGGACGAGAGCATGTTTACGAACAATGGAATGTGGTGGCAGATCGAGCGGCGCGTGGTCTTAGAAGGGGCCGCTGCCGCCCTCTCCTAATATAAACGTAAGTACCTAAGGTACATAATCTACCTACTATCTTAGGTATTGTGGTAATGTGATGCGCGATGCAACAAATTAAACCCATGCGCGGTGAAGATGGCGCAGCGCGCTTGCAGTAGTTATTAGGGCGCAAGTATACTGATAAATAATATTTTTAATTTTTTTTTTCAACTTACTACTTTCGAACTTTCTTTGTTATGACGAGCTTACGGATAGGATATATGACCTGCCTTTTAATTATTCGTAACCTTATACCGGACACGGTGTATATTTCCCAATACATTCCATTATTAATGACTAGCGATTTTCTTAGTGATATGGGTATAGCAAAAATATACTTACTGATACAAATTATAATCTCCTAACTGTCATATAATAAATATGAAAGTAAGTTTGTCTGTTTCGCGTACTCAACCGATCATCGTGAAATTTGCATAGGCACACAATAGAAAATATAAATCGTAGTTAATGTATCTTATGCCTCCGACTGCGTTTGTGAACACTGTCAACCATGATCATTCAAACACAACAAATATTTAATTTTTCAACTTGTTTCTATCTTTTCAGTTCCTTGACTAAGTCAATTTTAAGTTAAAATTTTTTTCGCAGTCGGGTTTTTTATTTTTTTAAATTATTTTTTTTATTTTAATTATTTTTAGTTTTCGTAGAGCATGCATTTATCATTTAAATATCTGCACGTTAATACATTCCAACGAACGTAAGGTTAGGTATTATTATGGAACCTGACATGGATGGCTAATATAACACAACTACCGTCATGATATAAGCCTAATTCAACAAATTACAGAAGGAATTAGGTGACAGGCCAGGACCTTCCTTTATACAGAATCACGGCTGCACACGGATATTGACAATGATTGATTGCCACTTGGACCATAGTTTTTCCTAATGCAATGTTACGAACCCAGGCGGGCTTAACCCTGTCACCTGGTAGGGTAAGGTGACCTACAGTTTTACATGGGTTCCGAACCATGAACAACTCGCAAAATAAAGTGGTGTATAACCGATGCGAGGATTTGAACCCATAACCCTCAGAGGAAACATAAACCATAGAGCGAGCGAACTCGGGTGGGAACAGTAGACACGAGTGAGAACATCATATCGGTGCGTTCGATTTGGCAAGCAGTCGCGATCGAGTCCGAGCGACGAGCGCCTGTCAAGGATTGCGGAGTATTTTTTCACTGTTTTAAGTAATAACCATGGTGAAATGTGTAGTTAAAGTATGCAAAAAAGACACTCGGAAACACACCAAACTGAAATCTAACATTACGTTTCACCGGTAAGTAAAATTTCAATACTTAAATGCAAAACTAAAACTAGTCGAAGCGGGGGTGAAGAAGGCGTGAGAGGCGAGGTTGCGAGCCCCGCCTCGCTTAACCGCCGCTACCCCGCCGCTACCCTGCAAACGGAGAGAGTCGAATAGGGATGTGCGTGGGTCGATATCTTCGCCTTGGTTGGATGAAGTGTAAATATTGGGAATCATTGCATTTATGAATATCGTGACTTTGTGTTCATTATTTCAAACGCATCAAATTTTATCACAGATTTTTTGGGTATCTGAATTTTATAAAATAATAGATAACTATCCGCGGTACCCGGTTTTGCTCGAGTCAATATCGATTTGGACATTTACCCGAGCGGAGCCTTTTATTCAGAGCCAGAATTTCACTTGAGTATATGTAGATATGTCTTATGGATCATTATCAATATACACATTATGTCATTATATCATTATGTAATCCTATCATTATGCATAAATATTTATACCAAATTTTCGTTCCGTTAGTTTGTTTGGTTATGCGTGATTTTGATTGGATGTATGGGAACTCAAAAACATGACGATACTTAATTGTGGCGACCATTTTATTTTTGTTTTTGTGACTTTGGATATCAAAACCAGTGACATAATTAAATTAGTACGGTATGTTTCTTCTTTGACTCAGTGAATACCTTAATTTTCAGGTTTCCAAAATCACCAGATTTGATGAAAAAATGGGTCGACGCCATAAGGAGGCCCGATTGGGAGCCCAACATTTGGAGCAAAGTGTGTTCAACGCATTTCTCGGATACGTCAATGTACGAAACCAAAAGTGGACTCCGTAAGCTAGTGCAAGATGCTGTACCTACGCTTTTTCTTCGACAATCTCCATCACCTGACCATCAATCGGAGCTGACATCGTCTTCAAATCCATTACAATCAGTATCTGGCAGAATGTCTGTCGTTAATTCTGAAATACCCGATACTCCAAGGAAAAGAAAGCTGAAGAAAGAAATAATTCGGTTGGAGGATATAGCAAAACGACGCCGCTTAAGATGCAAAACACTGTATGCAGCTCGTACACGCTTAAAGAAAAAAGTGGACAGCCTTTCTCTAATGCTGAAGGAGCTAAATGATAAAAGATTTATCACTCAAGAACATCACGACATTCTCGAAGTTTGTGAGGTATCTGTAAAAGATCTTTACAAGCGAATGCTAAATAAAGAAAAACGATATACACCTGCGTTGCGCTCCTTCGCACTTACGCTTCACTTTTATTCACCGAAGGCCTACTCCTACTTAAGAAGCACATTTAATACATGTTTGCCACACCCGAGCACAATAAGAAAATGGTATAAATCCATTGATGCAGCTCCAGGATTTACTACCGAAGCATTTAAGGTATTACGATTAAAAGCAAAAGAGTCCGAGAAAAAAATAATTTGCAACTTGGTAACAGACGAGATGTCCATTCGACTTTTAAATGAGTGCAACGAGGACATGGTACAAGGTTTTGTCGATTTCGGAGGCGAATTAAATGAACCAGGGGACTTGTCATTGCCTTGCACACAAGCTCTAGTATTCCTCCTGGTGGCCATGAATGAATCATGGAAACTACCGGTAGGTTATTTTCTTGTTAATGGCGTAACAGGAGAGCAAAGAGCCAATCTTGTGAAAATGTGTCTCACTCATTGTCATGATGCTGGCGTAGAAGTAGTGTCAATGACGTTCGATGGTTGTCCAGCTAATATCGCTATGGCCAAACAACTAGGCTGCTCGTTTGACTACCAAGGTAATCTACAAACATCGTTCCCGCACCCTGAAACCAGCAAACCTGTTTCAGTATTTTTAGACCCATGCCATATGATCAAGCTTGTGAGAAATACATTGGAAAACAAGAAGATTCTTCAAGATGAAAATGGAGGTAAAATCAAATGGCAGTATTTCATTGACCTCAACACCCTACAACAAAATGAAATGTTTCATTTAGCGAACAAATTGACTTCGCGACACATTGCGTTCAGTAATCAAAAGATGAAGGTGAAGCTTGCTGTGCAATTATTGAGTAGAAGTGTAGCAAAAGCAATTGAATATTGCGATAAGGAATTGCACATATTGAATTTCTTCAACTCTGATGCTACAGTATTCTTCACATATTTGATAAATGATCTCTTCGACCTATTAAATTCGCGAAAATTTCCTGGAATTGACTACAAAGCACCTATCAATGAAAAAAACGAAGCTAAATATTTAGCTTTCATGGAAAAGACACAAGCCTACTTGAAGAAACTAGTTGTGTTTGGAGATAAACAACCTTTGATGTGCACAAGAAATAGAATAGGATTTCTGGGGTTATACGTGTGCATAAATAGCATGAAAGAATTATATCAGAGGTTGGTGAAGGTAGAGAAAGTTATGACGTTTATACCTATGTACAAAATAAGCCAGGACCATCTGGAGATTCTTTTCTCAGTGATAAGGTCTCATGGAGGATTCAACAATAATCCATCTGCGCTACAGTTTAAAGCAATCTACAGAAAGCTTTTGGTTCATATGGAATTAAAAGAAAGCTTCCGAGGTAACTGTGTCCCTCTTGAGCATATAACTTTGTTGACGTGTTCTTCTTCAGCCGATCACATAAATTTGACAACTAAAGGATACAGATCCAAATTAGAAAATGTGATGGTGGACGAACAATTCATGGCTGACTTAGAAGAAGAAGATTCAAGTTTACCCAAAGTTCTGTTGTCAGAACTATCACAACACATTGTATCATACATTGCGGGATATGTTGTCAGATACCTATTCAAAAAAATTCATTGCCCTCAATGTTTTATGGCTTTGGTTTCTAATAAACCCGCCAATCATCACGCGTTCATTGCGTTTAAGGATAGAGGTGGCCTCGTGTATCCATCAGAGGATGTCTTTGCGATTTGTAATGCCACAGAAACAATAGTAAAGACAGCTTTATGTTGTTTGGACGGGAATTATGACAAAAAAGAAGCCGACCTTAACACTAAAAGTATGGTTATTAAGACCTTGAAATTATTTATTGGAAAAGATATTTTCAGCGTTCTCCATAGTCATCTGTTTGAACAAGAGCCTTGCAGCAATCATCTAGTGCATCTCCTAAGTGCGGTCATCCAAAAATATGTTGACATAAGGGTAAAGTATTTAGTTCGTCGCTCCAATGTAAAGGAAACAAAAAGGCAGGTCTACAACAAGCTAACCCATTTTAAAGGACAATAGAAAGTTAATTAAAAAAAAACTATGAAATCTGTGTTTTATTCTTAGCATTTTAAATGTAGTATGAGGTATTAATGGAATTTAAATAAATAACGTACGTATCTTACACTACTTAATAGCAGACTAGAGTAATTCAAACAAAAAAGAAACTAAAAAAATAATAAAGTATTGAATGTTTTTACATGAATTAAAGGTCTCATTCTCATATTGACATTTACCTTGGCGTAAAAGAGGTTTATAAACTCATTCATTTTCCAATGTAAAGACATGAATATTCTTGACCTTACCTCCCTACGCATATACGTACTTATTATTCTACCATAATTAATTCGACTCACTCTTCAAACCAAGCGGTTGCTAATAGCTTTAATTCTGCTTATCGATAAATGTGCAAGAGCTCCGCTTTTGGACATCCTTATTTGCGATACATACGTAATGTAGGTAGCTATAGCACATCTGTCTACGATCGTCAAGCAGGCGGCGGGGTGATAGGCTCGCTCTATGGTTTATGTTTCCTCTGAGCCATAACCTCTTGCATGAAAGGCAATATTTTAGTCCCTACACCACGAGGTGTAACAAATAGAGTGTTTTGATTGATATTAAAACAAAACTACATCTTCTAAAAGTTTCTTGATGTTATCTTTAAGGCTTTAATGAAGTCATCAGTTCATAGAATGAAATTCCCTCATTCAACGAATTTTGATTATATGACCGATATATACAAGGTTTTAGTGGAGGTATGGTCCAAACGTTAACCACGTATTCCTTGGCATATTTGAAACAAAAAGGCTATACATTTTATGTGTAGGTATTTAAAATGTATGGGGAGGATATTTTTCAAGTCGTACAACCAAAATATCATCTACCTTTTTAGCACCAAATATGCCGAGGAATACGTGGCTAGCTTTTGGACCATATCTCCGTTGACACCCTATATATGTTTTTTTTAGAATCTCCCTCTCATCATCGTTTATTACAGTTACACTAAATTTATAAGCAAACAAATTTGTTCGACACTCAAATCCAGTGGTTATATATACAGGATCCGTCACTCGAAGTGTTACCAATTGAAAATGATGTTGTTTGGTTAATTGAAGTATGGTTCGTTAAAAAAGATATCACAATAAAACATTTAATTTTAAGACAATCATTGTTATTGTTTTATATAGCCTCCTTTGATCCATAGATAAGAGCTTTCTGAGACAATGCTGAGTGTTGTTGGAACGTCCAGCGTTTCATACTGCATTGTTTACGTGCCCATGGTATGAGCGCCTCATTTAACACCTTTTTCACACACTTGCTGGTTGACTTTGACGCCCTTCTCGATAAACACGCGTAAATAGCGACCATTTGCGGTCACTGCAGCCCAGACCATAACAGAAGCGGGCGCTTGCTTACGAATTGCTTACTCCATCGTCTAAATTCTCGTTGGATTTGCCCTGTAGCCAAACACGAAAATGTTGTTTGTTTATATACTGTTAGACAGTAAACATTTTTTCATCTGAAAAAACAATGTTTTCCAGATCGCCACGCAAGACTTTCAGTGCTTGAGCTCTTTGTAGTCGAACTGCCTTCTGCGCTGAACATAGATGCTGTAATTTTTGTATTTTATTGGTAGGGCTTCAGTTGCATTTCTTTTTATTTCAGTATGCGCCGATTACTTGAGTCGGGTATTGTCAGACTTTTCGCAAATTTTGCAGAACACTGGTGAGCATTTCCTTGAATTCGAGCCTTTAACTTCCGAACCATATCATGTGATACTGCTATTTTCGGAAGACCGCCTCTATGCCGTTTAGCAATGCTCCCTGTTAGGTTATAACGATTAATGGTTCGATGCACTAAACTTTTGTTCACACGTAAATGTCGGAGCTCCCGAGCGATGACTGGTTGTGATTTTCCGGTCAAATACAAAACGATCACAATGTTAGGTTTAATATCCATTGCGAAAATTTATTATACAATTCAAATTTGTTTCCGCTCTTTTCGCCCACTTAAAAACAATGAAACAAATTGACGTTTCACCAAAATTTGGCGCGATGTCATTATTATTTTGAAAATAGAAGTAACAGTTCGAGTGACGGACCCTGTAGCAATCGCTTTGATCACAAGATTTCATCCATGTATAAACTAACTGCTAGTTAAAATTCAATAAACTCCATAATAACCATGATTATAATATTTATATCCACTACTTCATTAGACTGGAAGTTGTCTCTTGACTGACAGCTTTGAATGTGAGTCAAAAGCATTGTTAAAGCCATTTTTATTTAATTATTGTGCTAGTTAAGTTCCAGTTTCACAGATTAGAACTTTAACTGGATGCGTCGAAAGAGACCTGGATTCATCGTTTGCAAATATATGTGGGCCCGAGGTCCACAATCGCCCGATCGAATGTGTTACCTTGAAGCTTATAAACTGTTACATCCCAACTGAGCGTTTATTGTTTTTCTTGCCTCCAAAGCCCATCAAAATATAACTTTTCATGATTTAATCCGTAGATAAACTCCTGGTTTATTATTTTGAATAATATAACGGGTTAATAATATGTGATATATGATGATAAACCCAACTTTGGCATGGCCGTGCTTTTCCGTCCCACTGATCCCAAGGACGCACGGTTAAAGATCAGTGATATTATTATGACGATCATATCTTATGTACCCTATGTAACAGAAGCCCTCATCAGGGGGCTGACGACATCATCATAGAAAGTTTTTTCTTATCTTTAGTAAAGCTATTAGATATGCCGGTGATGTCGGTCTATGCGGCGTCCGAGAATTTCGAAAATCTATCTGACTATCGTCCGGATCCACCACTTCCAGTTATAGACATCCCAAAGTTATCTTTCGGTTACACCATATAAATATGCAATGTAACCGAAACTACATTCCATATAGCTGGAGGTAGTGAAAAGAGGAGTATATGACCTGAGTTGGTGTGACAAGCGCGCTTGCGTAAACAAAAATCATTTGAATTCATTTTTAACGTTGAATATTTTGATGATTTTTGGAATTTCTCATTCCAAATTACACTTAAACATATAAATTGCATTCCTTTTTGTAAACTATTTAGAAAACCCTTTAGTTTGATACCCCACTCGATAGGTTTCAAGGAAAAAATCGGCTATGATTTTTTTTTATAATTTTGATATACCCAGTGTCACTCTCACAATTAAGACGAATCTAACGACACCTCTCAAGCCAAAATCCATCAAGCCGTTTAGGCTGTAGGGCGTGCCAAAGAAATATACATACATACATACATACATACATACATATATACATACATATATACATACATACATACATACATACACTCGAAAAACATAACCCTCCTTCTTTCGCAGTCGGGTAAAAAAGGCTATCATTTGTGTGATAATTATGAGACAAAATGCAAAAAGATGCTAATTGTAAATGGCAACTTCTTGCACATATTCTCAGAATAATCTACGTGATTCCAGCTTATTTTTGTAATCATTTAATGATATTAAATACATAACCAAATAATCTGCTCGCTACTACAGTTATAGTTTGTAAGTTCCTATGTTCGAGGAGTTATAGAAGAATTAACTATGAACGACGCGCCATCTACTTGGACGCACACACCCCCGCATTCCTAGCTGAATGTATTTTATTAAGTGTTCCGCATTTTGGTATCCGTCCCTCCAATCAAATGTCTGAATATTTTGTTATTGGTTTCTAAAGGTCCACGCAAAACAAAAATGTTATGAAATCGAATTTATTTATTGGCTAATGGCTCGCAATTCAAAACTATCTATGGACAACAAACTTCTCATCTATAAGTGTGTACTTAAACCTGTGTGGTCCTACGGGATAGAGTTGTTTGGAACTGCAGCTAATTCAAATCTGGAAATACTCCAACGGTTCCAATCCAAGATGCTGCGTATGATCCACTCCATGATGGATAAATCCACCCCCACCCTCTGCAGTATTAAAAGAATAGCTCCCCAAGACCGTATATAGATATGAACATACATATAAGACCACAGAAACATATGGATCAGCCACTGCGCAAATACCATGCAAGACCGGAAGACAACTCATAAACCCTAGCTAAATGCCTGCATAGGCAGATCGCTAGAATAAAAGGAGATTAAAAAAATCTAATTTATGCATGGAGCCATGAATTTATGACGTCGATGATTTATGTACCTAAAAATCTAATGTCACCGTGTTTGTTGTCGTACTCCTCCGAAACGGAATAAATATAACAATGCCAGTAAGACGGAAGGGCGCCTATTTGGGCCCTGGAACAAATAAAGCAACAATCATGCGAAATAGTAGAACAGAAAGAGCAGATGAACATACTTAGGCTTAACATTATTAGACTTAAAATATCTTCAGATTGAAGGGAAAAATAAAATGCCAAACATTATTTTATTCTGTTTATGTATAATGTACTATCGAGTGCACAGAACATATAATTCGAGTGTTTCAATCATAGTTTCAATAGGAGCGCAACATTTGAATTGAGCGCCATTTTAGATGTCATAATGACACTGGGTTTGTTCGGGCAAGGTGTGTCCATTCCGCCCTGTACTTTCCGTTGCAGAACGAATCAGGTTGAACGGCTCAGAGCAACACTCCAGCCCGAACGCCGAAAGGAAAAAGCGAAGAGATGAATGTCACTGTTTCTATGAAAAATCTGTATGGGTGACTGTGCTGAGGACCAAAGGTGCTCAGAAAAGTACACCTCGCCTCGGGAAACCACGCTCACCTAGGCACCATACCAGTGGATTTGCGGACCATCGCTGAGCTATCGAGCTTATTCAGATTACACTTGAAGACTCCGAAGTTATAGGTATGAGAAACTTCGGACCTTGCGGACACTTCCATTCTGCTTCATTCTCAAAAGCCTTATGTCAAACACAATGGGTTGCTCTGATTCTCTGCGGTGGGTGCTCCGGATATAGGTAGATTGAGGAGAAATAAGGGATGCAAGTTCCACAGAGCAACGTCCATGTAAAACCTGTAGAACAGACTGAGCGACCCCACAAACCATCTGTGGCTCAGAGACTTCAAGCCAACGGTGAGTTGTGCGTCCCCAACAAGACGGACCGCTCGGAGCTGAATGAAGTCCAAAGATGCCAGCTATTACCTTCCCATATATGGCTAAAGTATTCTATCACCGGCGTAATCCGTTTATTTGTACCTGCCGAAGTACCTAGTAGTTGTACCGGTGAATAGAAAATTCTGCAACGGTATCGGATCCCCAGTTACTGCGATACAATTTTGGCCTTGGATTCAATAAAACGCCAAAATCCCACGTCTTCAGAGATGTCGCAGCCCAGTGGGTCCAGGTGCTCCGAGACTTAGATGAAAAAGGAATGAATAGGGGACTAAACAAATTTGAGGGTCCATCAAAAGTACTCTCAGTCTTAGATGAAAAAGAATGGATACGGTACCTCCATACTGACGATAGTTCAAAAGCGATCCTATTTTTTAAAAAACTCACACACCTATACTTTTACATGCACACCAAACTCTACTACGTAAAGGGTAATAGAGCAGGACCAAGGTATACGGAAATGTATCATGCGAAAAGTGACAAATAAATTAATCTAATCACGGAAGAATGAAATGAGATAACAATTTCCTTAAAGCTGCGCGCGCATGCTAGGTCTATGCCTTAAATTGAATTAGTTATAGCATGAGAAAAAGGGATGGTGACATTTGTGACGTCTGGTCGTAGATATAGTGCAAAATTCATCCTAATCCATCATGACACATCAACGACGCGCGCATGCTAAGCCCTTTGACCAGAATGGCGCGTCAAAACTAAATGAAAAATGAAAGTGAGAACGGCAGGGTTGCCAAAAATGATAAAAAAATCAATAACAATATATTGTATAGTACAATAAAATATTAAGGTTCCTATTCAGTGATAGTGGTCAGATCAAGTAGTACAATGATTGTTTAGTTAATAAGGCATCAAATAATCTTTTCGCGAGTTTGCAAGCGCGAAAATGAAAAAAATATTAATGGAATCATTCTTTAAACCATCGTTTTTCTGAGTAAAAATCATCGATATTAAGGATAAATTAATAAAGTCGAATATACATAATTTGTAAATAATAAAATCATAAAATAAAATAAACACAAAGAGGGAATCATTAATGTATTGCAAGTATGGGCCAAACATTGCAATACAAATAATATTGATTATTCTTGAATTGCCATGTTTGCATTTTATGCATTTAAAAATTTCGTTCAATGCGTTTTAGATGCTAAGAAATAGTCCAAATAATAGTCAGTACAGTGTTATGTAAAACCTGTTGATGATTATTGCCGTTCGCCGTAAATGTGTGATGGTATTTTGTTAAACCACTAAGTTCTTTCTTTTATAATTTTTTTAATTTCCTTCAAATTGGTTCAGTTTATTACGCTTTTGTCGTTTTGTCGCGGCTTTTGGCCATTTTCAAGGATGTACCTTTTTATCACAGCCTCAGAACTAAGACATATTTTACAAACATCCTAAACGACATTATAAAAAATAATAAATAGTACGTAGACTATTGTTTTGTGGCAGCCCTACTTGTTTTAAAATAAAATTTAGTTCACTATATAATACTGAAATGAAAACAAAAATAAAAATCGAACTGACAGTTTAAGTTTGCTTGTGCCAACCCTGTTTGCGCCTTTACAACACATAAAAGGTTTCTAAAGGTCAACTATAAACTAAAAATATACTGAATATGCTTGTGAATGTGGTTTGTGAGTATGCTTGTGAATGGAATGTGATTCCATTGCTCTTGTTGTGCTTAATAGTGTTATTTCGACATTTATCTACCACACAAGATTGCATTTTGTTGATATTTTGAAATCTTGCCCTACTGACGCGCATGGATTGACGTTTGACACCGACTGAGAGCCTATGAGCTGACTGAGCGTACTTTTGACGGAACGTAAAATTTTTTTAGTCCCCTATCCATTCCTTTTTCATCTAAGCTCTCAGTCAGCTCATTATGCTCTCAGTCGGTGTCAGACGTCAGTCATAAATTCAGTTGGGCCTTAGATGAAAAAGGAATGGATAGGGGACTAAACAAATTTTACGGCCCGTCAAAAGTAAGCTCAGTCAGCCGATATGCTCTTAGTCGGTGTCAGACGTCAGTGATGAATTCAGTTGGGCGAGATTTCAAAGTTGAAAAATATGGAAATAACGCCATAAAGGACAACAAGAGCAATGGAATCACATTCCACGTATAAGTGCAAGCATATTCAGTATATTTTTAGTTTAGTTGACCTGAAACCTTTTATGTGTTGTAAAGGCGCAAACAGGGTTGGCACAAGCAAACTTAAATTGTCAGTTCGATTTTTATTTTTGTTTTCATTTCAGTATTATATATTGAACTAAATTTTATTTTAAAAACAAGTAGGGCTGCCAAAAAACAATAGTCTACGTACTGTTTATTATTTTTTATAATGTCGTTTAGGATGTTTGTATAATATGTCTTAGTTCTGAGGCTGTGATAAAAAGGTACATCCTTGAAATTGGTCAAAATTTTACATGTGACAGACAGCTCGTTTCCATAAAGATTAAAATTCTCAAGTCGTTTCTTGGCTCAAATGTCCTATTGTCATTGAATGAGTATTCATTCCTTCAACCTGCTACATTTAATCATAGACTCTATCTTCTTAGGGCTATTATCGAAAAATATGTAAATGTAGAACTTAATCATATACATAAAACCAATCCGGGGATTAAAGCCGCGACAAAAGGACAAAAGCGTAATAAACTGAACCTATTTGAAGGAAATAAAAAAAAATTAAAAAGAAAGAACTTAGTGGTTTATCAAAATACCATCACACATTTACGGCGAACGGCAATAATCATCAACAGGTTTTACATAACACTGTACTGACTATTATTTGGACTATTTTTTAGCATCTAAAACGCATTAAACGAAATTTTTAAATGCATAAAATGCAAACATGGACAATTCAAGAATAATCAATATTATTTGTTTTGCAATGTTTGACCCATACTTGCAATACATTAATGATTCCCTCTTTGTGTTTATTTTATTTTATGATTTCAATATTTACAAATTGTGTATATTCGACTTTATTAATTTATCCTTAATATCGATGATTTTTACTCAGAATAACGATGGTTTAATGAATGATTCCATTAATATTTTTTTCATTTTCCCGCTTGCAAATTCGCGAAAAGATATTTGATGCCTTGTTAACTATACAATCATGGTACTACTTGTTCTGACCACTATCACTAAATAGGAACCTTAATATTTTAATGCACAATACAATATATTGTTATTTATTTTCGTGATCATTTTTGGCAACCCTGCCGTTTTCACTTTCATTTTTCATTTAGTTTTGACGCGCCATTCTGCTCAAAGGGCTTAGGATGCGCGCATCGTTGATGTGTCATGATGGATTAGGATGAATTTTGCACTATATCTAAGACCAGATGTCACAAATGTCACCATCCCTTTTTCTCATGCTATAACTAATTCAATTTAAGGAATTTTTTGTCTCATTTCATTCTTCCGCGATTAGATGAATCTATTTGTCACTTTTTCGCATGATGCATTTCCTTATACCTTGGTCCTGCTCTATTACCCTTTACGTAGTAGAGTTTGGTGTGCATGTAAAAGTATAGGTGTGTGAGTTTTTTTAAAAATAGGAACGCTTTTGAACTATCGTCAGTATGGAGGTACCGTATCCATTCTTTTTCATCTAAGAGTTGGGCGAGATTTCTAAGTATCAACAAAATGCCGTCTTATGTTGTTGAAAAATGTGGAAATAATACCATAAAGGACAAAAAGAGCAATGGAATCACATTCCACGTATCAGTGCAAGCATATTCAGTGTATTTTTATTTCAGCTGACCTCAAAGCTACATGTACAGCAAAGGCGCAAATAGGGTTGGCACAAGATAGTTAAAAGGTTAGTTCTAATAATTTTAATTTCGATTTTCATTTAAGTATTTATTATAGGTTAACCTTATTTTAAAACAACTAGGGCTGTCACAAAGCAATAGTCTAATGTTTGTAAATATGTTTTTATTTTTATTTAGGGTTTAGTTAAGCACATATTAGGTGACACGTGGAAATGATAAGAATTTCAAAATATGTTTATTATTTCAGAATTCCACAAGAAATAAATCAGACACAGTTATGGATTTTTTTATAAAGACATCAGTGCCAAGCGAACGACTGGCTTTCCAGGGAACGGAGTATAATTAGTTCTTCATCTGGTTTTCATATAACGGCGAAGGGAAGACGAATTCTCAATTTTGCAAAATCAGTGTTCCGCATATCAATCCATTTTATTAGTATCAGTATCATTATAATCACGTTTTAAAAGCCATACGTGATAGTATTCAAATTAAGTTGAGTTGAAATAAAAAAAAAAACAATTTATAAATTAAAGGTGGAGTGCACCAAATCTCTAGTTAATAAAAAAATAAAAGGAATTATGTATATTCGACTTGGAGTATTCATTTATCCTTAATATTGTTGAAGAAAACATATTTGGATTGGAAAATGATTAGAAGATTGAAGAACTATTCCATAAATATGTTTTCAATTTTCCTGCTTGCAAACTCCCGAAAAGATGATTCAATTCGTTTTCAACCTCAATCAAACCTGCCCGAATATATCTGGTGAAATCATTGATAGCTCGGACCATTAACTTCATAGAAAAACAATGTGAGTCTACAAAAAAATATATCATAATTAATCATAATTAAAAAGATTATTTAATGCCTTTTTAACTTAACAATAATGATACTACTAGCTCTTAACAATTTGACCGAATGGGAACCTTCATCTTTTATTTTACTTACAATACATTTTTTTTTTCGTGTGCAGTTTTGGCAACCCTGCCTGCTTTATCATTCAGTTTTGACGCGCCATTCTGGTCGAAGGGTAGAGCATGCGCGCATCGTTGATGTGTCATGATGGATTAGGTTGACTTCTGCACTATTTCTATGACCAAACGTCGCAAATGTCACCTTCCCTCTTTTTCATGCTTTAAATCATTCAGTATCATTCATTCATTCAATTTTGTCTCATTCTATTTTTCCGCGATTAGTTAAATCTATTTGTCACTTTTTCGCATGACACATTTCCGTATAGCTTGGTCCTGCTCTGTTACCTTTTTTAAAAATGTGGACCGCCTTTAAATTGTCGTCAGTATGGAGGTACCGTATCCATTGACTTATATATTACTTCGTAAGGACCCGGTCAACGCGCACGACTAATGGCACCAGTACGTTGGCCCTAAAATATTCGTTTTAGGGCCAACGCAACTCAGTCGTCTGCGGACCACTGCAGAGTGATGTTGAGTCGTGAAAATGCCCTTGTTGCGTAGTAAAAGGATGCATAAAATACGATACGAAAGTTACAAAGACACGTGGAATAACGTATCTTCGATAAGTAAACTCAGATAATATTTTTTTCTGTTTAACAATTGAATAATTGCATTTTCAATCGATAATTTAATTAACTACCAAACTTTATAAGCGGGCAATTGACGCCATGCCGCGCGTCGCACGTGTAGGTGAATTAACCTTGCACGGGCGTCCTTTTTCATTCTGGTTTATTTTGGAGTGGATATGAGTATGAGTGGGTAATCAAAGAATTTTTTTAATGTGATCTATCATGTGACCACTCAATGTAATCGTCCCGACCTGATCCACCTGCCTGTCATGTCAAAATTTGTTTTCGTTATATCTTGGGAAACACTGGTCGTAGACCCATCATGCGACCACTCAAAGTAAACGTCCCGACCTGATCTACCTGCCTGTCATGTCAAAATTTGTTTTCGTTATATCTTGGGAAACACTGGTCGTAGACCCATCATGCGACCACTCAAAGTAAACGTCCAGACCTGATCTACCTGCCTGTCATGTCAAAATTTGTTTTCGTTATATCTTGGGAAACACTGGTCGTAGACCCATCATGCGACCACTCAAAGTAAACGTCCAGACCTGATCTACCTGCCTGTCATGTCAAAATTTGTTTTCGTTATATCTTGGGAAACACTGGTCGTAGACCCATCATGCGACCACTCAAAGTAAGCGTCCAGACCTGATCTACCTGCCTGTCATGTCAAAATTTGTTTTCATTATATCTTGAGAAACACTGGTCGTAGACCCATTGCGACCACTCAAATTAAACGCCCCGACCTGATCCACCTGCCTGCCATGTGTTTCCCAAGATATAACGAAAACAAATTTTGACATTCCAGATAGATCAGGTCGGGGCGTTTACTTTGAGTGGTCGCATGATGGGTCTACGATCAGTGTTTCCCAAAATATAACGAAAACAAATTTTGACATGACAGGCAGGTAGATTAGGTCGGGGCGTTTACTTTGAGTGGTCGCATGATGGGTCTACGATCAGTGTTTCCCAAGATACAACGAGAACAAATTTTGACATGACAAGCAGGTAGATCAGGTCGGGACGTTTACTTTGAGTGGTCGCATGATGGGTCTACGATCAGTGTTTCCCAAGATACAACGAGAACACATTTTGACATGACAGGCAGGTAGATCAGTTCGGGACGTTTACTTTGAGTGGTCGCATGATGGGTCTACGACCATTGTTTCCCAAGATATAACGAAAACAAATTTTGACATGACAGGCAGGTAGATCAGGTCGGGATCTTTACTTCGAGTGGTCGCATGATGGGTCTACGACCAGTGTTTCCCTAGATTTAACGAAAACAAATTTTGACATGACAGGCAGGTAGATCCAGACCAAGCAGGTACAAGAGAATATTCAAATTGTATTTAACTTGAATACCTTGAAATTACAAAAAAACATTTTTCATTCATGAAAGTTAAAAGAACTTAAAAGTTTAAATTAAAAAGAAAACATTTAAGGACGCTGGTACAAGGTTACATGGTTAGACCTAATGCAACATGGCGGCGAGTTGTCAACACGACTTTGACACGGCGCTCACGTAGTTCTTCCGAGTTTGGATAGATGGCGCTACTTTTTGCTTGTATGGAGAAGATTTGTTTCAATTCTATATAAGGGCGTATCCTTACCTTTGAAATCATTGACCGTATCCATTCTTTTTCATCTAAGCTCCGAGACAGGTTAGACATTACCTTGAAAACTTGCTAGGAGCGGAAAGGATTCTGCCTTGGAAAATAAAACAGCATTCGTTCAACGTTGAAGGCTACACGGTTCTCTTGGCCCCAATTAGTTACTTTCTTGAGAACAGCATCCACCTTATTTAATACAGAAATATGCACCTCACTGGACTGTGCAGCTCCTCCAATCCCTGACATAAGTTCCCATCATGCTCTGTTCTGTCATCAGCGTAACTGTGAATCATGTCTAAGGGCAGTAAATTGTTGAATAAAATTAAAAATAGCGGAGCCTTGCTAGAATCTAGAAGTCTCCCGAATTCGCACCATCAACGGCAACGTAGAAGGAGCGGCCCGACAGGGGAGCTGGCGATCCATGAGCAAAGCTTGGGTGGAATGCCGAAGGACGAGAGCATTTTGCTATTACACATACAACAATCTTTCTAATCTCATGAGGCAAACGAATTTCTTTGTAAATTAATTAAAACCTTACCTTCACTTAATTTTCCATCGATACGAAATTCAACTCGTAATAATCTATTTGATTGTGATTTGATGGCTATTAATTTGCCGATCGCTCCCCGATTCCCCAAACTGCGGGGAATTTTAGTTCTTTTGGGGGGGAAATGGTAGCGAATGCAAGCGTAGAGGAATTAGCGGGAAATTCGCAGGGAATTCAGTTTTTCTTTGTTGATCATTAAAAAAATCCGAATATTTAAGACAACTTCTGATTACTTCATTGGCTGCATGGCCTTTTTTTGCTTATTCGAAAAATAATACGGATATTGAAGCAAACGGGACCATTATGGATTTAATCTTCTCCCGATAGCAGCGTTTTCGCTCCGCGATTCGCCGAATCGCGGGGAATTTAAGGTGGAATTGTGGGGAAAGATCATGTGGAATGCAAGCATCGTGAGTTCGAGAGGTAGGCCAATCCGCGGGGAATTCAGTTTTATGGCTGCCTGACTTGTTTTTTGCTCATTCGAAAAATATTACGAACATTAAAGCAATCTGAACAACTCTGGATTTCATCTTCTCCCAAAATTTGTTGGGACGGTCCTTGGTTGCACGACCTTTTTTTGATCATTGGAAAATTTCAAAGAAAACTTGGTTCCTATTCCGGTTTTTACGGATTTCGGGGAAACATTTTTAGGAAATTAGAGGAGTGTTTATCGGCAAAGCTGCTGGTATCGACGTACAGTCGTTACTTATCAAATGTATACACTGAAAAGAGAAGGAATTTCTAAGTCCCTTTTACTCTATGGTTGACGTCAGCATGTCAGATAGAGATCTCAAATTTGTCTCTATTTCCGGTGTATAGATTTCAGACAAAACGACTGTACCTGCCATATATTATATGTTCTGTGCCTGCCATAATTATATTCTCTTTGGTACATACCTGCGTGCATTACAATTTTTAATAATTCTACATACCTATTGAGCTTTTCGAAAGAGTGTGTCGATCATAAACAGGCTTGAAGTCGAACGGATTATAAAAATTTAAAACAGTTTTTAAATGTTTTTGGAGAAAACCCACATACGGACGAAAATAAATGGTAATACAGTAAAACCATACAATACTGATGAATTATCCTGAAAAACCAAGTAAATAACAAACTTTCTAACCGAATCTGCACTGACTTTAGGTTTTTATAGGACATTAAAAAATTAAATAACTCATAACTGTATTCAGCCTTAAGGAGTCTCGCCTTGAATTAATGAGACTACTGTCTTCGAGCTACAAAGAAAGATTATGTACGTCAATGGGTGTAGGTTACACCCATTGACGTACATATGTCGATGCCTACACCTGTATCGTGTTTGAGGTAGAACTGCTTTCAAAATTTCAAAGTTGAGCCCAAATGGAAATTTAATTTTTAATATTTTAATCTGTATTTGGAACGATGCAGTCCGTAGATTAGGAAATGCTGGTTTCCTGTGCTTTCTCATTTTCAGCTTTGTCAACAATGTTATCATGTGGTATGTCTGAGCAAGATCTTGTTGGACTTATAGTATCGTTGCAGCTTTGATTTATATTACAGCCATTTATTTTTTATTTATAACAGAGCACCACTGTGTTGATGAGGCCTTGTTTAAAGGCAAGTTGCTCATGGACTGTTTTGGCTACTTTATTGTGCCACCCCAGGTACTCAACACTTGCCAAGCGTGGATTACTGGAAGTAATATGATGAATGTTCTCACCTGGTTGCCCACAGGCACGGCAGCTGTTGACCAATCCGTGATTCATTATATACTTCCGGAAGTTAAACTTAACAATCATTTGGTTCTAAATGCAGAGTATCATGTATTGTATTTATACGTTGTATCGTGATACAGTATGATATGTCCATTCTACATGTATCTGATACGAAGTGAAGTATGGAAAGGGACGTATCCGATACAGTATCACAACAGCATTCACATGATCGTATATCATTTTGCATCCAAACTAGCAATCACGATACACCAAAATGCTACAAATGTGTACCTGGCCTAACAGTATGGATATGTTGCAATAACATTATTAAACTGTCACAGATTATTGTAAAAAGTTTCTATCTTTTACAAAAATCTAACTATGTCCAGTTGAAGTCTAGTTAAATGATAATATTACTAGTCGTCTACGTATCACATCGCAAGCATTGTAATAAAATAAAAAATACTTCTTATAAAAACATTATAAATATTAAAAAGGATGGAGACGTCTAACTCTCATTTATATGGAATCTTATATTTTCAGAATAATCGGTAACATCTGAAGTATCATGGCATTGAGGCTTTTGAAAGCGCTTCTCCTCCATGAAGAGGCTGTGAGAAAACAGAATATTTATAAAGACAAGGAAAGCACGAAGATTACAGAACAGTATGTATATTTATATACTAAAGTGCTATATTAAAGGGTGCTAATTCAGTAAAGTTGACGAAAAACCTTGTAACAAGTTCTCTAGTATCTGTAACTAAAAGTAAACATTTGATGACAGAAAGTATTTTATTTCTAGTTTTAAAAAAATTTAAGAAAACTTTTAAAACTATAAATGAAAGACTTTCCTTCATTAAATGTTTATGGGATAAAGTGTGCCGACGGAACCCTATTACTAAGCCTCCGCTATCCATCCGTCTGCCACAAGGCTGTATCTCATGAACCGTAATAGTTGGGCAGCTGGAATTTGCACAGAGTGTGTATTTATTTTGCTGCTATAACAACAAATAGGTAAAATAAAAAAATAAAAAATGAATGTGTTATTTTTGTTAAATCTTGTACGATGGTACGGAACCCTTCGAGTGCACCTGTAAATCCTTCATGTACAGCAAAATCCGGGCAACGATCTATTGTTCATCGTTTACGTCCCCTTAACACTGAGCTCAGCAGTCGTTGTGATTGTTGAAAATGTACAACACACCACCTAGGATTTTCATTAACATTCAAGAGTTTTTGAAAGCAAACACCATACCTATAACTACTATTACATATTAGATTTTACTTTTTCAGTGATTACAATTGCCAGATTAAGAAAAAAATATGCAGAATATGCGGTGAAGACGGTGATATTGCTATTTTTAATTACAAAGCAGGAAAAACTATTGCAGAAGATATTAATAGATGTTCAGGTATTACGGTGGGTATTTTCAATAATCTGTTAAACAACTTAAAAAGAATCGTCTAATGAACTCTAATATTCCAAAATAATATTGACTTGGTGTTAGTTATCAGTTAAGATTTTTACCATACTGGGTGTCCACTGTTAGGTATGAAATATCAAACGTTTATGACATGTATTTTGTGCATATTACAGTGGTGAAGGTTTTTGAATCCAGCTGTGGGGCACTGCTAGCAATAGCAACATAGAGATTCTCGAAATATTCCAGAGCAATTTATTGAGAGCCATGCTAGACATAGGTAGTAGGGTACCTATGTCAACAAATAGATACCATTTGCCATTGACTTGCCCTAATGTTATTTTATTTTACATACATGTATATAATATGTGAGATTTTAGTATGCTATATTGTTATACCTATCGGTCTAAAAATACAATAAATAAATACACTAGGACCTAACAATCAACACAACAAGGAATTTCTAAACACAGCGAAAGCTATCAAACGAGGATATCAAGTGACTTCAATGAATTAGGAATTCAAACTAGTGGGCACAGGAAGCATCACACATTCCAGACTGAAGCGGCATAGTGTCCCTACGCTAGCCATGAGATTTGACCACAGCAAATGAAAAGGGACTCCTAATAATCCCTCCAGCTAACAAAATCACAACGGAAAACTCATCTGAATGGCTCATTGTGTTTACACAGATCGCCAAGTTACAGACAAAACAAAAAAAAAACTAACAATAACTAATTCGTGTATGATTTCTGTCTACCCCACTGATCAGCATGATTGCATTTACAAGCAAGTTTAGAACTACAAAATATTTAAGGTGGCCCAACCCGGCGGGACTAACTCATTCGCGGGCACGGTACAAAACCATGCTGTTGGGCTCTGGGACCTTCTCTGTTTCAAAGAATAAGATAGGCTCCGTGATGAGGAAGATGCAACATATCCTCAAAAAAGACAATGTGCATACTGTATGATTTGGTAAGATTTACGAAAATTTTAATTACAAAACGACTTATAGCTAAAAGTAAACTAAGACCGTAGTAGTCACAAATCTAACAAAAACCAAATAGATTATAAATCTTGATTAAATAAGCTATGTCTGATGACTAATCTTTTTAAGATGTTCTTACTTTATCATTGCGTAATCCACCTCCAAAGTTATTGTATAAAACGCGCGAAAAATTCGAACTTTCGGACCTTATAACTTAGAAACCAAACACAATTTTACAATGCCAACGGTCATCAGACATCTAGTTCGATCAAATAAAGCTATTTTGAGCAAAATTTCGGATCTTTGAAAATAAATATGGGCGTGATCATCTTTCCCCGTATGTACATATGTATTGGGAGTTGAGCGGGATGGCCCACCTAACATTTGCGTACAACTTGAAATAATGATTTTTATAATAATTTATAGTTTTACTCAAATGTCAGATATTAGAAGGTATGTACATATGTAAGGAAACGAATGTTAATTATCAGGTCAGGTAAAAACACAGGCTTTCGCAAATTATTAAAGTGTCCAGGTTATGGGTGTATTTGTTTTTATGTGGAATTCATTTGGCAATGTGTTTTAGATACAAACATTTGCCTATATTTAAGATGAACAATGTATTTACAAGATGACCCCCAAATTTCATTCTTGGATCGCGGTGGTAACGCGGTAAATCACCACCGCAGGTTCGGATGTGTTGTTTGTATTTTTGAAATTTACATATTGTGTTAATGTTTGTAGGTTTCTCCAAATGACGGTTTTCCTAGCTTTATATGCGGGAGCTGCTTCAATCTTCTCCAAAATGCTCTCAAGTTTCGCAAAATGTGCTTGGAGAGTGTTTCAAAAATGCGCGGATTGAGATTAAAATCAGGTAATTGTAAATAGTTCTAACTCAACATTGTTATGTAGAAATGTTAGTTAAGTTCCTAGTCACTACCATGTTTATGAATTAAGTAAGGGTTTATCTTCTATAACTAGAAGGCACACGTAAATGCGAATCACAAACTACAAAATATCTACGAGATAGTGCTGTATGCCTTCTGGCTCTTAAGGATAATACAAGTAGGCCTACTGCTTTTATTCCTTTGCATGCCATAAGAGGCGATTAAGGAATTTGTTGTTCATTATTGGATTCCACATTAAGGCTGTTCCGACCCGTACAAAATATTAAATGCAAAAATCATTGCAATTTAAGTCACTAGTTTATTATTAGCCATAGTAGAAAAAATGTTCACAATTTTAGGTTTGTTGGTTTTTTTTCAATTTTCTAAATAACATTTGCGATTGTGCACAATTTTGAATCACTAATTACAACAAAACCATTAAACCTGAAATCATGAAAATGTTTCCGCCGCAACTACTATGACTTATTTGACATTTATAATTAATTTGTTGCTCAAAGTGCAATACTTTTTGCATTATGTGTACAAACATCTTTGTTTAGGTCGTAACACCCTTAAATTGTAGGTCAAATCAAATCAAATACATTGATTGCATAAATAAAGTTAGAACTAGTACAGATATGCAGCTGGTCCTCAACAAAGCTAGGCTTGGGCTAGAGGCCCAGCCTAGACAGACATTTACTTCAAACTTGTGGTGGTTCCATACTTTCTAGACGGTAGGGTTAATCTCGCCCGGGTTGGTACCTTTACCCCAGTTTACTATATCAATGACTCGTTATCACAAAATGAGTGAAATAATGGTATCACTGTTTTAATTTTGTTTTATTTTATCTGCCTACTCAGAAGTTATCATAACTCTCGAGCCAAAGAAAGAGGTGTTGTCCGATTGCGGTGACAGCGACGGCGACGATGCCCTGCCGTCACGCCCTGCCGGTGCCAACACCTCGTCTCTCGCTGCTGACACGCGCCATGTTTACGACTCTGACGAATACTTCGCAGACATCACCCCTGTTCACCTTTGCATCTCGTGTCACCGTAATTTTCTGAGTATTGTGAGTATCTGTACGAAAGATTGACCTAATATAAGAGGTTGTTTAGAATTATAACACACTAGTTTGAAGGAATCGTTAAGGGGACATATGACCCTAGACTATGTTTACGATTTATGTTATTAGTTTTTATAATAAGCATTTTTATTCAAACATAATTATCGAAAAAACTAACCATTTTATGATTAAGATTAATAAAAGTTGATACTTGCTATTAAAATTCAAGCCTGCAACTGGTTTGAAAAACTGATGCACGTTAACTCCACAACATGCCCCTCTTTGCATAAAGTTCTTATTAAGAAAACTAAAAATACAAAACGATTGCCTTAAATCACCATAAGGTGGTTCCGTGCGCCCATCCAAAGACTATGCACGCACAAAAACTAATGGACTTTGAGGCATTAATCAATTATGATTCGTAAGGTTGTTGCTGCAAATTATTTTCAGAATTTTAGCAGTACTTTTAATTCATAAATACAACCAAAGGAATAAAACCGGAATCCTGCAAATGTTTCCACGAGAACAACTATGGCTATTTCAAAGTTCCCTTCCCGACGGTACTAACTTATTGGTGGGCACTGTACAAAATCGTACTATTGCGCATCTAGTTCGATTAAATAAAGCTGTCTTTAGGGTAATTTTAAATCTCCGGGAAGAAATGTTTGATTTTTTTTAAATTTTTTTTTTTTTTTTGCGACCTGACATGGATGACTAATACCACACAACTACCGTTATGATATTAGCCCAATACACCACATTCCCGAAGGAATCAGATGCAATGCCAGTACTTTCCTCAGTGGCCCAGTGGCGCGACACTTCGGTGATCGCTCTCCGAAGTTAAGCAACGCTGGGTCCGGTCTGTTCTTGGATGGGTGACCATTCGACCGTTGTGAGAGGCTGGCCGTGGTTCGGATTCCACGTTAAGCTGTAGGTCCCCTTCCTTACTTACTAGGTGGTAGGGTTTATCCCGCCCGGGTTGGTACCATCGCATTGGATCAACGATGGTCGAAGCGGCAATGAAAATTGTCCGTGTTTTCCATCCAGTTCAATGTAGCCGTGCAATATAAGGAAGGTCCTGGCATGGCACCTAGTTACCATGTGGTGTGTTGGGCTAATACCATGACAGAACTTGTGGTATTAGCCATCCATGTCCAGTCACATAAAAAAAATAAAAAATAGCACGGCTACATTGAACTGGATGGAAAACACGGACAATTTATCATTGCCGCTTCGACCATCTTTTCATCTAATGTTATGGTACCAACCCGGGCGGGCTTAAACCCAACCACCTTGTAGGGGAAGGGGTGGATTTCGAACCATGGAGCAGCTCGCATTCGTAACGAAATGCACTTATCGAACTCGGAAAGAGAAAGAAAGTTAGACACAACTACCGTTATGATATTAGCCCAATACAACACATTCCGAAGGAATTAGGTGCCATGCCAGGACCTTCCCTTTATGAGCACGGCTACATTGAACTGGATGATAAACACGGACAATTTTTCATTGCCGCTTCAACCATCTTTTCATCTAATGTGATGGTACCAACCCGGGCGGGCTTAAACCCTACCACCTAGTAGGGGAAGGGAACTTACAGTTTTACATGGATTCCGAACCATGGAGCAGCTCGCATTCGTGACGAAGCGCACTTATCGAACTCGGAAAGAGAAAGAAAGTTGTGCATATCGGAATTGAACCCAGGCCTCTGGTACGTTAGGCCAGTCCCCGCGCCACTAGGCTACGAGCCGCTGAATGATACATGTTTGTATTGCTAGATGAACGGGAAGCTCTGTCTTAACATTATAATAATGAATGCCTTAAGTCCATTGTTTTTTGGGTATTGTGTAATGCAATGTTTGTTTGGATCGGAACACAAATCGTCGGTATACTGATAAAACCCGTTAAGTGGTTTTATTTGCCTATCTTTAGGCATTAATTAGGAGGATTAAACACCACTGCTACACTTCATCTTCTAGGAAAAAATCACGTGAAAGAGCCTTGAGTTATCAAACACCACAAGCATTACCATCCACCAGTTTCTTATGGGGTTTTAATACTTAAACTTTTGCAATGGCAGAAGGACCTTTCATCCGGGCCATTAATGTATAGAAATTCTTTATTGTACAAATTACATAAAAAAATATCTAACAGAGTGAAACTGCACAAAGGCTTCCTTATCACTAAAAGTGATTTCTTCCAGTCAACTTTTGAAGTGATGAGGTTAAAACAAACAATAAAATAATTAAATTATAAAACTGATGCCATAGTTCCTGAAGAAATATGTCTTTCTACAACGCAATATTGGAGTGGCCGACTACAATGGTGAAAAATAGAGATGAAAATTACAATAATTACAATTAAATAAATCTAAATATATATTATTTAAATATGTATTATAAGTGCAGTAAATGTAATTTATTTCTTATTTTTTAAAAAATCTTGTATTTTAACAGATTATTTTCAAACCCCATATCTACAGAAATCTGAAATAGCTATAAATTAGTAAATAAATGTAATAAAATTACATCAAGAGATTAAGAAGTACGTAATTTTATATAATAACCGAATTAAAATATGTTTTACAGCTAATTACAGAAATAGCTTAGTTTTAGTTTAGCTCAAGGAGTGTTATTTTTTTCTTTTGTAACATTTTAGTTCAGTTACTTAAGGGGTTTTAAAAATCATCAATTCAAATATTTCTGATCTATAATGTTGTTTTAACCTAGTTGGTATATGTAAAATTTCAGGCAGAATACAGAAAGCATTTACCTAGCTGCAGCGATGCGTTATTGAGGAGTAAAATGTCCGGGTTCCGAAGTCACACAAACAAACCGAAAAAAGTAAGAAAAAAGAAAGGACCGTTCTTGTGTGAAGTGTGTGGAAAATCGCTGAAACATCTTAGTAGTTACCTAGCACACAAGTAAGTGGAATCAAACACATAGCAGCATGATTCTGGTCACTAGCTATCTTGCAGACCTAGCTCTTACGAGACGAACATAGTGTGAGGCTGAGATAAATAGTCGTAACAGAAACTAAGACTAACGAAAAGTAGTACTTTGTGACGTCAATTTGCATTACTTTGAGAGTTCGTCCATACAAAATGTGTCAAAGTGACGTCACAAAATAGTACTTTGCGTTAGTCTTAGTTTATGTTACGACTATTTATCTCAGCCTGAGAGTCAGATGTCAACTAAAGCATCAATATCACGAGTAAAAAAAGATGGAACACATCTACCCGACCTTTTATGACCCAGTGTCATGGTTAATTCATGAGAAATGCGTTTTTGCAAATTCTCTAATATGTATTTCTGAAATATTCCTTAAAGAAAGCATCTGTTGAAGCTTTGATGACCAGTGCATTTGTGGATTGTGATGTGAACGCGCGTATTCCTTATCTATTCCTCATTAAACTTGTAACATAACTCGGATCATTATTTTGAAGCTTCATGGCGATTGAAAGATGTTTTTGGGTAAAATAAGAAATTTCAGTGCATTTTGTATGAAAAAATTTTGGTCTTATTGGTTAATAAATTCTGTGTGTCTCTACATTCTAAGTCCATGAGCTAGCTAGAGTTCGCTAGGAGTACATAAATGCGATGCCGGTTAACTCAGAAATAGGATGTACAAATTAAATAGCGCGCGCATGCTAGGTCTATGGGTTAACTCAAGTCGATATTGATGGTAGTTTGTTATCTTTGTAAAATGAAAGAATTATTTGGAAGGTGGTAGCTCAGAAAATGAATGTTCCCCTTTTGTACTTATTTTCGTTGAGGTCTGTAGCTAGTGGCCGGAGTGTGCCTGATATTTTTCCTGCTCACATTATGTTAGTACATGATCGCTCGTAATATCAACCTGACTGTCCCAACCTTAAGTTAGGACTAACGTGTCCGCTCTTCGCTTGCGATCGGCAGGTCCGTGCACAGCAACGTGTTCCCGTACAAGTGCGAACAGTGCGCGTACCGCGGCAAGACCAAGGACCTGCTGCGCACGCACCAGAAGAGCCACCTCCGTGTGAAGCCGTACGTGTGCGAGGTGTGCTCCGTCACCTGCAGCACCTCCAGCAACCTCGCCAAGCACCGCCTCATTCACGAAACGCCCGAGCCGCTGCAGGTAATATATTATTATTAAATGGCTAGCAGCTTTTTTAATTATTTATATGATTGTCAAGTTTATTTTGAAAAGAATTTAAAAACCAAATTTACAACTTCAATGGGTATTTTACTACTCTGTTGGTAAGAAAGTGTCATTGAGGATTCTACTTGGACCGATTGTGATTCAGGATATAATACTGTTTACACTCGGCTTGCAACGGCGGCTCTACGCACAGCATTGTATTCCATAGGTCCATTGATTGAAGATGCCACATATTGCATGACAACCTGTCTCTGAATTCCTAAAATATAAGGGGTAAGATAAAATATAAGGTCAGTCAGCAATAAAATATGCGAGGTGTCGTGGGACCCTATCTGACAGAAGCGGAGCTTCTTACTATTTGTTCATAAAATCCAATTGTTCATGAATACAATTTTAACATACATAACCTAAAATTTAAAGAAAAATTAACTAATTTCCAGGATTATTGATGAAGATTCGAAACACCAACCTCCTCCGCCACTGTACTAAAACTACAGACGAATGTGTTGCGCGTGTACCAGACAGCTTTAAATAATCGTGATCTATTTATTACTTTCAACATTAAAATAGCATACAAAATGGCGGCTCTTACACACCTGTTTGCGTCAACAGTCATGGCTACACCATTTTTCTTTCTTAAATTTGGAGCATCAAAACTTCTGTATCTGAAGAAACTTACGTAAAAAACCTTTGCTCTAAAAACAATCCTGCATGGCCATCACTCGCACCGCTTTGAATAGAAACAATATCTTTGCCCCTCTCTCTCTCTTTTCTTGGTGCCTCCGAAAATATACAGAAGCCAATCTTTTAATAATAATAAGCAGTTGGAATAAGAATATTTTGTTTGGTGCTGATTATGGAACTCTTTCTGAAACCCCAACTGCAACAAAAAAATTGCTACTGCATATTTGTATCAAAATCTTGCATGTATCCATTTACAGTGTCCACAATGTGAAAAGATGTACAACAGGAAAGAGCAATTGGCGCGACACATAGCCGACATACACGTGGGAAGCCAACCTGTAGACTGCAACATTTGTGGCAAGAGATTTCTTCGCCGGTGAGTAAATGGAAATAAATGGCATTCACTACACGGTGAACCAAAAACCGAAGGTAGGAAGTTCAGTTTTGAATGGGCTAGGACAAAATGCATAGCTAGTTTGCATAATTCAAACACGGTCGTGTCAATCGCTCGACGAGACGAATTTTGTGATGATCGCCCGTGTGAGCCAGATAAAATCCTACACGAACATTTGGGTGTGAAAAAGCTGTGTTTTCAGTTTATCCCACAAAATTTGGCTGAAGGTCAAAAACAGACCACATTACTTGGTGCACTGCCATACTTACCAGATTCAACGAAGGGGCATCAAATTTGGTGTGGGGAATAGTAACAGGTAATGAAATATGGATTTATTGGTACGACCCCAACACAAAGCAGCAATCAACCACATTGGACTTTCAAGATTTCTTTCCAAAGAAATTGGCGCGAGGTACGAGGGTGCAAAGTACCTCTAAGCAGGTGTGTTAGACTAATATCATGACAGTTGATGGTATTAACTATCCATGTCCAGTTACATAAAAAAAACTGTTGAATTTATAATATTGTTTATGGAAACATAACTTGACTTAACTAAAAACTGTGGAACATTATAAACGAAGTGGAATCTACGGTGATTAGAAAATTGTTTAATCTGGACATTCGTCTGAAGCAGGAATTGAGTCAGTGGCGTTTGTATTCATGTTCACTGCTCTAACCTCCAAGATATCCAGACAATTGGGTCAGCCAACGAGTTCAGTAGGTAGATTTCGCTGTTCCAGCTCTAATCAACGATGACACGCTAATATTGTGTCCGTTAAATACATGCATAAATGCTACTTTCTCTATTTGCAGAAAGAGTCTAGTGAAGCACCGCTTGAAGCAACACAAGCTTCGGAACCCGCGTGGCGGCCGCCTGCCCGCGTACTTGCTGGCGCAAGATGCGGCCCCTCCGGCCCCCGCCGCCGCTCCCGGCGCACACCGAGAGGCGACCGCCGACGCCGCCGGACCGAACTCTGCAATATGGTTCTCTCGAGCTGGATCGAGATCGGAAAGCACGACTTACGGCACCGATATACGCGTCGACAGTTCGGGCGCACTGCAGTGAAAGTCGCAACAAATTAACAGGCATTTTTAATGCACCTTTTGAAGAATCGTTTATATTTAGGATTTGAGTACCGTATATTGGGAACTTGCGTGAGTATTTAAAGGAAAATTCCAATTTAATTTTCCTTTAGACTGTATTGCATGATAATTTGCATAACAATGTTAGATAATCCTGAATCTACTTTAGATTCAGGATTGAATAAAGATTTTCAAGCTTGCAGAAAACTAAACGTGAAAATGGCACCCGCCAGTCTACTCTCAAACTCCATGTCAAACGAGCTAGGTTTGATGACTAAGATTTTTTTTTGTTTTATCGTTGAGTAACCCATGACCAAACTTATCGTATAAAATTCGAATATTTCGAACATTCATACCTTTTAACTTAGAAACCAAATACAATTTTACAATGACAATGGTCATCAAACATCTAGTTTGATCAAATAAAGCTGTTTTGAGTATAATTTTGGATCTACGACAAAAAATGTGCGAGAGGAGTTGAGCGGGAAGCCCTACCTTAACGGTATTTTTTATGGCCGTAAGCAATAATGGGGGTTAATAAACTTAGCCGCAAAAACTAACTGCTAACAAGCTGAAGAGTCATTAACCGGAGAAGAAACTGATTGACAAGGTATAATTTTATTTCGTCGACTACAACTCCTATTCACGCTTGTTCGCGCCCAGCTACATTTCGTAGTGAACGGTGAAGTTAGCAGTTCACGCTCGCCTCGCGCTAGTTTTATTTAGTTGAGCGAAGACCTCATCGAATTCGCCCGCGATTTTGCTTTCGGGATGATCGCTAGTTGCAAAGTGGCACAGTTGGTCTCTCTTTATTTCCTCCATTAGATGTTTATTACACACACGGATATGTAATTTTTTTCCTGTCAGTTCGATTATTTCTTAAGGTGTTCTTAAATTGAAACAAAATTTACAAAATATTTTTTTCCTAATTTAATTGAAATGTTAATGTATATGTACGAATATGTATGAATAAGTATGTAAGGTAAATAAGTGTAAATGTTTATAAGTGTAATTAAACAATAATTGTATCGTAAGTTTCTATATTTCATTTCTACTATCGCTCAACGTGGAACATGTGGGAAATGGAGATCCTTTTTTATAGGGTCGGTTAACTATGGAATAGACTCCCTGCCGAGGTATTTTCCCTAAAGTACAACCAGCAGCAGGAGCACAAATTATTGATAAAGTGCAGATAACACTATTCGATAAATTACCATTTTTTTCATTTATCGTAACGACGGAGCACAGACACTGGTATATCATACGTCAACGATAAAACTTGCCGATGTCATAGACTAAAATCGAGATGAAGGTTGTTTTATTGATGCATTGGAGCACAAATGTTTATTATCGATCTTGTCTGACGTTTGACAATGGTATTTATATCGTGACCCCAACACAATACGATTAACCAATTTTAGTTCATTTTAGACTCAAAAATCTGCTTCCCTAGATGGAGAACAGTGCATTTCTGAATGTTCAGTTTAATCAGCCAGTCAATTGACCACTGGTTCACTCGGTTTAGGTATTCTTGTAATTCTAATATCCTTTGTCTATAGCGAAACCGACACAAGCAGAGGAAGGGATAATACACACACAATTACAATAGCAACCAAACATTTTTATTTATAATTAAAAATATAATACATTAGGAAGAGGCAATTAAAATATTAATACATTTTCCTTAAGATCAGTTCATAGTTCACTGATCAGGGAGGCCCGGTTGGTGCGTCGCGTGCTCCGGAAGCGGGGGCGCCGGCGAAGTCTCTGGCTCCTCGGGCTGGCAGAGCATGTACGCGGGCAGGCGACCCGTGTACTCGGCGCGCCAGTTGTGCACTTTGCTGCGGTGCTTGTAGAGTGCTCGCCTGTCGAGCCACAGGAATTACATAAATGCACAGTTTAATAGAGTAAAAGTGTTGAAATTAAATGAAAATTGCCAGCCTCAATAGCCCAGTGGCGCGACACTTCGGCGATCGCTCTCCGAAGTTGAGCAACGCTGGGTCCGGTCTGGTTCGGATTCCACGTTAAACTGTAGGTCCCCTTCCTTACTTACTAGGTGGCAGGGTTAATCCCGCCCGGGTTGGTACCATCGCATTGTATGAACGATGGTCGAAGCGGCAATGAAAATTGTCTGTGCTTTCCATCCAGTTCAATGTAGCCGTGCAATATAAGGAAGGTCCTGGCATGGCACCTAGTTCCCATGTGGTGTGCTAGGCTAATACCATGACAGAAGGTGTGGTATTAGCCATCCATGTCCAGTAACATAAAAAAAAAAACAAGAACGGGATGCAGGATTGGCGACAAATGCCTAAGGTAGCCATAGCAGTAATAATTTAGAAATGGATAGATAGTTTTTTATGGTCCATAGAAACCTTCGTGGTCTGCGGTTTGGCCCCATGTCCAAAATAAACTTTAAGTAGTTGCAGCTATTTGTTATATTTACGCACGTTTTATAAAGAAAAAGCTACAGAAAAAAATATTCTGGGTGCATCCCTATTTGGTATCCTGTGATAATTAGCTCTATAGATTTTCCAACTCTTTCCAATCCTTTTACTTAAGTTTTTAACAGAATATGGATTTCGTATTCCAGATAACTGACCTGCTTTGCATTTAAATTTTTTTTCTTCGAAAATAGCGAGGATTCTGTTGTCATCAGTCGCGAGCGTAGGTACACACGTGTGCGAACAATGGCCGCCAACCGCAAACTACATCCGCGTAGTGCGTATATCAATCGTCCGGCTGGCCGTTAGTTGGGCCGCAGCACTCCGAGCGACCGGGGCGGTTGGCCGGCAGCCGCATCGTAGTGCGAATAGGAAATACGGTTTACATACAATTTTAGATTTGCAAGCCAGCGCGTATGTAGCCTAAGGCTGGAGTGCACAAACCCTGGTTAGTATTATAATTGTGGTTATTATCCATTTGCCTTCTTTCTTCTTCGAGCAAAAAATAAGGATGGATATTTAACATTATCACTAGCCAGATATTGTGCACTCGCCCTAAGGTTCGTTCCTCACATGCCCTTGAAGAGTTTGCCGCAAAGGTTGCAGGTGACGGGCGGTCGGTTGGCGTGCACCGAGCTCACGTGCCCGCGCAGCGTTTCTTTGTTGCGTAGAGTCTTATCGCAGAGCGAGCACTGTGAACAACGCAACACTTTTACCATCGGGCAAGGAAGGAAGGGAGTGGCGACTTAAACTCATCCGTATGGCGGGAGCTTACCCGCATTTTCCATCGTCTTACTTCGTCAATGGTCTGCATAATTTTTGCAAACCTAAAAAACGACAGCGAAAAGGAAATGTTTACAAAGATTTTCTTTTAATGTCATGCCCATGATTTCATAAAAAAAATACGTTTTTTAATAATTTTATCAACGTTTGTCTAGGGAGCACTGCTTACGGCATAGCAAAGCAATACTGCTTGACCCAAACTTTATGGCCGACGTAGATGAGCGCAGGGCCGTACCGTACCTATACCTTACCGTACCGTATTCAGACCGGCCAAAAACTTTTGTCTTTACTCTATAATGGATCAAGACAAGTTCAGTCGGTCCAATCATTTATTTTACTTTTAATATAAGCAAGCTTATGAAGTTTCATTTTTAATAACAGGTAACAATAGACAACATTTTTTTTATTTCTTATGATTTGTTAAGCATAAAAAAACCAATTAAAGCTTATTTATAAATAACATCGATTGTTATATGAATTCGAATCGGTAACACATTAGGACGTCAGTAATCTATTAGTATTCGAGCTGTCAAAAGTAAAATAAATAATTGGGCCGATTATAAGGTGCATTCACCTGCACAGCTTCCTGCTGGCCCTTGTGCACCTGCAGGTGTTTCCGGAGATTGCTGGAAGTTCGAAACGCCTTCGGGCACATGGAGCAAGCGTGCGGCTTCTCCGAGAAGTGGATCTTCCTGTGCGTCCTCAGCAATCCGGCGGTCTTGCCCCGGTACTGGCACACGTCGCACTTGAAGGGAAATATATTTTGGTGAATCGTTCTGAAAAAAGAAACACGGTTTTTAGGAATGTGCACCGTAAACAAAAGAAAAATAAAAAAAAAAATATTAAATTAAACACTGGATTTAGACGCATCAGTATATGCTGCCTGTCTAAAACTTATAAATAAATAAATACCCATTCAAATGTCTCAGGAGAGATAAAGGGAGTGGCAACCGAAATACAAATAGAATACAATGGCGGTTTCGCTGGCGAGGCAGTTCGGTTACGAATTCGCTCATTAATGATGTTATCGAGTTCCAACGACACGAAAGAACTTCACTATTTAGTGCAACCAACATAAGATGTTGCGTGTCCCGAATTCGTAAGCAAACTAACTACAGTCAGTGCTTTTCCACTAACTTGTGGCTACGCTGAGTATGTATTTACAACGTATAAATGTAGTTTTTTGCGAAAAATTAAACCATGCATATTAAGTCCACAATGTATAATTTTATGCATTGTAAATGAAGAAAGTTTAAAAATAAAGTCTACTCTTTTCGTCTAATTATTTATGAGAGTGCTTTATGCAGTGCTCCGTTTCATTTTATAAGTACGGCATGGTTTCATTTTTATGAGTTTTATACGTTAAGGTGGCCCAACCCGGCGGAACTAACTCATTCGCGGGCACGGTACAAAACCGTGCTGTTGCGCTCTGGGACCTTCTCTGTTTCAAAGAAAAAGACAGGCTCCATGATGAGGAAGATGCAACATGTCCACAAAAAAGACAATGTGCATAGTGTATGATTTGGTAAGATTTACGAAAATTTTGATTTCAAAACGACTTATAGCTAAAAGTAAACCACGACCGCTGTAGACAAAAATCTAACAAAAACCAAATACATTATAAATCTTGATTAAATAAGCTATGTCTGATGACTAACCTTTTTAAGATCTTCTTACTTTATCATTGCGTAAACCACCAAAGTTATTGTATAAAACGCGCGAAAAATTCGAACTTTCGGACCTTATAACTTAGAAATCAAACACAATTTTGCAATGCCAACGGTCATCAGACATCTAGTTCGATGAAATAAAGCTCTTTTGAGCAAAATTTGGGATCTCTGATAAGAAATATGGGGGTGATCTTCTTTCCCCGTTTGTATGGGGAGTTGAGCGGGTTGGGCCACCTTAAGCATTATTCATAAAGAAAACAGTTATTTACTACTTGATGCATTAAGTATAAAATTATACAATCTGCTTTTTTTTTATGTGACTGGACATGGATGGCTAATACCACACCTTCTGTCATGGTATTAGCCCAACACACCACATGGGAACTAGGTGCCATGCCAGGACCTTCCTTATATTGCACGGCTACATTGAACTGGATGGAAAACACGGACAATTTTCATTGCCGCTTCGACCATCGTTCATCCAATGCGATGGTACCAACCTGGGCGGGATAAACCCTACCACCTAGTATTAAGGAAGGGGACCTACGGTTTAACGTGGAATCCGAACCACGGCCAGCCCCTCTAAACGGTAGATTGGTCACCCATCAAGGACCAGACCCGACCCAGCATTCCTTAACTTCGGAGAACGATCGCCGAAGTGTCGCGCCACTGGGCTATTGAGGCTTATTATACATAGTTATGCATAGTTTTTAATTTTTTATCGAAACATTATTTTACACGTTCTGCCGTTCCCCCGGCTACGCTGCTGCCATACGAATGAGTTTCGATCGCCACTTCCGTCTTTTCTTTTTCACTTGATCACTTATACAATGAATCTAGTAAAAGTATTTAGAACAATAATTAAGGCACTATAATTACTAGCTAAATCGCAAAGTTTGACGAGGCACACCAAACTAGCTTAGTCTGCTTGCTGTACGGGGAAAGTGGCTAATCGTAGTTGTATTGGGCGTTTAGTTGCTTTCCAAATCGAGTTGTTGTCTTTTGCTGGAGCGGTAAGAGCTTATACCCGTATTGTTACCAAGGGACTGTAAAGAAAATTGGATTTTTTTATGTATGCACATATTCACAGTCGACATTCCAAATATGCACATATTCACAGTCGACATTCCAAAGATAAGAACCCACCGATCTTCTAGATCATTCATCTATAGGGTTGGAAAACTATGGAATGAACTCCCTTCCGATGTATTTCCCCCAAAGTACAACCTGGGGTCCTTCAAACATGGTGTGAAGAAGCACCTGGCCGGCCGGCATGGTTTTCGCAGCCCCCCTGTAAATTCGATATCCCATTGGCGTCTTCGGGCACCTTGAGATGTCCTGGCGTACGCCATATGCCGCGCTTAACTTAAAAAAATGTAATCTTTTTAGTTTTTTTAAGGGCATTGTATGATATAGACGAAAAATAACCAAAAGACAACATAAGACTTTATACACCAAGCTAGGTAATTGTTAGCTTGGAGTAAGTTTTTTTACCGTACAAGCAATACAGATCTAGCAGTACACTAGAGAAAAAAAACATTATTTTTAATAACTGTTGAATACCTGTGGCTTATTAAACTATGAATGGAAGAGAGTGACTTTCCACAGGTTTCACACAAATGCTCTTTAGCACCATTGGCATGGGTTTTTCTACCCATCTCCTTATGTTCCTTCCTCGAAGAGCGTCTGCACTCCTGGTGATGTTGCCTGTATGTACGCTGAAATATTAAATAGGTTGGTCACACTAGTCATGCAATATTATGTTCTTATTAATACCATCTCTCCATACAATAGTAAAATAAATAAATAGAACATATACTAGACGCTGGCAGAAATATGTGTAACACACAAGTTTTTTTTAACGTGAGCCGGTAGTCTAAGTTGTCACCTAAATTGGCGTTTACGCCATACCGATCGACTGGCGTTTTAAAATGTATGGAGAAATTGACGAGCGCGCCCAGTGGGCGTTAATCGAACTAACATTTGCGAGTCCGAGTATGATTTGACAGCTTACTCAACGTTGCCGTAAATACGTCGACTCCGCGTTTTCATACAAATCGGAAGTCCGAGTTTGACTTTGACAGCTTGAAGAAGTAAAACCACAGAATATCTATTAAAAACTTGTATGGAGTTGACCGATAACGCCAGTCGATCGGTTTGCCGTAAACGCCAATTTAGGTGAGAACTCAGACTGACCACTCTGACATGGATGGCGAATACCACACAATAACTTGCAAGTGCTTGCAAAGTTCGAGAAGAGGTTGTCGCTTCCAAAATATTCATTAATTTGAGTTTTATTCTAGTTATAGTTCTCCGACTGACTCAAGTAGTGAAATGAAGGCGCAATGAAGCACTAAACCTCCAAAATGAAAACGAGTAAATTTAGTATCTACTGTAACTACTTGTACAGCTTGTGGTCTAATGGCTAGAGGACTTGCTTTTCATGTGAGAGGATTGGGTTCTGGTGTCGAGCTGTTCCATGGTTCGGAACCCATGAAATTATGTAGGTCCCCTTCCCCAACTAGTTGGTAGGGTTAAGCCCACCCGCGTTGGTCGAAACAGCCATTGAAAATTAACCGTGTTTTTCATCCAGTTAAATGGAGACGTGCTCATATAGGGAGGTCCTGCCATTGCACCGAATTCCTGGAATATGGTGAATTCGGCTAATATCATAACGGTAGTTGTGTGGTATTAGCCATCTATGTCAAATTCCATAAAAAAAATATATGCGGGTGCAATGTGCAGGCAGCGGAGTGTGGATGCGGCGTGGCGTGATTGAAGTATGAGTGACGACCGACTGTTTGTTTACTTATTGTTTCTGCAGACAGTATTATGAGTCATAACAGTGCCGGCGCACAGCGGTGGGGGTAGGTAACTAATACATGTACGCTCAATCCGTCCGGGTTGGTACCATCGCATTGGATGAAAAGATGGTCGAAGCGGCAATTAAAAATTATCCGTGTTTTCCATCCAGTTCAATGTAGCAGTGCTCATAAAGGGAAGGTCCTGGCTCGGCACCTTAATTCCCTCGGGAATGTGGTGTATTGGGCTAATATCATAATGGTATTTGTATGGTATTAGCCATCCATGTCAGGTTACATAAAAAAAACACTAACCCTAATGCCATGCGCCTAAAAGATTTGGCCGGGTAATACGATAAGAATTTTTTATTCTTGGGGCTTTGCTATTCTCTGAGGGCTTCCTATTACGCAAAGTTTCTTTAAATATCCTGGAACACCCGTATAGGCATATTAAACACATCGTATTGGACATTGAACATAACTCAAACATACAAAGCTATATTAGTAAAAATATGAACCATGGGTATGGTGAAAAATATTGAACTTACAATAATGAAACTTCAGTACCATATCATCAAACTCCTGCTGGCATGTGCTACAGGTCTTAGTGACGGCAGTGTGTTCCCGTGGGTCGGCCTCGGGAGACAACGGTGCATAATTCCAGTCATCGTAGTAGTCCGCAGCTTCATACTCATCTTTTATGGCAGGATCTCTCTCTAAAAAGAAGTTGTCACAAATAATATGAGTAAAAATTATGCTATATCACTAGACTAGTTCAGTGAATTGGCATATCAAATCTACGTTTTACAGTATTAGGGATAGACATAATTAAAGATTTATGTTCTAAATAACAAGAGATTTTGCGAAATCCCGGTTTTTTTACCCTCTCCTTGCGACAAATAAACATCTTATGGTCGTATTCAGAGTGAACCTGTCAAAATTTAGTACGGGATAAGCACCGGACTAACCATACAAAAACTGGTTTAGTCCGACCTTAATACGCATTTTAAAGTTAGGCCGCCCACTCTGAAAACGACAGTTAGTGCAATGTAACAAAAAGATAAAATGAATGCATGTGGAAAAGTGATAGGAATATACTGCATGATCATATGGTATGCAGCTCTACCATCTCTGTATAATATATCTATGGAGCAGAGGAGTGGTATGATATACCATTTTCACTATACAGTGGTTATAATGGGAGGATAACCGTAATTTCTGGAAACGGTTTGTTAGTTCATTAGAAACAAAACATTTTGATGTTTTCATTTTCCTAAATGTTTTGGTATTCATTCACACAAATTCATAAAAGAACACTAACGAGGTTACACATACGGCGTTACACATAAAGATTGCGGACAATGTAGCCCCAACAATGGCAAGATCGCGTTGCTGAGGATACTCTCATACTTGTTCAAACAAAATGTACCTATCAGGATATTTTGAAAGATGCTGAAGTTACGATGTCACTGCTGTTGCAACCTGTATTGTTTTTTTTTTTTCTCTGGGTATTTATCATGCAATCAGTCTCTAGACTATGAGCAGATGTGTTGCGTGTGGTTTTGTCGTGTAGAGTTAGTTCCCCATTGAGAGCTTCTCATGCTTCGGGGACGTTGTTTACGCCATCTAGGTCCTGTATGTTACGCCTCTTCAAGCGTCGTAAGCAGTCGGGGACAGTAAGCTGCACTGCCAGCTGGTTTGGATGCTTCATAAGTCGCTTCTTGTATTTTGCAGCAACTGTTTTTATTTCTTCCTTTATTGTCTTGATTTGAAGATAGTAATGGACCTCACAGTTTCTTATGAACCATGAGGTATTTGCTAGCTGTTTTAGTATTGAGTCTTCAGCTCGTTATAATTTTGACGTTGGAGTCACAGGCAGAACCCCATAGCTGCATGCCATAGGTCCAGATAGGTTTGAGTACTGTCTTATAAATAAGCAGCTTGTTGTCAATCAACAGCTTACTATTCCTGTCCAGCAACCAATACAGTCCCCGGTACCTGATGTTGAGTTCATCTCTCTTAGTTTGGATATGTTTTTTCCATGTCAGCCTGCGGTCCAGATGCATCCCTAGGTATTTAACCGAGTTGGTTTGCGGAAGTGTTTGATCACCTAACTTCACAGGTGGGTAATCTCCTCTTTTCAGAGTAAAGGTAACATGGACAGACTTTGAGGCACTTGCCTTGATTCTCCATTTCTTCAGCCATAGTTGGATACTTGATAGACTTCTTTGCAGAGACTCTGAGGCGGCTGCAGGGTTTTTGCTAGATGCAAGTATTGCAGTGTCATCGGCGAAGGTAGCCATGGTCACCCCTGGGATCTGCGGCAAGTCCGCGGTGAATATCGTGTACATGACTGGGCCCAAAACGGAGCCCTGGGGTACCCCTGCACGTATTGTATAGAATGGAGATGTAGCATCGCCTTCTCGAACTTGAAATATTCTTTCCATTAAGTAGGAGTTTAGGATGCTATAGAATGAGTGCGGCAACCTGTATTGTAACTATTAAATAATAATCATTATTTCCAAATTACCTTGTGTACGGTCTGGTTTAATCTTCAGAAGTGTTTCGGCACTATGACGACACATTTCACGAAATTTGACAGAGTATTGCAGAAGGGTAAGACACTCCTCACAAATGCAGCTGGGTAAGCCATCATTCAAATACACCTGTGGGGTAAAAAAGAATTTAATTTCTTTAAGTATGAGCTAATTTGATAATTGCAAATTTTCTAAATCTGATAACAATGCTTGAAAGTAAGATGCCGCTGTTTAACCTCAAAATGAGCTAGAAACTACATAAATATTAAACGAGACGGATAACAGTTGAAATAAGTTTATTAATAACATTTAAAATTGATTCTTGATTTAAAATAAAACATTTATATAAATAAATGTACCAGAGTTTCCAATAGTGTAAGTAATGTTTTAATTTTGTGCCAATGCTTAAATATGTCCCGACCGTATTACTGAATTACTTACAGGAACACCTGAACACAGTCTTATGTCTTCAGCCAAATTGCGTTCCTGATAAGAGGTAAATATATCTATGTCGCCAGGGCCCCTGCAAACTCTGCAATATTGATTCACAGTGGTTCTGGTTCTGAAAATTAATTACAGTTTACATGTTAGATGGTGGGCATATTTTTTCATACATTCTGAAATTTTGGTTTTCGTGCATCATTTTAAGTAATTCAAAGAAGATCTTCAAAGTATGGAAATGTGTGTTAGGTTCTTAGTAAAGTGTTTGTAATTTTTTATATATATATTTTTTTTAACATAATTATATTACACAGCTACAGATTCACATGGAATCAGAACTCTTACAACATGCACGGGAAGAAATGAGTGGGCCCAATTGTATTGTATACTTACTGTTCTGCGATCTTGGTGCACTCCTTGTCGATATAAGAATGCTCATTTCTCACAGTCTCTTCATGGAAGAGAAGCGCTTTCAAAAGCCTCAACGCCATAATTCTTCAGGTGTAGCATATCATTCTGAAAATATAATATTTTATATAAATGAGCATATGTAAGCCGTCTCCATACATGTACACAGCAAGTAGGTACTGTATGTAGGGAAAGAAGTTTTAATAAGAAACATCCAAACAATTTAAAAAAAAATCAATACCTACAAAACCCCCAGAAACAATGCATTTCCGCTGTACCACACAAACCTAACTTAGGCAAACCTTAAACCATATTTAGGAAATCACGATGCGCCCGTCATCGGTCGTGATTTAGAGTGCGAGAAAAGTAATTTGGTTTGGTTTATAAAAAAATAAGGTTAAGGTGTCCCTTTCCGGCGGGACTAACTAATTCGCAGGTTACAAAACGACTTACAGGACTAAAAGTAAACCAAGACCGCTGTAGTAAAAAATCTAACAAAAACTAAATTGATTATTAATTTTCAAGAAACAAGCTATGTCTGATGACTAATCGTTTTAAGATATATAAATTTTATCGTTGAGTAATCCACCTCCAAAGTTAGTGTATAAAATGCGCAAAAATTCAGACTTTCGGACCTTATAACTTAGAAACCAAACACAATTGTACAATGCCAACGGTCATCAGGACGTGTATTCTTGGCATTCAGTCATTGCGGATTCAGTAGAGTTAACAGAAGAAGAATTTACTTTGACGTTACTGTTAACTCTACTGAATCCGCAATGACTGAATGCCAAGAATACACGCCCTGACATCTAGTTCGATCAAATAAAGCTATTTTAAGTAAAATTTTTGATCTCTGACAAGAAATATGGGCGTGATCTTCTTTCCCCGTTTGTATGGGGAGTTGAGCGGGAAGGCCCACCTTAATTTATGGAAAACACGTCGCTCCCACTCCATGTCTTCTTTGAGTTAACCTTAACTGGTCAATGTCAGGGTGGCATGTAAATCCATAATAACAGACATCAGCATAGAATAGTCAAAATCCTACTATTGCTACTTCAGTTCAGTTCAGTATGTTAACACTTTGTTAAGCAACTGCATGGCTCCCTGTTCTCGATACAGCGTCGGGCTGTGTGTCTTGTCGACGACCACAAGGTATCCTTAAATTTGGAGACCCTCCAATTCCAAAGGGATGTAGGGTCTCTCTCTGTCTTCTATCGCCTTTAACAAGGAGAATGCTCTTCGGAGCTGCATAACGCTTTTAATTTTTTAATCTAACTGGACATGGATGGCTTATACCAAACTGAACGTCAGATATTAGCCTAACACACCACATGGGAACTAGGTGTCATGCCAGGACCTTCCTTATATTCCTTATATTCCTACATTGAACCAAATGGAAAACACGGACAATTTTCATTGCCACTTCGACCATCGTTAATTCAATGCGAAGTTATCAACCCGGGTGGGATTAACCCCACCACCTAGTAAGTAAGGAAGGGAGGAATCCGACCTTCAGTTTTACGAGGAATCCGAACTACGGCCAGCCTCAACGGTTGAAAATTGTCACCCGTCCAGAACCCAACCGCGCTCAGAGGTGCTTACCCAGCTTATCGAATCGCAAGGCGTCGCACCACTGGGCTAGCGAGGTTGACAAAATTAGCCAGCTCGGTCTACGATCGACACACTCACTCTCACTTAAAAAGCACTATGTATATTTGATTAAAAGCATGAACCATGCATGAACGTCGATTGAATTTTTTGAAATTGGAAAAATAAATCATAGTATCTTCTTGAGGATAACATTTTATATTCTGTGGCTGTCATCTATATATTCTGTGGCTGGCATAGAACAATGAAATAAATTTATTCTGTGGTAGGTATATCTCTAGTCTGTGGCCTGCACCATTTTTTGCATAGTTTTTATAGGTGCGTACGTCCACGCACGTCTTTTCGGCTGCAGGCGAATTGTCCCCTGCCGGTGGGGCTCCATGTCGCGTGTGTAGTACTTCGGTTTCCACAAACTAGCGAATCTTACCGCCGTCGTCCAGCACCATGGCTCACTGTATGAGAGTTTTGCATGGCCAGGTGAGGTTCCCCATGGGGTATTTCAAAAATTGAATTTTGATATTTGCCACTACAGCCCCTGGTTCATATAAAACTGATATAAACCATCGTCATAGAAGATATTCGTTTTGTGGAGTTTATCTCGTCGCGCGTGTGCGGTTATCGGTAAATCTGTCGCACCGGCTGAACCCGGTTGAGCGAGGTCTAAGGTTACGATCGGGTGATTGGGGGACCCGTTGTGGGTCGGGGGTCATCTTATGGGTTGTCGGACCCGAATTGATTACGGCAGTTGGAACATTTATAGCATTTCTTTATTTTTTCTTTTGAAATGGGTGTTTTGTGGTGCAGGGTAGCAGGACGCGGGTGGTGCTGCAGGATATCCAACAAAGATGCTTCAGCGTATCGCCCCTGGCGGCCGCAGCCGCGCAGGTACGTTCCCATCCGCCAATCTTCTCAACTGCGCACTTTTCGGTTATGCATCAGAAGTGTTATGTAACTGCCTCATAGCACTATTATGTAAATCATGGTCTTGATTTTGCTTTTGAAAATGTTGGGAAAGGTTGTACTACTCGCAATGTATGTTTATACCTGGTGGATTTATTATAGAACCACCTTTAGATTTGATTGGAAAGGTTATTTTCTTTGGCAAGGTTATGTAGAAACTTGACTGTTGAAAATCATTAAATTTGCTTTAAAAAAGAGATTAGAGTGTATTTTAGTTTTATAATAACATGTGAAGGGTTATCCCAAAAAAGATTTTTGTAAATATTATAAATAGTCAATGAAATAAATTATAGTAAGAATTGTTGTGTTGAAATTTATATTAGGCATTACAGCTTACCACCTTAAATGAGCATACCATTCAGTCCGAGGATACTACATGTTGGCCCTTTGTAATTTTCCCTTAGATATCTCAGCCGACTTATAATTGAAAAAATATTGCACTTCATCTACCTAATTCAAACTATAACTGTTAGTCATCCTCCCCAGTCCACTAGCAGGTATATATATATATCACATTAATATTAAAACATATACATGTTCCAAAAGAAAAAATCCCGAATAAAACTGGTTATATGGGGGACAGTCATTCCCAATGTAAATCACTATTATTATTCCGAGGTATTTCCCCCAAAGAACCGGCATGGTTTTTGCAGCCCCCCTGTAAGTTCGAAGTCCCATGGGCGTCGTCGGGCATCTTAAATGTTCTGGTGTACGCCATATGCTGCGCTTAACATAAAAAAACTAAAACATTTTTTTTGTCTAAACACCCATCCCGTCATAAAAATTCAACATCTTATTTTTAATCATGTTTTAAAGAATGAGAGCGGTGAGATCTCATTGAAACATTTAAAATTCCTTAGCTCCCAAGCTAATATAAAAGCTGAAAAATAACCTGGACAATCATATAAAACAGAAAAAATATATCATAAATGAAAATGTGTAGTAATAAAGTGTTGTCATATAGGCGCATGTACTTAAAGCGGCTAACCAATGATTATAATAATTATATTATGATTACCTAATGGTGATCATAAAATAATAAAAAATCCAAAAAAAATCAAGTATTTGACGGGGCAGGTATTAAGCAAAAAAAATTTTCAGTTATTTTATAAAATCATGTCTCTTTATTTTGTATATATCTATTGTAACTTTCTGTATAGTTCAAGCAATTACCTATAGGGGTCATATCAACAAACATGTATATTTAAGTCACGCTACTAAAATAAATGTTGAGCGATGACTTATCTACAACTTAAAACATTTGGGAGAAGAAAGCATAGCTCATGGTTGCCCAAACACCTTCAGGAGTGATTGTAGTCACAAAATTTGCCGAATAAAATACTACTTACTTTTCGGGTATTATAAACACAGTTCTATGCAGGTGGCGATGTCGAAGTTCGACAAGGCTTCGCTGCCGTACGAGAAACTCACACAGACCCTCGAGGTTGTGAAGAAGCGCCTCAACCGAGGCCTCACACTGTCCGAGAAAGTGCTCTACTCACACATTGATGACCCACAAAATCAGGTGAAATTTCGTCATTGCTTTGGCATGATATTTTACTTACACAACATTTCAACATTTTCTCAAAGAATAAAGAGAAGATGCCGCGCTAGGTCCTACTCATTATATTTAAGCAAGGTTACATTGAAAACTTAAAAATGCTTCATGCTGTCACGATCAAGACCCCTCAAGAATGCATAGATTGCTCAAATTTGGCAAATATGCATAAAAAATCATAAAACAATTTGAACAAAGAATGGGAACCACAGAAATATATAATTGTTTCAAATACAGCTGAACAGTCCATTTATCTTTCATCTTTTTGAAAATTCGAAATCAATTTTCAAATTGAAGAATAATAAAATGTGGTTTACGCCCTAATGGAACTGAATGCAATCTGGCCCCTTAAGTCTTAGCAGCACTTCTGCGGAACATAAATCGTTGTTGTGAACGGACTTACGATCACACGTCCAACTTAAAACATGTCTGACTTTTTAACCCATATCATATATTATGTGTGAATAAATGTTAATCATTATTCGCCTTAAGGAGTCGATTAACAAGTGGTCAAGGTGATGATAACTCTGCATGTGCTTATTTAGATTGTCACACACATGCTATTTTTGTTGTCAAGACTTGTCTATTACAGTTAGATGTTTGTTTATGATTGATAAGTAAAGGGAAATTCCTATTTTTTTTTAAATTTCTAGCCATTGTTATAAACACTAGGCTTTTAATCGAAAAAATGATTATGAGACTTATAAAAATGTTCATGCATATCTTATTTAATGAACATGAATGGCTCGTAGCTCAGGGTGCGGGACCTTGCTTTCCATGCGAGAGGTCGGGGGTTCAATCCCCGCCCTGTTCATGCACAACTTTCTTTCCCAATTGCATTTCGTAACGAATGCAAAAATGTTCCATGGTCCATGGTCCAGAATCCATCTTAATTTGTAGTTGATGTAGTAATCCCCTACTAGGTACTAGGGTCAATTCTGGGTTAGTAGCATTGCATGAAATATTAGTAGATGTTGTATCAGCCAGATATGGATCCAGCGAAGCTCGAGCGTAGCGTAAGATTGGGCAAAAATGCTTTTCTATGTCCAGCTGTTCTCCGCTACAGGTCGCATTGCACAACCGGTGCTCGTGAAATTTTGGGAGCAGGTTCAACATTTATATGGATTTTTTTCGTCCAACCCACTTTTAGAAATTTATACAAAAAGACAGACTCGCGTGGTCTGCACCTACAGAGACCTGCTAGCTTATTTCACTGTTAACTTCCTTGGCTAAATCGAAATTAGCTAGAGCTGTTTTTTTTTTGCTTGTATTGTTTCCAAAATACTTCTAAAATAGTCAAAACCGTCACCCAAACTAATATCTGTGTGTTTAGGAGATCGTGCGCGGCACGAGCTACCTCCGTCTGCGGCCGGACCGCGTGGCGATGCAGGACGCGACCGCCCAGATGGCGATGCTGCAGTTCATCTCTTCGGGGCTGCCGCGCGTCGCCGTGCCCTCCACCATCCACTGCGACCACCTCATCGAGGCGCAGGCCGGCGGCGAGAAGGACCTCGCGCGCGCCAAGGACATCAACCAGGTTGGTTTTTTTAGGGTTCCGTACCCAAAGGGTGCCAACGGAACCCTATTACTAAGCCTCCGCTGTCCGTCCGTCCGTCCGTCCGTCCGTCCGTCCGTCCGTCTGTCACAGGGCTGCATTGATCCGTAATATGTAGATAGGCAGCTGAATTTTTCACAGAGTATGTATTTATTTTGCCGTTATAAAATTAAAGCCCCCCCCCCCCCCCCACCATACAAAGAACATTATTTTTTGTGTTAAATCTTGTACAATGGTACGGAACCCTTCGTGTGCGAGTCCGACTCGCACTTGGCCGGTTTTTTATGTAACTGGACATAGATGGCTAATACCGAACTGACCGTCCGATATTAGTCCTAGGATTAACCCTTTTACTTGGAATCCGAACCATGGCCAGACTCAAGGGTTGAAAATTGCCAACCATCCAGAACTTAACCGCGCCCCCAGCTTATCGATTCGCAAGGCGTCGCACACTGAGCTACCGAGGCTAGCCGGGAGGGCAGTAGGGTAGCAACCTAGTCTCGTATGTACGGGGGTGGCGTAGCTACGAGTAAGTGGACAACGTCTAACTGTAGTCAGTTCGCTTACGAATTTGGGATGCGCAACATTGAATGTTCGTTGCACGAAATAGCGGCCTGTGAAGTTCTGATTTGTCGTTGGAACTCTAGAAAATCACTAACGAAAGACTCCGTGGACATTCTCTAAAACTAAACCAAAGTAATTTCAACTCCAACCCAAGAAAGCATTTCTTATCAAACCGAGTGGTGAACTCTTGGAACGAGCTGCCAAAGGAAGTAATCTATGCTATAACATTAGATGAGTTGATAAATAATTGTTTTAAATATAAAAAAATAAAACGTTTACTACTTTTTTAACAAATAGTGCACTCAACCAGTTACGTTCATCTATCAGCTTTAACCTGCTAGTGTATATAAGTAAATAAAACCAAGCGGACAGCACTGTTGCTGGGTGGGCTGGCGAGCTTCAGCGAAAATCCAGGATGGCGAAAAGGAAATTTGCAAGCTATTCATTCCCAACAAGAATGGCCTCCGTATCCTGCTTTTGGAATGCTGCCATACTTGAAGTATTAAACAACATTGAAAATTCGCATCTCATGAATGATGGTGATAGAAAATTCTTAACTTAACATGTTCATCGGGACTGTTCGAATATTGCGATGCCAAATTTACTACAGTGACTGTTTTTACACCCCTTTATGGTCTTAAGTGCATTTCTGTTTATTTGTGGAGAATTAATAAACACACTTCTTAATTTGTCAAAAATTTAAATATTATTATCAAAATATTAATCCAGAGTGGTCAGTCTGAGTTCTCACCTAAATTGGCGTTTACGGCAAACCGATCGACTGGCGTTTTCTCCAAACTCCATACAAGTTTTTACTAGATATTCTGCGTTTTTACTTCTTCAAGCTGTCAAAGTCAAACGCGGACTTCCGATTTGTATGAAAACGCGGAGTGGACGTAAACCGCAACGTCGACGTATTTACGGTAACGTTGAGTAAGCTGTCAAATCAAGCTCGGACTCGCAAATGTTAGTTCGCATAACGCCCGCTGCGCGCGCTCTTCAATTTCTCCATACATTTGAAAACGCGGGTCGATCGGTTTGCCGTAACGCCAATTTAGGTGACAACTGAGACTACCGGCTCAGATTCACGTTAATTGTTTTGGTACCTATAAGACCGCCAACATTTTATTATGAGCTAACTCGCAATTTACTCAAAGAAACCAGAAGTTTTTTTGTTTGTTTTGCTAGCTTGATAACTTTAAGGAACATGATATGTGAAGCAAGGACACATTCATTAAAGAAAGAGCCCTGTAAGAAAAACTACTTTATGAATGTACTGCAAGGCTCAACCCGAACCAGCATTTGCGGGTATTGCATCTTCCAATTTTGCCACCTATAAATTTGAATTCTCCTACAGTCCCTCCACCCCGTAATCAATGCCTCCTACAAACATACATTGATTTAATGCTTTACCCGCGTTGCAGAAATTTACTGCAAAGATTGAACATTCAATCATATTTCCTTTGTCCCGAAAATTGTATTTGGCATCAGACTCTGTAGCCAGTCCTAGGTTGACTTAAGAAAATACCATTTTGTACTAAGCAAGTACCTCCCTTTTTCCAAGACATGCATATCACATTCCTTGGAAAAAGTGACTTGCTTACTTCGAAAAAGTATATTTACTTCATTATTTTAGCTCGAAAACCACAACACGCAGATATTCACTATCCATAATACAATATATGCGCAAATTTACCTTGCAAAAGGTGTCCCAAACTTCATTTCATGAGCACACTAAACTCTTTGGTTAAAACATTCAGGAGGTGTACAAATTCCTCGAGACTGCGGGCGCCAAGTACGGCGTGGGCTTCTGGAAGCCGGGCTCCGGCATCATCCACCAGATCATCTTGGAGAACTACGCGTTCCCCGGCCTGCTCATGATCGGCACCGACTCGCACACGCCCAACGGCGGGGGCCTCGGGGGACTCTGCATCGGTCAGTTTTTCTTAATGTTCAGAGAAACTAAGGGGCGATTCACACTGCAGCAGAGTTCAAACGAAGCGTCAATTTATGTCTGGGACAACGAGAAGGCATACACCACTTTGCCTTTTTTTTATGCAAAACCGATATGGGTGGCTGTGCTAAGAGAACTCACCTCTCCCAACCACGCTCACCCAGGCAACATACCAGCGGATTTGTGAATTATCTCTGAGCTATCAAGCTTGTTTAAATGACCTTCCAAGGTTCTACATTTAAGGAAACACACCTGCCAGCCGACACTTCCTTATCCTGATGGTGCGGCAGAGAAATGAGTTTGTGAAACGGTAGAAATAAAGAATTTTCAGTGTTTTCATATGAACGGAAGGTATTGGAATGGCACCTAGTTGCTATGCAAATGCGGCGTGACGGGATGGGTCATGACAGTGGGGGTTGTTATATCAGTCATCCAAGTTCAAAACTGTTTGTAACAAAATATGTTACATATTTGTATGTGTATTTGTATTTGTATATGTGTTATATGTTGCACTCTGCCTCAACTTCACCCACGATAGTATACCGGGTGGCGCGTTGAGATGGGTCATTATGGGGAACTCTGAGACATAGAGAAACATGTTCTGAGCAACCACGTCGTCGATTTTAGAGATATGAAAAACTTTTAACTCATGCATGAATCGGGAATAGAACCCAGTCATGTAGGCAAAAAATCTATGTTTTTATTACGAAAATGTATCATGTCGGTTGCAAGGTAAATGTTGCTATAAAATCTTGTGTTGATGCTTTATTATTTTTTTATTACAGTAAATGTTTGAAAAATGGAAGTACCATTGTACTTTGTCAAGGCTTTGTACTTTCTATTATAATAATAATAATAATAATAAAAAATTATTGTATAAAATTGTTTACACATAGTCAAACCTCTTACTTACAAATACAGATTCATTTAAAATAATAACATTGCGCTAATGTGGTTTCTATGGCTGCTATTAGATCTCTTTTTCTTAGCTGATTTTGTAGACTTTATCTTTAACGTAACTAAGAAATAATCTAGAGTTTGTATCAATGTTTGTTATTCCGTCTGTTACTTCAATAAAATAATTGAGTAAATACAGAATTTTGTTATAACATTAGACACAAGGTTTCATAGCAAGTAAATGTTGCTTACCTACATTATACATTTTTGTAATAAATTAACATTGAATTTTTTTTTCAAAAAGACTGCGTTTGATTTCCCAGTCTTTTATGAGTTTTTTTTAAATCTGTGAATGAAGTTTTTTATATCTGTAAAATAGACAATGTGTTTCCAAGAACATATTTCGCTTTGTACTAAAGTTTCAGAGCTCCCCATACTGACCCTTCTCAACCTGCAATTTAATAATAGTATGGATGCCAGAGTACTTTTAAATGCCTTCAAATCCTAAGCTGTCCAACCATATTGTTTGAATGTGACAGGTGTGGGTGGCGCTGACGCCGTAGACGTGATGGCCAACATCCCGTGGGAACTCAAGTGCCCCAAGGTCATCGGGGTGAAACTTACAGGTAAGTTCAATATTTGTTTATCTAAACCTGAAATAATTCTAAACGCAGCTTTATTTAATAGAGCCTCATCACTAAAAAAAAGTTTTTTGTTTTAATTCTACAGATACAGTTATAGTGATAACTCGGTGAAATTAAGCTGTTTTCAGTATTACTTTTGTTCTCTGGCAAGAAATGTGCGAATCCTCTTTCTGTGTTTGTTATAACCGAGCGGTGTACCTGTTCTCCTAAGAACCCTCTACCTAGAAGAAAGTGCGCACACAAATCCCTCGCTTAAGAGGTGATTGACGACGCACATGGGTTTTCGAACTTACATATGAGATGCAAAAATCATGCTAGCCTGTCAGACTGTAGGCCACCCGGCAGGGACTGCATTCCATAGTTTACCGACCTTATAGATAAAGGACCTAATTGAGTTCTGACCCTTTTACTGTATCGTAATATTAAATCGCGACAATGTATTTGTGTTGGAGTGTCCTTTTTTCACACAGCAATGGATGGATGAGAATTTTTTGTATAGAAATAAACAATGAGCTGCAGAGTTATGAGGATACTTTTAACCCGAAAACATTTTTTTTCCATATTGCTTCGAGCAGAGACAACTAGTTAAGACAATTCTGCTCAATTTACTAGGGATACCAAATGTTAATGTAATAATGACAGATATTGTGTATATTGATAATAAAAAATACTTCAGTAAATGTGGTAATAATGTTTATTAGATGCTCATTATGATTGCTTTTCATTTTTAGGGTTCCTTCCCCAAAGGGTGAAAACTGAACCCTATTACTAAGCCTCCGCTGTCCGTCCGTCCGTCTGTCACAGGGCTGTATCTCATGAACCGTAATAGGTAGGCAGCTGAAATTTTCACAGAGTATTTATTTATTTTGCCGCTATAATAACAAATAGGTAAATAAAAAATAAAAAAATTAAAGGGGGGCCCCATACAAAATTTACGTGAATAAAATACGTGATTTTTTGTGTTATATCTTGCACGATGGTACGGAAGCCTTCGTGTGCGAGACCGACTCGCAATTGGCCATTTTCACGGTGGGTCAGTCACTTGCTTCTAGTGATCGGAAATATTCGTGTCATACGCCAATACTTCATAAAAGGGCGAGATAATTTCGTTGTTTTTGTATGAGCTGTTATCAGGACTGCTCAATTTTGTCGCTATATTGTACCAACCAATTTCGCTATAGGCGTGTCCACTATATATTATTTGGCAATCCAAACCAAGTGTCCAAATAAAGTTGCAGTGTTTTTTATGAAATGTAACTTTCATTTCTAAACAATTATGTGTATCGTTTGTTTACAACATTACTTGGATGCAGAATATCCCTATAAAAACGTGGCTAAAGATAAAACGAACCATGGAACAGTGCCAACATACTAGTCGTGTGGAAATCAACATCACCGCTTATATAAGGGTACTCGATCTGTCAGTGCTCGTGAAAGTTTTCTGACAGTTCTGGAATGTAACTTTTAAATTAATGTAACTTTTAAATTAAATTGAACGCTTAATTTGAGAAAATAAAACAATAAAAAAAACTTAGTATTTCCTTAACTATATTCTGAGTTGATAATTGAAATTGTATTGCCAAATATGTTTTTGAACTTAATCTTTATTTTTATAAACAAGTATGATGCATGATGATATGATGCAGAAAATTAAGTCTACTGACTCTAGTAATCCAGTATATAGTGTGACTTAGGTATGTGATTGATACTCTACAAAGAATGTAGGTTTTTTTAACATTACAGATAGCAGGTTGCATTAGATTGACACGGAGAATGCTATTTATTCTGCGCATATATTTTATCTGACATGTATTTACTTACGTCCTGCTTGGGCGACCTTCACTGTCTGCGTCTCAGATTTGTAAATACGTCACACAATACGCATGTAGTGTTCGCAGATATTAATATGAGTATGTATTAAAATTTAAATAAAAAAACAAACCCCACAGCCAAGTTCGAGTCGGACTCGCACACGAAGGGTTCCGTATGATTATGCAAGATTTGACCCTAAGAAATCACGTTTCTTGGATGGTGGCCCCCTTTAATTTAAATTTATTTTGTATTTTCACTATTTGTCGTTATAGCGGTAACTTAAATACACACTCTGTGAAAATTTCAGCTGTCTACCTATTACGGTTCTTTAGATACAGCCCTGTGACGGACGGACGGACAGACAGCGGAGGCTTAGTAATAGGGTTCCGTTCGGCACCCTTTGGGTACAGGACCCTAAAAACTATCCTTAAATTTTCTCGCTAAGATGCATAAGTACAATAAAAAATATTTGGTTCAGCAATTTTTGCATATTGAGCTTTGATAATTATTACGTGCAATTATTACGATAAATAAAATGAGTAATTATGCGATTGTACTCGGCTGTTAACCCATCCGGTTTGAATGAACATCTGATAACCTCAACATGTTGTTTATTAATGAATCAACCGTTGTTTTCTATATATTAATAGTGACTGAAAATAAATCTTCAAGCCAGATGATATTATGTTTTTATTTGTGTGTTCTTTTATCTGTTTATGTGTTGCGCATTCGCGTGCAACATTTTTATCTTTTATGTTAAGCGTGGCATATGGCGTACGCCCGGCCCTCACATAAGAGGTGTCAAACGATGCCCATGGGATTTAGAACTTTCACCAGGGGTGCAAAAATCATGCCGGCCGGCCAGTTGCCTCTTCACACCATGTTGGAAGGACCTCAAGTTGTTGGGGGAAAATAACACAATTCCACAGTTTACCGCCCTATTGATAAAATGTCTAGAGGATCGGTTGTTGTTATTCTGGGACTGTCGGCAGTGAATGGGTGCATTTCCGGCTTCTTCTGCTTTGAGCTATGATATAAAGGGGACAAAGGGATGGCCTTATAACGCTCAGACGAGCATTCTCCACGGTAAAGCGATAGAACACAGAGAGACCCTACATTCCTTCGGATTTGGAGGGTTTTGTTGACGAGACGCACAGCTAGGCGCTATATCGAGTCCAAGAAACTAAGCAGGTGCGGACAGTACACCGTCATCTGCGCCTTGTAAAAAAGTTGTTTTTGGTCTGGCGTAATTAGCCGGTACCATATATGTTTACGGTGAAAGAAGACGGTGACAATCGCCTTCTAGTGAAGCGAGGGGAAGACATTTGCAGCCTACTTCCAATGCTGTGTACATGACACAGCAAAGTGCTCGCCCTCATTATGCGTGCCTTAAATTACCAAATACAAGGTCCGCATTCAGCTCCTGGGAACCCTGACACAGTTTGTCGGGCGCCGGAAAAGGCACCCATCGTGATGACGATGTGTTTGAACTCACAGGGTACTTCTAAGGCTGGCTGAGTTACTGTAATGTCCACTTTCCTAGTTTTAGATCGCTTACAAATGATTCATGTGTCGCGCAGGCAAGCTGTCGGGCTGGACTAGCCCCAAGGACATAATCCTGAAGGTCGCCGGCATCCTCACGGTGAAGGGCGGCACCGGGGCCATTGTGGAGTATCACGGGCCCGGCGTCGACTCCATCTCCTGCACCGGCATGGCCACCATCTGCAACATGGGCGCGGAGATCGGCGCCACCACCTCGGTTAGTTATCATAACAGTTGTGGAGGAATCCGCGGTTCCTGACTAGATACTAACACGAAAATGCTTTTTATGAATTAAAAATTCAAAGAGCGTTTCTCACACTTCACACTTTTCTATTACTGCCTACTGACAACTTCGCCTCTTGTTTTATTTTTGTCATTTTTCTTTATTCAAACATTAAAAGGTGATAAAGATATTTTCGTATTGCATTTTTTATATATATTTTTTTTCGTAGTATGTTTTCATGAATATATATCACAAACTTTCATTTGCATGCACAGTCGACTTTACTATGGACTCATTGTATGACGTTTGCGTGATTTTCCAAATTCTCGGCATACCATTCCTTTCGAATGTTATCGGTCTCTGTGGTCGTAGATCACGGGTTTGATTCCAAGGGTATATGCACCTGTTTCTGTTTCTCAGTGATCATTATCTTAATATTTTTGAAAAATAGATAAATATTAATGTCCTTTCCATTACCTACAGGTTGTTGTTCTTACCAGGCAATGTTTACATCATGAACACAATACATTATTTCGACCCATTTTTTTTTATATTACCATGTCAACTTTTAACAGAAATCCTTATCATCTCATCTCTTCATAAGTAGATCAAGTGGGTTTCACCTGAAATTATTGATACCGAACGTAAGATTTTTTAGTCTGTCCCTCCACATCTGGATAAAATCTGTATACCGCCGCCATTGCAAGCAAACTTTAATCTCACATCAATACCACCCATTGTTTCTACTCGTAACACACCCGATCCTAACCCACTCCCACTCCAGCCTATCCTCCTCTTTCCAGGTGTTCTGCTACAACCACCGCATGGCCACCTACCTCGAGGCGACGGGCCGCAAAGAAGTCGCCGCTATATCCAAGAAACAACCCCACCTACTCACTCCGGATCCCGACTGTTCCTATGACCAGGTTAAGGCCGAGCATTTCTCGTTTCCAACGTCTGTCTGTTGCATCAGCTGTTCCCATACAACTCGCGAATGGAGGCGTACCTCAAGTCGACCAGCCGGGAGAATGTGGCGCAGACGGCCAACAAATACAAGCCACTGTTGACTCCAGACAAAGACGCTCCCTATGATGAGGTGAGTTCTGTTCAGTGGGACATTGTTTATTCAGGTGTCAGAAGAAGGAGAAGAAGTGTTATTCAGAAAAAGCAATTATGTGTGGTTCACGATTTTTTTAATAGAAAGAAAACGGTTTGTTGTAAGATTGTGTCAAACAAACCCCATTTAAATTTGCATCTTCAACACCAAAGAATGGAAGCGAACATTATGTTGAAGGAAAAAAATTAACTAACAGATACTAATGTCACTTTGTAAAGGTAGTGTTGCCATGTGTTATGTTAATAGTTATGCAATGGAATTCGTTCAGTCATTGTGGTCATTGTGAATCGGAGGCCCTAGCCCGACTTGTCACATAAATTGACACATACGCCAATCGACTGGTGTTATTAAATGTAAAGAGAATTTAAGAGCAGGCGCAGTGGGCGTTAAACGAACTAACATTTGCGAGTCTGAGTTTGATTGGACTGCTTAATCATTATCGCCGTAAATATGTTGACATTGCTGTTTACGCTGACTCTGCCTAATTTACTGCCCCAATTTAGGTGTAAAGTCCGACTAGGGGCTGAGTTCACTAAAACAATAATTGATAATTAATCTGCTTCATAAATTATTAAAAAAATATATTCATAGACAGAGACAACATCATCACGGGTGCCATTAGTGGCTCCCAAGCACCGATATTCAGTCTCTGAGCACCCATAAGTTGACTTATGTCAACCTCATTTCGTTCAATGATGTTTTTAACCACACAATGTGTAACGAGCCTTTTGCTTTGTCATCTAGCTATTTATAGAAATCCTAACACCAGCGAAATGGTGATGATATTTCCAAATGAAGAGTTATGAAATGCATAAATTACTACACTTTTTTCGGAAAATTTGTATGGAAATTTGATTAGTCTAAATTAAATGTTTTGTGTAAACCTTTATTTTTTGATTAAGGACCTATTTTGCCAAGTCACACGTGACATCACTGTTTTTGTCCCAATTGTTTTTTTATTATACCGAAAATTTCGCAACCGAATAAACACCTGCTAAATTGGGATATAAGTGCAATAAAGTGGGATATAAGTGCAATAAAGTGGGATAAAGTGAAATAAGTGCATTTTGCGTAACCTTTTTACCAACTCCCTTAGTTAAGGGTAAATTGAACAACACAAAACCATCACCGACAGCTCATCGAGCTGGACCTGAACACGTTGGAGCCGCACGTGAACGGCCCGTTCACGCCGGACCTGGCGTCCCCCATCTCACAGCTCGGCGCCAACGCCAAGAAGAACAACTGGCCTAACGAGATCAAGGTTGGCCTCATCGGCTCCTGCACCAACTCCTCGTACGAGGACATGGGGCGCTGCGCCAGCATTGTGCGCGAGGTACGTCGGAGCTATTTGATGCTTTTTTTGTGTAACGACATGATCAGTTGGCCGTACACACGTTACATCAGATGGCCAGTTTTAACTACTAAAAGTTAAAGCTGGCCATCTGATGTAACGACTTGGATGGTTTATTAGTCAAAGCAGGCTAGCTGTTGTAACAACATCGATGGCTTATTAGTCAAAACAGGCAAGCTGATGTAACGACATTGATGGCTTATTAGTCAAAGCAGGCGAGCTGATGCAACAACATGGATGGCTTATTAGTCAAAGCAGGCTAGCTGTTGTAACAACATCGATGGATTATTAGTCAAAACAGGCAAGCTGATGTAACGACATTTATGGCTTATTAGTCAAAGCAGGTGAGCTGATGTAACAACATGGATGGCTAATACCACACCCACAGTTCCGATACTAGCCCAACACACCACATTTCCGAAGGAATTATTAGCATGCCAGGACCTTCAATTTATGAGCACGGCTACATTGTACTGGATGGAAAACGCGGACAATCTTTAATTGCCGCTTCGACCATCTTTTCATTACATGCGATAGTACCATGCGAGCCAAAGGACCTACAGTTTTACATAGATTCGTGCTTTATCCAACTCCGAAAGAGAAAGAAAATGGCGCATGAGCAGGTCGGACCCAGACCTCTGGCACGCAAGGCAAGTCCCTGTCCCACTCAACTGACCTTTTTTATTGCACAATTTTAAAATCATCAAATTAAAGAAGCGTCAAGAAAATTATTATTATTTTTTTGTGTGAAAAGCACTTCTGATACAAATAAAGTGATGTTCATAAAACAATGGTTTTGTTATGAAATTATGGTCTTGTATATAGAAAAACTTCTTTAGTGAAATAAGAATTAAAGAAAAATATGGACTCAAAATGTTGCAATCTACTCAGGTACAGTGAAGCGTCGATTATCCGAACTGGGGGACGTGGGTGTTACCCAATTGTTTTGTTCTTTGGATGATCGACCTCTGTATTTGTATGAATAAAAACTGTACATACATGGTCCCTTAAGTTTCCTTAGGTATATTTTTCTAATGCCAGATTTGTCCTACTCTCGTCCTTTGCAATAAGAGGCGATAGGTGATTTTACTTAGTCCTTTGCAATATGTGCGGAGTGTGAAACAAGCTGGTTGGATAATTATATATTTTTTTGTGCCTAAAGGGTTAGGTAAGTACCAATTGAGAAAAATACAAGAAAAATAATAAGATTTGGTTTTATGATGTTTGAAATGAACATTTATTCAGTTTTAAGCTATGCAAAGACTGACTGGAGAGGTCTACAGCTCAGAGAGCAACTAGCAAATATCGAGGGCCCATGTTCTTGAAAACCTTCTCCTCTTGGTTATTTTACGAGTGTGTTTGTTATTATTATTAATATTATATTATTATATTGTAATGCACTAGCAGCATTATGCTGATGCGTGCACTTCTTTTAATGCACTTGCACTTTTGTTTTTAAGCACTTGCACTTATTTATTTATTTATTGTCTATGATTTGTTTTTTTTTTTATATATATTTTTTTATTTTAAGTAAAGATCCAGTTTGTTTTTGAATGTTATTTTATTTTACAAGTGCGTATGTTATCGCAGGCGGTGAAGCACGGACTTAAGTCGAAGGTTCCGTTCAACGTGACTCCCGGCTCAGAGCAGATCCGCGCCACCATCGAGCGAGACGGCATCGCGCAGACGCTCAGAGACTTCGGTGGCACCGTGAGTACCATCTCCCATTTGTCTTGGCACTGTACACTCGATTTATTTTTATGTAACTGGACATGGATGGCTAGTAATTCTACACCTTCTGTCATGATATAAGCCGAATACACCGCATTCCCGAAGGAATAAGGTGCAATGCCGGGACCTTCCGTTTATAAGCACGGCTACATTACCTAGCTATATTCCTTACAACAACAACACATTCTTTGTTTATAAGAGAAGCAGTAAAAAATTACTGCCAAAGTCTTCGGAAGAGAAATACCTGAGGGGAAATCTCTCCCGGGTCAAAAAAAAAACATTCCCTAAAACATGGTTGAGAGAGGCGATGGCTGGACCCGGCGTAATGCTTGTGAACGGGTGCTGCTTCTGGGGACAGGCCTGCTCCAATTGGCAACATGTTAGATGACGGACATAGGCTTTGGTAAGTAAATTGATATTTGTCATGATACATACATACAATTACAATTTAATGTATTCATAATTTTTTTTTTTATCATCAACGATAAATACTTGCTATTTTATGTTACAAGGAATTCAAATAATGTATTCACACAAATGGGTACCAATAACCCGTGTGTCTGCAAATAGTGGCAAACAAATTTGTAAACTTAGACTAAGTGGACGTTGAAAAAAATTCAGTGAAGTTTCTTTCCAGTTCTTCACTGTAAATGCTGAACTGGCTAATGATAAATTAGACAAATCGAAGTGCAGTGTGCTGCCTATGGATGATGAACCAACAATAAACAATTGCACTCGATGGAAATCCATAAAATTATTTCATTGTTGTTCACCTGTCATCATTGTATTGTGTCTTATCCCCGCTTTAGCGTTTGCACTGCGTCCAAAAAAAAGGCATAAAGATATGAAAATATTGTTGTTCAGGTGCTGGCCAACGCGTGCGGTCCTTGCATCGGCCAGTGGGACCGCAAGGACGTCAAGAAGGGCGAGAAGAACACGATCGTGACGTCGTACAACCGCAACTTCACGGGGCGCAACGACGCCAACCCCGCCACGCACTGCTTCGTCACCAGCCCGGAGCTCGTCACGGCTCTCTCCATCGCCGGTACGCTTAGACCACAGTAGCGTTGAACAGTCGCTAACCCAAACCCCTAAATACTTGAACCCCGAACTTTCATGGCTAACAAAGGTCATTTTTATTTTTTTACTTTATTTTGTGTTGTTGTTTTTACATTACGAATCAAACTGAAGGTTTCGAGTGATATTAAGTCCAAGTTACAATAATTATGTGAGCGGAACAAACGTTAAGTACCTCGCTGCCGCTTGGTTCAAGATGAACAAGCCTTGTAGGGAGAGTTAAAATTAAAATGCAGCCCACGTAGAGAAAAAGTGATAGCGAAAGATGCAGCAATAAAGAAACATGCAGCGACATGACATTTTTTCTTTGGAGAAAGACCCAAAAATACCCTAGCTAGTTTATTAAAAATTAGAAGTTAGCGTTTTGTCACAATGGTGGTTTGTTCTGTAATGAACTGTAATTTAACAAGGTGTAATAATACAGATAAACACATTTTCAGGTAAATAAGATGTGACCTTCTTGATGAAAAAAAAAACTTAAAACATAACTACAGATTTTTCTTTGGTATTGGTGAATTTCAGATAATTTCGTGTAAAACAATAAATTATTCAACTATGCAAACTTAAAGATATAATGAAAGCTGTCAAATTCCCCTGAAACGGAGCTTTCCTTCGTAATAAATTCTTTCTTAAATAAATAAATAAATAAGTAATAACAAAATCTATGGTACGCTAGTAAATGTATCGTTCCCTCTCCTGATCTTATTAAAGTTTGTTATAGTTGTTCTGTGCTCATTTCGTACCTCCGTAGCGCTTGTGTAACTGTGCTTGTGTCACCAGGTCGCCTGGACTTCAACCCGGTTACCGACGAGCTGACCGGCACGGACGGCAAGAAGTTCCGCCTGTCCGACCCGTTCGCGGACGAGCTGCCCGCGAAGGGCTTCGACCCCGGCCAGGACACCTACGAGCACCCACCCGAAGACGGCAGCAGTTCGTACACCTTTCATTCTCTCAATTCGACATGATCAAATTGGATTGATCAACAAAGATTGAGCCGCTCAGAAGTTTGGAGTCGAGCACCAAGACCTTGGAAGAAAGATTGAACGGCCCGAATCGCTCAGTAGTAGCTCGTAAACCGGTTGTTACGATGCCTCGGAAACAGTAAAACGAGGTTAAGCAACCCTGGGCGCGTATTTGTTCTGGATGCGTGACCATTTTCAACCGTTGAGACTGGCCATGGTTCGATTTCCACGTAAGACTGTAGGTCCCCTTAATAGGTGGTAGGGTTAATCCCACCCGGGTTGGTGTCATCGCATTATTATTATTATTATTATTATATTGTAATGCACTAGCAGCATTATGCTGATGCGTGCACTTCTTTTTATGCACTTGCACTTTTGTTTTTAAGCACTTGCACTTATTTACTTATTTATTGTCTATGAATTTTTTTATTATTATTTTTTTTTTTTTTATTTATAAATTTTTATTTTTTTTATTTTAAGTAAAGATCCAGTTTGTTTTTGAAAACATTTACTGACGATGCACTTATTATTTCCTCAGGTAGGCCGTTCCAATTATCCACAACTCTGTTTGTTAGGAAATGTTTTCGAGGATTTGTTGATGCTAGGGTGCGATTTATCTTTAGCGAGTGACCGCGTAGCCTTTCGTTAGTGTTAAATATGTACATTGTTTTGAAATTATTGACATCATAGGAATCATGCAGTATTTTATATGTTTCGATAAGATCCCCACGCTGTCTGCGTTTTTCCAGTGTTGTGAGGCCTAATAGCTTTAGTCGGTCCTCATAATGTTTTTGAATGAACAATGGTCGAAGTGGCAATGAAAATTGTCCGTGTTTTCCATCCAGTTCGATGTAGCCGATCATTATAAGGAAAGTCCTGGCATGGCACCTAGTTCTCATGTTGTGTGCTAGGCTAATATCTGATGCTCAGTTTGGTATTAGCCATTCATGTCCAGTTACATAAAAAAAAATTTAGACAGATGCCATATGTGGGATGCTGTCAACGTAAAAGATGAATTCCTTTTTACGTTTTCGGAGGACAAGAAGGAAGAACGTGATTAACTTTACATCAGATATTTTTTCGACGGAGTCAACAAATGTTTGTTGACTTTCAGAGGTACGAGTGGACGTGAGCCCCAAATCCGACCGGCTTCAGCTGCTGGAGCCGTTCGAAAAATGGGACGGCAAGGACCTCACCGACCTGACCATCCTCATCAAGGTCGTGGGCAAGTGCACCACCGACCACATCTCGGCGGCCGGCCCCTGGCTCAAGTACCGCGGCCACCTCGACAACATCTCCAACAACATGTTCATCACGTGAGTGGAGCTTTGCGGAAGATCTATTGTTATTTTTTGTATGGTAGTTAATGTTTCTTATATGCATTTAATTTAATTTCATTTATTTAAACTTTTTTGGTAGTCAAACTACACTAAGTCACGTCAAAAACTAAATGATCCGCGGATTATATAGACTCTGTAAAGAAGAATCCGCAAAGAAACTATACGAGTTTGACACATATTAGAAAGCTTTTGCTAGATGCAAGTATTGCGGTGTCAAGGACTGTGATTTGCATGTATGTATAATCGACAGTGAAGCTTGGACACATTAATTAAAGAAAGCATCCTGTAAAAAGAACTGCTTTACGCATATACTGCAAAGCTGGACCCACACTAGCAACACAAAGTGTACGCAATAACCGAATTTATCAGTACCCGATATTTTCTTTTTGCGTTTAAAAAAAATGTCATATCCTGCTGCAACGATAGGCATATTGGGTGCAATTTGTGACGTGAAGTCTGTCGTCTCCAGGGCAACAAACGCAGACAACGGCGAGCTGAACAAGGTGAAGAACCAGAAGACGGGCGAGTGGGGGCCGGTGCCGGCGACGGCGCGCGCGTACAAGGCGGCCGGCATCCGCTGGGTGACCATCGGCGACGAGAACTACGGCGAGGGCTCCTCGCGCGAGCACGCGGCGCTCGAGCCGCGCCACCTCGGCGGGCGCGCCATCATCGTCAAGTCCTTCGCTAGGTACGCGTCCACACTGACCGCCGCGCCTATCTTGCACTCAATATTTATTGTTTCCCTGTGATATTTCTCGAAATAGTTTGCGAAAATGTTCATTCAGTGAATCTTTAAAAGGCGGTAGTAGTGGTGGTATATATACAAATATATTTTCAAATGGGTAAGAAAACTGCTCATTTATCACTACAGGTAGCGTCTAAGCGAGCTCACATAAATGATCTGTCAGAGCTCAGATATCATATACCAGAGATGTCAGATACCATACGAAATGAAACAGAATAGATTTGAAAATTTTATTTACTCAATCTATGTAATTGAAATGACTCAATTTTCTTTAGGTTATTCCAAAAACAGAAATTTTAACAAAAAAAAACCGACTTCAAAGAAAAAGCACTAAAAATCTACAATAAGCTTAGAGTTTTCTTTCCCATTGTATTAACAATGGAAAAAAAAAGAATAAAAATTGTTTTTCAGTGTCATTATCCATAACTAAATTAAAAACTGAGATTCGTACTCAGCAAATAATTTGCATGCTCTGTTATCACACAAGTAAATAAAGGTTTCTGTAATGCAATATATTTCAATTGGGGATGCATCATATCGTGCTAAAAGCATATGTTTCAAATCCATAGCATCCAAAATTCTGGATATGGAACTTTTAGGTTAAGTTAGGTAATATTACTAAGGCTCCGCTGTCCGTCCGTCCGTCCGTTCGTCTATCACAGGGCTGTATCTCATGCACCAGGTATATCCAATAGGTAGGCAGCCGAAATTTTCACAGTGTGTGTATTTATGTTACCGCTATAACAATAAATAGGTAAAATAAATAAATAATAAAAATTAAAGGGCCCCCAAAATCTTTTTGACAAAAACGTTTTGTTAAATCTTGTATGATGGTACCGAAACCTTTGTGTGCGAGTCTGACTTTTTTTTTAAATCTTGCGCTTTTTGGACTTTATGAAGGCGAACCCTTTCATTGTATATATTTCTCTCCAGGATTCACGAGACAAACCTGAAAAAGCAGGGCATGCTTCCCCTCACGTTCGCCGACCCCGCTGACTACGACAAGATCCAGCCCACAGACAAGATCTCCCTCCTCGGACTCAAGGACCTTGCGCCCGGCAAGGTACCCGCCTAATCTACCAATACGTACAACATAGGTTCCGTATGATGCATTTGCGGTGGTAATAATTTAAATCTATCTATCTAAAAATGTATATTTGTTGGCTGATGAACCAATAAATGAGCCACGGTGTTTTACATAAATTACATTAATGGATGTGAAATTCATACTATGGATATGAAAAAACAGAAGCCGGCATATCCTTTCCCTTAGCTGAACAAAAGTTCCTTTCCAGAAACCATTATTGTTAAGCAATTAAGCAGGTATGAATTTTTATTTATTTGTGGCTACAGGTAGCCCTATTGCAGTCCGGTTGCTACTTGCATAGCACGATTTGAAGCAAGTGCACGAATAATCTTTGGTACCTTGAAGATAATAAAAATAAGAACCCATCGATCCTCTCATAACGCGCTTAACAGAAAAAAGATTAAAATGTCTCCAGTGTAGGTACTTTTAATGAACATTTATTTATTTTGTGCAGCCGGTGGACTGTGAGATCAAGCATGCGGACGGCAAGAAGGAGAAGATAAAGCTGAACCACTCCCTCAACGAACAGCAGATCGCGTGGTTCCGCGCCGGCTCAGCCCTCAACCGTATGAAGGAAATTGCCGCCGGCAAATGAACAACTTTACCTTAGGACCCAATCCTACTAATAAATCAGTTGTCTTTTTTGCGATGAATTGGTGTTTAGACTTTTGCAATTCTTATTTAGATTGGAAGGGTCGGAGTGGACAATAATAGTGAAATCTCTGGAACAGCGGTGAGGCACGTAGCTTAGTACAAATAGGAGTTAGTCATTGAAATAAATTCAAGTTAATTTATATATTGAATTAATACCTTGTGTAAATACAAATAAAATGTTATTTAAATACATAGATACTTAAATAGAATGTTGTTTTATTTAATTTCCTGCAGATGAGATAGATATTCATTCATAATGCCAATGAGTAGGTGTGGGGATTTTCTATGTGTTTCATAAGAGGCAGCAAAGGGAAAAAGACAATATTCTGTGCTGGAGGAACAATAATTTCATCTTAAAGATCTTACAGCCGTATGTAGAGAGAATTTGTCAAAACTTAGTACGAGATTAGCACCGGACTAACCATACAAAAACTGAATACGACGGTAAATTTTCTGCAAAAGGGAAGGTAAACAATATTTTTCGGCCTAGTATTGAGCTATTGATGGACAGAAAAGATTCCATTACTAGTTCATACTTACCACCACACCAAAACATCTGTGAACTTGTGATTACATCAGAATTTATCGTACATTTTAGGCAAGTATTTTTTTACCTCCTCTTCCCTCTCAACTCCCCATACAAACGTGGAAAGAACATCATGCGCATATTTATTGTCAGAGATCCATAATTAAACGCAAAACAGCTTTATTTGATCGAACTAGATGTCTGCATTGTCAAATAGTGTTAGGATTCTAAGTTATAAGGGCCGAAAGATCAAATTTTTGCTTGTTTTATACAATAACTTTGGACAGGGATTACTCTACGATAAAACAAAAACAACTTAAATAGGTGTGTCACGAAACCTAGCTTGTTTCGTGGAAATTTATAATCAATTTGGGTTTTGTTTGATTTTTTACTGCAGAGGTCATGATTAACTTTTAGCTAAAAGTCATTTTGTAATTAAAATTTTTGGTAAATCTTACCAAATCAAATACTATGCGCATTAAGTAAATATACTTTTTCGTACTAAGCAAGTACGTCGCTTGTTCCAAGGAATGTGACATGTATGTATGTATAATCGACCGTGAAGCAAGGACACATTAATTGAAGAAAGAGCCCAGTAAAAAGAACTACTTTACGAATATACTGCAAGGCTGGACCCGATCCAGCAAAACATACCATTCGCGGGTATTGCGTCTACCAAATTCGCCACCGGCGGTATACCCATAATTTGGAATTCTCCTACAGTCCCTCTTCCCGTAATACTGTAATATGTATGTATGTAACTGCCTTGCAGTATATTCTTAAAGTAGTTCTTTTTACTGGGCTCTTTCTTCAATTAATGTGTCCTTGCTTCACGGTCGATTATACATACATACATGTCACATTCCTTACTATGCTCATTGTCTGTTTTGTGGACATGTTGCATCCTCCTCTTCACAAAGCCTGTCTTTTTCTTTGAAACAAAGGTCCCAGAGCTCAATAGCACGGTTTTGTACTGTGCCCACGAATGAGTTAGCCCCGTCGGGAGGGCCACACTTCATACAAGACACCTGCGGTATGGGCAAATCCTTTTTTTTTAAAAACAGGTATGGGTGGCTGTACACCTCGCCTCGCGAAACAACGCTCAGCGTGGCCCCATGCCAGCGGATTTGCGGACTATGGCTGAGCTATTGAGCTTATTCAAATTACGCTTGAAGACTCCCAGGTTATAGATATGAGGAAAGGCATCCGCCGGTAGACAGTTTCATATACTGGCAGTGCGGCAGATAAATTAGTTTGAGAAACGGTTCGTTTTCAAAAGCCTAATGTCAACCACAAGGGGGTGCTCTGATTCTCTGCGGCGGGTGCTCCGGATGTAGGTAGGAAGGGGAGGAATGATGGATGCAAGTTCCACAGAGCTACATCCATGGTAATGACTGAGCGACCCCACAAACCGTCTGTGGCTCAGTGACTCCAAGCCAGCGGTGATTTGTGGGTCCCCAACAAGACGAACCTCTCGGCGCTGAATTGAGTCAAGGATGCCAGCAGGTTCTGGAGACTACCTTTCCGTATGTGGGTACAGTATTCTATCATCGGCCTTATCTGTGATAGATATCCTTGGTGCCCAGTGGTGCGACGCGACACCTTGCGATTCGATAAGCTTGGTGAAGCATCTCTGGGCGCAGTTAGGTTCTGGATGGGTGACCATTTTCAACCGTTGAGGCTGGCCATGGTTCGAATTCCACCTTAAACTGTAGGTACCTTTCCTTACTTACTTACTAGGTGGTAGGGTTAATCCCGCCCAAGTTGGTACCATCGCATTGAATGAGCGATGGTAGAAGTGGCAATGACAATTGTCCCTGTTTTCCATCCCGTTCAATGTAGCAGAGCAAAATAAGGAAGGTCCTGGCCTCGCACCTAGTTCCCATGTGGTGTGTTAGGCTAATCTGACAGTCAGATTTTTTTAGCCATCCATGTCTAGTTACATACAAAAATATAAATACATTGCAGGAAGAACCTAGGCTACTACCCCATCTATATCCAGTAACATAAAATAAAACACACTATGTGTATAAAATTACTTTAATTCCATACACTTATCCTAGCTAGACCCTAATCCTCATTGTCCTCATTATCGCTGTCAGCGTTGATGTTGAAGTAACGCAGCTCGTACGAGTCTTTGGCGGCGGCGACGACGCGCAGCCAGTCACGGAGGTTGTTCTTCTTGAGGTACCGCTTCGTCAGGTACTTGAGGTACCGCTTGGAGAACGGAATGTCTACAACAAGGAAAAAAATATATTTAAAAATGCAAGTTTTACCAACCCGTCTTCTACGATTCGGCCGATATCTACAAAATAGATCTACTGCCCGGAAAAATTAAGTCAAGGTGTTAAGGTGGTGGTAAGCATCAGAAAATGTCGCCTCCCATACGAACGTTTACCAATCATTTGAAAACCACTGTTTCAATTTACTTGATATTTGGTATCTATTATCAGGCAACAAATATCTGTGTCTGCATGTCTTTTTAGGGTTCCGTACGCAAAGGGTGCCAACGGAACCCTATTACTAAGCCTCCGCTGTTCGTCCATCCGTCCATATGTCACAGGGCGGTATCTCATGAACCGTAATAGGTAGAAAGCTGAAATTTTCATAGAGTGTGTATTTATTTTGCCGCTATAGCAAAAAATAGGTAAAATTTAAAAAGAATAAAAATTATAGGGGGCCTAACATCCAAAAAACGTGATTTTTTGTGGTAAATCTTGTACGATTGTACGGAACCCTTCGTGTGCGAGTCCGACTCGAACTTGGCCAGTTTTTTTTTACGATAAATGTATCCTGAGTCAAACCACAACAACATAGTAGAAAAAAAAACAACATTAGTATGAACATTTCATTTTTCCTTAAATTTAAAGGAAATTTATAATATTATAATCAATTTGTTAAAACCTTGTAATTGGCTATTCAATTCCAGCGATAAAAATGAAAAGATTGGGCAAAGCACTATAGAATGTGTCACCGATTTGCAAACAGGGCTAAATGGTGTTCGTGGTAAATAGCATTGTATCCACCTTTGGCACTCCAATGCCATCTGACGTCAATAGCCCGTATTTTATATTGCTAATACAGTGTTTATTTACATTTTATTCTTCGGTGATTTTAGATGCAACTTTTTACACGGATTGATATGTACGGTCGCGTTCAAAACTCTAGTTTCACATTGCAACGCGATTGCTATGAAGCGCTCGCATCGCGCGGAGATGAAGCGGGAGGAGAGGATCACACCACCCGCGCGGCTTGCGGTAGGACGCCCCGTCTGAAGCCCGGTCGGTGGGGGACGGGGCACGCCACATGTGCAAAGGAAACCCGACCGTAGGGTGCTACTGGACTTATGTCGTTGATGGTACAAATGGCATCACGCTAGACGCCACACATTGGGACTTCGACTCACATGCGTTTTTGCCAATGCCTACCGTAGCGCCGAGGGTGATGCGCCTCGTACAACCCTAATACACGGACCTGCGTTGATGGTGAGCTTCGTCTTATCCCTGGCGATGACGACGTGGTTTCCGAGGTTGTTAGTCTTGCCCTCCACCTTCACACGCTCCTTCAGGTACTTCTCGAAGTTGGCAACATCAAGGATGGAGTCCTCGGCGGGGTGCGTGCAGTCGATGAGGAACTTGAGCGCGATCTTCCGCTTGATGCCCTTCCCTCGGAGCTTGCCACCCTTCACGCCCTTGACGGGCTTGGCACCCTTCTTGCCGGTCTTCTGGTGCAGTTGCGGCTTCTTCGCCACATGCTTGGCGCCCGTCATCTTGAAAGCCTGCAGAGATGGTCCAATTTTAATAAGGAAACTTGATTGTTTTTAAAACGTCCAGTGGGTGGGTTCTAGTCAGGAAAAATCATTGATTAAGGATAAAAGCATCGCCAAAAAAAAAATATTACATTACCGAGTGTGTAACAAACTTGGAATAAATAAACTAAAGCCGAAACATATGTTAGTGCACAAATAATAAATAGTGAAGGAACACGTTGAACAATTATGACCTTAAGTCGAACCCAAATTATACATATTTCGCTAAGATTTCAATACTGCCTAGTAGGTATAAACAAATAATTTGTATCACAATGGAAAGAAAACCAGACAGGCGTGCTGTCACACAACTAAAAGTCAGATTTAGTCACTCATTGCCTGTACACTCGGAGAGTAAATTTACCATGGTCACCCCTAGATCAAACAAAAACATATTGCCTCTTTGTATGACAATATGCATATCGGCATTGAAATTTGAAGAGGTACATAATGTACCTCTACATACATAGATATAACATAGAAATTCAACATTAATTAAAAATTACAAAGTCAAATAGTGTTGAAAATACCTTGGATCACATCACAACTTGTATGAAGGTAAAAAAATCTATAAACATGTTAAATTACTTGTTTCACTAAATACACCAAGCATGAGTCTGACTCTCGCACCGTGGCTTCCATATAAATTTGTAATTTTAATCAAGGGAACATATACACATTGATATTATTTTGAACTCTATACCTCTATTCCTGAGAAAAATGGTCTTGTCAGACAAGAGATACAGAAAATTTAAGGAATGAAGATCTAAAACATCTAAGTAGACAGATTCGCACAATCCTAAATTTCAAAGTTTCTTGGAAATACAGCATCGCCTCAATAATCTGACCTTGTTTTGAATGACGTGTCGGGATTAGAGGAGCAAAACTTAAATTCTACCAGTCACATAATTTATCTTTAGAAAGTCAAGACTACTAGTAGCTAGTCTCCGATCAAAAACATCGATAAGCTTTTTTCGTAGCAAAATAGAGAATAGTCTGTTTTGGAGGGGTCAACAGAACAGAAAATTTGAAATATGCTAACAGATGATGTTTAGATTTACGTTCACATGATATTTGACCCTTTATTACAAAAAAAAAGGCAATGAGCACATACTTACACCTGACAGAAAAAATATGCAGTTGTTTTAGAGCCAATGCAATATTTTCATTATTACCCTTGAACCTGCGGTGTAATCAGAATCAGATTGTTTGTACACCGTAATGCTACATATTGAATATTTGGAACATTTATTTTTAGGTTATGTAAAACACTAAACCTGAAATAAAACTGGGTCTACCCCCAGGCCAACAAGTAACTTGGCTAACTGAATAAAAACCAATAGTTTGTTAAAATTAAGGACTAATTCTTCAAATTCTTATGCTGAAAATCACTTCAGCAAGCACCTGTCAAAAATTCAAAGGTACCGTGCAAGACAAGTAACAGATCTTCACTGGATTCGTATGCTCAGCACTGAGGATTGGGTAGTCTTGTCCGACATGAAATGCTTACAAGAACAACAATACAGATAAATTAGTAAATTATTTACTCTCACAACCTACCGAACACGTGTTACAGCTCACCGCACAATTTTCAAAATGGCCGTCGTCTTGTCAATTTATTGGTGTTGTAGTGTAAAAAAATAACATTACCCTTTGATAATATGGTGAAAAGAGCAGTCTCACTTGTTCGTTTTGTTAAACATTTTCAAAGATTGGGTGGAAAACAACTCCACGAACGTACTCCGGCTAGACTAGGGATATTCTTTGGGTAAGGTCTTCAATCAAATGGGAAAGATTATTTATCATAATAGGTGGCGTCTAAGCGAGTTCACCTTTAATATCTGTCAAAGTTGTAACATACCATTTTGACGTAGATTTAGATTTTTCGTCCTTTGCTGCACTCGGCCCTTAGCTAAATAAAAGAACTTATCTGTTGGTGCAACGCGCAGTCTCATTTAGATACAATTTACGAAAGCATGGTGACTTGTGCATTTATAAATTGCTTAGTGAACGGGATGAAGGGAAAACCCTTTTTTCATGGTAAATAAGGAGGACCCACTGATTCTTCGTCGATCAAATTTCTTAACTTTTCCTCGATCTTTCAAAGTAAAACTTAAAACATAACTTCATACCCGATGTTCATACCATTATTTCGAAGCTGCACAGCGATTTACAATTTTGTTCGAGTAAAAAAGAATTCAGTACATTTTGTATGAAACGATTTTGGTCTGATCCGTCAGTTGACTCTGTATGTCTTTATAGTCCCACATAGCTTATTATGCGCATGCTTGAGGGCACCAGCTGTCTTTTAAGCTAAAAAAATCCCCCATTTATCGGTAAAATATTTACAGCCTGCTGGAATAAAAAGAATTCAGGAAATGAAAATTAGTATTTTTGGTAAATAATATTATTCAAAATATAACTAAATTAGATCTTTCATCATTTTAATAAAAAAATGGGGGTTGCCGAGGCCGGGTTACTTACTACAGCTAGTTTTGTTTTCTTTAATTATATGAAGAAAATAAACCCCAACGTCAATCCCGGAGGTTATAACTCCGACAGACGATATCTTTTGCCATCCATTTTAGATTAGACTGTATACAGTATTTTTTTATTTCGTTGTAATCTAACAAGGAGTTTTCGAGTACAACTCACGATGGCATCAAACCACTACTACTTCTACGCTTTCGGGAAAACGGCGTGAAGGTATGTATGTATGCATGTATGGGTAACCTAAACTACAAACATATCTTCATAAAGATAATGGTAAATAACTACTTAACAAAAAAATACCTCAGCCTAAAATGAATAAGCAGTAGGTAACTTGCATTGTTATAATGGCAACCTATCCCAGTAGCCACGAAGTCAAGATGGCGACCGTTTAGTTTCGATTTTGGCCACGTGCAAAATAAGCTATGTGGCACTATAACTACGGGATCTTTGAGTCTTCTTCCCAACTGAACTGAAGCCCTTAAGCCCTGGGGATCTACTCCTGGGATTCTCACCTGTGTGTCACCGGTGAGTCACAACGTTTTCGTACTTATGAAATTATAGCCACGAGTCACCCTAGTGTTGTACCTTTCTAATTATTCTAATTAGAGTGCGACGACACTAACATACAATTTGGTGTTTGATGACTTCAGGCGAGAGTGTCTCACTTTCATCTGTTTCATCTAACTTGGTGACTGTGAGTCACCGCTACACACAGGTGAGAATCTCATGAGAAGACCCAAAGAACGCGCTCAACTTATATGCGCCTCGCGCGTACAAAAAACGCTCTGAGACAAGGGGACTTATAGTATATTACTTATTTATCATTGTCTAAAACACATTAGAATGGCTATTGTTTTATATCTTCATCAAATTCCCACGACCGGGGAGTATTATAGGTATATAATTACAACAATGCAATGGTAGGCAGTCTGTAGCATAACTAGGTAGGTAGGTATACGTTTGGTATATCGCTAGAGGTCACGATATATTTTTTTGTGCGATTATGTAATTTATAGTGATACGACCCCACCAAATAGAAGAAATTCCGATACCGTCACTTTCGTAAAAATCTATCTTTTGTAGTGCAACAACCGATCACGACTTGAACCTGCGGGTCATAAGGTTGAAAATCGTCAGTTCACATCTTTAACGGCGTGAGTGATAACACTTATGCAATTGTATCGTGGCGATGAACATTAATCTCGCTATTTATTCAATCAAACCACTGGGTAACAGATTTAGTTAAAGTCACTATTTAAGCCATATTTCATGTATACATAAGTATATTAGGTACGATCCGCTCGTAAATACTTAAACACAGGTGAGCACATAGCTTCGTCATCGTCAACATAAAATAGCGTTAGGTCAGCACCACCACACCAAGAAAGACGCGAACACGGTTGCGTGCGATTGCGTCGCGGCAGCTAATCGCGAGTTTTTGGGGCTCGTAGAGCGGTGAAGACGCATCCGCGGTGCGCGCGCACCTATTTTTGTGAAGATCATTTTACGATGAACGTCAGTGTCATTGGACCAGTGTGACTCATGGCGGTGAAGGAAATCCTTTACCGAAAAGAACAATCGATAAAACACTGCTAAGAAACAGCATCCTAATGAGAGAACATGGATAAGTGTTTTGCCGCTTGCGGCTGCGACGATTACGAAGGAATCACAAAGGCGGATCTCGACAGATTCACGGATAAAATAGAGAATATTCTTAACGATGAGAAAGGCCGGAGATTATTTAGAAACTTCATGTTTACTTCGAAGATGAAGGATGGAAGGCGAGCGCTAGACTTCTACGAGCACGTCGAGAAGCTGCTGAATTATAAGGAAGGACCCGAGAGCGCTTCTTACCAGCGCTTTCTCGACGACATCGACAAGCTGACCGACGAGGCTGAAAGGATCGAGGAGCTTGACTTCGCCACGATGGAGCGGCTGACGCAGGTGCGGGACGCGGGGGACAAGGCGGAGATAGTCACCGCGCTGAGGCACCTCAAGGCCGAGGCCACGAAGACTTTGCGCCGCGAGTACAGCGCATTTAGAAGACATTTTATTCCCGTGAAGAAGTGAGATAATGGCGCAGATACTTCCGTCCATTTGAATTTGGCGCCAAATAATACCTAAAATTTTCGCGCGAATATAATGAAAACTGGATTTTCATCGTTTATGCGAGGTATTATTACCGTGTGTTTTAAATATTTAGTGCTTTCTGGTCAGTGCCTAGTCGTGCTGTATCCGAATTATCGCACCTCTGCACTTACAAAACACGTGTCGTGACTGGATGACATCACTGCTTCAAAATAAGAATTATTTATTACCACAATATAACAAAGAACTGTAGCAATTTGTCCATTAAAGTAATAAGATTAATTTATTGAAAAAAAAAGGATATATTATTTTAAAATCTTACCATGGATAGAGATACCCTTAGCAGCTACTTTATAAACTATATAACACCGAGGAGAAACTGGTAGTTTTCCATAAGGCCGTGGGGATCAGCATGGTGACATCCATAGTGGACGGTGTTGCTGCATGCATCGTGACCCTTGCAGCCCAGAAGAATATAGTCCACTTGTGCATACTACAAAAAATGTATAATTCAGGACATATTGCAAATTTTTAGAGCAAAGTTTTGGTAAATAAAAATTTAATTCTTTTAATCAATTCTAAAGTTTAATTTATTCTTTTTGTGAAATTATTACACATAGATAAAAAATTACAAATAAAAAATGTTGTAGGGAGGGCGGGCACTGGCATTAGCTGTGAATGGCCCCCTAGGTAGAAAATGCGATTGTTTTTCCCTGAGCACTGTTGGGGTCCCTGAGTGTTAATTTTTTACTATTTACTCAAAAAATGGAGTCTTTAAATGTCCAATTGTTTCATGTAAAAAGAGACGCACAAGAAATGTGGACAAAACGTGAAAGCTGCATTAGGATAAGTGGAGCACCTAAACGCAGTCACTGGTGATCACACCATATATTATATGCTGAAGAGTGCTGACATTTGCCGATTGTTTCTCAGAACAATTGAAGCTTACACAGCAAAGCATACATCATTATTCCGCCTATGTGACAGGTTGCAGATGAATTAATGTTAATATGTTTTTATCTTTTTTCCAAAATTTAAGAGTATTTGGAGATCTTGCTTATTAAGTGGACACCCACCGACAAATTGCACCTTCAGAAGCCCAAGACCAGGGCGGACTGGGCCCTTTTACTTGCTTGCAGTTAATTTAATTTATAGATTTCTCCTTGTGGCTGCGAAAATCATGCGGGCCAGCCAGGTCTTTCTTCACATTACGTTTCAAGGACCACTGTTTGTAATTTGGGGCAATACCTCGGCAGGGAATATTTCCATAGTTTACTGACCCTAGAGATTTTTATTTATGCAACCCTAACATGGATGGCTAATACCACGCAACGACCGTTATGATATTAGCTCAATCCCGAAGGACTTAGGTGCCAGGACCTTCTCTTTATGAGCGCGGCTAAACTGAACTAGATAGAAAACATGGACAATTTTTCATTGCCGCTTCAACCAATGCGGTGGTACCAACCAACTGAACCCTAACACCTAGTAGGGGAAGGGCCCCCACAGTTTTAAATGGGTTCCGAACCATGGTACTGCTCGCATTCGTACCATCCAACTTAGAAAGAGAAATAAAGTCTCGAATGAAAGGCAAATAGATAAAGCAAAATAAGATCGTTTGCTTCTTATAGGAGAAATGCGGGAAGTCAATGGGTACATTCCCTGCCTATTGCACCATGTATGTTGCCGGACCAAAAACTGTTTCTCTAGATACATGGCGCAAATAAGGTCTTGTGTAGAGTCTTGTTCGCATATGTGGGACTGTTCAGCTTAGTATCTGCTTGGCTCCTGGGTCTCGATGCAGTGCCATGTGTCTCGTTGCACGTTGCATGTGCACGTTGAGTTATGGTAGAATGGTGACGGAAGCTCGGCGTTATGCAGCTCTGACCCATGGTACGGACCATAGTACACAGAAATAGGCTGTACATCCTTTTTAAAGTTTAAGGGTCCCCAAATTCTGTTATACCTCAGGGTCGTCGGTGAGACACATGGCACTGCATAGAGACCAAGGAGCCAAGCAGATACTAAACTGAACAGTCCCACATATGCGAACAAGACTACACAAGACCTTATTTGCGCCTTTTATCTAGAGCAATAGTTTTTGGTCCGGCAACATACATGATGCACTGTTGATGCATTCCAACTTTTTTGAGGTGAACTTTATCCTGAAGTAAATAATATAAGGATGACTGAGTTTGCGTTGCAGAAATAGAGCTGGTGGTTGGGCTGTCAGTCTTCGTTAAAGAGGAAGGGATAGATTGCTAACTTCGTACCAGTGTTCAAGAGGGATAATAAAAGTCCACAGGTGGTGTTGCAATTCACATTTCAGAATACATTAAATAGAAACCAATGAATATCAATGATATTTTTTATTTACAATGACAATACTTCATTTATAGTTAAAATGTAACGTTGCCATCATGCTTGCAACGCCAAATTTGGAATCAATCTTAGTTTAATAACGGTCCAACTAGTTCTGGCAGTGCCGGAAGAGCGGCTACGAGCCGCTCTTCTAGTGGCGCGGGGGCTGGCCTAGCCTACCAGAGGTCTGGGTTCAATTCCTCGGCCGGCATGCACCACTTTCTTTCTCTTTCTGAGTTCGATAAGTGCATTTCGCCACGAATGCGAGCTGCTCCATGGTTCGGAATCTATGTAAAACTGTAGGTGTACCAACATTGGCTGACGTTAGCTATATATACCTACCTCTTTAACATATGATAGTAATAAGTGAGCAGATGTCACCAGCATGGCAAGATTTCAGTTGCACTTTTGTGCAACTTTTTTTAATTTCTCTCATAATTTCGTAGTTGAGTTTATGCATGTAAATTTTCAGTTCCACCGTTTTAACCTTCATTGATACACCATCATGTGTAGACTAACCCAAATGCAAAATCATCCTTAACTTTTATCAACTGCTACTCTTTTTAGGCTGAGATAAATAGTCACAACTGGAAAACTATACATACATTGCAACAGCATTTCATCTTCAAAATTAATGTGCACTTGCTATAGAATTATTATGTGCTATTAAGAGGACAATGAGGTGATCAAGTTCCATACAATGGCTCATGCCTGTTTCCTCTGTCAAATTATGAAATATTTTTCTGAAATGTTGTACATTAAATAAACCAACTGAGAGTTACGTCTGTACAATTCGATTTTTTTGATAACCAAACTTATGTCCATGATATACGCCCTTAAGCACCTGAAAATTTCGCCTCCCATACAAACGTAGTTTACTAATCATTTGAAAACCAATGTTCCAACTTACTTGATATTTGGTATCTAATATTAGGCTACAAATATCTGTGTCTGCATGCCTTTGTTTTTTCGGTAAATGTATTCTGGGTCAAACCATAGAGAAATCAAAATTCGTATGAAGATTTTCTTTTTGCTTTCATTTCACTCGGTTTGGATTTTTCAAAAAAACAAAAGCATGCAGACACAGATATTTGTTACCTGATATTAGATATTAAATATCAATTTAATTGGAATAGCGGTTTCCAAATTATTAGTAAACTACGTTTGTATGGGGAGCATAGCTTACGGGAAACGTACAAACGTCGCTTCCAGTTGATTTATTGTATGTTTTTTTTTTTTCGAACCTCCTTGTAGCCCAACGGAAGCTTAAAGAGGCTGAGGAGGTTAAATGCTTTACGCATACCTGATTCCGGAATCAGGTTATGTGGGACTGGTTGGCGAGCCTGTCGGCGTTAAAAAGGATGGCCGGTCGCTTGGCGGGCGCAGAAGGCGCACGAGCCTGAAAATGTGTGTGGGTGTATTATGCAACTAAGGGACGTTGCGTGAAGCGCCGGAGCGTGTCAGGGAGAAGCGACCTGGGACGTGCCGGCACCTGCTGAAAGTACAGCGGGGCCTGCTCGTCGGGCCTGCCAGTCGGGGAGGGGAGCGGGAAGGACATGGTGGTGGTGCTAGGTTGAGGACAGTCGTCTCGTCGTCTGGGTCGACCAGGACGTGACGAGGGCGACGTCTATGCGGTGGGATGGGTCGGATGCTCGGGAAGGTGGTGTACGTTGCCCCCCTAACGAGCAGCGGATTCGGGTGGGAACGGATCCCGGAAGTAGCGGGTAGAGGCTTCTTTGAAGTGTTGGGCTACGGTTGGAAGGCCAAGGTCTCGATGGAGATTGACGTTCCGCACGTAGAGGGGTTATTGTATGTGCAAAATTTCAGAAAAACGTTTCTTAATTTGACTGAAGAAACAGGCACGAGCCACTGTATAGAACTCGATCACCTCATTATACTCTTAAAGAAAGTAAGCAGTCTCACCGCATTTCTTTCCATGCATTTTGTAAGAAGCGACTAAGGGATTTGTCGTTCATGGTTCGGATTCCACGTAAATTGTAGGTCTTACTTGCTAGGTGGTAGGGTTAATACCAGTCAGGTTGGTGCCATCGCATTGAATGAACGATGGTCGAAGCTGAAATGAAAATGGTCTATGGTTTCCATCCTGTTTTATTTTGGGTATTCTAAATTATGCAAACATATAATTTGTTTTAGGCAAGTAACATCAATGATCCCAATACTCGAGATCTTGATACCAAATAAAAATACTTGATACCAAAAACTCGAGAATCGAAGGCAAGGAATGTGTTACCCAAAATGTTTTAGATGGTAATGTCATTTTTCCAATATTTGTTTTAGGGCTGACTTTTCAACAGTCGGGTAAACAGCCAGATGGCTATTTAATGTAGGGCCGATTTTTCAATAGTCTGATAACAAGTCATATAACCATTCCACGAATTTATTTCCCCCGCTGCTTATCCATCCATCAATAAGTACTATTTGAGGATTGAAAAATCGGCCCGTATTTATTTACGATTTTACTTATCCATCCGATATAGTAAGTCCATATGTTTTTAGCAAAAATTTTAGTCAGATAATTGTGATAGAAAATATAATTCTCCGGCAACGACTATCCGTCTTTTGACAAACGTGAATTTGTGTCAGTCCGATAAGTACTCTCTGAGGATTGAAAAATCAGTCCTTATAGTAATAAAGGTGATGTAAATAAGTAGAATAATAGAGGGGAGGGACCCCTCTATTATTCTAATTGTTTTACAAATCTTAAAAAAAAAATATTGATGATAAAAAAAGCACCAATAGCAATTAAGGCCATGAAAATTATGATGGGGTCATGGGTCATTTATTGTAAATAAAAGTAGTAAGTAAATACACATTTTCTTGCTCATGGAATGACAGTTATTCGCGTTCAACATTTTCACAAGAATCGCCCTGGTGCTTTTTAATTCTTGTACGCTACGTAAAATTATCAGTGATGACGTCATGCGAAAGCAAGTGTAAACGATTCACGTTCATATGTGAAATTAACCGATAGTGCTTTCCCAACTGGCCTGATTCGCGCTGACACCTCGCAAAATGGCTTGTTGCACATTGAGCGATGGGGACAGAGGGACGTTTTGCGAGAATTGTCTATGGTACGGACGATAAAACAAAGACAGAGACCCTACATCCCTTCTGAGTTGAGGGTTCTCTAAACTCGGTGTCGGCGTCAGCAGTTCAGGTCATGTGTCATATCAACACCGAGAATTCCTCTGGAATGTCAGAGCTGTATCGAACTGTGTCCGCATCGCACTAAAATCAGATGCCTTTGTCTCACGCTAAAGTCGCCTGGAGACCACACTGGAAACGTTTTCGAAGGCCTTTTAGAGTGTAACAAAGAGGCACCGCCTATCCTCCAAGTCAGCTCGGCTTGCGGTCGGGTACCTGACTAGCACCATGCTGATCGAGCAGATCATTTTGTTTGCGGCAGAATAAGGGTTGGAGACAGCACCGAGAAACATATGTATTGCATGGTAATACAGCCTACACTATTAATATATTCAAATAAAAGCATCTGTTTCTTTACGTGACTGGACTTGGATCGCTAATACCACACCCACCGTCATGATATTTACCAAACACACAGCATTCCTGAAAGAAGTGCCATGCCATGCCTTTACTTTCCTTTATGAGCATAGCTGCATTGATTGTTCTGCAATTCAATTTAATGATATCTATTCGATTTTTTTACACAATCTAACATCATAAAATACATATACTAATCACTACATAGTATAAAACAAAGTCGCTTTCTCTGTCCCTATATCCCTATATCCCTATGTACGCTTAAATCTTTAAAACTACGCAACGGATTTTGATGTGGTTTTCTTTAATAGATAGAGTAATTGAAGAGGAAGGTTTATATGTATAATAACATCCATTAAATAGTGGAGAAATACTGTTATTTTTGAGGTTTCCAATGTGATGTCGTAAAAAATTACGCATTAAAAAAACGGAGACTGAACCCTACGAGATTTATCAATGTACTAAGTATTGTACACAGTGAAAATATCTACAGAAAACTCCGCGATGGAATATGTCTATCTCTAATGGATATCCCACAATAACAGTTTTTTGTCATTTACTTTTTACGACAAATAATGGCTAATTTTCGAAGCGATTTTAACCAATATAGCATTAATCCTTATCCAATTAAATACCTTAAATACACTGTTGATTTAATATAGATATATATGGCCCTTTACAGCATATGATTTAAATGAGTATTTTCGAAGATATTACAGATTTAAAAATTGCGGGACGTAGCGTTTGCGGCGGTACCGGCCGGTCGGGGCGGCGGGAGCGTGCCTATAAATAGTGCGTCGGAGGTCGCGGTTCTCCCTACAGCACTTTGAATTTAGCAGCGATTGGTCTAATAATAATATCTAAGTTTTTTTTTATTTCACATATGTCAAAGTAGGAACTCTACGTAAAAAGGGTTTATTTGTGCATTGTTGTGTCAAAACAATATTTTTTTTAAATGATATGATGCCCGTGCAAAGCCGGGACGGGCTGCTAGTACTTAATACAGTGGGCATTACAGTAAACACCAACTCATTGGCATTAGACAGAAAGATTAGAGACAATACTTCACCACTGCTGCCACTGTCTTCATACTCGTAAGCGCTATGAAAATAAATATGTTTCATTGTCTACAAAGGCTCAGAGCCCAATGTGTGGCGTTTGTCGTGCGGTCCACTGTACATGAACAGGCCTCCACTACTGAAACTTGAATTTTCTTATTGAATGATAAATGGGAATGAGAAAATCTCCATAAATGACCTGATAAAATAAGTTTATTCAACGTTTCGTAATGGATGCTAAGTGATTATGTAGATAGAAGGTAAAATATACACACTATATAAATAATAAAATTATAAATATGTACATTACCTTTATATTTTCCTATTCTTTCTATGGATAATTTTGTTTGCTTAGCATGCTAGTTACATTACATTCATCAATGTAGAATTGCACTTCGGACAATGCAAGACCTTAGTTGTAAAAGTAAATAAAAAATGGCAGATCTTCGTGCGCTTGGTCAGTTTATAAAAACATAGTAATAAACAAATCTCTCATTATAGTATTGTATATAAAGTATACCAAAACATTAATATTAATTCTTAAATTAAACATACATTCACATTTACTATGTAGTCATATTGTTATCAGATTTTGTCTATTTTGCAGTAGTAAGGCTGCGTTAGGAATTGCAAGGCAATAAGGTGCAATGACACCAGGGATATTCAAATACATCTTTGTTGGACTTTAAAATGTATTCAAGTAAGCACACTTTCTCTTGAGGGGCCGTCCATTAATTACGTGAGGCATTCAAGGGGGGGGGGACTCTTGCCAAATATCACGTAATTTATTTCTCCGCAAGAAACAGTGTACAATTGCGAGAAAACTGGGTTAAATTAAGTAAAACATGTTTCTCAAAAAATATAGAAGCTTCCCTCGTAAATCCTTATGTGATGAATGACCTGTTTGAATCAATCAAACAACTATACAATCAATGAACTATGTACTCAATTTAGACATATCAGCCTAGGCTGCCCCTGTTTAATATAAAATAAATAAATCAATTAATTAATAAACCTTCAGAGGGGCGGGAGGGGGTCGAGCCAAAAATTCACGACATCTCACTGTGGGATGAGGGGGGGGGGGGGCGGGGCGAAAAAGCGTCAAAAACGCCTCACGCAATTAATGGACGCCCCCTTAAACAGATTTCACACAGGTTTCATTATGAGACCGCCGTATTGAATATTTGTTTATAGAGTCTAGATTTTTCAGCAACAGCGAGTTATTTCTCTAGAAATTGTGACTATAAGATGTAGGTTTCATTGCATAAATTTGCGGAACAAAAACTATCAATGTAAGTAGGTACCTCCGTACTAAATATGAATGCACATTTTACGGCTGTGCTAAATGGTTGAATGACACTAAACGCCTAGGCCCTTCATTGTAATGTCCAGAAATCATAAAACTCTGCATTAGCAAAGTATGGGGCCTGCTACACAGAATTTAGTTCTTTTGTAGGCTGCAGTGTACCATTATATTAACTAGATTTTGTCAAATTTATACCTTTTGTTGAAGTTAAAAAATGTATGTGCATGTATATTTGAAAAAAATAAGTAGAAAATTTAAAAGTGAACTTGAGTGTATCTCAAATAAAATACTACAAGGAAATACAAAAATAAAATTTTCAAAAGATCTGTTGTTAGCGCTGGGTTCCGTTTAAAGAATATCTTGTTCCTGTTGCATTTATCCAACAGGTAAATTTGACAAAGCCGTTTTAGCGTGGCTGTGAGCTTTCGTGCATTAAATAATTAATTTAATAATATTTATCAGAACCATGCATTTTACTACGAGTAACTAAAAACATGTAAGTTGTCCACCTTCAAATTATTGCACCTAATGGGTTAAGAGTAGCCTCCCTGGAACTACAAGTCTTCCATACCAACATTCCTTAGCCACTAACGCTTCTCGTTCCATTGCTGGCGGTGACAATTCGAATTCCAGTGTGCAAAAAAGCTTTGGTAGCCACAATTTGTAAAATTACAATACTAATAAAAAAAATCTATAAACAATGTATTTCGTTTTGTTACACAGCTTCACTGATGTCAGCACTTCACCCATGCAAACACAAAGAACCAAGTCTCAGCTGTGGCTGAATCTAACCACGCAAGACCACGAATTGTCGACTCTCCATAATTTTCTTCGTAATACAAACGATTGCAACCAGAATGTATACTATTGTTACAGAATATATATAACCTACAGTGCTCTGGAGCTTTGGTTTTGTATAAGGTTACGCACGTCACTCTGGAGACAATGTACTGACGGCATCAGGTCACAACGTCACTTCACATAGCGACACTTGCGTCCTGAACTTTAATTCTCCTTCTAGGTTTTCTTCCAGGAATAGTACATCTCCAAGGGCTTATTGCTCTGAAAAAAAAATAAGAATACAATTAATATTTTGTCATCTCAGACTAGCAGCCACGAGAAAGCGGGTATATAGAACAAATATGTCACCAACTAGTTTCTTCTGAACCCAGGCGAACCAAAAACTATGGCAAAAGGTACACGGGCAACTACAGTTGCTCAACTTGCAGTAATCTCTGTCGAATTCGTTTTTACGACAACCTCCAGCAATATTCGGCAACATGGTTTATGAACAACCAAGTAACCATTAATGGAGCAATTAATTGTCCGCATGTGGTGAGCTAGTGCACGGATATGTGGCAATAAATAAATAATTCACCGACAACAAGAAAAGTATGGATCGATGTGGAGCAATCGCCAAAAATGTATTGGGGTTGCTCTATATTGCTCGATCTATTGCTTCACTATGTTTGGCATCAGTTGCCCAGCAATTAATTGCGTCAAAAATTGCCCATATACGGCCACATTTACTAAGTGAATAAAAATTGTCGGGACTGAACCGACAATTCAAGATCCGAAATCTTTTATCAAAAAATTATCGCAAACAGGGATGTGAGCTAATTCTTACAGGAAATCGACTTAAAGAGTCCATTGTAATAACACTAACTGGGCACTGCAATTGGCGTTTTCACGATGCAGTAACATATTAGCTACTTATACCGATGTAGAGTAGTTACAGCATCTTGGGAACCTGGAAGGCATTTCTAAAATATTAATTTCTCGGAAGCCGTGGGAAATAGTATTACAGAAAACCGTTTTAAAAATATTTGACTGACTTCAATTACTAACCCCTGTTTTCACCATCTCCAGCTACCTGAAACCCAATAGTTAACTTTCTATTACATTGCATATTTACATGATGTAACCGAAAGATAACTTTAGGATTTTTGTAGTTGGAGGTGGTGAAAACAGGGGTTAGTAATTGAAGTCAGTCAAATATTTTTAAAACGGTTTTCTGTAATACTATTTCCCACGGCTTCCGATTTTAGAAATGCCTTTAGAAAGGGCGTTAGAGTAATATTGTTTCAGAAAATTTATGAAAGGACCAATCCCGAGATATACCCTACTGATGAGAAAAAAAAATCAAATCGGTTGATAAGTTGCGGAGATATCCAGTAACATATATAAAAAAATACAGGCGAATTGAGACCACCTCCTTTTTTGAAGTCGGTTAAAAATGGGCTCATACAATCACCTTCCAGAACTTGTCATTGATCTGTCTGAGGGTCTGCGAGCCGGAGAGCGGCACGAACTGCGCGGGCGCCGGCGCCACGTAGATGCAGAAGTTGAGCAGGCGGTACGCCTCGGGGAGCTCTGCGTCCAGGTCCAGCGTGAGCCGCATAGCCAGGTACTTGCTGAGGTGGTCCACTGCCATCGAAGAATTTAGTTTAGACCTGCTTGAGGTTTGTTAGGAGATACTTGCAATAAAAAATTAAACTACAGGAGGTAATAACTGATAAATAGAACACTGATTCCCATCTTGCACCCCTGATATAACTAAAAAATAGACAAAAATAGTGGTAGTTTCGCTACTGGGACCAGAGCCGGTAGTCTAAGTTGTCACCTAAATTGGCGTTACGGCAAACCGATCGACTGGCGTTTTTAAATGTATGGAGAAATTGAAGAGCGCGCGCAGCGGGCGTTAAGCGAACTAACATTTGCGAGTCCGAGCTTGATTTGACAGCTTACTCAACGTTGCCGTAAATACGTCCACGTTGCGGTTTACGTCCACTCCGCGTTTTCATACAAATCGGAAGTCCGCGTTTGACTTTGACAGCTTGAAGAAGTAAAACCACAGAATATCTAGTAAAAACTTGTATGGAGTTTGGAGAAAACGCCAGTCGATCGGTTTGCCGTAAACGCCAATTTCGGTGAGAACTCAGACTGCCCACTCTGGTGCCGTCTTTGAAAAGATACTTATGTTACGTAACATACATATTTTTTTAAAGAAGGCACCAGGTATAGACTGGTGGATAACATGGTATTGGTATTGGAATAGGCAATACATATACTTATACTATGTTTGACAAACTGTGAGAGAAGTGTATGCTATAGAATTGGTGACAAATGCAGCAAATGCAATATCTGTCGGAACCCTAATACTTACTTCGATATTAAACTACCCTATGGTTTTTTATGATAATGCAGACGGAAAAATCAACCTTTTGGTTATAGCAAAGAGCAGTTCCCGTTGCTACTACCATACCTACTTACATTGTGAAATGTTGGCAGGGACCATATGCGGTATGTCTTGCTGCCAAGGAGATTGCGCTGGTACTTTTAATGGTAACGGTAAGCACCGAAGCTGTGAGCATGCTTACCTCCCGTATCCGTAGCGGTTATATCCCTCCTAGGCATAGCAGAGAAACGAATAACCAAAACTCTAGCGTGGTACCGGAGTTGTAGAAACACTCCCTGGGCGGCAGGATTGACCGGAAATTTCCTTCGTCGTCAACCATACAAGCACTACGCCTCCCAGTCAGTAACGGACCAAAACACATGCACCGCACCACTTTTTGCCACCAGCCCAAGATTGCTGACTTACCAGAGGCGTTAGCCGTGGTCTTGAGGTATCTAACGGAGTTCTCTTTGAGAGCCTTCATCAGCTGATTTTCGCCAGTCATTTCAGTGGGGTGGGGCTTGAACACCAGCTCCATCTCGTTGGGGTTCAGCGGTTCCCCCTCGCCCTCCGTGTCCATGGAGTTCTCACCCTCCGTTCTGCCAAGTCAATGGAAATTATTCCTTTACATTTTAAAACAGTAATGTCGCAAGCATTAAAATAATCAAAATCTCAAGAGGACATTTTGCTTGAGGATATAAAAATTCATAAGAGTGTTGTAATATTAACCTATTCAAAAATGAACAATTGCACACCCATCTTAACTTATTTAGTCGCACCCACAAAATTTAATTCATAATCGACAATACTACTCACATTTTATGTATGATGTGAACATAAAACCATTATTTTATTGTGTTCTATTCAAAAGTTATGAGACTATGAGTTTGGAAAGTCTCATAACATTGATCGTTTTTGAGTTGGGTGGTGTGGCTAGTGGTTGTTTAGGGTTTGTAAAACTTTGAATTGTAGAAATTATATGAAATACGGCCCTAAAACTGCATTATCATTATACATTTTTCTAGGAGTACACTTAGATGAAATGTTTCTTCAGGGAACTACCAATCAAACATTTGGGCAAATGCTTTGGAAGATAATTTCATATCCGTCTTGGGCTCACCTGCAGTAGCGTTAAACAATAACTTATTCATAATACCAACAACAATCATTAAACCAGCTGAACACATGACTTAAGAGTGACCTGCTCTCTGACTCGCTGCCTTCGCTGCGGTCCGATGTGAGGATCGACTTGGAGGGTTTGCTCGTGTTCTTTGACACAGAGCTGAGATTAGAGGGCACGGGCGAGGGGGTGCTGCGCACTGATGCGGGGTTCGACGGTGGCAGCGCGGGCGTGGGCGGCGCGCTCGATGCTGCACTGCTGATCGGCGCTGGTGCTGCAATATCATATGATACTATTTAAGGTACTACACGAGTCACACACTTTTCATTTTCATTGCAACAATCTGCTGCAAGGCAAGACTACAAGAAAAATATTTGCTTTAGCCATTGATGTGAATTGACTCAGAGATTATAGGCATGGTCCCATAGTCCAAGAACAGATGACATACTCTGTGTAGACATTTAAATAAATCGCAACTCTGTTACAACTTAATAAAAAAAAAATTAACAAAAAAAATAACCGACTTCAAAGAAAAAGCACTAAAAAGTAAAAAATAATTGCCATTTTTGTAGATTTTTGTTATTTTTTGAGTCAGCGTCAGCCGGGCACGCGCTGCGCCAATCAAGAGAACCTTGGCTACCTTTGCTGACACCGACTCAAAAAATAACAAAAATCGTAACTACAAAAATGGCAATTATTTTTTACTTTTTAGTGCTTTTTCTTTGAAGTCGGTTATTTTTTTTGTTTATTTTTAGTGAATCTGAAGAACACTTACTAATTTGTACACGTCCTTTCCAATAAAAAAAGAATCACCGAAATCGGTTGGCGTTTTTTTTTTTTTTTTTATGTGACTGGACATGGATGGCTAATACCACAAGTTCTGTCATGGTATTAGCCCAACACACCACATGGGAACTAGGTGCCATGCCAGGACCTTCCTTATATTGCACGGCTACATTGAACTGGATGGAAAACACGGACAATTTTCATTGCCGCTTCGACCATCGTTCATCCAATGCGATGGTACCAACCCGGGCGGGATAAACCCTACCACCTAGTAAGTAAGGAAGGGGACCTACAGCTTAACGTGGAATCCGAACCACGGCCAGCCTCTCTCAACGGTCGAATGGTCACCCATCCAAGACCAGACCGGACCCAGCGTTGCTTAACTTCGGAGAGCGATCGCCGAAGTGTCGCGCCACTGGGCCACCGAGGCTAACAAAAATTATATTGAGTTATTCGTCCATTTGTCGCGCAATCTTAATACAAATTTAAGACTTATATGATTTTCTCATGGATATCATTGTCAGAACTTAACCAAATTAAAATGGGACCACTTGGGAAGCACTAGCTTTCATTTAAAAAACTATCATCAAAATCGGTTCACCCAGGCAAAAGTTATGAGGTAACAAACATAAAAAAAAACATACAGACAAATTGATAACCTCCTCCTTTTTTGAAGTCGGTTAAAAAGGCCATTTAGCTCGTAGAAAGCTGTGTGCATAAAATGCACCTAAAAGCCACTAATACTTTGCGTGCAGGCTAGTATGTATCATATCACCACACGCGATAGCTTCTTTTGTCCTAAGCGTGTCCTAAGCATATCGCTCTGCACTTTCTCGCTCGCTAGGGTTCAATTAATTAAATTAATTTCCCAGCAAAACAATACTAAGGTTATTATAGAGTACGTAAAAAGTATTGCTATACTTTTTATATAATGAACTATAATAATCTTATAGGTGTATACATTTCCTCCCGTCGTATCGACTAACAGCCAAATCTATAAAAAATAATATTGAAACATGAAATTTCATTATGATGTTTTTTTTATAATGCTGTATACAATTATTTAGAGCGAGTTAGCAAAAAGAGCTACTTGCTCAAATATAATCTACATCTACAAGCCTTTCTTTACTGACGTTCTGCCGAGAGCCAAAGGAATATGTAGACAAATGTGGAAAGAACACTTCGACCGGAGGTCTGTGGAGAGGGGAATTTGGTGCAAAACGATTATGTCTGAACCACTCTGTATCCCTTGGTTTATCAGTGTGCATCTGCCTAGAGTAATCATTACTGTTGGCTTAAGACTCAGATCAGGACACACTCCTCTAAATAGAATGGGACATATGATGAAGAAACTGGACTCTCCAAATTGTTCTGCCTGTGACAAACCAGAAGATCAATTTCACATATTTACCGAGTGTGTCCTGAACGAGAGGCTTCGACTGGGTCTTGGAAAAAATGTGTGTACAGATCGAATGTTTTTATTTTTTAAGATACACGAGTCATTGGGAAATCCCTGGTCAAATGAGTTCAGAGAAGTTGTATATTTTTTCAAGCTGTCATTGGCTCTAAGGAGTAGCAGATAACTTGAAGTAATTATACTGATAAAGTCACTATGGGGCTGGCATAGTCGGTGACGGCTTAAGTTCCAAATAAATAACTAGACAAAAAAAAAGGAGAGGCGTATTTCACGGATACATGTTAATTTATCAAAAAAAAACAAAAACGTACACACATAGCTCTCAGTTGATTTATTTAATGTTTCAGAAACATATTTCTTAATTTGACTAAGGAAATAGGCACGAGCCATTGTATGGAACTTGGTCACCTCATTATTCTCTTAATAACAACCATAACAACCAAAAGGACAACAACCCAAGGACATAACAACCAAAAGAAATAATGAGACATTTTGTTTGGGTGTTATATCCGAAGCTTCACCCACTAGCCCTGAAACCGCATACCGTGAGGAAGGGTGCATAACCTTAAAACTAATAGCGTCAAACCCTTGAAGAATAGCGAGTGATCCATCAGACCATTGCAGGGTAGGTATATCAGAGTGACAGAAGTGACAACAAATTGTATTGGCGATAGACCATAATGCACGGGTCAGCCGCCAATTTTTGTGATTGTGCTTAGACTTGGCCAGTCAGCGTTCGCTTGCAAGAATGGGACGAGGTAGTGAGGCACCCCGTGCCACAACGGAACGTTCCAGGAGCCACTGTCTGTGCTCTGGTTTTTCACATAATTGAGACTTTCGTGCAATAATCGTAAAGTGTGCGTCTCCAATGTCCATAGCTAGCACCGATGCAATGCAAAATACGAAGCAGGCTAAGCTGCCGCACCCATGATCGCGCAAACACTGGTTCGCATGACTATCTGACTCTGACACCTTTTTTTTTTTGGACGATTTCACAATGATGCGTCGTTTATTCACATGATAATTGCATATTCACATTCAATTAGGGCGACGCCGAAGTGTATTACAACAAATTGATTGTAAAAGTAATAAAAACACTCACTACTAGTTCCTCCCGTTGCCGAAGTGGCAGGATTAGGAGTGCTGCTCTCAGAGGTGCCATTTCCATTAGTACTAGGCGTGGCGGGAGTCCCGGGCAGATCATCTTGAGCCTTGCGCGAGCGTTGCGGCCGATTCTGCGACTGCAGCTTGATCCCCTCCGTGATCGAGTTGACGAGAGCCGCTTGCGAGTGCGACTTGTTTAACTTCGCCAGAACTCTCTCCTGATGAGCCTCGTACTCGTCACGGCTAGGATAAATCTTGGAAATCAACAGATCAAAGTTAGGATCGGGTCGCAGAGACCGTTTAGAAACTAGCTTTTTGCGGCACGTTGGACATTCCTTGTTTCCTGACCTCAGGGCTGTTATGATGCAGTCCGAGCAAAACCTGTGAAGGCACTCTTTCGTCGTCATGGTCTTCTTCAGCATGTCGAGACATATCGGGCACATGAGCTCGCTGTGCAGGCTGCGTGGGGACACTGCGATTTCGGTAGCGTCCGTCACAGTCTCCTGCGGTGTGCGGTGCAGCTCGTACAGGGATAGCTCCCATGTCTTGTTCTGAGCTTGTTCTGACATGGTGTTGTGTCTTATAAGCCAGGCTTGAAGGCGAAACACTGAAGCAGACCTCGATCAAGCGTCAACGTATTCCCATGAGACTTTTTACTACCCTATTTCCTACATTATCCAGAACAATTGGGGATCCTTCATTCTCTACACAATCATGCAACGCATACGTGCTGCAGCCACAAATATAATAAAACACTTCACAATTAAAATAATTTCACGTTTACATCACAACAAATTTTTCAGCATCCGCCATTGGGGTCACAGAATAACTAATATGATAGATCACAGAACCAACAGATAAATTAGCACCGCGGTCCGTTCTAAACCATAAACGATTACAGTACTTAAAGTGTATAAAAGATATACGCTCAAATCTGTAAGCATCACAAACGATTCGGACCGTTTGTAAGCGCTCTAACGGAAACAAAACAACAAACATGGAATAACTTATCCACTAACAGCGCATTCCAGTTTAAACTGTAATCGATTACACTGCTAAAAGCGTCCCGAATAAAATTGCACGCTCAAAGCAGTAAGCATGACAAACGATTCAGACCGCTTGTGTACGCGCTTACGGAAACAAAACAAGAAACATGGAAGAAATGACATTAATTGTAGTAGTTTACATCGCTGCTTGACCGTTTTGAATTTCAGCCTTTCGCCGTCGAGACCTTTGGACCTTGGTCACCGGACGCTAAGGCTTTTGCAGATGACATCGGAAAACTCCTAGTGGAGAAGTCTGGCGATTGTCGTGCAAAAGCCTTTTTTGTCCGAAGAATCGCTCTTGAAATTCAAAGAGGTAACGCGGCGAGTGTTCTAGGCACTTTGGGGCAAACATCGGCTGCCTTCAATGAAATATTTTACCTTTGACCTAACGTATTTCATTGGATCGCTCTCCGATCCACATTTTTCTTTAGTTTTAGTTTTAATTTTTAAATTTTACTTTTAGGTGTGTAAATTTAATTATAATTTACCTGAACACTGAACTGAAACACAGTTGTAATATGAAGAACGAATAAATATCATAAGAACAATGGATGAAAAGCCTGAAAAAAAAAAAGTAATGTAAATGAAGCAATACGTTCGTGCACCCGGCCCTAAGGGCCGAGTGCACGAAAGGACAAAAAATCAAAATCAACGTCAACGTACGATTAAACACGTCATTTTGTATAGACAGTATGGAAGGAACTCCATGGGGTTCGCTAAAAGTGACGTGTTTGAACATTGATTAACTGGGCCGTCTCTTCGTGCAATCGGGGCTAAGACTACCTGTCGTATTCAGAGAGTAAAACGGTTTAGTTCGGCGGATTAAAGTTAGTCGACCCACTTTGAATACAGCTATACATACCAGTCTTTAAAATAGTAAAGGAATAATCTGGGCGAACAAAAATGTCGACTATGTGTGTAGACAGACAGGAACTCAAAAAAGAGGTGTTCAAAATCGTAAAGCAAAATTCAAAAAAATTACATTTGAGTTGTTGGATGCGTATATTTGAGCAAAACACACTTGGGAACTTTTGAACAGTTTTTCCACGTTTACATACCTACTCTGAGTTTTTCAGCGCAACACTGTTATGCGCTGTCAGTGTCAGTCGTGTCAGTTGTAAAAATGTAAACAAAGCGGCTTAAGGATTCGCTGCTGTCATTCGCTGTAGATAGGAGTGAACAAAATTTCAATTTTGGTGGCATTTTACATGCTCGCAAATACTTTCTTTTCGTGTGTGATTTGTGTTTAATTTCTTCTGGTGATCGAGGGTTAGTGTATTCGATGGAGTTTAGCCGCAATATGCGGCCACCCGACCCTGGCGGAGGGGAGTCTGTCTCCACGGATTTGTTAGAGGTCGTAGCCACCAGAGCTGCACATGATGCCGATAGGCGTTCTCTTCCCTTGCAGCAAAATTGTCTGCCTCCATCTCCTAGCGCTTTCGAGGAGATACATTCGATCGACATGGATCAATCGATTCCTTTAGGTCAGCGAAAAACAAAAATCACAAGACCGAAAAAACAAAAGAAGAATATCGGCGAACTGTCTGATACGTCTTCAACTTTTTCAGATAATGACACACCACGCCACAAAATTAACACACAACCCAAAACTGTCTCTCAAAATGATTCTCTGTTAAAGCCTCAAACTCCAGCTCAAACTTCATCGCTCACTGTACCAGTGGGTCGTCAAAATTACACGGACTTAGATAAATCCCCTTTCATTGTTCATGTCTCTCGTATTGAACCGACGCCTGTGTCGGGAACATCACTACATCCAGTGAAATTTGGTCTTTTTTTAATGAAAACATGCATTAAAAACATTAAACGGGATGGTGTGAAAAGTGTCGGCCGCAACCGAGTTTCAGTTGAATTTACAACGGCGGATGCTGCGAACTCCTTTATGACTAACGAACACCTACTAGCTGCCAATTATAAAGCTATGATTCCATCGTATAATGTCACGAGAATTGGAATTGTCAGGGAAATCCCAGTCGAGTGGTCTCCAGAGGAAATTCTGGAACATGCAAAGGTCCCTGATGGTTACGGACCGATAATTAAAATAAGACGCCTTAATTTTAAAACGATTGTAGACGGCAAACCAGTATGGAAACCATCTCAGACTGTAGTCTTGACCTTTGATGGTCAATCCCTTCCCCCTCGAATTTTTTGTGTCTACACCTCCCTACCCATTGAACAATATCAATTCCCCACTATTCAGTGTCATAATTGTTTAAGGTTTGGTCACACTAAACTGTTGTGTCGTTCTAAAGTTCGATGCCCCAGATGCGGTGATGATCATTCAGATAACGCTTGCTCGCGCAGCCCTCAAGATGCCATTTGCATATGGTGCACTGGTAACCATGTTGCCACCAGCAAACATTGCCCAGAACAAGAGAGACAGCGTAGGATCAAGGGACGCATGGCTGAAGACTCCATATCCTATGTTGAGGCTTCAAAAATGCTTCCACGCGTTGGAAAATCCTTTGCCGATGTAGCTAGATCCCCTAAACCATCCCCGCCAACTCAAACATCTTATAAAAAAACCGTTTTTTTAAAACCAAAATCTCATGCCCCATTATCTCCGGGTTATGACAGGCAAGCCCATCAAGCCATCCTAAATAGTTTCTCCATTCCTTCTTCTTCCAACGGATCCGCTCTTCAACCTGGAAATATTGTACCCACAATAGATTCCAGTGTCAGCTTTTTAGAGACTCTCATTGAATCTCTTATTTCTGTTTTAACTCCGCAAAATTTACCGTCCAACGTCGCAAACAAACTTGTTACTTTACATCAGCTTTTTACTAACCGAAATGGCCACAACAGCAACAGTGCTGCAGTGGAACCCTCGCAGCATCCGCCACAAAAAACCTGATTTTTTATTTTTATTGAATAAATGTCAACCTATTATATCTGCAATCACGGAGACATGGCTAAAACCGGGTTCTTTTTTTAGAGTCCCGGGATACTCGTGTCTGCGTGATGACAGGGATGATGGATGGGGCGGCGCCGCCCTATTCATCAAAAAATCCATCTCTTCATGCCAAGTGAACCTTCCTCCTCACAGCAACCTCTTTAATGCGGTGGCTGTGAGGACGAATGGCATCACCTTCATCTGTGTATATATTCCTCATCCCCATATCACTATAATACCTGAATTAAGAAATATTTTTAATTTTGTACCTTCTCCTTTTGTTGTTCTTGGAGATTTTAATTGTCACCATTTTGTATGGGGCTCTTCACATTGTGACACATTTGGTACTAAAATGTTGGACCTGATCGATGACTTCAATCTATGTATTTTAAACGATGGTTCCCCTACTCGTAGAGTATCGCCGATCCAACGTCTTAGCGCAGTCGATTTAACACTGTGTTCTGCCACTCTTGCATCCTTAATGACATGGAATATTGACTTCATTTCTTATGGCAGTGATCACTTTCCTATTCAGTTAACTATTCCCCTTAAATCCATGCCTGCAGTGAGCTTAGTGCCTCTTCTGAGGTACAGAATATGTGACGCTGTCTGGTCTGAGTTTTCTGCAGCTGTTGAAAGAAGGACCTCCTCACTTCCTATGATCACAGAAGATAACCTACTCTTTTGCTACAATGAATTTGTAGCATCTCTTATTTCTTCTGCCGATGAAACAATACCCCTTAAGAATATCGATCCTAAAGCTATTTCATCTCCTCCGTGGTGGGACAAAGAATGTTCCCAGGCAATAAAACATAGAAATAACTCTGAAATACAATTCTGTTCTGACATGTCTATGGAGAATTTCTTACATTTCAAAAAAATACAAGCTCGTTCAAAACATTTACTACACACGAAAAAAAGAGATGGTTGGAACATATTTTGCGCTTCCATATCTCCTAATACAAAACCCTCTCAGGTGTGGACAAATATTAAGAGGTATAGGTCAGCCTTATCTCATCAAAACGACCTTAAAGCTGATACTTCAAATTGGGTCGAGCCCTTTCTAGATAAGCTAGCCCCACCCATAGCTCCCAACTTTGAGGAAACTCCTCAAGTATACAACTCAACCACTGTATCAGATCACTCATACACCGAATCAGGAATGGAATTTCCTTTTACGCTCTCAGAATTACAATTAGTTCTCAATTATGTTAAAGATAGTGCGCCAGGCATGGATGGAATCCCTTATTCATTTATATGTAAATCTAGTCAAAATTCTCAGCTTTATTTTCTAGAACTTATTAATTTAATTTTTAATAAAAGGAATATTCCCGATTCATGGAAGTCCCAAATTATTATTCCTATACTTAAACCCAATAAAGATCCGAAAAGTTCCTCTTCATATCGTCCAATTGCATTATCATCTGTGTTATCAAAGATCTGTGAACATTTGATAAAAAATCGGCTTACCTGGATTGTAGAAAATCAAAATCTTTTTGCTTCTAGTCAATTTGGCTTTCGAAAAGGGAGAAGTACTGCTGATAGTCTAGGGATCTTCACTACTGATATCCGTCTTGCTTTTAGCAGAGGGGAATCAGTCGTTGCTGTATTTCTCGACATATCAGCTGCATATGATAATGTTCTTCTACCGATTCTCAGAAAAAAACTTCTTCTTCTCAAAATTCCCCATAAAATAGTCAACTTCATATCGAACCTTCTCTCATCTAGATCGATCACTCTCCGTATTAATGGTGTACAGACACTCCCTAGGACTATATGGAAAGGGCTGCCCCAGGGTTCAGTGCTTAGTCCAATTTTATATAACCTTTATACCCACGATTTAGAAAAAAGTATCAACCCCCATTGCCGCATTCTTCAATATGCGGATGATATTCTTATATACGTTGCTAACAAGTCGATACTTCAGGCAGCTAAAAGCTTAAACTCAGCCTTGAAAGAATTGCATTTATGGCTATCCAACCACGGTCTGGATCTTTCTCCCTCCAAAAGTAACGCGGTTATTTTCACCAGGAAAAAAACAAACCCCGATGTTGTTATTTGCTATGATGATCATCCGATTTCAATTCAGAACCATGCCAAATTTCTTGGCGTAATTCTCGACTCTAAAATGAATGGTATTTTGCACTTAAATTACATTTCTGGAAAATGTGACAGAAATATTAACATTCTTCGTACTCTTTCTGGTGTATGGTGGGGAGCCCATCCATTTAACCTCAAATTGCTTTACAATGCATTAGTTCGTAGTCATATGGACTACTGTTCATTTATTCTTGAACCATGCAGCAAGAAAGCATTGTCTACACTTGAATTGATTCAAGCCAAATGTATGCGTTTGATTATTGGAGCGATGAAGTCATCGCCTAAAAATGCCCTCCAGGTAGAATGTGTAGAGCCCCCTTTAGCCTTGAGAAGGCAGTATTTAGCTGATAGATTTCTATTTCGCGCTGCTCAGTTATCAAATCATCCTATATTTCCCAAACTCCGCCTATTAGAAGAATACTCGCATGTTAAGAAATATTGGAGCTGTAAGTCTATAACTCCGCTTACCCTAAGCTTCAAGCTATTTGTTGCTATTGAATCCCCGATTACTCGATCGTCCCCCATCCCTCCATATAATTTTCCCTTTGCCTCCATTATTTTTAAACCAAAAATAGAATCTTTCATAGGAATTGACAAAGAATCGATCAACGCTGATAAAATATTCAATAAAGTCTCCTCTCAAAAGTGGCCTCTCTGGCAAAATATTTTTACTGATGCTTCCAAATTATCCAGAGATGGATGTGTTGGAGCAGCTTTCATTCATACGAACATCAATGTTTCCAGATCATGGAAGTGTCCTCGCGAGGCGTCGGTTTTTACTGGAGAATGTGTGGCTATACTTGGTGCTGTAACTTACATAAGGTCATCTAATCTTAAAAAAACTGTTATCCTTACCGACTCCCTCAGTTGCCTTAAGGCTTTACACCAAAACCCTGTCAAAAATAAACCCCATAATATTGTTCTCTCCATCAAACACTGTCTTGCCCAGTGCAATGCCGATGACATGGAAATTGTTTTGGCTTGGATTCCAAGCCATGTTGGCATTGAATCCAATGAACTGGTTGACGGTTTAGCCAAAAGAGCGATAGAGTCTGGTGAACTCACTTATTATTCAATTCAACCCTCTGATTTATTGTCTTTACCCAAACAAAGTCTATACAAGCGCTGGTCAATTGAATGGATTCGATCCAGAAGATCGAAAGGTAAACATTTTGCTGCATTACAACCAGAAATTCCGACAAAACCGTGGTTTACTAAATATAAAAAACTGTCTAAAAAGGAAACTTCCGTTATATGTAGAATGCGATTGGGGCATTGTTGTACCCCAATATTTCTAACTAAGATCCACATTGGAGATACTTCCCTCTGTGAATGTGGATTAGATGAGGGAAACCTTGACCACATATTTTTTTCTTGCTCTCTCAATAATAATCCACCATTATATAAACTACTCACAGATTCGAAAATTGCTCTTCCTGCCAACATGAATACCCTATTAACCCTCGATCAACCCAGAGTAGTAAATATTATTTCCAAATTTATTAGATGTAATGATATTCAACTGTAGTTACTATTATGTGTAAAATAGTTCTCCTCTTAAATTGTTTTTTTTTTGTTTAGTGAAGTACCTATTAATTTTGTTTGTATTTTACTCTTATTTGCTCAGTAGCATTTATGTTCTTTTTAAACTTTTTATTCTTGATTTATAATTAAATCTTTAGCAAAAGTGTTTGCGAGATTAAAAAAAAAAAATTTTTTTTGGCATTCATTAAATTCACTCAATTATTTTCACCCATTATCTCATCAAACCGTCAATCAATAAAGTTTCAATGCCAAAAGTTTGTTTTGTGATAATTATGAAAGGACCAGAATAAATTACTTCAATTCAAGAATTCAAGAATCAAGAAGTGAAACTTGAAACTGGCAAATTGTCCACACTGGACAGAGCCCAAAAAACAAATAAAAAAAAAAAAAAAAGCGGCTTAAAATTTCGGAATTTGGATTTGCAGTGAAGGCTTGCAATCATCGATATAAAAAACACATTCTTGCAATTAAATCTGTTCAGAAAATATACAAAAAAGCCACGGACATTGCCACCCCTAGAAATTAAAATCAAGCAAAATGGTGCGGTTCAGGATTTCTCTTCTCGCATCTAACCAATCTAACGTATCTGATGAGTCCGGCTCCACCAGTTACACGGTCTACGAACAGTTTTACCTAAGGTTTCACTCTATTGATGGCCTTTATGACACATGCGTATTGTCAACAGACGATTCTAAGGTTGTGCAAGACGGTTCAGTGAAAGTAAAATAAAATAAATTCACTGTTCTACAAATTCAGCTGGCTGTAAAGAAACATACAATGCGATTCAAATAAGAACAGGACGGGGTTCGTTACTAACTTCCCTCGAATTAGCGCAGAAAAGTACGGTCTGAACATCTGCACGGGTTTACACGGGAAACATTTGCTTCAATATCAAAGGAAGCCTGACGCTTTTTTCAATCCATCAGTATAGAGGTTCAATTCGAGTATGTGCATGTACTGCATTTGCTTTTCTTTATTTTGTAGTGTTTCTGCCTTGCCGAGACAGTGACACTAAACAACATATGGATTTACACTTGTAGGATGACATTGAGTGCCAATCACAGAATATAGAGTTACACGAGTAGAGGGGCTGTACTTTGTTATGTGTTTTATGCGTATTTATGTGTTATTATACATATAAATGTGGTTACTTTGTGTTGGATGCCCTCAAAGTGTCACAGTTTCATCGATTTATTGATGAATTTTGTTAATTAGCGCATTGTTGAATATTATTTGAGTCTCTGTTCTTTAAATAATGTTCAGTTAAAACAAATTAGTTTTCTCTAAATGTCTATTTGCAAAAAAGTTTTTACAATATTGTAGAGACTTTTTTGCATGCCATACTGAAGTTAACTGGCTTTAGCAGTTTGACATTAAAAATGGCGGTGGTCTCCGTCTTATTGTTATTTAAAATTTATTTTGTACATATTAAGGGGACTAATACATATGATGACAGTACTTATAACTGATTATGACAGGGAATTCCGTTGTTAAATTATGGAAATGATTTAGCTGGCCTATATTTTACATGTTTGGAAACCATAATTACTCCTACAAAATACTGTTCTTGGGCAATGCTTAAAAATGTATGTGAATTGTATGTGATATGAATTATTCCGTCACTAAGGTTAGCGTGATATTTTATATATTTTTGTATCTAATTTATTAATGTGTTAATTAAGATGATAATATTATAAAGCTACAAACCGAACATGCGAAGGCAAGTCGTGTAATCTGATTACTACTTTTATATTTCTGGTAAAAATATTGGAATATAAAATATAAGCGTTATAATTTCATTTCATTTTATTTATTTAAACTTTTTGGTAGTCAAACTGCACTAAGTTACGTCAAAGAGATCAGCGGATTCGATCAACCCAGTAAATAAGAACCCGCCAAGAAACTTCACGGATTTACATAACATATTTCCGTCCACAATTCTGAAATACACACTTAGATCTAAATGTTACTGCCAAACAATTCCTTGGTAGAACAGATTAAGGCAAAGAACAAACAACAATAGAAACAGCAACCCTCAATTTAAATTACTTACAACAAACAAAGTTACTAATGCAATTATATAAATTAATGTAATTTATAGTATTACAAGTATTCTCTGGTATAAAGGCTGTCGTCAACTTAACCTATGTCAGGTGTATAAAGCCCTTCTCAAGTTTGATACAATTGTAAATTGTTGATACTAATAATATTAGTATTAATTACTTATTGCCCGTCACTAGTGACGACCAATGGACAGACGTCAAAGGTTCTTCCGGCGGCGTGACTAACACATTTTTGATTACATTTCAATTGAAATGATTAAAGTTCGATTAAATTGAGTTAATAATAATAATCAAAATAATAATATTCTTTATTTCTTCCATACACAAAGGTACATGCAAGGGTGGACTTATTGCCTAAAGTCAATAAATAAAGACACAAATAGGAAATATAAATACAGATAACAACAAAAAGAAAAGTAACCTAAGAATTTTATATCATGCACTATTTATTGATACTTCAAAATAATTATGTAAAAGGATGTGTCTGCACACAACATTCAGCTGCAAAAATATGTATATTAACAATGGTAGTGGCTCTTTTTTATTTGTTTCCTTAGTTAACATAATACGTTTTAAAGGCACTATGGGACTGGTATAGGCTTAGCTTAAAAAGTCCTAAAAATAATAAAGATTAAAAAAATATACAACAGTAATTATTTAAACTCTTAAGGTGGCCCAACCCGGCGGGACTAACTCATTCGCGGGCACTGTACAAAACCGTGCTGTTGCGCTCTGGGACCTTCTCTGTTTCAAAGAAAAAGATAGGCTCCGTGATGAGGAAGATGCAACATGTCCACAAAAAAGACAATGTGTGTGTGTGGTAAGATTTACGAAAATTTTAATTTCAAAACGACTTATAGCTAAAAGTAAACCACGACCGCTGTAGTCAAAAATCTAACAAAAACCAAATAGATTATAAATCTTGATTAAATAAGCTATGTCTGATGACTAATCTTTTTAAGATTTTCTTACTTTATCATTGCGTAATAAACCACCAAAGTTATTGTATAAAACGCGCGAAAAATTCGAACTTTCGGACCTTATAACTTGGAAACCAAACACAATTTTACAATGCAAACGGTCATCAGACATCTAGTTCGAACAAATAAAGCTCTTTTGAGCAAAATTTGGGATCTCTGATAAGAAATATGGGCGTGATCTTCTTTCCCCGTTTGTATGGGGAGAAAAGCGGGTTGGGCCACCTTAACACTTAAAATCTAAATCATTATTAAAATGTTAAAAACCATTTCAGAAAATATATAATGCTATATGTCTTATAGTCGTTTACACCACCACTTTCGGTTATGGGTTCGAAAGTTAACACATCCCGCTCATCTCTCCATACAAAAGGGGAAAGAAGATCACGCTCATATTTCTTGTCAGAGATCCAACATTTAGCTCAAAATAGCTTTATTTGATCGAACTAGATGTCTGATGACCATTGGCATTGTAAAATTGTATTTGGTTTCTAAGTTATAAGGTCCGAAAGTTCGCATTTTTCGCGCGTTTTATACAATAAATTTGGAGGTGGATTATGCAATGATAAAGTCAGAACATCTTAAAAAGATTAGTCATCAGACATAGCTTATTTAATCAAGATTTATAATCTATTTGGTTTTTGTTTGATTTTTTACTACAGCGGTCGTGGTTTACTTTTAGCTAAGTCGTTTTGAAATTAAAATTTTCGTAAATCTTACCAAATCATACATTATGCACATTGTCTTTTTTGTGGACATGTTGCATCTTCCTCATCACGGAGCCTGTCTTATTCTTTGAAACAGAGAAGGTCCCAGAGCGCAACAGCACGGTTTTGTACCATGCTCGCGAATGAGTTAGGCCCGCCGGGTTGGGCCACCTTAAGGGCTGAGTGCACGAAAGGACAAAAAATCAAAATATACATCAACATATGATTAAACACGTCACTTTGTATGAATAGTATGGAAGGAACTTCATGCAGTTCACTAAAAGTGACATATTTGAACATTGAGAAACTCAAGTTTCTCTTTGTGCAAACAGGGCTAAGTCCACATATAACTGACGGGTTCAGTGTCAACTGAATTTTGAGTTTGAACTTGAATATTGATCATTGAACACTTTTCCTTTTCCCCAAAAACTGACAACAAAATTTTCTGTACCATAATTCTGCATGTTCAACTATCTCCTAAAAAGTGTTCTGCAATATTCTTATGCTAGGAGACTAAACAATCTCTGGAACTAAGTCATAGCAATAGACGCATAGCGTGCCTTTTGCAAAGAGCCTGCGTCAGTCGCTAACCGGCTAACGGTAATATCATCTATCCCTTCAATATTAATCTAGCAGGTAGGCACTCTCCCAGTTCTCATTAATGTTGGAAATCAATACCAGCTACCTAAAGCCTGTTGGTTACGTGACAAGGGGGGTTGTGCTGGGGGGGGGGACGTCTGGAGGGGGTCCCAGCAGGAGGGCTTTGTTTGTGTTTCCAACAACTTGTCAAGTTAGGAGAGAACACATCAATACTTTCTGCTCAGTAACAGTCTCCTAGTCGTCTGAAGAGGTAGCGTCGAGCTCTTGCATAGTTGGTGAGCTTATTAATTTCTTGTTGTAGTCATAGATCTTGCTGGGTATTAAATTGTTTATTTTTATTTATTAAATTATGATTACTTTTGGTGTATCTATGGTGGACAATTAGGTCATACATATATTATACTAGTAGTAGGTGCTTCGCTTGAGACAATATCGTTTTTTTCCTGGAATAAAAAGTATTTTATGTGTCCGGCCCATGAACTATCTCCATGCTAAAATCACGTTGATCTGTTCCTACATTTCTGCGTGAAGGAAGGAAAAACCCACTAACAAACAAACACACTTTCGCCATTATTATATTAGCAGGGATTATATTTTTCTACCCTATTTAAATGAAAATTTTAACGAAAGGGATATAATTAAAGGTGGTTTTTATAAATAAAAAACTATCTTTTTGCCTAACCAGTGCTAGTTTTTATGTTGACCCAAATAAATAGATGGACATGGATAACCAACATCGTGTGGAGAGATGAAAAGGTGGGTCAGGTCTTGAGACCCACGGCTGCGCAGCTGCTCTCCCCTAGTCGTGATTTGAATGTTGCAATGCTGGGAAACTTCGTTAGTGCGATATAGACTTCTTGCGTTTTGACATCTTGGAGGTAGCGCCATCTTCGCCAGCCTTGGTGGCCCAGTGGCGCGACACTTAGGCGATCGCTCTCCGAAGTTAAGCAACGCTGGGTCCGGTCTGGTCTTGGATGGGTGACCATTCGACCATTGAGAGAGGCTGGCCGTGGTTCGGATTCCACGTTAAGCTGTAGGTCCCCTTCCTTACTTACTAGGTGGTAGGGTATATCCCGACCGGGTTGGTACCATCGCATTGGATGAACGATGCTCGAAACGGCAATGAAAATATGTGCAATATAAGAAAGGTCCTGGCATGGCACCTAGTTCCCATGTGGTGTGTTGGGCTAATACCATGACAGAACTTGTGCTATCAGCCATCCATGTCCAGTCACATTAAAAAAAAAACGCCATGTTAACTAACTTCTATGCATCTGTTTGTTGATTTGTGGCATGTGAAACTAGCAGCTCTCAGTAGAGGGCGCTAGGTCGCTACAATCGCATCTAATACCTTTCATTTGATTAGTATAATTTGGAAAAAAAAAATCAGAATAATAACGAGAAAATTGAATAATTTTAATTAATTAGTAAAGAAGATTTTTGAATCCATTCCGTTTTATTTTGTGGAGTATCTGACAGCTTTGACAGATCTTTTAGATGAGCTTGATTAGACCCCACCTGTCGTGAAAAATAAGAGGTTTTCTTCCCCATTGTTTCGCAGGGGGTAGAGAATACGCACGCCGCCCGAGCAGCAGCAACTAGGATGTTGGGCGGGAGCGTGCTGTGGTTCAGGCACGGGCTGCGCCTGCACGACAACCCCGCGTTGCACGACGCTCTCAACAGCGGCGACCCGCTCTTCCCCATATTCATCTTCGATGGGGAGACCGCTGGTAGGTCATGAACTGTTGCATGCGGCAGAATTGTTGACTTTCGTGAATTATTTTTAATTTTAATGTTTTACCTGTGTTCTCATTAAAAAAATTACAAACGCTTTTGTAAATTTAGACTAAGTGAAAGTTGTAAACACACACACACACAAACACAATGGATTTTCTTGCTTTTTCTTCGCTGTGTTTAGTTTTACTGAACTAGCTTATATTACTGTTAAAATAAGACAAATCCTAGTGTAGTGTACTGTCTATGGATGATGAATAAACAATACAATACAAAACGCATTTATTACCGCTAATAAATAAAGGTGATTGGTGCTTAACCCACCTTGTTACCTAAGTAATTGCACCGGAGTCGTAAGAAGCAAAGTCACGTGAATGGCTAACATTTGGAAATAATAAGGTGAGGGTATATTTCACAAACCTGTCTGTAGTAAAATACAACTACCGTTTTACGTTATACATTTTACATTTTTGACGGAAGTGCGTTTTTAAAGAGAGAAACACCATTCACTCATCAAACACATGAGAGCACAGGCAATAAAACTAGACACTAGGCTAGGCTAGTTTAAGGGGCAAGGTCTGACACGACAATAATGGCTTTTGATACTTTTAAGTTTTAATTAAAAGTAAATATTTTTTAGTTTTAAGTACCTATACTGTTATTTGCACTCAAATTGTTACATAAATAAAAATATTTATATAAATATTTATTTCAATTTCACTGGGTCTAGTATGGGGGTAACCTTTGTGTCTTCAGGAACCAGGCTCGTTGGCTACAATCGCATGCGCTATCTGCTCGAAGCCCTAGATGACTTGGACGAGCGGCTGCGGCAAGCCAGCGGCAAGCTCTTCATGATCCAGGGCAGCCCCACCAACATCATCCGCAGGCTCTGGGAAGAGTTCGGTGAGTATAGTGATCATCTAGTCCTTAAGGGTGTCATAAGAGCCAAATGTGTTCAGTTTGGTAAGCAACATTTGGTTGTATTGAAAAATACCCACAACGAATTTAGATAATCTACAATGTAAATATGTAGATTAATGGTCTAGCTATAGTTTAAAAATAAAACTGTAAGTGTCTGGTGCTTTGTGTTCTCAAAATAGACAAATATTTATACAAGTTTATAAAAAAAGTTTGAACACAGAATATGAGCGTCAGATATTGAACATTAAAGGCTTCAAATATAGCATTTCAAAGCAATTCGTCTTTCATCTTTTTGAAATTCCAAAATATGTAGTTTGTAGTTATTTTTAAAAATAATAAAATATGGTTTTACTTACCTTATGGAACTGAGTGTAGTTAGGTGTTTTTTTTTTTTTATGTGACTGGACATGGATGGCTAATACCACAAGTTCTGTCATGGTATTAGCCCAACACACCACATGGGAACTAGGTGCCATGCCAGGACCTTCCTTATATTGCACGGCTACATTGAACTGGATAGAAAACACGGACAATTCTCATTGCCGCTTCGACCATCGTTCATCCAATGCGATGGTACCAACCCGGGCGGGATAAACCCTACCCCCTAGTACGTAAGGAAGGGGACCTACAGCTTAACGTGGAATCCGAACCACGGCCAGCCTCTCTCAACGGTCGAATGGTCACCCATCCAAGACCAGACCGGACCCAGCGTTGCTTAACTTAGGAGAGCGATCGCCGAAGTGTCGCGCCACTGGGCCACTGAGGCCACTGAGGCTATCACGCCCTTAAGAAGGTTCATCGCAAGAACGAGAAGATATGTTCTTAGCGAGTTAATCTTGCACACGCCGCCGTAATATAATACATAGAACCGTTATTGGTTCTAGAACTAAGTCGGTCCAAGCATTTAAATGGAATGTAGGTTATACATTTCTTTAAGCAGTCACTGACCCTGAGAAACTCTAATTAAACTGTAGTATTGAAGGGAAAAGGCACTATGGGGCTGACATAACTGCTAAGCGGTTAAAGTCCCAACCAAATAAAAAAAAATGGTTGGCATCTGCAATGAAGTATGTGCTCAGGTATACGCCGTCTCTCGTTCGAGAAGGACTGCGAGCCGGTGTGGGCGGCGCGCGACGAGGCCGTGAAGCGACTGTGCCTGGACACGGGCATCGCGTGCGGCGAGTTCGTCTCGCACACACTCTGGGACCCCTTGCAGGTTATCCGCGCCAACGGCGGCATCCCGCCGCTCACATATGAAATGTTTCTCGTATGTACTCGATCACTTTTAGTTATTTAATTTCATTGGTTTATATTCTTCCTTTAACTGGCGGACCACTACATTGGTTCCCAAAACTACTCTACTGCACACTCCTGCAGTGACTGGCCAGATTCGGGAGGGTGTCCAATTTAATGTTACTGGTGATGGTCTACTTTAGCGGCACTGAATAACTCTCGAAACCGGGGTACCGGAATCTCAAGTCACCACATGTGCCGCTGAGTGTGAATCACCTTTTTTTTCTGGTACTGGAAATGGGTAATTTATATCCTCCGTGCTTATATCACACCTACTGTCAAAATATTATTGCATAACACCGCATTATTGAAGAAAGAATATGCCATGCCAGGACTTTCCCTTGATTTACATAAGCACGGCTACATTGAACTTGATGGATAACACGGAAAAGAACTTAACTTGGCCTTTTTGGTTTAGGTGAATGAACAATATCGTGATGAAATAGAAATTTACGAGCGTGCATTATGTCTTCCTACCCAACTGAAACAAAAGCAATGCTCAGCTAATACATACACAACTGTTACGGCAGGGTTTCTTACCCTGATGCCACGGGCCCCTAGGAGTTCTCCGACAACCCCTAGTGGTCCGTGGCATCAGTGCTGGAAGTTCATGCTTGATATTATGAGAGTAAATACTGTGTGTAGCCAACCTAAAAAATATAGGCATCTTTACTATTTCTGTGGTAATAAATAGTTTTTTTTAAATGCCTGGATTTCAAATGAGTTTGAAAGGGGTGTCATATTTTTTAAATTTCTCAATTATGTATCTCGATTACAAAAAGTGTGAAAAACCCTGCGCTACGTTATTCCATTCTTAAATATCTTGGTGCCCTTTTCAGCATACTGTATCGACAATTGGTGTACCGCCGCGTCCCGAAGCTGATGTAGATTTGAGCCGTGCAACGTTTGGCACATTGCCACAGTCCATCTACAATGAGTTCACAGTATTCGATAAGGTTTGAAGTTGTCATATTATACCAATTTTAAATCAATATTTCTATTAAATGAATGATAAAGGGCAAAACTTTTTCGTAAACGTTAGAAATGGCTACTATTTCGCTCATATGTCTGTAACATGTTTTGTATATTTTTTGATATTTTACATCATTTAAAAGGGCCACATGCGAAAGTGCTCTTACTAAAACTTATGATGCAAAAGTAAAGAAATGTATCTTATGTTTGCAACTTGCCCAAACGCGATGGTTGATGTTTTTGGTTAAAAAAATTCTTTGTAATTTCGCTTCGACTATCGTTCATATTGAAGGTAAACCATGGTACCTAAAAACCTTTTTGTAGTCACCTATTGAATGAGAGACAAGGCCCCACGCCTTGAGGTGCAAGCCGCTCAGACACCCGAACATTCCCTATCTACAAGGGGCCCGAATATATTTGATGAAACAATTGATAGCTAAATACCTTCCTTCTTCGGTCTATTAAACATCTTCGACGTTTGTTTATTCACTCGTACTCCATTGCTTCCACTTTGAATCCCCGAGCCTTCGTAAAGGAATTATAGGCTGCAACATAAAATACATCCCTTTTTTTTGCCAGTCTTAACCAGTTTAATGTTGTAACGGTAGGCGCCTACAGCTGAAGAGCTGGGCGTGCGAGCGGACTGTGAGAACCAGAACATAGTCCGCTGGCGCGGCGGAGAGAGCAGCGCGCTGAAGCAGCTGCTTTCGCGGTTGCAAGTTGAGCGGGACACCTTCCGTCGGTGGGTTCATCACTATCTCCTAAACAGGGACTCCTTCCGTTGGTGGGTTCATCACTAAATCTTAAACAGAGACACCCTCCACCGTTGGGTTCATCACTATCTCCTAAACAGGGACACCTTCCGTCGATGGGTTCATCACTAACTCTTAAACAGAGACACCCTCCACCAATGGGTTCATCACTATCTCCTAAACAGGGACACCTTCCGTCGGTGGGTTCATCACTCACTCTTAAAAAGAAACACCCTCCACCGGTGGGTTCATCACCAACTCTTAAACAGAGACACCTTCCGCCGGTGGGTTCATCACTAACTCTTAAACAGGTACACCTTCCGCTAGTGGATTCATCACTAACTATTAAACGGGGACAACTTATGTCGGTGAGTTCATCACTAACTCTTATAAAAAGGACACATTCTGTCAGTAGGTTCATCATGAAATCTTATAAAGGCAACAACTTCCATCATGATCCATCTGTCAGTATTAGGCTATTTGCCATCACGCTAGGTTCCCTGAGAGGGTAGGAGTATGGTTAAATATGAGAAAAGTCGGGGAAAAGTCGACTGTTTTTTTGTCGGACTTTAACGCGAACGGAACCGTGGTCAAACATCTGAATATGCAATGCAATGTTTCTACAAATGAGGAACTTTTGTACTTCTATTCGTAAATATCTCTAAATACTGCCTGCTGGCGTAAGGGTCTGGGTTGTTGTGGCAGGGGATCGTTCCTGCCGTCCCACTCCAGTCCAGACCTGCTGCAACCGCCCATTTCGCTGAGTCCTGCGCTGCGCTTTGGCTGTCTCTCCGTCAGAAAGTAAGCATTAATGTTTTTCCTCTCTCCTATCCATATAATTATCGCATTAACATGATAGATAGGCAATGCCATTTATTTTCTTTTGAGTATGGAACCGTTATATCAACTTCAACAACACTTCTGTTAAGGTTCTACTGGGCGGTGCACGACTTGTTCAATGAAGTCCACAATGGAGAACTGCCACCTTCCAACTCTATTACAGGTATCTCTTTCTAAGGTAATACAAAAGAATAATATTGAATATGGTTACAAAAACTGTTATAAAGAGTATCAACAGTGCCCACATATTAAACATGACTAATTTAGAGGGTCATGATGAGGGGGACGCATCATAAAGTCCAAAAAGCACAAGGTCCAAAACCCATGCCGTCCAAAATACTTACGAATACGAATATTTTTAATTAGGTTAGGTTAGATTATATGCATTTTATAATACACACGAAAAATACATACTTTTGGACGTTCTGGGTTTTGGACCTTATGCTTTTTGAACTTTATGAAGGCGACCCTTGATGAGTACAGAGAATGCCGACTATCCGGACTAACTGGTGCTAGGGGTAGTCCGTATAATCGAAATTCCGGATAATCTATCCTACAGTAAAATAGAAGTATGTTGGTATGTACATGTTTATATGTAGTGTTAACCTGAAAGGGTTTATTGAAGATTGTTGTCTTCCATTTTGGCATTATTATTCAAAGATACAACAACATACAACCAATAACATGTGTATTCATTTACGACCGACAACGAGTCATTTACTTTTACAATAAAAACCAACCCAATTCACCTGAAATTCTGAAAAGGGTTTAGAGGCAAGGTTAAATATTCGTCATTTACAATTTACACCGTAGCTTTTAAAGAAATATCTGGAAAGTTTGAAAGACTATTTGCTTATTCTAATCACTTAGATTAGCCTATTCATCCTATTGCAATCTTTTTTGCAATGTATTCAATTAATCTTTTGTTCAAGAAGAGAAGATTTTACGTTTAAAACATTTAGTTGCATCAATTGTGATTACGTCCTCAGGGCAGTTGATCTGGCGCGAGTACTTCTACACGATGAGTGTGAACAACCCCAAATACGGAGAGATGGTTGGCAACCCCATCTGTCTCGACATCCCGTGGAGGCAACCCGACGCTGGGGAGTTGCAGAGGTATGTCCATTCCTACCCATTCGGCACCTACAAATAATACCAAGTCCGTGTTCTCTATTCAGTTCAATATAGTCGTGAAATATAAGGAAGGCCTAGTTTCATGTGGTGTGTTGGGCTAACGTGACAATAGGTGTGCTAGAATCAGCCATGGCCAGTTACATAAAAAAGTGTGATTGTGACTTTGAGGTATGTAAGTCAAAAGAAAAGTGTGGAAATTCCTTTTAAATAGAATATGACTCACTCCTATCCGGTTAGCCACTCTTATCTGATTTACAAATTGTAACTTCATTTTGTTCTGTTTGTTTCCTCAAAAGAGCTCAAAATCTGAGTTCCTTATGGAACGCGGTGTGAAGAGCCTCGGCAGATGTGATATCAGCCATCCATGTCAAGTACCAGAAAGAAGTACATACATACATCCATACCTTCACGCCGTTTTCCCGGAGGGGTAGGCAGAGATGATAGAGCGCCATACGTTACGATCACAGCACACCTCTTTCGCTTTCTCTACAGACATACATGTTTTCATACATGCTCTACGATTACGGGTGCTATGCACGAGACCTTTACGAAGAATTACATCGATTTAGTCGTGGTCGATTTAGGCCGCCCGCTCACTTCTGCTCCGTAAATTTGTTTCGTCATCCATTCCGTCCATCCATTTCCATATGTCCAAACCATCTTAGCACCACAAAGGAGTAAACTTACATATCCTCGCTCGGCCAGCTAAACCCAATAAATACCGATATAAACCCCATCTGACTGTTCAGATGGGAGGTCGGTAAGACGGGCTTCCCGTTCGTGGACGCGGCGATGCGCCAGCTGCGCTGCGAGGGCTGGCTGCACCACGCCGCGCGCAACACCGTCGCCTCCTTCCTCACGCGCGGCACGCTCTGGCTCTCGTGGGAGCACGGCCTGCGCCACTTCCTCAAGTACCTGCTCGACGCCGATTGGTGGGTGTTCGCTTACCTCACGTGACAAATTTTGCTTAAGGGCGTGATGCACGTTCGGCCGGCATGGTTTTCGCAGCCCCTGTGAAAGTCTGAAAGCCCATGGGCACCGTCGGGCGCCTTTCTTGTGAGGTCCTGGCGTGCGCCATATGCCGCGCTTAGCATAGAAAAAAAAAGAGCCGATTGCGTTCAGTTTGATAAGCACGTAAGTAAAAACATTTCGTTATATTGAAAAGTAACAACAATGAATTTTCCGAAATCCAAAAAATAAAAATATGTAGATTGATGCATAATTTCGTCGACGTTGAGGTATAATTTCAAGAAAAAACTTAAACAAAGCACCCGAGACGTGCACCGGAGATGTGTTCCCAATTTAGACAAATATACATAAACTTTAATAAAAAAAGTTTGAACGCAGAACATGAGCGTTAGATATTTACCGTTATAGGTTTCGAATATAGCTAGACCATCGATGCATCGTTCATCTTTTTGAAATTCCAAAATTAGTTGAAATATTTTTTTTTTAATAATAAAATATGGTTTCACTTACACCCTTATGGAACTGAATTCAATCAGGTGTAATGACGCCCTTAAAGGTTATTTCATTTCATTTCATTTATTTATTCAACTTCTGGTAGTAAAACTACACTAAGTCATGTCACAATTTGATTGATCCGCGGATTCGATCAACCAGTGAAGAAGAACCCGCAAAGAAACTTCACTGGCCTATAAATTATGTTTTTTTTTTGGTCTTTTTTTTTTCGTCCACATAAATGATATAACACAATTATGATTTCATACCTAAATGCTACTGCCATGATAGGCCATGAATAGTCACTTCATAGATAATTCTTTTATTGTAGGCTGCATGATTCACTGTCCTTCCACGAATTCGTAAAGTCCAAAAACATGAACCCAAACAATTATTATTTTTAGAACACTGGCAGCTTAAAGCTGATGCCTGCAAATGATTAATATTTAATTCTAAATTTGCTAGTGCACTATTTTTGTTTAGTGTCTTTGTTTATTATTTAAATTTAAATAGTGGTTGAGTCTGTTTTTAAAACTATCAACGGATTAAGCACTGATGACTTATTGTGGCAGTTGATTCCCAAGTTCCATAGCTCGGTAGACCAGAATATGTTTCCTTGGGTATGTGTGTGTGTGCAAGATGCGTGTTGGTGTATTGAGACTGAAGGCAATCCGGATCAATTATCTCTTAGAAAAAAAAGAAAGAAATTACTTATTACCTTTTCTTTTGGCGTTTTTCGCATTTTATAAAAAAACAGTTTGTGCTTTTTCATCTTTGAGGCAATCCGGATGACAGGCGTTCTACTGTATTGTAGTCATGTAAATTTAATAATATTTTACCTCGTACATATAGGTCGGTATGTGCCGGTAACTGGATGTGGGTGTCTTCGTCGGCGTTCGAGGTGCTGCTGGACTCGAGCGAGTGCGCGTGCCCGGTGCAGCTCGGCCGCCGGCTCGACCCCAGCGGCGAGTACGTGCGCCGCTACGTGCCGGAGCTGCTCAACATGCCCATAGACTACATGTTAGTGCTGAGACTTATACACGCAGTTTGGCAGGTGTTGGTAACTGATTCTGGGTGGGTAGGGATGTTGGGTATACTTACGTACGTGCCTGAGAATGGGTTAAGATTGCTTTGATATTTCACAAATACAACCTCAAACCAAGTTATTTTTATATCTCATATTCTGTGAGTTTTACATGGCATCTGAACTATTATGTGCCGGAACCTACACATTTTTAACTCGTGTCTGGTTGTTGTGTTGGACTTTTCACACCAACCGCTTTAAATCTTTAAAATGGCTAGGATAATAAAAAGGAAAGGATAGGAAAATAAAAAAATTGAATCTGCTTACTTTAAATATGATTGGAGATGACTAGAGCCATAAATAAACTAGTTTCTGTTACCTACTTTTGTTTTACATTGATATCCGTAACATGTTGGAGACGTTTGCAGCTACGAGCCGTGGAAGGCGCCGCTAGATGTGCAGGAGCGTGCGGGCTGCGTCATCGGGCGCGACTACCCAGGCCGCATGGTGGACGAGGCGGCGGCGGCGCACCGCAACCGACGCGCCATGCAGGTACAGTCTGTCTTGTCTAATGGATTAAAAACTGCACACTCTGGTCCGATTTGAACTGTTAACTAATTACAGTGTTCAAGGGGTATAAAAGCGTCCCGAATCAGATTGCACGCTCAAAGCTGTCAGCATCACAAACAATTTGGACCGTTTCGATTTAGGCAGGTCGCTCACTAAAACAGAATAGAGAAAGCATTTGCTACGCCGTATCATGACTTGACTGCACTGAAAATGCGGCATCTTCACTGCACACCAGCACATTGCATTATTAACAATGTCATCATCGTCATATTGATTTGAATATTTTATAGAGCCATATGGTTCGGTACGATGGGAGGATAATTACATTGTATAGATAATACTGCAAACCAAGTTAGGTGTGGTGGATTTTGTTTCTATAGACTCGAATGCAGAAGGTGATCATAAAACATTCAATTTTGTGAAGAAAAGCTGGACAAACCTGTAAATTGTCTCTAATTCTTGTGCGTCGTCCTACAAAAAACAAACACGTGTACTGTCTCACCGAAAATGCTCCTTTGATGTGCCATAGGAATGGACAAATGTATGATTTTGTTAAATGCATCATGCTGTATTTTCACAGTGCATACCAGTGTGTGTACCGTTTGCTGTTTCGGTGTGCGTCCTGACATACCTGCACATTTTTTGACCAACAACAAAATTTCAGTGAATTGTTTTTCCTACTAGCAGTGGAAGATCTGCGGTAGAGTCGTGTCACCGAGTCAATCTCCGTAATGTTTCAGGAGTTGAAGGAGGCATTGGTGAACGCGCCACCGCACTGCTGCCCGTCTGGCGTGGAGGAGGTGCACCGCTTCATGTGGCTGCAGGACGATGACGACATGACCACCATCTAGGCCTCTGAATTTTTTCGGACAGCTCAACGCATCATTGCGGAAAAGCAAGGGTTTTATAATTAGTTGTTTGAGCTGGCTGCTCGGTATGATCAAAATGGAATATTCCCTATTCTCTTGAATCAAAATGGAAATCTCCTAACAGAATGACAGCTCTATCGGTCTTTATATTGTCGCTGGTCTACAAATGTTTGGAACCACTCCAGGGCGAGTGGTGAACTTATACGTCCATTTGCTTTTCCAGAGAGAGGATCTCAAAATTAAATCTTACGAGAGACCTAATCTGTGTCCTGTTTACTTTATTGCGTTTGGGAAGTAGCACTTGGTCCCACTTCTAAAGATTGCCTTCCAAAAATTAATCTGATTAAATAAAAAACGAAACCAAAGTGAATCTAATGAGGAAGATAAAAATGTAATCCGTGCTTTTGTTGAAAATGTTGTTTGAAATGGTAAACATGACACCTTTAAGAACATCCCAAAGCTCCCATTTAAAATATTTTAGCCGCAGCCTCATAATGGAACCGTTCATCGCCTTTCCTACACAAATTCATGAGTTATGATGGAAGTACCATTATGTGGGGCAAATGAACATTAAAAATGTAAAAGAAAATAAGTGTTACAGATATTGACATAATCCTTTCACGGTTATTCTTGAGAAGTGATTTTTATTAGTATAGAAAATTAGGATTTCCTTATGCAACTAGTATATTATTATAGTAATAACTGAATGTCCGTCTATTAGTGTTAGGTGTGTTATTATTAGGTTCATGTTGGTTTATTCATTAGTGCCAAACTAAAAATGAATGTTTGGACTTATCGGTGCCAAACTATAAAAGACGAAACATTTTCAAAAGTGCTATACCACATCAGGTTACTTGTTTTCTGAATCGAACTGTGATTTGTAAAGTTTAGTCATTCTATTTTTTGAGAGAACTTAAAAATGTATGTATGTATGTATTACTTAATAAAATTTATTTATAGATGACTGGTATACTAAGGGCCATTCTTACAAGCTTTCAATCAATTCCAGGGGGGTAACAGGCGTAAGATGTGAGAAAACATGCAAGGGAATTCGATCATTTCTGAACCAATCAGAAGCGTTTATGTTGTACCTTTTGCTTTCGTATTGGGTGGCAGAATTGATAGTTTCCTCACATATTTTATGCTGAGTTCAGCCCGGTACAAGATAATAATCACTTGAGTAATAAAGGCCCTTTAAGTATCAAAACCAGGCTAAATGTTACGCCAGTAGGTAATTATTAATCTATGGTAATTGATTATGTATTCGATCAAAAAGGGTAATTTATAATGTTATCAGAAAAAAATCGTAACATAACAATATGAATAAATATTTTGGAACGTTATATTGCTATACTGTCTGTTTAATGGACTTTATACTAAGCTAGTAAATATTGTGATACCATGACATAATAGGAAATGTAGGTACCTAAATCAGTAGCAGTAGGATGAGAACCAAAGTGTATGAGACCAAAATAAGAATGGTTATCTTTAACCGTTTCTTAATTTCATTATAATGATACCTGAATACAAGTTTTTTTAATAAATGTTGTTTGTGAGTACATTTTTTATTTCATATTCATCATATTCATATTTTACATTTTGGACCATATGCCATTTTTGTGGTGAATAGGATATGAGAGGATAACAGCAAAACGTACTTTCAGTATTAAAAATATATTTTTAAAATGAAATTATTAACAGATGTAATTAATGGCGGTTAACACTTAATGTTTGTCCGGTATGCTTTATCAACTTGACCACCATGTTTCGGCAAAAAATCACACAGGACAAAACATATATTCTTCTTCTTTTTAGTAGGCATGTTATATCCCTGTTGGCAATCGGTCCCTTCAGATTTCTGCCAGCGTCACATTATGAAATATATATATATTTTTCTTCTTTATTTGAATATTATACTGTCACAGTTTTTATTTTTGTTCTTTCTTCTTTTTTCAATTCTTCAGTTTTTTCTTGAATTCTTTATTTTTGTTTATATTTAAATTTTATTGAATTTTATGAATGATGAAATTATTCTTAAAACAGATATATTAGAGCTTACCAGAAGACTTTTACAGATAGTCCTATAGAGGCACACTAGGAAAACTTACAATTTCAATATAAGGAACAGTTGAATGTGTGTACAATTATACATTTTGTTGATAAACTGTTGTGACAGTTTATATCAGATTTGTATTCCTCAGAAGTCATGTAATTTTTTTTAAAGTAGACATAATTATATTCCGGATGTTGCACATGAACATAAAGTATATTCAAAATGGCATCCAATAGTTTGCACATGTTTCTCATGTCAATTTTAAGCATAGATCGTGGAGTCATGATAGCAATGGAATGGATTATTGAACTATACCCAACACATCACTTGGAAAGTCAAGTGAATAAAGGTACACCCACAATGCTATATCTGAATATGCTAAGCCCATTGCTCAGCAATCCGAAACAGTTCTATTGGTGGAATCGTACTATAGATTAGGTAAGAGTACTTTACTAAAGTACAGGGTTACTTCAAACTGGCGAACTTTGACGCGATCTATACAGGTTGTTAAAAAAACTAATGGCCCAAACGTTAATTAGGTTTTCCTGGCAAATTTGGCACAAAAAAGGTGGATTACAATTTGTGGTAAGACTTAAAAAATTGTCCTCCCTATACATTCTCTAGGTATCTACAAAAATGTATGAGTGGGTGAATTTTACACCACACAAACAAAATTTAAGTTTGTGAATGTTACTTTAGAGTCACGCTGTCAGAGAGGGGTCCTAACCAATGTTTACACAATTCTCACCTTTAAGTACGACTGGCCAGAACTGATGGAAATATTTGGACGCAACCAGAATTTTCATCTTCGAGGCCATCACATAAAACTGAAGATCACCGCGTCCGGAACGAATACTCGTAAAAACTATATATCCAACCGTGTAGTAGAGGCACATAAAAAACTTAACTAACTAAACTAAATGTAAAAAGATAATCATTGTATTTAGACGCATATGCCGTTTGTCAAAAATTTGTAAATAAATCAATAAAAATGCCCCAAAAATGCCAGGGAATACCTGGTGACCATTTGAACCATTAGTCCGTTAACACCTTTATATCTGTCACCATGTCAGCTGTATACGTCACCATTTAAAAAATAATTTCAACGGAATGCATATTTCCTTCCAACATATTTGCGCCCAACAGAGAACACTACACTCCATTCTCGAAGGAGCTGTCGAGCGTGGCGACGAGCTGCCGGAAGAGCTGGCCGGTGCGCGAGTCGGGCAGCTCGGTGAGCGCCGCCCGGCCCCGGCCGGCGAGCAGCCCCACGCGCGGGTCGATGGGCAGGCTGCCGAGGTAGGGGATGCCGGCGAGCCGCGCCAGCGACTCGGCGCCGCCGCTCGAGAAGATGTTGGTGCATTCGCTGCACGTGGGGCACTCGTACCTGCAACGTAGTCCACAGTGGCAGGGCCTGGTATGGCGGAATAATGGCTTATGCAACTGCATGTGATGAGGGTGTAAAAACATGAGTGCTTTAATACATAATGAGGTTCGGTACGAGGTTAATATAATTGGATAAAACATATGAGATATAGATAAACCAAATGCAAGATGTGCAGTTGCATACATACATTTTTTAGAGGATTAACAATAACAGTATTTATTGAAGAATTTGTAACCAAACTATCAGGTAACCCCACACCACGCGTGGTCATTGCTACACACAAATGGTTGCACAAATTATGTGCTGAATGGGTTCTAGCAATTAAGAACAATACTGTTTGTCCACCTACATTTCTTCGGATTTTCATTCTTGCTTAAGATTCCACGTAAAACGGCATGTTAAAAAGACAAAGAGTCACCCGGTCAGCACCGGCACTAAGCTTGATAAGGTCGATGCGCATAACAGCCCATCAATCAACATTTTAACATGACTCTTCGATACATTGCATAATGGAGCATTTTTTTCTTATTTATATTGCGAAAACATGATCAAGCAAGGTCACCATTTTATCCGACAAAACACATCAATTTGTTTGCCTAAAATTTAAATTAATTTGTTTGAAATCTAAATTCCAATGAGCCTAAGGCAACTGACCCGCTCATATTCTCTAGGATGCCGAGCATGCGGACGCCGGTCTTGCGACAGAAAGTGATCTCTTTCCTCACGTCTTCGATGGCAACCTGCTGCGGCGTCGACACCAGCACGGCTCCGCAGCCGGCGACTCCGCGCACATTCTCCATTACCGTTATGTGCTCGTCTGATGTGCCTGCCATTCATACATTGCATTATACGCCAACTTGTTGTGTAACTGTATTGTATTGTTTATTCATCATCCATAGACAGTACACTGCACTCGGATTTGTCATATTTTAGCATTGGCCAGTTCAGCAAAACAAAACACAGCGAAGAAGAACTGGAAAGAAACTCCGTTGTTTTTTTTTCAACGTCCACTTAGTCTAAGTTTACAAAAGTGTTTGTCAATTATTTTAACAAAAACATAGGTAAAACACTAAACTAACATGAATACACAAAATTTACAATCCATGCCGTATGCAACAGTTCATGACAAATATCATTTTATTTGCAAGAAAATCCCCTCCAACTAATATGTTGCCAATTGGAGCAGGCCAGTCCCCACAAACAGCACCCGTTCACGAGCATCACGCCGGGCACAGCCATTACCTCTTTCAACCATATTTTAGGGAAAGAGTTAACCCGAGCCAAGCGTCACCGTAAGCAAGGACCTTAAAGCGATGCACTGCTCCAATGGCAACACAGGTTTTAATACTATAAGTTTTGTCATAAACTACTACTATCAGCTGATCACATAGTTACATATCCCTTTAAATGCTACCACCACGTATTGTGTTAGGGATCAGTCAAACTTTGGTGGTCTGGCGGTAAAGGCCCCAAAGCTCCACTTCCTCACTTCTAGTTTCAGAAATGCTTTTACTTAATTAAAAAATCATTATTAGGAAACCAAGAGCCGTTAAGCAGACAGAAAATTTTACCTAACCTGACACAACCTACAATACATAGATACATACCATAACACTGCTTATACGGGGGTAAGCGAGATGAGCGCCACAAAGTGCGATCATACTTCTTTTGCTTTGTACTCACATTTACAAAGTTAATTCATATTTGCTCTGCGAATCTGTTTTCTCATTCTTTTTTAAATGATTATCTATACATATTGCAAAACATTTCCATGTACATTACTTTCTCAATTCTTGTCACTATATCTTCTTTCAGTTGACAATGCTCTTTAATATAACTATGGCGGAAAATTTACTCTGCAAATATTGATTTCTCCAGCATTTATTCTATTTTCATGCCTCTTCAGCTATGCCTGTCTCGCTTCCATACACAAGTGTAGGCACCAGCACAGCGTAATCGTCCAGCTTTTCACGATGGATTAATGCGCGAATCACACTATTCCCAGTACTCAATGTTCTTTTACTGCCCATGGGATATCCACTCTTTCCTTCACAGGGTACATTTATTTCCAGATAACCAAACTCGTTTACCTGTTCTAATCTTTAATGTATTAACACTCGTGTTACTGGTTCCTCTCTCTCGATAATCATTACTTTTGTCTTTGTTGCTACACCTCACCTAATCTTTCTTATACTGTTTTTTTGGGTTCAAAAAATGGATCCTTCATCAACCATTTACCTGGAGGTGTATCTATAATGAGGTAGTCCAATTCCTGCCAATCCACATCTTCCAGGAACTGCTTGATCATAGACGTCTTCTTGGGTCCCCGCCATACAACGGCATCATTCCTCGTTTTCAGCAGGAAGCCTATGGACATGACCCCTAGCCTCTGCTCGGGGTCCGTGTAGACGGGCACCCAGCCGGACGGACCCTGGTGGATGCTCTGCTCCTCCAGGTTGAGTATGTGAGGGACACTCGGGCCGCATAGGTCTATGTCGAGAAGGCCCACCTTGGAATGAGGTTGCAACCATTTATTGGTAAATGGATAAATGGTTCCTTGGTATATACGCTCTACAATTGCACATGGAGCAGATACAATTAAGAGGCTGACTACATCACGATCAAAAAAATATGGACTCATCGATATGGTAAAGTGGTAACTTAGGGTCATAGGAGTTACATTTCGGGGTAAGTGTAATTAATAAAAATACTCTGGGGCTCACGAAAATAAACTGGTAATGAGCATGGAAAAGACATCGGAATCCACTGAAACCATCAGAGCACATACAATATTACAGAAAAAGATTTAAGGGGATGCCTAACAAATTTTACAAATTAATTTGAGGTTTTTAATCTTTTCTTTATGTTTTATAGAATTGTAGTTTCTAGCCAAAATAGTAATCTTTTCCTTATTTTCGATATGTTTTTCCAGTTTTGTAGTTTCAAGGCAAAATAGTTGACTTAATTTAATTGTAAGTTGTGTAAGCCTATTATAGCCGTGAATGCCATTCTACAAAATTGTCCTGAGTATACTCTTGTAATATCAGAGAATTAATTCATCGAATAGTTATCTGGCTGATTTATTAGAATATTGAAAAATCTGCCCTAAGAGTAAATTAAACGCATATGTATAACGTTTCTAACATAATATTAAAAGAGTATATTCAGAACAATTTTGTAGCATGGCATTCACGGCTATAATAGGCTTTTTAGTTAAAGCGAAAACTGAATCATATTTTTCCTTTCTTTAATCGTTATCAATGATGCATGTCTAATACCCATGTTATTTGACATGAATTTTCAATATTGATGAGAAGTGTCAAATCACACGAGTATTTTAATGAATGGTTGAAAACAATCAAAGAAATAAATAAGAGTGGTGCCGCCACATGTACATATTTAGGATATCCCTCCTGCTTCGCTTCGGAAAGCATGGCAGCATGAGGTCAAGGTAAAATGCAGCCCGCGCAACAGGAAAAGAGAGGGCGAGAGATGCAGTGATAAGATATTTTTTATCCAGAAAAGAAGACATCACGGCTAGTGGTGGTAAATTTAAATTACGAGTGCATAGGGTTTCCAATAGAACTCATTCTTAGCTGGATGGATAGGGTGAAACTATACCACTTTAGGAACCTAGCAGAAAATAAAAATTTATCATATCTGGCCGCCCTGCTCATTACCTGTTGATTATTGTCATCTCTAGCGTGTAAAACACTATGGATAAGGTCATGAGCCGATTAAGCCGCGAACCTTTCGGCCACCCACGACTATATTGTCTAAAACATTTTAAACAGTAAGTGATCATGTGATGAAATACTTTTCACATGATAATCCCTTTTTTGAAGAATCTCTAGAGGTAAACTCTCAGTCCATTCAACCAGTTAGTTGCTGAGATTACCGTTTCTAATGGGAACTCTTCCCTAAGTCTATAAGCTACCGTGACAATAAAGTAGGTACCTTGTAGCCAAGTTCTCGCAGCGTGAGCGCGAGTTGTGTGCTAACCGTGGACTTCCCGACTCCACCCTTCCCCGATAGAACCAGCACAACGCGCTTAACGTCGTCCAACATCTTCACAATTTCGTTACAAATTCTCGCAGCTACACATAACCAAAGAGTATGTCACATAACCTTTAATTTTGTTTTTCCACCTTCCAGCATAGAAAATATAATATCTTTCCAGTTTCAAAATAAAAAAAATCTGTGGTTGGGCCAAAGAGTTTGGAACAAAGTCTATGAAAAAAAAATCCTTTTGACAGCAGCGAACACAAGAACTTCTCGTGTTTACTTTCATTAGAAGACCACCAAATTTTCAGATAAACGAAAACGAGTTAGTGACATGTTTGAAGAATGTTACGGCTTTTCACGCGGCGAGAGAGACATTCTCCGACGTTTCGAGCTAATCATTCAGCCCGTTGTCAAGTAGGCAACAGACGACTGACAGCGAAGCTCGCCGTGGTCGTAAATCGCAAATTTCATTGACATACATTTTATGTCAAAACTGGCAGTCGAAAGACATACTTTGGCTAAGCCAAGTACGAGTAACGTCTATCAGACGTATTCAGAGAGAACTTGTCTAAAATTAGTACGAAATTAGCACCGGACTAACCCTACAAAAACCGGTTTAGTCCGGCGTATTAAAGTTAGTCCGCCCACTCTGAATACGGCTGTATGAATCTCAGCCTAAATACTAATTGAGACTAGTCGAGAAGGGCTCTTTTTCTTAGCGTTAGTTAACATGTTGGCAACACTAGCCCAAATCATCACGATGTTTTGTACGCTGGCACCCCAGCCAGCTGCAATCTCGCGCATGCGCTTTTTTCCCTCAGTTCGCTATAGATTTTAGGATTGGTAACTTGTGTCGGCGGCTGTGCTTTGCCGGCCTTTAGTTCGCGTCTCCTTCGTTATATTTCGTTTTTTTATAACTGAAAGGTTGTATGCTTGTTCTCCCCGTGCGTGCGTATGTTGCCTGTGGTGCGGTGCAGTGGTTGTGGAAGCGGAGTCTCGTGTAGTTAGTGTGCCGTGTGCGGGCTGAGGCAGTCCTGACAGCTCCTTCCCGACGCTCTCGCGGTGAGCCCCGGCTGCTCTCCGTCTCCGGTTGTTTTACAAAACGAGACGAGCTGCACTTTCCTCAGAAATAGTATTACGAGGTGAGCACGAGTAATGTTTATTCATAATATTGATTTAATTGATTACACACTAAAAGGATATTCAATAAATTATATCGATTTTCTTCATGATGGACCAGGTGATTTTTGTGCCTGCCGCTAGTAGTGATCAACTTTTTGGTACGTACGTTTTACTGTACTATTATTTTTTCTTTTAGGTTATTACTTCATAAGAATATATCCTAATTACACTTATTGTCTAATTAGGAAAAAAGTTAATTAGGTGAGTATCTAACTAGTCCTTAGTATTTTTTTATATTCGTTTTAATACTGCACTTACACCTAAACTGCACTGTTATCATCACTAAGATTGATTTTTGTGGTTCTATTTCTCATATCTCATTTCCCATAAGACAGATATTAGGATACCCTGGCTCAGCCCCAGCGCCGGATTTAAGGGAGGGCAACCGGGGCAACTGCCCGGGGCCTCCACAAGAGAGGGGCCTCCACATAAATTTTACTTATTTAAGAAAAGGTTGGGCACTAATTTTATAACGAAAATATGTATAATTTATCGATTTAGCAGTTTTTAATATTTTTTCGTTATACCAGTGTGTTTTTTAACATTTTTAATTACACTTAGGGAATACTGAAAGTTTCTGGCTTCTGATAAACACAACCAGATGTTACATTAGTGATACATTTATAGTTTTTCACAATAAATGATTGTTTGCATTATTTGGAACATATGCAAAAAGCAGTTCGACCAGTCTTCCTTAGGGACCTCTTCAATGTCTCTGTGAAACGTATGCACCGCCGTTTCCAGATTATTTGAATAATAATTAGGGGCATCCACTCCTTTGTTGCCCTGGGGCCTCCACAACTCTAAATCCGACCCTGCTCAGCCCTGGTGATCTATTCTTGGAATTTCGTGCTCAGGTAACTGAAGTCTTTCCATCAAGAAAACCGCTAAAAATCTACCTACTTTTCTCGACGGAAGGAGTTATAAGTGGTTATAAAAATATACACGATGGAAAGTGTGTACTATGTAGGTAGGTACTTGCCCTCGGTACAACAGGCCACCCTGTTTGCTACCTCTGCAGAACTTATGACTCAAATGGCCCGCAACAAGTTTAAGTACCCATGTTAACTTAAACTTGTGTCATACAGAACACACTTCACTCTCTTATGCTATCCCTATAAATATGATTAATTAACCTACATGCTATGTTTAATACGCTCATTGGTACTTTTCTCCAGTGCCAGATGCGACACTTGAGAACACTTCATCCATTAAAGTAGTATGAAATTATATTTATTCCTACCCTGTTTTATTATCCTGGTAGGTTGGTATATTCCTCTACTATACTATATTTTATTAGGGTTCCGTACCCAAAGGGTGCCAACGGAACCCTATTACTAAGCCTCCGCTGTCCGTTCGTAATAGGTAGGCAGCTAAAACATTCAGAGTGTGTATTTATTTTGCCGCTATACATACAAATAGGTAAATTTTTAAATAATCAAAGTGCAAAAACGTGATTTTTTTGTGTTAAATCTTATAAGATAGTACGGAACCCTTCGTGCGAGTTCGACTCGCACTTGGCTGGTTTTTTTACCTACAAGAATAGATTGGGAAACCATCAAATCAATGAGCTGTAAAGTTTACAACATGATTCAAACAACTATTTATCATCACTGCACCAGGGCATTGATACAGCCGCGCATTGATTATCGGAGGAGGAACTAAAGGAGAATTACAAATTATGGACTAGTACGTAGCAATAGGGCGAAATTTGTAGACGCAATACCCGCACAAGGTATGTTTTGCTGGTTTGAGCCTTGCAGTTTATTCATAATAAAGTTCTTTTTGCAGTTATTTCTTTAATTGTGTCCTTGCTACAAAGTCGATTCTAGACACAATTTTATTGCTTAGTAAGAAAAAGTATTTATTTACTTGTTTAAATTCGGCTTGCGCGTGGGCATGGGTAAATTAGGTTTGTAAAAAACTATAAGTTGTTTGTGTACCTAAACAGTTTGAGTATTGGGGGATTAGGTAGGACCTTGAAACTTAGAAACCAAACACAATTTTACAATGCAAATGGACATCAAGCATCAAGTTCGATTTAAAGCTGTTTTGAGTATCATTTTGGATCCTTGACAAGAAATAAGTGCATGAACTTCTTTCCACGTTTGTATGGGGAGTTGGGTAGGAAGGCCCACATTGAAAGTATTGAAACGTTCATACCAACCCTTATTAATCTAAATCATAAAACGATTTCATGTAAAGGTTTTCCGATAATTATGTTTGCTAATAAGTGCTTATTATGAATACTAAAAATATAAAACGATAACTTATCGGATACCGTCATTCTAGGGTCATATTTCCCCTTAACAGAGTCGTTACCCTATCGATTCTCTATACTACGGGCGATAACTGTTTCCATGCTCTTAATATTATAGGTAATAGGTTTTTGAATTCTTGAAAATCTATGTCTGTATGTTTTAACTTTTTTATATATCTTTAGTTTGGAAAATATTGGCTAATAAGCATTGGAATAAAGTTATCTTTTTTACGTCCATTTTCATTTTTTTTACTGACAAATACGATGATACAGACGAATGATGAAAAAGACGAGACATTTACAAAAAAAAAAAATAGAAACATACGGTTATAGAATGAAGCTTTTTCAAGTGATAAAAAATAACAATTAATTTCTGACATGGTTTAGGGATAGGGAAACGTTAGGGCCTGGAAGACGATGTCGATATTTTAACGGCAGTCGCCGTGCCACATTGTGCCTTGGTCAATGCACAAAGAATGCATTTCTTAAAAATTTCCAATCTTAGATTTCCTGTGACTTCACGACAGCCTTAATGCCCCTCACTCCACGTGTGCGCGACGCACGTGCACGCGACGCGACACACGCGCGCGTCGGCACGACATTATGCGCATAGCAATTTGGAGCGACGTGGATGCAGTTTTATGTGGGACCGCGACAGACGCGTGCAACTTGCATTTTTTTTAATCGAGTAAGAAGGTCTAATTCCATTCGCAGAAGATTAATAAAAATAATGGGTGAGTATGTACCTTGTAAAACAGTAAAGTCTGTTAATATATTATTTGTAGTTATTTGGTTATATTAAAACTATCGTTTGATCCTTAAATACAGTATCTTTGGGACTATTTTTTAAAAAAAATCTCGTTTAATATTGAACAGGGTACACCTTTTAAGGTGGGCCCGTAAGTATCAGTAAATTACGCTGCCCATAGCTTACTGGCCGTTCTTAACGTCTACGAATCTCAGCATGAATTACCTCTCAAATTATATTCTTGTTTATAAATTGTTGCATGAGATTTAATATATTTCGTAATGTGCTCGCCTGTATATTTAATTATAGTATCTAATTTCCTATTTTTGGGGAGGTATAGCACCAATTCTACAAAAAATACATGCCTATCATATTCGTTGAAATAGCATCTTTATTAACATTTTACTCACCGCTTCAGCTACTGGTGTATAACAGCATGGATCGATAGATATCCAGTGAAAACTACATGTAAGTAAACTGATTGTCAGTTTTACTCGAGTATGTGGTCACAAAGATGCAAGCTGGATCCGGGTGCTGTTAAATGTTGAACTTTATTTGAGTAACAATATGGTTGGTATAATATTGGAAATCGAGAGGCATAGGAACAAGAAAAATATCAAGGCAGAGATAAATAGTCGTAACAGAAACTAAGACTATCGAAAAGTAGTACTTTGTGACGTCACTTTGACACATTTTGTACGGACGAAATCTAAAGTCATGCAAATTGACATCACAAAGTACTACTTTTCGTTAGTCTTAGTTTCTGTTACGACTAACTATTTATCTCAGCCTAAGATTGCCCTGCGCCTTTTGCCGATTAGGAAGCAACATCTGCCGTGCTCACGCACTTTTTTTGTCAAGTTTTTGCCCGTTGTGTCTGAAGAAGTGCTAAGAAGACGTTCTACCATACAATAAAGCTCAAATCATACGTTAGATCCAATACAGACAGACCGGATCCAGATGGAATGGGTGCAATGCCCCTCCCACTGAGCCACGACAACGTTTTTTTTATGTAACTGGACCTTAGATAAAAAGTGAATATTCCTTTTTCAACTAAGAACTGAGCCGGTAGTCTCAGTTGTCACCTAAATTGGCGTTACGGCAAACCGATCGACTGGCGTTTTCAAATGTATGGAGAAATTGAAGAGCGCGCGCAGTAGGCGTTAAGCGAACTAACATTTGCGAGTCCGAGCTTGATTTGACAGCTTACTCAACGTTGCCGTAAATACGTCGACGTTGCCGTTTACGTCCACTCCTGGTTTTCATACAAATCGGAAGTCCGCGTTTGACTTTGACAGCTTGAAGAAGTAAAACCACAGAATATCTAGTAAAAACTTGTATGGAGTTTGACGTTTTTACGGAACTTCGAAGTTACGTAAACGCCAATTTAGGTGAGAACTGAGAATACCGGCTCAGGACACAGATGGCTAATCCCACTCCCTCCGTCATAATATTATCCCAACACATCGCGTGTTGGGCATGGATGTGAAGAAAGTGTTGGGATAATGTCATTTGAATCCGAAAGAATTTGTTGCCATTGCAAGATGATCAAAGCGGCCATTAAAATGTGTTTTCGGTCTAATTGAATTTAGCCGTGCAATATGAGTAAGAACATAACGTTCCCTAGGTAACATAAGGAATGTCTTGGCAAGGCACCTAGTTCCCATAAGGCGGGATGGGATAATATCGTGACAGTATGTAGGTGTCCATATAAAATAAACGTAAAAAAACTACTAAGTTTTATTAAAATCCAAACAAATATATTGCCATCAAAAAAGCATACTATAAGCTAGCGGGCCGCAGCACCAAAGAATACCTATCCATAGCCGGGACGGCACCGTCTTCCACACTGAGATGTCGGTCGTGGAATTCCGGCCGAACGTAGAGCTTCGAGTGACTCGCGGTCTGCTCTCCATCTTGGGCGCGAACTGGCAATTGAGTGCTAAAATCTGACTTTGAAAAAATTCTAAAACGTCTCCAGATTAGTGGAGGCAGCGCTCGTTATTCTGGGTAAAATCATATCTGTATCCCTATTTTTCTAATCTCTTTACTTTTTAACCGGGTTTTGATTTGACAAACATGAATGATTACCCGAATTAGGTATAGTTCAAAATTCGTAGGTACACTCTTAATTAATTTTTAAAAACTACCTATATTCAATTATTACATACTTATTTCAAATATTAGCTGTAATTTCATAAGCTTTAATCTAAATACATTACCATATAATTAAAAAGTATTTAGTAAAATTATTACATTGATAACAAATAAATAAATAAACCATGTGTGCTGAATCCCACTATACTAATGAATCCATAAATAAATACCTAGGAATAAAGGTATAACTTTAAAACCGATTACACTTGCTTTTAAATCCTAACATATGTTAAATAATTTACATAATTAATTTCTTGAATCTGATTTTGAACCAACGTCTCTTAAGGTCGGCCCGTAAGCACCTGAAAATTTCGCCTCCCATACAAACGTAGTTTACTAATCATTTGAACACCAATGTTCCAACTTACTTGATATTTGGTATCTAATATTAGGCTACAAATATCTGTGTCTGCATGCCTTTGTTTTTTCGGTAAATGTATTCTGGGTCAAACCATAGAGAAAACAAAATTCGTATGAAGATTTTCTTTTTGATTTCATTTCATTCGGTTTGGATTTTTCAAAAAAACAAAAGCATGCAGACACAGATATTTGTTACCTGATATTAGATATTAAATATCAATTTAATTGGAATAGCGGTTTCCAAATTATTAGTAAACTACGTTTGTATGGGGAGGATAGCTTACGGGCCGTTCTTAAATAATGACAACAAAACAATTACAGTATTAGGTACTTGTATCTCAAAGCAGTGATACAAAATAACATATTAGATGTCAATATGTTACTCATAATGAAATTAGAAGCGTTCCCATCCTACGTCAATAAGTTATTTAAGTAGAAAGCATTTATCATCGGAATGCTGAGAAAACAAACGAATGACCGCTCCCACGCGCCCTTCCAATCGTTTCCCTATTTGACTACAAATAAAAGGCATCATTCACAGCTATTTGACAACTAACCAATGAAGACATAACGGACAAACGGAAACAACAAAGCCACCGGCAATTCGTTCTTTTGTGCCTTCGGCCGAGTGTCGCCAAATTAGTACGAGAGCGGACCGTCGTCAACCCTACGTCATCGAGTAACACCATGGGACCCATTTGTGGTTGTGCGGATTAGAATAGGCTTCCTAAAAATACTAGGTTGCCTGACCCAAACCTGGAACGTTTTGTGCAGTAGGTAATATTAAATCACTTTTTTGGTAGAATTTAACGTCATCGAGTAACAACATGAGACCTAGCACAATCGGTAAAGGTCATCAAGAAAAGCTAAAAAAAAGTAGGTTGGCTCATCCTACCTTGGCACGTTCTGAGGTTGGCCGGTTTTAAAATGTCAAAAAATTAAAAAAAATACGTCATCGAGTAACAAGATGACAATACCACCATTCGATAGTCCTATGAACATACTTCATAAAAAAATTAGGTTGGCTGCCCTCAGCCTGGCACGTTTCCTACGCGGCCATGTTGAACGTCGGATGCGCCCAGTTCTTAAATTCATCAATTGTTAAATTAATATAATATAACAATTTTGTGATATGTCTATCTATAAACAGTGATGTTTTTATTGATCAGAACTCATCTTGAATAGGTTAAAAAAAACCAAAATGAAATATTTGTGATATAGGTATTGATTGATTACGTGATATTAGGGCATTGTCGTATCTAATTATTAACTAAGTTTAACTCAAGTTAACTTTAGGTTATGATGCACATAGTTCCGCATACTTGAAGAGTAAAAACCGGAAGTTTCATATACATATGCTTTCGGAATCTACCGTATGGATCATTCAACGTAGGGAATCGCAACTCCAGTCAGCCCATGCCTACGGCATTAGAGGCGCACGCTTTAAATTCTGCCACGGCCCTCGTTATTACAAAATTTTAATCAGATTGAATGTAAACATAACGTAATGAAGATTTTTTAATAGTCATAATAAAATAAATCGCCACAAAACTTAAACCCATAAGTGAAGTATCTCAAAGTTACTATTCTTTAATTCACATGAATTTAGGGTAAATATTCTAGAGTATATTTCCATTCTTTAAACATTTCAATGTATATGTTTTCTATAAATATATACGCAACGTTGCCGGGTCTATACAGAAGTAAATGTCCACATCGTCACTCACATATTAAGGAAGTTTAGTAAGCTTTGGCGTCACTCTCTTTTCTTTATTTACGTATCTCTTTTATTTTATCGTAAAAAAGTTGCAATGTATCCAAACCGAAGCGGAATTTTAAATTAACAGCTCTTAAGTCGTAGGTATAGTTTAAATAATACCTGAAAAGCTCTGTAAAAATATTTATGTATTAGTTATAGAAAACATATACATTTAAATGTTTAAAGGATGGAAATAACCATGAATATTTAACCTAAAGTCCTGTGAATTAAAGAATAGTAACTTTGTGGCGATTTATTTTATTATGACTATTAAAATTCTTCATTACATTAGGTTTACATTCAATCAAATTTGAATTATGTAATGATGAGCTCCGTCGCCGAATGTAAAGCGTGCTCCTCTAATGTCGTAGGCATGGGCTGACAGGGTTTGAAGAAAGGACCTTAAAGCGATGCATACTCCAGTGGCAACAAGAAAACATTTTAAAACCTGTGTACGATTTAGTCCTTCTGATGAGTCTAGTGTTAGATCCAGAATTTATACTATTATTTTTGTCATGAACTACTATAGTGACCTGTAAACAAAGAGACAAATTACAAAACCTTATTATTCTTACAGCAAAAAAAACGACATAATATTAAACCTTTAAATGCTACCACCTACAAAAAAATAAGAGTACAATGGTTTGAGAACAGTCAGTCAATCCGTCAGCGTGTTTGCGACCACTGCGGGACATACGCCTCTCTAATCCTTCTCCAGTCCTACCGGCCCACAGCGGTACGGACCCACTGCTTTCCCCAAAGCACTTGATGCCGTCTTTCCACCTGATGGGTGGTCTTCCCACACTCCGTTTGCCTGTCCACGGCCGCCAGTGTAGGACACGGTTACTCTAACGGTCGTCATCTCGTCGGCTGACGTGACCAGCCCACTCATAACCGGGAGGACGCACTGGAATTTAAGCTTTCCGAAGGCAGCCCAACCCAGTTGAATCCGTCGCTCAACCTCCAAAGACAGTCTTTGTATACCAAGCCGCAGGATTTGACCGAGATAACAATTTGTCCTCCCGTCATACCCTCAGTCGCCATGACCTTGATTTTATCCCGGTTCATCTTCAGACCTACCTATCTTTCTACTACTTATCTTTATAAAGGTCTTCCAGCATTGTTTGAAGCTGAACTCGGGAATTTGACAGAAGAACAATGTGAAAGGCGAAGCGAAGATGACTGAGGAAAATATTAATTAACGTTGATACCCATGTTGTCCCATTCAAGCGTCTTGAACACATATTCCGATGCGCTTGTGAAGAGCTTGGGTGGGATCACATCCCCCTCCCTAACGCCTTTAGCAAGAGGGATGGGTTGGGTATTTTAATGAAGCCTCACAGTCATCGTCGCGGACCGATACAGATTTCGGAGTACCTCGATGTAGCGGTGGTCGATTCTACACCTCAGGAGGGAGTTTTCGACAGCCCATTTTTCAACTGAGTCGAACGCCTTCTCGTAAAGGACTAGAAAAGAAGTGGAAGGCTACAAAGAGCGGCTTGTTGTACTCCTCGCACTTCTGCACCACTTGTCTCACAGTAAATATGTGATCCATTATGCCGTATCCTTTCCTGAACCCAGCTTGCTCACGAGGCTGGTACTGATCCAGCCTCTGTGTCAGCCAACTCGTGATGACTCATGAAAAGACCTTGTATACGTGGCTTAGAAGTGAGATAGGTCGATAGTTCTTCAACTTCGCCTTATTTTTTTGAGAACTGCTATGCACAGTGTTTGCAGTTCCTGATGGTCTCCCGCCATACTTTAGCAGTTCCATCGCTATCCCGTCCTCATCTGGAGCCTTTAGTCCTTTCAAAACAGCCTTTATCTCATAGACACTAATCTCCGGCAGATCCTCGGTGTAGTATCTAGTGAGCGGGGCACGCCTATCAGAGTCGAGTGGTTTGCTTGGGCTCGGGGCATGCATTGCTGCGGAGTACAATTCGTCATAATTTTTTACCACCGCCTCAAGTATATCCGTCTTTATTGCAGTGACAACCTCATCCGCTCGCTCGAGTTTTGAAATTTAGTTAGCGCCGGTAGAGAAGGCACGGGAAAACACTTTACTGTCTCGATTTTCCTCTATAACGCGCTCAACCAACTTCATGTTCCCTTGGCGAATATCGCTACGGGATATGGTGCGTAACGAGGCAATCCGCCGACGTACCAAAGTAGTCGATATTGGACACCGGGTGGCTAAGCTAGCTAGAAGGAGGAGTAGCCGCTCTTTGTAGCCTTCGTGGACTACGAGAAGGCGTTCGACTCAGTTGAAAAATGGGCCGTCGAAAACTTCCTCCTGAGGTGCAGAATCGACCACCGCTACATCGAGGTACTCCGAAATCTGTATCGGTCCGCGACGATGACTGTGAGGCTCCATTAAAATACCTAACCCATCCCTCTTGGTAAAGGCGTTAGGCCGGGGGATGTGATCTCAAATCAAATAAAATCAAAAATATCAAATCGAAATATTTTATTCGCAGTGATTACATTACAATATTAAGAATTTGCATAACAGATTATAATACTGATACCAATCATGTGAATTCGTCGTTTTACACAATAATATTAAAATAACTGAAATCGTAGAAAGTTTGGTCAAGCAACCATGTACCTAACTTCTTTTTAAATCTTATGTTAGTTTCTTCTCGCAAGTCTCTTGGTAGCTTATTATACATATTAATACTATTGAAGTGGACCCCCTTCTCGAATTTTGATGTTGAGTGTGCAGCTTGCTGGATCACATTTTTATTTCTCGTCGAATATCCGTGTTTAAAATTATTATATGATTCCGGATAATTTCTCACATAAAAAATAGTTCTTTGTACATACACATCATACATAGTATGCAATTTTAGGTTTTTAAACAAAGGCGTGCAAACAAGTGCGTCCCATTTAGAGTGTGTAATTATCCGAATTGCTTTCTTTTGTAGTCTAAATACTGAAACCGCTTCCCCTGAAGAACCCCAGAACTCAATGCCATAGGTCATGACAGAGTATAAATAACCGAAGTAGGCACTCTTCAGGGTATCCAAGTCACAGCATTTAGACAGGGTTCTGAGGCAATAACAAGCTTTTGTTAATTTATCACAAACATGTTGAATGTGTTTGTCCCATCGTAACTTTTGATCCAACGTGAAGCCTAAGAATATAGTAGATGTTGCAAACGTTATGACTTCACCGTTATATTCGATAAACATCTCATCATTCACTTCATGTTCAATATTTTTCATCTTAAAATGTACACAGTGTGTTTAGCACTATTTAACATTAACCCATTTGCTGCGAACCATTTACCCAACTCCTCAATTATTTTTGTTGTTTTTGTAAGGAGTGTTTCAATAATTTTATTAGTAACAATTACATTTGCGTCGTCAGCGTAAATTACTATGGTTTTCGCGAGAAGTACCAGCATAGTGTCTTTTGCAATGTCATTAATAAAAATAATAAACAGCAATGGTGCCATGATTGAGCCTTGAGGTACTCCGTAATCGGTTTCAAATAATCGTGATACAGAGTAATCGATAATTCCATTTGTTCTGTTTTTATATCTTATATTTACGTTACTTTCTCAACCACATTTTCTAACCCAAGCTCTTCACAAACGCATCGGAATATGTGTTCAAGACGCTTGAATGGGAAAACATGGGTATCAACGTTAGTGAATTTTTTCCTCAGTCATCTTCGCTACGCCGATCATATTGTTCTTCTGTAAAATTCCCGAGTTCAGCTTTAAACCATGCTGGAAGACCTTTATAAAGCATCGATAAAGGTAGGTCTGAAGATGAACCGGGATAAAACCATGGTCATGGCGACTGAGGGTATGACGGGAGGACCAATCGTTATCGACGTAGAAGTGATCGAACAGGTTGAGCGACGTATATCTCGGTCAAATCCTGCGGCTTCGTATACAAGGACTGTCTTTGGAGGTTGAGCGACGGATTCAACTGGGTTGGGCTGCCTTCGAAAAGCTTAAATTCGCTCTAAGGTCTGACCTAGAAATTTAAAGACCCGAACATATGACCAGTGCGTCCTCCCGGTTATGACATGACGTACGGGTGTGAAACGTGGACTCTGACGGTCGCCGTTGTCCAAAGGATAAAAGCTGCTCGCTACGGGATATGGTACGTAAAGAGGCAATCCGCCGACGTACCAAAGTAGTCGATATTGGACACCGCGTGGCTAAGCTCAAATAGCAGTGGGCTGGTCACGTCAGCCGAAGAGACGACGACCGTTGGAGTTACCGTGTCCTACACTGGCGGCCGTCAACAGGCAAACGGAGTGTGGGAAGACCACTCGCCAGGTGGGAAGATGAGACAAGTGCGTCGGCGGAAAGCAGTGGTTCCGTACCGCTGAGCCGGGAGGACTGGAGAAGGATTGGAGAGGCGTATGTCCAGCAGTGGACGCAAACACGCTGACTGACTAACCGACATTGCGAAAATTGTACCCATGTTCTCGAAGCACAGGGTCCATTTCGGTGAAGATATGGTCCTTGTCACACCACCGCTGTGCTCTGAGTCTCAATGCTCTTGCGACCGATTCCAAATGCACCCACACAAATGCACCAAAATGAGCATGATGCGAAGTAGCTTGTAGACAACGATTTGTGTGTGTCGGCTTGCGGTACACTGTGTGGCTTAGGATTCCATCCAATCGTCGAGCAACAAGTACTTCCAAGAACGCCAAAGTGCCTACCTTCTCACAATCTACTGTATATTTTAAATTTGTGTGAACCTAATTAAGATGAGAGATGAAAGCGTCGAGTGATTGGCAACCATGTGACCAGATTGAAATCACGTCCTCCACGTACCGTACCCAAAACATTGACTTAAGAGGTGAAGTTTGCAATGTGCGGTGTTCCAGCGGTTCCATGAAAAGGTGCCTGGTGATCCCATTGCTACACCTTCTCGCTGGATGTAGTATTGTCCTTGCCACAGAAAGTATGTCGTAGTGAGACAATATGGCAGGAGCTTGACGCACTCAGTGTCGATGTCGTTGCTGATGACTAAGTTTCTGATGATGTCGAGGGACTCTTATACATGTCGTCTGTACGTCTGTATACAGCGACTCGACGTCAAAGCTCACTAATAGATCCATGCATGCCAACTTCACTGTATACAACAATTCCACAAAATGGGCCGAATCTTTAACGTAGGACGACGTCTTGCCAGACAGGGGTTGAAATATTGAGGCGACATGTTTAGCGAGGAGGTAGGTAGGAGCATTTATCTGGCTGACTATTGGTCTAAGGGGGTTCCCGTCTTTGTGAATTTTAGGAAGACCGTAGAAGCGCTACCACCGCATTTCCGCTACCACCTCGACCCACACCTATGACTTACGACCACGGCGAGCCTAGTTGTCAGTCGTCTGCTGCGTATGAACGTGGCGGACAACCTCCTTGACAACGGGCGGAACGATCAGCTCGATACGTCGGCGAATGTCTCCTCCCGCCGCGTGAAAAGCCATATTAATTTTCAAATATATTTAACGACCACGGTAACCCCAAAAAAATCACAAGTAAGGTTATTTCTTTAGTTATAGCTGAAGATAGATCATTTGCTGTATTTAATACATCACAATTCACATTACGTATTTGGGTCCCCAGTGCATTAAACTCGTTTTACTGTCATTTAAAAGTAGGTTATTGGCTTCACACCATAATTTAAGTGAGTTCATAGCTTGTATAAAGGACTCCCGTAGTTCTGATATACGATTTTTTGAAATTGATGATTTGTCATCCGCAAATAAAATCATATCATTATCTGTTGCGATGCAGCTTGAAATATCATTTATTACAACATATAAAACCACGGTCTTAGAACTGAACCCTGCGGTATACCCATAGTGATTGATTCTACATCAGACTTAGTACCGTTTACTTCGCAATTTTGTTGTCTATTTAATATATATAATTTACAAATACCTCATTTATTTTCCCTAACAACATAAGTGTTCTAGTTTTCCTGGAAGTATTTTGTGATCTACACAGTCAAAAGCTTTTGATACATCACAGAAAATGCCGTAGGTGCTCATAGATTTAACTAGAGAAGTTAAAATAGATATTAACATCAAGGCAATGGCATCTCCTGTTGACCTACACTTACGAAATCCGAATTGATTATAAAATAATAACACTGTGAATGTAAGGACACAGGCCGATAATTTTCAACATCATTATGAGATCCCTTTTTAAGCAATGGTATTAACCTAGTAATTTTGTAATAAGTCTGGAAATGTGCCATCTTAAATACAATTCTAAGAGGTTCTATAATACTGCCCCATATGGACTTTAACAGATTAGTAGATATGTTCCATAAACCTTGCGGTCCTTTGGACTTAGGTCTCTGTTACTTTTTGAATCTCAGAACAGCTAACAGATTCAAAAGTGACAGACTTCTTATTGCGTGGTAAAAATATTTTGAGTTGCTCTAATGCGAGATTTACAATTTATTGGATGTATTTAGTTGTATCTTGCGCGACAGAAGAAAAATATTTGTTGAAATGAATTTTTTTGCAACCATTGCACCCAAACTATCAATATATCACAAATATTTCATTTTGTTTTTTTTTTACCTATCCAAGGTGAGTTCAGATCAATAAAAACATCACCGGTTTATAGATATACATATCACAAAACTGTTATGTTATATTAATTTAACAATTGATGAATATAAGAACTGGGCGCATCCGACGTTCAACATGGCCGCGTAGGAAACGTGCCAGGCTGAGGGCAGCCAACCTAATTTTTTTATGAAGTATGTTCATAGGACTATCGAATGGTGGTATTGTCATCTTGTTACTCGATGACGTATTTTTTTTTATTTTTCGACATTTTAAAACCGGCCAACCTCAGAACGTGCCAGGGTAGGACGAGCCAACCTACTTTTTTTTAGCTTTTCTTGATGACCTTTACCGATTGTGCCAGGTCTCATGTTGTTACTCGATGACGTTAAATTCTACCAAAAAAGTGATTTAATATTACCTACAGCACAAAACGTTCCAGGTTTGGGTCAGGCAACCTAGTATTTTTAGGAAGCCTATTCGAATCCGCACAACCACAAATGGGTCCCATGTTGTTACTCGATGACGTAGGGTTGACTACGGTCCGCTCTCGTACTAAATAGTCTGCAATGAGCGGCCGCGGTGGGGCTGCTAAGGCGCTGGCATGAATTATTCTGTGCGCTGGGTGCTGTGTCATACTCTGTGTTTGTATCATCACGTATATAGCGGCTCCCAGCGGGCGACGCACATTGTTGTGAGATAATCGCGAAATCAGCAGTGTTCCGTATCTATTGTAACCAATGATTCCTTAGAATATTTTATTAGTGTACACTTGTAATATCCGTAAACAGTACTCCAAGAAATTGGTAATTAGTTAAAATGGAGAATTAATTTGTAAACAAACCTACCTAAGATAAGCTATAACATTGCCTTACCTAAAAGGTAACGGGAATAGACGGATAAGGTAGCTCGCTATGTCGTTTCTGACGTCCGCCTCGACTTAGGAATTCTGTCTCTTACTTCATCGATACAATGCTTTACTTATCTGTTACAATGCTTAGATGAAAAAGGAATCTAAGTTACAATGTAAATACATGAAAATACTTAGCGACTAAAAATTGATCCAAATTATTTCTTGTGAAAAAATACGTGACATACATCTTTTCTCTACGTTGACGGGTGCTACGTACCAGACCTTTACGAAGAATTGCATCGATTTGGAAGAGGGATACATGTGAAAATATGATTAATTAAATGAATGACTATACAAAACTTCACATAGTTAGACATTTCTATTTAATTTCGTAACGTGCCCGAGTGTGAATTGCTTATCACGGTTTGTGGGGGCAGGGGCGTTCACGCGTCGTTTTAATTAATAATAACATCACAAAATGTTTTCCATCCGGGCTTACGGCCTCGCTTACGGCTAGCGCCCGGGGCTGGGGCTTCGCATGGGGGTGGACAAGGGGTGGATGTGTATTTGGTTACTCAAGGTCCTTAACCATTACGTTAACCTAAAGTTTTAAAGCTGAAATCTTATTTCAGAGTGCTTAATTTAGGTATAGTTTAAAATAACTGAATTATTACTTTTAATATTCAATTCATAATTAAATGTGTGCACAATTGCCTAAAATTCTCCCTCGAGTTTCTATCCAACGTTTCGTCAGGTCACAGCCAGCGGTGTGTCATTCCGAAAACCCCACCTTCTCTGCTTTTATTACACCTTTTAACACTTCTCATCAGCCATACCTACTCCTGTTCCCGTTCCTACTCGTAAAAAATATATATTCCGGCTTTAAACCATCTATACCCGCATGCAATATTTATTCTAAAACGTTTTTGAATTACGTGAATGTACGCGAACACGAATGCAACCGATTTTTTTAACGTGTCTGTACGCGAAAACATTGACATACATATTACTACGTGAAGACAGGCCTTTCCATACAACAGGAGCAACCAAAGTGGTGTTCCATGCGTCGCGGCGTCGCCGGGATACCACTTTGTCGCCAGACAACCGCTCGCTGTCGTCATGCGCATGTGCGTCCCCTCCGGCTATAATAATACTAATAAATTGTTTTAATAAAACCGTGCAAGAATTATACAAAACGCAAAGAAAGACGGAATATCGGAATACCGCAACAGGCGACAGAATTGTATATGCACTTAAGAACGGCCCGTAAGCTATGCTCCTCATACAAACGTAGTTTACTAATAATTTGAAAACCACTGTTCCAATTTAATTGATATTTGATACTTAATATCAGGCAACAATAATCCGTGTCTGCATGCTTTTGTTTTTTTGAAAAATCCAAACCGAATCGGATGAAAGCAAAAACAAAATCTTCATACAAATTTTGTTTTCTCTGTGGTTTGACTCAGGATACATTTACCGAAAAAACAAAGGCATGCAGACACAGATATTTGTTGCCAGATATATGATACCAAATATCAAGTAAATTGGAAAAGTGGTTTTCAAATGATTAGTAAACTACGTTTGTATGGGAGGCGAAATTTTCTGATGCTTACGGGGGCACCTTAACTTTTACATATCACTGCGCAAAAACGAATGCAACCGATTTTTTTAGCGTGACTGTACGCGAACACAAATGCAACCGAATGTTTTTGTGTGACTGTAGGCGAACACGAATTAAACCGGCACGCGCCCTCCCCTCCGACCCTCCTTTCAGAGATCCCGCTAACGAAATATTATCGGAACACTGAGGGGGACAAAACGCGCACTGTGGAATCACAATATTCAGAACAAATTCACTTGTAACGAACCAGTTATACTATTAATACATTAGTAGGTACCTTAACCTTTACGTTTCTGGCGCTTTGTAGTATCGAACTTACTCTTACTTATTCTGTGGTATCGAGTTCCCCCCCGAATCTCTCCTCGCGTTCACCATGTCCAACGCCGTCTTAAAGTTCTGTGTTCTGAGCCCCTTGTCGGACTTCTCATCTAAATGGGCGTTTACGCAACTTCGTAGTTACGTTAAAACGTCAAAGTCCATACAAGTTTTCGTACTATACGGAATTGTGTAATTCTGTGGTTTTACTTCTTTGACCTGTCAAAATCAAATTTTGTTACTAATTTGTATGAAAACGCGGAGTCGGTGTAAACCGCAACGTCAACGTATTTACGCCGATGATGAGTAAGTTGTCAAATGAAACTCAGACTCACCAATGCTAATTCACTTAAGGTGGCCCAACCCGCTCATCTCCCCATACAAAAGGGGAAAGAAGATCACGCCTATATTTCTTGTCAGATATCCAAAATTTTGCTCAAAATAGCTTTATTTGATTGAACTAGATGTCTGATGACCATTGGCATTGTAAAATTGTGTTTGGTTTCCAAGTTATAACGTCCGAAAGTTCGGATTTTTCGCGCGTTTTATACAACAACTTTGGAGGTGGATTACGCAATGATAAAGTAAAAACATCTTAAAAAGATTAGTCATCAGACATAGCTTATTTAATCAAGATTTAGAATCTCTTTGGTTTTTGTTAGATTTTTGACTACAGCGGTCGTGGTTTACTTTTAGCTATAAGTCGTTTTGAAATTAAAATTTTCGTAAATCTTACCAAATCATACACTATGCACATTGTCTTTTTTGTGGACAGGTTGCATCTTCCTCATCACGGAGCGTGTCTTATTCTTAGAAACAGAGAAGGTCCCAGAGCGCAACAGCACGCTTTTGTACCGTGCCCGCAAATGAGTTGAGGCCGCCGGGTTGGGCCACCTTAACGCCCTCTGTACGGGCTCTTTAATTTTCCATACATTCGAAAACGCCAGTCAATCGGTCTGGCGTAAACGCCAATTTAGGTGACAAGTCGGTCTAGGGGCTAAGGCTACTTGATAAGGGTGTGTAAATGTGCTTAAATATTTTATTTCATTATGCATTATGCTTTCTCATGGCCGTGCAGGAAGGTGACGACGACACGGCATTCGACACTCACATGGCCTTACCCCACGCAAGAAGCTTTCGTTGCCCCATGTTGAGTCTCGTGGGGTCGGTTATGACTCACTGTCACTGTATTGCCGTATTAGGCAATCTTTTCAAGGAATACAAACGTTGTAATTTAAGGGGGAACGTATTATTACATAAATTCCGTTGTAATATCATTCCGGAACTTTTTTTATGGTAAATCCATCCAGGCGAAAACGGCCACGTATATATCCGATGTGAGCCTCTGGCGGACAAATCCGGAGACCAAATAAATACCTATCTTAGTACGTGTTTAAGAGACACCTATTTATGTTACCTAGTTATGATATTAGTATCCATGTTTAGTTAAATAAAACAAACCGCACGTGAAGAATGCGATTTTTTTAATACTTTATTGTGCGTAGACTAGTTTATCGTAGCGGATGCCCACGGCAGGAATGAAAGCCATCAGTCCATTCATGCATCATAGTAGTATTGAATCAAGGAATCTTAGAATAGTCTAAGCCAAGAATACTTTTAATCAACAATCGACAAACGTTTTCCGTTGACAGACAACCCAAACGATACCACACTGGCATAGGTAATTACTTATTTTTTCTGTGTTCATCTTGCTATTCTGTTGCATACGCATCTTATGCCAAAAGCACATAATAAGTGATCCAAAAGCCAGGCCAAAAGCATTAAAAAAATATTTGATTACACGTGAAACTTTGTACATGAAAAACCGGCAGGGGGTGGCTGTGCTGAGGGCCGGAAGTTGCCCAGATAAACCAAAATACCCCTCGCCTCGCGAAACAACGCTCAGCGAGGCACCATGCTAGCGGATTTGCGAACTATCGCTGAGATATAGATCTTGTCAAAATACGCTTGAAGTCCCAGGTTACAGGAAACATAAAGCACTTGAAGATGTGCGAAGCCAGCGGAACGTCCGCCGACTTCGACATTTGCCACGAGTCTCGTACAACCCATTTTTTTTAGGGTTCCGTACCCAAGGGTGCCAACGAAACCCTATTACTAAGCCTCCGCTGTCCGTCCGTCCTTCCGTCCGTCAGTGTATCTCATGAACCGTATTAAGTATGCAGCTGAAAATTTTACAGAGTGTGTAATTATTTTGCCGCTATATAACATAAAATTTGAAAATAATAAAAATTATAGGGGGCTCCCATGCAAAAAACGTGATTGTTTATGTTAAATCGTGTACGATGGTACGGAACCCTTCGTGTGCGAGTCCGACTCGCACTTGGCCGGTTTTTTTCATTCATTTAATTCCAATAGGGGTGTCTTAAAAAACGGCTTCTCCTCGGGAAATTATCGTCACAAGGGTGTTAGCGTTTTAGTGAGAAGAATTTAAGTCGAATCGCATGGAATTAATATTAAGTACTTCTTAGCTTATACCGCTAATGTCAATATTTGTTTCGTTTACACACGTTTACAGTTTAGTAGCAAAAAAATCAAGCCATTTAAATAACACATTTAAAAAAAAAAAGTAAGTATGTATAGTATATGTGCAAGAAGCGAATATGGTGCAAATGCTGTGAGAGACGTTACGTAGGATATTAGTGATATTAGTTCCCTAGTCTGTAAGTTCAATGCTTATCAGATAGCGTGCCAGTGGTTTCGTAACAATGCCTAAACGGCTTTCAATTTCTTCCAACACATTTTGTTTAAGTGGCTCGGAATGAACGAGCTCTGATAAAAAGTGGAATGCAGCCCCGAGAGACGAGGTTATCTCCAGCACTAATATTTGTTGAACTGCAGCAACGAGAGTTTCTGTTTCAGAGTCAACACGGTTATTTTGGTGATGGGTCTTTATTTAAGGGCGAGATAACCGCTGAATGAATTCTGAACCTCTAACGTCTGTTTCCGCCACCTCCAGCTAAAAAAAATGCATTCAAAGCATACAAAAACATTTGTTATCAGGATTTAACACCTCTGGTTTAGTACCTATGTTAGAGAGCGAAAATACAAAATAAGATCATTTTTTAGGGCGCATAAAAATCACGTAAATTGGGTTTCATAGGTTTATTGCAATCGTGGTGATATTTTGGCTCACAGCTCTGAAACCTCGATTTTTCCCTTATTTTATGTTTCCTCTTAAGTTATACCTTTACGGATTCAACCAGAAATAGCTTGTCAAACTGAACCATTTTTGCGATTCCTAATACACCCCAGTTGTGTGACGTGACCACAGACCTAGCATGCGCGCTTCAATGGACGTGACTCATGTGACATTAGCTGTATGTTTAATTTGTTCGTGTGTTTAAACTTCCCGACAGTATACCCTCTGTTATTACAACCATAAATCATGTGCCCCCATGACCTTGAAGGCAGCCCTCCGCTGCATTCGTTTGGTAAACTACTCCCTACCGTCCCACTCTATCCTATAGACATAACCATAGACAAAACATAACACAAGCGCGTGTACGACCCCCTGGCGTGTGCTATGCCCGCTATTTCTAATTCGATTCCCCCTTCTGGGGTGGCCACCATGCCCAAATGCAGCTAGTTTGAGGATCTAGATTTCCGCAGGAAGTTGTACAAAAATACAAACGTTCTGATTTTAACGATATGCGGCGGTGAAAAATATCCGCGGCTTTCGTCCAGGGAAGGGGTAGAAATGTGGGTCTCTTTTCGACTCACAGGGGTAGTTTAAGTAGCACTCATCCAAATACCTACATTTTCTTGCAGAGTTTAAGCCTGCCCGGGCTGGTACCATCACATTGGATGAAAAGACGGTCGAAGCGGCAATAAAAAACGTCCGTGTATTCCATCTAGTTTACTAACTAGATGGAAAACTTCTCCAACCTATAAACTATCTAATAAAACAAATCTAGCACGTTTATAAAAGGGACTATTTTCTCAAAAACTAAAAACGTGGATTGCACGACGGGATATACCTACATATTGGTCGCTATTCTCTATTGCACCCTAAGAGAAATTAGGTAGTCCGTTTGAAAACTTGCATTTTTTTCCTTGCATGTCATTTAGACGTGAGCTATGTTTGATATTTCCTTCTCGATGAGGTAGACTCATCGAGAAGTAAGCTCATTCCTTGCGTGTGTCGCAGTTGTGGTTATTCGGAAACCTACCACAGTCCAGTTACTATGAAATTAGGTACGCACACAATTGCTATCAGTATTTGCAAGTGGTCAGGCAGGACGTGATAGTGGCCGGTGGATGTGTGCTAACAATCTACTGGACCACGCTGATCAACTGTTGTCTTTGCGCGCGTGCGTTGCTTGCCCAAAACTGCTGCATGAAAACTTCCTAAAAAGTGGATTAAACTTGCTTAGATATCAGGGTTCCGAACCTGACCGGTCCCAACCACACAAGTAACGTTTATCTTCATTCAATTTAATTTATTGAAACTTTTGGTAGTCAAACCACACTAAGCTACGTCACAAACTAATAGATCCCCGGATTCGATTAACGGTAAAGAAGAACCCGCAAAACAACTTCACTGGTTTATTAGATTTATTTAGATTTGAGTGCTAACCACGGTAATCTCAAATCATAGATCTAAATGCTACTGCCAAGGATTTGGTAGAAGTTTTCAAGGCAAAGAACAAAAAACAAAGGAAACAGCCACCCTCAGTGCAAATGGATTCAAAATTTAAATTACTAAACTAACAAAGTTGCTTACGGTATTATATCTCTATGTTGGAGAGAATCGCCTTGACAACCGCTCTAAAAGCTTAAAGATTCCTGATTCCCGAGCACGGAATTCCGAGAATAGGCCTACAGATCAATGTTCTGTGATCGGGGGTCACCGCCCACCACGAGCGTCGAGCCCCATACTCGGATGCACTCCTAATTGAACAATAGGAAGCCCCATAACGGAACGGCGCTCTCTGCATATGTAATACTTTAGCTGGAACCAGATGGTGCACATATACGTGCAACATGTCAAGACTACAGTACGGATGCGTATGTGCAATGATGTTCATATTGTACGGAGCGCATCACCGTAAATGCCTCAGTAGGCATTAACATTTGCAAGGAAAACGTAAGTGGGTCAAAGTGCAGTTTCTGTTTCAATTTATATATTGTGCAATATGTAAAAAAAATATTGTTATCCATCAATTACCCTTTTCGAATATATTTCTTATGCTAAGCTATGTACAGCGTATGGTTAAAGTTGATAGGACCAGAGCCGGTAGTCTAAGTTGTCACCTAAATTGGCGTTACGGCAAACCGATCGACTGGCGTTTTCAAATGTATGGAGAAATTGAAGAGCGCGCGCAGCGGGCGTTAAGCGAACTAACATTTGCGAGTCCGAGCTTGATTTGACAGCTTACTCAACGTTTCCGTAAATACGTCGACGTTGCCGTTTACGTTCACTCCGCGTTTTCATACAAATCAGAAGTCCGCGTTTGACTGTATTTGACAGCTTGAAGAAGTTAAACCACAGAACATCTAGTAAAAACTTGTATGGAGTTTGGAGAAAAAGCCAGTCGATCGGTTTGCCGTAAACGCCAATTTATGTGAGAACTCAGACTGACCACTCTGTTCAAATATAAATTTTGTAATGTTAAACTTTTAAATAGGTAACGCATCGCAGCTGATTCAGAAACTTCTCACATGTTAAACCCCAGTACTCACACCTTAGGTAATTTAGCGTTATGATAAGTAGCCAATTATTGGATTGGAATTGAACTATGGAATTGGAAATAATCATGCATTTAGATACTAACCCCATACATATAGGATTAGTTGTTGTCAAGTTATGAGCGGAACTTCAGACGTTGGGTTATAGTTATAGTTTAAATAACTGTCAGAGCATCTCTTTATATTTTTTTGTGGGGCTAATCTTGAAATTCACATTCGCCGGTCACAAACCTTCACCATCGTTTTGTCCCTTTCGAATTATTCTTATTAGAGTGCGATGACACAACATAACAGCAGCGAGGACGTCATCCGAAAGATTAATTAAAGTAATTCGAACTACCCATCCATGCGAATTCCACGAGTACAGGGACTGTGCCTTGTAAGATTACGGCGTGTGGTCCCCAATCGAAAATTTACTAATAAATTTTGATGCCACGACCCAACTCACTTGAGCAAAATGGCGCATCGTATTAAATAAATATTCCGGGAGGTCACGACATTTTTGGTCACGGTAAGGCAAATGGCTGAATCTGGGTTAACATGTTACGACCAACCCTCTGATGCTAAATATGTCGGTCTGCCAGCGCCAAGTGGTTGCGTTATCTAGATTGGCTTTAAAAAAAAGATGTTGGTATTTACCTGCTGCTAAATATACTGATTGTCTAGAAATATTGATACCTATTAATTATACAACAATAACTAGCAGGTTTTATAATTAAATACTTAAATATACCTAAAGTTATATCTTTAACCTTAATCGTCTATAACTATGAAATGCAACCAAAGAATTGTTCAGTTTTGGTATTGCTTCATTCATTTCATGCTTCATTATTTGCAGCCATTTACCTTATCATATATGTATATTGTTTGTCACCATAACTACTTTTTCTGGCGCCTTATCTACGTAACGCAACCACTTGGCGCATGCAGACTGACACATTTATCTTCAGAGGGTTGGTCTCTATCCTGTGAACCCAGTTTCAGCCATTTATATTATCGTTACCATTTTTGTCGCGACCTCGTAGTCTAGAACGAGAGGGGCGGCGAACACACAAATCGCTTCTTTTAATTGCTTCCGTCACTTAATCCTCAGAAGGCTCGATGGCTTGCTAGTTTGTGTGCGAAGCCCAATCCAGAGGCCATTTGGACGGTTGCCAACGGGGCAGGGGTATTTGCAGAGTTCTTTTCTGACAAACCCTAGTATACATTTTTAGGCGTTCAAATGTCTTTTTGCCACGGAAGACGTGTAAATATTGGAACTTTTTGCATATTTATTTGTCTAATTTAGGCACTTTTTATATATTTTAAAATTTACATACCTTCACGCCGCTTTCCCGGAGGGGTAGGCAGAGATGATAGAGCGCCATGCTATTGTCAAAATATGCGGCAAATAACCGTATTTTTTATTGCGTTGACTTTGGAATCTTGATTTTTTCAGCTCCAAGGGACCATATACCTAAGAATTTAATATTCATTTCCCCTTAATGCCTCCTGCTTTCCCGAGAAAAAGGACTGATAGTGACAGTGTTCCTGACATACAGACGTACGGACAACGAAATGATTCCTTTTTTTCCTTTTGAGGAACGGAACCCTGAAAATGGAATAAAAGCAACTGCTTTGTAACGATCGATTGATATAGTCTTCACGGATTTTCTCCTAATATTTCTCTCTTGCAATATGAATTTCCTGGCTATTTCGTATTTACTCGATTCATACATGATCTGGTCGGAAGCGAATCGTGCAGCGAAGCTCTCGGACTTGTATAGCTTTAACAAGCGTGAAACAACTGAAAGAACTTTACAAGTGTACAATACGGCCCGAACATGGCGACGTGTGAGCTGAGTGCTCTGAGGGTTTATTCTTGTAATTCTGTACTCTGGAATCAGGAGTGTTTCCGTCGAGCGAACCAGATTGACAGCTGTTTACCAAGGAAAAGATGAATTCAATCAGGATCAAGAAATCTGGAATCCCGTCGAGAAAAACACTTTCAAGTGATTTGTCCTACGGAAACACTCCTGATTCCTGAGCGCGAGATTCCAAGAATATGCCCCCTGACCTCGGAGAATGACTTGCGTCGGGTTGTGTCGTGTGCGGGCAAGGGACAGGCCGGATGTTCACGTCATACTCTTAATGAATATTGATCAAATTGTGATGCGCTTCTCTTTATTCATTTTTTGATCTTGTAGTAACATTTAGAATAAAACTTTGTTCGTAAAATATACATTATTTCTAACAACAGAGGACATTTACGCAGTGTGGTCAATTAAGATAAAAACCGGCCAAGTGCGAGTCGGACTCGCACACGAAGGGTTCCGTACCATCGCGCAAGATTAAAAAAAAACACGTCTTTTGTATGGGGCCCCCCTTTAATTATTATTATTTTACAATGTTACCTATTTGTTGTTATAGCGGCAAAATAAATACATAATCTGTGAAAATTTCAGCTTCCTACCTGTTACGGTTCATGAGATACAGCCCTGTGACAGACGGACAGACGGACGGACGGACGGACGGACGGACGGACGGACGGACAGCGGAGGCTTAGTAATAGGGTTCCGTTTTCACCCTTTGGGTACGGAACCCTAAAAAGCTAATTAATAAATTATAGGCTCTCAATACTTGCTAGTATCCTAGTAATCCTGAAAATACATGAAAATCGGTGACAAACAAATTCATCCTCCCCATACATTTTTGTTGTTATCTACCAAACGATCAAAATGTGTGGAGGGGGTAAAACATTTTCGTGATCGATTTTCATGTAATTTTCAGGATTTGCTAGTATTGTGAGTCTATATTCCGCCAGGTGGGACGACATCAAGTGCGTCGGCGGAAGCAGTGGTTTCGTACCGCTGAGGGCCGGGAGGACTAGACAAAAAATGGATAGGCTTATGTCCAGCAGTGGACGTATACACGCTGGCTGACTGACTGATATTCATGAATGTTACAGGATTTGCTATTATTCTGAATCTATATTGGATGGTTTAATTTATCTTTCTTTTACCGGTTTAAACATGAACAGTCATTTCAAAATATTATCAGTGAGGGCATCTTAGTAAACGATATATATTTTTTGTTACAGGTACGGGGATCGACAATCTTTATCTACGTGGTTCCAGGCAGGGAATTATGTGGTTTACAGGTCTATTTCCAATTTAGCTTGCGGTCTTTTATATTTCCGTATACAAGCTTAATCCTTTTTTACCTTAAATGTCACTTTCACAGGCCTAAAATCGTGAAAAAAAAGTCAACGGTTTCCAGCAAACGAAATTGGAAAATATTGTAACGGAGTTCGGCCCGCGTCACCCGAAATGAAACCAGCTAATAACCCTTTCACCCTCATTAGGCAGTGCCATAGAGTTGCGAAGTTCACAGAGCATCCAAAGGTAACGAAGGAGGCCCAAATAAACTCAGGAACTGAACATCTTTTGTATGGATACGCAAATCGATTTCGCAATTCAGCTTAGTTTTTAACCGACTTCAAAAAAGGAGGAGGTTATCAATTCGTCTGTATGTTTTTTTTTTTTTGTTTTTTTTTTTTTATGTTTGTTACCTCATAACTTTTGCCTGGGTGAACCGATTTTGATGATTATTTTTTTAAATGATAGCTAGTGCTTCCCAAGTGGTCCCATTTTAATTTGGTTAAGTTCTGACAATGATATCCATGAGAAAATCATAAAAGTCTTAAATTTGTATAAAGATGTGCGCGACAAATGGACGAATAACTCAATATAACGCCAACCGATTTAGGTGATTCTTTTTTTATTGGAAAGGACGTGTACAAATTAGTAAGTGTACTTCAGATTCACTAAAAATAAACAAATAAAAAAAAATAACAAAAAAAATAACCGACTTCAAAGAAAAAGCACTAAAAAGTAAAAAATAATTTCCATTTTTGTAGTTACGATTTCTGTTATTTTTTGAGTCGGTGTTAGCCAAGGTTAGGTTAGGTTAGGTTAGGTTCTCTTGATTGGCGCAGCGCGTGCCCGGCTGATGCCGACTCAAACAATAACAGAAATCGTAACTACAAAAATGGAAATTATTTTTTACTTTTTAGTGCTTTTTCTTAGAAGTCGGTTATTTTTTTTGTTAATTTTTTTTTTCCCCACAGAGTGTGGATAGTATTAATCCTGAATAGAGACAAATTCAAGATGCCTTTCTGTCATATCGACGACGACCTTGAAGTGAAAATGGTACCATGGAAACATGATTATTGTCCAATACATTCTACCTATACTATATTTACTTTATGACAAGCGGAACTAGTAAAATAGATACCATGCTTGCTACGTATTTTCGTTGCGCAATGTGCATCAACCAAATGTGAAAAGTTGCCATTTCGACATGAATTATCTAAACTTGTTTTATTTACATTGCCAACATTTCCGCTCGCATCGGTAGCGTGTGCAGAAAAAGGACTTTCTGGTAAATTCGTAATGGCAATATTTCGTCGGATTATGGATTGAGTCGTCGTGTCAGAACTCCGTTACGGCGACCGACGACCCTCGTATCATCAATTAGTGGAGCTGTCTATTCCGTCCATCCGTCTATCCTGATTAATAGGACTACGGACCGTTATTTTTCACTTTGTGTTCTCGCGTATCGTGGAAGAAGATATCTAAACACCTGTAGAATTAAATACCTTTCCTCGTTGAGGGGGTATGTGCGTCCGTGTAGATGGCGCCACGGTCGTTCGTCACTTTGTCTGCACTCCCTTATATGTACGTTACCAACTATGTAAAACTGTAATGGCTAAGATCCATCCTCGGATGTTTGAAAAAAATTACCAACGTATTTAGGCGTTAATGTTAATTTATATGTAGATATATTTTGAGGAAGTGTACAAAAGTAACCGTTTTAAAATAATCTAATTAAGGCATACAATATCTCACAAAGTCTAGCATTTTTTAATAATGATTTTATGATATTAAATACATAACTGCCAGTAGTCATAGTTGGAAACTTACTTTATTTGGGAAGTTATAGCCAGAAATAGCGACGGATGACCGTGGTTCCATCTACAATGACGCAGGTGCATGGACGCACACAACCCCTTAAATTGTGACATAACAGAAAATTATGTATGTATACATACTATCAAATTGATAAAATTTAAAATATAATATCACTGAATCCCTTAACCTTATTCATTTGTGCAAATTTTTAAATGTATACTTTTCTTTGCTGACGTTGAATAAAGGGAGCCTCAGTAGCCGTGGTGGCGACGAGGAAGTTCGCTGAAAGTATTTCAGAGATTTCAGGAGTCGCGCTCCAGATTCGTGCGGCAAGTTTACGACTCGGCCGAGACGCGGCGCAACAGTCGCCTCGTTCAACGTTCTTAGAACTGCATACGGTTGCAAAGTGCAATTTACCCCGCTATAGTTTTAAACGTATATTTATAAACCAACCTGCATTTAAAAACAATGTTCGGAATGTGCGCGGAGGCCACGCGCGATGGAAGTTAAAATTCTTTTTCATCATGTGTAGAGATAAATCAATTTAAAAAAATTAGGAATAAGAGAATAGTAAGGATGCGGGAATGCCCTCTGAAAAAACAACAAGCACAAGCAGCGTTAAGAGAAATCCGTACCACCACTGCTTCTAACTCACCCCTGCCGTCACCCCATCCGACCGGGCGTCATAACTAGCTTATAGTATGCTACGAATATACCAACCCCCTCTCTCCCTCTTTTTACGCGCCGTCTTCTATTTCACCAAAAGGTAGTGTAACGAAATGCTTCTGAGGGACTCTCACTCAACTTTTCCCCTAAAGCGATCTTCATTTTTCGGAACGCTCCAAAACTTGTTGCACTTTAAAACGCCTAAAATAACTTCATGGTAACACACCGTCGACGACGTCGCAGCTTGTTAAAAGCGTAAAATAAATACAACAAGAGTGAAATTCAATGCTGTCCTCGTCGTCAAGCAGATTAAATCGCAGTGCGGCTTCACCAACTGCCCTCGTAAATTCCCTCCGAAAAGTTGAACCATTAAATTGCACGAACACGCTGTCCGTCTGTCCGAATGTCCAGCCCACTCCAGCCGCTCGCTGCGTACGGTCGTCCACTGCCATCGAGCATGGACGGACGACAGTGGCGACCGAAACTCATCCGTTCAGCGGCGGCTGACTACTACATCATTTAGGAGGAGGTGTAATACTACGTGATTCGCAAAATTCCACGGTCAGTGACAATGTGAGCTTGGTTTACATTTCCTGCCGATTCACTTCCTTGCACCGTTCACACTAAACTAAGGCTATTTTCGTTAGTCTTATGCTGAGATTAATAAAGACTACTTGTACTCGACTAACCCCTAATTTCACCACCTCCAGTTACCTGAAATCCGATAAGTATCTTTCGGTTACATTGCATAATTACATGGTGTTACCGAAAAGTAACTTTGGGATATTTGTAGCTGGAAGTGGTGAAACCGAGCATAAGCCAAAGTATGCCTTCCCACTGTCAGTTTTGACATAAAATGTAAGGGAAAACATTTCGAATTTGACAGTCGAAAGCTCTTCTTTGGCTAAGTCAATCACGAGTAAGTATTTGAATCTCAGTATTCGTTTCTGTTCCAACTACTTATCTCAGCCTTAGTTTCTGCTATGACTACTTACCTGAGCCGGGGGGAGGGGGTCAAAAAGTGGGTAAAATCGGTAACCTAGTATGGGTACAAGCCCTAAACGTTAACTTATGAATTCAGGACGCGCAAAATCGAATGTTCGTTGCACTAAATGGCGTCCTGTGGAGTTCTTACGTGTTGTCAGGGAGTCCATTCAGTGCAAGAGTGAGTTCGAGTTCGGGAGTGAGTTAACCTAAAAATAGCTGGGAAATGTATTATTATTTAAATAACGGAACCGTTATTTATACTTCCAACGTATTTACGGGACAAACCAGATTTTTACCTAACTGTAATGATGTTCTAGAAGTGTGGAAACATTACCTATTTAAAAAAGTGAGTTGATATTTAGTGGCGAATTCGAACTCACTCTTACTCTGAATGGACTCGCAGAAGTCGAGAACAACAGGAGTGAGCGAATTCGTTATATTAGTGTATATATTATCACTAAAACGTAGCTACGATGCCGCTTTACGAATGAGCTTCTGTCGTCACTGCCGTCCATTCCTTACTCGGTGTTCACTGCCCTCGACAGATGTAGGAGTCGTTTGTACATATTGTGTGCAATGCATACCATCTTTATTTTCTTCCAGTATACCAAACACACTTGACAACGCTTCGGAGCAACGTGGCGAGCGATTGTATTTACGACCCCATCTACGCTAGGCAGAAAACTTTTATGGTGATTCTGAGAGACACGCCTTTCTTTAACATTCGAATTACCGATTGAGGCTTCTTTATCATTCTTATCTTAGAACAGGTAGTGGTCTTAAATTGATCTATTTACTTACTCTTCCGCGCACTCTATCGCTGTCACCAATGCCGCGCTGCACATGAAAAAAATAATTGTTCAAGGCTTTACTTGTGCTATCAAACATTTAATTGGAGTAATATTCATACCAAGAACGTGTACGTTCAGAGCGCAACAGCACGGTTTTGTACCATGCCCGCGAATGAGTTGGGCCCGCCGCGAATGAGACGGGCCTGACTCATTCGCGGGCACGGTACAAAACCGTGCTATTGCGCTCTGGGACCTTCTCTGTTTCAAAGAATAAGAGAGGCTCCGTGATGAGGAAGATGCAACATGTCCACAAAAAAGACAATGTGCATAGTGTATGATCTGGTAAGATTTACGAAAATTTAAATTTCAAAACGATTTATAGCTAAACCACGACCGCTCTAGTCAAAAATCTAACAAAAACCAAATAGATCATAAATCTTGATTAAAAAGGCTATGTCTGATGACTAATCTTTTTACGATGTTCTTACTTTATCATTGCGTAATCCACCTCCAAAGTTATTGTATAAAAAGCGCCAAAAATTCGAACTTTCGGACCTTATAACTTAGAAACCAAACACAATTTTACAATGCCAATGGTCATCAGACATCTAGTTCGATCAAATAAAGCTATTTTGAACAAAATTTTAGATCTCTGACAAGAAATACGGGCGTGATCTTCTTTCCCCTTTTGTATGGGGAGATGAGCGGGATGGGCCACCTTAAGTTTTGATAATAACATCGACAAAGTCTTGAATCCTATGCCAAAGAGCGAATGCCGGTAATCACAGCGCACATAATTGAAATGGTAGCGCCGAGATCGCGACACTGTCACCTTATGATGTCATCAATCAAGATGTAATTATTAATCGACTGCTGTCATGTCCCTACTGACCTTATTCCATCCATTCCGCCAACATAATATGGAACGCATCCGTGCGTGCTAGCTTGGCTTGTTGACGCTACATGGAAGATAGATGGGTTCGTCGCAGATTACATATGGACATGATATATGTATTCTGAGAGTTGGTGCATGGCTTGAATCAAGGCGGAAACATGAATTAAAATGTGAAAACCGTCGATCGAAATCTTTAAAAATATATGTCATACTCTGATCTGATCTGATAAAAGCACAAATCCATTGTTTTTGTAACCATCTCAAAAGTTGTAAAAAATCCAAACAAAGCGTAATTTCCTTTTTTTAAATCAATAATTTATGATATCGATTTATGATATATGGACAATATTGGACAATGAGGCGATCAAGTTCCATACAATGGCTCGTGCCTGCTTCCTCAGTTAAATGAACAAATATTTTTCGAAAAATTTGCACATTAAATAAATCAACTGAGACCTCCATCTTACGTTTTAGTTTTTTTTATAATCTAACTTGTATCCATGATATATGCTTTTTTGTATTTGTATATATTATATGACGAATGGCTCCATGGCTCGAAAGATGGACCAGTCCTCGAAAGAGCTAGGGGCTAGTCCCGGGGATGTTGGAAGCCCTACTTAAATGGAGCCCATTTTTAGCGTTCCGTACCCAAAGGGTGCCAACGGAACCCTATTGCTAAGCCTTCGTTGTCCGTCCGTCCGTCTGTCACAGGGCTGTATCTCATGAAGCGTAATAGGTAGTTATGCAGCTGAAATTTCAACATAGTTTGTAATTATTTTGCCACTAGAGCAACTAATAGGTAAAATAAAAAAAATATAAAAATTAAAGGAGGTCCCCATACAAAAAACTACATTTTTTGTGTTCATTCTTGTACGATAGTACGGAACCCTTCGTTTGCGAGTCCGACTCGCACTTGGCCGGTTTTCCTATTTTCCTGCAATCGCCATGCGACCTCTGAACGTCGCGATCGTCGTCGGAATCACAAACGTCGGAAACGCGTACGACTGTAAATGTCACGTAACTTTGTCAGCCTCACGGTCGGTCATCTAAAATCCGTCACGTGGTTTATGAACGCTTCCTAATTAGACGCCGAGACCAAAAGACAGGCCAGCGATGGGTCGCCCTCAAGGAGCGAGTAGAGTGACCAACTTGAGGTAGAGCAGCGATATCGACGGTTGGATAGTGATATTTGCGGATAAACTTGTGTGTCAGGGGTCCTCCGGGTCGCGTAGAGAATCCTGAGACGAACTCAAGATGAAAGCTTCACACGGTTTATCCGTAAAAAGTATCATACAGGCTGGTAGCTCAGGGGCGCGAGGACTTGCATTTTATGTCATGGGTTAGATCCCCGCCCTTTCATTAGCTTTGGATGAAATAATGGTTCGTGTTTTTCATTTAGTTCAATGTAGCCGTGCCCATAAATGTAAGGTCCTGGCATGTCACCGAATTGATTTGGGAAATCGGTGTGTTGGGCTAATATCATGACGGTCGGTGTGGTATTAGCCGGAGAAAATAAGACTAACAACTTCAATTCAATTCTAAAGATTATTTTATTTGATGCTAGCAGAGCGCCTAGTCCCACTTGTCACCTAAATTGGCATGTAAGCCAAACCGATCGAGTAGCGTTTTCAAATGTATGGAGAAATTGAAGAGCGCGCGCATTGGGCGTTAAGCGAACTAACATTTGCGAGTACGAGTTTTATTTGATAGCTTACTCACCGCCCCGTAAATACGTCGACGTTGTTGTTTACGCCGACTCCGTGTGTTCACACAAATAGGAAGTACGAGGTTGACTTTGACAGCTTGAAGAAGTAAAACCACAGAATACGTAGGAAAAACTAGTATTGGGTTTGACCTTTTTACATAACTCTGAAGTTCCGTAAACGCCAATTTAGGCGAGAACTCGGGTTACAAGGGGTTAGAAGGGGGATGGCGATATATCGCTCTCCTTGTCTCGAGGCTTATTATCTGCATTTACAGTGGAGTTAAAGCACGAGGGACTCCCTCTCGGGATTGAGGTGGCCGCATGAAAAATGACCTGAAAAATGCAAATCGCTAAATTCTCTGCGTCATTTCTTTTTAAAATTTAAATATATTTTTCACTTAATCAACATAAAAATATAGCTGTGTTCATTTATCGGAGGTTCTCTTGAAGCAGCAAAGTTTCAATGATTAAATGTGATTTCTTTTCACGAAATTACTTTAAAGTATTTTTCAAACCTAGCCTTCGTTTTGCTATCTAGCCCGTCGCCATGCTTTGTTAAAATACTGCATTTTGCACTAACAATTGGTTATGCATAAATAAGTTGGTATTTTTAGGTAAATAAGGTAATTATTGTTACATTATATAAACAAAAATAACAATCATCAAGGGTTCCATTTCTGGCTCTCGAACAAAGAGATCTCAGGGTACCCAACGATTGACCAACGTCAACCTCGTTGTGCCCAATGATATTTTAGGCACACACTATAAGTGACGAGTACCCTTTAATTTTAAACCGACTTGAAAAACCCGGCCAATTGCGAGTCGGACTCGCACACGAAGCGTTCCGTACCATGGTATAAGATTTAACACAATATCACCTTTTTTGTATGGGGCCCCCCTTTAATTTTTAATATTTTCAAATTTTATCTTTGAATTGTTGTTATAGCGGCAAAATAAATACACACTCTGTGAAAAATTCAGCTGCCTACCTATTACGGTTCATGAGATACAGCCCTGTGACAGACGGACGGACGGACAGCGGAGGCTTAGTAATAGGGTTCCGTTTTCGCCTTTGGATACGGAACCCTAAAAAGGAGGTTCTCAATTCGATTGTATGTTTGTTATTATTTTAATGATTAAAAAGACTTTCTCGTGCACAGATTTAAATCGAAGGAATGCAAGTTGAGCGTGGAGGTGATTATTTTTCGGCCGTATTGTGAAGCATCGCTGCGATGGTATCCGCCGTGGGGTCGACAAATGTCCATCTGGCGTGACGGCGCGCCACGTGTCCCCGGCGGGTAGTGCCGGTGAATGGAGCACGTGGGGCGGCGCACATAGCGGTATTTGACCCGAAAACGTGGCCAAAAATATTTTATTGGCCTAGTTGGTGTAAAACAACTTAGTAAACACAAAATAATTGAAAAAAATATATATCCTTGTTTAAAACGTAAAAAAAATACGAAAATAGCATGTTTCCTTTGTTTTTTAAGCATTTATATACCGTTTTTTTTTTTTTAAATTGTTTATTCTAAATATATATCACTAACATGTTCGTACACTAAATAAAAAAGGTATTTAGGAAAGGAATCGACTTTTTCTCAGTACAAGCTTATAATAAATATTAAATATTTTTTTGTTTCACAAACATTTTACGAAAGAAAAATCGCCTCAGAGATTTGTTAGACATTTTAATGTATTAAAATCACAAACAATAATAGAAATAACAATATACAATAAAATAAAGAGCAATAGGTATTTAATGTCTATTCATTTTCGTCTTCACTCTCAGTAAATGCTGCTGGTGGCCTTACGAACTTAATTGCTTCCTTTGACATGTTTTTTTTGTTTTGTGCTCGGTATCCCGCTGAGCGAATGCTGCTGATGAAGGGGTCTGAAGTAAGGAGTAGTCTGTTTGTGACATCTTCCAAACACATAGACCGTGAGAACTTCCTTGAAAAGTTTTCTCTATATTTGCGGAAATGTTTATTCCTGGCCTCTGAAGCTTCCTCTGACAGCTGTCCTATTGGTAGCAAGGCATGCTTTATCACGCTAGGTGCATGCAGAAGAATTTTGTGGACAGTTGGAGACATTGGCTGCCAAGGATATAGGTCGACATAAAGTTTTGCTGTGTCGAAGGTGTAGACACCAAATTTCTCAGTGTCTATTTCAAATCCCGATGACAAAACTTCCAGTATTACTCCGAATCTCTCTATCAGATCTTTGCTGATGCCAGTAATTTCAGCTGCTACTTCTGTATCACTGAAGAATCGACGAGAAGTGTTGCCGTCATTTGTGTTGCCGAATCCAGCTTTTGGAAAATCAACAAGCAAACCTGTTTTGTCTTTAAAACTTTTCTGAACGCTCTCTTTTGCTGCTTGGATTGACGGCTGATCTGTTTTGTTGAGCCGGCCTTTGTGGACATTTGCCTTGAGCTTGTAAGACAAGTGTAACAAAAACTCAAAAAATCTTATTCGTGCATGTAGCAATGATATGCCAAACTTAAAGGTCTCTGGGTTCTCATTATCTGTGGTCGTGAGATCATTAAATGACTTTTGAGTTCTCCCACAGACATAACATCTCAATGTGGATGTTGTATCAGTTGCTGCATTGCAAACTTTTCCGTCTACCATAGTAGGGAATAAAATGTGCATTATTTTAACACCATCCCCAACATACGTAGGCAGAAGTTCTTTAGCTTGCCCTTCGATGTAATTAATTTCTTTGTTTGTTACATCATTATTTTCCTTAGTGTACCGTATTCTGATTGGTCTGCAAAATCTGGGTGATGATGGCGTCGGATTCTGCCACAAAACTTTAGACCCACTTGTCAGCCTTAGGGGAACTAGAGAACTGATGAAAACGTTTGCATCACTGTCCTCATCGTTTTGGAACTTCTGTTTGTATTGTGCCTGCTGTGACCCGTCGCAACCCCATTTGTATGATAGAGTCAAATTACTTTTTTCAATTTCTGAGCAACTCTCTAAAACTTCATTCAAGTATTTGCAAAGCCTTGAAGCAGTATTATCGACCAAATCTTGCAATTTTATTTCAGCCTCAGTTTCAGTTACAGTTTTTTTCGGAAAGGTATCTTTTTTTGCTTTTTGTAAAAGCTTGTAACAAGGATAAATTTCTTTGTTGGCTTGTTGTATTATTTGGTACTGAGCGGTTGTCAGATTGGCATCTACAAATATCTTTAAAGCCTCTTCTGGCGAATGTGCTTTAGTTATGGCCGTTTTTTGGGCTGCTTTGCGAAATTTTGATGCCCTGGTTGGTGATTGTTGAATTTCGTGCATTATTTTTGCGGCATCTAGGTTTCCTGCAGCGCGATTACTCATCTCTGCCGCATAAGTAAGCTCATCTACTGGAACGTTTTTTCTTATTTCCATAGTTTTGCGACGCTTTGTTCGCTCACTGCATTCTCCGAAATCCTTGCTTGGTCGACCCTTTGAAGATTCCGCTAACGATGTTGACGCACACGGTAACTCGATTGTTTGGCTTAGCCATTCACTATTCTTTTCCTGGAATCTCTTATCAGTTCCTTTACATGCTTGCCAATGTCGTTTATACACAGTTTTGAAGGTTTTCATGACTTGACGAAATTCACATAATTTCGTCGAAGGGCACTCTGTTAAAGTCAACAATTCGTCTTCTAGGCCATTTAATTTGTCATCAAAATACTTCTGACTGCTTTTTCTCACAATATCATGCAGATATTGTCTGGTAAAACTTCTGTACGAATCATCAGACACTGTAACAAAAAAAAGGCATTTTTATTACATTGGAGCCACTATTACATAATGACATTTTAAAAGTGCTGTGGAAAACTGGGGAAAACTTTGTTTGTGTATTATAGAAGGGTAGACATCAGTGCTTCATGGGATATAGGTTTTGTACTGTTTCTGTTAGTTGCACCCATTTAAAAATACTAATAAAGTGAGGACTTGTGAAAAAAAAGACTTTAAAAATCGTACATTGTTCATGGTACTAGTTTAAATTAAATAAGCTTCCTACTCTTCTGAAATTTATGTTAAAATAAAGTACATACCTTGTTCTAGAGGATCCATTGGTAGTTTTTGTCACAGAACACTTCAAGCATTGATATTCACAAATCAAAAGTCGAGATCAAAGCGCGTAGTTGAGAGCAATATAAACTGTATCCAACGAGGGCTCAGTTCCGACTGACGCTACACACGAACCATTAGCCGTACGCAGGTAGTAAGACCGTCTCTGTACGCGGAATTTATCTGTCTGCTTGGACATTATCCTTTCTTTTGTATTAGATAACAATGGGAAATCTGATTTATGACCACGAAATAGGGTCCAATACCGCTATGTGCGGCGGTGGTGGGTTCTGTGGTGGTGGCCCGGCGGTGACGGGCGGCGGCGGCAGGGTGTGGCTGGCCGATCGATAGCGCGCCGCCGCGGAGGCTGCGCAGCTCCGGACCCCGCGCGCCGCCCGCCCCGCACCGCACCGCACCGCGCCGCGTCCCGGCCGCTGCTGTACCGTCGGCAGAGCCGGTGCCCTTCTCTGTTTAGCTCGGCATTTGGCGAACGGCAGTCCCTCGCCTAACAGGCGCCTGTTTCGGTTGCTGAGAAAACCATGCCGACCGGCCAGGTGCTTCGTCACACCATGTGTAAAGAAACCAAGACTGCGTAGGAATTACCTCTAAAATCCACAGTTTGCCGGTCCTACAGATAAATCCACCTACAGGATCGAATGGGTCAATTTCCTGCCAGTTGAGCGTTACGCGATGATAGAAGTGGGACGGAAGGATGGCGTGATGTAGATCAGAAAAGCATTCTTCTTGGTAGAGACAACATAAGAATGATCCAGAGACATCCCTTCGGAGTTGGAGGGTCTCCCCAAATTCTGGAAATTCTCGGGGTCGTCTTTGAGACGAAGAAGCAAAGCAGGTTCTTAGCCGATCCGTCCCACAGATGCGAGCAATCCTCCCAGCAATATATTTTGCGCCCTCAGATCAAAAAAGGAAGGAGATGTGCCATCTAGCGCTCATACTGTGAGACCCGCTGACTCAGATTTTCTAAAACTACCAACCCAACTTAAACCACCTGCAAACATAGCATAGTAGTACTCCCCCTTATTTTTATCTTCTGTGTTTGCGCCCTTATGCATTGTGGCAATGTTGATTGCCCTACGCATGCGGCGCACAGAAAGGTCGTTGGACTGCAGCCAGAGTGGTCAGTCTGAGTTTTTAAGTTTCTAAATTGGCTTTTACGTAACTTCGAAGTTCCGTGAAAACGTCAAACTCCATACAAGTTTATACTAGATATTCTGTGGTTTTACTTCTTCGAGCTGTCAAAGTCAAACTTGGACTTCGGGATCGGAAATCGGGTATGAAAACGCGGACGACGTCGACGTAAACGGCAACGTCGACATATTTACGGCAACGTTCAGTAAGCTGTCAAATCAAACTCGGACTCGCAACTGTTAGTTCGATTAACGCTTACTGCGCGCGCTCCTCAATTTCTCCATACTTTTTAAAACGCCAGTCGATCGGTATGGCGTTAACGCCAATTTAGGTGACAACTGGGACTTCGGGTACAGACAATACCCAAAGCTGCCGTAACCGTCGTTGCAGGTTTGCTGTGAACGTGGTGATTGTGAATGTTTTTACATTAGACCAAAAGCATTAACTTTGAAATTTGGTAAATGAAATACTTGAAGTCTTGGAAAATAATTTGGAACCATTTTAAGCCAGGAAACTTTGAGGATTATGCTGAAAAAAAATAATGTAGTCGACGCAAACTCAACCTGAGCCTCTAGTCGGACTTCTCAACAAAATTAGCGTTTACGGAACTTCGACTTCTTCAAACTGTCAAAATCAAACCCCAAATTTGGACTACCAAAGGACATTTTACTATGGGCTATATATTTACCGTAAACTATTGAAGACGTAGCCCCGGTTGCACGAAGAAACGGCTGAGTTAATCAATGTTCAAACACGTCACTTTTAGTGAACCGCATTGAGTTCCTTCCATACTGTCCACACAAAGTGACGTGTTTGATCAGACGTTGACGTTGATTTTGATTTTTTGTCCTTTCGTGCACTCGGCCCTTACTGACCGATCTTTTTTTTGTAAGCTCTTTACCTTGATACATACATTCAATCTGTCATGATGACGCCATGTCGCGGTCGGAGCTGCCAGATATTGGTAAGAAAATAGACCAAAACTAAACCGGAAGTATAATGATAAAATATTTTATTAGTAACATAATTCATAATGGAGTGTATTCAGTTTAGATTTTTATTGCAGATTAACGACTGTGACATCAATCATTTAGCTGAAATCGCAAGATAGGATTAAAATGTCGTTACCTATTACAGCGAAAATACGCAACATCTGACAACACTGAGAACAACATGCGGTGAACTTTTTTTTAAATAATAATCCTTGTCCGCTGGGACTTTCGTTAATTAGTAATTGAAAAATATTATTTGATATGAAAAATGTATTTGTCTATTGGTCTCGGTCTTGGACAATGTATGTTTTAATGCGATTTTCATTTCGACAATGTCCTTTGTATGAAAACTCGAAGTCGGCGTAAAACTCGGTCTCGCAAATGTTAGTTCGCGTAAGTCTCAATATTCAAAACGAAAGCTTATTTGCGGACGCTACACTTCCAACGGGAATGCTCTCCGCTCTTGTATTCGTGTGCGGCACGAATGTGTGCTCTTTTTAGGGCAGTTCGCAAATCCGAATTCTTTTGTACTATGCTAGCTCCTGTGGCCGACTCTGTTGCGCTTTTAATAGCAGTATCGTTTCGATATGGACGACATCAACGCGGATAGTAATAAAACTTCTCTTATAAACCTCACGTTTTACCGGAGCGGTTTAATCCGAAATGTCATGGTTAATAGAACATGTCTATAACGAAATAGTAATACATAATAAATTTGTAAAATGTTTACACTGCTAATTGATAATAAGTGTTTCACATAACTGACCCTCGATCCTATCAATTTCAAGTTTTGCACTACCACATCGACCAACGTGGTACTATTTCAGACGAAAATTACTTGAAACTGGGGAAAATACTTTGTTACTTCCTCGGTGAGGCAACGCGAAAACCTCGCCGGGAACACAATATAGTGTCATTACCATCACGCAGGGCGGAGGCGTTGCTTGGGAACACAATATGAGTAACTCATTACCATTATACAGAGCCTCGGAGAACCGTTCCAAGGGATTGAGACGCTCCAGTCCGATTGACCCGTCTGAAGCAGTTATACTGGTTTTACATTACGGTAAATCGGAGCTAAAATAAAGATATGGCAAAGTTGTGCTCAATTTGGGATACACATAATACATATTTCCATTATACTATCTGCATTCTAGAATTGTGTTCTCGCATCCGTAATATTAAACTGTGGCTTCGTATACATCTTACAAACAAAGTTACGTCACTATTGGATTTATTTATCTGCGGGATTATCAGTAAAGAAGAATACGCAAAGTAATTTCATTGATTTATAGATTTTGTATTCTACCTTTTTTCAAAAATACACTTAGCCTGGTTTTCACCAAGTGCAGATTTATTTTAAAATACACTTAAATGGCCTTTACTACTAAAGTGCTGATTATATTGTACTTGTATTGATTGCCAGCTGATGTGGCGATTAAGCTAATCAGAAGTAGGTGAAAAAGACCCATAGGATCTAAATGCTACTGCAAAACTTTTATGCTACTACTTGACTTTCTTTTCATTTTGTGTGTGTGTAGCTAAGTTTATATCATGTATCAAAATTTAATTTTAAATTATCGTGGCATACTCTCAATATCTCACCGCCAGAAATAAAGCCACATTCAACAAAATATACGTCTCCCACTTCTATCTCATTTTGCTTTTCTTTATTTTTCGCTCGCACACAATGTTTTCTTCGTGTAGTTTGCTCCTTATTTCCATGTCTGTAAAGGTGTGATTCTATTGTCTCGTTCACTATCCGCTGATCGGACGTAGTCTACGGAGCAACGGAGATGGGAGGTGGGTGGTGCGGATAAGAGTCTGGGTTCGATGACCGGAGCCGATAGGACGGGCGTGAACACGTCTATTCACTTTCCCTCCGCAATATTGGCCCTGTTGAAAAATTCTTTCATGCAATATTTTCCGGCTCTAGGCCTAAACTTGCTTTATTTTCACAGGCGTTGTGTTTTTTTCACCGACCGTTCCCGTTTTATTTCGCGAATTTTTTCTCGGCCGCTTGGGCAGGGTAGGGTCGGGCTATTGTGGTGCTCGCGGGAGTTGATGAAGTGTTCCATTGTGCGCCAACACCTCGTGGAGTGTTTGTTTGTCAGCGATAATGCGATCTACAGAGGTCGGTCTCCTCACCTCCGTGGCCGGCGATCTGCTGGAGTGTTGAGGCTCAACTTTTTATTACCTGGGAATGTTGCCCAAAGCTCTTCATTTTACCTAACGATTGCGTTCGTGAGAAGAACGTTGTGAATCGCAAAGGGAGGTGCTGGGGGTCTTTTACATATATTGTGCCAACTTTCAAGTAAGATTCTGACCGTTTTCTGTTGTTTCCGATCAATGGATTCAAAAATAGAACATTATGCGAAGTCGCGCAGGCAAGCCGAGAACTGCGACATCTGGTCCCCCCCGCCCACCTCCCCCCTGCCGCCCCACCCTCCCGCACGCACGCCGCAGCTGCCGCCGAGCGAGACTGCCGAGTGCCAGCCCAACCATCTCCCGACCGACACGGACGAATACCAGCCCGACACGATCCGCTCGAGCGCGTGTGCGGTGGACGGGTCGTGATTACTCCGAAAACTTTCAATCGAAGGGTTCAGTATCCTCTATCGGCGTTTGACCGTCGTCCTCGATCGTACTGTGGCCACACTCTCCCACTTTTGTAGAGATTATTTTCTCTGTCAACTGCACTTTAAATTTTCTAGAATGAGTATTATTTGAGAACTCGATGGCTTTATTTCACTGAATGCAACGGCGCATAATTTGCTAGCAGTAGAGCAGGTCTACACAGACAGAAATCAAGCTTGTTTTCACGTGCACACGCTTCCAAGATGACCAAAAATTTACTTACGTATTAACTATATTTAAATTTGAAATTCAAATGTTTCAACTATTGATCATGCTGTGTGTAGGGAATGCAATCCCGACTCGAGATTGCAAATTCGAGATCCCGCGGGATTAGAAATATCAATCCCGCGGGATCCCGGAATTTTCGGGATCCCGTCTAGTTTTAAAAAAATGTTAAATTCGGATGACTTAAAAGCTAATAACTGCTTGTTTGTGATAGTGAGGTTAACTCAAATAACATATTACTCGAAAGAAAATAAAAACCTTTATTATTTAATCTTACCAACTAAATAATTATCAGGTTTTAAGGAAATGAACATAAGTAATTTAGGTAATCAAAACAATAAGCATATTTCAAGGGAATTAGGAAGTAGTTACCTACGAGTGATTTTGAAAATGAAAAAATAATCACTACAACTGCACAACTAAAACAATGACGAACGTAAACAAACAAATGACTGCCTCTCCGCGCGCATATACTTCTCACTTACTCGACACAGTTCTATATTATCTGTCCCACTCGTCACCTGTCGCTAATATTCAAAATAGTTTTCTAATGCTGTTTGGCGTTCCTGCCGCTCGCGGCCGTTAGGCAGCGCCCCGCTTGCGCCCCGAGTGGACGTGTGTAGCGTCGCTGACCACTGCCGCCCAATCCCGTCAATCTCGAACGGGATCTCGTCATATGATGCGTCGGGATTGATCCCGAAAAATTACACGAGATCTCGCGAGATCGGGATCCCGCGGGATCGGGATTGCATTCCCTAGCTGTGTGTCTGTCTGTACATAATATGCATTGTCTGGTGTGGCCCCAAAGCTCTCGATCGAGGTGGAGGTAGTCTACTTATACCCTCACGCTCTCTGCATTTGAGCCGCGCCACATCTCCACCGCGAGAACTGCCACAAAAGACAAAAGCCCGTACGTGTGCGGCCATGCACTCCATCTTCGTCGCCTACTGTAATACCACCAGTGTCTCCCCTTGCGTCCTGTCCTTGTGTCGAGCTCACGGATTAGTTGTCGAGCTACTAGATTGTGGTTTTTTATGTGTTTATCGAGTTCAATATGCATGCATGCATGGTCGGCTGTGGGTGTTGCGAAGGTTCTTCCTGTTCCTCAGCCGATGGAATTTGAAAGCATAATATTTCAAATGGCACTTTCAGTTGGCGGCACAAAATAAGTTTTCGTGCACATCTATAATGTTTTGGTTTAAGAATTTAAACACGTAGAATAAGTTACATTTAAAGTGATGGGGATAATGAGGTGCTCAAATTCTATACAGTGGTGCGTGCCTGTTTTCTCAGCAAAATTAAGAAATATTTTTCTGAAACGTGGTTTTGGGTAGGTGTTTTATGCATCAACAGGGTATGTGGGACTGCAGTCTGCTAAAGGTGTCGGTGACAATCATTTTACCCCCAAAACAATTTGAAGGTTAAAAGCCGGTCTTTAGGCGGGCGCAGAAGGCGCAAAAGTACAAACCCTGTTCACAAAAACAACATAGTTCTAAATTCAAACTGCCTCCGCTGCGCTGCCGCGCCGCACGATCATAAGTTAAAATTGACGGAATGCTTGATGGTTGGCAGCCCTAGCGCGGGGTCGCGCCCACAATGCGGAGACGGAATAAAGGCATTGAAGGAACACTGCTCGGCGGAGGAGCAATTTCACAGGCGAACGGCGTCCCGCGCCACCCCCACACCAGCCCACACTGCACACATCTAGCGGGGGGACGAGAGCGGCCCGCGCCGCTGCAGGGCAAAAATGAAGCGTATTGCCACAGAATAAGTCATAGTGGTATTGCCGAGAACATAATCATGTTATTTAAGTTGTTGTACAATTCGGCGTTCGTTGCGAGGTCTCGATTTATCCATCGCGATTTTGATATTGACGATAGATTAAGACATTTTTACACGTTTATAATGTTGGCATGTTATTAATAATGTTGCGTTTGGCGCTTGAACAAATTACCTATCAACTATACAGAACAATTAAAAACAGTTTTTTTACAAAACTAGCCACTGAACCCGACTTTACCTGTATTGTAATCGTTTATTTTCAAGTTTTCACCTCAATGACACGCGTCAAATATCCAAATGAACGCTTTGGAATTGAAGATAATTAATGGTGTGGAAACAAACAAAAAAATCACAAGCTGGTTACTCTCCAAGCAAGACAAACCCCAGGTAAGAGATGATTGGGGCCATCAAAATCGTGTTCCAGATATGAAACATTGAATTGAGTGGATCTTACTCGAAATTCAGAGGTTGTTGACTCTTAGCGAACTGATTTTTTAGTACACATCGTTGTGTCAATAACGGGGCAGTCTTCGGAACGTTTTCACGTTCACACTAAATTCCACGAGCGCCTTTGTGTAAGGCTTAAATCATGTCAGGCATCCGTCACTCCTAAATACCTACTGAGATCTTCACCTACGGCGCTCGGGAACCCGAGGTTCCAAATTCAGTCAGGGCCGCCGCGCGCACACGCTCGCACGTCCACTACGTCCAGTCGATCAGTCGCTTCGGAAAGCGCACTTTCGCCGTTTTTTATTCGCAATAATGTCTAATCACCATAGAATTAAATATGATAACTGTTGCGTGAACGGATGTTATAGTACACAGAAGAATTTGAAGTTACCTTTCTTTACGCTACCGAAATATTTTGAAAGTTAAGTTGTTTTTTTAGTTTAGGTTTATTGACGTTTTGCCTTTATGTAGGTAAGTATGTGGTATCGCGTTATGAGGGGCTATTGAATTGACACGTATTTAACTGGTATCAGCACAGCACTTTTTTATACATTAGCTAGTATTTATCCATGTATTACAAGGAAATACAACATAAATTGGTTTCGTCTAGTGAAATAATAATAGGCAATCATTCGTGCCAGCTCCAGGTACTTATTGCCTATCCTCCTTTGCCTCCATTTATCAAATGTGACTTAATCAACAATACCAAACAATACTAGACCAAAGTACATCGAAAACACCGAAATACACAGAAAATATCAAACTACACTGTTAAAGCCAATAAACAACACATAACAGCACCAGGCATATTTGTGACGCAAAATCTAAAAATAATAATGTCTACAAACATCATAAAAAAACAATTTTAAAAATTTTGTTTGTATTTTATTCGACTTTAAAACAATAGGCGGCGGCAGTGTGTAATAACCCTAGCGCAAGCCGCATTCCAGCGACATGGGGCGGGTCAGCGACGACGCGTTTCATCTCGCCGCCGCGCCAGCAATGAGCGACGTAATAAATACTTTAGCATAACGACAATTAGGATCAAAATTGAAAAATTACTGTAGGGGAGTGCAACTTCTGTGCGTAGCACTATTAGTTATTCTGTGATCATGTGCTCTACCGGGGTGCCCCTTCTGATTCTTCTCCTCGCTCGAACGTCGTGCACCCAACAGACATCAGAATCAGAATCAAATTCACTATCGTCAGATGTCTGCGCATGCCACGAGTAAGAATCACTGATGGGTCATTCCGAGTCCACCCCATTCCGAAAACCAAGGAAATCAGAGTAATAAACCACTTTTTATACTGCTCCTATTCCCTTTCCTGCTTCTCATCAAAACCTATCCATTTCGGCTTTAATCCATCCATATAATGATCATGTTATTCCAGATCTTTTGGATGCGGAGGCCGCAAGATCTTTTGTTTTCATTCCCACCTTTCCCCACCATGTGACCGAAACGGGTCGCACTGTTTTATTGCTCATTCAAATTGTTTCCGTACGTGGTCACCAAAACTGTGCGCGTGACCATATTTTTGCTTATTGGAATGTTTCACTTCCGTTTTACAGAAACTGGCTGTTTAGCCTTGTTTTGCTCATTCGAATGTTTCCCGACCATTTTACCGGAAGTACCTGCGTTCATTTTTGTTTTGACCATTTTGCCTTCATTTAACCGACTGAAATCACAACCATTCAGGGTTTGATAACCAATTCCGGTTTGAAATAATAACCATTCCTGATATTGCGGGTTCTCCAAGTACCAGGAAAATTGTTTGGTGTAAACATCGTTTCCTCAAATACTTGATGCTTCAAAGTGTGTTTATTGACGTCCACCATCATACCGCTGATGTGTTCTGCCTCACAAGTTTCGCACTAACCGGACTCATTCCAGGCTTGTGGAGTAGAAATGGGAATGCATTCCTCTTTCAGCCGGAACAGTTTCTGTTTAGAGACGGAATGCCGAATGACCCATGATACAGTTGCACGCTAAATGCGCGGCTTCTGAGGCCCTTAGCACACATTTCATCAGAGTTGCATGGGCATAGTTAGTGGCCGCCAGAGAAACTGCGCGTTTAGAGAGGCACTTAGCCCGACAATCTGCGTAATTACCTGAGCGCGTGTGAGGGCCCTTAACTGAGAATGCAGATGCCTGCAAATGTGAAGTATGCAGTAAAAGCTATATTAAGGTGGATTCACACTAAGCGAGCCATTTATACTATCCACACTACGCCGATGGTTGTTTAGTGCAACCATTACTGATCTCTTAGCGATAATTATAAATTGTTATTGTCATGTTGGCAACTTTCAGATGATCTGGAAATTTTCGCTCGTTTTATGTAAAAGACGCAATTGTCCTGGTCATTCTTTCTCGTTTGGTCAAAGACTTGATGCTTCAAAGTGTATTTAAGGCCACAACCTGACTTTAATATTATTTTGTTATCAATCCACATTGTCTCCCCCGATCATACCGATGATATGTTCTGCCTCACAAGTTTCGTACTATCTCTTGCAGCAACAATGCAACCGAGAAGACAGTGTGGCGGCGGAGGCATCACGGTGTCATAATCTACCTCATTCTGTTATAGTTTGTAATTCAATAAACATCTCTCGGTGTCGCGGTTGCAAGGGCGTATCGCTGGGATCGTCCATTCAATCAAAAAACACTCTGCTGCTCAGAAGCGAAGGTCGAGTGTCGCCCGACTGGAGCGCGTGCAATGTTTTAATCGGTGAAGTTTGCTACGGTGTGGTGCCGTTGATAATCAGATCTCCGGTAATGCTATTGGCGGTGTCTGTGCCGGCAGTGGCATGGCGCAACGCAGCCGCGGGTGGTTCGTGCGACCGACATTCAGGGCTTGTAAAATGTCGCTTGCCGAACTGATATCTCGGTAACATGAAAGCGGTCGTTTCAATGGTCGACGCAATATACGTACACCCAACATTACTGATCATTTGTAAATGTTATCGAGATACAATCAGGATCAAAAAGAAGTCATATCGAAGCGGTACAAGCGGCACCGCATACGCCTTTAATCTTCCGCGCTTTGATATCCGCTTGGAGGTAATAATATTTGTATTGATGTTTCCGTGTTCTTCTGTGAAGTTCAAGTTAAAAAAGAGAGTATGAGATGATTCCTTACAAATCAGATTCCATTATCATGGAAAGCATTTGTGAGTTGAGCCCATAAATCTACGGAGATCCATTATTCATGTTCTTGCTCGCAGCTTCTTTGATGCGAAACTAATGCCGGCTTCATCAATCTAGACTTCTCTGTGACGCACTTTTAGACTTTACCTTTACCTTACGATGTAATCAATTCCATTATTCATACCTTTTATTCTTAATTTATTTATTTTCGATCGGTGAAACGTTATCCGCAAACAGTTTTGTCCGAGAACCCTAACTGCAGGCACATTTAATGTCGACCAAATCAGTGCTTACTTAAATATGTCAATGTCTTCAATCCTGGGCCAGGCATTTATCATCCTCTCTTCGCTTAGTAACTAATATTTCTCATTGTTTTAAGAAATATATCCATGTAAGAAAAAAGAGGCGGATTAGCTCCATGTACACTTTATTCTTATTCAAGCCCCTTTGGCATTCCTGTCCCAAATTCGTCTGGCTTGTTTTGGTCTTCAGTCAGATTTCTTTCTTCAGACTTCGTTAATGACAAGACACGAACATTCATATTTTGGTTATCCAAAATATTGCATTCTTAGAAAATTGGACCTTACAAAAATGGATCGAATGTCCCGAGTTCAAAACATGGAAGATAGAACTCCCGAAGGCGGGATTATCGAAGGCGATTCAATATCGAAGATTTAAATCGAGCATCGAGCGAGGAGTGAGTGCCGTCGGATTATAGTGGGTTGAGTGAGAAATGGCGGTCGTTCCGACCCACCGCCCCGCCGCCGCCGCTTGTATGGATAAGTCTATACGTTTGATATATGGCTCTGACCGCCACCACCACATTCGTTTCATACTGCTATCTAAAGTAGCTTTCAACTGCACTTTATTAACTGTCCTATTAAATATACGGAGGCACAGCGTGCTTTGATAACGAATAGTTGAATGCTTTGAAGTGTTCTCTCTTCATGAACATATTACCAATGAAAGCGTATTATTCACGATTCGACATTGCATTGGAACAAGCGTCCTTCTGTGGTAGCTCTCTGACATGGACATGTGTATGCTAAGCGTCAGGGATACGTAGAGAGTTGTAAACCAAATTATACCAGTTTACGGCTCACGACCCATTTCCTCCTTTGAACCGACTTTAAAAACGATTAATCCGTATAGTCCAAATAAGCCCGTCACAGCAAATTTTCCGAAGGTATCCTCTCAAACTGGTCGAAAAACGCGAACAATGTTTGGCGGTGTTTTTCCGTTTTCACTTTCCAGTTGTGTTCGTAATTCTTCTAAAAGGCTGGATTGATTTGTTTGTTCTTTAGGGATAATCTGGATGGTTTTAGCGCTGTTGTTGGGACCCTGATTTTTAAATCGTAAGGTTTCTGATCACATTTAACCGGGCTACGTTCGGGTGAAAGTCTGAAACGAAATTGATCCGATCGTTGTCGGGAAAACTACTATTGCTATATGTATAATTAGATTCCTTATGCCTTTGAAACTCCTAACACGTGGCAATTAGTACGGCGAAGCTATTAGCTACGCTGCGGGCGTGCGGGGCGGCTGCAGGAAACGCTCTGTCGTCGTCGCCGGGACTATTTCGGGATGTCCTGCGTGCTGCGTCCGCGCACTTCACACTAGCGATGGGTCATTCCGGCTCAAAAAAGGAATGCATTCCCATTCTTAGTCCACACGTCCGGAATGACCTCCGGAATGAAGGTCCAATGTTACTCCGAGAACCCTCTGTGTTCCAATGTTGTTCTTCCATCCAACGGTGAGCGTCGGTATGTGGGCGTTTTGAGGTTCGAAGCTATTTTGTCATTCCAAAATGCAAAGCGAAAGAGACCTCGCTCGCACCGCACCTTTGGCTACAGACTTGCTTCCACAGACGACACTCTTCCTATGATGCGTCGGTGCGGGCTGGTTCGCGATGCTCGTGGGAAGCCGCCTAACACTTACATACAGCATGGTTAGGATTGCCTGTCAATAAAACATTTAAAATAAAGACATTGACCGTGCTGTGTTCACGTGTGAATGTCGGCGCAAAATGGTTTCCAAAAGCCATTTAAGGCGGCCCATCCCGCTCATCTCCCCATACAAAAGGGGAAAGAAGATCACGCCCACATTTCTTGTCAGAGATCCAAAATTTTGCTCAAAATTGCTTTATTTGATCGAACTAGATGTCTGATGACCATTGGCATTGTATAATTGTGTTTGGTTTCTAAATTATAAGGTCCGAAAGTTCGTATTTTTCGCGCGTTTTATACAATAACTTTGGAGGTGGATTACGCAATGATAAAGTAAGAACATCTTAAAAAGATTAGTCATCAGACATAGCTTATTTAATCAAGATTTATAATCTATTTGGTTTTTGTTCGTGTTTTTACAACAGCGGTCGTGGTTTACTTTTAGCTATAAGTCGTTTTAAAATTAAAAATTTCGTAAATCTTACCAAATCATACACTATGCACATTGTTTTTTTTGTGGACATGTTGCATCTTCCTCATCACGGAGCCTGTCTTATTCTTTGAAACAGAGAAGGTCCCAGAGCGCAACAGCACGGTTTTGTACCGTGCCCGCGAATGAGTTAGGTCCGCCGGGTTGGGCCACCTTAAGAGGATAACGATGATCAAGTTCCAATTGGTGCGTGCCTTTCCTCAGTCATATTACGTAGCTCTCAGATGATTTATTTAATTTGCAAAATTTCTAAAAAATTTTTCTTAATTTTCGCACCATGGTATGGAACTTGATCACCTCATTTTTCAACTAAAACTGCATGCATAGGCCGTTTATTAAATGCCATTTATTATTCGTTTTCAATAACAGTCTCTGCATTCTCTCGCCGCACCCACGCGACGTCATCGCGCATTGTATCCTTTTATCTATCCACGTCTATCGTGGCAGCGAGCAATTCGGTATGCACTTGATTATCGAAGGGCAAGTGATTGCGTCCGCGGTCAAGACAGCAGTCGAGTCTGCAATCAATCTTCGGCAGATAAAGCTGTGACCAAGATGTCGTTAGACAGTTTGCCGCTAAAATAAGTCCGTGTCTTTTTAGGAAGGCAGCTCACTGGGGGAAGTATCTCGATTCCATAGGCGTCTAAAATACTTTACAAATCCGTCAATCTTACACGCAAGCGCAAATATATCTACATATTTGACGACGTATACGACATATACCAGCTGAGGTTCCCATCTCTCGGGATTTCTGGATCTCGACAACAGCGCCAACTACCGGATCCAATTGTAAATCTAAACCATCCAAGGTGTTTTCCTGGATCATAGGTCACACAAAAAATGTCATCAAGTTACAGACGTTTCGGAGGAGATCAGTGACATACACACGTTCCGATGATTTTTTATTTTATTTTATTTTATTTTGAAAATCAACAGCGTGTGATGTAACAAAAAGTTAACAGAATACAGGAGCTAAAATATGTTGTCAATTACAGATTTCATCTATTTTCCAGATTTCTCTATTTTCCTCTTCTCTGCTTACATAAAGATACATTGCTGTGTTATCGGCGTTTGACGAAATGATTAGCAATTTCACATGCGACCTCGTCGATAATTCCTAAAACAGGTTAATCGAAGCGTGCAGTACGGGCGGGGCGAGTACGCCGATCCGTCACCTCCGGCGCCGAGCGGACTCCGGCGCGCCGGCCGTCCGGCCTCTTCCGGCCGCCGGGCGCCATCGCGGGAAACCGATGCGACCGATTGATACAGGCAGCCGTGTATCAACATCGACGACATAAATCCAGTAGCTCGTGGCCTAGTGGCGCGGGGACTGGCCTCGCGTACCAGAGGTCTGGGTTCGATTCCGACATGCACCACTGTCTTTCTCTTTCCGAGTTCGAGAAGTGCATTTCGTCACGAATGCAAGTGGTATCCGTGTAAAACTGTAGGTTCCCTTCCCGCTTGATGGTAGGGTTTAAGCCCGACCGGGTTGGTAACATCGCATTGGATGAAAAGATGGTCGAAGCGGCAATGAAAAATTGTCCGTGTTATCCATCCAGTTCAATGTAGCCGTGCTGATAAAAGGGAAGGTCTCGGCATGGCACCAAATTCCTTTGGGAATGCGGTGTATTGGGCTAATATCATAACGGTAGTTGTGTGGTATTAGCCATCCATGTCAGGTCGCATAAAAAAAACAACCCGCTACGGTCGGGTTTGTTTTGCACGGTCGGCGCGCCCCGTCGCCGGACGTCCGTCGTCCCGACCGGTCTTCAGGCGGAGAATCCTATCGCAAGACGCGCGCGCAGACGCGATCCCCTCCTTCCGCTTCACCTCCGCGCGATGCGAGCGCTACATAGCAATCCCTCTGCGATGTGCTCCTGGACTTTTGAATGCGAAGGTACATACGTGCTCCAGATGGTACAGGCGAAAAGAAGGTCGTTCCGTTCCGTCGCCCCGCCGGGGTTCTCTTTATTTGCCTGTAGCGTAGCTCTCAGTTGCAAATTTCAACTCGGAAACACGGGTCAGCGAAAGTTGCAACGTTAACTAGCCAACCCACAATCACAAACAGAAATTCTATAAAAATAGAGAACCAGCGAAGCGCCATATTCACCTTCATAAAAGCTCGTTTCGCGTTGCCTTAGTCAAACAAAGCGTTGTTCCATAAACTTACTTTCTAATTACCGTTGCCTCGAGCAGACTCGCTCACCGTACTCACCTCCGCCGAGCCGCCCTCCGGGAGCACCCCTCCCACCTGGCGGTGAGTTACCACGGAGCCGCTCACCCCAGTCAGTTGAGTTATCCAGTTTCCTGTTCTCAGATCGATGCGGCCTGGTCGATTCTTCTATTGAAAAATCTTATCTCTAAACATGGATCCTGTAAACATTAATATTCAAACATTATCAGGGTCCTGAGTATTTGGGTATATAAATGAGAACAATTGCAGTGAAAAACGAATTTTAAACTGAGAATTGTTAAAGCGGTCACTGCAGTCAGTTGACTTATCCAGCTGCATGTTCTCTGATGAATGCGGCCTAGTATCTCTAACCTATAAGGAGGCCCAACCCGGCGGGCCTAACTCATTCGCGGGCACGGTGCAAAACGGTGCTGTTGCGCTCTGGGACCTTCTCTGTTTCAAAGAATAAGACAGGCTCCGTGACGAGGAAGATAGAACATGTCCATAAAAAAGACAATGTGCATAGTGTATGATTTGGTAAGATTTATGAAAATTTAATTTCAAAACGACTTAAAGCTAAAAGTAAACCACGACCGCTGTAGTCAAAAATCTAACAAAAACCAAATAGATTATAAATCTTGATTAAATAAGCTATGTCTTATGACTAATCTTTTTAAGATTTTCTTACTTTATCATTGCGTAATCCACCTCCAAGTTATTGTATAAAACGCGCGAAAAATTCTAACTTTCAGACCTTATAACTTAGAAACCAAACATAATTTTACAATGCTAATGGTCATCAGACATCTAGGTCGATCAAATAAAGCAATTTTGAGCAAAATTTTGGATCTCTGACAAGAAATATGGGCGTGATCTTCTTTCCCCTTTTGTATGGGGAGATGAGCGGGATGGGCCACCTTAAACGGGCAGTTGTATGGATCTTGTGAACGTTCATATTCAAACATTACGAGGGCCCTGAGTTTTTGGGTATATCAATAAGAAAGGTTGCAGTGAAAACGAATTTTAAACTGAGAGTTGGTAAAGCGCTCTCTCCAGTCAGTTGACTTATCCAGTTGCATGTTCTCTGATGGATGCGGCCTGGTCAATGGTTCTATTAAAAAATAATATCTGATCTCTAACCTGCAAACAGGCAGTTATATGGATCTTTTGAACGTTAATGTTCAAACATTACGAAAGCCCTAAGTTTGTGAATCTATAAGGGTGAAAGGTTTCAGTGGAAAACGAATATTAAATTTCTGATAATTGCCTTGTATGTAAACCGAGTGTACAACCGTCTCCCGGGCAGAGGTGGCGCTAGGCGGGGTGGCGGGGAGGGTTGAGGCTCCAGAAGGGGGAGGTGGGGGTAAGGTTCGTCGACCCAATTTGAATACGTTCGCAGCGCGCCCTTTGGCATTTGAGACGGCTGCCGACCGCGCCGTTCCGGAACCTTTAGGTCGAGGGGTCAGTCACTGGAGCAAAAAGTGTACACCAAGATTACCAGTAGTCAATATTGCCAGGATTATCTTATAATTCCAGACTCCCAAGGATTCTCAAGGACTAGCAAAGATGCCTGGAGATTTACGGGATTCTTAAAGGACTAACACTTCCGTAGAGATTACCAAATATTTCTGGGATTACCAAAGATTCTGGGATTTTGTAAGATTACTAAGGACTATGAGCTGTATCCAGCACAGCAGCAGTGGGTGGACTAACTTTATTACACCGGACTAAACCGGTTTTTTTTTGTATAGTTAGTCCGGTGCTAAGCTTTTAATAAATTTTGACAGGTGCTTTTTGAATACGACTGTATAAGATTTATAAAAAACTAGCAGCCCGTCCCGGCTTGCACGGGCATAATATAATTAATTTTGATACAATGATACACAAAGAAACCCTTTTTACGTAGAGTTCCTACATTGAATTTTTTTAAATAAAAAAAAAACTTAGATATTATTATTAGATGATTATTAGATATTAGAGAGCTCCGATAATAAACGCGTTTATTGTTTATTGTTTATTCATCATCCACAGGCAGCACACTGCACTCGGATTTGTCATACTTTATCATAAGCCAGTTCAGCATTCACGGCGAAGAAGAACTGGCAAGAAACTTCGCAATTTTTTTTTCAACGTTCACTTAGTCTAAGTTTACAAATTTGTTTGCCACTGCTTACAGAAATACGGGTTATTGGTACCCGTTTACGTCAATACATTAAATTAATATTAGATCACAAAAATCTACCATTGACGCCGTATGCAACAGTTCATGACAAATATCGGTTTATTTTGCAAAGTCATGTCCGTCATCTCACATGTTGCCAATTGGAGCAGGCCAGTCCCCACAAACAGCACCCGTTCACGAGCATCACTGTCATCGTCTGATCGCTGCTAAATTCAAAGTGCTATAGGGAGAACCGCGGCCTCCGACGCACTATTTACAGGCACGCTCCCGCCGCAACGGCCGGCCGGTACCGCCGCAAACGCTACGTCCCGCAATTTTTTAATCTGTAATATCTTCGAAAATATTCATCTATATCATATGCAGTAAAGGGCCATATAGATCTATATTAAATCAACAATGTATTTAAGGTATTTAATTGGATAAGGATTAATGCTGTATTGGTTAAAATCGCTTCGAAAATTAGCCATCATTTGTCGTAAAAAGTAAATGAAAAAAAAATGTTATTGTGGGATATCCATAAGAGATAGACATATACCATCGCGGAGTTTTCTGTAGACCTTTTCACTGTGTACAATACTTAGTACATTATTTTGATAAATCTCGTAGGGTTCGGCCTGCGTTTGCAATGTAAGCCGAAAAAATTTAATTTTTTTCGACATCACATTGGAAACCTCAAAAATAACAGTATTTATCCACTATTTAATGGATGTTATTATAGATATAAACCTTCCTCTTCAATCACTCTATCTATTAAAAAAAACCGTATCAAAATCCGTTGCGTAGTTTTAAAGATTTAAGCATACATAATGATATAGGGATATAGGGACAGAGAAAGCGACTTTGTTTTATACTATGTAGTGATGATAAGAAAATAATTTAAAATGTGAGCATGGATTTCAAATGAGCACAAAAAAACTTATGCGGAAGATGGTCTTCGAACAATTAAAATTCCCGATATTTTTTCGCATGAGAATAAAAAACCGGCCAAGTGCGAGTCGGACTCGCACACAAAGGGTTCCGTACCATCGTATAAGATTTGACGCAAAAAAAACACGTTTTTTGTATGGGACCCCCCTTTAATTATTAATATATTTTTATTTTACCTATTTGTTGTTATAGCGCCAAAATAAATGCACTGTCTGTGAAAATTTCAGCTGCCTACCTATTACGGTACATGAGATACAGCCCTGTGACAGACGGGCGGACGGACGGACAGCGGAGGCTTAGTAATAGGGTTCCGTTTTCACCCTTTGGGTACGGAACCCTAAAAAGGTCATACAGACGGTTGTCTTCAAACATTTAACTCATCCTGCCCGTTTTGAGAATACTAGATTTTTTTAACGGCCCATGTTTTCAAATGAGCATATAAAAGGCCATGCGTCTTTGAAAAATTTAGTCTCATGCCCGATGAAAATAAAAGCTCGCTAACATTTTCAGATTGCTGGGCATTACCATGAATTTGATAGGTTCGCCAATGATTACCTTGGGTTCGAGTCTGAGTTATCTGAGTTTACTGAGATTACCAAACATTTGTGCACCAGATTCCCTGAGTGACTCGCTGAGTGCTGCTGGGGGCTGCGCTGTCGCGTCCTACCGTTTCTCATCCGTATGACGTCATCTCCTGGCTGACCGTTTGAAGACTAGCATCGATGTCGGCACCGAAATAATATATACAAGCCAATCAACTGCACGCCAAGGTCGTTCATTGAACGCTGGCATTCAATTTTACTCCCAAAGCGCTGGATTGTCTTTGACGGATTTTGAAGCAATATACTAAGTCGAGTTAATGTAATATAAAAAATACATTTACCTAAATTAAACCCTTCAAGTGAAGAGGGACAAACCGTCCAACATAAAAGATGCCTTAACCTGTGCAAACCATATAGTTAAAGTGTTTTTCTATATTGGCTTTAGCCATTCAGTTCAAGCGTTTAATGAATGGCCTTCCAATTGAGCAGCAAACCATTGATACTTGGCGCCGACATCGATATTATTTCCAGGCGGATTGTCATTCGAAGCCTATTCTTTCTACTGCTGAGATTCAAAGTCAGTTCTTGGGTCTTAAAACCATTCTCATGTTTTCCGACTACCACATTTGCCATTACTTCCATACATTTTATGTCAAAATTGACAGTCGGAAGACTTGAGAATCGTCTCAAGACCCAAGAACTGTCTTAGAATCTCAGCATAAGTGAACCTACCTTCGTTTAGTGTGTGTTCCCTTATCTCATGTACAATACTGATGGACACTCGTTTAAATAAAAGCCCAGTCGACTTGTCGGCAATCGAGAAGTATTATTGGTGTCAGCAGTACATGCCCCATGTACCCATTATGGGTTACGGTGTGGTTATTGTGAATAGCCCCGTAAATTAAGGAGTCGTATTCACTACGTATAATATTCACAACGTATAATAGTATTTTTTTCCAAAAAATTAAAACCATGCATATCGTATAATATTCACAACGTATAATGTTATACGTTGTGCATGAGTTTAAAAATAAAATAAACTCTTTGCATCATGCAGAACGTATAATAGTCACCACGTATAATATTCCTAATATGAATTCACAAAAAAAGAAAACCATGCAGAACGTATAATATGCCAAGAAGCACTGCATAAAGCGCCCTAACAACGATAGATTTAAGGCTGAAATTGCTACGAATCTATATCTGTTAAAGAGTAACAATTTGCTACAACGCTAATTGAGACGGTCGAAAAGTCGCGTGTCCGCGACATACGTGTCAGCGAGTATAATCTTTAATCTTATATAGATAAGGGCGCTTTTTGAAATATTTTAGGATTATATGATATGCATGGTTTTCTTTTTTTGTTAAATAAAGATCATAACATTATACGTTGTGACTATTATACGTTATGCATGGAGAAATAAGTAATTTAATTTTTTGGACTTCTTCATGCACTACGTATAAGATTATACGATCTGCCGATTATACGTTGTGCATGGTTTTAAAATTTTGTTAAAATATGACATTATACGATCTGCATATTATACGTTATGCCGTTCCCCCAAATTAAGTTCGGGTCTAGTAAAAAACTTCTGCTTTTGTCGCTAACGATCTTCCGTCACGAGAGTTTCCCGGGGCCGCCAGTGTCACCGACGGTTGGAACGACCGCGGGGTTCCGCTACTGAACCGTTAAACCGTGTCACGTTCCAGCTTATCTGATAAACACGACACAGATTCGTTTTTTATCGGCCCGATGAAATAACCCGGTAATTGCCGTTGCTCACAAAACGCTCCGTTCCGCTGCGGTGAGCGCCCGATAGTTCTTGCGGACGCCGGAGATCTGTGCCATCACGGAAACCCTCATCTTTGTGTATTTTTGCTTAGAAATACTTTTTATATATCTGCATTTATGTTGCGGAGATCAAAAGTTGCGTCAGGTCTTGAGACCCACGCCTGCGCTTGGTGCGATAGATTCTTGCGACGTATTTTTTGCGTCAATTTCTCCAGCGCCATCAGAGAGCGCTACGGTCGCTACAATTTAATCAGGCATTGATTCTAATTAGGACAATATTCCTTTTCTCGTGGATGAGTTTTTTGTTTTCTTTTGTCAGAGAGTCTTATAACTAGTTCAGGCTTCCAAGAACAAAGTCGAGAGTGTTTCCATCCAGAAGAATCTATCTATACCAAGCAAAAATAATTACCTCTTAACATAGGAACCAATGTTTATAAACAATTTCACGTGAGGCACCTTTTTCCGGGCTTACCAAGTACTGCTAGTATCCTATGATCGCCATGCACCGATTAAGTACGTATAATTTCGACAACTCAATTTTTATATGCAGTCGTATAGTGTCAGTCAACATGCGGTCACGCATCAGTTCGTGACCGCATGCTGAGTATTGCTAAGTAGCTGCGCGCGCGCCACGGCGGAGGGGCGGTGGCGGCGGCGGGGACGGCATGTACGATAGAATGCGCGTAATGCGACGGGGAACGCGCGCTCGTGCGACGAGCCCCTCACAGCCCCACCCTAATTGTTTCACCGGGGACGTTTTTAGGGTTCCGTACCCAAAGGATACCAACGGAACCCTATTAATAAGCCTCCGCTGTCCGTCCGTGCATCCGTCCGTCCGTCCGTCCGTCCGTCCGTCCGTCCGTCCGTCCGTCCGTCCGTCCGTCCGTCCGTCCGCCTGTCTCAAGGCTGTATCTCATGAACCGTAATAGGTAGGTAGCTGAAATGTTCACAGAGTGTATATTTATTTTGCCGCTATAATAACAAATAGGGAAAATAAAAAAAATAAAGGGGCCCCATACAAAAAACGTGATTTTTTTGTATTAAATCTTGAACGATGTTACGGAACCCTTCGTTTGCGAGTCCGACTCCATAAACAAACTTATTCTATGTCAGTACTGAATAGTACCAACGTTATCGAATACCTTGTTTATTGGCCTTACATTGCTTACTCTTCACGAATAAACTTGTTGGTTTATGCTACAGATAAAAGATAATTGCCACAGTTTACATTCTATCTCGTTTCATTTAGGCTTTTATCATCAATTTTATTATTGACCTTTAGCTTTTACAACAATATTCCTTTCTTCGCCGTAACGAGATATTACTTTCAATCTCAACAAAATTGGTGTTCCCAAGCGTATCATCTATGTTTGGATCAATTATCAGTTCTTTGTTATTCGTCTTGTATCTAGATAATATTTAAGAATTTGGGTGATTGTGCAATATTTTTCTTTGCAGCAACATCCTTCACGACCTCTGAACATCTTAATGTTTAAAAAAAATGGTTTTATGAGCCGTGTGGTATAAAATATCTGCTTTATGATTATAAGTAGAGCTTTCTTTAAACTAAATAGCTAGGATCTTTATAATTGCGTTGTTGGAACTTTTCTCGACTCATCCTGATTATTTCAAGTCGCCCCATAATGTCTACCTCGGTATACAAAAAAATAACACCTTCGTAAATCAATTTGCCATCGGTTCTACAGTGCCTATAATTCTCGCGATCATTGCTCTCACTTTGGAACTCACCAACAAATTCAATTGAGGATCTGACATTGACAAGGTTTTATTATCATTTATTTGTTATTGCATTAGCACACGCCTGGACAAACGCGACGCGTATCAACAAGCAGATCAGAGGTTAAGAAATCGGCGTTGACAATTTAATCCAATTGAAGTGTTCGTTTCATTATGACCTAACGGTGCGCCAGTTACATAATGCTATGCCATCAGGATGTCCTGCTGCGGGCAATTATGTCATACTAGATTTTCATATTGTTCCAATAATTTTACGAAGGCCATTTTACAGGGTATTTTGACAATGTTCACACATTTTGCATTATTATTCCTAACAAGGCAAAATAAAGACAAAGATGTATTTAGTAAGTAGCCCACGTCGTGATCCAAAATCTATACTTAATCAATTTACTGAAACGGCCATGTTGTAATCGACAACAAGTAAATGATTAAAATTGTGACTGGTATGAAATAATATAGTCTTCACATGGTTATAGAAAATCCCAAAACAATTTACAACATCCACTCAGTTCTTAACTAAACTGAGCAAATTGAACGTAACTTACTAAGAACTAACAACACGGCTCTCGGTATATCCTGCGTAAAGTGTGATACAATAATGGAGTCAATTTGATAAATTATGCTCCAATAATAATTATTTGTCATAACTTCAGCTTCTTACTGGTGGAATATTTGACATCTTTTTCTTATTGGTGCAATTGTCTCCCTTATTTTTATTCCATTTTACGCCGATTCAGTCCAAAAACGGAATATAATGAGCGATTATGTCTATACCTGCATGCATAATGTCGACGTTTAAACTAATATAAAACATGCATACATGCTCAATGTATACATTTTTTTAATTGCGTCAAAATATTCTGTAGTGATATGGTGGGCATTTCAGATACACTAGAAAAGTCTCTAAGCGAATGTCACACATATCACCTCGATGGTGTATGGTGTGCATATTAATGATTCACGTCCCAAATAAGGGTTTTTGATCCTGATCTTCTGAACCTGAAGAATGAGAGGGGTTTTTTTCAGTCTGCCCTTGAAATCTCTTCTTGATAATAACGCATAAGGTTGCCAATTTGACACGTATCTAAATGTTTTAGCCTTGGAAAAATAATCAAAGACGTTACTTTAAGTGCATAGTTGTATCTGAAAGTTTTCTGTCTGCATCTAAACTTGAACGCAGCTCAATCCAAGGTCAGATCATTTGGCGAGCGGCCAGCGGTAAGCTTTCCAAACTAGCTATTGTTGTTTTTACAGTTAAATGTGCTTTTAAACTGAACGTACCCGAATTGACTTTGTTTCTACGTAGACTTTGTGTCTACTTCATATAACATCTCAGAGTTTCAACGAGGAGCCATAAATGAACGATTTCTCCAATATGGTCTAACGAAATGGTTGTAAACAGTATAGTTTTGAGATGAGTCATAGTGGCGAGGCCAGTGGTAATCAAAGAAATCGGAACACAATTACTATTATACCAAAATATTTATAGATGCAATACATTGACAATTCCGTGCTTCGCTTTCCCGTGGAGACCGGTTGTGGAAAATGTTGCTTTACAAAAACTCGTTGTCCTCAACCTACAACAAATATCGAACCGTCCACTCCACTTGCACTGCTCTCCTGCGCTTTCGAATCTATTGGACAAGATTTTTAGAAGTATATATAGAAAACCTGGGCACTTTAATAGCGCCAGAATTTGTTTGCAAATAAGCTGACATGCGATGTAACATTGAGCTGTAAATTCAAAGTGCAAATGTGCGTAATAGACGAGACCTTCGAGCGTGTATTTTAGATAGATTGGGACTTTATAATCAAGTGGATGGGCTGCCTTGGCAGTAGAATGTGTTGTCGTCCGTCTGGTGGAGTACGATGTCTACAAGGCGAGTCGAGGCTGGCAACTGGTCTGACGAGATGCCCATATCGTGTGATCTCATCACGTTGCTCTCGACGATTTCGTCATGTCTTTTTACGATACAATTCTTTGTTTTGTATTTTTAATGTTCAACAATAAAATTAACGATTATTGTAATGTGGATTTTTATATTTAGAATAGTGATTCTAGGGTATGAATCATTGGTTTACCACTGAGTGTGATCTGTTGACACGCTGCTCAAGGAAGACGCTGCAGTGCGTTGCAATTTATAGTAATTTTATAGTGTGAGCCAATTTGCATTCAATGCCTTCTCGTGCGTCAAAGCTGTAGCGGCTTGTAGCGCAGTGGGGAACGAATTGTGATTTGTTACATCCCGTAGTCTAAATTATAGAGTTGATCCCGGTGCTTGTCATAGAGACATAATCTAATAGTGTAGTTGTATGGCAATATAGCGATCTATAAAGCAGATGCAACATGTTAATGCAGAATCTTGTTTAGTCACACCAAATAAGCTAATTATTGACGGGAGTATGCTATGAGGATTACATGCTTTGCTTATTATTGTAGATGCTGATCTGTGTTTGGGCGCACCTTAAGAAAGGCGCATCTGGTTTGCGCCGAGGCCCGATGCTACGAAGGTTTCGGAAAAGGGTTCGGATTCAGGTACTGGGTGGAACAGGCTCAAGATTGAATGCAGCCGTATTCCGAAACTGACGAAAATGAAGTACTAGAACGCAACGTAGCCTCGTGTTCACTGCCGTGATGGCGGCAGTAGATGAGCGCTAATTTCCGTTTAGATAGAGTTACCAGCACTCCACTCGTGTGTGAAGTTGAAAACTGGCGGAGGCGGCGCGGCTTGGCAGACATATTCTCGTATCCTGCGTCTGGTGCGCCGCCGCTAGCGTTTCCCGCTCTCTGTGTGCAGGCACGTGCAGGTGAGTGGGCACTCGGATACGTATTATTTATTGCCCGAGCTAGCCCTTGGGCCATCAGTACCACTACAAGTCGAGGCACTGGTATCGAGCATTGTGAAGTGAGGCGAATTGTGAGCACGCTCATTCGTCTCTGGCCTGTAGTAGTGTTTTCCAATCGGATATAGTGGGTTCTGGAACATCCATTGTAATACTGAACTTAGAAGATTTCGAGGAAGGTGGTATTTTTTTTATGTCTATCGCGATGCCGAATGGTTATTGTATTGAACTATTTCGTAAAAAATATCTGTAGATGATTGAATTTGTTCAAAACGTCATAGCACTGAACCATTATTTTAAAATATTGCAATATCATGTTGCCGATTACACAAAGCATAATTTAGGATTGTGATTATTTTTTGATTATTTTAAAAATCTGATTACAATGCTTCAAATGTAGTTGTCGCGGATACTCATTTTATTATTGAATTTTGTGCACTTCAACTGATTTTTAATTACACAAGAAGGCTCTCCGACTGGAACAGCAGTTGATAAAATTTTTGACAACATGTTAGAATTAGGAACGAAATTTTCGCCTTGTAGAATGTAGATATCAGAATTGCAGCCTTGTGATTGCTTGAAAGGCGAGAAGGGATGCTAAGCAAGTGTAGATACATTAAAACATATTGTATTCTCACATCGTCTACCAGAAAATCGTGGGCTTATTTATTTATTTATTTAAACACATGACAAATACAACATTTCACATAACAGAAATCCAAGGCGTAGAAATGTAGCATACTTAATTATTGTGCTAGTGCCGATGTGATCGCTACATTTCGTTAGCGGCTGTGCCCACGCGCAGCCGCGTCGCGACGTCTCGCCGCGTCCGCGCGCATTCCGCCCCCGCGCGCCGTGCCAACTATCGGACATTACCCCCTGAACTTGTCTCCATGTCTGTTCACACCTTCACCTCCTGAAGACCGTTGCTGAATCCGATACTACTTATAAACGATTTACTTGTAATACGTGTAAAATTCACAACGTATAAAAGAGTTTTTGCAAAAGATTAAAACCATGCATATCGTGCAAAATCCACTGAATTGTGTACGTTGTGCAAGTTTTAAAATAAAATCAACTCCTTTCGTCATGCAGAACGTATAAAAGTCACATCACATCAAATTCCTAATAAAATTCGAGAATAATACGGTTTATTCACAAAATACCATATATATTAAATAGGATGTAAGCGCGCTGCGCGCGCATGCTAGGTCTATGCAAAATACTGTTTTTGAGACCGAATAAATTCGCACGCGAGCGAGCATCTGCTTTGAATATATGACGTTTAGTGCGTTTATAGAATGAACCTTTTTCGCATTAAACGATATGCCTGGATATGAACAGTAAAATCAACATAAATATACTCAAACTGTATGCATTGTGACGTTTATACGTTATGCATGAAGAACTTTGTACACGCATTTATGCATTTTATACGTTCTGCCGTTCAGAACTACAGTTACAGATATACTTAAAATATTCTGAAAAAAAGAAGAAATAATTTAAAGGTGGACATTTGCTGGGTTGAAAATAAATTTCATCGGAAGCGAACCGACTTTTAATGATGACGTGTGGAGCAGCGGTAAATCAGAGTTTTATTGCTATCCCGGGAGGTCTGGCGTAAATTACTGCTGTAAACTGGAGGTATGCGCTAACTATAGCTTCACCGACCAATAGGTCCACCGTTCGGAGTCAGAGTGGTCAGTCTGAGTTCTCACCTAAATTGGCGTTTACGGCAAACCGATCGACTGGCGATTTCTCCAAACTCCATACACGTTTTTACTAGATATTCTGTGGTTTTACTTCTTCAAGCTGTCAAAGTCAAACGCGGATTTCCGATTTGTATGAAAACGCGAAGTGGACGTAAACGGCAACGTCGACGTATTTACGGCAACGTTGAGTAAGCTGTCAAATCAAGCTCGGACTCGCAAATGTTAGTTCGCTTAACGCCCGCTGCGCGCGCTCTTCAATTTCTCCATACATTTGAAAACGCCAGTCGATCGGTTTGCCGTAACGCCAATTTAGGTGACAACTTAGACTACCGGCTCTGAGTGCTCAGTCTGAGATCTCACCTAAATTGGCGTTTACGGCAAACCGATCGACTGGCGTTTTCTGTCAACTCCATACAAGTTTTCACTAGATTTTCTGTGGTTTTACTTCTTCAAGCTGTCAAAGTCAAACGCGGATTTCCGATTTGTATGAAAACGCGGAGTGGACGTAAACGGCAACGTCGACGTATTTACGGCAACGTTGAGTAAGCTGTCAAATCAAACTCGGACTCGCAAATGTTAGTTCGCTTAACGCCCACTGCGCGCGCTCTTCAATTTCTCCATACATTTGAAAACGCCAGTCGATCGGTTTGCCGTAACGCCGATTTAGGTGAGAACTGAGACTACCGGCTCAGATAAGACAATACGCCAGTGAATAGTTTGCTGAGTGGGTTAATTTTTGTTTAGCGAGAGCGACCGACGGACTGATCTGACATGAGCATGAGGTAAATCGCAGAAAAGCACACATACCCTAAAACTGGTGGGAACATCACGTCGAATTAAAACGATTTTGAACAGTTTGCAGAGGTGGTGCTGCCTGCCGTACCGTGTTGGTTCACCGTTAGCCATCGCTTCTTCGTTGTTTTCGAAGGCTACGGCTGTATTGTTGCAGCGCGTTTTAACTCTATTCCCCGCTCAGATATGTACCGCCCTCACAGAATTAGTAATAGGCTTTCACCACAGAATACCTATCTTTTACTGTCGCTTCCATTCCACGCTCATCGCATGCGGAGCTTCTTCAAGTTCGAAAGCACTCTTCTCTGAGCGGAATTTTCACGGGTTGAGTGTTATGTGCTCCGAGTGTGAAAGTTCTGTCGGTCGTAGAGCGATGAACGATGCGATTAATTTCGAAGTGTTGGCGGCGACCGCGGCGGCGGCGGCGCGCGGTGGCGAGTTAGCAGTCACTTGGCCTGTGCTCAGGGTTGCCCGATCTCTGGGTTTGATCAATAAACACGTGAATATTTTTACGGCACGGAGATATTTCGGAAAAGAAATGTTACGGGTTATCGACGTTTTTGTTTGCTTTGTTTTGGTTTTGTCTTTGTTGGAGAGTCGGAATGTGTGATCGGGGGGCAACCCTAGGTGCGCGCGTGCGTGCGTACGGGGGAGTAGGTATGTGGGCGTCGGTGTGTGCGGTAATGTGCCGTATGCCACCGCTCCGGGAAGATTTGTGAAGGCGCGTGGGTTCTTCGAGTTGGCCGCGGCCCGGTCGGGTCGTACTTCCGGCGGCGGACCCTGACGGCCGTTGCCGACAATGTGATTACATCTAATGGTTGCCGAAAGTATATAATATATTGTTAAAACGCGCGTACTCCGATAACTCCCTGGTTTCGAAGGTATGCTTCTATCCCCTGTGCTTACCACCTCCAGTTACCTGAAATCCGATAAGTAATTTTCGGTTACGCCGTGCAAATATGCAATGTAACTGAAAGTTTACACACTTTGGGATTTTTGTAGCTGGAGGTGGTGGAAACGGGCATATGTCCGCGCTCTATTAGATATTGTTGTTATATTTTATCTAGAGCATCCTTCAAACAGATAAAAATTGGTTTTAATGATTTCTACATATCGAGGAGATATTTTTTTACCCGAGTTATATGAGTACTCTTCATGTGAGTTCAAGAAAATGAATGCCTATTCCCTTAATGGGTTTATTTGGGAGCTTGCTGTTTGTTACAGATTATAGGGTAAGTATGTGAAATGGGCATAAATCAACATATCAACAATGTACTTGCACATTAAACTTGCACTTGTAAATTGCACATTTCAAACTCGAATTATAAATGGAGAGTGCTCCCCTATCTAATTCTATAGAATCTTGGGTCTCCAAATGACCACAGGCGTTAGGCTACACCTATCTTACACCAGAATTATTGCACTTATTAGTTATTTTAATATGCGCGTTTCCAAGATTGCACCTTTTTTTATGAAAGTTTGGCGACGTTCGTTCAAATAGGTACTATCATTCGGGCCCTAAATTCACCAGTTTCGAAATGTACCAAGTAAAGATTTCGTAATTCTGCGAATTAATTCAAGACTGTTTCCATTAACTTCAAGTGATTAAAACCAAATTGAAGGGATGTTTCTCTGGAACTGAATTAATAGTTCCACTGACGAAGCACTCCCAAGTCCTTGCTTGACAGATCCCGATACTTCGTGACATTGTGGCATTGTCGATGTTGCCCGCTTGTTAATCTCATGATTGCGTGCTCAGACACGCCCAAAGGTACAATTAAGTTTACGTCTTACTTATTCCTAGAGCGATCGCCACGGCTCTTCGTCGATCGTATACACAAAGTTTAATCTATCAACCTCCAGGAACAGTTGACTAGCCTTTTCGTTTCAGCTTGGTCAAAATTGCTATCGTATGTCCGGTTTCTCAGGAAAATTTTCGGGATTTTTTTTTAGTAGGTTCGATAATTATATGGATTTTTTTGTCGATACCGTTTTTGGATGTTCGAAAAAGTTCAAAAATTTCACAAAACTTTTGTTTTTTTTTTGTTTGTTTTTAGCACTTGATATAAATCCAGTGTAAGTTCCCAAAGGAATGGGGTCGAATGACTTGGATGGGACATGCTGCTTCTGCTGTTGATTGACGGAACGGTTATTTGTAAGGGTTTGCTTAGATCGATAGCTCAAGCGAAGTAAATGTATGTAAACATTTATGTCAGCCCAGCCCTCCCTGAGAAGGCTCGGATATTTTATTATCATTTCGTTGTACCTGTTCGAAGAAGATTTATTTTGAAAGATACGTATCCCATACCGGTAGTAAAGCCAATAATATACACAATCTTCCAACAATAAAAGTCAATCTATATTATGGTAACACCGCCACACTCCGCCTCTACGACTCGACTCAAGCCTCCGCAGGTTGTATCTCATGATAAATGGCCAATTTCATCAATAACACATTTCTCCGAGAGAGATGGTCTCTTTCTGCGCGGATATAATATAGAGGATTGATTCGAAAAGTCCGTAAATAAAATATTTCAACCGTAGCAGCGGCGTCCTTCCGGATGTGTTGGGACATGTCCGGCTTTTGGGCCATTCGTCCGGACTTTTCTTACTTCTTGGAGTTTCAGACAGCTGACCTTTTTTGGGACGAGGTCACGACTCGAATAAATATTCAGAACAGTAGATTTGTGTTGCTGTTTATTAGACAAGGTTATTCCAAAACCGGCCAAGTACGAGTTGGATTCGCACACAAAGGGCTCCGTACCATCGCACAAGATCGAACACAAAAATAACTTTTTTTGTAAGGGGGGGGGGGGCTTTACTTTTTATTATTTTTAATGTCATCTATTTGTTGTTATAGCGGCTTAATAAATACACACTCTGTGAAAATTTCAGCTGCCTCCCAGGCCTGTGACAGACGGACAGATGGACGGGCGGATGGACGGACGGACGGACAGCGGAGGTTTAGGTCAGAGGGTAGGGTTCAGAATAGGGAGTGGACATCTTTCAAGTGACACTTGCGTTTAAGAGTACTGGCAACACCGACTGGGACTATGATCCCCACTGACGTTTGGCCGGTTTTTTGGGACATTTTTCAGGCTTTTCGTCCGAACTTTAGAAGTCATGTTATGGTAACCCTAGCCGCAGCCGAAGGAATATTTTATTATGGTTGCAGAAACTTTACAGCCTCGGGCCTGCAATATCTAACGAAGGGGAGGGCCTGAGCGGAGAACTGAAAGTTGTGCTGAGCTGTCGATGGATACCGACGCATTATTAACACAATGGCGAACGGCCAGAATGAAACCTAAAGTCGGTCAATGACATGAGTGTTACGTAGTCGGGCTATTGTTAAGAGCTTGTGTGAAGAGAGTGTGCCAAGGCCCTGCTCCTCCTCACATATAGAAATAAAGAAAGACGAATAACGTTAGATGTGGCGTTACATGTATTATTTAATTTTTTTTGTAACTTGACTTGGATGGCTAATACCACACCCACAGTCATGATATTACTGCACACACCGCATTACCGAAGGAATTATGTGGCAAGCCAGGAGCTTTCTTTTATGAGCACAGCAACATTGATGTGCCATGCCAGAACCTTCCCTTTAAGAGAACGGCTACATTGAACTGGATAAAAAACACAGAACCTACACTTTCAAATGGATTCCGAACCATGGAATAGCATTCTTGACGAAATGCCCTTATACAACACAGAAAGAGAAAGAAGGTGGCCTAATGGCGCGGGGACTCGCCTAGCTTACCAGTAGTCCGGGTTCAATTCCGACATGCACCACTGTATTTCTCTTTTCGAGTTCGATAAGTGCATTTCGTCACTAATGCGAGCTGCGCCATGGTTCTGAATCCATGGAAAACTCTAGGTCCCCTTCCCCTACTCGGTGGTAGGGTTCAAGCCCGTCTGCGTTGGTACCATCGCATTGGATGAAAAGATGGTCGAAGCGGCAATGAAAAATTGGCCGTGTTTTCCATCCAGTTCAATGTAGCCGTGCTTATAAAGGGAAGGTCCTGGCATGGCACCTAATTCTTTCGGGAATGTGGTGTGTTGGGCTAATATAAATGTAGTTGTGTGGTATTAGCCATAGCCATCCATGTCAAATCGCATAAAAAACCGGCCAAGTGCGAGTCGGACTCGCACGCGAAGGGTTCCGTACCATCGTAGAAGACTTAACACAAAAAATCATGTTTTTTGTATGGGGCCCCCCTTTTTAAATTTTACCTATTTGTGGTTATAGCGGCAAAATAAATACAGATTCTTTGAAAAATTCAGCTGCCCACCTGTTACGGTTCGTGAGATACAGCCCTGTGACAGACGAACGGACGGACGGACAGCGGAGGCTTAGTAATAGGGTTCCGTTTTCACCCTTTGGGTACGGAACCCTAAAAAGGTGGTACATGAACGGGGCGGGGATTTAAACCCGGTCTGGATTGCAAGACAAGTCCCCGCACCAAAAGGCTACGAGCCGCTTGATCGTTCGATATATCGTCGTACCAGTTCTTGGTAGTACCTTTACGTCAAATCGTGATCGCCGTGACATTGGACATCGATGAGGCGAAGCGTCGGGCATAGCAATGCAGAGCGTATCGTGTTTGAAATGCAAATTGTCGCTTCCATCGCTGCTATGAAGTTATAATTCTCGGCTATGACGGCGGAATGCCCTCCTAAGAAGGCACTAGCAGCCCATATGCAGGCAGCGGGCGTGCCATCCTGCCGCCAGGGCGGTAAGATAAGGCATGGCATGCACGTGGCATATGCATAATGGATATTCCGTCCCCGCATCGGTCAAGTTGCGTCTAGCGCATCGGCTCACACTTTTGGGGGCCCGTAAGCACCGCACTCTTTGCCCTATGAAAAGTTACTCAGTAAAAAAAGTGAAGGGTATTTAGCCCTTCAGATAAAAAGATATACCTCGATATGAGACCCGCGGTCTATAATTTTCAAAAAACTACAAACCCAACTCAACCATACATGCCACATGCAAAAATTGTCGCAGATGGAGGGTTGATGTTGGTGGGAGTTGACTTGATTAACGCATTTTAGAGGACGCGCCGCCGAATTACCATACAATTACATGGTCACTTTGACCATACAGCGAAGACGCGATATCGACAGCATGCCACTTCTCCCTCCTTTCTCTTCAGTGGTTTCGATATTTGGACTTTGTGGCATGCAGCGAGCATGTGTCACCCGGCTTCCTTTACGATTATATGCAAAATTTCTATATGTCTTCGCGAGTAACGAAACGACCACATGATGCTTCTACTTCCTGTTCTCCTGAGTGCTTAGCAAAATATACTGTCCAGCGTTGCCGATTTCAACTCCTCAAATGTCCCAAAACCGTTCTAAGGATTCCCCGAAATCCGTAAAAATCCGGAATAGAAACAATTTCGAATGAGCAAATAAAATCGGGTTGTGCAGCCGGCCGCCGTCCAAACAACTTTCGGGACAAGATGAAATCCAATTCTCTTCATATGTTCGTACCTAATATTTTTCGAAAGAGCAAAAAAAAAGTTCGTGGTGCCAATGACGAAATGAATGATGAAATTCCCCGCCAATTCTTCGACGCTTGCATTCCCCACCATTTTCCCCACAATACCTCAAATTCCCCGCAGTTTGGGGAATCGGGGAGCGATCGGCAACGCTGACACTGTTTACATTTAAAACTTTAGGCCCACCCGTTGTTTATGCATGTAGCTTTTATTTAATTTCTTCGAAAGCGGCCTAAATGTTAGTTTATTCAAGTATCATAGTAAGGTATCACTGTCAGGTCGGACATGTTGTTATCTCTGTGTATCGTATGGTAAACATTTTAACATGTCAAGGCGCATCAAAGCCGTCCACACATCCGGCTATCGGGACCTGTTTGCCCTTATCTTGGTGTTATAAATGATCCTGTCAAATGGCGGGTTTGTCGTGGGGGTAGCGTAAACTGACGTCTGCTTAGAATCCGTCATGACCTATCCTCTAAACAGCTATATCCTCTCCTGTCGCTCTATTCCTTGCATTTAGTGATTAGGTTTATAATTTTGGCATTTTAATACTAACCATATTGTAGCCCAGTGGCGCGAGTAATTGCCTTTCATTTCATAGGTCATGAATTCGATCCCAGCCCCGTCCACCACTTTCTCACTCTATCTGAGTTAGATATAGGCATTTCGTCACAAATGCGAGCTGTTCCACGCATAGTTACAAAAAAAATGTATTGAGCCCTATCAAGTAATTCAAGCCTGTGTTTTCAGCCGTTTATCTTTAGTCGAAAAATTCCTCAACGAGTATGACACATGGAGGTGAAGAAATAACAGGAGAACGGATGCCGCTCCGGAGGAATTTGGGCTTTGTTTCGGCATATATTCTTTAGTTTCGGCACTCGCTGAATACATAATTACGAATGAAGAATGACGTAAAGACGATCTGGTTTATTTAAAAATAATTCTTATCTTTATCGGTTTACCTACCAATTTAGAAAACTGTAAATTTGATATTTCTCCGTTTTCATCACTGCGCTACAAATTTGTGCTGCGATATAATGTTGTAAGTCGCGTGGCGTCATTTTTGGGCGCTCGTTGCATGGAATTTATTTCTCCGTACATTGTTCACCTCCATGGTACGACAGAGCTGTCATCAGAATGATGCGACTCCGTGCGGACTGGAGGCTTCGTTAGCGCGAGTGCTTCGGAGAGGAGCGAACGCGGCCTGGCCTAATGAAGGGCTGAGACTGCGCCCTATCTCCCCACCCCGCGCACTCGCGGGGCGTGGGAAGTGGGAAGCTGCCGCTGAGTGGGAGGTGGGATCCCAATCCCAACCACCCCCCAACACACAGTAGAGGCCGCACTCGCATTTTTTTTCTTTCGCCCTTCTCGATTCGATTGTGTGCTGGAAGATGGTCGTGATTTTGTTTGGGAAGTTCGGGGAATCTCTGAAAATGCTGGCTAAATCAACGTTCTGAGCATGACTTCGAATCGACCTCGGAATAAACATTCTAATCAAGAACATGACTTCGTATGTCAATGGATTCTGAGAATAATATGATAATACAAATTACAATACTTCCAGGTGTAATATTTGTATCACTTTAAGGCGAAAACAGGACTCAAAAAACAACAATTAAAAATGTTGTCGAGTTATTCGTGAAGACAATCAATCTATTAAAGAATATGTGTCATGCAGTAATCTCGAACGACAAATGTAACCTTATACATTTATTTGTAATTGGTTCAAAAATGTCTAAAAAATATACCAAACATAGAGCGTCATTTCTGTAAAATTAATTTGTCTTTAGGACTGTTAGTAGTTTTGATATTTAACTACAAGTATAGATTTTAATGTGCTTTACAATCTCACAAGGTATTTGTTTTTTTATCATTTTATCAGCGCGGAAAGTAATGAACTGAATGTCTTCTGCCAGGAGAATCTGTTCATTGACTAGGACTATGCCCGCTTCCTAATCCTTGTTTCCGCCTCAAATACAGTGCAAATGTTGAAAGTTTCTGCTATGGGTTCCAGCTATTGGGACCGTATTCCTCATTCGCTCGTTAAGAATGCCATCGTGTGTAGAATATTGCTTTTCACACAATTTATTTTTAGGAAGACAATATGGAACAAGGCATACAACAAGCGACCAAAATTGGATTATTGTGTTGTGTTTGCAATTTGGCAACGTTGCCTTTTGCCAGGACGGAATTCTGTGCCGCTGCAGCGAGGGGGTCTATGTTCACGTTCAAGTGTGCACACATGTGCAATCGTTAATCTTTCAACACGTTTTCTTATCTGCACACCATTCTTGTGTACTAGTATGCTCTGTATTTTTTTAGGGTTCCGTACCTAAAGGGTGCCAACGGAACTCTATTACTAAGCCTCCGCTGTCCGTCCGACCGTCCGTCCGTCCGTCCGTCTGTCACAGGGCTGTATCTCTGTAACCGTAACAGATATACAGCTGAAATTTTCACAGAGTGTGTATTTATTTTGCCGCTATAACAACAAATGAGACCCCATAAAGGGGTCCCATATAAAAAACTTGATTTTTTTGTATTAAATCTTTAACGATGGTACGGAACCCTTCGTGTGCGAGTCCGACTCGCACTTGGGCGGTTTTTTTATAACACAACACTAAAGCCAATTAGTATTATCTTTGGCCAAACTACGATGAAACCCAACTGTGTAGAAAAATAATGATAGCCTGCTTCCTTATCACCTTCTTTTATTATTTCCATCATTATTTCATAATAACGGCACAAAATAAATAATAGTTTAGCTTAAGGGCCACTCTTATATCATACGTTTACCATGGTAGCCCCCCAGACAGAGGCGATAACATGACAACGCTACCGGAGTCAAATAGTGAAACCGCGGAGTTCAACATTCATTTCGTAGAATTGTTTAAAACGTGTGTGGAAATAAAATGTGTTTTGTCCCTCTTTTTTAAAACTCAAGTCCCACAAAAAACATGAAATGTGTACCTAATCGCCATTAACAGTTCTGGTAGGTTCTCAATACAGTTGCTGCAAAAGTTCAGATAATAGATGCATGAACAATGAATGAGCTCATCTAAAATAAACAATATGTACAATGTTGAACTTTGCCTCACATGGCCGGATGGGTACATTTCCTTTATTGATAAATGAACCAAATATTCATTACTGTATATGCATTCAACGAATGAGTTCCGAGCTGACTAATCGAAACGCAAATATGAATTAAAACCACAGAATAAGTAATAGTGTGAAACTGCAAAAGTAAATCTGCCAAGAAATTGTCAGAATGTCAGAGCGATTGCAAACCGCCACTACTAAACTTTCAAAAATCTTTGGCTAATTCTTACTGGGTATGTCGGCATCTGAACCCCTAATCGCTCTTCCCTCCTAAATTGGCGTTTACGGAACTTCAAACTTCAACTTCGTAAAAACGTCAAACCCCATCCAAGTTTTACTACTTAATTCTGTGGTTTTTACTTCTTCAAACTGTCAAAATCAAACTCGGACTAGCGAATTTGTATGAAAACGCGGAGCCGGCGTTAACGGCAACGCTAAAGTATTTACGGCAGCGATGAGTAAGCTGTCAAATCTAACTTGTTAGTCGCGCGCTATTCAATTCTGCATACATCTGCGCCAGTCAATCGGTTTGGCGAAAACGCCAATTTAGGTGACAAGTCGTATTTAGTACAGGCTACTAACCAAAAGGCAAATTAATGTAAATGGGCATAATAGAAACCTTTATCACATGTAACCACCGACTTAAAATTATATCGATGCGTGTAACTATCAAAACATTTACAAAAATATACCACAATCTATTACATTGTTATGAACATGTGTGCACAAGTTGCCATTGAAAATTAGCAACTTTTAGTTTTAGTTATACGTTATACGTATAGTAATATAATTTTTAAATTAAAAAACAATTCATGACTTTTTAATGTGCTCACCACTGCAGTTATAGTTTGAAACACATGATCGAGGACATCAAGGGATAGAAAAGCATGGAAGAGCTTGGAGGAGGCCTTTGCCAACAAAGGGCAAACAGACAACGCTATCGATGTCGACAAAGTCAACTAAATTTTGTGTTTAATAACAATGTAAACGTATCTGAAATAAAGGTTTATATTATTATTATATTTGGGGAGTTACGAGTCGTAGTCATAGCGTATAGAATTCAGAACGACTAAATATATTTTTAAGCATTTAAACATAACGTCGAAAATCCATTTGTATGCATAGCGTATAAAATTCAAAGCGATTAAAATTGCTCAATTGTCCATTCGAATATTTTTTAAATAAACTCATCTAAGAGAACGTATAAAAATCAGAACGTCGAATTTTCGACGTACGACCGTGGGGACATCCACATGGACGCACAAACAGCTGTAGAGGAGTAGAGTGCCCATGAATCTGCGTGTCGCTGACAAGGGAGCGGGAGCAACGCAATTGATTTACAGCGGAAACACGTTTACCACTGCCGCCGCTATCGGGCAATCACTCCCCATCGACTCTCGCCGACTCGTGCTTATCTAGGAAAATATAAGACATGTGTATGGCAAAAATATTTGGGCAGTTCCGATGGGATCGCCATTTCACATATATCACACACTAGCTGAGGTTCCCGGCTCCGCTCGGATCAATTTACTTTGGAAAATCACTCAAACGGAGCCCGGCAAAATGCGCCATCGCCCCCTCGTCCACCGCGTCGCATAGCCCGCCCGCGACGTTTCGCTTTCGCTTAGCGTTCTTTCTGACCTTTCTTTTTTTGCTTGCCTCCTTAGGGTCGAACCTTTCTCAAGAATCGTTCTGTCCAATGCAAAAATAAATTTTCAAGTCCGACTAGTATGTAGTTCCAGAGTCTAGCATTCAATTAAACAAACCCTTCAGGTTTATTATATTCGATATTAGGAGATATTAGAAGATGTATCTGCCATCAAAAATTTATAAATAAATCCACTAATCTAAAGTCAATCAAACTTTATAAAATATGTAAATATATGTTTTGCCGCCCCGGAATCCTCGCCTGAAATACCAATGGAAATCTTTGCCAATAGATCAATAAATGCGGTTGGACCGCAGCTAGAGTGTCCCGCGCAACTTCTCGAACAAAATATGTATCTCGATTTGTAATTTAGATATCCGCGTCATGTTTTGGGACAGCGTCAGTAGAAAGCTCGGGTCACGACTGGCCCGCTTCGCCGCCGCCCGCTACCGCGCCCGGCCGACCGCACGGCGACCGATGGCCACACAACGGATGGCCACACGACGACGAAAGGCCATACGACGTATTGCCGTAATCGGACAATCTCAAACGGGCATTCGTCGGTGGTCGCGTCGTCGCGTGTCGCTCACGCCGATGTGATCAATCGGAACCACGCGTGAGCCACTTTCTATCTGATAAAAAAATCGCCCGTTTGCTCCTGGGCCCTTTTTTAGGCGGAGTTACTGGTTTTAATATTTTAAAAAATTGTAATATCATGCAGGTCACGTTTGTTATTTGTATTGTTGTACTGTTTATTCATCATCCATAGACAGTACCGTGCACTCTTGTTGTGACTATTTTAACATTGGCCAGTTCCGGAAAACAAACCACAGCGAAGAAGAAGTGGCAAGAAACTCCGCTGTTTTTTTTTCAACGTCCATTTAATCTAAATTTACAAAATAGTTGTTAATTTTTTTTCAACAAAATATAGGTAAAACACTATCTAGCATCGGTAGCCCAATGGCACGAACACCTGGCCGTTCAATCATCGACGTGAAGCAACTCTGGGCGCGGTTGGGTTCTTGGTGAGCGTTTTCGCCCGTCGAGGCTGGCCGTGGTTCGGATACCACTTATCAGTTCGCATGATTATAATCATGACAGTATGTTGGCGTGGTATTAGACAGCCATGAACTTTTTAATTTTAAACCATATTAGGGCTCCATATGACAGAATCGGAGGGACGGAATCTATATTTATTTTTGTACCTATGTGTACACATCTTTTTATATATTAATTAGCACATAAGTTAAGATACATTAATATGTTTAATTTGTTGTGTTAATGTAATTTGTTTTAACATTTAAATATGTTTTTATTTTTTGAGTTAGTTAATATTTTCTTTAATTAATATTGTTTTACATTTTTATGCCCGCCTCACTAAACCATTCCTACATCTCGTAAGGTTTAATGTTAATAATGCCCAATGGCATTAATTTCCGCCTTTTGTACCGTATGACTGCAAATCAAGTACTTAATTTCATCTCGTGTTTTGTTTTCTAATATTGTTCGAACAATTCCTAATTTTTGTTTTTTTTTTCATTTTAGGTAAGAGACGACGAAAAATTCAACTTCGATGTAAAAACGAGCCTGCTCTCAGAGGATACAGCCCAGGCGTAAACTGCTGAAGTAAGTTTCCATTATTCATGATTCATTCATTCAACGAACACTATATGTGGTCAGTCTGTAGTCGAATGTGTGATAGCATCTGACCTCCTAATTCAATTAATAGGTCGATAGATATCATTTCGACCATTAGGACTGCGATGCCTCTTCAGTTAAACTTAATTGAATTAGTTATCGATTGGTCGTCGCAAACTTCCGAGGTGGCCCTAATATTTATAATTTTATGGGCTGTTATAAGAACGCATAACAGTAAAACGATTATTAAAAGATCATCATCGCGATACGAGTTAGCTGTTGCGTCGCAAGGAGCGATATTAATAGAATGTAAATCGATCGAACAGGTTCGATTGATATCAGCGCCGTAGAGCCTCGCCGCGGTAAAGTTGTAGTCGTTAAGGCGGACGTAGCCCTCGATTTCAATTTCAACTTCGATGGTGGCAAAACAACTGATATGAAATATAAAACTTTCAACAAAGTGTTTTGCAATCGCGACCCAAACGTAGCTCTTTAGCTCAGCCAAGCCCGTATGCCTGAAGAATCTAGGCGCTATGCGAGTTGCCTGTTAAGAAGCCCGTTATTGATGAGAATAATCAAGCTATACGTTGAAATATTAGGAAGTTGTTCCCAAATTATAGTCGGACAGACAGACAGACAGAAATATTGATATGGAAAAGCCGGAAGACGCCAGACTTTTGACTTTATAAGAGTGAATAATAGTCCAGTTATCGAACATGTATGCATGTATGATGCGCCTTAAGTGCAGCGCTGCTAGTCAATATAGATTTATTGCAAACGACCGCAAAAGGTGGATGTGGAACTCTTGTCACGCCACATTACATCAAGGAGACGGCCCCGGTAGCCAACTTGACGTGACATCATTATTGTGATGAGTTCAGCTGGATGATTGCACCGATACCACAATATGTTGTCATTGAACACCTCACTGATCAATAATATTTGCAGCATGTACCAGACTCTCAAAGGAGCTTATGTTCCATGTGAGGAACTTTCTTTTATTTGAGCACTGCCACTACATTGAACTGGATAAACACAGGAACATTTAGGAGACCTCACGGAGTAGACATCTATGTGAATAATTGGTGATATTTACCATCACTATCGGAGATCTTTCCGAGTGGATGATTTTCCCTTTAAAGGAAATCCACACGTTACGCCACAGCCCATACACCAAAAGGTACGCCACACAATACGGCACCGCTTCCAGTGACTTGAAAGCCTTGCGCCCTTTCACGGGGGGAATAAAAGCAGCAACTCTTTAAAAGGGTGGCTATAGTGCGGGTCGCGTGAGTCAGCCACGGGGGCAGCAATCGATACGGAAACGGCGCCGGGACGCCTTTTTATGACTCGCTAGTGCTGGTACATTCACGACATCAATCATACTCTCTTTGTGGGCACTTCCCTTTGCTGCCTGCTCTGTTCTCCGCTCCGCTCATTATGCAGTCTCATTTGAATATTGAATAAAACATTTCAGAAGTGGCAGACAATGAAGACAGTTAGTGGAAACAAATTGGCATGTGTACGAAGTAGGTTGTGCCCGAAGACGTAGAATTGTGCGTTTCGTGCCCGATGTCGATCGTGGCGCTTAATTTAGGTGCTTGGATCCGCAATCATTTCCATTTTCATAACCAAATATTTAACACATTACTTTTCTCATGGTAACATTCACACGGGCCCCATAATTAGTGAATATTTCTCCTTTCACATCGTCCTATCGTATCTTCGTGATGGCGGAGGACTCGCACATACATAATTACTTTTAATTGTGTTCACTGGAAATGTAAATAATTCCCAAGTCCCTTTTACTCTAAACGTGACGTCAATATGATAGAAGTGATCTCGTATTTCCGGTGTTTATGTTTACCGTACATTTTCATTTCTGGTAGTCAAACTACAAAGTCGTGCCACAATCTGATTGATCCGTGGATTCTAATAACTCAGTAAAGAAGAACCCGCAAATAATTAACTCACAGGTAAATAGGTTGTGATTTTTTTGCCCCCATTTTTGCTATAATTCACTTATGAATGAATAGCTAAATCCTAGTACAAACTAAAATTTTTGATAGTACTGTCTAAGGCAAAGAATCAAGAATCACAAAGAAACAACAACCCTAGTACACTGAAAAAAAAATCAGTTTATGTAACTGTAATTCCGATAATAACCACCGTCTATAGACCCAACTAAGTAAATAGGTTACTCTAACTGAGTAAAAACAGTTAGCCTTAAACATGAAATGTCACTGTATCCTTTAATTGGTTTTTTTATTGTGTGCCATAACTATTTTCTCTTGTTGTTTCCCTAACCGTGTGAAAACGGTTTCTAGGTTTAATATTTTTTTCATTCTGGACAGTTGCACGACTGATTTTTAGTCAGTCATGTACAATCAGTTAATATAACATTTTCAAAATGAGCTGCTCTGTCACACGTGTTTTTTTTACCAAGAGGTACTGTTCAATCGGTTATAATAACTGTTTAATATTAAGGCGCTAGGACTAGCCAACTACTCGCGCCATACAAATGCACTTTTTAACAAATGTAATAATATGTAGTGAAACGCTTCAGCAAATCCAAATAGAACTCCAGACTGATAATGGATTGTTAATATTTTTTTATTCCATCATTTATTTAAATAATAATAAAAATAAAAAAAGTTGATTTTTCTCATTAGAAATCTGAAAGTCATTCGATTTCTAGATATAAGCAAAAACAGCATATATGCATAAACAAAAAAATCCATTTGCTTTTAAATTTCTACATTTAGTCAAAAAAGTTCGGAAATGGACACCGTTTCCGCAATGTATTTTGTATAGAAAAAGGAAACATACATTAACGAAAATCATTCGATTCCTAGACAAGGAATCATATATTGTAAGGATGACACTTAAAATCGTCAGACTTAGTTAGTTTACTTGGGGTGCCTCGTCTAACTTTGCGATTTGGCTAGTACCAGGCCCTTAACTGTTTTGATTCACTTACAGATACTTATCGTAATACATTTACAGGAATGAGAAATACTTTACTATAAGTGAGTGAATTTGAACTGTGCTAACAAGTGGTCATCATTTTTTTCAGTGTAAGTTTTGGATGGTTGTAAATGAGAAAATACTTACCGCGTCTAATTTGAAAGATATTCCGTGCCGTCGAGTACCAGATTGAACTCCAATTTGAAAATGTGTATGTATAAGTAGGTATGTAATTTTCCGCTCGTGTTTGTACGAGTTTTTTCTGCGACGTGTAACTTCAAAGGTTTTCGCGGCGTATTAGACGCGTCCCTCGTATACCGCAAAGTTCGCTATAACCGAGAACATCCCTCATTCGGCTCCGTAAAGCATCCGAGGTAATTGAGGCAGACGATACGATTTACGGCCTCCTAGGATAGGGCCGCATTCCGCCAGCGAGCGTTCGTCAAAGGATCGCGAGTTATTTAGCGCAATCGAGTGGCCGGCGAGTAATTTGGAGTGACTGAGCTAATTTGGATCGCTACGGTGAAGATAAAAGCTATGAATAATTCACGAGACGAAATAATTCGCTGAGTAGGCAGCTTCTGAGTTTGCCGTAGCACGTTCCTCTGTGTTGGCTTTGTCTCGCGATCGCGTCTAAACGGAACATCGACATTTGAACATATTGAGGTCATACTGTTTTTCGAATCGACCAATATCCGCTGAATGCCTTTCTAAAACCAAATGTTTTAGCTTTCAAATCTTTATAACACAACAAATAAAATAATGCAATTTCCATAATCGAGACGACAAGATTTTTTTGTCCAAATTTGGGAAACGGTATGGGTAACGCCGCGTAACGGGTAAGTTAGAAAAAATATGTTTTTAAAAAATTAACACAACGTCGCACGTTTTACGTTCTTAATTGCTTCAAATGAAATTATCCGCAGGTTTTTCTACAAATTTCCTAAGAATTTTTTTTCAGAAATGTATGTTTTATGTATGTTCCCTTGTCCGCGCTCTCATAATTATTGACAAAAAATTTTTTTCCTGGAAACCATTCCAAATATATGCATAGTTTCTCGGAAAGAAAGTCTTGTTCTATTTCAGACACTGAATCAGCCCTGAAATGATTGGCAGGTTTTTTGTTCAGACCTTATAATATTTGCTTTGCTTTGCTAATTATTACTCGCTGTTAACTTTTCCTTTGCTTCCATTTCCAGCACTTGGTGATTATTCATGTGATGATCGTTTGTTAGTTTAAAAATGTCCTAATTGCCAAATTGATATTTTGGATAAACGGTTCCTTTCGTAATTTGCAAAGTTTTATTCTGATAGCGCGGCAATATACATACTCCAGCTATTCGATACCCGATCGCAAGCCTGGTCGCTTAATTAAGTTATAAATAGTGATATTTCTTAACAAAGCACCTTATTAAAATAAACATAATCAAATTCATACGTACTTTGTCATTATTTACAATTGTTAAAGACTCCCAGGCGCCTGAAATACGTTTATTAATTTAAAACCTGGCACATACGCTAAGGACAGTTTTGAACCAAGGTTCATAAATTAGATGATATTAAACTTTGCTAATTTTAATCTGTCATTTACGCCTAGGACTAAACGAAAGTGTAAAATTTTCAAAAAAAAGAAAGTATCTTACGAATTTAGAACGTTTTACGCCTTAGAATTTAGAATTAGAATCATTTTAGAGTGGGACGTATTGATTATTTTCTTTTTCGGTTAATTTAATACTTCATTGGCGCTAACGGAATGGAAGCTAACATTAAATACAACCGATCTAACAAATAAAAAGAAAATCGAAAAAATGGCGTTTTGGATAGTTTTTAACTAAATGGACGAATTACATTAGAGAATGAGTAATTAACTGTAAGAGAGTAGGTTACGGTTATAGGTCGACAGATAACTAGAAACCTGGAGATTACCTTGGTAAATAAACTCGCTGGTCAGTTTCAGTTTACTTGGTCGAATTACAGGTCGCATGGTATGTTACAGTTAGCATGTTATGATTTGCATCTAAACGTCAGATTGAATCACTCACTTGCTTGTTCATCCTGTGAGATAATATTAGATATTATATATATATTATATATAATATTAGATAATATTAGCAGATATGATGCTGTTGTATAATATAATTAACAGTAATCTAGACTGTCCGGACCTCATAAATATGATTAGAATCAATGTTCCAAGCCGTCGCACTCGGAAGCCATATTTACTCAATACACGCAAATGTAAAAAAAAATATACCAATAATGCTGCAATTATTAGAATTTGTGATACGTACAACAAAAGATTTGGACACATAGACTTGTTTTGTAGCACAAAGTCTGCTTTCAAGAAACAATTAATCTTGTCTTTAAATTGAGTCATCAGTCAATAGCTAAGTCTGAGATATGTATGAAATGGATATTTAAAAAAAAAAATTAAACGTAAACGTGCATACATTTTTAGGAATTTGGATTTACCCACATACATAACGCACGACAACAATTTCACACACCCATTCACACAAACACACACACCCTCGCCCTAATACACTCTCTTTCTCTCCATATCTTTCCCATGTACTATAGTTAAGAGCGATCAATAGTTTCATTTATATTTGTGAAAACTTGTTAGGCTTATTTTATTATTTCTAGTGTATTCTGTGTAACTTGTTTTTTAGCTGTAAGTTTTCCTTTTAATAAATAAATAAATAAATAAATAAATTAGTAACAGGGGCGCGGCGTAATCCGCACCCCCCGAAAATTCGACTCCTGTAGGTCTATTCTTGCAATTGCTTGCTCAGGAATCTGAAAACGTTTTCGTCGTTAACGCAATTATAAACCCGCAATTATAGCGGTTTTCAAAGCTATTTCTCGGCGGTAAAGTTGAATCATTGAAATACTGTGCTGAATCTTGCCGTTGATGAAAACGCTTTGACAACCGGTGTAATTAATAGCTGTTGTCTGAACTGAAAGATTACCAACACAGCGGGCGTTGGGCAAATTTTACAATCTACCTCTAAAATAAAATCAGCCTAGAAGGAATACATAGTGAGTAACTCAGCAAAACGAATTCACATGAATGTAACGGCGAAGACGCGATCGGTGACGTTTTGAAATGGAATTATTGCCCATTTCTTTCCTTTTTTGTCCTCGAAGAACGTATCGTATCGAAAGAATCGTTCTCACGTCCAAGACAATCTTTCGAACTCCATTTTTGTTCACTTTAGGCATTTTTTACGCATTTGAAATAGCGAAAATGTTCCTACAAAGAAAGCTCAACATAAGGGCAAATCTGACAGGCGAATGCCGTTCAAGATGGCGACCGTTTAGTTTCGGTTTTAACTACCGCTATAAGTTACATGGGACTATTTTCGCCACGACCTGTATGCGACTTGGACTGAACGCGCGAGAACCCTAGCATCTCAGATCAAAAAAGGAAGAAGATCCGCCATCTAGCGCGCCTATACTTTGAGACCCGCTATATGAACACGGGGAGGTGGACGGAAGGCTGGCGGCGGAACGGGCGAGGGAGCGCCGCTGGTTGCGTTGGGGCTCTGGCACGTCGTAAAACGGCGACGGCGAAATGTTCCCCTTCAACTTGACACTTAAACTTAACGAGTAAGCCAATCTGGAAACTCCGATAATGTTTCATTTCGCGAGAAAGGGCTTGCGCCGCTCCGCGCCGGCTGCAATAATTAACTGGAGACATTACCGATTTCCGCTGAGTTAGAACCAATCCTGCTTAATTATTCCCTAAAGGGACCAATACAAATATTTCATTAAGTACGCGATATTTGAAAAAATTGCTAGTATAGAACCTTTTGACAGCATTTTTATTAGAAGTCAAAATGGTCGGCGCATTTAAAACAATCTAGAATTAAATGTCACAGGTAAATTAATAGTTACATGTGCTATCCACGATATTGGCACCTGTCCACCAAGTTTCTGTCCAGCCTAGCGGCTTTGCTAGACTTCAACAGTCGTATTTAGAGAGAACCTGTCAAAACAGTACGAGATTAGTACCGGACTAACCATACAAAAACCGATATAGTCCCACCTTAATACGCGTGCTAAAGTTAGTCCCACCCTGAATCTGCTTTAGCTGTTCATAATAAACATTCAAACATCATATCTTTCATATTTAGAATATTAGTGACGTGATACAGGGTCCATGGTGTCACCAATTGAAAATGATGTAATTTGGTTACTTGAAGTACGGTTTATTAAAAAATTTATCAAAATAAAATTAAAAAAAATTGAGTTTTAAGAAAATCATTGTTATTGTTCGATATAGCCTCCTTTGGCACCGATGATGGCACCAAGTCATCCGGAAAAGGCATTGCAGGCTCCGGTATTCTGTTCCATTCCCGACGGAGCACTGCCTTAAATGTATCCAGACTTTCTTATATATCTTTTTGTTGACATGGCAGCCTCCAAAATGGACCATACCGAGAAGTCCATTGGATTCAAGTATGGAGAGTAGGGAGGCCGCTGTTCTGAAGAAATGAAACGAGGAACGTGGTTCTGTGTGTCGGGCGAGCTTTGTGGGACGGTGCTGAGTTTTGTTGGAATGTCCAGCTGTTCGTACCGAATTGCTTACGTGCCCATGGTATGAGCGCATCATTTAACACCTTTTGCTGGTACACTTGCTGGTTGACTTTGACATCCTTCTCGATAAACACGTGTGGAGAGCGACCATTTGCGGTCATTGCTGCCTTGACCATAACAGAAGCAGGCGCTTGCTTACGAACGGCAACTCGATAGTCTAAATTCTAGTTGGACTTGCCCTGCAGCCAAACACGATAATTTTGTTTGTTTACATACTGTTGGACAGTAAAATTGTTTTCATCAGAAAAAAACAATGTCTTCTAGATCGCCACGTTCGTGCAAGGCTTTCCGTGTTCGAGCTCTTTTTAGTCGGACTGCCTTCTGCGCTGAAGTAAGATCCTGTACTTTTTGTTGATTGTTACGTTTAATATCCATTGCTAAAATTTATTATCAAATTCAAATTAGTTGCCGCTATTTTCGCCCACTTAAAAATAAATAAAACAAATTGACGTTTCACCAAATTTGGCGTGCTGTCATTATTATTTTGAAAAAAGAAGCAGTGTGAAGTTAGTAACAGTTCGAGTGACGGAATCTGTAGTTAACTGTCCTCTCGCCGCTACGTACTAAGCTGGCCCATCTCCTCGCCCGCCGCCGCCCACAGCTCCGCTCTACCTAGCACATCTAGGGTTGCCATCTAAAATTTGGCAACCAGGACAAGACGTGAAAATACGCGTGAGAACCCCGGATTTTATAGCCCCGAACCCGGACATGTCAACAGGTTTTTAAAACAGTCAGTGTAATAAAAAAACAGTTGAAAATATCATTAACCGCCTTTTTATTTATTTTCAGACCTTAAAATTAAATTTAGTGATCTTTTATCATCATTTTAAATGTACTTACCTAATAAAACAGAATATTATTACAGTATGTTACAATTTTTTTTACAAATCAGTTAGATACTGATAGTAAAGACTTTAAATTTGTAAACCCGGACTACAAATGAAGCCCCGCCCGGACGCTCCCCGGATGCCCTCTAAACTATCCAAATCCGGGGAAACCAGGACGGATGGCAACCCTAAGCACATCTCTCCGCTCAGCTTCAGTGGATACACCCAACCCGCTAGCCATCTCCGCTCCTGTACGCTCCGCCCAGCTCCGCTTTGATGGATTATGGGCCTTATGGGCGGCTATGGGTCGCGACAGATAATTATAGTCGATTTTAGGTAGCTGAAATAAAGTGACGTTTACCGGGTATCTAAAGAAAATTAAATAGTGTTGTGACAAAGTATCGTTTTCAATTATTCATTACGACCCAATCATATGTATCCAAGCACATGTTAATTATTTTTAATTTTCGTATTTACTGTTAAGTATCTAAATGTTATGAAATGTTTTCCTATTAATAAATATAATGATTTTATATAAGATCAATTATATACAAATATTTTATACAATTAATAAATATTTTTTATAACATGTTCTATAATCTATGAATCTGATCCACCATGACTTTATAGGCATAGATAGACATGTGCGTTGTAGGTTCCGCTGTATCTGCGTCCCGTGCTGCGTCCAGTTCGATTTGGTGTAACTTGTTGAGGCTGACGAGAGGTTGCATCGACATGCAAATTCCAAGGTCAATCGGAATCGTAGTGTATGAGTCACACTCGGCTAGTATTCATGAGTAGCCGCGCGGCGAGACGCATGGCCGTGCCAATGGTGCCAATGACACCGTTGGGGTCATGTTTTTAATGTTTCTTGCCGTCGAACCAAGTAATAACAATGTGTCATCGTCTGAAAATGTTACGTTTTCTCTGCAGCTTTGGGTGCGTCATCAATCGAGTCTACTTCAGAAAGTCCAAAATCCAGAACGTATAATAGCCAATCGCTATAATTTTAGAACGAATGCATTTTATACGTTGTGGAATTTTATAGGTTCTGTGGCGCATAAACTAGCCTATCATTTATGTTAAATCAACAATAACTAATAAAATTGTAAACTTAATTCATACCATTATACGGTCCGAATTTTATAAGTTATGCCCACTGAATGTTTCTAACTTAACCTAACCTGTCATTTTTTTAAACGAATTATGATTATAACTTAACTTTTACACATATACATTTTCGAGAGTGCCGCAGAACGTACAAAATGCACACCACATATTATAATATGCATTCACTCGAAAATTATAGCGAATGAGCAACCATTGTACCTGTGCATTATACGTTCTGAATTTTAGACGTTGTGCGCGCCGCCATCATCATCCATATTTTTTTCATAAATACACTAGTACCAAAGAATATATAATAAATTGCTAGTACCTACTTGCACGCGACAAACCAAATCACATTTTCCCCGTATTATCTCATTGATCTCCCCCCAGTTATTATTTTTTAGTTAATGGGAAGAATCAAGCTAAAAGTAGATCAGACGAACCGCACGTCAGACAGACGACATACGTGGGATTTTATCAGCGTTATTGATGAATATGTTTCCTTCGGATATTGAGCGGTTTGGCGTCGCCTTGCATTGGCGTGTCCGGCCACGGTCGTTTGTTGCATATGGTGGTGGTGCAACCTACAAGTTTTTTCACCCTACAATCCGAAGCAGCCTTACTCCCTGACCTGCCTACATCTTTGTTACCACTAACGGCTATTATAATCGGTCGAATTAGGACTCATTTTGTGGAGCTAAAGAGGATGTTGGTCGGCCCCACTTTTCTCCCCCACATCAGACGGAGTAGCTGTCAGTCTTCATCCGAAGACATATTGCTTTCGTGACCTTCGTCTAGCCGACCTTGGGTTCTACAGTATCAGATGTGACCACGAATGTTCGTAATTTTATTTGTCCCCTTTCCATCTTTATCACTAGGCCAATACTCCTTAGAGGTATTAGGTATAGATAAATAAATTACAGTGTTATTATACCTATAATCTTGCACTACATGGCTACACCAGCGATCGAACAACGCAATATTACTCCACCAAATTTACATTTCCACGCTTTAAATGTTCCATTTTCTTACGACTAAGGGCTAGTACGGTTATCGCATGCAAATTGATAACTTCCCTCTCCAAAAATCTTTGGGACCCGATCTCCCAATCTTTATCCCCGAAAATATATTAATTCTCGCCACCATACTAAGGGCGTCAGGACCACGCATCCTAATTGATGGAATCAAGGATGTTATATGCACTGCAAGACCTCATTACGGCATGGAAAGACCTTTTTTTGTGTTGCGGAAATATTTTAGGCCATTTGCCTCACGCGAGATATAGCTCTTACATATACAAAAGGTACATAAAAAAGCCTAAGACAGTCGGACGAATTAAAAAGACCTATTCACAACATGGAGTCACCTCCATGATTCACAAGCGATCTTTTTATACTATAAATCCATATTTTTAGGTTAATTAATATTTTCTCTAATTAATTTGGTTTTACGTTTATTTTTGCCCGCCTCACTGCACCTCTCCTACATCTCTAAGGTTGCATGGTTGAAATGCCTTATGGCATTTATTTCCGCCTGTTTGTACCGTATGGCTGCAAATAAAGTGTTTTTCATTTCATTTCATCTTTTCTTTCTGGCCGTATTGGCTGTGTCGGATGCAGATTAGCCATTAGAAGGCAGTGACAGACTAGCCCGTTAGGTTCCTTGGTCGTTGGTTCCTGCTTAGTTTCGCATCCAAGAAAACACTCCGCTCCTGGTGGAGGCTGTCTATAATGCATCAGGCTCAGGCTGGGAGCTGGGAGGGTAGTTCGAGGCGGGCTGGGTGGATCGAAGCGCGGCACACGGGGCCCATGCCAAGTGGCCGGCGAAGTTGCGCTCTATCCGTTGCGCCACCGTCGATATGTCGCAGGAAGCAGCGTTGAACTTGCCAATAGGCCGCGCAAGCCGCGACCGGAAGTGTTGTAGTATCTGTAAGTATCCTTGGATACTTTTACACGGATGATAAAATAGGAAAAGTAATATTTGTACACGCCGATTAGGTTCGGTCAAACACGTTTATGAGGATACTTGTTAACCCGCGAAATAATTATCGTCCAAATGTACCGTTTTTAGGGTTCCGTACCCAAAGGGTGAAAACGGAACCCTATTACTAAGCCTCCGCTGTCAATCCGTCCGTCCGTCCGTCCGTCCGTCTGTCCGTCTGTCACAGAGCTGTATCTCATGAAACGTAATAGGTAGGCAGCTGAAATTTTCACAGAGTGTGTATTAATTTTGTCGCTATAACAACAAATAGGTAACATTTTAATATAATAAGAATTAAAGGGGGTCCCCATACAATAAACGTGATTTTTTGAGTTAAATCTTGTTCGATGGTACGGAACCCTTCGTGTGCGAGCCCGACTCGCACTTGGCCGGTTTTTCTGTTCAGCGGATGTAGCGGATGTTTCAAAACCTAACTTCATGTTCGTGACCGCATTTCTCAGAAATAAACGACCTTCACTCTTTACTACCAGTGGAGTGTGCACCTTTTTCAAAATGAAGCTTGTGTATCTCAGTGGATCCTGTGTACTACTCTGTTTGTGAACCTTTTACTAAATAAATAAATAAAAATCACAATAATCATGATACTGAATGAATGAGTGTACGATTTTAGATTATTCAGTGGTTTACCGAAGCGGCCCATCTTTGTTGTGCGCGCGGAGGCGCGGAGGGGTGGAGGTAAACGCGACGGAGGGGAATGAATGGGCTATTCCGGGAAGGTATCTTCCGGATCGGAATGCACGATACGGGCCGCGCAGCGCCTCCGCCCGGCGCGCCGCCCGCGGCACGATAACGCCGCACGTCCGATCGCGCGCGTAATAGATTCGTGGCAAGTTGAATCATGGCCGAAACGGGTCGGCTGTTCATTTCTTCTCGGAAATAACGGCTGCATATTCAATCGACGTGTTCGATGTTATCGTTCTGACAATGCTGGTGTTGATAAAAATATGTATTTATTATGTATGGGATATTGCTTTTAAGGACAGCAACATGTAAGTTTCGAATTGCACAGGATCACTTGCTGGGCTAATCTGAAGATTGCCTTAAAATTGCATCAAAATCGGTTACGACGACGCCGTAATTTCATTTTGGACTTTTCACTCCAGCGATGCTTCTAAACTTCCAAAATGCACTGGATCATCCGCTGGGCTAATTTGAACATTGCATACAAATTAAAAGTTGAATTGACTGGAGGACTGAAGCTCTGTCTCTTGACAGAAAAATGTCGGGTCATATTTTCCCATCAAGCTCTCTCCCGCTCGATAAGCAACACAGTTCAAACATAAATGATGGAGTCCCTGTTCATGTTCAATGTTCAAACGTGTAGTATGTTATGTCAAATGATACAAAAAAAACGCACCTGATCCCGTTCTATTATATGCAATCGTGCGTCAGTGTTCAAGCATAAGTGAGTTCTAATGTTTAGCGCGATAAAAGGCAAATGCCAGGCCCTCACCTCAAGGCCAGGTATCCGATGAAATCCATGGGCTTTCAAACTTTCATTCTTCTTCAAATCACTTTTAAAGGACCGTAAGTTATATTTAGAAGGTTCTACAATACAATGAATCTCTCGAGATTTTTAAACACCTTGGCTTTTCGGGATCCTCCTGTGTATTGGCAAGGAACCTAGTTCCCATATGGCGTAGTTGCGGCGTTAGCCATGCATGTCAAGTGCCAAAAACAAAGAAAGCGTTTGGATTTCGTACAGTTTCCAATTTGGGTTTTGTCATAATCTCACTGTTACTCCATGATTAATCGATAACTTATCCACTTGAGTATTAGACAGTTGAGTGGCGTCTACTGCGCGGTTTTATATCCGCGGTATACGAGGCACCTATTTGTGATTATACCTTAAGGTGGCCCAACCCGGCGGCCTCAACTCATTTGCGGGCACGGTACAAAACCGTGCTGTTGCGCTCTGGGACCTTCTCTGTTTCTAAGAATAAGACACGCTCCGTGATGAGGAAGATGCAACCTGTCCACAAAAAAAACAATGTGCATAGTGAATGATTTGGTAAGATTTACGATTTTTTTTATTTCAAAACGACTTATAGCTAAAAGTAAACCACGACCGCTGTAGTCAAAAATCAAACAAAAACCAAATAGATTCTAAATCTTGATTAAATAAGCTATGTCTGATGACTAATCTTTTTAAGATGTTCTTACTTTATCATTGCGTAATCCACCTCCAAAGTTATTGTATAAAACGCGCGAAAAATCCGAACTTTCGGACGTTATAACTTGGAAACCAAACACAATTTCACAATACCAATGGTCATCAGACATCTAGTTCAATCAAATAAAGCTATTTTGAGCAAAATTTTGGATCTCTGACAAGAAATATGGGCGTGATCTTCTTTCCCCTTTTGTATGGGGAGATGAGCGGGTTGGGCCACCTTAAGGGGAAAGCCAAGGAATACCTTTGCAAGCACATATATGGACAAGGAATGACTCAGTGGAGTTGTTCAGTGATCACTGTAAACGGCATATTAACGTTTCTATCATAGCCTGTGAAATCTCCATCTCATTTTGAATTTAGGTTGATGACTAACTTCCCAAGATGATACGAACCATGATTCATATGCGCTAGCAGGTGCAAACCAATCTCGTCCGTCTATGCAGATCCGGGTATTTTCGAGGTACCAACCTCAACCAACATCCAGCCAGCATCCTCCGCCCGTTCTGCAGGCCTATTCCTGGAATTCCGTAATCAGGAATCCTGAGACTAGAAAACAGCTTTTATAGCGGTTTTGAAATCGATTTTCTTGACGAAAATGTTCCGGAGCATAGGATTTAAATTGAATCAAGGTTTTCCGTCGAAAAAAAAAACGCTTTGATTATCGCTATAAAAGCGGTTTTCTAGTTTCCTGATTCCTTATAACGGAATTCCAGGAATAGGCATGCTGATATGTGACAGCTAGGTGCAACTATACAGATATGAGCTCAAATTTCATTGAGTTGGTGTGATACAAGATTCTTCCATGATCGGCCAGGATGATCCCACTTCTGCCACAAGCGTTACGAGCTTCATACTTATTGGATTTAGTTATGGGCTTGTATTTCATTGCTTAAACACTTACATGCAACTTAACCACTGAAGAGCAATTTTCATATCATAACCAGCAGCTGACGAACCAGTTAGTTTGTGTTGCTTGGTGACCAGTTAGAGCCAGTTGGTGCGGTGGCCTTGGCTCGAAACGGTACTGCGTTGACCCTCAGCATGTACTAACGGTTTTAGTTTATGCAAATGCGTTGATGGTTGATGTAATTGAAACTCATGCTCGATATACCTAATGGCTTTGGTAATGCCTAAAAACCTAAAAGCGCGATATATACCGTACGTCAGGTCCTCAAAGAGGTGCCCGACGACGCCCATGGGGACTCTCACAGGGACTGCGAAAACCATACCGGCCGGGCAGGTTTGAAGGGCTCCAGGTTGTATTTTGGTAGTAAGTCTTGGTCGATAAACATATCACGTTAGTCTTACTGATGAGATTCTGACGTAGAATTCTGGCGTTTCTGAATATGCTGGTATTACCGTACCGTGGATGTACCATCGACGACATAAGTCCATTAGCACCCTACTACGGTCGGGTTGGTTTGGCACGTGTGGCGTGCTTCTTCCCCCGCCGACCGGTCTTCTGGCGGGGCGTTCTACCGCAACCAGTGCGATTACCTCCGCGCGATGCGAGCGCTTCAAAGCAATCGCTCTGCAAAGTGCTGCTGGACTTTTGAATGAATCCGTACCACCTAGCTGCAGACATGAGAAGGGCACACTTGTCTCGTTACAGATGCGAGCGGGAGGGTGCGAGGCGGCGAGCGGGCGCGGAGCCGTGTGACGGGGGCGCGGGGGGGCGCCGAGCGCGGCGGGAGCGACGCGGGGAGGAGCATGCCGCACACGTAGGCGCAGGCGCCGAGCCACGCGCGTCGCTCTATCACGGTACGTATTGCGCCATCTCGTCGAGGGGCCTCAATTTGGCGCCGTCGTTAGATGACTCGACAACCCCGTTTCATGTACAAATCCAGGGACACTAATCTTTCACCTGCGGCGCTTGTTCGCACAACGCGTTGTCGTATACTTCATTTGGCATCCAGTGGTTCAATCATTGAATCAATTCACTTCAATGCTCCGACGTTGGGGCAAATTAGTAAAAAAGAACGCCAATTAAACTGAAACAAGGGTGGCGGAAACAAACCGAGCCTTACTCTAGCGTGTACGTCTCTTTGGTTGTAGCAGGGTAGCAGAGCGTGGAGGTGAGCGCGATGGGGTCGGCGGCGGCGGCGACGGGCGCGGGTGAGGAGTACTCGCCGCCGCGGCTGGCGCGCCTGCTGCACGCGCTGCCGCACCTCAACGTCACGCTGCATCGCGTCAACGACACCTTCGCGCCGCACTCCAGCGTCTATATCGAGGTACACATCGTGTCTTTTCGAAGTAAAATAACGGTGTTTTCATGATCATGGCAATTTCCTGCCTGAGTGGGATTACTCATCATCAGTCGCGTTGGAAATAATTAGTCCAGACAGGTCCTATAAACATTTTAATGTGTATTTCTCTACTTCATGGATTAGAAATGTTATACAATTGTGTTTAAGTACTTGTGGCGTTATAAACTGTTCCATTTTGAATGCCTCTTTTATACCTAGCCTTATGTGAGCTGTGTCCACAACTTCCCTGCGGATATGTTATTACTGTTCTGTTTTGTTTATTATTTTTCTTTGTTTTGCTTTGGCTGTTTTGTTGGTATTCAATTTATTAAGTGGAATCAATTCTGAATCTCTTTGTCATCATCCAGTTATTGGCAACAATTGTTTACATTTACAATTTTTATGTCTGTGTTTAATGTAATTGAATTATGACTTGTTGACAGAGCCTCGGTATCCTGGGCTCAATCCCCGGCGCGTGGCTGATCCTCACGCTACTGGTGCTGCTGGTGTACCTGCTGACGCGCTGTTGTGACCGCAAGCAGCGCGCGCCCAAGAGCATCACCGCACTCAAGGTAACCCGACCCCTTCGCGGAGCCTAGTCGCCCTGGGTTCGATCCTCAGAGCTGCTGGTATATCTGCTGTAACCGCAAGCAGCGCGCGCCCAAGAACATCACCGCACTCAAGGTAACCCGACCCCTTCGCGGAGCCTACTCGCCCTGGGTTCGATCCTCAGAGCTGCTGGTATATCTGCTGTGACCGCAAGCAGCGCACGCCCAAGAGCATCACCGCACTCAAGGTAACCCGACCCCTTCGCGGAGCCTAGTCGCCCTGGGTTCGATCCTCAGAGCTGCTGGTATATCTGCTGTGACCGCAAGCAGCGCACGCCCAAGAGCATCACCGCACTCAAGGTAACCCGACCCCTTCGCGGAGCCTAGTCGCCCTGGGTTCGATCCTCAGAACTGCTGGTATTTCTGCTGTGACCGCAAACGCGCCCAAGAAGGTCATAGCGCTCAAAGTAGACGGACCCTTCCACGCTGTCCTGCCCTCAATCGCGCCTGATCGTATTCTAGACAATGCCCCAATGTTGTCCCGTGTTAGTAAACTACACCAACCTTATAATGTGAACCTGTACAGCAGGGTTTCTTATCCTTGGGTCCATGGAGATCCATGGCAACATTGCTGGGTGTCCGTGGCATGAGTGCTGAAGATCCATATTTGATATGATGACAATAAATAGTATTAAAAAAATATCTTTACCGTTTCTGTGGTAATAAATTTAAAATCGTTGGTTTCAAAGTTCCTTGCTTTCTTGCCCTTCAAATGAGTTCGGATAAAATAATACAAAAGGTTAAGAAACCCTGCAACCCTCTAAGCAGTCTCTGTAGTAAGTCATCCTTTGAAATAATTGATTGTTATCCCTTTTTCTGCCATGTCTTGTTTCCTAATAATAAATGTGTGGAAGTTTCCTAACGGCGGCTGCGACGCGACTTTACCCCTCTTGCTATGGCTACTAGCCCGCCCGTTTCCTTTTCGCCATCCCGGATACTCGCTTGCGTCAACCCGCCCTGCATGGGAACTGCCCGAATGCCTATATCGATCTAACCGAGCGTTTGCACAGCACATACGTCAAGAATTATCTACCGAAGTTACGGAAGTCGCTGCTGTTACGCCCGTTATATAAATGATTGCCATTCCGATCATATTGAATGATGGATCGTCTTAATGTTCGGAGGTGTGAGAACTTCACATTAACTCATTAAATTATCGTAATATTTCATCGCGCGACCTCGCGCTGAACTCCACGTGCTCACTGAATACGAGCATCTGCGCAAGATATCTGCCTTTTTTATAGCATTACTTTATAGACGACTGCGTCTCAGCCTCAGCATGTGTTGATGTAATAAACACATGGAGTGCACTTCTCTTCTACGTATTTTATCACCGCACAGGCAGTGGTGCATGGGAATAAAAACGTAATTTCATTAAGCGTTTGGATTCAAACATGTGGAAATGATAAAAGCACATTAAAATTCAGGAATTTGATGGGGTGAATGATATAATTATAATTGTTCGCCTTTAGTGGCCGTCTCGAACTAAAGTTATAAATGTGTGTGCCATTTTCCGGTGCTAAATATTTAGATGGAATTGAATCTCTCGCAGGTTATAGAACACTGTTATTAAGTCCTGCGTGGTTATTTATTTCCTTCTTCTCTCGTTGATTCTTCAGGCAAAACTTGGCTTCCTGCATGCGAGTTCCAGTAAAACCTCGCTGCTTATATCGATTGCTGATAGTAGCTAACAAGAATAAAACACTTCATGGTTCCGTAAATTAATTTTCGTTTCCATCATTCCCGCTCGACTCTCCATACAAACGTGGAAAGAAGATCATGCCCATATTTCTTGTCAAAGATCCCAAATGTTGCTCAAAATTGCTTTATTTGATCGAACTAGATGTCTGATGACCGTTGACATTGTAAAATTGTGTTTGATTTCTAAGTTACAAGGTCCGAAAGTTCGAATTTTTCGCGCGTTTTATACAATAACTTTGGAGGTGGATTACTCAACGATAAAGTAAGAACATCTGAAAAAGATTAGTCATCAGACATAGCTTGTTTCATCAAAATTTATAATCAATTTGGATTTATTAGATTTTTTACTACAACAGTCGTGGTTTACTTTTAGCTATAAGTCGTTTTGTAATTAACATTTTGGTAAATCTTACCAAATCATACACTATGCACATTGTCTGCTTGGTGGACATGTTGCATCTTCCTCATAACGGCATGTGTTGATGTAATAAACACATGGAGTGCACTTCTCTTCTACGTATTTTATCACCGCACAGGCAGTGGTGCATGGGAATAAAAACGTAATTTCATTAAGCGTTTGGATTCAAACATGTGGAAATGATAAAAGCACATTAAAATTCAGGAATTTGATGGGGTGAATGATATAATTATAATTGTTCGCCTTTAGTGGCCGTCTCGAACTAAAGTTATAAATGTGTGTGCCATTTTCCGGTGCTAAATATTTAGATGGAATTGAATCTCTCGCAGGTTATAGAACACTGTTATTAAGTCCTGCGTGGTTATTTATTTCCTTCTTCTCTCGTTGATTCTTCAGGCAAAACTTGGCTTCCTGCATGCGAGTTCCAGTAAAACCTCGCTGCTTATATCGATTGCTGATAGTAGCTAACAAGAATAAAACACTTCATGGTTCCGTAAATTAATTTTCGTTTCCATCATTCCCGCTCGACTCTCCATACAAACGTGGAAAGAAGATCATGCCCATATTTCTTGTCAAAGATCCCAAATGTTGCTCAAAATTGCTTTATTTGATCGAACTAGATGTCTGATGACCGTTGACATTGTAAAATTGTGTTTGATTTCTAAGTTACAAGGTCCGAAAGTTCGAATTTTTCGCGCGTTTTATACAATAACTTTGGAGGTGGATTACTCAACGATAAAGTAAGAACATCTGAAAAAGATTAGTCATCAGACATAGCTTGTTTCATCAAAATTTATAATCAATTTGGATTTTGTTAGATTTTTTACTACAACAGTCGTGGTTTACTTTTAGCTATAAGTCGTTTTGTAATTAACATTTTGGTAAATCTTACCAAATCATACACTATGCACATTGTCTGCTTGGTGGACATGTTGCATCTTCCTCATAACGGAGCCTGTATTTTTCTTTGAAACAGTGAAGGTCCCAGAGAGCAATAGCACGGTTTTGTACCGTGCCCGCGATTGAGTTAGTCCCGCCGGGTTGGGCCGCCTTAAGGTGGGCATAAGCATCAGAAATTGCGCTCCAAACGTAATTTACTAATCATCTGAAAACCACTGTTCCAATTTACTTTATATTTTGTGTCTTAAATCAGGCAACAAATATCCATGTTCGCATGCTTTTGTCTTTTCGGTAAATGTGTCCTGGGTAAAACTAAATGTGTATGATGATTTTCTTTATTTTTAATTTAATTTAGATTTAAAAAAAAACAAAAACATGCAGACGCAGATATGTGTTGTCTGATATTCGATACAAATTAATTGGAACAGTGGTTTTGAATGATTAGTAAACTACGTTTGCATGGGGAGCAAAGCGCTTGCGGGCCGGGGGAGGTGGAAAAACATCAGCAGCGTTGATGTGCTAAGGGAATGACTAGCTGACACCCCTGGGCGATTGTCATAAACTTCAAGAGATATAATCTGACCAATGTTGTACATTTTTTAACAAATACTGCCCAAAGTAGTTGAGGCTTTGTACCGTCGTCGTCGCTTGGTCTTCAAGCGGGCGAGCTCTGTCGAGGTGTGTGTGTGTGTGGTGGTGAAGGTGTGGTTGTGATGGTGTGGTGTGCTGTTGCGATGCGCAGATAAGCCTGATGGTGCTGTCGGTGCTGTGCTGCGGCGCGATCGGCGTCGGGCTCTTCGGCAACGACGACCTGCACAACGCCATGTTGCTCGCCCTGCAGGAGGGCAACCGGCTCGCCGCACTCGTCAACACGGTCAACAACCAGGTACACATGGACACACACACCCTTACACTACTGACCTTAACTATCTCACACACAAACACACCATGTAAAATCTATCGATCTGTCAAAAATCTAATCCAAATTAAATAAAAGCAAAAAGAAAAGCTTCATATATACTATCTTTTCTTTGTGGTTTGACCCAGAACACATTTACAGAAAACATAAAAACATTTATGCACAGATATTTGGTGTCTAATACATATTAGAAACCAAATATCAACTAAATTGAAACAGCTGTTTTCAAATGATTAGTAAACTACGTTTATATGGGGAGCGTCATATCGGAATGGCCCGTAAGCTATGTTCCCCATACAAACGTAGTTTACTAATCATTTGAAAAACACTGTTCCGATTTGCTTGATATTTGGTATCTAATATTCTACAATAAATATCTGTGTCTGCACGTTTTTGTTTGGCTGAAAAATCTAAAGCAAGTCAAATAACAGGCAAAAGAAAATCTTCATACACATTTTCTTTTCTCTGTTTTGTGACACAGGATACATTTTTCGAAAAAACAAACACGTACAGACATAGATATTTGTTGCTTGATATTAAGTCCCAAATATCAAGCAAATTGGAACAGTGGTTTTAAAATGATTAGTAAACTACGTTTGTGTGGGGAGCGTAATTTCGTGATGCTTACGGGCCAATCTTAAGCGTTGTGTTTTGTTTGGTCGCGGAGTCGGAGGTGCTCGAGCAGGCGATGGGCCCGCGCGCGCGCGCCCCGCTCATGCGGCTCGCGGACGCGCTGGACGCGCCCGCCGCCAACCAGACCGCGCTCGGCATCCTGCTGCGCGAGCTGAGCAAGCTGCGGCACAACGCGAGCGCCGCCGCCGCCGCCGCCGACAGCCTGCGCCGGCCGGTCGCGCCGCTGCGGCTCGAGCGCGCGCTGCAGCGGCTCGCGTGGTGGGAGGGCGCGCGCTGGGCCGGCGGCATGGCCGGCTGGTGCGCCGGCGGCGCCGTCTGCGTCGCGCTGCTCGCCGCCGCCGCCAGGAGGTATCGTCCCTCTCATGCTTCACTTATCCGTCCGTCCGTTACTTCACGGGCGATTTTCCCGCTGAGCCGACTAACCCATTCATACAACAACACTGTTTATAATCTTAATATGTACTTTAAATGCTTTTGTATTCTTTCATATTTCACATCATTAAATTTAAGATTAACTCATTTTCTTATGTAATTACGTTGTTTTATGTGTTCTTGTTGTCTGAATAAATTCATCTTCTTTCTTTCTTTCTTTTCCTGCGTGTTGTGTTGTGTCGTGCTGGAGGTGGTACGCCCCTTGGGGGGCTCAGCCACAGACAAAGGATAGCAAGGATAAACTGCCAACGTCATACAACGTTCAAAACTCACTGAAAAAACTGCTTATTTTCGCTGGTACTATGACATTTCTAACCAGCGCCATCTCCCGTCACTGCCAGAACTAGTTACGCCGTCATTTAACTAAGCTTAATAGACTGGTAAAGTCATGCAATGTACAAAACTCACTTGCGTCCAAGATGATTGATTTATGATATATTTTGTAATTACAAATTATTTTGATGTGTAAAGGTTTTCTTTGCAAATAATATAAACCGAAAACTTACTCCGCAAACATTCCTAAATGAAAGAATTTCTAGTGAATTTATGAAAATTTTCGATGCAATATGTGAAGGTCGCGGCGAGCGCTGCTGCTGCTGTCGGTGGCGGCGCTGGCGGCGCTGGTGGCGTGCTGGCTCACGTGCGCTGTGCTGCTGGCGCTGTGCGTGGCGGCGGCCGACGCCTGCCAGGACCCCGCCACCGCGCTTGCCGCGCGCGCCGCGCCGCACCTCTCGCCGGACGTTAGTACCGATACCGCTCCGCGACTGAACCGCGTAAAATGCGAGAAAATAAGTCAGAGAATTCTGTCAATTCTACAACAATCAGAAGTGAAGGTCAAATATTAGACCAGTAAGCTGTTATCACATAAACGCTTAGGATGGGTGCAGAATTGATCGAATAACCTCACTTCTTTTATACACTTTACCCCCCCCCCCCCCCCCCCCACTCTCTCACTCAATTGCCCTATTCTCTTACTAAATACATCTACAACAGATTTTCAACAAGTCACTTTGCTCTTTTGATCAGCCTATTCTCTTAGGGCCGAGTGCACGAAAGGACAAAAAATCAAAATCAACGTCAACGTACGATTAAACGTGTCACTTTGTGTGGACAGTATGGAAGGAACTCTATGCGGTTCACTAAAAGTGACGTGTTTGAACATTGATTAACTCAGCCGTTTGTTCGTGCAACCGGGGCTTACTGTCTACATCTACAAAATATCTCCATCAAGTCAGTCGGCACTCTCGCTGAATTGGCCTATTCTCTTACTGAATACATCTCTACCATATTTACACTAGTCACTTTGCTCTCTCGATTAGCCTATTTTACTGTATACATACATCTTCAAAATATCTCCAACAAATCAGTTTGCCCTCGCTCACTACACCTCTCATCAATTCCAGCATAGGAGTGTCTAGATGCCGTCAGTTGCAAATATTGATTAAGAAGCGGATGTATGGTTCATCTCTAATGACAGGCTCGGTCAAACCGAACGGCCCGTAGTCATAGCGACCTGTGTTCTATTATCTAATGTTACGGTGTGACAGATGGTGCACTACTACCTGTCGTGCAAGGTGTCCCGCGAGAACGTGCTCACGGCGGACCTGCGCAACGCGCAGCGCGCGGTGGTCGCCGTGCGGCAGGCGCTCGCCGTGCTCTCGCGCGGCGCACCGCAGCTCTTCAACGACCCCGGTACGCTCGCATCTCGTGCGCGCTCTATGTTGCTATGTCGGATACATCTACAGATTATACTCGAGACATTTTCCCTATACCTGTTACATAGAAAAATATTTTCGTTTCGTGAAATGATTTGTTAGCTTTTATTTAAAAATAAAAATATGGAATTTTATTTGGATGATTCAAAAGAATTATTTACAGATGCAACTTTTTTACTTTTTAGCTTGTATCCAGATTGAAAATGAGAAAAGTGCCCAATATAAGTGATCACCTAGTGTTAGGAATTATTATATTGAGTTTATTATAATACCCTAGCAGGTATAAGCTGATGCATGTATTTTAGAGGTTATTATTTTATTGTCTCTTTTTGTCAAACCAAGTTGTTTAAAATACTGAGAAAAATTTAAAAGTTTTTTAAATCAGCAAGAAATTAATACGATTCAGACGAATCAGCCAATCGTGACGGCCTGTTTAAAATAAATAAATAAAATTTCAGATACTTTATCAACTCTAAAAGGGTCGTAGATGTTTTCACTTCATATCTTTTTTACTGTTTTTATTACATAATAATTATCCAAATGGTTTTTTAAAAAGGTTGACTGAGCTAGAACTTATTACTTCTCGAAGTTTGTTCCAGTCTTCCACAACACCGTTGACAGAAAGCGTTTGCCCGGGTTGGAATTGAAACGATTATGGTTGAGTTGAGAGATAATGCAGAAATAAAGAAAAATACCAGCACACTGCTTTGCGTAGACACAAGCTCAACTCAACAATGTTTGTGATCGCGCAGGCCTCCAGCCGGCGCTGGGCGCGCTGTCGGCGGGCACGGGCGAGGGCGAGCGCGCGCTCGTGTCGCTCGGCGGCGCGCTCGACTGTCGCGCGTCGCGCGCCGCCTTCACCGCGGGCGCGCGCGCCGCCTGCGACGCCGGCCTCGCCGGCCTCGCGCTCATGCTGGCCGCGGCGGCGGCGGCCGGCCTGCTCTTCACGGCGCTCGTGCTGCTCGACTCGCACGCCTGGATCTACATCTCTAACAAGTCAGTCTGCTAGCTCGCTCACTCGCTCACTACATCTCCAACAAGTCAGTCTACTAACTCGCTCACTATACATCTCCAACTAGTCATTCTGCTCACTCACTCGTTCACTACAAACAAACGCTGGAGATGTAGCGTTTGTTTGTAGTGAGCCAAGGCAGCCTGTTCGCTCAATCATTACATCTCCAACAAGTCTATTTGCGTAACTACGTGCCATGCCATGAATTTCCTTGTACGCAGTGTAGACAGTTGCACTACAAACCCCAACAAGTGTAGATAGTTGCAAAATGAAACCCCAACAAGTGTACACAGTTTCACTACTAACCCAATAAGTGTAGACAGTTGCACTACAAACCCCAACTAGTGTCGACAGTTGCGCTGGAAGCCCCGACAGTACGTGTATGTACACAGTAGTGAGTAGTGCGGGTGGTGGTGTGTCGGCAGGCGCGGCTACGCGGGCGGCGAGGAGCAGGCGCCGTTCCTGGCGGGAGGCGGCAACACGGGCAGCAGCGGCTCGGCGGCGTCGGCGCGCACACTGCCGCGCCCGCCACAAGGGTCGTATTACAACGGCAAGCCGCCCTCGTACGCCGCGGCGGTACAGCTGCGTATGGACATCGACGATGACCCACCGCCGGCGAGGCGCGTCTCTCTCTCCCACTTAACCCTTTACGTTTGCGTTCGTTTCCTTTGTGGGTTCTTCTTGGGTTGTGTCGGGCGTTCGGAATTCAATTCGCCCGCGTGTTGAATAGTTGCAGCCATGTTCAAGGAAAAAAGTCTTTTGCAGATTCTTTGATAGCATTCGGGGGTCTTTGCACTCCACGCTCTTTGTCCTGATATCAATCAGTTTTTACGGTGGTGCTTCCTTAACCGTTAATGAAGAAGGAATGACTTCGATTTTGTCGAGATTAAAAAAATAGGTAGTCATATATAATTCACGTAAATACAGAGATATAAAAGTATAGTGTTGCATAGAGCCAACCACAGCTGTTGTATTAAAATATTTTCCTGGTAACTCAAGAAAACAATGAATATTTTGTTCTGAGCAGAATGAATATGATATTGATTGATGCAAGATTCCATGTGGGATACGAGTATGTTACCAAAGTGCTCAGAAACCTATTTGAAATTTAAATCAACATATAAGGGGTTAACATTAAAAATTATTTATTTTACCTCAGTTACCCGTGCTTGGGTATTGTTTTAATTTTTTTACAATTGATTTAACTTTAATTCATTTTTCGAAATTGATTTCTTCCCACCTTCACAAACCGACAGGAACCGACAAATAAACATAGGAACTTACCGACATTAGGAAATCGATTCAGGATTTCATTGACCGCACGTGTCTGCATGCACAGCTATTAAAATTCCCAACAGTATTCGGATGTAATGCTTACTTCATTTATGAATGATGGAATATGTAAATGTTTTGTGACCAAACCAGCTTTGCCAGTCCTCGGGGCAAACCTGATTTTTGTCATGGACCTTGATGTTTCAACTTAGCCACTTAGCAAAATAAAGCTATTAAAAAAAATATATCCTAATTTCTTGCCAGAGTACGATGCTGTTGGGAATTTTGATTACAATTTTTGTCTTTTACGAGGATTTTAGAAAATTTAAAGAATTTTTTTTTTTATGTGACTGGACATGGACGGCTAATACCACACCTTCTGTCATGGTATTAGCCCAACACACCACATGGGAACTAGGTGGCATGCCAGGACCTTCCTTATATTGCACGGCTACATTGAACTGGATGGAAAACACGGACAATTTTCATTGCCGCTTCGACCATCGTTCATCCAATGCGATGGTACCAACCCGGGCGGGATAAACCCTACCACCTAGTAAGTAAGGAAGGGGACCTACAGCTTAACGTGGAATCCGAACCACGGCCAGCCTCTCTGAACGGTCGAATGGTCACCCATCCAAGACCAGACCGGACCCAGCGTTGCTTAACTTCGGAGAGCGATCGCCGAAGTGTCGCGCCACTGGGCCACTGAGGCTGACTTGTACTGTAATGAATGTATTGTAATATAGAATATACAGTATTCCAGAAGCGAGCCTTTAGTGTTTAGATATCTTAGATAAACAGATAAGAATGGTCAGTGAACTGGCCATAGTTTCCAAACCACTTTGCTGATTTACTTGATTCTCTGTATCTAACATCAGTTAATATCCATCTATCTGATTCTTCACGTTTTGTTTAAAAAAAAAAATTAATGGCATTCGCCAAAGAGGTGCCCGAAAATAGTCATGGGCCTTTCACACCTCGACAGTGGCAGCGAAAACTGTGCCGGCCGTCCAAGTGCTTCTTCATAAAAAAAAATATTTTCTCTGGGGTATGAAACAATACTTTTTTAAATAATTTAATTGAGGCCATATTTAGAAATATTTTTCAAAAGATATTTTTTTTTGGAAAAAGAAAACAGGAGCAGACACAGATATTAGTTAACTTATGTACGTGTGGTGTCTGAAGGAGAAAAATATGAACAATTAATATTGACAGCTGCATTTTACAAACATAGTAAGAATTACTAAAGAGTATGATTCGCTTGTTTTCTCCTTGGATCCTACCTTATTTCTTTAGTATGTCTTAGATCCCTTATCATCTCAGCGATCATTAGATCAGCGTTGATTTTTTTTCTTTGCCCGAGCAAATCCATAATACCATTTTTGAAAGCATAGTAAATATTTCGCATATACAACTTCACGATAAGTTACTTTGCTCTTTCTAAATCCCTTAGTATCTCAGCCATCATTAGATCATTGTTGATTTTTTCTTCACCTGGGGCACTATAAAATACCATATTCGAAAACATAGCAAATATTTCACATGCACAACATTGTTGGTACATATGTTAAGAAACCTGCATAAATATCCAATAACTCGATGTATATAGCAAAGTCATGTTATCGATAACTCCAATCCATAACGCTAAATTCCGAGTCAACAGTTAAACTTTCTGTGATTCATGTTTGTCTCATAACGCTAACTCCCAAAAGTAAAGTTATCTTTGTGACGAAACTTAGTGGTTTGAATACCAAAAAGTTTAAATAAATGAAATGAAATGAAAATGAAGCGGACTTTGTCTTCTGCTTTCACTGGATGGATTAACTTTTAAAAATATAGTATGTTTGTAAATAAGTAAATAATAAGTTCTGCTTTTATTGTGAATTGTGTGAGATGTTATTTGCAACGTGAGGTTGTGCGTGGTGCAGGGCCCGCGGCGGTCCCGCCGGCGGCAGCGCCACGCTGGGACGCGGCGGCGGCGGAGGTGGCGGCGGCGGCGGCGGGGCGGGCGGCGGGGCGGGGGCCGGCCTGCACCCCGCCGGCGCCCACACGCTCGGCCGCCTGCCCTCCGCCTCCCACCACCACCACAACAATGGCAAGTACGCGACTCTGAGCAAGCAGTGCAAGACGCTCGAGAGCAACGACTTCTACTGAGAGCGGGCGGCGGAGGGCGGCGCCGCGCCGCTGCCGCTGGACGCGCGCGCGCTCGCCCCCCCCGCCCCCCACACCACCGGCGCCGCCGCCGCCGACCTCGCGCCCGCCATCAACCGCTTCGACCCCAAGTACGCGTCGTTCGGGCCGCGCCACCTGCGGCCGCCGCGCGCCTCCGCCGCCTCCTCCGCCTCCCCCGCGCCCGACCCGCCGCCGCCCCTCGCCACCTTCCACCCGCCCCCCACCCAGTCCGCCTCCGCCTCCGCCGACAAGTACGCCACGATCCGCGCGCCGCGCCACGACAAGCAGCGCGGCGCGCGCCTCGCCGACCCCCCGCAGCCGCTGTCGGCGGCCGCGCTCGCCGCGCCGCACCCGCACCCGCACGCGCCGCGCGACTACCGCTCGCTGCAGCGGCCGCCGCGCGCGCGCCATTTCTCCTCCTCGGCGAACCTGCCGGCGCCGGCGCCAGGCGGCGGGGCAGGCGGCGGTGGGGGAGGCAGGCGAGCGCCGCCGCACGCGACGCAGACGCTCGACCGGCGCCGGCGGCACGCGCCCGCGCCCGCCCCCACGCCCACACCCACCGACAACAAGGACCTGTACGCCGTGACGGAGCTCTGAGAGCCGCCGCGCGACATCCTCGCCGTGTTCGACCTCACCTCGCTCGCCGTGCTGTGGCTGACGGACTGACCCCCTCCGCCCGATACGCGACCTTCTGCCGAACCTATCGATCGAACGATCACTATGAGGGAATAAATATTGTCACGAATCACCTTCAGTCGTATATTTAACTAGCTGGAGTAAACCGACATTAATTGTGCCGATGAAGTTAAGAGTTTTGTATTTCCCACCATGAATGAGCATACAAAAATTTCGCCTCCCATACAAACGTACTTTACTAATATTTTTTTAAAACCACTTTTCCAATTTACTTGGAATTGGTATCTAATATCAGGAAACAAATATCTATGTTTGAATGTTTTTGTTTTTTCGGTAAATGTATCCTGGGTCACACCACAGAGAAAATAAGAGTACAACAATATTTTATTTTTGTGCTAATTTGATTATGTTTAGATTTTGAAACAAAACAACAATGTGCAAACATAGATATTTGTGCCTGATCTTCTTCTTCTTCTTCAGCCTTTTGTTGTCCACTGCTGGACGTAGGCCTCCCCCAGACTTCCTGTTTTTCTTCGCCAGTTGTCACCTGCTGTCTGACGTATATCGTCTGACCAACGTGCTGGCGGTGCCTGATAATAGATACTAAATATCAATTCAGCAGTGGTTTTCAAATGATAAGTAAACTTTGTTTGGGGGGCATAGCTTACGGGCCATTCTTAACACCAATTTATGAATGTGTGTGTGAAATAAGACATAATATTCGCCACTAAATTATCAACAAAGTAATGAACCACAATACACATACCGATAGAACATTGTGTTTAAAATTTTTTTGTAGATATGGTATCGGAAAGTCGTTACCATTGGAATCAGTCTAAGTTGGCTCGCAGAAAACTGCGAACCTGGTTTTCAGGTGAATACCTACTACAACTCTATTTGCGTAGATAGTAATTGCCCGTATGTTAAATTAATTCTTTTCCATTGATAATAAATGATTTAGCAGATCATCAATCAATTTTTTAATCATTGTTTGAGCATGATTAAACTTCACAATCAAAAAGCATTTGTCAGTTTACCCCAGCTAATGAAACTGGAAATGAACATGCTAATATCACTTTATCAGATGTGATGTTAGCTGTAAATGTTTGGTTGCTTGTATAATAATAATGTAATAAACGTTTTGTAAATATGTTTTGTGAACTCTTACAAAGCTATCTGTATGCCATTATCTCCCAGATGGAGAAACGGTCGGTAGAGGCTCGTTAAAAAGAGCCGTAGTGTGTTAGGAGTAAACATTAGGAGGGGTTTTTTAATCAGAATTTTAGACCTCAACTATGGCTGTGGTCAATACATAACACCAAGTTGAAATTTTCACAACCCCTGCGATCTTGGAATATTGCGTAATTTCAAGTTGATTTGACTTTTTGTAATATTTTTGCAGCAATGTAGCTATATCTCCGGGGGAATGAAAACAAATTCCATCACGCTGTTGTATATTGTTTGTATGTAATAGTGAATTGTATTTATTCAATCATTTTAAGTGATATTTCTAGTTATGTAATTTTATACTCTACTTTAGTGTGAATAAATTTAAGTTGAGTCAAGTAGAATTTACTTGTAAGTTAGCAACTTCACAGTTTTTTTTTGTTAATCTCGAAATTCAAGAATCTTATGACTCGTAAGCTTGTGTAGTTCTCCAATGGAATGATTTCCCCTTCTTTTTTAACTCCTAATTGAATGAATTCAATTATATAATCAAATAATTATTGAAATAGGATACATTATACAATGCATAATTTGGCACAATCGGAATACCACGGACATGACTCAAGATCTACCGAAATCAACACGGAGTTATTTTCTCTATCATATTCCATTTTCATGTATCTTCATCCAACTCCACCGATTCACTCTTTCCATTTCACGCTCCGATATATTTTATCACAAGCGATCAAATCTCGGAGGTGACAATAATCTAGCTGATGGTTTTATTTTCATGTTGTGGTGGAGCGCAGACGTGCGCTGGGTTTACTGCGCGGCGGGCGGCGGGTATCACAGGTTGTCGCTCCGGCAACTCTAGCCGCTCGCTCTAGCCGCTCACTCTAGCCGCTCACTCTAGCGGCACTCCGCTCCGGGCGACACAACACCACACACGCCCGCCACACAATAACTCGAACGCGCGTCCATGCTTTTCTGTACCGTTGCTTTCTTAAGTTATCAACGTCGCCTCATCTCATCGCATCAGACATCATTCCTCGAATCGTCCTGCTCCTATCCATTTCTATGAAGTTATCTATTCATTGGTAGTGACACGTCTTGTGGTTTAGAAGAAACTGTTTATCTCAAAACTTAAAATAAAAAAATATTCTAATCAAACGATAATTACGTGCATTCAATAAGATCAAGATGCTTCTCTTCTGGTGTACGAATTTGCTTCATGTTTTTGGAGCTGCCTTACTCAGAGATTCTACAGGTTCACAACTTCCTACAGCAAACTTAAATTATAAATTGTTAATAAACTAGTAGCATTGTCCACGAAGGCTTTGTCCGCTCCGGATCATTTTTATACTCGCACGACCAATGTGACACTTAAGAGCCGTAAGATAAGGGTTAGCTAAATATTTAAATTTAAATTTACATAGATGATTTACACGTTCTTAAGACTGACTACTGAACACACAACGGAACGACGGAATTTCTTATGACAAACTTCATGTCCTCTTATTGGTTCAACTGGCGGCTCAACATAGAGTAAGATATTTGTATGTTTATCGAAAAAAAAATCCAATAAAACAAAGATCGGTGGCTCTAACCGGGCGAATGTTTTAAAATTAACTAAGAACTTGTCGCATGCATATTTTGCAGCTCTCGAATTAGACTAAGACGGCACACTTTTCTGAAACTATGCTACACTTGAATACTAACTGAGAATGTATGTAACTATAAATGTAGAATATGTATTTATACTCGGCTCAACGGCTCAAAATCTCGTAGTTTTAGTTAGGTCTTACAATCTGAAGAATGGTGTCGCACCGAGCGTGCTACACGATTTGTGTACAGCGTGGACTCGTATTAAGGTTGATAGGTTATATACCCTTTTCGATGTAATTAAGGATAACATGTGTGATGTGAACGAGGAATATAAATGTGTTAGATATTGTCGGGGAGACGTAGCCCGTTTAAGAAATGATTCGATGGAACACTATGCATTCCAGATGTAAGCAATTCATTGGCCTCAGAGTTGCAAGGCCTCACGCTGTCTGCATGTCGCGTTAGCTGAGCGGCTCATTGAAATGAATTATATTGAATAGAAGAGTGTACATTCTCCATTATCATGTAATTTGTTGCTATTGTATAGATTAGAATTGAACGCACCGGCAGGTACTACTATATAGTTCTAAAACACTACAGAGCCGTTCGGTCGTTAGCAAACTCTTTTTTTTCCACGTCACGGCAATACGTTTTTGATGGTTATACAAGATGATTTTTTGATTTGTTTATTTTAGAGCGCAGTTGGTTCCGCTCGAGTTTGCTTGCGACCGCGGCTCGAGTAATTATCGCCAAAGATAAAGCATAACGTAAAGTAGCTAGTTCGTAAGACTTATGTAAGGTTCAAGTGTTGAACGCCACCATGGACGGCTCCTAGGGCACACTGGCTGACGTAAAGCACGCTGTTTATAATATTTTGGTTATAGTATTGTATATATATTTTTTTTCAGCTAAGCCCAGAGTATGTAAAATGCATATAGCCTGAAAAACTTATCGCGACATCCACTTACGATTTGCTTTAATTCACAAGGCATCTAAGTCACTTTAAAAAAAATGTAGGGGGTAGTAGGACAAAGTAATTGAAACTGCCTACATACTCGTGACTGTTTAATAAATATATGCATGTTTGTAAATTATTTCTTTATTGTGCCATATTTTAACGAATGTTCCACTGAAATTACTTATCGACATTTTGGAAATCGAGATTCTTTTAGTTCAGTCTCCGGGTGCATTCTTAAGTGAGTCAATTAAGGTGCAAGTCCCGTGTGCGTGGCGTCGCGTAAAGCTAAGGTTTTTATTCATGCTGTAACGGTTTTAATAATATTAATACTACGAAGAATAGCAAAGTGTATCACTTTACAATACAATAAATTATGAATGGAAAAGTGTTTTTTTATTTACAATGAGGTCGTCTCTCATATCTAAGTATTATAAAATTTTGGATAGTGAATTATTAAAAAAATCCTGAATGAATGAAGTCATGAGTTGCCAAAATTTAATATTTTGAGAGTGCCTTGCTTGGTATGTGTTTAGGGTGTGACATCATGATATACGACGTGTCTCCCGTGTCCACAGTGCATCCATACCGAACCCGTTACATTTACGTTGGTTAATTAATTTGAATGATATATTTTAAAATTTAGATAATTTCGAGGTACGAGGGTACAGTCGAGGATATAAGCAACCAAAGGCATAAAAAATGGCAATTTTTCTTTATCTCGATCTATTCCTACAAACATGCACGAAGTCAAGCATTTTTTATTAAATAAAATTAACAAAAAAAATAACCGACTTCAAAGAGTAAAAAGTAAAAAAATAATTGCCATTTTTGTAGCTACGATTATTGTATTTTTTTGAGTCGGCGTCAGCCAGGCACAAGCAGCGCCAGTCAAAAGAACCTTGGCTACCTTGGCTAACACTGACTCAAAAAATTACAATAATCGTAGCTACAAAAATGGCAAAAATGCTGAGAGATAAACTAATAATAACAGTAAATATAAAAAAATCTTTATTCAATTAAGTTTTAAGACCTCTCATCTCACTTTTTCTTAGACAATAGCAAGTCAATTTGTTAATCCCATCTACACCAAAATGAGAAGTTCTTCGAAATCGGTAGAGGGGCAATGCTCTAGGACTGGAGAGCGATGTCCCGCCGTGGATCCGGGAACCGGCGAGCCGCTAGAGGAAGGGCCCCCAGCCGAGGTACATCTGGCTGAGGTTCTCGACGCTGGTGGCCTCGCTCAGCAGGTGCTCCACCTGCCCCTCCGGCGACAGCGGCGCCGACACCTGCTTGTTCTTGGTCCGCACCTAAACACAACGTACTATGGTCCCCAGCGGTGGCATCGAATGCGATGTGATTAGAGCGGGTGGCTTTTAAAAGAGGACTCAGCCTCAGTGGCCCAGTGGCGCGACACTTCGGCGATCGCTCTCCGAAGTTAAGCAACGCTGGGTCCGGTCTGGTCTTGGATGGGTGACCATTCGACCGTTGAGAGAGGCTGGCCGTGGTTCGGATTCCACGTTAAGCTGTAGGTCCCCTTCCTTACTTAGTAGGTGGTAGGGTTTATCCCGCCCGGGTTGGTACCATCGCATTGGATGAACGATGGTCGAAGCGGCAATGAAAATTGTCCGTGTTTTCCATCCATTTCAATGTAGCCGTGCAATATAAGGAAGGTCCTGGCATGGCACCTAGTTCCCATGTGGTGTGTTGGGCTAATACCATGACAGAACTTGTGGTATTAGCCATCCATGTCCAGTCACATAAAAAAAAATAAAAAAACCTTTGGTTTGTAGCAACACTTCCAATTAATGTGAATCGAATCGCTCGCTTAAAAACTTCAACAGGCGCGATTTTAATGAAAGTAAGAAAAACAGGAATTGTGCAGTACTAATATTCATCTTAGGAATACTTGAATCTAGAAAACCTGACAAACATCATCACATGTATGGAGCACAAAAGAGCACCGTGGTTCACGCGTAATTCAGAGACGTATAAATATGTCGTGATTCTCACAGTGAACGAGGAAGTTCAAAATGTTTGCAAAATGTATCAAACGAGGCTCAGCAGACACGTAAATACACTCGCAGTAGCACTGATTGGGAAGTGACCTGAGAATACTTAAACGTCATACATTCACCGACCTAGTGAATTCAAATTCCAATTAGTGGAAAAAAGCGGTGAAGAGAAAATCAGCGGATGAGTATAAGTCATAAATACACACCTAATAAATAACCTCTATATAACTGTTGCATGGTGGCCACAAAATAAAAATACATTTTAATTTCATACCAACAATAAAATAAAAACTCCTTCCTGAAATTTCCTTTGTTTCGAGTTTCGGCTTTGACTTTTAGTTTGACATCTTGACAATATAGCATTTAAAAAATAAATACTTAGCAGTGTGCTACTTGAGTGCTTGATAGCATTGTTAGGAATGAGGTTATAAATGAGGTTGACAAGGTTCCAGTGCAAAAGCAATTGATGCGGCGTATGTCTGATGATGTGATTGATGTGGTGTATATGTGTTACGTATGTGAGTGATGATGTGGGGTATGTGTGTAACGTATTTGACTGTTAATGTAATTGATGTGGCATATGTGTGAAATGTATGTGACTGATGATGTGATTGATGTGGCGTATGTGTATAACGTATTTGACTGATGATGTAATTGATGTGGCGTATGTGTGTAACGTATGTGACTGATGATGTAGTTGATGTGACGTATGTGTGTAACATATGTGACTGACCGTGCCGCTGAGCCTCTGGCGGATGTGCGCGAGGTGCTGGCGCGCCTGCAGGTTGACGCGCTCGCCGCCGCCGCCGGCGCTGTCGGCGAGCGCGCGCGCGCGCGACCACGCTACCAGCGGGTCGTACACAAAGGGCGCTACCACCGACATGAGCGCCGCCGCCTGCGCGCGCAGCTCGCGCATCGTCGCTTCGCAGCACTTCCTGCAGGATAGGGAAATTAAAAACATGAAATTCAGGTATGAGTATGAGACCACAAAGATTAGTTAAAAATCGTGCAAAGTGCAAAATAACCATTATCAGACAGAAATGCTTTTTACTTTATCGTTGAGTAATCCACCTACATAGTTATTGTATAAAACATGCGAAAATTCGAACTATCGGACCTTATAACTTGGAAACCAAACACTTTTTTACAATGACAATGGTCATCAGAACTCTAGTTCGATCAAATAAAGCTGTTTTGAGCATAATTTTGCATCTCTGACAAGAAATATTATTGCGCATGATCTTCTTTCCACGTTGTATGGGGAGTTGAGCGGGAAGGCCCACCTTAAGTAGGCAATTGAAGTTGATGTGCACTACGTCGTTATTGGTGTTCTTTCCGTGCCGGTCGCCCATCTCTGCCGCCCATACAAACTCCGTACCTGAACATGCCCTCGCGTCCGAGCGGGCCCATGGCGGTCTCCATGTTGTGCGTAAGGCGGAACGGCACTCGCTCGGGCCACTCGAAGCCCTCGCCCTTGTTGAAGAGGCAGTTGAAGTCGACGTGCACCGCGTCACCGTTGGTAGAGTCGAACAGGATGTTCTCTCCGTGCCGGTCACCCAGCCCTGCCACATTCAATGTTCCTTAGCTCGTGGTAAGAACAGATATTCCAATCACGAAAGAGGAAATGGATACCCCTTCAAGATAGACCGAGAGGGCCTTATCAGTAACCGTACTTAATCGATTACAATCTACAGAGCAAATTTTCCACTTTCACCCGATGTGATGGTTTAACTCCTTCCCTACTAAAACCCTACTTGCTGGACTGTAGATACAGCAATGTGATGCTTTTATATGGCTTATGGACCAATGAGACCCCCCATTCTCAACGAAAATGCATAATACAACCGAGGGAAGAGAGAAGAAGCATAAACTGGGATTTGAACCCGCAGTCTTCGACACAAGATACCACAGTAGTTAACCACTAGGCCTGTGGGCTACACTAATCTAATACATAGGCACTATGCATGACATGTATACTCACCAAGTATGTAGCCCACCATGGACATGACAGCTGTGGTCCGGATGTACGCCGAGCGCGCCTGATACCTGCACCAACATTTCACTTCGAAGGCTTGGTTCCGAGCCAAGAAAAACATTACCATCACAAACTACGCGCATAGCTGTCAAGAAAAGAATGTTTGTCCAAGTAGATTTTCCCAAGCAAACAGAATTAATTTATTTATCTTCTGGTAGTCAAACTATACTAAGTTACGTGAACAACTGATATCACGATTCACGGATTCGATTGTCAGAATTTTCCATACATACCTATGAAATAAACACTTTTAAATGTTACTGCAGAACTAAAATGTTTGGTTGAATAGTTAAAGACAATGAACAAAGAACACAAAAAAATAACTGCAGTTTCGATTGTAAACCAATGTTTTTAAAATATAAGCAAACAAAACCTTTATTTTTTGCTTAGGCTCAGACTTGGCCTTTGCCCGAATTTAATTTTAATATTGCCTCATATGATAAGGAATATGCTGGTCTTACGAACCAAACATGTTCGGTGTTTAAGGTGGGCCATCCCGCTCAACTCTCCGTACAAACGGGGTAAGAAGATCACGCCCATATTTCTTGTCTCTCTCTATCCTCCGTGGTCCAAACGTTAACCACGTGTTCCTTGTCATATTTGGAGCAAAAAAGGTAGATAACATTTTTTTGTACGACTGAAAAAAAAATCGTCCTGCCATACATTTTGTGTGTAGGTATTTACAAAAATGTATGGGGATGACAATTTTTTTTAGGTTGGACAGCAAAATGTCTGCTACCTTTTTTGCTCCAAATATGTCAAGGAATACGTGGTTAGCTTTTGGACCATACCTCCGTTAACACCCCGTATATGTATAATCGACCGTGAAGCAAGGACACATTAATTGAAGAAAGAGCCCAGCTACACTTTGTAAAACTCTTTCTTCAATTAATGTGTCCTTCCTTCACCGTCAATTATACATACGTACATATCACATTCCTTGGAATGTGGGACATTAGCCTAACTCAATAACTGGCTAAGGGGAGAGTCACCATGAGTAGGGGTCGGAGAAGACGCGCCGGTACCACTCGTGGAAGACGGGCGGGTGGCGCGGGAGGAGCTGCTCCTGGAACACCTTCAGCTTGCGCGACACGGGGTCCTTCGCCGCGCACATCATCTCCTTCAGCTCGCGGTTGTTGGTCAGGATGCCTGCAACGGGCAATGTACAATATGATGCACCTCGTCTATATATCTATAGCTACCTATAGCCACAGTTTTTTTTATACGATTGAACACGCGGAATAATACATTAAAATTGCTTAAATAACAAACACAGATATAAATTATAAACGTACATTCCACAGCCGTCAATACAGCATGCACACGTTTTAGCTGAGAATATCCTGCATTTATCCATCCTACATAACTTCAAAGTTCCGATTTCGTACAACTGTACGGGCACATTTTGCTTGTATGGGCTCTAAGCTAGTTTTGTGGGGCTGAACTGTCGCGAATGGTCCTTCGAAGTCATCTTTTTAAAAATATCAGACTGTCAATATTTCAGTGACAAACCCGACACTCGATGGAAGGAAGGTATTCATCACAAAAAACGCCTGAGTTGAGCTACTGCTGTGGCCCTGGTCGCACAGCTATATTGCTACTATGTTATAGCTAAGGTTAGATTAAGGTGAGGCACCGTATGGTAAAAGGAATGTAAATATTTTAGGTTCCGTCTGACTTTAAAATTCCTTAACAGTTGTTGTCGTACACATCTTTCTGCAATAAAACATTAAAAACCACTGGGATTCCACTGAGAGTCCATGCAGTGCCAAAAAAGTCAGAATAAAAAAAAATACCTGAATTGCTTACAAATATGACATGGGAGGAATTTTGTGGCCCATCCTGAGCGCGGCTTTAACACCCGCACTTTCGAAACACGATCTCGTGTACGACAATCGTCCAATGATCGATCTATTTGCAGAGGCCTGCAATCTCAGTCGGCTCTTATTTCTCAGAGTAGCCTCCGCTGACGTACAACTGCGGTCCGGCCCACCACTAGAAGCCCCTAAATGCATTCAGGGTCCCCTTTGAGTTCACCAACTTGTGTCAATTTCTACTATTCCACGACTTACACAGTCCCCATACGGAGTCACAGACACAAGACAGCTGATTTGTCATCTGGGTTTCCTCGGGTGCCCACTGGTTTGGTGTTAGCGAAATCAAACAAAGGCTATGGTCACTTCAGTTGCATCAATGTATGACAACATGGCCGACGCGAGGTGTACCTTTCTGCTTGTATATGTGCAGCAGGATGGGCCGGAAGCCGACGAGGTGCGGCACCCACTCGATGAGGCCGCACTCCTCGTTGAGCGGCAGCACGGCGTACGTGCGGATGTAGAGCCGCCGGCGGCGCGTCTCCGGCGCCGCGTGCAGGAACCGGTTCACCACCGCGTTGAACTCCATCAGCCGGAAGTCCTTGCGGAGGTCGTCTTTGGGCTTCAGCATTATGATGTATGGCTTGCCGTCTGAACCTGAAATATTAATTCGTCTTATCAAATAAGAGTACTCGTGGCATGTGTAAAAACTTTATGTTGAATTGCTAAAAAGAGTACAGGGAAGAGCCATTAAGATGGTGTTGTCTATCAGGACGATTATACGAGATTCGATTAGAGGCCCTGGGCTTCACTAGAGGAGCGAAGACAGCGAGGCGACTTAATTGAAACCTTCAAAATATTAAATGGACATTATGATGTACCTAATCGAAAAGCTATGTCTTCCCTGAACACTGACCAAAGACTTCATGGACATTCTCTGAAACTCAATCATAATAGCTGCAATTCCAACCTGAGGAAACACTTTCTGTTAAACCTTGTTGTGGAAGACTGAAACAAGCTGCCGGAGGAAGTCATAAGTGCTAGCTAGCTCAGTCAACAGTTTCAAAAACCATTAGAACAATCATGTAAAAAATAAAAAAATAAACAATTTGTATCATGAACACTTAAAATAAAAGAAATAAAAACAATCTGCACTCAATCAGTGAAGTACACGCATCAGCTTGCAGCTGCTAGTGTATATAATAATAACATAATGACCTATGCTGGAGTATGCATAACAGATCTAGAGTCCCTGGATAAACTTGGCCTCAGTACTCTACAGGAACGGAAAGAACGGGGAGATCTCATTGAAACATTTAAAATTCTGAACTCTTCTACAGCGCTCCCAAGCTACAAGATTTGTTCACGCTTGCTAATACAACAAAACTGAGAGGGCACTCAAAAAAGTCGTAGCACAATCAGCCCAAGCAGAGCCCTCGACTAAACATTCTCGCCATCAGAGTAGTAGAATCTTGGAACAGTTTACACAGTGAAGTTGTTAAAAACAAAGTGGACCATCATAAATAAATAAATCAATGAAAAAAATACCATATAAGCCCCGGTTGCACGAAGAAACGGCTGAGTTAATCAATGTTCAAACACATCAATTTTAGTGAACCGCATAGAGTTCCTTTCATACTGTCCACACAAAGTGACGTGTTTAATCATACTTTGACTCGACCCTAAGTGTTGTGATGTAGGCGCTTAAAGCTGCTAGCCTATTCATAATAATGTGCCATTAAGGAAAGTCGTCGAGGACCAGCACTGACCAATTAGGGTGATCTTGCGCGGGTGCTGCAGCGAGGGCAGGATGGTAACCAGGTCCTCTACACCGGAGATGTACACAAGCGGCTCCGCCACCACGTTGTACGCCGCTCGCTCCTCCTGCACCACACCAACATCATCACTTAAAGGGGACCAACAGTTTTACATGGGTTCAGTATCATGAATGACGATAAAGGTTATGTAAGTTTAAGCGTCTTAAGTTTTGTTTTAGTCGACGAATGAGGTTAAAGAGCGTTACGGATCCCTGTGACTTCCCCCACTGAATACACCTCCACCTCTATGTCGTTTGGTGGCTCTAAGTGGTCCCCGCCAAGGCTTCTTACCGTCTAACCTTAATCCGCTTGGTCAATGTCGATTGTGGGCTCTCAGTGGGCCCCGCCAAGGCTTCTTACCGTCTAACCTTAATCCGCTTGGTCAATGTCGATTGTGGGCTCTCAGTGGGCCCCGCCAAGGCTTCTTACCGTCTAACCTTAATCCGCTTGGTCAATGTCGATTGTGGGCTCTCAGTGGGCCCCGCCAAGGCTTCTTACCGTCTAACCTTAATCCGCTTGGTCAATGTCGATTGTGGGCTCTCAGTGGGCCCCGCCAAGGCTTCTTACCGTCTAACCTTAATCCGCTTTGTCAAGGTCGATTGAGGACTCTCAGTGGTCCCCGCCAAGGCTTCTTACCTTCTAACCTTAATCCGCTTTGTCAAGGTCATTTGAGGACTCTCAGTGGTCCCCGCCAAGGCTTCTTACCGTCTAACCTTAATCCGCTTGGTCAATGTCGATTGTGGGCTCTCAGTGGGCCCCGCCAAGGCTTCTTACCGTCTAACCTTAATCCGCTTGGTCAATGTCGATTGTGGGCTCTCAGTGGGCCCCGCCAAGGCTTCTTACCGTCTAACCTTAATCCGCTTGGTCAATGTCGATTGTGGGCTCTCAGTGGGCCCCGCCAAGGCTTCTTACCGTCTAACCTTAATCCGCTTTGTCAAGGTCGATTGAGGACTCTCAGTGGTCCCCGCCAAGGCTTCTTACTGTCTTACCGCCCAAGGCTATTTCATATCCTGGATCACCTTTCCTATAATGGATAGGAAGGTAGATAGGTAGGCTTAAGTTTGTAATAAATAAAGAACCACGAAAGGTTCTTATTTATTAGACAGGCTTATTGAAAATAACATAGTTAACCATTCAGATGGGACAGAATACTGATCACCAGCGAGCGAGCGAGTTACAAGAGAAAAGAGAAAACATGCAAAGAAAATATTGAAAACAGGTTAATGAAAAAATGTGTCGTCACTTTAAACTTAATATGTCCAAGAAGGAACTTTAATAAAAACCAAACTGGTGAGAGGATAGGCTATGAAAGACGTAGAGGGAAGGGATGCCGACCTGCTTGGTAGCCTTGGAGGGCAGCACGATACGGCAGAACTGTTGGATGGGCATCATAATCTGGCTGAAGCCGTCCGCGGACAGCAACCGCGGGAGCGTCGACACCAGCGTGCGTACGCTCGCCGTCTGCGCACACTCACGTTCTGACAACACCTAGATACTAATTGGCAGCAAGAGCCTTCTATGCATGCTACTGTCGTGTATAGTATGAGTAAAGTGCTTTAACACTTGATGTATGATCTTCGCGCTTGGCACATCTGCATATTAGATTATTAGATATGTTATGACAATCTAGGCACCCATGTGTCACAATGCATATATTTGTTTAAACTGTATTAAAAAAATCGCATACGGCAGAAACTTTTCGTGAATTCATATCAATTTAGTGTATTAACCAGGGCTTATCCCCATCATCAATAAATAATTACTTTGAATGTTACAAGCAATACAAATAATTCATTTACACAAACAGTTATCAATAACTGGTATGTGTGTAAGCAGTAGCAAACACTTTTGTAAACTTAGAATATATTTCCAGCAAAGTTTCTTGCCAGTTTTTTTTCGCTGTGATTGTTTAAATGGCTAATGATAAAATATCACAAATTCGGGTGCAGTGTAATCAGGGATGATGATTAAAATATAAACAATCATAAACTGAGTCCGTAGTTGGACTTCTCACCTAAATTGGCTTTTACGGAACTTCGAAGTTACGTAAAAGTATCAAACCCATACGAGTTTTACTTCTTCAACCTGTCATAAACAAACTCAGACTACCGATTAGTACGAAAATGCAAAATCTGTGTTAAACGTGTGCAACGTCAACTTATTTACAGCGAAGATGCATTAGCTGTCTAATCAAACTCGGACTTGTAAATACTCTCCATACATTTCACATATGTTCTCAGATTTACACCGTAGTTGTACATAATGTTTTGAAAACTTACGGTTTTCTGGTGTGCAATGCCGTGCTTGGCCGACATGTTTCGCCTCCCACGACGGAAGCATCGTCAGGGCCACTTCATTGCCCCGGAGTTACGTCTGAGAGCCCAGCTCATCAAACGGTAACGTCAGACGTAACTCCATCGTGGGAGGCGAAACATGTCGGCCAAGCACGGCATTGCACACCGGAAAACCGTAAGTTTTCAAAACATTACTCCATACATTTGTACTGAAAACAGTAGTCGATCGGTTTGGCGTAAACGCCAATTTAGATGGAAAGTCAGACTAGGGGCTGGGTGTGTAGATGCCCTGAAGAAACCAAAAAAGCGAATGTACCGATGCATTATTAGGGACAGGCTTGTTGCAGAGCTCGATGAGCTTCTCCGCGAGCTGCGTGAAGTCGTGCACGAACTTGAGCATGCGCGGCTCCTTGAGGCGGGGGTCCGCGAACACGTCCTGGCAGCGGCGCGCGCGCTGCGGGTACGACGACTTCATCACGCACATCATCATCCACAGCGAGTGCTGCGGGTACGCCGCCAGCAGGCGCACCGTGATGGCCTTCAGCTGCTGCGACACCTGCGGGCCCCACACGAGACCTGAGGTATCACCGGGAACGGGCGTGCGGCACAGCTCTATTAGCTTCTCCGCGTGCACGAACTTGAGCAGACGCGGCTCCTTACGCACTTCATTAAGCACATCACTCACAGAGAAGTACAACTAAGATGGTTAGGCCCCTTAAGAATGGCCCGTAAGCTATGTCCCCCATACAAACGTAGTTTACTAATCATTTGGAAACCGCTATTCCAATTAAATTGATATTTAATATCTAATATCAGGTGACAAATATCTGTTATATTATTATATTATTATATTATTATATTATTATTGATAGGCTAGCAGCTTTAAGCTGATGCGCCTATATCACAACACTTATTTATTTATTTATTATAATTTTTTTTTTTTTAGATTTTATATGATTGTCCAATTTATTTTTGAAGGAATTTACGGAGACAGCGTTTACAACTTCACTGGGAAGACTGTTCCAAGATTCTACCACTCTGTTGGCAAGAAAGTGTCGTCGAGGGTTCTGCTTCGACCGATTGTGATACAGCTTTTTTGAGTGTCCTCTCAGGTTTTTAGTATTAGCAAGGGTGAACATATCTTGTAGATTGGTAGAGTTGTAAGAAGAGTTGAGAATTTTAAATGTTTCAATAAGATCTCCCCGTTCTCTTCGTTCTTGTAGAGTGGTGAGGCCAAGCTTGTCCAGCCGGGTTTCGTAACTTAGATTTTTCAGTGCAGTTGGCATTTTTGTAGCTCTACGTTGTACTCGTTCCAGCAGGTCAATATCTTTCTTGAAGTAGGGACTCCAGATCTGGTATGCATACTCCAACATAGGTCGCACATATGTTTTATAAAGCTTTAGGAAAAGCTCAGGGGTTATATGGGAGAAAGCTTTGTTTATGGTATACAGCAATGAGTTTGCTCTCTTCACTACAGTTATAACGTGTGCCTCCCATTTTAGATCTTCTGTGATTATGACACCCAAATCTCTTTGTGTATTCACACTTTTTAGAGTGTTACCCTGAATTGTGTATGTTTTCCTTGGGTTTTGCTTTCCTATATGAAGGACTGTACATTTGTCCACGTTGAGTGACATTAACCAGTCTTGCGTCCATGCAGTAATGCGGTTTAGATCATCCTGTATGTCAGTGTGCTGCGTGAGTGGGTTCCCGATGATTTTAGCGTCGTCAGCAAACAGGGAGTACATCATCTGTAGGATAGCTTGAAAGTCCGTTAGGTAAATACCGAAGGCAATCGGCCCGATAACTGAGCCTTGGGGGACGCCGCTATGAACTGGTCTATCCTCGGAAAGCTCATCACCCACTCTCACTCTAAGTTTTCTGTTAGTCAGAAAATCAGAAAGCCAGGTGTGAAGTTTTCCTCGTATTCCAAAATGTTCCAGTTTTAACAAAAGTCTTCTTATAGGCACTCGGTCGAACGCTTTTTCATAGTCTAGGTAGACAATATCGGTAGGTTGCCGTTGATCCCATTCTGCGGTCCAATGATTAACACATGTAAGTAAGTTGGTAACGACAGACCTACCGGGCACAAATCCGTGTTGTTCGTCTAAGATTATTTTTTCATTTTTGAGAAAGTCCTTTAGAGAGTTGGCAATAATTTTCTCCATAGTCTTGCAAATAATGCTAGTTAAGCTTATCGGTCGGTAGTTAATAGCTGAGAACTTGCTACCTTTTTTGTATACGGGCGTAACTATGGCTTGTTTCCAGTCGCTCGGCAACTCTCCATCTTCGAAGGATTTGTTCATTATTTGTGCTAAGAGGTTGCTGATAGACGGAGAGCATTTCTTTAAAAGAACAGCTGGGATTTCATCAAAGCCCATTGCAGTTTCATCTTTAAATGTACATAAAGTTTTTGCCACAGATGCCGATGTGAATAATATATCAGTCAGAGAATTTTCAACTCTAGGAATATTGAGAGTTGGAAGAGGTCCAACGGGTTCTCGGATATAGGTATTTTCAAATTGGTCTGCAAAGATATCAGCCACTGCTCTGCTGCCGGTTACAAGATTTCCATTGTGTTTTAGTGCTAGTGGAACTCCAACTTTTGTAGATATTTGTTTGCGTATGTAGCTATAGAAGGATTTGGGTCCCGAATCTATTATACCAGACTCGTAGCTACGTCTTGTCTGTCTTGTAATTTCTACAATTGTATTGTTAATCTTTCTATATGTTGCATAATTTCTTTCATTTTTATTCAATTGATACAATTTCCACAGTTTTTTCTTTTCATTAATTAAAGCCAGAATATCCTTGTTTATCCAGGGTTTATTTTTGGAGCCAGTTCTGCGGTGTTTGTATGGTATGTGAAGGTTCACAGCATATTCTATTCTAGATTTGAAATCTTGCCATAAATCTTCAACATTATTATTATGGTTTGTACTCACGTACTGGTTGAGTGCGTATTCGACAGCAGTGTAGTCTGCTCTAAAGTAGTCTCGTTTCATTGTCTGCGGCTTCTTTGTGTTCTGAGACTCTATGCTGAGCTGGGTTTTCGCCAACAACACAAAGTGGTCGCTCTTACCGATATTGGGAAGTGTCTCTACCTCGGTCACAAAGCACTCATCGTTACAGAGAACTAGATCAAGTAGTGATTCCTGGTCATTGCGCTTTCTAGTTATTCCAGTTACAAGTTGATTTAAATTACTGTTTGAGTACATTTCGACGAATTTATCATGCAACATATTGCAGCCGTCCAATTGTCGCAGTGGCCAAGTAATGCCGGGCAGGTTAAAATCACCCATTATAAGCGTGGTATGGTTTTCTGAGGCTTGCTGTATTGTATCAAAAAGTATCTTATCCGTCTCCTCAAAGGTATAGGTGGTCGGACGGTACACGCAGGCAAGTAAGAATTTTAAATTGTATATTTGGATATCCAACCATAAAGCTTCAATTGTATCAATAGTATAGGTAGTGTTTACTTGCGCTAGTAGTGATGATCCATTGTGAGAGTGTGCGATGTACATGGCTATACCTCCTCCATTTCTGCCGGATCGGTCTTTTCTGAACAACGAATAATGTGGAATGTTTATAATACTATCGGAAATTTCCGGTTTTAAATGACTTTCAGAAATTAATATGCATAATGGTTTCAATTTATTGACCTCAATCAAAAGCAAATCAAATTTAGCCGTTAGGGAAGCCAGGTTCGTGTACATGAAAGTTAATTCTGTGATCGTATCGGCCGCTAGTTTTTTTGAGCTTTAACTATGCGGGGGACACTTTTTATATACTTTATGGTGAGGTCCTTTTCGCCGCTGTCCGTTCGTTCAGTTAGCTCATCTCGCAGCTTCCTCAACTGGTCGCGCTGGTAAGGAGTCTTGTCGGAGGAAGCTGAGATGTTCTGAGGTAAACTTTTTTTATTTTTCAGCACATTTATCGCCTGGTACTTATTTTGCAAAATAACCTTGACAGGGCGCGGTTTAGGACTGTTGTCGACTGGCTTTCCAAGGCGCACAACAATAGATTTCTCCATGTTGACATCTGGGATCTTCTCGAGCGCTTTTTGGACTAGTGATTTGTCATGTTTTTTGCGATCCTCAGTGCTGTTCGATGCGGACTCACTAATACCAAATATAATTACATTCTTACTGCGATATTGCCTGTCATCCATTTCTTGCAGCACTGCATCCATATTAAGCCCTAAAGTGCACTGTGTCTTGAGGTCAGCTAACTCATTCTCGAGTGCACTGATTTTGTTCCGGAGCACTGGCACTGACAGCAGACCCTCCTCACAATCGACACAGTAGTACTTGATTTTTGATGTTTGTAGGCCCAACACTCTCATTTCAGTGGCAGATAACTCACTGCACTTGACACAGATCTCTCGAGAACAGCTGTTGCACTTTATTTTAGGAATTTTGTCATCTCTTTTTATTGCACTGGAGCATTTCATGCATTTCACTAGATCAGACATTTTAGCACAGGATTTTAGAAATGTTCACGTTATTGAGTTGTTAATTGTATTTTAGCTTTCGTTTTAAGTATTTTTCACGTTTTTTATTTGTTAATTGTTATTAAATGAATAAAACAAGTGAGGAGCAAATAAGTGTTGATGTTTTTCGTTTTGAGGGTAGGAGCGAAAAAAAAAACAAAAGCGTGCTGTGTCTGCACGCTTTTGTTTTTTTTAAATATCCAAACCGAATGTAAAGAAAATCTTTGTACGATTTTTTTTTTCTCTGTGGTTTGACCCAGAATACATTTACCGAAAAAACAAAGACATGCAGACACAAATATTTGTAGCCTAATATTAGATACCAAATATCAATTAATTTGGAACAGAGGTTTTCAAATTATTAGTAAACTACGTATGGGAGGCAAAATTTTCTGATGCTTACGGGCCGACCTTAAGAACAAGTCATATGAAAACAGATTGGATGCATTGAGCCTCACTACTCACAGACACTGGGGTGACTTGATCTAAATTTTAAAATTTTTAAATAGACTTTACGATCTCTGATCTATAATCGCTCATAGAGAAGCTGGCTCTGTGGACAAGGCGCTGTTTTTTTATTTGTTGTTTAAAGGAGTGTGCTGTGATCGTAACCTTATGGTGCTCTATCACCTCTACCTACGGCTCCGGGAAAGTGGCGTGAAGGTGTGTTTGTATGTATGAATCAATAAACAAAAACAATATATAATAATAATAATATTCCTTATTGCAATCCATACAAAGTACAAAGCAAAGGCGGATTTATTGCCTAAGGCAATTTGTAACAATCAACCCTATCATAGGGAAATTTTACAGCTTAGGGTAAGCAAAGAAAAACAACGCTTATAACTAATTAATACAGAACAATGTAGATTAAAACTTAACTAAAACTAAGCATAGCTACTTATTTTCTATATATTTAACGAAATGTAGGTATTCAATAAAAAAAAATACAGTCTATTACTAACTGTCTATAAAAAATACAGTCTATATCACTGTGTTAAATCATACAGCTTCTTCATAAATGAAGTAGATTGTAATAAGAAATCGAATCAGTAACGCATTAGGACATCACTAATCGATGAGTACTCAAGGTGTCAAAAATAAAATAAATGGTTGGACAGACAATAGTGAAGTAAGATCCTTTCTGAGCGAGTGATGTGAGAAGGGCTGACCTCTTTGACGGGGTGACAAATGCGTGACACAATCTGCGAGAAGGCGGTGAGGTAGAGGTACAGCGGCAGCCGCTCCGAGTAAGTGCGGATCACGTCCGTCATCTGCGCCAGCTCCGTCAGCGAGCCGCCCTCCTCCGATATGTCAAAGTCGAGCCTGCGAGTTAACCGCGAAGAAGTCAAAGTCATATTTGTCTGCTGGGCCCATTTTCTTTATCCATGATGCAGCAACGTGCCTTTGTACTACGACGACTACGCTGTATGTAAAAATCTAACAGTAGCTAACTTTAAACGATTTAGGGTGCAGATTTAGTTGGGCAGGCACCACATAAGGATCTTACTGCGTATTCCGATTTGAACTATAATCGATTACACTGCGAAAAGCGTATACAAGCGTCCTGAATCAGATTGCACGCTCAAAGCAGTAAGCATTACAAACTATTCGGACCGTTTGTGTACGCGCTTACGAAAACAAAACAACAAGCATGAAAGAAATGACGTTATTTGTAGTAGTTCACCTCAAAGTTGAATCTAATCGATTCCTCTAAGTTGAAGTTGAATTTTTAATAGAGGTACATTCAACGGTTTGTGAAAAAACCAGGTGGAAAGACAATAGACTACTCTTTAGAAACGTCAAAAAGTGTTACATTGATGGTTCCACACACGGTGCTCTACCCCCAAAGCGTGAACAGTGTGTACGGCAGTGTACGGCAGTTGACGCAGTGCTAACTTCATACCGTTCACGGGACGCCATTTTGAAGGCTGTAAGCGCGAATCGGACCACTTTTGAGCGTGCTTTTCGTAACGATAGTTAAAATTGGACCGCGCCCTTAGTTATCTACAAGTATCTATCTAGTTATACGTATTAAGATAGTGCTTGATTTAAAAAAAAACAGTATTTTAAGACAGAAGGCAATTAGAATGTGATCACTGACCATATGGAGAGCATCCGGGGCATGCTTTGGTAGAGGTACTTGTGGCCGTGCTGCAGCGCGCGCCCGTAGCTGTTGAGCGCGTGCAGCCGCCGCGAGGTGCCGCGGCTCTCGCCCCCCTCGCCGCTCGACACCTTCTCGTAGTACGCACCCAGGCACACCTGCACCGGACAACACTTGCACTCTGTGTGAAGGGGTAATTGTGCACGTTAACTACATTATCATTGTTACTGTGTATAGGACAAAACACCAGAAGTTAACAATTATCTTTTTATTCAAGCAAACTCACAAGCAAACAATTTTAGAACACCGATACGTAACTTCAATCAATACACTTCAAACTCGGAACTATTTCACTAAAAGAACTAGTTCACTTGTATCACTTTGGAGTCTTGCTACGCCTGAAACAGTTTGCATGCTATATCTGGTTCCGCATAAAAAAAAATACTGACTATTCCCTGCTCGGGCACATTTTTATATCGGTGGATCTTCTTTCTAGAAAAGTCGCATTGAATTCTGCTGGCATGGCGCACCAGTCGAGAACAATCTCTTTCGAGATGTAGGCCGAATGCTCCATATAATGTTCTAGTTTAAGTAGGCCAAGTAGATGTACATAAAATAATAGCATTGTATAATCCGCTCGTCAATAGTAGGTAAGTGGCGCCATCTGTTCACTAAGGTCAGCCCATCTACCAAAAAAAAGTCCTATACCTACAATCTAATCTGCCGCAGTTGAGTATGTGTAAAGATCTGTAGCAAGTACCCATATTTGTCCAACAATATAATGACTGCTGCTCTGGACAAACGCTCAACGGATCCTCTACCTCGACTCCAAAAAAGCATTTGATTGCATACCCCACTACCGCCGAATTATCGTTAAATTTGGCATGTGTGGGAAATTACTTCAATGCATCGAAGCCTTCTTAAAGAAAAGGCAGTTCAAAGTAAGAATTGGCGAAGCTGTATCGGAGACGTGACCAGTATGGAGGGGTGTTCCAATATGATCAGAAATATCAACATCACTATACATGTACATCATTTGGAGTGGAGGGCATCATTATCCAGTGTGAGTTCTCATGTTTGCAAAAATTTTTCCACTCCTACATCATAGAGACCATTGCCACATTTAGAACCACACAAAGGGTAAAATTCCTATCAACACTTTATCGTACCAATAGTCCGTCCGTCTCCTTGGAGACCACATAACTCTAATTTTAGGGTCATTTCTTATTGCTGTTATTCCAAATTTTAACCAGACATTATGTCGCCATTTAAAGCATGTACGGTATCCTTTTTGGTGATGTTTACATGTCAAAATAAAAAATGCTCACGAGACTTTTTTCCCACTGGCGGTAGGCGTCTACGGCCTCCCTGTAGTGCTGCAGATTGAGATCCTTGTCCACATTGCTCATCTCCTCGTTATACGTCGCGATCAGCAGCCTGGCCTTGGCGCAGATTCGACTGCAACCAACACACATTCGTCGTAATAAACACTATATGAATATGAGTTCAGATCGTAACTTCTTTACGATATTTTTATAATAATATATCAAATAGATAATAAATAAAAACAAACATATTAACTCAGAAAGAGAAATAACAGGGCGGGGATTGTATCCATGACCTCTGGCTTGATAAGCAAGGCGCCGCGCAGCTGAGCAACGCGCTGCTGCACTAACGCTCACCTCTGCTGGGCAGTGAGCCGCTCCGCGTCGGGGAAGGCGTCGTCGAGCCCCCGCCGCAGCGTGGTGAAGGCGGACTCGTGCTGGCCGCGCGCGCGGTACATCCGCGCCTTCTCCACGAACAACCGCGGCGGCCGGTACTGCTCCGCGTTCAGGATGTACGTGTATGCCTGTCGTGAGATCCTAGTGATGTAGTGTTCGACAATTCAGGTGACAACTGGGACTTCGGGTACAGAGCTAGACCATATAAAGCGTTTTTAGCTTTTTGCAAAGGGATCCTAAAAAGGAAGAAGATCTGTAGGGCTTGTGTGGGTGGGAACTGGCTTGGTTAATGTATTTTGAGAGCATGCGGTGGCTATATTTGGACTGTGTGCATCCGAATTCCCATACGATTATATGCACAATTTGACCATACAGCGACGGTTTTTTTACGGTCACGAGACACTTCTCGTTTCATTTTCTCTTGTGGTTTCGACTATATAACCAGCCCGCCCGGTTCCAGCTGCCTGGTAACTGCCAATGTGTCCAAATATTTGATAATGTGTTAAGTACTTGACGAGATGTGGTGGCTGAACCATTGAGTCGATAGCATACGATCAAAGAGAGTATAGTCTTCGGAAGAGTAGAAAGCTGGAAAATCTCGGGGACAAAAGAGGACAATGCAAGTCAGGAAGGGAAGGCGTTTACCTGCTGAAAGATGCCGGCTTTCCTTGCATGCTTGGCGCTCTGCAGCCACAGCTCGCCGATGTGCGGTGTGAACTCACGAGCTGTCCGCGGATGAGTCGGCTCCAGTAGCTCCTGGCAGATTCATTAAAAAAAAGCATATTGAAGGCATGGTTTATTTCTATTCTATTGACCTGGCACAGTCATTAAAAAAGGGTACTGAAAGCATTGTTTATTACTATTGTAACGGAGCTCCCTGCTGGACAGAATTCTGTGCCAGCCGGATGGGTAGCTCTAGTAGTAAGTAGTAGGCGGGGACCACTTAGAGCCACCATCGACCTTGGCCGGACGGAACGGTATGCGGATAGGGATTCCAGGCGGGGACCACTGAGAGCCACCAAGTGACCTGGTAGGACGGAACGGTATGCGGATAGGGATTCCAGGCGGGGACCAATGAGAGCCACCAAGCGAGGACCCATAGAGGAGGAGGAGGTGTGTTCAGTGCCGGGAACTGAACTGAAATAACTCGCTGCGTGGCGGGCGGCCCCTATTATATTGGCGTACACTGTAGTGGGGATGGCTAGAGGCCCAAGCCACTAGTTAGTCACCTGCATCTGTTGCAGTAAGATCCGTCGGCAGCGCAGCAGCGGCTCCAGCGTGCGCACGTCGGACTGCACGAGGCACGAGCGGTGCCGCCACGCCTCGAGCAGCCCGCCCGACAGCCGCGCGCACTCGCTGTTCCCATCCGAGAGCCCTTTCAGTCTGTAATTAATAGTAACGAACTTGACATGGATGGCTAATACCCACTGTCATGATACGCCTTTCACATAAAATTCCCGTCATGCACGAGCCTTTCTTTTATGAGAAGATGTATTAGTGTTTATGTCGTATGTATATTGGTGTTTGTATTTATTTGTACATTATTGTTTATTCATGCCAGCAGCATGCGCCTTAGCAGCAGCCCCCAGTTCTCGGTGTGAGACGCACGCGCGAATAGTACCTGTGCAGCGTCTCCTCCACGTGCTGCGCCTCGGTGACGATGTGCAGACCGAGCATGTTCTCCACGCCGCCGGCCGAGTCGCGCGCCGCATCGTGCTCCGCCTGCGCCAGTAGCTGGCTCATGCCGTCGCGCCAGTCGCGCCGGAAGCGCTCGCGGTCGCCGCTGCGCAGCGCCAGCAGCACGCGCCCCAGCAGCAGCCCCCAGTTCTCGGTGTGAGCCGCACGCGCGGGAAGTGCCTGTCAGCGTCATATATGTACATAGATCCATACCACTAGGGATGTAAATAACGGTTTTCGAAGCAGAGATATTTCGTGTTGGTGGGGCGGTAACCGGCCCGGTAGACGCCGGTGCGTCGGAAAGAAAATCTACCCTAGCCTGGATCCAGATCTAAATGTTGGGTCTTTTAATACTCGAAGTTCCTTTAGAGTTTGCTGGCCTTTCTCTGCTTGCAGCTCGCAATCGGCGACACTTCACGTTTGGCATTTTTTTGTCCAACATGCAATCAGGCTTGTGCAGAGGATATTACATTAAAGATTGTCCATTTTATTTTTGAGTTCTAACATTCGAGGATTACTAAGTTGATCTGTCTTGGCAGATAAGTCATTAGTGCGAGTGATGTGTGAGCTTAGTCAACTTTTTTATGCTACACAATGGAGACATAGTTCTTTCACTGCTGGGACTCCGAGGTGTTCATGGATATCAGATTTATTACGAGAAAAAACTGAGGTGTTTTTTATTTCTTTTATGCATATGCTCAATATGTTGGCTGTTCCTCAAAACTGGATGCCATACATTTAAATGGATTTTTTGATGGCTTTATAGATTGAGTAGAGACTTTCGTCATAGTAGCCAGTCAAGTTGACTTGATCTTGCGTTTATTCCAATCTTATTTTTATTTATTGTGCATGCCCAGATATCCGATGCAATCTTTGTGAAATTGAATATCATTCCCGAATATCAGAGTGGGGCAATTATCGTGCCTCATGGAATTGACTTAGGTGTGCGGACTTTTATGATTTAAGAAACGTTTACCTTTAAGGATACAGGTCAGCAAACAGGATGAATTATAATGTTAACTTTCCACACAATGATAAATGTATCAACAAGTAAATGAATGCACAGTAACTAACGACAGGTGTGTTGACAAGTTCTTCGAGCTGCTCCCAGCGGCCGAGCCTCCACAGCGGCTCGGCCGCCAGCTCCGATAGCGCGCGGTCTGCATCGCCGCGCTCGCTCAGCAGCCGGTACGCGGTGAACGGCTGGTCCAGACTCAGGTAGCACTCCACCATGCCCTGCACATAGAAAATGTACCCGATAAAATCGATATTTTTTATAAATAGCAAAAGTAAAAATTGTTCTACATTGATGTATGTGTAATTTAATTTCACAAGCAAGGATCAGTTCAGAATTTACTTCAATAGAATATAGATCTTAAGTGCTATCTCTTAGGTACATATTGCCGTGAGAGCAAAGCAATCTGGATGTTGCAATATGTTGTGAAGCAGGCCAGGGTCGCCATCTTAGGCTTTGGGCCGTAGTAAATTCTTTATATTGAAATTTTATTGCTTTATATTGTTGTTTTTGTATTTGTTGTAGAGACAGCACCCGAACGTGCACCACGTCGCATCTCGGTCTCGAATGATCCTGTGTTATCTGCTTACTTTTTTATATTGTGTGATTTAGGTGTTACTTACCAATGCAATTCCAATTTTGTTTATGCCGGCTATTATTAAAATACGGTATTGCTGTAGATATTCATTGAATAGGCAAGCAATTATGTTCTGTTTTATGCACACACAGCGTGTCGTAGCGGGCGAGGATCCAGGTACCTGCAGGCCGCGCCGGTCGAGCTCGCCGTCCTGCGCGAGCCGCTCGTAGCAGAAGGCAGCGTCCTGCACGCGCCCCGTCGCCTCCTGCACCAGCACCAGCTCCTTCAGTGACGGCTCCGAGCGCTTCACCGTCAGGATACCTGCACAGGCATTTATAAACATTATTATTCGAATTGCTTTCTCTTCAAATGATTATTATCATACAGTGAGAGCCTACCTATCACTACCACATCAGGTGTCCCACTAGATTCTCATTCTGGTACAAAACTATTTAATATTATTTAATGCCTTCACTGCCACATGAGGTGTACCACAAGGCTTTCATTTAGGTCCAAAACGCTTTAATATAATTTCATGCGTTCAATGCCATATTCAGTTGTTCTTCTAAGCTCTCATTTACATCCAAAACTATTTCATTTATTTTCATGTTTTCGCCGCCACATTTAATGTCCAATGAGGTTCTCATTTAGAATTATTAATTAAATGAATTTTAAAATAATTTCAAGTCACCATGGAGAGCGTCGGGTTCCTCCAGGGCCGCGTAGATGCGCGCCAGCGAGGGCAGCAGTGTCTGCAGCTGAGCAGGCTGCTCCTGCATGTGCATCTCGAGATACTGCAGCGCGCGCTCCGCCTGTCGGCACGCCAAGTTGCCGCGTGACACTGCCACCTTGTCGAACCGTTCCACGAATTGGCGAACGCTCCTGAGAGACACAATTTCATTAAACTTGTGTTGTTACTAAAGAAATATTTCTATAGTAATGAACTAGAACATTGAAGTTCCAATGTGTGTGAAAAATATCATTTTGTGGAAGCTTTAAAAACAGTTTTAAGCATTTTGAAATAAAACTTCCTCAAAATTGCTAACAATAGTAAAATTTAAATCACAAAGACTAAACATTTCATACATTCAAACTAAAGAACTGCAACAGTTATTTTAACCTCGGTAAAGACTCGGATAGTTAAACAATAATATTTAACAGAATGTTTTTTGTACCTGTAGTTTGTGCTTTGAATAGAGTGCTGCTTGCTATGACACCACTCCAGTAACCAGCGGTTTAGGAAGTCTAGCAAAGTGTACACGGTCTTGCAGCATTTATTCTGCAGCTGGAAACGATAAAAAACAAGCAAATCTTTATTCTGTTTCTTTTCACTCTGACTTCACATGGTCACAGAACTCGCCCTTTACACTATAAATAATTTATAATTTTGCATGATGTTTCATTCAAACACAATAAATGTTTACATCAACTTTTAAAATGGGGATCGCTAGGGTGAAATTGGTTCCTCTCTCGCACACAAAATCAGCTACCTAGTTAAATTAGAAATATTTGAATACAATACTTAGTTATCAATGTTTTTGTGTGATTCTGTGGTAAGGCAAGTGTTAAAGGTAATTTAAAATTCCATCTTTTTGGAAAAAATATTTTCAAAGAAGTGTGGAGTGTTTATGGGGTAGAAACAATGAAGATCATTAATTACTCACCTGGTTGCTATCCTCCGTCTGGTTGGGAGTTACGTCGAAGTTAACTCCAATTGGGCCGAGAACCTTGTAGCGAGTCTTTTCACTTATATCGTGATCATCATTCTGATTCTTGATTGATTCAGATCCTGTAGACGATTTTATAATTCTAAAAACCCGTTAAGTGCAAGTCAAACACGGAAGGTATTGAATTATCATCTAACAGGTTAAGAAAGACTTACCGATGACTTGCATCATCTCCTCGTAGACGTAGTCGTGGTGCGCGGGCGACATGGCCGCGTGCAGGAGCATGTACGGCAGGAAAAGAAGCAGCGTGCGCGCGTCGCGCTTCATGCTGGGGTATGCCGAGCGGAGCAGCTCCCGCGTGCCGTCCGAGTCCATCAGCGGGATCAGCTGTCCCGCCCAGCTAAATACATTATGATTTTTAACTCGACATGGATATCTAGTGCCTGGAAGACTGCAGGCAGACCAGAGACGCTATTCCATCCCTCCCGAGGCGCCACAAGCACAGTGTATTGCAACGTCACAGCTTAGCGTCACATAGTAACACCTAGAATTCATTCTAGGTACTGTATACAGGGTGGCGCAACGGCCAGTACATTAATTTCGCCAGCGTAATCCTCATGTTTTTCCGTGACAAAAAAGTTAATATTTTTTTTCTATAAAGTTTTTTTTAATTTATGTTTTTGTCTAGTGTAATTTGATAAGGAATGTTTGGTTTAGCTAAGGAAGGTCTTGGCATGGAACCTAGATCCCACGTGGCGTATCAGGCTAATGGCATGACAGCAGGTGTGATATTAGCCATCCATGACCATGTACACTCAACACTCCCACGTTCTTACAGACCATTCGATTCTTTTTACACTAAATTATTGAATTACTTTGTATGGAAAGTCTAACTTTTTATTCAGAGGATCTTCAGCAAAAAGTTATGAAACTTTTTTGTTTGTTTCAATTCCAATAATCATTTCCCAAATTTAATGTACTGCCGGTTACGACACCCTGTATTAGAGGCATTATAAAATTGCTGAATCCAAGGAGTATGACCGAAATGTTAGGGGCTTTTTAATTTTAAAACCATTTTATAATAATCCTGTTTAACGGAACAGCGTCCTGTTAAAATAGCAGGAAGCGGACTTTTAGCTAAATGAGTAAACACTGAATGAAAAATATGCGACTTCAAAGGGCATCCAAAAATTCCTTTATGGAAGGAGTTTCCAGGAAAGCAGTGAAATGATAATTCAGAATATGGATTGGTAAAGGAAAAAAGAGCGGAGGGTATGGCTTTGTGCATGCATCCTAGCCAAAGTAAGCGAGCTGAGGAGTTTTGTTGGTAAACAGAATGCTAAGAGCCTCAGCTAATCTGATAAGATGGACCAATGTTGATTGGCTGTTGCCAACCCGAACGGAACTAGCAAGGGGCCTGGATATATTTGGTGAAACCATTGTGAGCTCAGATCCTCGGATTGCAAGGCTTAAAACTTACTTGTATGCCCATTCAATGAAACTGGTTGCGTTGGCAGATCCAAACAATGGATGAGTCTTCTTGGGCTGAGCTGGAAATGCCAAGAAATACCTGAAATCAAATGAGTAATTAAAGTTTGCATTAAGATGAAGTGGAATGACCTTGTGTCATTTCAAACTTTCAGGGCCAATATAATGCACAGCATAAGTGGCCAGATGGTTTGTATAATGAAAAATCGAAATCGAATTGGTTTGATAAGTAACCCTTGTAGCTGCATGCTACAGGCATGGTTACATATACACACCATGGCAATTGCGTGAGGAAACAGATGCATTATGCAGTTTGATTGGACCCTTGGCCTGAGTCGTTGTTTATAAAATTATTTGACGAGGGTCGCTGGGAAATATTGTCGGCCCTCGGGAGCCAAGATGAGACATGTGAAGATGATTTATATTGTTTTCCGTAAAACCAATGTGTATTAGGTATCATTCGAATTATCTTATGTGTTGCTATCGTTCACCATGATTGTCATCTGGACTCTATAATTGAACAGAAGAACAATGGTATACATGCTACTTAAGCAACAGCTCATTCTAGGAAGCTTGGGGAAGTGAAAACAGTTAACTTGCCTTGGGGGTACAGTTTTAGCCCATAACTCCCACAGGAGCGGCAAATGCATTATAATGGGACGGTGAGTTGTGTAAGTCATGCCTTGACATATGGTGTGGACGAACCGAGACGAGAGCAGCGGCTGCATGATCTGATGCATGTGTTCGGGAAAGGAGTCCCACAGGTCCTTTTTATCTCCGGTGGGTGAGATGCCGTACACCTTCAGTATCTCCTGGATGGTCAATGCGTAGTTGTCCATTATCTGTAACGACAAACAACAGCATCACACACTGGCGACGAAAACAGTTGCAGTTAAGAATACTCTGATGGTTGAGAAAACATGAGTATAATAATAAATAGGTATGGTAAAATCATCATGGTAATGCACTATCCAGAATCAATCAATAGTAAAGCAAGGAAAATAAACAAAAATTAAGCTGTAAAGTAACATGACCATTCCATTGTCTTCGAAGGTAAAAATTACTAAGGTGTCCTAGTTTCATGATCGCTTCTACAAACACCATATTCATTGAACTACTAACATATTTACTAACACTAACTATGTTTCTCTACGAACAATACTATCTATGCTAAAATTTGTATGTACACCGATCACCAATAACTGGCTCTTACATATACTGATACATACACATATACATATCACTACACACCTTTACACAACCCTGCTTATGTACTTTTTCATGCACACCCATACCCAACCACGAATAATAGAATTCTAGTCTAAAATCCTCAATCGCACAAACCAACACATTTGACACTAAACTTCTCAGAGTTGATAGCGATTATTCACAGTTCACATTAAAACTGTTGTTTTCCGTCAGTTGCACCCTACTACACAGAATAAAATTATTGCAACCTGTGCAACCTGCACGGTGCAAATATTAACTTTAAAGACTGAGTAGGAAAAATAAATGAATGCTACCTGTTTATGCTATAGGTCGGGAAAAAAGTCTTTTCGCATTATAGTATGTATGAACTTGTAATAAAATCTCTTTGGCTATACTATTTGTATCTGGCTGGTTTTGGTATCATTGAAAGTTTAAATTTTAAAGAACATAATTCCAAATTCAAATTAGGAAAATGTGTGATTCTCATTTGTTTTTCGTACTGTCAAAATGAGTGAATCTAATGAAGAAATTCTATACATTTTAAAATTTTACTACAAAAAAGGTAAAAATGCAACGCAAGCCGCGAAAAAAATTTGCGATGTTTATGGACCTAGTGCAGTGTCTGTGAGAGTAGCACAAATTTGGTTTAAGCGTTTTCAATCCGGAAATTTTGATGTCAAAGATGCACGTCGCTCTGGTCGCCCTATTACGGATAAAATGGATGCCATTTTTGAAAAAGTGGAGCAAGATCGGCATATCAGTAGTTACGACGTAGCTGAAGAACTAGGAATTGACCACAAAACAGTTTTGGCGCATTTGAAAAAAACTGGGTACACAAAAAAGCTCGATATTTGGGTACCTCACGAGCTCACTGAAAGAAACCTAATGAACCGTGTACTCATTTGTGATTCTTTATTACGACGTAATGAAACCGAACCATTTTTGAAGAAGCTGATAACTGGTGATGAAAAGTGGATCACGTACGACAAGAACGTGCGAAAAAGGTCGTGGTCAAAGGCCGGTCAAGCTTCACAGACTGTGGCGAAACCCGGGTTAACTCGCAACAAGGTGATGCTGTGTGTGTGGTGGGATTGGAAGGGCATTATTCATTATGAGCTGTTACCACCAGGCAGGACCATCGATTCTGAACTCTACTGCGAACAACTGATGAGATTAAAGCAAGAAGTTGAGAGAAAGCGGCCGGAATTAATCAACAGAAGGGGTGTGGTTTTTCATCATGATAACGCTAGACCTCACACATCTTTAGCCACTCAGAAAAAACTAAGAGAGTTTGGCTGGGAGGTGTTAATGCATCCGCCGTATAGTCCTGACCTTGCACCTTCAGATTTCCACCTGTTTAGGTCTCTTCAGAATTCTTTAGGCAGTGTCAGGTTAACATCACGTGAGGACTGCCAAAACCACTTGTCGCGGTATATTGATCAGAAGTCCCAATATTTCTATAGCAATGGGATCATGTCCCTACCTACAAGATGGCAAAAAGTTATCGAACAAAATGGTACCTACATACTTTAGTTAAATGTAAATAAACCATATTAAAAAATGTTTTGAATTTTCTTAAAAAATGCGAAGAAACTTTTTCCCCAACCTAATATATCTGCAGTTACCTAATTACATACCTTGTGTGCAAAATAAATAAATTGAGTACTTGCTGAATGCAGATATTTAAATATCACCTTGGTGTCCTTCTCATACTGGAAGGCCCGTGTGAGCTCGATGAGGGCGGTCGACGCGAAGCAGTCGTCGCTGACGCCGAATGCGAAGGGCGAGCGGTCGGGCGCGACGTAGCGGCGCGGCAGCAGGCCCGTCTCCAGCGCGCCCAGCTGGCCCAGGCACGCGCCGCTCGCGAGCCGCACGCCCGCCTCTCCCGACCGGCACCCTGCGATCACAACCGCAACTCACAGACAGTGTCAAAGTCAATGAATACAACGTAAAAAGAGTGATGGATACCTATAGTATGCATCGAGCTTCTAATCCTAACAGAAGTGGTAAGTGTTGCATCAGTCACTGATGTAACAGCTCTTCACGCGGCAGGTAGAGATATTCTCCGACGTTTCGAGCTAATCATTCAGCCCGTTGTCAAGGAGGCATCCGCCGCGCTCGTGCGCAGCAGATGCCTCCTCAGCAGTCGGCTAAATGATTAGCTCGAAACGTCGGAGAATATCTCTACCTGCCGCATGAAAAGCCGTAACATTTTTCAATAAAGTTAGATGCTATTTTGCATTTAAAAAAGTTTTAAAAGTTTTAAGTGTAAAAAATCACTAATTCAGATAGATTACTGGCAGATGCCTTCAGAAATACTTGCATTCTCTGGGCACAGTTATATTCTTTAAAGGGACAAAACATTTGGTACTTGTCGAACTTACAGTTCCATGGGAAACTAACATACCAAAGGACGACAACTTTTAAGTAAAAAGTACTGCATTTAGTGGACAAGATGGTGAGAAATAGGAGTAATACTGGGACATGTTCGATTAATCAATTAGTAGCACTCGGGACATCCTAATACAGACGTATTTCACAATTATAGCTTTTATATAGATATATAGAATACATATATTAATTTATTTGCTCTATTATTTATGTTTAAACTCTTAGCAAATCTTCTTAGCAAGTTATTTTTTACGGCATCATTTGCAGTATATTCAATAAAATATGAAAGAAAACAGAGAAACTATCACTTTTTCAACTCTACTGCAAATTTAATAAAAATGAGATACGCCTGTACGTCCCGGGTGCGACGAATTGGGATAAGTTAGGTGAATCAATTGGTATATTTTAGGTGAATCAATTCAATGGATCTTTGATCAAAGATCCATTGAACGTAGTCTCTTAGGCATAACAAGGCGTGACAAAATAAGAAATACACTGGTAAGAGAAAAGACAAAAATAAAAGATAGTATTGTTCACTCAAAAAAGCTTAAGTGGAAATGGGCCGGACACCTAATTAGGACTAAAGATGAAAGATGGACAAAAAGGACCACAGAATGGTACCCACGAAATGGAAAAAGGAGCATAGGACGACAGAAGAAGAGATGGGACGACGACATAGTGAAAATTGCTGGCAGAATATGGACAAGAAAGGCAAAAGAGAGAAAACAATGGGAAGAAATGGGGGAGGCCTTCACCCTGCAGTGGGGAGCACAGTAATAAAAAAAAAAAAGATGTATACTTTACTAATATTTAGGACTTAAGTTTAAAGATTAAGAGGAAATACCCATTCACAGTTTTTTTTGCTTATACTAACACTTAGAAATCACCACAATGTAATGAAACCATCTGTGCTCATAAAATAAATGGCTTTATTATTATTATTATTAGGTGAATCAATTGAGATATGTTCGGTTAAGCAATTGGGATATGTTCCAGCCAATGAACGCTGAGTTTAATACCTTACCTTCCTTACCGATTGGACGAACGATGGTCCAAGCGGCAATGAAATTTTTTTGTGTTTTCTTTTCAGGTCAATGTAGCCGTGCAATATAAGGATGGTCCTAACACGCCACCTAGTTCCCACGTGGTGTGTTGGGCTAATATCATGACAGTGGGTATCCACTTACACAAAAAAATTGAAACAGGTTACACTAACCATTTATTAAGCATTCCAGTAGTTGCACAATGACTGGGTCAATATTGTTTCTTCCAAACACTGCCTTGTGAATTTCCTGTCGGTTATTCTTCAAGAGCTTATTAAGGCAGGAGTATGCATATAACTTCACATCTGGAATGTCTTGTTCTAAGTGGCGCAGGTACCATTTTACTTTCTCGAGAAATTCCTCCGGTTGGGTCCTCTCAACGTGCTTGCGGATTACAAGCTTAACATGCTCCGAAATATTACTATCTTCCAAGAAGAACAGGTCTGGAATGTGAGCGCTTAGCAAGTTTTCGTTCCCCAGAACGAGGTATTGGAAGATCTTGTTGATCTCTGTGGGGGCATAAGCCAGCTGCTGGACTAATGACACTGCCAAGTTAGCCAACAGAGGACCAAGAGAAATGCCGTCTATATTGTGGATGTAGGTGCTCCAGGCTTGTGCAAGTATCTTTGGGAACTCATTGGCCAGGGAGAGCGTAGAACGAAGAGTCGCTAGGACCTTAAATCTGAGAGGAGTCAAATACTTGGGGCCCATCAGCTGCATTATGTCTGGGAAACTCTGCAAAGCCTTTCTTTTCACGGACAAAGCGACTCGAGCGTTTACTAGCTTGTTATCGAAGTAGGCTAGCACTCCAAGAAATCTCGGTTGCAGAAAGTCTGCGATTTGGGAGAGTGACAGATTGGGATTGATATTTTTGCTTGAAGTGTCAGGGTCATGACATGCCAAATATCTGCATGCTTTAAGAACCTTCTCAGGGTCACTGCAGTACTGCAGGAGTAGATCCATTAGGATGAGCCGGTGATGTCTTATGATTAGGTTTAATATGGTTGTCTTTGTAATTCGCTCAATGAGCTCAAACGATTTCTTTGCCACATCATCGCTTTCGTACAAGTAAATGTGAGTGTAAACATGGGGGAATCTCTCACTCAAAAAATCTGCAGCTGAACACTGAACCAAAGAAGCAATTTCTTCTATCATTGCAGTTATCTGTTTTACCTTAAGCGAGTAAGGTATCAAGTATGGTAGAAAGTGATGAACGTCCTTCGAGATGAAGTCGATCAGTCCACCGAAGCCGAAAGCCCGGAGAACCTTGAGAATGGACGCGGAAAAGTACTGGTCGTTATAGACACCACAGGCCGCGAACAACTTGCACAGATCTTTTTTGTATCTGTGATACACTTGGTTCGTCGAGTAATCGTGAGCTTCACATATTTCTCTCAGGTAAACCGTTGCTTTTTCAGCTAGTGGATTCTGTGGATGCATTATAAAGTAAACCAGTAGTTTCGAACACGCCAGTAAGACTTGAGGGATTCTCGTCAGACCGAACTCCCTAATGCAGTCGAGCGTGTACTTCCTTTTGTGATAATCACTAGACTCCAAGCTAATCTTAGTGTAGTGTACTAGGCTGTTTGTGCATACATTTATTATGGCATCTTTACGATGATCGTCAGTGGTGTCGTTTGACTGAAATAGGAACATGACCAAAATTTAGTTCTCAAAGGATACAAAAATTGGTATGCATGATTTTCAAAAATAAATAAGTTAGGATTAAAAAAGGAGCAATATTTACCATCACATTAGTAAGAAATGGTCGAATAACTTGAATTAAATCTTCAACTGGTTTTGTTTTGAATATAGATGCAGCGGTGGCTTCGCTGAATATGGCATGATTGGAGAAACACTTCAGAAGTCTAATAAAATCATTGTTATCAACATCAACACAGTAATTGGTGGACAAAAATTTCTCGAATAGTGATTTTTTTGAGCTGTTAACTGTATTACTTGTCGCCTGTTCCTTGTTTTCACAAATGATTACATGGCTCTCAGAGAAACTTTTGAAAAACGCATCAGGAGTTTTCTTGGTCCAGTCGTCATTGTGACACTTGTTGCAAACAAGATTAATTTGGAGAGCTGGGTTTCCAAAAATATTGTGTCCTACTGGAGGATAGGCTATTGTTGTTAATGCTACAGCTGAGTTACTAAAGGCCAGGCATGCAAGACATGGCAAGGCTTTAAGTAAGGCTTTATGAACTTTATTGTCTTTGGTTAGAAATGCTGGTAGCAGGTGTTCTGCTATTATTTTACTCTCTGTAAATACGCCCGTTAGCACCAAAAGTGGAGACAGGTCAGCAATCTGAAATGCAAACCGAATTATGCAATTGTACTTGATTAATTTATTTTAAACTTGATTGAAAAAATAAGTACAAATCACATTACTTACACATTTATATGATTCCAAACTCTTTGATTTTGTCAAACGGCTGACTAAACCTGACACGCTAGAACTCCACTTTTCACCCAATTTAGCTTTGTGCAAAACATTTTCGACCAGTAGGTATTTTAGCATCGACATTTGGATTGTTTCACTGAGATCCAGAATTTGCGGCGAAATATCTGGCTTACTTTGGAGGCAGGTGAGATTAAATACCAGGAATAGTTCCGCTGAAGTTGGGGTTTTAAAGAAAAATATGGCTCCAACAAGCATATCCAATATAGTATTAAAACATTTAATATCAGTCTTTAACTTGTGAAAATGGCTTTTGTACAATTTTTGAAGACATCCGAGTATTACATTACAATTTATCTGGGATATTATTTTCCATGAGGTGTCATTACCTACACCATTTTGTTTTGTCCAAAGCTCATGGGACAGTTGAACTCTTTGTAAGATACTCATAATGGCATTACATTTCTCCAGGTGACTGTTTATGACAAATTGATCAATTGTAGAGTCCTCCACTGCCTTCGCAACACTAAGCATTTCCTTCAGTATTTGCTCGTAAAAGAAATTCTCTTCCAACCGAGATTCAATATCAGTGGAGTTTATTCTAATAACTGTCGTAATTTTTGTTTCATAATAAGGTGAGATTAAATAAATTTCATCAGCACCTAATGTTTGTATCTTAAAACACTCATGAGGCACATCTAAATCTCCAGCGAGCTTTAAACAAGCCATCTTTAAATCTTTTGAGAATACTTTTACAGTACTATGTTTATTACTTAGCACTAATGTGCAAATGCTTGTAACAATGTCCAAGTTCCTGCTCTTGTGAAAATTTTTCATTCCCAGCAATAAGTGTGCAATTTCATAGTTAAACTTCCCCAATAGATCCATATCGATTTGACCGTGTTCATAGCATCCGTGCAACGCTAATACAAGTCCTTCGACACTCATCATCAAAGATTGGAAGACTTCGGGAAAAGTTGTGTTGAAATTTACCAATGCACTTTTATCGTAGTTTTGTATTAATTTTACGAAAAATCTCAAAATGGTAAATTTTATATGCATGTTAAAATTTTGGAATGCATGAAGCGTTTTGTGGAAGAAGTTGTTATAGTATTCACGATGGAGATCATTGGCAGTAGCGTGTAAAGGAATGCTATCGCTCAGTAGCTGTAGCAGTATTTCCATGATAGTGCAGCACTGTGAGAAGTCCTTTACTTCCACGTATATGGCCTGAAGATCTAGCCGTTCGGTAGGAATGTCAATTTTGTCTGGGGTGAAATATTGCAGGGATAGTTCAGACGGATGTTCGCTGTTGGCATTTTGTTCATAGTAATCGATAAGTTCTAGGAGCATAGAGCAGTACTGTTGATGCAGTTCACTGTAGAAGTTGGCCCCTTTCACACATAGAGTGTGTAGCACCCGCAGCTGTACCTCCTTGCTGAGAGGATGTATACTGGAATACAAATTAATTACTAAATAATTCCAAGGAATGTGAGATATGTGTATATATAATCGACCGTGATGCAAGGACACATTAATTGAAGAAAGAGCCCAGTAAAAAGAACTACTTTACGAATATACTGCAAGGCTGGACCCGAACCAGCAAAACATTCCATTCGCGGGTATTGCGTCTACCAATTTCGCCACCGGCTGTATACCCATAATTTGGAATTCTCCTACAGTCCCTCTTCCCGTAATGAATGCCTCCTACTAACACAGTATTTAAGATTATACCTACATACATTGATTTAAAGCTTCATCTGCATTGCGGACATTGACTGCAAAGATTGAACAATCAAACATATTGCCGTCATCACCAAAATCGTATTTGGCATCAGACGCTAGAGCCAGTCCTAGGTTGACTTAAGTAAATATACTTTATAGTACTAAGCAGGTACGTCGCTTATTCCAAGGAATGTGACATGTATGTACATATAATCGACTGTGAAGCAAGGACACATTAATTGAAGTGTTAATTTAAAAATGTTTTGGCAGAGTGCATGTGATTTCGTTGAATTGATGTTTCATAAAATATTTGTAACATCTTAATATTGCATGTAGATTTTATTATTCAATTTGTTTTCAAGTATCAACCCCAAAAATCTGTCCTAGTTAAGAATCGTGGCGCCAAACCACGAGGCTCAGACAGGAATCTTATTCATATTTTATTGTTGAGGTTGCTCAGAAACCATTTTATGCTCCTAATTTTCGGAAAGTTATAAAAAAAACATTGTTATGACTTTGGCTGTATCTGGGGTGATGTGGTTTGTGGGGACTGACCTACTCCTACTGGCAACATTTTAGATGGCGGGGGTAGTCTATGAAAATAACTGTTGCATACGGAATTCATTGTTGATTTTCATGGATTATTATTTATTTATTGTTTTTACTTGGGCGTTTTCTCCTACCATCAATGGTAATTAAATGGATTGTTAATGGATGTTAAATGTTGCAAGGAATTGAAATAATGTATTTACACAAAGAGGTATCAATAACTCGTATGTGTGTATGTAAGAGTTGGCAAACGCTTAATTGTAAACTTAGAATAAATTATGGACGTCGAAAACATTCCAGTGAAGTTTCTTGCCAGTTCTTCTTTGCCGTGTTTGCTGCACTGGCAAATGATAAAATTTGACAATTCCAAGTGGAGAGTAGTGCCTATGGATAATTAATAAACAACAATAAACAATGTCATTTTATTTTTGTTTCCTAAAATCATTATTTTGGTTAAAAAAATAACAAGTTTTAAAGAGATTTAGGATTTTTTTTTCTGATTTGCCATATGGTATAATTAGAGCGCTGAATCAGTTACTAACCCAAATTTCTTAATAAAAAGTGCTTCATGTTACCCTACATACCTGTTCAAGCCCGGGACGCAGGAGATATAGAATGTGCGTCCAAGCAACCATTTATTAAATGCCCTATTAATGTCGGCACACTGGTGGCCCACTGCCCGAGGCACCAAAATTTCCATGTACTTCCTGAAAATGAATGAAATTTAAATCGATTCATGAGATGTGGTGTGAACGAAGTAGGTATATACTTATTCATTTCTAAACCAAACACAACCGGTAATACTTTTTTATTTGTTTACATATATTTAGGTTAGGATGAATATGTTTGGCAAGTGACTTACCCAGTGAGGTGGAGAATGTTAAACAAAAGCTGCTCAAGTCCATCCGCAGCGCTCTCAAGGTTCGCGAATAGGGAGTTGGTGAGAGATGTAAATACACGCATAACTTCTACCATACTCTCACCATCATTGCCTTCGTCTTCAACTAAGTCAACTTCCATAACTGCTAGAATTCACGCGTCTACAAAAAGCGACAGAGGACAGAAAAATAGATTGAATTGACTAAAAATATATTGAGAAAGGAAAAGTACACTAATAACAAACAAACAATTACATTTAGGCAGCGCCTTGAATTAATAATATGAATGACAGACGTCTTCGCGCCAAATATTTTATAACTTTTATCCACACGGAAAGGCAAACGCTCTCGCTATACAGCCTTATAAATAAGTGCGTGGTCCGATTTGAACTGTAAGTAAACGAATACAGTGCTCACAATGGGGAAGAAAACTCAAAGCTTATTGTAAGTGTCCAATGAGCGACGTATGTGCACAAAACTTTCATTCCATGAAATGACAGCCACGAGTCATCATGGCTGTCTCGTGTTGTCCAATGACACAAAATAGCTTTTGATGTTTGATGACTTGAAATCGTGATCGCTTCATGAGTGTATATGCAGGCAAACGAACACGAGAACTTCTCGTGTGAGGGGGTGTTAAGAATTTTGCCTTTTTTTCGAAGATACTACGTTTGTAGACTTTATGTATGATACTAAAACTAAATAGACGTTTTTAAGAAATATTGTCTGTATGTATATATGTAAGCAAGTATTTATGTATGTATGTATGTTCCTCCACAACTCTTATACTAATCATACGAATTAGATGAAACTTAGTGCATGTACGTTTAACTAAATATAATTCAAACCGGAAAGCTCCACGCGCCACGGCGGGAGGGCGGCGGCTGAAGGAGGGGGGGAGGGGGGGAAAGGCGGCGGGGGCGCTTACTTCTTCTAAACCACGTAAAGGATTTTTGATACAGTTTAACTAATAGGAATAGAGATCAACGAGGAAGGTTTGTGTATATATATTTTTTATTTTTTATTTTTCATTATTATATAAGTAAGTCCAAAGATATATTGTTAATTTACAATATAAAACATTAAATACGTACTAGCTAAAATGAAAACCGTCCAGGAGCAGTCGAGACGGGATTGCAGCAGTGCCGGGGGCCCCCGACAACCCTGGTGCCCATCATACGAGATAAAAAATCTCATCCATGGGCACCGAGTGCGGGAAGGCCCCAATTTGTGTATATTATTTGTAAATATGTTATATAAACCTTAAGTAAGTAACAATGAAAAGTAAGTACTCGAAAATGTTAGGTGTGAAAAAGGTCTGCAGAAAGGTCCGTGTTAAGGATAAGGTACCCTCACAATAAAAATTTTAATCTATTACCTTACCTTTTGCATTAAATATTAGGTGATTTTTTTCTTTTCCCTCATATTTAGGCATTTGCTACTACTTTCCGATTTTGATGCTATAAGGTATGGCTTGGTATTTCTGGCAACCTTGAGGTGCGCCCGGTGGGATGAAATGCACTTTACTTGAGAACCAATTACCCGATTTAGATGTGGTTTGTATCTACGTTTGTTTAGCCTGATTCTTTCCTTCGTTACTTACTTACTAGGTATGCAATGTAGCAGTGCAAGTGCAGAAAAGTTCTGGTGGCACATGCTTTTAAATCATTTTGGATAAATAGCCACCGATTGTTTACGAAGGTCTAAATGGAAATGATTGGATGTTTCTCATTAAATCATGCCATATCGGGTCAAACGATCTTGATTTAATTTGGTAGACAGCCCTTTGGGCTACTTTTTATCCATGAAATAATTCAGCTCGACATTAACCCGAGCGGAGCTGGGTACCGCAGCTAGTCCTATATATATTCTGTGTCAGACGTCTGGGTTCAAATCCCAGTTCCATTCATACATCGCTGTGTTTCTTTCTGCGTTGAATAAGTGCATTTCATTACGAATGCAAGCTGTTCTTAGGTTCGGAATCCATGTAGAACTGTAGGTCTCCTACTAGGTGGTAGGGTTAGGCCCGCCCGAGTTAGTTGGATGAAGAGATGGTCGAAGTGGCAATGAAAATTGTCCTTTTGTATTCGGCTAATATGAGGGTGGGTGAGACATCAATTTCCAGACACATTAAAAAATCAATTTGCATTGAAGGAATAGTTGAAATTGTGGGAAATTAAAATAATAAAATACTTAATAATAATCATCATCAATCAAAATGGTCCGGTTAGATACTGCCATGCACATTTCTGTGACAGTCACACTTTGACCTGTTTTAAATTTTTTGACATCCATTAATAAAAAAAATACTGACGGGCAACCAAAAAATGTATGTCAAAAATGTTCGCTTTCGGCACTCTAATTGTAAATCTTTGAGGTAAAAAATGGTATAATATTCTTTTTCAAATGGAAGGAGTCACTGATGGCAAAAAGAGATGACATTGAATATAAAATTGCAGTTCGTGATATCGCACAATATGCGTATTTATCATTAGGACCTTTTGGTAAGCCCTGTTACTAACCTAAGTAATCAGTTATTACTTAAGTGAAGCACTTTTAGTAGGTATGCTTATTTCCGTACTAAGACGAAAATATTATCAATCATTTCTTATGAAATCCAACACTGTCAGCATATAACTTTAGAACCACTGATTCTGTTCGTTTCCCATCAATTATTATAGCCTGCCATCACGATAAATTACCGAAAAGGATGAACAGTGGGGTAAACAACATAAATCAAGGCCACTTTAATGCGGGCGGAGCCACAGGCATCTACCGGTCATCTACTCTCAGTAGACAAAGTCGACTAACTAGGAAAATCTGACAAAATATAAGTCATTGGGTAATGTGCAACAACCTAAAGAATGTAAATTTAATTAAAAAGTCTAAACTTAAGGTGGCCCAACCCGGCGGCCTCAACTTATTTGCGGGCACGGTACAAAACCGTGCTGTTGCGCTCAGGGACCTTCTCTGTTTCTAAGAATAAGACAGGCTTCGTGATGAGGAAGATGCAACATGTCCACAAAAAAGACAATGTGCATAGTGTATGATTTGATAAGATTTACGAAAATTTTAATTTCAAAACGACTTATAGCTGAAAGTAAACCACGACCGCTGTAGTCAAAAATCTAACAAAAACCAAATAGATTATAAATCTTGATTAAATATGCTATGTCTGATGACTAATCTTTTTAAGATGTTCTTACTTTATCATTGCATAATCCACCTCCAAAGTTATTGTATAAAACGCGCGAAAAATCCGAACTTTCGGACGTTATATCTTGGAAACCAAACACAATTTTACAATGCCAATGGTCATCAGACATCTAGTTCGATCAAATAAAGCAATTTTGAGCAAAATTTTGGATCTCTGACAAGAAATATGGGCGTGATCTTCTTTCCCCTTTTGTATGGGGAGATGAGCGGGATGGGCCACCTTAAGTGCCTTTTTCAACTTGGTGTTCCAATAATGTTTGCGAGAGGAGTTTTCGCTTTTTAGGGATATTTTATAAGACAATTTTTATCTTTAATATATGTTATTATTTTCCTATTAAAGCAACTGAAACACATTTGTAAATTTTTTTGTGACCTGGCATTGGCCAGGCATAGTTCATCATCGGCCTCCTCCAACATGCTCCATGTTGCTCGATACCTGACCCTCCTCACGTAGCTACCGCCAGAACAATTACCAGATCGCCTTTCCAACGAGCCGCTGTTTGCCGGTACATGGTCTTAACTCCAGCTAATCGGCTCCTTTGGGCTATGTTTCCTCAGTGCCCAATTCTGCAGATTGAGTGTAAATATGTCACTAATTCCAAGCCAGAGTAAAGACTGCAGAGTGGATGAGAAAACTTGGAAGCGTGAAAACATCCAGCATCGAATCAAGCAGGCTTCGGAACGAGTATGGGCAGCTGCTAAGGATCATGGTGAAAGGAGGAGTTTTGCATCACCCATTCCATGAACTGCCACCAGACGGGGACCTGGCTCCCCTAGCAGAGGCTATTTCCACATGCCTCATTAAAAAAGTGAGAATGTAATCGACGCTATCAATAAGTTGATAACCTTTATCCCTTACTATACCCTTAAAAGTTGATAATTTTATTAAATTGAAAAGATATTTTGCAATTTTACCTACATAGCATTCCTCAAACATATTTCCAAATAAGGTGGCGAGATTTTGACAGAAACGGATATATTCTGTTCTTCTCTGTCCAACAGTATATGTTTGTGACTATCTGAGCCAATGGAATCATCCCAAATACCTCTCTGTAACATCGACCATCGGCTGATGAGTGGTTATCACAAATGTCAGTCAGTCAGTCAGTAAGTGTGTTTGCGTCCACTGCTGGACATACGCCTCTCCAATTTTCCTCCAGTCCTCCCGGCCCTCAGCCGTACGGAACCACTGCTTTCCGGCGGGGCACTTGATGTCGTCTTCCCACACTCCGTTTTCCTATCACAAAATGGTAATACGAAAATCAATTTAATCCTTTTTTCACAGATACCAAAGCTCCCAAAGGCTGGTCCCATTGCCCCGATAATATCTCACCATTCAGTGGGAGGCCAGATATATCTCGCCGCTAAGCAAATTCCAGCCGGGGGTGTCTTCTGCTACTTGGCCTGCTCGCCTAATCCTTTGCCAGATATACACAATTAAATATGAATATTTTTAATGAACCAGTTACTAATGTAATTGTAAAATAAAGTGTAAAAACTTGTAAATAAAATTGCAGATCTTCATTAAAAATACTTTATTCATGTAGTATGCATGCATTAAAAGATTTTTATTGGTTAAAAACATACCAAACTAAATAATGTTCATTCAACAAAAAGCATTAATTAGCCTATCTGGCATTAAACAAATCTAGAAAGTAGAAGATAAACTACATAATGCAAACTATAAACCTATCAACAGTATCAAGGTCACTGTCTGATAGGAATAATACAAATTAGAATAAACAATGATTAAAATATTAACACAATAGTTATTTTGTGTTGGACTACAGGAGAGAAGGCAAACATTGAATAATATAATTATTCATACATGTAGATTAATTTTCAAAAAGCCCTAATCAAAACTAATTAGTTCAGCCAAAGGGTTCTGCTCAGGTTTGACCGGGGAGGGCTGAGGCGGCGCCTGCGCTGGCTGCGGCTGCGCCCCCTGGTGCTGTGGAGAGGACCCCACCGGTCCGTAGTTATTGGTAGGTCCCATGGGCCCCGGCTGTGCTGCGGCAGGAACTTGCCCCTGCCCACCGGTGGGCGGCATCATCTGTCCTTGCGACGGACCCTGCGGAGCTTGAGCAATTTGCTGACCCTGGGATATCTTTCCCTGAGAGGGCATTGATTGACCTTGCTGTGGCATTTGCTGGCCTTGCTGTGGAATTTGATGGCCTTGGAGTGGCATATGCTGGCCCTGTGGCGGCATTTGTTGGCCCTGATGTGGCATTTGTTGGCCTTGCTGTGGCATTTGCTGGCCCTGCTGTGGCATTTGTTGTCCCTGCTGTTGTATTTGGTGGCCCTGCTGTGGCACTTGGCTCTGCTGAGGCATTTGTTGTCCTTGGTGGGGCATATGCTGACCCTGAGGAGGCACTTGACCTTGTTGGGTCATCGGATGACCATGTGGCATCTGTTGCCCCTGCGGTGGTAACTGACCCTGCATCGGCATTTGACCTTGAGCTCCATGCATGGGTTGTCCCTGAGAACTCATCTGTTGAACTTGAGGCCCTAGGTGTTGACCTTGAGGGCCCAGCGGTTGACCCTGAGAATTAATATGCGCAACAGGTGGCATTCCCTGCACTCTCATAGATGACAACTGCCCCTGTACACCCATCATTTGGTTTGGATTCATCTGTGGGCCCATTTGCCCCATCTGCACTGGGTTGGTGCCCTGGGGTTGATTTTGCCCTTGCTTTAACAGCTGCGGATTGGTTTGACCCTGAGGTGCCCCTGGCTGGCCCGGGGGTCCGCCGGGTCCTCCCTGCTGCATCATAGAATGAACTCCCTGCATGCGCATCTGATGCATTTGTTGTATCATCATCTGCGATGGTGTGCCCGAGCGGGGCATCTGTCCCATCATAACTGAGGACTGTGATATCGGCGGACCTCCTCCCATCGGTGGCTGTTGCATACCTGACAACAAAGTTTTTGCAAGCTCACGTCAAAGTAAATAGTAATCACTATGTGTATTTTCTTTATTTAAGTAAAAAATAGGATAATTTGGTTTTCAAAATTAGTTAATTAATTGATTTGAGGTTATCCAACAAAATCTACATTCAAACAATGCAATCAGATTTAGAAAATAATCAGAAAAGTTTTTGATCAATTTCGACAAAAAATTTGGATAAGTAAGTTCGAGGTCAGTCACTTAACTATCTCAAACCTTCTGCCAGCCAGTGAAAAGTGTGGCAGATGAAGGGTTATAGGGGGATATTAAATTCATAGCCACAAAGATACCTTGCGAAGGCTGGGTGATCTGCGGCTGGGCCTGCATGGCCTGAGCGTCGGCGACGGACTGCGGCGGCATCATCTGGTGGTACTGTGCGTTGGGGTACATCGGCTGGCCGGGGAAGCCCTGCGGGTACTGCGGAGCACCCGGCATGAAGTAGCCGCTGGCGCTCATCAGGTACTGCTGCTTCTGCTGCTCCTGGCGCATTTGCATCTCGCGCTCTTGCTCCTGAATCGACAACGCCGCGTAAAAGTTACATCAGGTTGAACGATACAAACTAGGACAACGGTTGACGAAAGTTGGGAAAGTGAAAATGAATAAATACTTTATTTGCAGCCATACGGTACAAAAAGGCGGATATTAATGCCATAAGGCATTCTCTATCATTCAACCTAAGAGATGTAGGAGAGGCGCAGTGAGGCGGGCGAAAAAATAAACGTTAAACAAAATGAATTAGAGAAAATATTAACTAACCTAAAAATATGGATTTATATATTAAAATGAATTACATCAAAATATGTACATACACTTAAACATATTAATAGACATAAGATACACATACATATATATTATTAGAGAAAATATAAACAGATATATACATACAAAAATACATATATATAAATAGAGGTAAAATAACTCTAAGGTAATTATTATTAATTAGCCTAGTAACTACCTAATGCATGTATTTCACTGGTTGAGGGATTCTTTGTTTATTAAGTTTGCATTACATGTATTTTTTGCGGTTTTTTGTACAAGATTATCCGAATGGATTTTGACTGAGCTGGCACTTATTACTTCTTCCGGCAGTTAGTTTCAGTCTTTTACAACACAATTTGACAGAAAGTGTGAAAGGGTTGGAATTGAAGCTATTAATGTTGAGTTGTAGAGATTCTCCACAGAGTGTTAGGTCAGTGTTCAGGGAATACAAAGCTTGTAAATATTTTGTTCTTTTGAACATACACGAATGCGATGTGTTGGGTTTATATCATTGACGGAGGGTGTGGTATTATTCATTCATGTGCAGTTACATACAAGAAATTTCAAGAAGAAAATGCTGCAAGACCACTTAAAAAAAAACAATTAAGAGGATAATGATGCGACCAAGTTTCCTACAATGGCTTGTGCCTGTTTCCTTAGTCAAATGAAGTCCTATTTTTCTGATATTTTTCACATTAAATTAACAAACCGAGAGCTATGTCTGCACATCTTTATTTTTTTGATAAATTAACTTAGGTCCGTGATATACGCATTAACATTTACTTATGTCCGTAAAAATGTGTATACAAATACAGAAATTTATATTTCATGGATACAAGTTGAGTTATCAAAAAAAGAAAACGTACATACGTAGCTCAAACTTCAATTATTTCATGTGCAAAATTTCAGTGAGATATTTCTTGATTTGACTGAGGAAACATGCACAAGCCATTGTATGGAACTTGATCCCCTCATTGTCCTCTTAAGGCTTGTGGTGTTATATTAAACCAATTGTGACACAAAGTAGCATACCAAAATTATAGACATATTTACATGCAGACAAAGGCACAACCCACCTGCACCCGCTGCAGCGCGAGCTGCCGCTGGTACTGCAGGTACTCGTGCTTCTTCTTGCGCATCACGTGCAGCTTGTGCGCCATCTGCATCTGCCGCTGCCGCTCGGCCGCCTCCGCCGCCGCCGCGAGCCGCGCCGCGTGCTCCGCGCGCAGCGTGTCCAGCGCCGCGCGGCTGTCGCGCGCCTGCGCCACCTTGTCCTGGCGGAACATTCCAATAAACGTCAGCACGGGCGCCGTTTCTGGCTCCTGAGCACTGTTATTCGGTTTCAGGGTACCGAGCGGTTGATTATTTTTTGTTTGTGTTATCTGCTTCAAGGCAATATGTTCAGGAAACAATAAGCAAATTCTTTGTTTGATGTAAATGTGAATGTCCATTCTTGTAAGGGCAACTTGTCATGGGCAAAATGTGTCAACTTGAATGTTGCTCTATGAAATAAGCGTTGTTAGTTTGTACATGCTTAATCATGTTATAACTGATATATTTCAGTTTTCCTGAAGACGGGAAACTATATATATCATTTTTTGAAAATAAGATCTGGTCTAATGTATTTTGCCTGCACCGTATGGGTGACAAATGAAAAAGATCTCTAATTTTTTAAATTAACCATACTTAAGTAAGAAATTTGTGATTATATAAATATTGGTCAAGTAATGTAAATAAAGCGATATTGTCCTTTAAAGAGTCAACAAAGCAAATAATCGCAGTACCTTTGGCGTAATTGGAAGTTAAAAACACAATTCTTTAAGCAAACTTTTTTATGCAATCTTCCTGCAAGGAAACAATCAGCAATGAAAAAACAAATGCTCGGCATCTCACTGCGCGACCGAATGCCAAATTCGCTGAAACGCCAAAGAACCAAGGTCACTGACGCTATGCATAGAGTCGCTCAACTCAAGTGGCAGTGGGCAGGCCACGTAGGTCGCAGAGATGACCACAGTTGGAGCACTTAAGTTTTGATGTGGAGACCCTACACAGGGAAAAGTAGTGTCGGTGAACCACCAGCACTTTGGACAGACAACATACGTCAGACTCAACTACGTGGTCACAACTTGAAGCTGGACACAACAGAGCACAAGACCAATGTACGCAAGCAGTTCATTAGCAACAGATTTGTAGAGGCCTGAAACAAACTCCCTGAGGACATAACCAACGCAAATACTGTTAATCAATTTAAAAATCGTTTGGACACTCATTTAAACAACTTGTGTAAGATTAATTAAAGACAGCGTTAATAAAAAATACTGACATTCATAGATTACAAGGAAGTGACTATGGCTGAGAAAAATAGTCGCACCTGAAACTAATGATAACGCAAAGTAGTACTTTGTGACGTCATTTCGACACACTTTGTATGGACGAAATGTCAAAATAATGCAAAGTGACGTCACAAAGTACTACTTTTCGTTAGTCTTAGTTTCTGTTACGACTATTTATCCCAGCCTAAGTGAACTACCATTAGGACAAAAAAAACCTTATAAACATGAAAAGTGATAACCATACTTGAACATGATTTAGACACATCAACCTAGGCTGCCTGTCTAATATAAAATAAATAAATAAATAAACATGGCAAAGTCTGGGGGAGGGCTACGTCCAGCAGTGGACAGAAAAAGGCTAAAGAAGAAAATATGTAACTCGTAATAGGCCTAACGATAAAGTTGAATTTTGTGAGCTAACCAGCGGCACACAAACCTGCAGACTCTCATAGTGGACGCGGCTGTCGTCTTGCAGCTGGATGTAGCGCAGGAGGCGCGAATGCATCGCCGTGATGTTCATGAACAGAGTCTGCACCGACGTATCGTTGGCGATCGACCTCCCCCTGCACAAACATACGGTTGTTGTGTTGTTGTTGTCCGCGAGAAGTCGCCGACGCTTGAACGCTATTGACACGAGGCCGTTGTGCTCAGTAACCCGACTTTTGGCTCACTTCAGCGAGCCGAGCTCTTCCACAAAGCGTAGCAGCCTTTAGGGTCTTTCCACACTTGCGGGTCGCTCCTTTCGGGGCTAAAGACCCCCGTACAAAATGTCTGCAGTTATCTACATTCCATGACTATATGTGCCGGTGTCTCCTCCGCCTCCAAGCAGGCCCTGCAGAGGGGACTGTCCGTGACTCCAATGGTGTGAAGGTCTTTGTTGAGCTGGCAGTGGCCCGGGAGTAGGCTTACCACCATTCTCAACTGTGGTCTATGCAGCTTTTTTAAGTTTTATAGTTAAACATCAGGTTTCACTAAAAAAATTTATTACTGAACGTATATTTAAGGTTTGGTAGGGTAGTGTTTAAACCGGTCTGATTGGTACCAGCCCAGGGTTTAATGGGTGTCATTCTTATATAAAAGTGTGTTCGTTGTCTTACTTCTTTCATGCAGCAATAAAGCAACGCATCAATATGATTTTTTTACATAGAGATAGTTTAAAGGCTACTTTTCATACTGGAAATAAAATATTTCGATATTGCCCCGAGCGAAATTACCTCTGCTAGTGTTCTTATAAGAGGATAATATTCTTGGCATAGCACCTAGTTACCACAGGAATGCAGAGAAAGATAAAAATTACAGTAGATGTTATATCGGTCAACCACCATAGAAAACAATGGTAATATGAAAGACATATCACCACTGATGAAATCCAATAATCTCCCCAGAAAAGGAGGCAAATGTATAGTCTAGCATCGAAAGGAAAACATATCTAATATAATGTTCAGTAGTATTTATAAGAGCATAAAAGCAAGTTAATAAGACTATAAAGAAATAAAAAAGACCTGGACGAGTTGCTCTTCATTCGGTTGACAAAGATCTCAATCTGTGACTTCAGCGCAGCCACAAACTCCTCCAGCTCAATGTCAACGGCTCCGTCCTCTGGGCCCGAATTAGTCTTCATGCTGCCGTACGTCTGGACAATGCACCCACCATGCATTTCATTGATTGACAATAACGCTCAGTTTCTATCTGACTTGAACATTCACAGAGATTTAGAACTGTTTCCGTTGCCAGTGGTTGTTTATAAAACCATTCACTGGAAAATCCTGGCGTATAACAGAAATGCAGTTCGTGAATTAATTATTTGTTTGATTTAGGATCATATGATATGATGGTGTACTGGCTGGTACATTTTTGGGGTTCCAGACCCAAAGGGTGCCAACGGAACCCTATTACTAAGCCTCCTCTGTGTGTCCGTCTGTCAGAGGACTGTATCTCATGAACCATAATAGGTAGAAAGCTGAAATTTATGTGTATTTCTATTGCCACTATAACAAATAAGAAAAAAATAAACGATCGCACGAAACCCTTCATGACTCGCACTTGGCCAGTTTTTATATTTTGATACATTTTAAATTAGAGAGGCACTGTAGTCTAATACTTCAATTTACAAAGTAACAAGTGAGATATGGATTATAGTAGCGATATCAGGTGCACGCAAGCAAACTAACGTCAGAGGGCGAGGAGTGGAGACGGGACGCGTGCTCGGCGGGTGCGGTGGCGGCAGGCGCGGCCTCGCGCCGCTGCTCCCAGTAGCCGCGGTCCAGGTACCGCGTCAGCTCCGGGTCGCTGACGGCCGAGTGCTCGGGCGATGCGCTCACCGACGACGGTGATGGGGACACTGCGAAAATAAAGCTCTATATTTTTGGATTTTTTATAACCATAGGAACCCCCAGATCAGGTTTGTGTTTAGTAACAACAGAAATTCTTGGATACAGATTTTGATATGGATAAGAAATATCTGTGGGCTGGAAAGTGGGCAGGTCATGGTTGTCGCAGAGATGACCACAGATGGTGCACTGAAGTTTTGATGTGGAGACCCTACACAGGGAAAAGAAGCGTCGCCAAACTACCAGCACGTTGGTCAGACGATATATGTCAGACAGCAGGTGACAACTGGCGAAAAAAAAACAGGAGGCCACACAACTTGGCGAAGTCGGGGGGAGGCCTACGTCCAGCAGTGCACAACAATAGGCTGAAGAAGAAGAAGAAATATTTTTGTTTGTTGTTATGAAACAAACTCATACTTAAATTAAATAAGTTATAATTTAATAATATTTTGGTGAACAAAACTGTACCTAGGCCCAAAATTTTCATCACAATGGATTCGGTAGCTCCAACCATGAAGATGTTGCGTAAACCCAGACGGATGGAAACATTCGATTTCACATTTATAAATAATAAATAGAAGTGACTAATGCCCGTTTTCACCACCTCCAGCTAGAAAAATCCCAAAGTTACTTTTCGGTTACACCATACAAATATGCCATGTAACCTAAAGTTACTTATCGGATTTCAGGTAACTGGATATGGTGAAAACAGGGGTAAGTGAACTACCATCGGGACAAAAAAAAATCACAAACATGAAAGTCTAAAACTGAATAAAACAGAACACAAAACCAACACACGGAAGCACTTCATAACCAACAGAGTGGTTGACAATTGGAACCAACTTCCAGAGGATATTATAAGTGCAAACAACACTAATCAATTTAAGAATCGTTTGGACGCTTATCTACATAAATACATTTTTAAAATAAGTAACTAAGTGAACTGAAACCGATTAAGTGAAAAAAAAAAATGTACTCGATTTAGACACATCAGCCTGTCTGCCTGTCTAATATAAAATAAATAAATAAATACTTGAATATGATTTAGACACATCAGTCTAGGCTGCCTGTCTAATATAAAATAAATAAATAAATACTTGAATATGATTTAGGCACATCAGTCTAGGCTGCCTGTCTAATATAAAATAAATAAATAAATACTTGAATATGATTTAGACACATCAGTCTAGGCTGCCTGTCTAATATAAAATAAATAAATAAATACTTGAATATGATTTAGGCACATCAGTCTAGGCTGCCTGTCTAATATAAAATAAATAAATAAATACTTGAATATGATTTAGACACATCAGTCTAGGCTGCCTGTCTAATATAAAATAAATAAATAAATACTTGAATATGATTTAGGCACATCAGTCTAGGCTGCCTGTCTAATATAAAATAAATAAATAAATACTTGAATATGATTTAGACACATCAGTCTAGGCTGCCTGTCTAAAATAAAATAAATAATATTGATTAGTATGAATGTCCCTTAGATATGTGTGATTGGGTGAATCCTTACCGTTTTGGTGAGCAGCGCGGCCGTGCGAGGGCGGCGCCGAGACGGCAGCCGACGGCCGCTTCCTCTCCTTCTCCTTGTGCTCGGCCTCCGACTGCGAGAGAGCCAGCGCCAGCTGCAGCTCTTCCTCCTCCTGCAACTCCTCGGCAGTCTTGCCGCCTGCCCCGCCGCCGCCCGACCTCTTCTGCAACATTACATTTATTTTATATATAGTGCAGTATACTGTCGACATTCCCAAAATGAGAACCCACCGATCCTCTAGATCTATTATCTATCCGGTCGGTAAACTATGGAATCGACTCCCTGCCTACGTTTTTCCCCCAAAGTACTACCTGGGGTCTTTCAAACATGGTTAGTTAGTTAGTTAGTTGGGCAAAATGTTTTCCGCGCTAAGCCTACTTCATAGAGAGGCGATTGTGCGTAACAAAGGTGACTATGTGAGCCATCCCAGCTCGCCCCAGAAATCCAGCATACCCTTTACATTCCCACAGGCCTCTGTAAGGGATCCCGGTGCTCCCAGGGTCTGCGCCCGATGGTCGGCCACACTCTTGCACTCCAACAGTACATGGGCGGTTGTTTCCGTTCTCTCCATGCAGCCACGACATAGAGGGCTGTCCGTCACCCCCAGGTTATGGAGGTGCTTGTTGAGTGAACAATGTCCTGTCATTGTTCCCACCATTGTGCGTAGATCATTTCTTTTCACTTCAAACATGGTGTGAAGAAGCACCTGTCCGGCCGGCATGTGAAGATCCAAAAGTCCATGGTCGCCGTCAGGCGCCTTTTCTATGAGGTCATGGCGTATGGCATATGCCGCGCTTAACATCTCATGAGGTGCTTGGGAGGTGCCTGATGCCAGGGGCGCCCATGGGCATTCAAATTTTATTACATTTCTAGCAGTTTCAAAAAGACAAGGTTGAGGAAGTAAAAGGGTTTGTAGCTTTCACAATAGAATTTGGTTCAGATTGCTGAATGTCATTCAGTAAGTAATGTGATTTAAAAATTCAATATCAGCACAATTGTAAAGGAAAACATGATATGTTCTTTGAAACTTTCAGTCATGCAAATAATTACCTTTTAAACGTTATAGATTATGAAAATGTCTTTAGTATTATTTAATAGTTCATGTCCACGTCACTCAATTTAAAATGTTAAAATCACAATAAAACTACTTCACTAACTTATTATCACAATATCTAAAGTTAAGTAAATTTTGGAGTAATTATTTTTGGAGTAAATTATTTTTCTTCAAGCGTCGCACAAACATGGGCGTCTGGGGCTCCGTGAGCGGCGCATTGGACCTCTCCGGCACAAACGGCACCAGGTCGGGTACAGGCTGCGCATGATGCACTGTCAGCGCCCTCAGCCGGCCCAGTTCCCGCTCCTCGGCCTCGCGCCGCTCCGCCTCGCGTTGCTCTGCCAACCGCTGCTGCTCCTCCTCCTTCTCTCTGAGCTGCCGATCAAAGTTCTCCCGCTCGCTCGCTCGCTTCGAAGTCGTCAGTTCGAACGGCCTCTGCTCCGTCAATTGCGCCTGACTGAGCACTGGCCGGAAAGGCTTCTGTGTGAGCACAACGGGCGGACGAGCCTCGAACTTAAAGTTCTCCTTGTTCTCCGAGCACGTCGACGAGGCCTCGCTCTGCTTCGATGACGTTACTGCCGCTTGAGCGGTTTTCTTTACCACTTTGGGCACTGGCTGCGCCTTGAATTGATTGGCTAGTTTCTTCTCTTCTCTGATGATGTGTTTAATCTTTTCATCTTTCTTCTTGCGCATGCACTCGTCCCGCTTCTCAAAGCTGAAGGGCTCCGGACGGAGCGCACCGGAACTGGGACGTGTGGCGACTTGTCCCACACCTCCGTGAGGGATCTCGACAGCCCGGGGTGGGGCGCGAGGGGCCACGCGCGGAGCCGGTGGAGGGGTCTTCTGCCGGCGGATGATCTCGTGCGAGTGCGCTCGAGACTTTAAAAATGTAGGAGTCACCGGGCGTGTGACATGGGTTTGAGGTTTAGGTGGCGGAGGCTGCTTCTCAAGAACCCCCCGCGGCACCGGCCGAGCATGAAATACATATTCTTGCTGAGGCGACGGTGGTGGCTTCTTGGCCACCTGTGTAAGATTAAAAGGCTCAGGTACAGTCTTTTCGCGTCGCACGACATCCGGGAGTTGTCCTCCTTGCACCACTGAGCGCGGTACCGGGTTCGCCTTCAGCTTAAACTTCCTGATCTCTTCCAGTTCTATCTGCTCGCGCTGCTCCTTTGTTAACAAGCGTACGGGACGAGCGCGAGTGGCGCACCTCAGCGCCGGCGACTGGGGCAGAGTGCGTCCCAGCGCTCCACCCGGTTGCGGTTTGAATTCATCGTGGATGGCCGCGGTGTGAAAGCGGCCGGGCGTGTCACGCTGGAAGTGGTAAATCGCCTCTGCCAGAGATACGAACTTGGAGCGAGTGGGTGGCGGCGACGAGCGCGTTGGCTTGCGACTGTAGCGCGTGCTCTGCCCCGTGGTTTCGTCGAAACGAAGGGAGGCGAGATCGCTCATCGAGAGCGATGGACGCGGACGCGATAGGCTCCCTGTCTCCGTTTCCGGCAGAGTCGCGGGCGAACGAGGCTCTAGTTTGAGATCGTCAAAACAGCGATAAAACTTGTAATCGACCGCTGGCGAAAACTCACGACCCGGAGACCGAGGTTCCTGCTTAACAGTCACCCTATCCGGGGACATCTTGGCACCTTCCAATCCGCGGAAATCTGTCACGTTGCGTAGTCTCAACTTCCTCGAGGACATTTTGGTTAAGAGATGGATTGGCTCTATGAATCTACCAACTTTTAACGCAATAACACGTTTTGTAATCCAGAAACATACAACATTAATTGCAAGGAAAAGACGGCATAAAAATATTGTGGATCGCGGAGCACGCAAACAGAACAGACGTTACAATTTAAATCTGTCAAACGTCACCGGAAGTTTTTTATTGGGCATAACTATTATGGAAAGGCAATTTTTTGTTAGCCATACAACGTAATGGACATTTTTTCCGGTTGGGTTTAATCATTACAGAAAGGCAAGGGTGCCCAAATCACACCCGAGGACTCAACATGATAAATTAATTTGCCGGGTGAACAGACAAGTGAGTGAATTAATCTGACGTTTAGGTGCATTTCCAACTGCCAAAAGACGCGTTGTTCGGGCACGTGAACTGAAATTTACCACTTATTATGGTACAAATAAAAATTAAATCTGCTGCCCAAAAATCGTGGCAGTACCAATTTTTGGGCAGCAGATTTAATATTTTGTGTAGACAAGATTATAAATGTTTTTCTATTGTCTTTAGTATTTTTGGTGTGCTTTGTGTTCTTGGTGGTTGAAATAGCGTTCATTGATGTTAGTTGGTATCTTTGGTGTGCTTGGTATTATTTGGTGTTCATGGGTGTATTATATTTTGCCAGAATTGTTGAAGCGAAGCTTCTTAACAGGCCTTCCTCCAGCCAAAGTCCACGTCAATGTCTCATATGTTTGTGATGGGGATTAAACTCAGAAAAAGTGTAGAAGTTTGCGAATGGAAGTCCTAAAAAAGTGCTATTTCAGTCTTGACCTGCATTCCGAAATGCGTATATTGCAAATATCGCGGAGAAAGCGAATACAGTTAATATTGGTGTTCCGAATTGATATCACTGCTCATAGCAACAATCGCACGATATCAAATCGGAACGAATTTAAGTAGACATATCTGTCAGAGCCTAACCTAACTACCTCGAAAATGCCTTGAGAGTGGTTATTTCAAGCCTAGAATTGACTAACTAGACTAACAAACGGCAAAAGGCCTTCGTTATTTCAGAACACAAGTGCATGCGATCAGAGAACTACAGATGAACTACAGACGCTTAATGACAGTTCGATGACAGCCATTTGACCGGCGCACATGCTCTCAACCGTACGCGCTTTGTACGATCTGTGTGCGGTCTAGAGTCACGTCTCTTATGTCAAAACGGCGTTCACGGGAGTAAATATAAGCAATTCGGAACGGTTGTGTACGCATATATTGTGAATTCTCCGCAATATTCGCATTAATTAAGCAATACGCATAAATAATTCACGCATCAGCTTTTTTTTTATTTATTTATTTATTTTATATTAGACAGGCAGCCTAGGCTGATGTGTCTAAATCGAGTACATAGTTCATTGATATATTAACAAAATTTTTTTTTTTTTTAATTAATCGGTTTCAGTTCACTTAGTTGCTTATTTTAAAAATGTATTTATTTAGATAAGCTTCAAGCTGATAGTGATATAAATAACATAATAATAATAATTTCGGAATGCCGTGCAAATGTCTCTTAATTTTTTTCCACAGGGACAGAATAATTAATGGCCACTACTTTATAGAAAGATCACATTCAACTTTAAAAAATAATTATATTAAATCTTAAAATGAAGGTAAACTTAAATACTATGCCATTACGAAACTGACCTGTGGAGCTGGACCGTAGTCGTTGGCTGTGTCGGCAGGTTCGGGTTTGGCCGCGGTGCCCGATGGTGGACGGCTCACTTTGTCGAAGCACGCGTCGCACACTCGCACCTGTCGATGCAAATAATGTGATATTCACACCGATAGAAGCTAACTAACAGGTGCACGGTAAGAATTAAATAAAGATAGAGTATTCATTGGATAGCTTTTTTTTTTTTTTTTTATGTTAAGCGCGGCATATGGCGTACGCCAGGACATCTTAAGGTGCCCGACGACGCCCATGGGATTTCGAATTTACAGGGGGGCTGCGAAAACCATGCCGGCCGGCCAGGTGCTTCTTCACACCATGTTTGAAGGACCCCAGGTTGTACTTTGGGGGAAATACATCGGAAGGGAGTTCATTCCATAGTTTTCCGACCCTATAGATGAAGGATCTAGAAGATCGGTGGGTTATTATTTTTGGAATGTCGACTGTGAATGTGTGCATTTTCTCCCTGTTCCGCGTTGACCGAAGGTAGAAAGGGGACGGAGGAACAGCTTTATGCAGCTCCAACGAGCATTCTCCGTGGTAAAGACGATAGAAGACAGAGAGAGACCCTACATCCCTTCTGAGTTGGAGGGTCTCCAAATTTAGGGATACCTCGGGGTCGTCGACTAGACGCACGGCCCGACGCTGTATCGAATCCAGAGAGCCAAGCAGGTGTTTAGCTGAGCCGTCCCACAAATGCGAACAGTACTCCACGCAAGACCTTATCTGCGCCTTGTAAAGAAGCAGTTTTTGGTCAGGCGTGAAGTACTGACGCACCCTGTTGAGGACTCCCAGCTTTTTTGAGGCGAGCTTGGCTTTATCCTCGATATGGCGTCCGAAATTAAGGTCATGCGTCAGGTCGACCCCAAGAATGCCTATGTGGTCGTCAATATGCAGAGTTGTTCCCTGAAAGGTCGGAGCTACGCTGAACGGAGTACGCTTCGCACTGAATACGCACGCCTGTGTTTTGCTCGCGTTAAACTTAACGAGGTTCTGGAGACCCCACTCGGAAACCTTTTCCAGGGTCTCTTCGAGTCTAACAACGAGACGCCGCCTATTTTCTTCCACTTCAGCCCGGCTAGCGGTCTGGTGACTGGCGTACCTGGCTAGCACTGTGCTGTCGTCTGCGTAGCAATCAATGTCCCCCAAGTTGAGCATATCATTAATTTGCAGCAGAAAAAGAGTTGGGGACAGCACAGAGCCCTGCGGCACACCGGCATTCACAGACATGGCTTTGGAACAGCAACCGTCAATCAAGACTTTTATGCTGCGGCCATGCAGGAAGTCGGCGATCCAGTCACACAGCTCGGGTGGAAGGCCATAAGAGGGCAGCTTGGAAATCAATGCCTTGTGCCAGACCCGGTCAAATGCTTTCGCAATATCCAGGCCGATAGCCATACCTTCGCCATGATTTTCGAGCGCATGACCTATCTCATGTGAGACGTATACTAGGAGATCCCCAGCAGATCGATTCGGACGGAAGCCGTATTGATGATCGCTGAGAAGATCATTGTTCTCTAGATACTTCATCAACTGAGAGTTAATGATGCGCTCCATCACTTTGCAGAGAAGAGAGGTAATGGCAATGGGTCGGTAGTTGGCCGGGTCTGATCGATCGCCTTTTTTAGGCACGGGCTGAACGTTGGCCGATTTCCAAGCAGCTGGCACACATCCAGTGGAATACGATAGGCGGTAAAGGCGGGTTAGGACAGGGGCTAGTTCTGGAGCACATTTCTTCAACACCAATGCAGGAATACCATCAGGGCCACTCGCTTTCCTGGAGTCTAGGGCCGAAAGCTCACGCCGTACGGCTCTCTGGCGGAATTGAATGCTTGGCATAGAGAATTCGCGCCCAGGAACCGCAGGCGGAATGGAGCCGCCATCATCCAGGCGAGAGTTCGCCGCAAAGATTCCCGCGAGAAGGTCGGCCTTCTCTTTGGCGGAATAAGCGAGTGATCCGTCAGGCTGCTGCAATGGTGGAAGTGAGGAGCGGCAGAAATTTGCTTCGACAGATTTGGCAAGGGACCAGAATTTACGGCTCCCAGTAGGGTGGCTGATCAGCTTCTCGCCAATTCTGCCGATGTGCTCGAACTTCGCTCTGGCAATTGTTCTCTTACTGGATCTGGAGGCTAAGTTAAGGGCCTGTTTCAGTGCTTTTGTATCCGGGTCACGTCGTGTTCGCGCACGGAACCATGCACGGTGGGCCGCGTTCTTACTAGAACAAGCGACTGCGCATTCCGCGTTGAACCATGGCTGGCTTTTACCACCGAGGGATTTGGTGGAGCAGGGAATAAAAAGTTCCATAGCTCCCTGGATCACCTCGGGAACGGTATTCGCACAGTACGACGGATCCATAGCGCTGAAACAGAAAAGCACGCGTACAGCCGCGAGTCCGTCCCCATGTCAACGTGGACCCAAAGTACGGAGTGTTCGGGGTCCTCCATGCAATGAAGACGGCGACAGCAAATATCAGACCTGACGAACAGGCACACCCCGGCCTTTGGACGGAAAGATTCTTCCAAGGTAAAGCCAGGATAGTGCAGGTACGACGTGTCGGCAGGTCGTGATATTTGTGTCTCCGTAAGGAAGAGCATGGCCGGCTTCATCTGCTCCAGGTGCAGGTGCACGGCATTCAAATTGGTGTGCAGCCCCCGTATGTTCGCGAAATCTGCGCGAAAGGCGCTAAGCAGTAAAGTTATTTATTTATAATAAGCAAACACAGCAGCTATTACAATCTCTTTGGAAGCATAGATGGTATCGAAGTGAGAGCATATTATAGAGAGTGGCAGGAGAAGTAATTTGAGTTAATACCGCACAACGTTTATTCATCTCTGCCCACTCTATTGGGGAAACGGCTTCATTTTACATTTGCATAAAAAAACATCTGTTAAAATATCTATAAACTAAGGATGACAACTAAATTCAAGTCCAAGTGTCAGGAAAAGTGGCAACATCATATTCTCACCTCCTTTTCTATGCCAAATTTGGGTATGGTGGAGGTCTTGGAGCTGCACTGCTGACAGAACACCTGCCCGCAGGCGCGGCAGTGGTGCTTGCGCATCATCAGGGTGAACGCCACGCGGCACCTGTCACGTAACACACCACAAACATAACGTAGCCATCGAGTTGAATTACAAGCCTATATAAATAGAAAATAATCTGTAATTTTCGCAGCACCTACCTGAACGATCTTGAGTTTTTGGCGCCAAAATTCGCCTATTTGTAAATGGCGAAATAAGGTTGATATTGACAGCAATTTTGGCTCGAAATCACCTTATTACAAAAAGCAAATCGGGCAAGCGGGAAAATACCTAAGGAACCAAAATGTTTAAAGTGTCTATTGTAATAAAATATGAGGAAAAAACCAGCCAAGTGCGAGTCGGACTCGCACACGAAGGGTTCCGTACTATTGTACAAGATTTAAAACAAAAAATCTCGTTTTATCTATTATTTTCACTTTTAATTTTTATATTTTTTTTTATTTTACCTATTTGTTGGTTTAGCGGCGAAATAAATACACACTCAGTGAACATTTCAGTTGCCTTCCTATTATGGTTCATGAGATACAGCCCTGTGACGAGACGGACGGACGGACGGACGGACGGACGGACGGACGGACGGACGGACGGACGGACGGACGGACGGACGGACGGACGGACGCACGGATGGACGGGCGGACAGCGGAGGCTAAGTAATAGGATTTTGGGTACAGAACCCCAAAAACATTCAACTTTACTGAACCTAAAACATATTTACTGATTCAGGTAGTCCTGCATGTAAGTACAAAACATAGTAAGGTCGATAAGGCTCATCTGTGGGTGAGATGTTACTTTCGGACGACTTACCGGTGGCAGACGTCTCCGTCGGACCACTCGGGGGCGCAGTCGGCCGAGAACATGGCGTCCGACTCCTTCAGCGGCGGAAACTTGTAGCCCTCAGTTTTCATGATGTTCACCGTGTCCTGCATCCGAGAATCCGGGTCAGGATGGTTGGGTTAGGTTAGGTTAGCTGAACCCTAGTTGCCGATGGAATCACAACCTCCTTAGGAAAACGTTTGTTAGGTTAGATTAGCGGAAGTGCAGAAGTTGGCTGACATAAGTTGTACATGAAAACAATTTCTGTACATGCTATTATACAGGTATACCATAAAAGTTTTCAGGCTAGAATGGTAATTTATATGCAGTTGCCTTGCTATAATTTTTTTATTCACGATTCACTGTTTACACACGATAATAACACCATTTATAAAATTTTAGCCTCTCCACCAGAGGAATATTAAAAACCATGCATGATTTGATCTCATGTCATTTTTTCCAGGGACGAACAAGAACGAAGTTTCCCATGGCACTTTCTACAGGTAAACAATTAGAACAAACACTCGCCACAAATTAAGGTTTTTTGTAAAACCAAGAGATTCACGTTAGTAAAGACTAGACACAGACTAATTCACGTTCGAGTTTCACAACTGAGCCACATCTAACAGGCTAAACAAAGAGGAAAACACAACATCACAACAAGCTATACTGCTGTGACTTGATGTGTCATGAATAGAATGTGATTTCTTACTTTGTGTGAGTCATGAACTTGTTTGAAATTATTGTGGTACTGATAACATGACATGAAATCTAGATTGTGTGTATTACCCGAATGAAAGATGTAGTCATTATTTCTTAACACAATTATATTTTCTATAACAAAAGTTATTTAAAATTACTTTTTATTATATTGCTCAATAATAAAATTTCAATGAGCTGTAACTTGCAGCCTCACTCAAACGCGCAAATCAATACATCGAAGATAATTCAATTACTTATGTGTAATGTGTAGTTAATTTAATTAGGAAACGGAAAAAAGACTGAACAAAAGTGTGCACGGTAAGGAGCAATTATATATTTCGGTAACATGAGCGGCTTGCAGCTTAGTGCCGCGGGGACTGGCCTAGCGTACCAGAGGCCTGGGTTCAATTCCGACATGCACCACTGTCTTTCTCTTTCCGGGTTCGATAAGTGCATTTCGTCACGAATGCGAGCTGCTCCATGGTTCGGAATCCATGTAACACTGTAGGTCCCCTTCCCCTAATAGGTGGTAGGGTTTAAGCTCGCCCGGGTTGGTACCATGCATTAGATGAAAAGATGGTCAAAGCAGCAATGAAAAATTGTCTGTGTTTTCCATCCAGTTCAATGTAGCCGTGCTCTCAGAGGGAAGGTCCTGGCATGGCACCTAATTCCTTCGGAAATGTGGTGTATTGGTCTAATATCATAACGGTAGTTGTGTGGTATTAGCCATCCATGTCAGGTCGCATAAAAAAAAAATTAGGGTCACTACAACCTTAGTAGACCTTCTACGGCTGAACACTTCAATGATTTTGATACTAGGAAAGTTTTGCAAAAAATACTTTTTATCTATGTAAAATTTGCTGATTTTGATGTAAATTAATACTTAAAGTATGTTCAATTTACATGGTTTATTTTTTTATTCCAGAAAGAAGCGGTCGACTTTTAATGGTCAGGTGAAAAACGCCTCGGCGGTGATTCGTTTGGATTAGACAAAACAGGGTAATTACATACGAGGCGATTCATGAGACATTGCAGGTTTGATCGGGTAGTGTTTATAAATTATTACATGGGGGGGGGGGGGGGGGGGGATAGTACCATGTTGGGTGCCGAGCAATCTCACGGAGGCTAAAAATTAAGTTTGTGGCGAATGGTGCCTTGATGGTGATATTTGAACTTTGAAGTCAGATCATCTTGGCGCGTTTACGACGAGATATAGTGAGTCTTGGATCTAGATCTACCATACTGATCCCGAAGTTAAGCGCCAAAGTACAGTTTTTCTGTGCCAAATTGAGCAGACGCCAATCAAAGTTCGATAATATTTTATTTTTTTATGTAACTGGACATGGGCTAATACCATGACAGAACTTGTGGTATTACCCATCCATGTCCAGTCACATAAAAAAAAAAATATATAAAACTGAACGTCACATATTAGCCTAACACACCACATGGGACCTAGGTGCCATGCCAGGACCTTCCTTATATTGCTCGGCTACATTGAACTGAATGGAAAAGACGGACAATTTTCATTGCCGCTTCGAGCATCGTTCATTCAATGCGATGGTAGCAACCCGGGCGGGATTTACCCTACCACCTACAATAAGGAAGGGGACCTACAGATTTACGTGGAATTTTAACCACGGCCAGCCTCAACAGTTGAAAAGGTCAGCCATCCAGAAACCAACCGTGCTCAGAGGTGCTAACTCAGCTTATCGGATCGCAATGCGTCGCACCACTGGGCTACCGAGGCTGACAAATATAAACGTGTTGGCGCGCATTGTCCCGGAGAGCACCGTCACCATGGCCTGCGTGTATGACATGGAGGGACCCCTCTTGGCGCCGGTGGAAAAGATGCCGATTAATTTATAGTATTTTTTTATAGGTTTTGACATCATTTACCTGGACTATGAGAAGGCTTTCGATAGAGTGCCTACCAAACGGCTCCTGCATAAATTAGAACACTTTGGCTTCCGAGGAAATCTCCTGTCATGGTTCCGAGATTTTCTGACAATTAGATGGTTTCGTATGCGAGTTGGAGAGGATATGTCTGTACCTTACCAAGTTCTAAGCGGTGTACCACAGGGATCCGTCGTCGGCCCAGTCGCCTTCGGAGTATTCCCAACAGATTTAGGGGAGATAACACACCTCAACTTCTCTCTTTTCGCTGATGATACCAAATTTTTTGCTAACCCTATTATCGCGCAGCAAAAAATCCAGGACACCCTTGACAAGATTTCTGGCTGGACAAAGGAGTGGCTATTGTCGCTTCAATGCCAGTAAATGCACTGTGCTACACCTAGGACCCAAAAATCCACATCACTCTTACTGGCTTGATGGAAAAATGATAGAGACAGTGACAACGCAACATGATCTCGGTGTGACAATTTCAGAAGATCTTAAATGGGAGACACACATCACAGAAGTCGTCAAGAAAGCCAATTCCCTACTATACATGATCAGAAAGGTCTTCTCGTACATAAATACAGAACTATTCCTAAAATTATATAAGGCCTATGTTCGCCCCTTATTGGAATATGCTTTTCTGATTTGGAACCCTTATTTTAGAAAGGATATAGACCTTGTGGAAGGCGTTCAAAGACGGGCCACAAAAATGATTGCAACACTTAAGAAGCAAAGTTATGAATATCGACTTAAAGTTCTCGGACTCAGCACCCTGGAGGAACGCCGCCAGCGAGGGGACCTCATAGAAACATACAAAATCCTCAATGATTACTATAATTTACCAAATCTCAAAGAAATGTTCACAAAAAATACAAACATACACCTTAGAGGGCACAGCTTAAAACTTAACCACTCTGCATCAAATTCTAACCCCAGGAAACACTTCTTGGTGAACAGAGTTGTAGACTCTTGGAACAAGCTGCCGGAGGAGGTCATTAGTGCTGAAACTGTAAATGGATTTAAAAACCGACTAGACAAACACTTAAAGGCAATACAAAAAAAAACAATAATCAATAATAATAATAAACAATCAACAACCAATAAATAAAATCAAAACAAATATAGAATGTGAATGATAAGTAATATTAGTAATACCAACATTTTTTATAATATACAAGTGCACTCCGGGAAAAATGAAATTCACGCATCAGCTTTAAGCTGCTAGTGATATAAATAACATAATAATAATAGGTGTTAATAATATATATATTATATATAATAATATAATAGTAGGCTGGTAAAAAAAATACTGTAAATATTTAGTGTGAAAATAAATGGGATAAGTATAATAATATAAATGTATTTCAGATTAATTGATGGTAGGTAAAGGCAAGAAACACTGGATTATAAACTGGAAATAATTTTCACTTCAGCAGGCTTATATGACAACCTTTACAAAAGAAAACATAAGAGAACTACACGGTTTGAATCGATGCTATTGTGGATTAGCAAATACCCCACACAAATCTTCTCACAAGATGTGACTGATATAATTTTAGAAAGAAAGAAAGTTCAAAAATGATGGCACAAGACCATAATTTTCTATTACTAACTCCAGACGTAATTGTTCTGCTGCAACCATTTTTGACCTTTCTTCCAGAAAAAAAGCTGAACTATCTTATAAAAAAGGTTAAATAACAACAGCATTTACCGGTTCAGATAGAGTATAAAAGATAGAGTATATAGGCAACATATGATGGTATTAGTAGCATTATAAAACATTAAGCAGGTATTATTTTTAATGAGAGAACGATTAACGGCAGCTTCTCAATGGTTTGACAATGTTGCTGATCGAAGAAACTTGTAACGGACGCTCAGATCAAATTGTGATTACAAATGAAAGGTGTGTGACCTGCACTGAGCGATACTTGGGCGTGTTCCGGAAGGCGAACGCCCAAGCTTGTATCAGCTCGAGCAGCTTGTTGCGGAGGTTCTCGTGCTGAGACGTCTTCACCAGCTCTCGGAACATCTCGCAGTTGCCCTTCGACGTGATCTCGTCGTGGACGCCCGAGCCTGATGAAGATAATGCACCGGTTAGTGCGTTCCGTCAACTTGACTTGACATAATTGTAAAGTCGCCTAAAACGATGGTGCCTATGCATATGGTAATGGTGTAAGCTAAATCAAATCAAATCAAATCAAATCCTTTATTTACTTTTTTGGCCATACAGCATAGTAAATAGTATTTAAGATAAATAAATAATTTAAGTATTTCAACATAGAAATAAAATTTTCAAACAGAAAATTTTAAGCACATGAAATTAACAAAGGTTTGAAAAATACAAATCAAAGATAAAAATTACAAAATAAATAACATTCGAAATAAAAAAATAATAATTCAATATAAAAACAAAGATTTAAAAAATAAAAATAAAATGTGTACCCTTACATATTTTTTACATGATTAAAAAAGGTAAAATTTGCATATGTCACAGTTTGCAAGGGGAATAACATTACTTCCCCTTCCCCCCGGATACGAAAACCTGCCAGCGCCCGTGTTGCCATTAATATTATTCCACTAAGAGCTAAATCAGTATTTTATATTGTGCTTCCAAGCGCATTGGTGATTTCCAAAATGGAAAGAGTCTCTAGGAAAGCAATAGATAATACATGGATTGGTGGATTTTTTAGGGTTTCGTACCCAAAGGGTGAAAACGGAACCCTATTCCGTCCGTCCGTCCGTCCGTTCGTCCGTCCGTCCGTCTGTCACAGGCCTGTATCTCATGAACCGTAATAGGTAGGCAGCTGAAATTGAAATTGAAACACAGATAGTGTATTTATTTTGCCGCTATAACAACAAATAGGTATAATAAAAAAAAAAAACAATTTAAGAGGGGGCCCCATAAAAAAAACGTGATTTTTTTATGTTAAACCTTGTACGATGGTACGGAACCCTTCGTGTGCGAGTCCGACTCGCACTTGGCAGGTTTTTTGGATCTAAACAAATCCCATTTGTACTTTTGAGAAAATAGCATCCATCTAACTTTCAGTGAAGATCTAGGGAGGGTTTCTAATTACTGTAATATGTTACCATTTGCATATACAGAAACTCACCACAATTTTTGACGATGCTCTCCAGCACGAGTAGACCGAACATGGCTTGGTGCGGATTCGGAGAGTACAGTTTCTTCTTGATAGCGGCCACTGCGTACTTCGGACTGTTGAACCAACAAAGACAAACATTTAACCATTTGACCATGTGTAAATTTTAACATTACCGTTTACCCCATAGAAATAGGATGTACAAGAACAACAAAGTCTGATAGCTGGCGAGACAAAAATCGAAATGAAACAGTTAATGTGTTGGTGAAAAATAGTGTTGCTAAGTCCCGCATCCAAAATTATCAATATAGATATTCATTGGATTTGCACGTGCACCGACATTTGTAAAATAAAATATTATATAAAACAATTTTAAAATCCCTTTAACTGGTAAGCACGCGACTTATCTGAGGGCGAGTAGCTGTCATCCGCTAAGTAGAAAAAAGATGTAGACATTTTATATACATAAATGTACACATAGCGGATGACCGCTACTCGGATGAATACTTTTCGTATTCGTTCCATGAGCACAAGGACAGGGGTCTACTCATGAAAGCGAACTCGAGAAGTTCTCGTGTTCGTTTCTGTAAAATCTATGTAGAAAAAAGTAGGCATCTTTTTTCTGCAAAGAGTTTGACAGAAGCGAACACGAGAACTTTTCGCTTTCGCTGCCCTGAGTATCTTAGGCTTTTATGGTGTTTACGTAATGGTGTAATGTATTTCAAACTGTTGAAATTGAAATTAAAGAAAAATAAAAGACATGATCATGTTTTCTTCTTAATCAATGAGTTACCTTATCACATTATAATCAATGCCAATATGCGTAAAACTTATAATTTTTCGGATGCATTAAAACTTATGCCGCCCTGGTCACATAGAAAGAATACGTTGCCAAGTTATTGTGCCGAGGCTATTAGTACAACATAATTGATTGATTGAGCATTATACAGTATGTTCGACACATTGGCCGACAAAATTTATTTCTAGGTAAGTGGGGTCATTTGTAAGGTTTTGACCCATGATACCTTTTGTCAGATGTCACGTGGTAAAGAGATAAGATTTTTCTTTATTTTGGAAATCTTCCGAAGTTCTGGCTTTGCACCCTTGCAATTTATTTGTTTTGTGATGGTATCAATACAAAATAAAATAAAAATAAAATTTTTCAGCGACATCTACATTTGAAGCATTGTAATCAGATTTTGAAAATGATCTAAAAACGTTTTTCGTCGTGACATTCATTGGAAGCAGGATTTTCAGATTATTTTCAATATCTTATTACAAGCTTGTTTTTAAAAACGTTTTTTACTATTATTTTTTGATTGTTGACTGGTATTTTTTTTTGTGCAAACGCCTGTACCCTAGAGGCACGGGGACTTGCCTGCCAAATGCTGGGTTCAAATGCTCGCACCGTTCATGCACCACTTTATAATATCAAATTATAGGCCTATTTCATTACTGCCAGTCTGGTCCAAAATCCTCGAAAAAATTGTAGAAAGGCGATTATATAACTACCTAGAGTTGCATGGTCTCCTTGCTCGAAATCAATTTGGTTTTAGAGCAAAAAAATCTACCGCCGATGCTGTAACAGAATTGACCGATTTCCTTTCGAGCAAACTTGATAATGCACAACGATGTATTGGCATATTTTTGGATTTATCTAAAGCATTTGATACAGTTTCCATTCCTATTTTACTTAAAAAAAATCGAAATTCAGTATGGGATTAGGGGTCTAGCACTCGATTGGTTCACTAGTTATCTCTCAAATAGAACACAAAGATTACAAATTGGAACTATCTTAAGTGAAGAAGCTGTTACTTCTTATGGAGTACCCCAGGGCAGTGTTTTGGGTCCTCTTCTGTTTCTGATGTATTTGAACGACCTCTGTAACATTGAATTAGCAGGTTGCAAAATAATCACATATGCAGACGACACGGCTCTCGTGTTTACAGCTGGATCATGGGAGGAAGCTACCGAACTGGCCGAGCGAGGACTTCGAATCATCAAAATATGGCTTGACGGGAATCTTCTCACACTAAATGCTGACAAAACCAAATATATTTGCTTTAACATTCGAAACACACCTGAAATATTTCCACTTCATATTCATACATGTGATCAGACAGGACGTGGTAACTGCAATTGTTTTACATTAGAAAGAGTAAACACCATACGATACCTAGGGGTCATATTGGATGATAGACTTGGTTGGGGTAAGCTGTCAGCCTCAGTGGCCCAGTGGCGCGACACTTCGGCGATCGCTCTCCGAAGTTAAGCAACGCTGGGTCCGGTCTGGTCTTGGATGGGTGACCATTCGACCGTTGAGAGAGGCTGGCCGTGGTTCGGATTCCACGTTAAACTGTAGGTCCCCTTCCTTACTTACTAGGTGGTAGGGTTAATCCCGCCCAGGTTGGTACCACCGCATTGGATGAACGATGGTCGAAGCGGCAATGAAAATTGTCCGTGTTTTCCATCCAGTTCAATGTAGCCGTGCAATATAAGGAAGGTCCTGGCATGGCACCTAGTTCCCATGTGGTGTGTTGGGCTAATACCATGACAGAAGGTGTGGTATTAGCCATCCATGTCCAGTCACATAAAAAAAAAAAAAAGCATATTGAGGCAGTTGCAGGTCGCACTAGGCGGCTTATATATGTTTTCAAGGCCCTAAAAGGTATCGCTGATAAAACTCTTCTTAGAAATGTTTACTTTGGATTATGTCAGTCCGTACTAAATTACTGTATAACATCTTGGGGAGGCGCTACAAAAACTCGTCTTCTGATACTAGAAAGAGCTCAGAGACCGGTTTTAAGAGTAATATTTAAAAAAGCTTTTCGTTTCCCAACACATGTTCTCTACGAAGAAAGCCGGTTACTGAGTGTTCGAAAACTATATATTCTATCAATTTTAACAAAACAACAGCAAATGGACAAAAGAACAGACAACGTAATTAGAACCAGGTTTGCCGGAGACATTAAAGTTCCTCCGACGAAAACACATTTTTGCCAACACTTCTCATGGTTTTTAATGCCACACATATATAAAAAAGCAAACAGGGTGTTAAATTTAAAGAATCTAACCAAACTTCAATTCAAAATTCAAATAATAACATGGCTGCAATCCGAAAATTATGAACAGATTGAAAATTTGCTAAGCGTGGTAAAATAACATGAAAATAACCCAAAATTAAAATAAACAGAACATAAATACATATTAACAATAACCAAATTTAAAAAAAAAATAACACACACATTGAAACACTACACTGACTTTAATTTTTATTTTATTGAAATTCTGTTTTATTTTATTTTTAATTTTATACATTTTTTTTCTTTATAAATACCAACCCACATTGTATACAATTTAGCACAGTAGCAATTTAGTTCTACTAATGTACTTGTATCACATGCCTATTTATTTCATAAGGCCCAACAAATGTTTTTTGGCACTACTTTGTGACCCTTATTTCACAGACTATAGACTAGTTTAAGGGACACAGTCTCGCTCGGCCATAGTCAAAGCAAACCATGAATTTAATGTTATTATTTTAAACTGTATTTGTAAGTAAGAGGTTTGACTATGTGTATACAATTTTATACAATAAACTTTTTTACTTTTTTTTTTACTATTTCTCATTCTGAGTTGGATAGATGCATTTCATCAAGAAATGAGCTGGAAAAAACAATTCATAATTTAATATGAATTGTTTTTTCCTTATAATTTTTTTATTCAGTAAACGATACCAGGGAAAATGGAGTCCAACTATGCTGGCAGATTATTGCTGGGGATTACAACGGTACGTTCCTGATGTAAAATACAGGAGAAAATCATAAACAAGTACTTATATTATATTCTTATAACATTGATAATAATTTAATTTTTGTAAAAATAATTTGTAATTTAGGAAAAGTAAAAAAAAATATTAAAATAAAGCTATTCGTATCTAAAATTTTAGACTAGTAATTCTACTCTACTTGACCTTATTCCTAACAGAATCAGCGGTATTTTTCTTGTTACACAGAAAAAAGTTTTTTTGGTTAATCAGTGTTACTTTTCGAGTTGTTCATATCAATTGCAATAAGTCGAAGTGAAGTACTCACGTGCAGTCATTCTGGCGAATGAGGTCGCAGATCTGGAGGATGGTCGGCCAGTCGGGGTCTAGCCGCAAGTTGCTCGTCGCCTTGTCTGCACAAATAACCACGGCATGACCACATATTTACAACTCTACACGTAGATGATCACCAGACACGATAGTTTGGGTTAGATAGATTTTCAGTTATGACCGATAATGGAAAACGTGGTTGCGTCACAGTGGGAATTAGTAAGGCTGGGTTCATGACAACACTTTCTTTGTCTATATTATGACGAATGCAAGCTGTCCCATGGCTAAGAATCCATGGATCCCTTCCCCTACTGGGTGGTAGGGTTAATTCCACCCAGGTTGGTACTATTGCATTGGATGAAAATATTGTCGAAATGGCCATGAAAATTTGTCCATATTTTGCACCTGTACTCAAAAACGGAAGATCCTGACATCGCACTTAGTTACTTCAGGTATGTGGTATATTGGGCCATGCATGTCCAGTTACATAAAAGATATACTTTGGTTGGCGTACAGTTCGTTTTTTAACCTGAAAATCGATAAAATGTATCGATATAATCGAACAATAATGTGTAATTCTGATCCCATATCTGACATGAGTACTTGAATTTTGAGTTTGTTAATGTACTAATATTTGAATTGATACTATTTTGAATAAAAAATGTCAATGGTATAATTACGCCGGACCTGGTTGGAAACCATGGCATTGGATGAAAAGATGATCGAAGCGGCAAGATAATAAAGAATAAGAATTGTATATGGTCACACGGTCACTTAATCACGTGTCAGAATTTATAATGGATTCCGAAACATGGAAATGCTCGCATTTGTGATGACATCCAACTCAGAAAGAACAAGAGAGTGGTGCATTAATAGGGCGGTGATTGACTTTTGGCATATCTCAAGTTTTCTAAATTATAATAAACAAAAAACTATCCATTTGTATAACAAAAAAAAAACACTAAATCTATTTTCCGAAATAGTAGAAATTAAATGTAAAATCTATTAGCATTGGAAAAATAATGAAGAAATGTTTTTCTTTTACTATATTGTAGTGTGTATGAATCAAACCCACTTTTAATTTAATATTTTTTTCCTAGGTATCCAGTTTTTTATGTAAACTGATATCTCTTCTATGCATTGAATTTGAATTGAATGTCGAAGAGACAATAAAAATTGGTTCGTGTTTTCCATGAAATTTAATTTTTTGAGTTTTGGAATTTATTGAGGCTTTCCACTGCTATATGTGATATAGATTTAAGTAAATATACCTTTTCGTGCTAAGCAAGAACGCCGCTTATTCCAAGGAATGTGATATGTGTGAATTATCGACCGTGAAGCAAGGGCACATTAGTTAAAGAAAGATCCCTGTTCGGGTCCAGCCTTGCAGTATATTCGTAAAGTAGTACTTTTTACCAGGATCTTTCTTTAACTAATGTGTCCTTGCTTCACGGTCGATTATTCACACATATATATCACATTCCTTGGAATAAGCGACGTATTTGCTTAGTACAAAAATGTATATTTACTTAAGTCAACCTAGGACCGGCTCTAGCGTCTGATATCAAATACGATTTACGTGCTGAGGGCAATATGTTTGAATGTTCAATCTTTGCAGTCAAGGTCCATAACGTAGGTATAGTGTTAAATCAATGTGTGTAGGTATAATCTTAAACACTGTGCACTTAAGCATTGATTATGGGAAGAGGGACTGTAGGAGAATTCCAAATTATCGGTATACAGCAGGTGGTGAAATTGGTTAGACGCAATACCAGCGAATGGTATGTTTTGCTGGTTCAGGTCCAGCCCTGGAGTATATTCGTAAATTCGTTCTTTTTACAGGGATCTTTCTTTAACTAATGTTTCCTTGCTTCATTGTCGATTATTCATACATACATATCACATTCTGTGATATAGATTATTTAGTAAGTAGCAGCCCGTCCCGGCTTAGCACGGGCATAATATCATTTAAAAAAATATTATTTTGACACAATGATACACAAATAAACCCTTTTTATGTAGAGTTCCTACAATGAATCCTAGCAGCCCGTCCCGGCTTTGCACGGGCATAATATCATTTAAAAAAATATTATTTTGACACAATGATACACAAATAAACCCTTTTCATGTAGAGTTCCTACATTGAAATATTTGAAATAAAAAAAAACTTAGATATTTTTATTAGATGTTAGAGAGCTCCGATAATAAACGCGTCCGTTACTATTTATAGGCATGGTCCCGCCGCCCCGGCCGGCTGGTACCGCCGCAAACGCTACGTCCCGCAATGTTTAAATCTGTAATATCTTCGAAAATATTCATTTAAATCATATGCTGTAAAGGGCCATATAGATGTATTTAAGGTATTTAATTGGATAAGGATTAATGCTGCATTGGTTAAAATTGCTTCGAAAATTAGCCATTATTTGTCGTAAAAAGTAAATGACAAAAAAATGTTACTGTGGGATATCCATAAGAGATAGACATATACCATCGCGGAGTTTTCTGTAGACCTGTTCAATGTGTACAATACTTAGTACATTATTTTGATAAATCTCGTAGGGTTCAGCCTGCGTTTGCAATGTAAGCAGAAAAAGTTGAATTTTTTACGACATAACATTGGAAACTTTAAAAATAACAGTATTTCTCCACTATTTAATGGATGTTATGATACATATAAACCTTCCTCGTTAATCACTAACTATATTTATTAAAAAAACCTCATCAAAATCCGTTGCGTAGTTTTATAGATTTAAGCATACATAAGGATAAAGGGATATAGGGACAGAGAAAGCGAATTTGTTTTATACTATGTAGTGACAGCGATGACTACAATTTTGGCGAACCCCAAACACTACCATCATCAGGAGAACTAACTCTCATTTCTAATTTGAAAAGACGAAATTTTGCTTATACATTTTCATTAAACCTAAAAAAAATTTGAATGTACGTGACAAATGTTAATACATTCAAAGCAAGCCTAAAATGCCGGACACAGTAGTCAGAGCTTCAGTAAGATAGGATATCAGATAATGAGTCAACAATCACTACTAAAAGTAAATTGGGTTGCAGTATGCTAAAATTTTACGAGAGTTTATGCTTACCGAGAAGCTTGTCAAAATTATTGACACGAGCGAACATCGTAACGTAGCTGCTTGATCTGGTTTTCACTTTTCCCTTCTACAAAATTCAATAACTTTAGTTCCTAAAATCGATGGAAAATTGTAGGAAATTGCCGAATTTGACGTCTGTTTCACGTAGACACTGGCTGTCAGTTTGACATATTTTATGTTTTGTTAATCCTTATGGAAAAGCAAGGGCATCATAAACCATACAGCCTATTGTTTTTTTTATTTCTTCTCCACACGAAAACGTAAAAGTGAAAACCATGTTTGTGTTTGGTCGCAATGATGTGTTTTTAATTTCGGCACTCGAAGATCACCGCTGGTGCTCGTCGACGTAATTACGTTTCAGTTAAGCGCGCTGCGAACGCATGCTATAGTCGATTTCAGATAAGCGCGATTTACGAGAACAAAAGCCTTGCCTGTGATTAGCGCGTTACCTTCGACGGCGTCGGTTATCCGGCCTATTCCACACGTGCGCTTTCTTTTAGTCGTGACTCGGACTTTGCACGGTACGGACGTGTTTACCAAACTTATAGTGTGCGATTCATGGCAATACTTTAAAATGTAAGATGTCGCATTTCTGTGGCAACAGGGGATAAAAAAAACCACGTGTATAAAATCACAAATGTATTCATATATAAATGAATTGTTTAAAAAATGTGATACTAAGTTAAAAAAATATTATTATGACAGGTATTTTTATGAATACATAGGAAAGGACATTCCAAAAGAAAATATTTGGTCCATATTGGGGATGTCTTATTTCTTTTATATTTCAAATTATTGGTTGTGTACACCATTTTTTTTAAATTACGGGTAAATTCTGCCCTATCTTAAAAAAACAAATGAATAAATAAATTCCGAAAACGCGCTTTGACATTCTGTGAACGACAGGAGGTAGGCAAGTCGCTCAAATGCGTGCGTGTAAAACGGGCCGCCGGCACATTTCGAATATTTGAACGTGATTTGGTGTAAGGGTTGCCGCCCACTTGTGTTCTCTCCTTTTACATAGAGTGACAGGGGCTTATGCATCGCGGTTAACTGAATTAGAGTATAGTTCTATGGTTTCAGTAGGATTACTCATGAAATGAACACGAGAGCTCAAACAAATCGTCATTGTAGCATTTTTTTTCTATTTTGTGATTGACAGCTATTCGTATGAGAACATCTCGTGTTCGTTCCATTAGATCAGAGGTTCTCAAACGTATTTCGTCTATCGAGAAATATAGCCTGTAAGTGGAAATATTTCACGTTTACTTATTAAAATAGATGGGTACAATAAAACTTTTCTTATTTTCAAGGAAATCTGAAAGTACAGTACGACGGATTGTAAAGGATGATCAAAAAAATAAAGGCAAATTTGAAAAGCCCGCAAAGTATAGAAAAGGAGGGTCAAGAAAACAATTGGACGACTTCGATATTTGTGCGATTCGGCAAACGATTCAGTTTTTAGATGATTATATTAATTAACCTCTATTCATATCATACATATCCTGACTTTTATTACTGTTTAATAATAATATTATAATTATTATTTCATGGTTACTATACATTTTTGCACAATAAGTTGTGTATTGTGAAAATTGTAATAAACACAATCAAAGTATAACAATCGTTAAAGTAGAGCTTTCGATATTGCCAGCAAGGATACTGCAGCGCCATTGGACCCCTTTCTACTCTTTTCTGTCAGACTGTAGACATTCATATTAATACTGTCCTATGTTACCTGTTTCAGTACGTGATGGGAGATTTTAATGCTGAACTGAGCAAACCGTTGAGTGGAGACAGAGCAGTAGATCCGTACGGTACCGGTATTAGGAATGTACGCGGCCAGATGTTGGTCAACTATCTCGAGGCTAACCACCTCCACGCCATAAACTATTTTTTCATGAAAAAGGAAAAGAGGCTTATACTACACCACTAGAGCCTAATACGACACAACTAACGCCATGATATTAGTCCAATACACCACATTTTAGAAAGGAATTAGGTGCCGTTGAGCACGGTTGATCTAAACTGGATGGAAAGAAATTTGGATGAGAAGGTGACCTACACTTTTACATGGGTTCCGAACGATCGAACAGCTCGCATTCTTAACGTGCATGACTGGGGCTAGGATTTGAACTCATAACCTCTCGCATGAAAGGCAAGTCCTTCAATTAGGTAGCCCCTACACTACAGGCTGTGCTAGCTAAGAAGCTGTAAATTTACCGTAACGAGAGCACAGGACTCCCCTCAGGCAATCCTCAGAAATATCAGGGGTAAAGTTGTTTTATGTAGAGCGCCACGCTCTCAAAGGTCTGCGCAGGTCTAGGTTCCGTAATAAAGATCAGCAAAAGAGCAGAGCTCACAGCCAAGGTACATTTATATTCGGGCATTGTCGATATTAAAGAAAAGTCCAATTATGGTGTGGGATGGAATTTGTGCTTCGGTCGAAAATCCCTTATTATTGTTAAAAAAGGAGTGAAAAGAAAACAAGAAGTGTACCGTACAGATATTCTTGAATGAGTGTGTTTTTCCTTGCAACGTACACTTCAGAGGCCACCACTGCTCATAGGGCAAAAGTCACTCAACGGTGGTGCAGAAGGAATTTCCCAGACTTTGTCACGTCTTCGGATATCAATCCTATGGTCTACAGCTTAAAGGCATGAGCTAATCTCACAGATTAAGCCCCGGTTGCACGAAGAAGCGGCTGAGTTAATCAATCCTCAAAAACGCTCACTTTTAGTGATCCGCATAGAGTTCCTTTCATACTGTCCACACAAAGTGACGTGTTTGATCATACTTTGACGTTGATTTCGATTTTTTGTTCTTTCGTGCACTCGGCCCTAAGTAAGTGCTGAGCCTCACCAAAACAAAGAAGCGATAAAGTTTTCGCTTAGACCAGAATTGGAAAGATAACCTCAGAAGAGTTCCGGCGAAACGGGAAATTTATTTTAACAGTTTGCCGCTCTGCATCAAATCAAGAGGTGGACATTTTTAAATATTGTTATTTCGTAATTTATAAAAAAAATAAGTCAAAACAACATGATTTTCGAAAAACTTTCTTTTTTTAGATAAAACTCTAAGCCTGGTTTTCAACAAGAGCTAATTTATTTTAATCGACACTTAAAGGGCCTTTATTACTAAAGTGCACATTATCATGTACTGGTATTAATTGCAAGCTGCTAATAAATGCCCTTAATGCAAAGGCCCTAACTCTTCGGTGTTTTGATATATCAAATTGGGCTTATATGAATAGTTGAACAAAGCATTACATGTTTCAACTATAGCTATTCTAACGATGTCTTTCAGAAATTTGAAAATCTGTAATTTTTTAAATAATAAAGGTCAATTTACGTCGTTATAAAATTGAATAATATCAGCTGCTATCAGACCCTTAAATCTTAAAGTATAATTAATCTATGCTTAAATATAATGGTTTCATTGAACATTTCTTAAGAAATTACATCATTCGGTTACTTTTTAAAATGCGGTCACCGGCAAGTGTAATTCATATTCTCGTTGCTTATCATTTTATCAATGCGATAAAAGCTAAGAGCTCGTCTATTCCACAGTCAACTTTGTCAGCGGACAAACTGCTTCGAAGAAAAAGAATTCTTCAGTTTTTAAATAGAATCAGTGATTTAAAAAATAATATTTATTTATTGTGTTAACTGAAAATGAAAATGATAAACTTACTGTAATTGATAATGTTTATAATTTTGTAAAGACATTGTAAGAACAAGACTTGTAAATAAAAACATGTCTGCGCAAACCACTGATATAATCGCAGAATACATGAACAAGGAACAAGAGAGACTAAGAAAAGAAATAGTGATTTTTCAAACAAATATCGATTTAAGTAGACAATTGGTATTAGAGGTGAACTCATTACTGGTAACCATAAAAAGGGACCTGGTGATTTTGGAAGATTCAAGAAGAGAGGCTGCGTTGATTTGGAAAGAGATCAAATATCTAAAGGTGAGGCGCTGGAGCCCGCACAAGTCTGTGAAAAGTGCTGTTGCACTGAAATCAAATCTGGGGACATGAAATGTGAAAAGTTGTTGACATTAAATAGTAGGAAAAAAACTGGGTTGTCATTTTACCGTTAATGTAAAATATTTAATAATGTTAAATTCACAGATAAGTTTTATAGTGGCCTGGAAACATGAACATTCAACAGTAAAGTGCTACGATCTTGGACCGGTTGCTCTATCTCGCTTCTATGTCTTTCCATCGCACACAGGAGGTAATGAAGTGTACTAGCCAAGTGTATACAATCAATAAGATCGTGGTACGCTAATACATCGAGATCCACTTATATGGTAATCTCTAATTCTAAATCATATAGTATCCTCCATGGAGGATGTCATGTTCTCAACCACCTTTGTATTGGACTAAATCAAGATATCACGAGGAGCGCGAACCGAAACAAAAGACACTGACGCGCACTACCTGCCAGGCGCGCTACCTGTCCCCTCCCCCGCACGCCTTTCACAATTATCTGCCTCGCCTACGACCGATACCCACGAAAAGCCCTATGATATTATTATGACTGCTTGCACCGAGATATAGATTGCCTTACTCACACATTATGCCCCGAAATATGTTCATTTGTATTATGTTGTAAATATACGATACTTAGATAATGTGTGTTTAGGACTGTAAGATAAATAACGTGTACAGCTCAGTTAAGTAACCTCAGGCGAGGCCACGATATGTTTTTTGATAATTGTGTTAGCTATAAGTCCTTTTAGAATAATATTGTAAATAAAGTATATGAGTCTTGTTGTAAATAAATGTATATACGTGCCGCATGACTCCACGAACAATATTATAATATTTTAGAAGCTATATGGTCTTAGTGTTTTATAACCTATGTAAAGCCACACGGAAGAAATATATGTTTTTGTTATTTTTGAGAATATATCATATACGAGATATTATGTAAATTTACGAAAAGTCCATTTTAAAATAAAAGCAGCGGACGCGCTCTGCGCGCCGCGGACGAATTTAGCACAACGACGCGCGCGCCCTCTTGGCGGCCGAACGAGGCAACTCGAAAAATGTACCATGTAAAATATCTTTGAAAGCAAGAAATTGTATTAAATCTTAAAGTTACGAATTTATTTGTACATGTATGGAAAGAGCGAAAAAAGTACCTATCGAATGATGTACCCAACACGAAAGTCTAGCATGTGTACCACGAATGGGGTTGAGGCAAAGTTATATTTATGCAAGAAATTGTAATGGGAGACAACAATATTGAGCCTATTTTACGAGTCTCCACAAAAGGCCAATATACCTTATACTATTTGGATAGATCTCAGCGAGATCTATCCGCACATATGTTTAGATTTTAAGTCCAACATGTACAACCAAAGATATAAGGCTAGAGCAGTACATTTTGTAAAACGAAATAGGAATCAAAGTACGGAGAGGCTCTAGTGGCCGTCTATTTTATTACTTTTCAAGGTAGTTAAGGAAATTAAATTTCAATATACGTTACGTTCGCTACAACATTACGGTGTTTTATTCTGATCGAAATACTACGCTTCGGTTCCGGCACCACGACCCCTGACCTACGAGATCTCCGGATCGACATCGAGTCCTGCAGGGAGGCACCCCGTCGGCTGGAACTGGAGGTAGCGGACGTCGCTACGATCGAGCTATCGGAGACCCTGTACCCCGCCGCCTCCGCCCGCCGTCCACGTACTACAGTCCACTGAGCTTCGGGGGGTGGCGGATACATCTGGTCCACTTCGAGCCGGATCCAGTCCCTGCGACCTGGATCACGACAACATCATGCCGATCACGAGAAGCCGGAAGAACGCGGAACGACCTGCGGCTGCAACAAGAACTCCGTCGGAACAAGCCACGACCGCGGCCATCTCCACGACGCCAGAGGCCGCGACCAACCCCACGACGTCCGGCCCCCCTGCGCCACCCGAGGGAGGGACCGACTCACCGAAGCAGCCGTCCGGGACGCCGCCGACAGAACGAGCCGAGAGGACCGCCACGCCTTCCACACGTCCACGTGCCACCGCGACGGAGACCAACACGTGGTCTCATGGCACCACGACGGCGGACACGCACGACACCGTGCGACCACGACCAGACAACGGACCTCCGGCACCGGCACGCAGCGGACGAGCGGCATCTACGACCAGCACGGCCAGATCCAGACAGCGACGTCAGGCCGAGATGGAGCTGGCCAAGCGGAAGCTGGAAGAAGCCCAAGCAGCGACGCAGCTAGCCCAGGCGCGGCTAATCTGCCTAGAAGAAGAATCATCGTGCGGCGGCGACGACCTCGACGAGCTGACCCGAAAATGGCTGCAGCAACAAGAGGACGCGAGACTGCTGCCAGCCGAACGAGCCCCGCACGTGAACGAGCCTGTGTGCAAAGTGACAGTACCTGTGCCCGAAGTGACGATACCTGTGCGCGAAGTGACGATACCTGTGCGCGAAGTGACTGCTCCTGCCCACCGAGTGACCGACCCAGTGCCTGCGAGGGAGCGAGCCTGGAACGCCGACGCCGCAGCCGCCGCATCGCCGGCCACCGCGGACCATGTGAGTAAGGCTATTTTATATCTTGGTGCAAAGCAGTCACTTAACGATCTCCCTAATTTTGATGGTTCCATTGGGCAATGGTATATTTATGCGGACACGTTAAATTCACTTTTAAATAATAAAAGTTTGTCCGATCGCGATGTTTTTGCAAAAGTTCAAAAGTCACTGCAAGGAGAGGCGCGCCGTACGGTTTCAGTACTTTTGAATCACCCGTCAAATCTGAAAAGAATTTTTAACCGGCTAGAAGATAAATACGGGTCCCCTTCTATTGTTGTGTCTCAAATGTTAACTTCGATAAAATCATTTCCGAGAATTCGCGACTCAACAAGCCGAGAAAGTTTGTGCGATCTGGCTACACTTATTGGAGGTCTCATGTCTGTTGTGTATTCGGACTCCGTGTCTTATTTTAATAATTCCGACCGCGCAGCAAACTACCGAGCTCGCGTTGAAGATACCGATTTGCTTAATAGTATCGAAGATAAGTTACCGGAGCATCTACGTCATATGTGGTGGCTTCACGCGCAGAACGATCAGTCGAAACAACCTCCAATTTGTATATTTGAGCGATGGTTAGACCAAATCGCACACAACATCCCGAGACGTTTTGATTTAGCAACACCCGCAGTAGCGTCAAGTGGCGCGCCTCAGCCAATCAGGGAGCCGCGCAACCTCCCACGCGCTACGTACGCCCGACCCCCACTCCCGCCGCATCCACGAGTGTTCGCTGCTACCGCGAGCGAGAATTTTAAAAGCAGCGACGCTAAATTTGTAAGAAAATGCGAGTTGTGCGAGCAAGACGGACATGAATATAATTATTGTTCAAAATTCATGGGTATGTCGGTTGACGATAGATTTTTAACGGTTCAGAGATTAAATGGATGTTACCGTTGCTTAAAGGTAGGGCATCGCGGCAACTATTGCCTTAAGAGTAAGTCACGAAAAACTCACCCACTGTTGAGGAGGTCCAACGAACAAAAACATAATCCGACCTCTGAAACAGAAGATAAACGCGAAGTTGACGTAGGCTGCGTAAGTTGCTCCAGCAAAGTTCTATTAAAAATATTGCCTGTGATTTTACGCGGACCTAACGGAAGTATTAAAACGTCAGCTTTCCTTGATGACGGGTCAGCTATCACGTTAATGAACGAGGACCTCGCTACGAAATTAGGGCTACCGGGGCCAACGAGTGAGCTGACCCTACGCGGCATAGCCGGAACTACGACCGACGCGTCTCGTCACGTAGGATTGCACATTAAGGGCGCGGACAGTAAAGCCAAAGAATTTTTTATTAATGCCAAAACGATGAAAACGCTTCATTTGCCGGCCGCGTCGTCGATACCGACGGCGACGTTACGGGCCTTCAGCCATTTGAAAGGAATTAAGCTAAATTTAGAAAATCCTTCGCCCGTAGGTATTTTGATAGGTCAGGACAACTGGCACCTTATTGTGGGCCGGCAGATAAGAAACGGTGCACCTAACGAGCCGGCAGCCTCATTTACTCACCTCGGATGGTGCATTCACGGGCACTTGAACGGCCACAGAAATGAGAATAACGTAAATTACGTGATGCACGTTAATACCGACGTATCTGAGTTAATTCGACGGCACGTAGGAGCCGAGGAAATGGGAGTCGAGCCCAAACAACGCATTACGCCGAGCCTTAGGCAAGCTCACAGTATTCTGGAAAGTACAACAAAAAAGATCGACGGACCACGTTGGGAAACCGGACTCCTATGGAAGGACAGCGATACCAGTTTCCCGCCCAGCAGACGTCACGCGGAAAAGCGGCTACGTTCCATCGAAATCAAAATGGAAAAAGATACGGATTTCGCCGAACGATACGCAGATAAAATTAATCGTTACATCGAACAGGGTTATGCACGGAAGTTAACGTCTGCCGAGGCAGGAAACATCAGCCCACGTACATTTTACCTGCCACATTTTGCTGTGTATAACCCGAATAAGCCTAACAAGATCCGCGTGGTTTTTGACGCCGCCGCACGGAGCGCTAGTGTAGCGCTCAATGACAAGCTGCTCAGCGGACCGGACCTGTTGAACTCGTTATTAGGCTGCATATTCAGATTTCGGCAAGGAGCAGTCGGATTCACCGCCGACATAGAAGAAATGTTTTTAAGAATAAAAATAATCGCCGCGGACCAAGACTCACAACGCTTTCTGTGGCGAAGCGACCGAAATCAGCCGAAGGCCGACGAATACGTGATGACGTCACTTCTGTTCGGAGCTACCAGCTCGCCGTGCTCAGCCCAATACGTAAAAAATGTCAATGCAACCAACGACACGGAAGCCAGCGATCGAGTCAAGCACGCGATAATCCGAAACCATTATGTTGATGACATGTTGGACAGCACTAACAGCCTGGAGGAAGCGCGAGAAATCATCAACGGCGTACGAAAAACGCACAGAAAAGGAGGTTTTTTCATAACCTCCTGGGCAGCATCGAACGAAAAGGCATTAAGCGATGTACCGCCCGAACACCGAGCCAGCGGAACGGTCACACTAGCTCAACAGGAAGCACCGAACCTACGAACGTTGGGCCTGCACTGGAACCCAAGAGAAGATGTCCTCGCATTCGACTTATCTATGAAAAAACTTAAGACTACGATCGTCACCGGCGAGCAACGACCTACGAAACGAGAGGTGCTGAAGTTAGTTATGACGGTATTTGACCCCGTTGGCATACTGAGCCCAATAACAGTAAAATCCAAAATACTTTTACAAAATATTTGGAAGTCCGAAGTAGGCTGGGACGAGAAGATCTGTGAAAATGATTACGAGAATGGGACGAATATGGTTGGCGCAGATCGCGAGTTACAGAAATGTATTTCGGAGTTGGAAACCGACGCAATAAATAATTTTTCCAAACTTCGGAAAATCGAGTTCAAATTTAACCCACCGGTCGCACCGTGGGCCGGCGGGGCCTGGGAACGTTTGATAAAGTCAGTCAAAATAGCTCTGAGCGCAACCATGTGTAGCAGGGCGCCACACCCGGAGACGCTAGCGACGCTCTTCGCAGAAGCGGAATTTCTTGTCAACACACGGCCGCTTACGCATGTTTCGCTCGATCACGGAGACGACGAGAGCCTCACGCCAAACCATTTTTTGATAGGCTCAAGTACCGGGGAGTATCACGTACCAGGGAAATTTGACGCAAACGAATTACGTAAACAGTGGAGAATAGCGCAAGCACTCACCAACCATTTTTGGAAGCGCTGGCTTAAAGAATATTTACCTACGTTGGTACCGCGCCAAAAGTGGCACACGACCGGTAGAGCGATTACAATAGGTGATGTAGTCCTCGTAACCGACCCGAACCAACCTCGAGCCACCTGGCCAAAGGGCGTGGTCAGCGCAGTCTACCCTGGAAAAGACGGCATAATCAGAATGGTAGACATCCGGACCCAGACGGGGTCACTTCGACGTCCAGTAGGGCGACTCGCCGTCATATTCGAAAATAAGTTATAAACGTAAGTTCGCCGATAAGTTAGTTACTAAACCGTATACGTAAGTCATATTTTTATCACGGTCCTAAGGACACTACGAATTTAGTCCCGCGTAGGGTTAAATTAGGAATTTTACCGAGGGGGGTGTATTGGACTAAATCAAGATATCACGAGGAGCGCGAACCGAAACAAAAGACACTGACGCGCACTACCTGCCAGGCGCGCTACCTGTCCCCTCCCCCGCACGCCTTTCACAATTATCTGCCTCGCCTACGACCGATACCCACGAAAAGCCCTATGATATTATTATGACTGCTTGCACCGAGATATAGATTGCCTTACTCACACATTATGCCCCGAAATATGTTCATTTGTATTATGTTGTAAATATACGATACTTAGATAATGTGTGTTTAGGACTGTAAGATAAATAACGTGTACAGCTCAGTTAAGTAACCTCAGGCGAGGCCACGATATGTTTTTTGATAATTGTGTTAGCTATAAGTCCTTTTAGAATAATATTGTAAATAAAGTATATGAGTCTTGTTGTAAATAAATGTATATACGTGCCGCATGACTCCACGAACAATATTATAATATTTTAGAAGCTATATGGTCTTAGTGTTTTATAACCTATGTAAAGCCACACGGAAGAAATATATGTTTTTGTTATTTTTGAGAATATATCATATACGAGATATTATGTAAATTTACGAAAAGTCCATTTTAAAATAAAAGCAGCGGACGCGCTCTGCGCGCCGCGGACGAATTTAGCACAACGACGCGCGCGCCCTCTTGGCGGCCGAACGAGGCAACTCGAAAAATGTACCATGTAAAATATCTTTGAAAGCAAGAAATTGTATTAAATCTTAAAGTTACGAATTTATTTGTACATGTATGGAAAGAGCGAAAAAAGTACCTATCGAATGATGTACCCAACACGAAAGTCTAGCATGTGTACCACGAATGGGGTTGAGGCAAAGTTATATTTATGCAAGAAATTGTAATGGGAGACAACAATATTGAGCCTATTTTACGAGTCTCCACAAAAGGCCAATATACCTTATACTATTTGGATAGATCTCAGCGAGATCTATCCGCACATATGTTTAGATTTTAAGTCCAACATGTACAACCAAAGATATAAGGCTAGAGCAGTACATTTTGTAAAACGAAATAGGAATCAAAGTACGGAGAGGCTCTAGTGGCCGTCTATTTTATTACTTTTCAAGGTAGTTAAGGAAATTAAATTTCAATATACGTTACGTTCGCTACAACATTACGGTGTTTTATTCTGATCGAAATACTACGCTTCGGTTCCGGCACCACGACCCCTGACCTACGAGATCTCCGGATCGACATCGAGTCCTGCAGGGAGGCACCCCGTCGGCTGGAACTGGAGGTAGCGGACGTCGCTACGATCGAGCTATCGGAGACCCTGTACCCCGCCGCCTCCGCCCGCCGTCCACGTACTACAGTCCACTGAGCTTCGGGGGGTGGCGGATACAACCTTAAATATCAATGACTCGATGAAAGTGGGTGGTTTTAAACTGCATAATGTGTCATTAGTTTTATTAGAAGTGAGTGTAAAGCCAAGAAAATAAACAGCATGTATCCATAAGAAAATTGCGCTCCCCATACAAACGTAGTTTACTAATGCATTAAAACTGCTTGATGTTCAGGCATGCTGTTTCTGCATGTTTTGGTTTTTTTTAAACATGTTTTGTGGGTCTATGAACAATTTATTTTTCAGTTTCGATATAAAAAACGATATTAAAACGGGCAGACACAGATATTCGTTGCTAGATACAAATTACTAAGTAATTGCATATTTGCATGGTGTAACCGAAAGATAACTTTGGGATTTTTGTGGCTGGAAGTGGTGAAAACAGCCATATGACGAAGCTGTCGATTGTTACACAAGTTGTAGCTGCCGCTGCCTCATGCCAATGCCTTGGAGGGCGTCCTCTCCGCCGCCTCCGCCTCCGCTGGCACTACTGATGTCGGAAGTATAATGGTCTTCACTGCGAATGTCCCCGATGGTTCCGAAAGTGTTGTGTGACTCTAGTGGGTCTCTTTGCTACCATTTTCTTAACTGTCGGCAGTGTGAGCACGGAAATTCTGCAACTTGCAGCTGCTATTGAATATATATGAATATACTAGCTGCGGTACCCGGCTCCGCTCGGGTTAGCGTCGGCTAAATTATTTCATGGATAAAAAGTATCCGACATGGCTGATCCAAAATAGGGTCAAACTGGTCCAGGACAATGTATCCATCTACCAAATTTCATCAAGATCGTTCGAGATGAAATAGCATGATTTAATGAGAAACATCCAATAATTCCCATTTAGAGCTTCGTTGACATTTGGTGGCTATTTAAAAAAAAAGCATTTGCCGCCAGAACCTTTCTGCACTTGCACTGCAACATTGTTTACCTAGTAAGTAAGTAACGTGTAATGTAGGTAAGTTTTGCGTGGACTCCAACCCACAGCCAGCCTCAACATCGAAAACAGTAACCCATCTCGAACCTGACAGCTCCCAGAGATCCTATACATTGATAAAATATGCACATAAATCGGGTTAGTGGTTCGCAAGTTATAAGAATTTAACACTCACTACTCACCCTTCAGGTAAAGAAGCGTTATATTATGTAGCCTATACGTTTTGAGTAGAATCAGGCTAGACGTAGATACAATCCGCATCTAAATCGAGTAATTGGTTCTCAAGGATTTTGCCAAGTAGTCCTAAAGTTGCGAGAAATACCAAGCCGTACCCGCCCCCCGCTCCCCGTACCCGCCCCCGGCGGACCGCCCGCCCCGCCCCCGGCCCCGCTCCCCCCGGTGTGAAGTAGCGCTACCGGCATCGTTTTCGCAGCCCCGTGAAAGTTCTAAAGCCCATGGGCACAATATGTTTATAAATTGTAGCCTATGTGTTATTCTGATGTATAAGCTATATTATTGTAAAGTTTCATTAAAATCCATTCAGTAGTTTTTACGTGAAAGAGTAACAAACATCCATCCATCCATCCATCCATCCATCCATTATTACAAACATTCCCCTTTATAATATTTATTAGATATATACTTGAAACGTGGAAGAAGATCAGACATTTCTCGTTGAAGTCCAACATTATACTTAAATCAACTTTTTTAAATCTAAATAGATTAGCATTTATTTCACATTTCTTCTTCTTCTAATTACTATCCATCGCCAATGAGTTCCTTTAATTCCCACCCAGAACAAAGCGGAGTGTAAACCTTAACCACCTTGTCGAACTTGCTGTAATCCACCTCATATCCTTGAATCTCGCTTTTATAGCTCACCATAGACACGAATCGGTGTCCCCACAGAATCTCGCTGGCTGTGTAGCTCGAGCGCGCCTGGACTTCCTGACCGGTCGACTCTATAACTCCTTCCAGGACACTCACAACTTCTATTTTGCTTTGCAGCAAATCGGCAGCACTCAACATGTAGAATGGGCTCTCTGAATCGATCACGTGGACCACTGCGATCGGCCAAATGAAGAGTGGATCGCCCTCACAGCCGTCAACTTGCACCTTCAACTCTGCCTGATCATGTTCGAGGAGTTCTCCCTCCTCGGTCCTTCTTGAACGGATCAGGTACGCGGAGACTTTGGCATTCACTATTCGGGACCTCCGCAAATCTCCGACTCGAAATATCAGACATAGGCGTCGGTCTCTCAGTGTGACGATAGCGTTTTTCGAGAAAACCAAAGTGTTTGAACGGTGCTTGGGCCGCGAGAGCTTAGCGAACACGATTCCAACCATAAACGAAGGAAGGATAACTCCCGCCAAATCTTGCAATATCATTACGACTATTGTCTCTGGGCAATCCTCGTTGGTGTGGCGGCTGCCGTAACCGATGGTAGTCTGGATTTCGACGCTGAAAAGAAAGCAGGATGTGAAAGAGTAAATATTGGTGATGCAGGGGACCCAGCTGTTATTTTTCTGGAAGGGCGGCAGATTTTCCGGTCTGAGGTCTCCGTGGGCGTAAACAATGATCCACCAGACGAGAGCGAAGAAGATTAAGACGGCGACCGTGATGAGGAATGCGAAGCTGAGGGTCCAGCGCCATCTCGCTTCGACGAGCTTCGTGAAGAAGTCGGACACGATACTGCATGGACGATGGCGGTAGCGAGTCTTCTCCACGTTAAAATCTCCTTTCTTGGAAACTGCGCGGATCCTGCGCTTTGAGCAGTTGTGAGGTCTGCACAATCTGAAGAAAATAATATTGTTAAAACAATTTTGATTGATCAACAGTATTGAAGCTTCGGCGCCTTTTATTATGATTGAACAAGTTTGATTAATTTTAAACACCGATAATTTTAATCGGACCATATGTTCTTACCCTTTTTCAGCCGGATAATACGTTCCTGGTGTTAATGCACTCAACACTATCCTGGGTTTTGCCTTGCTCAGATTGCCGTTCGGCAAAAGATGATCCTTTTCCATGGACATCCACGGTTCTTTTGGATTAACTTTTTCCATTCTTTCTAATTCAGTTACTTACTGCAATCAATTTTGTGCTTCCTTATAGCACACTACTACGAGTGATGTAATGGTTTACCAGAAACGAGCGAATGTGAGAAGTATTTTTAATTAAATCTGACATTTTGTAAATAACGTATGCTTCTGATAAGATAGGCACAGTAGCTCTGGCAAGCCTTGTGCACATAAAGCCTTCCGCTGAATACAATTTAATTTAACAATATTATGTATATAATCATAATTTCATTAAAGTGAGTCACCCTAGACCCGGAATGGAAAAGATGGTAATTATTCATGATGTGCTCGTTGTCCATTCCGTCCGTGATAAATGCTAAACACATATAGTTTTTCTATTGGAAGTAAAGTTTCTTTTATGAAGTATATGTAACTGATCATGGATATCTAATACCACACCACGGAGGATGCCTCCACTATCCACATATCCTACAGGATACCTCCTCCGTGTACCACCACACCCATAATTATTATAAGCCCAACACACCGCATTCCCGATATAATTCAGTGCAATAGGTAACAGAACCTTTTTTTTACGAGCACGGCTAAATTTACTTGGATGGCAAACATTACAGTTTTACATGGGTTCCGAACCATCGAACAACTCACATTCGTGACTAAATGCACATACACCTACAAATCGGAAAAAGAAAGAAAGCAGTGCACGAGCGGTAAACAAGCAAAGCAAGTACCCGTGGCCCTGAGCTACCACCATTGCGCACCACGATCACTGAGCGCTAAATGTTTTATTAATTAAAACATGATTAGAAAAGTTTATGAATAAATTAATTTAAAATATTTTTATTTGAATGCCCTTCTTCATATTAAACACCAATAAAAAAAAATTAACAAAAAAAACCGACTTCAAAGAAAAAGCACTAAAAAGTAAAAAATAATTTCCATTTTTGTAGTTACGATTTCTGTTATTTTTTGAGTCCGCGTCAGCCGGGCACGCGCTGCGCCAATCAAGAGAACCTAACCTAACCTAACCTAACCTAACCTTGGCTGACACCGACTCAAAAAATAACAGAAATCGTAACTACAAAAATGGAAATTATTTTTTACTTTTTAGTGCTTTTTCTTTGAAGTCGGTTATTTTTTTTGTTTATTTTTAGTGAATCTGAAGTACACTTACTAATTTGTACACGTCCTTTCCAATAAAAAAAGAATCACCGAAATCGGTTGGCGTTATATTGAGTTATTCGTCCATTTGTCGCGCATATCTTAATACAAATTTAAGACTTTTATGATTTTCTCATGGATATCATTGTCAGAACTTAACCAAATTAAAATGGGACCACTTGGGAAGCACTACCTATCATTTAAAAAAATAATCATCAAAATCGGTTCACCCAGGCAAAAGTTATGAGGTAACAAACATAAAAAAAAGCAAAAAAAAAACATACAGACGAATTGATAACCTCCTCCTTTTTTTTAAGTCGGTTAAAAACTATTGCAAATTATAGAACTGCGAAGTCCGGATAGCTCGAATACCTTCGAGAATAAGCATATAACTAGCTTGATTAAGCAAATGGCCGCAGAAGTGCCCGCTCAAGGTGCGAGGAAGTTGCCCCATATGTCTGCATTAGAGTCCGCCCCAGCCGGTCGGCTGCAAACGGCTGCAAACTACTTCCGCGTCACTACCGCACCGCCTCCGCACCGCTCCTCACACCTATCGCCTGCGGAGCACTCGGCAACAGAGTCACAACACCCAACGAAACGGTTGCCTACTTTCAGTTGCAGTGTACTGAACTACATGGTGCCTGGTTCACGTTAGGTGTGTTGGGCTAATGCCCTCCTCCGTAGGCTAATACAGTGATACATTTCCATGGAAGTGTCTTCCTGCCCTAATGCCAATATAACGTCGTTGAGTCCGAACGATTGGTCATGTTCTGCAAAAAAAAAATCTATCGACGAACAATGGAATTTGTTAGTGATTTATAAAAAGAACTGGACATATTGTAATGCCTGACATCCCGCCCTCGCGATTGGTTGCCGCATTGTCATGGCAACCTTCGGGACAGATGATTGGATAATAAGCCCGCGAATGTAGAGTCGCGTCGCGTGGCACAGGGCACGGTAGTACTGGGAAATATATTAAAGGGCAATTACAAGTTTTATAATATAACGAATTGAAATAAAATAAATTACTTAATCTGTGATCTGACAGATATCTGGACGTTTGCCGGTTACTTTCCGAAGGCCGTGGTGAAGTGGAGAAGGATAGACAGCGCCTCATTGTTAAAATAGAAAAAGGAATCCCTTGAAAAAGATTGAATTGCCTTGTTTACAAAACAAAAATAAAATAAATAATAAAAACAATAATACCACACCCACCATCATGATATTAGCCCAACACACCGCATTCCCAAAAGAATAAGTTGCCATGCCAGGACCTTCCCTTTACGAGCATGGCTACATTGAACTGGATGAAAAGGATGGAAAGTCACCTGGCTGCGCGCGTGGCCGTGACAGTCGCAGAAAGAGCAGCGGGAGCTCGCTCGCTGTCGGTAATTCGATAATCGGCCTGCTCTTGAACATGCAAATGGCGGGCAGGAATCCGGGACGTCGAGTCGACACCGCGCCGACCGACCGCATGTGCACACGTCCTGTCGCGCCGCCTCTGATTCGTGCAAATCGGATATCGTTTACTGGCAGCTGTGTCGGTTCCGGCGTGTAAAAAGAATACAATTGGGCCCACTGCATTTCTTCCCATGTATGTTGTAAGAGGCGACTACGGTGCAATTTTTGAGGCAATTCAATGCTGGGCAACTGTTGCCAAACACGAGGAGCAATAGATGGAGCAATATAGAGCAACCCCAATTCATTTTCGGCAATTATCCCAGCGTCATGGAGCGATATTGTTCAATATCACTCCATACTTTTCGTGTCGCCGGTGAGTTGTTTATCGAATTGACACGTATACGTGGAGCAATTAATTTCTCCATGAAGGGTTCCATACTTGTCCATGAACCATGATGCCGGAGATTGCTGGATGTTGTAGTGACCACGAAATCTACAGATATTGCTGCAAGTTGAACAACTTTAGATGCCCGTGTTCGGATTTGAAGTGCCTGTTACCAGACAGAGAGTCTCTGCCTTAACTTCCGGAAATTATTCTCGATATTTGAAAATTTATATATTTTGCGTAGAAAGAAAGTTTTAGCTTCGAAACTAACTTATATAATGAATGTAAAAGAGCAGAACGAACGTTCAATCAGGATGGCGGGAAGGAACAGTGGCAGGATCGCGTCGCAACGCGTCAAGTATGAGATACTCTCAGAAGAGTTTATAATGAACACTACACCAGATCTGAAAGTCTTCTTTCCAGGGCGGAGTGTGGAGGTTCTAGCAGGCCTATTCCTGGAATTCCGTAATTTGTTTAACGGAAAACCATGATTAAATTAAAATACTATGCTCCGGAATCTTTTTGTCAAGAAAATCGCTTTGAATACCGCTATAAAAGTGTTTTTTCTAGATTCAAGATTCCTGATTACTGATTACGGAGTTCCAGCTCAAGGAGTTATTAAAATCGGGAGAGGTTCGTCAAAAGTCACTTTCACATAATGCACTGACATTATGTGAAAGTGACTCCAAAACAATATGAACATTTGCTCGCTGACTCAAATTAACATTACTCTTTGAGTGTCAATGGACAATAAGAAATGATGAATGTAACGCCACAGTGAAAAATCACTGCCATATTTTATGTCAATAAGCTCCATCAAACAACATTCGAAAGCGGAAAAATGCATGCTACCCACGCTCGATAGAGCACTTGCCTTTCATTCGAGATAAGTGCATTTTTTTACGAATGCGAGCCAGGAACCCATTTAAAACTGCAGGTCCCCTTCCCCTACTAGGTGGAAGGTTAGGAAAGGTTGTCCGTGTTTACGATACAGTTCAGTGTAGCCATGCCCATTAAGGGGAAGTCCTGGAATGGCACCTAATTCCTTCGGGAATGCGGTGTATTGGGTGATCCACGTCAGGATACATTAAAAGAACATAATATGAGCAATGCCATGCCAGGATCTTTCTTATATTGCACGGCTACACTTAACTGGATGGAAAACACGGTCAATTTTACATTATTACATTATTTTAATTTTACATTAAAATTTTCCAGGTTATTTTCAAAATTTTATTGCAAGCTTCAAAAAAGATGTGGTTGGATAACCTCAAATTAAGTGTTCTCCTAACTGCTGCTACTTTTATTTTTAATATATAAGCGGTGTGACGTTAGGTAATCTTAGATGGCTAGGGAAATAAAAAATGGAAGACGAAAATGCCGCCGGCTACTGCCCGTGTCGTAGAAAATTGCCGAAGTACAGTCCTGGTGTAAAAGCTACGTCGGATGTATAAACTACTCGTCAAGTTTGATACGGAGGCTGTATATAAAGTCAATTTACAATAACTAGCCTTGTCGTTTTGGGCTGATGTCGGGATCAATTATTTCCTGGATAGGTAGAAAAAAGTTCCCCATAAAAACTTTCATCCCCTATTTCACCCCCAATTTTCACCTGAAAAAGTAGCATATGTTCTTTACGGAACTTCGAAGTTCCGTAAAAACGTCAAACTGCATACAAGTTACTAGATATTCTGTGGTTTTACTTCTTCAAACTGTATTTGTATTTCTATTTATGAATCCTCCTTTGGAACGCAGGGAAAACTTGGAATCGTCAAACATTTAGAATTAAATACAATAGAATGAAAGCATAAAAAGTCAAACTCGGACTTCTGATTTGTATAAAAACGTAGAGTCGGCGTAAACGGCAACGTCGACGTATTTACGGCAACGTTGAGTAAGCTGACAAAATTACTGCGCGCGCTCCTCAATTACATTTGAAAACGCCAGCCGATCGGTTCGGCGTAAACGCCAATTTAGGTGACAACTGAGACTACGGGCTCTGGCATATAGAAACCTAAGTTTACTTGTTACTGGTCAACCCGACGGATGGCGGTCACACCCGAGTGGCAGTCAGTGGTCAAGAGGTTGGCTCAGATTGGCAACTTCGACCGCTTTTGCTGAAAGATGATCGAAATGACAATTAATGCCAGTGGTATTAATGCGATCCATGTTTCAATGGGCTTTTACATTCAAAGTAATGCAACCGTGATCCAATAAAGGAAAGGATGGCACTAGTTCCTTCGTAGACGTAGAGTGATGAAAGTTAGATGAATGGTGATGTTAGGTATCAAGAAAAAACCCACAATATACGGAGTGAAAGAGCATGTTCAGAATTGCTTTAACCCAAATAGAAACGAATGAAATTAAGAGACTGTACAAAGCGGAGTGAACGACCACTGAATGAAGCCTACTCTACCCGGAGTTCATTGAATCTGATTACCAAACTCATTAGAGTTGTCTCCCAAAGCAGTAAAAAGAGTAAATCGCCTCGGGCTCCAGACCACTACAGATGTATTTTGCGGTCGAGTAATTCATAACCTCCAGTTACAAATGTTACAATTGACTGCAATCCGCGCCCGTTGAACATAACGACGGATCTAGTTCCCGCGCAGACGGCGCACGGTCGAGTCGGACCACCGACGAAACGTTCCAATTTCGAAAAGTCTCATTTGAAAATGGAACTGGATTCCCTGTTCGGTGGTATTGTTGTGAAATGTGGAACATGAGTCAGAAAGGAACAGTGTAGGCAAGACCAACAGTGCGATGCTGTAAAGATGGTTAAAATTAAAAGTAAGTATTATTTTCATCCATTTATAAAGTTACCCTAAAAGGTTGCAATGCTCGCATTGTAATAAACTTAGATTTTAGGTTGTCTGGACTCATTTTGGTTTTAATGTACCTGTGTCGAATTAAAGGCAATTCAAATAATTTGATTATAATTAAACGTGGACATGATTTTTTTTAAAGTGCTATCAAAATCTGTTTAGGAGCATGCGCATACTGATTTTACCAATGATAGAGAAGAATAATAGGGAAGTTTTTAGGGAAGATCCCTAGGAGAGATTTAACTTATTTGCCACGGTTAAATTTGACCGTTTTTACATCAAGTTCAACGTATACGTGCTATATAAGCAAGGTCCCTGGCATCTAGTTTTCATGATGTGTGTAGGGCGAATGTCATAACGGCCTCACGACGTGGACAGTGAAACAGGTGGACAGTAAAACGGAGTGTGGAAAGACCACCCGCGTCGGCGGAAAGCAGTGGTTCCGTACCGCTGAGGGCCGGGAGGACTGGAGAAAAATTGGAGAGGCCTATGTCCAGCAGTGGACCCAAACACGCTGACTGACTGACTGACTCCCTACGTACAAACATTGAGGTAGTTATCGAGATCGTAGTAATCGTACTCCATCAACTTCATTAAGCCTTATCGAATATCATATTCTAAATCTAAAATAACTAGGTACGTGTGACGTGAAAACCTTATGTTTTAAAAAGAGCGTTTTTTAGGCTGGCAAGGATAATTATGTTATGGTTATGGTATTGGATGGGCGGTGCCAAACCTCGGAGAGGAATGCTAGAGGTCTAACCTCTAGACACTTTGGAGTTGGGTGAACTAAAGTGCAGATAGGTGTACAATTTGGCTGTAATGTACGCTCACCGTCTGCTACCGAAGCTGCTTCTGTCAATCCTCGCTCGGGACTACAAATAGCCTACCATGAGACCTCCCTAGACGCCACACTTTGGACTTTGATCCACATACGTTTTCCTTGCAAATGCCAATGCCTACTGTGTCGCCGACGAGATGCGCTATACATGCCACATGCAAACAGAGTCGCAGACGTATTGGAGGTTTGTGGGGGTGGGAACTGACTTGACGAACGCATTTTAAGAGCCCATTCGAGCGCGGTACAGTGTGGCAGACGACTCGCCCCTGGATCTCCATACGATTATATGGTCACTTTGACAATACGGCGGGCGCGATGTCAACCGCCTGCCCCTTACTTCCTTTCTCTTCAGTGAGGCTGACTGACTCCCAATCTCTATTGTTGATCGATTAGCACACTCACACATGAATCCGCTGGCATGGTGCCTCGCTGAGCGTGGTTATCGCGAGGCGAGGGGTTTCTGGCCTTTGGCCTTTGGTCTAAAGCACAGCAGGTTTCTCATTAAAAAAATACTCTCCTGCATGAAATAATATAAGAAATATATACAGAAATAGTACAATAAGGAAATAAACAGTCAGAACTGCATGATGCGGTCACAAGATGCGTCTTGCACGGATGGAGATATGCCGCGCCGCTGAGTTCGCATTGTGGTGCAAATGGGAGAGCGATTATGCATGTGTGTCGAGGTGCGAGCCAGCTCACTACTAAATTTACTCTGGCGCACCCACAGATTAAGTAAGTAAAGATCAGTAAGATCAGTGAGGAACAAGGTATCATGCGAAAATCCGCTTTAGGTATACGGTAGGACCAAACATTTTGCATTATTTTCTTTTAAAAAAACCCTAGGAACGTTGAATGCGGCAGGTCTCCTATCAGCCATTCATTCATTTTAATTTCATATTTAGATTATTAAGTTACGCCAGTTTGTAAGCTTCGGGTTTCTGTATGGGTGACCGTTCAAACGTTAAGGTAGGACGTGGTTCGGATTGAAACTAAGAAACTAATCTAGGAAAGCATTGGTAAAAAACCGAATGATAAAGGATGCTTGATCGCTGCGAGTGCGGTTATGAGTTGGATTGGGAGGATTATTAGGAGGTTATGGAAGTATTCTTGTAAAAAAGACTGAGTGACCCTGCAAACCGCCTATGGATCAGATAACCCAGGCCACCGGTGAGTTTCGGTTATCCAACGGTAATCGCACCAAACAGTGTGGCTATTCCGCTACCGGCCCTATCTGCGATTAGTGCAGAAGTTGTAGTTGCGACTGTGTGAATCCCCAGTTTTTCCTAAGCGGTTTTGGCATTGGACGTAAACCCATCGAAAACCCACGTCTTTTGTTGAATGTCCAATGTTGAAGCCAATCAAGGTGCTGCGAGACAGGTACGATATTGCCTTGGAAATGTATGGTTCTCCTAGGCGAAGAAGACAGAGCTTGGGAACTTGGAAGGCAACATGTTCTCCTGGTTCGATGCAGCTAGCTATTTTTCCTAGAATGTATTTATTTATTTTAGTTTATATACAGTAAGAATGTTCACAAAAATGTGCATTAAATTTATGCCACGTAGTAGTCTTATCTCTCATATAACTATCCAACTTATCGGCCACAGAATGTTGCGCAGGGATTTTCTTCTCTACTCATGCACCTGAGATCCCCTCATGCCCCATGCTCATCTGTGTAAAACCATTTGCAAGAAACCTTTAATTGCAGCATCCATAATAAATAATAACTTCGCTCGCACTCGATTTAATCGATTTCATAACAGGATCGATTAGAGTTTTGCACATGCGCGTAAACGCCTATTTTGCATTTAAACACTAGTTATTTGAATAGGCAATTTCTAGTTTACATGGTTTAATTGTAATTGTATGGCAAGGTTTTTCAACGTTGTGTTGCACACGTAAAGTTCGATAAAAAGGTTGCAACAATCTGTTTGCGGGTTACTCTATTTTATCATTAGTTAATTCGCTATCGAAATATTTAAAGTTATTAATTTTGCAAGTTTTAAGCATGGATAAATTGAATGAAGAAACATGATTACTTTAGATGCTACCACCTCCAGTAAAATTAAGCGTTTTGGTTTGTGAGCACCTCAGAAATAAAGTATGAAAAAGATTCCTGTATGAGATTCTGACCAACACCTATAACTAATATAATGATTATAGTAATTATCGATACGAAATTGTATCAACTCAATAATTGTTGGTTTTGTTTTATTGGAGAAATTCTCAACAACTTTCTTTCTTTAAATTCCTAATTTATCCTCGATTTACGATCTGTAATAAATTGTGTAAGATCTAGAAGTAAATAATGTATAGAAAACCTTCCTTCGGCAGCAACCTGCAATTTGTCAGACTGGTACCGTCATGAACGGATAAATAATGCATCAATAAGATTTTTCTGAACCAAGAATGATTCAAGTAATGATGTTTATCATCTGGCCTTGTGCCAGGTCCTACATACTCTTGCCTCGGCCCAATATGCCAGGAATCTGGTAGCCGGACCACGGTCAAGCTTCGCCTCTGCATTAAATTCGATTTGTTTTAATGATACGTGTGTTCAGGTTAGGTTAGGTTAGACATTCAATCCGAGTCTTTCAGATATTTTGATTTGTTTGTCTATTTACTTTCGATTGTAGGATATCGGCTATATTGCAAAGATTAAAAGGATATGCCTCTTCCCGCGCAGGTTATAAAAGGCGACTTAGGTTTGGTTAGAAGACTGACAGTCGTATTCAGAGTGAACCTGTCAACACTTAGTACGGGCTTAGTACCGGACTAACCATATAAAAACCGGTTTAGTCCGGGCATAATCCGTTAGTCCGCCCACTCTGAATACGGCTGTACATATCTAGAGATCTATACAAAACACAGAAGGACTTTTGTAGCCTAACTAGATTAGAAATTCTATGTTTAATTTCATAGACGTACTTGGCTAAGTAATACGGTGTAAGAATTTATACTTAGCCCATCTCTATAAAACACTGTTTTTTTGTTTCGAAAACACCAAAGTTTTTTTTTATGTAACTGGACATGGATGGCACAAATCGTCATGATATTAGAAGAATACAGTTTTTCCGTAGAATTCTATATAAATACCATCACCACACAATTTTACGCATAGGAGGAAGCTATAAACGCTTTTAAATCAATTGCTTTTATTTTGGTGCTTTTATGGAGGATTTCGCCTAAGGGCCGAGTGCACGAAAGGACAAAAAAATCAAAATGAACGTCAAAGCATGATCAAACACGTCACTTGGTGTGGACGGTATGGAAGGAACTCTATGCGGATTACTAAAAGTGACGTGTTTGAACAGTCATTAACTCAGCCGTCTCTTCGTGCAACCGGGGCTAAGATAAGCAATTCAAAATTAAACTCCATGCTACTGAGAAAAAACAAACACAATCAGATGAAGTGAGGTAGGTAGGCTAATGTTTGATAGCGGGAGGCTGAGAAGCAGAGGAAATGATTCATGACTTTTGATTAGGTCGTGACAGATCGCAGTAGTCCGGAGGGAGGACATCTATTTCGGGGAATGCCCCTGGTTTGATTGCCGCTTGTTTAGGAATTTTATGGATGCTAAAGAACTAACACGAAAGCATGTATTAGATCTTGCATTTATTCAAAACACCGATGACAGCTACAGGCACGATTTTTTCGACGTTTTAGAGTACAATTGTGTTTAACAATGTTGTGACCTCTCTGGTCACAATATACATGATTTGCTTCTTATTCGTATAGATCTTTGATTACGATCGTTCCATACGGCGCTCTATAATCCTCGTCTACCGCTTTGGAGAAACGACATGACGATACCCGTGTATGTATGTATGTATGTATGTGTGTGTACCTACTTTTATTATGCGCCATGTAGCGAATGCTCGCGTGCGATCATTTTCGTGGCCTAATTGACGCTCACTACGATTGTCATGCTCACCGTTATAATTCAATTTAATTTCATTCTCATAATCTGTCATCTCGTCCCGTTGCGTGGTCGGGGCTTGCCATTGTGGTGACGCATGCGCGCGCGCCGTAGCGTATCATTTTGAAATTTGACTCTACATTTTTCGCATTCGTTTGGATATTCTTTGAAATGCGAGGAAAATGATTATGAAGTTAACGAAAAAAGTCGGTCCATATCACACAGAAAAATGAAGGAGCAATCTAGCGCGCATACTATGGGACCCGCTGGTTCCAATTTTAAAAACTGTGGAGACGCGATATCGAACGCATGCCACTTCTCCTTTCTTTGTCTTCAGTGGTCCATATCGTCGAACAGAAGCAAAGGGGTTAAAAAAACTTAGTTTTGATGTTTATTGCCAAACATAGTGTGGAACACGGATATTTTGTGTGGACTATACCAAAAGTCCCATTCCTACGGTAGTTTAAAGCAAACGTTGGCTCATTGGGTCGTACCAGCACGGCTATTATCTCTGGGTCAACACGGCTAAAACAAAAGAAGGCCGGGGCAGGAACGGAAGTGACGCGCGGATGTACAGGCTCTGTGACAAGTGACAATCACCGTAGACTCTACCTAAACGGATGAACATACATAGAACGCGTGGTTCCTAAACTGGTGGTTCATCATTGTCAAGAACATTAAAAAAAGAATGGACATTTCTATGGGCTCCCCCAGAGGTGCTTCCCCAGCTTATCGAATGGGAAGGCGTCGCACACTGAGCTACCGAGGCTGACGAATACACCACATTCCCGAAGGAATTAGGTGCCATGCCGGGACATTGCCTTTATGAGCACGGCTACATTGAACTTAGCGCGAACTATAAACGCGCTCGACTATGTTCTGTGGGTATTGGACGTCGTGAGCCGCTTCGGTACTTGGAAGGCCGCAGGCCGGCTCCTCGATTACGCAGAACTGCATATTAATTACTGATTAGCTGCAGTCGGTGCAGTTGTGACCGGATGTGCGATGGCCGAGAGCGCCGTGATTACCGTTCTTTCATAATTCATTTAATCAAACTTTTTTTGTTTATTAATCGAGCCATAAAAGCACAAAATAAAAACTGAAGTAAGATACTTGCAAACAAATTGAATCTAATCAAACATTCTTCTTGTTAAACACCCAAAGGTCGGCTGGAAGAAATCTCTTTGAGGGATAAGCCCGCCTTTGTTGTAATTGCACTATACTTTCTTTTGTAAATTGTTTTTTTTGTGGCGTATTAAAGAATTTTTTATCAATCAAACATTTCATTCAGCTCTGATGAGGCTGCCATGGTCCCCAAGATACTTATTAGTCGTGGGACGAGAAATGAGAAATGTGTTCGTATAACTGTTACTAGTGTAAAAACGAAGTATTCATTTTACGCCGAGCAGTATGGCCGCTACATATTTCTTGTCGCTACAAGAAATATGTAGCGGCCATACTGGATCGCGCACGCGGCGCCGGCGCGGCGCGCCAACGAAAGCCCGCAGGTTGAGGCCCGTCTAGACGCAACGACTCGCCAGCCGCGACTGTCTCGCTCGCGCAATGGCGGGCGGCAGTAGCTGTAACGTCGGTTGAGGCTTGGAAACAGCGACTCTCGTAACTGGAGTTGCGGCAAAGATAATACTAATAATTACTTCGTTGAAGGGAGAGGGAGTTTTTTTTTTCATTTCTTTTTGCAACAGTTTCCGCAAACGGCTATCGGCATCAGCAATAACAGTTACAAACGTTTACGAAGACCAGTGGAAACGCCCACGACTAATACTTATAGCATTTCCTCTTTGTATTTCAATGCTTATACGGCGGACAACAACTTTTTTTTGAGCGTGAATCGCCCGAATCTTAGAAGCCTTTCCAGCAAATCTGTAAAAGCGAAAGCCACGCACCGAGAGTATCCAACGCAAACGGTAAAAAATCAAAGAGTTTCTATATTTTATTTACAATGCAAATACACATATTTTGAGTCCTCCGGGTGACTTCGAGGAAGCCAGGACGTGGCTCGGCTTTCATAATTATAAGATGATTGATAGCTCTTTGAGCGGCTCGTAGCCTAGTGGCGCGGGGACTGACATAGCGTACCAGAGGTCTGGGTTCAATTCCTCGCCCGACATGCACCACTTTCTTTCTCTTTCTTAGTTCGATAAGTGTATTTCGTCACGAATGCTAGCTGCTAGTGTAGGTCCGCTTCCCCTACTAGGTGGTAGGGTTTAAACCCGCACGGGCTGGTACCATCGCATTGGATGAAAATATGGTCGAAGCGGCAATGAAAAATTGTCCGTGTTTTCCATCCAGTTCAATGTAGCTGTGCTCATAAAGGGATGGTCGTGGCATGGCACCTAATTCCTTCAGGAATGTGTTGTATTTGGCTAATATCATAACGGTAATTGTGTGGTATTAGCCGTCCATGTCAGGTTACATAAAAAAAGGTCTTACTGGGGGTGGGGGTGTGCCCCACAAGCACTCTTTCAGTATAATAGTATAGAATAAGTAAGGTCTCACCTAGTAATGTTCGTTGCGCACCGGACTATTACTTTTCTGTGGCACGGGCGCCGGTGCGTTGACATGGTTTTTTCATTTTTCATTTATTAAAACTTTTTTCTAGTTAAACTACACTTTAGTTACGTCACAAAAATCCGCGGATTCGATCAACCCAGTAAATAAGAACCCGCAAAGAAACTTCACGGGTTTACATTCAATATTTTTTCCATCTACAATTATGAAGTACACACTTGGATCTAAATGCTACTGCCTTGGTAGAACAGGGGGTCCATTCAGAGCAAGAGTGAGTTCGAGTTCGGGAGTGAGTTAACCTAAAAATTGCTGGGAAATATATTATTATTTAAATAACGGAACCGTTATTTATACTTCCAACGTATTTACGGGACAGACCAGATTTTTACCTAACTGTAATGATGTTCAAGAAGTGTGGAAACATTGACTATTTAAAAAAGTGAGTTTATATTTAGTGGCGAATTCGAACTCACTCTTACTTGAATGGACCCACAGATAACTTGGAGAAAAGATAAGAACAAAGAACAATAGAAACAGCAACCCTCAGTTTAAATTGCTTACAACTAACAAAGTTACTAATGCAATAATATAAATTAATGTAATTTATAAGGTTCGAATGAAGAAATCCTTTTTTATGCATTTGGAAATGGATGGCTAATGCATGAATAATGCTTATAACAAACATACTGCCATGATATTTACCCCATACAAGGCGCCATACCAGGACCTACCTTATCTTGCACGGCTACATATTGGTAGCAATCAAGGAGAATTTCATTCAATGCGATTGTGCCAATCCGGGCGGGATTAGCCCTACCACATATCCAGCAAGGTTTAGGTTAGGTATTGGGGCCACACATAAAACTGTAGGTTATTTAATTGTTTTATTGCTCAATTCATTATATCATTCTTTTGAAACCGTTTTATTTATGTAAACTCTTTTACCGTATGGGCGTAAATTCCAGAAATAAATAATTTGATTACTATTATTATTATTTACTAGGTGGCAGGGTGAACCACGTGCGGGCTGGTACCATCGCTTTGAATGACCACTGTAATTTTTTTTAATTTTCATCAACTTTCAACTGAGAGTTTCGATTTATATACACTAGATCTTAAAACTTAAATCTTAAACTAAACATGCTTAAATTATCTTAAATTAAACTAAAGAAGTTTTTAGTTAATGTTAAAAACTTTTAATATAAACTATAAATACAATGTTTGTGGTTGTAATGCTGTCAATTGGTCCATCAAATACAAATCCAGCAAAATACTGAAAAATGATTTCAGGATGTATTTTAAGTATTTTTCTATGATTATGTCCGTAATATGTATTAAATTTAGGTGCAGTCCTGCTTCAAGTGCAGTTTTGATAAAGCTTTTCAATAATATATATCCATTATTTCATTTGGCATTAATTTACCCATTGTAAATATCTACTGACATTGTGTATGATTGTTTTGGACTGGGGACAGTTTGTGTCTGTATGTTTCAAGCTCGTTTTAACGGATGCAAAGATCAGCTCATAAAGGGAAGGTCCAGGCATGGCACCTAATTCCTTCGGGAATGTAGTGTATCATGAATATCATGACGGTAGTGGTGTGGTATTACCCGTCCGTGTTAGGTTCCAAAAAGTGCAATAAGAACCTCGGAAATTAAATGCATTTGCATAGTTCCGCTACTAGACGACAGATGGCGCACGCCGTCGCTTGCTCGGAAATAATTAGGTCACAGACCGCGCAGGCGCCAGACGCCACACATGTCAAAACTCAAACTCCTGTGAAGTCGTTTTGATGCGTGAGTAATGGGGCTATTCATTTACTGCCCAAATACTCTGTGGCCTGTGTTTGGGCTAAGAAGGAAGTTTCACTGCTACGAGCTAAATCAATTTATATGGATAGATGATATGAAATGCACCTTTGATCTTTAACGGACGATTTTGTATCGTTTTGAAAATTTGGTATCGAATAACGCCTCCTAAACTACGTTGAAGAACTAACGAGTGTTTCGTATCACATTATCGAATGTGGATGCTTGTAGTGCTTTCCAATAAATTTATTTGTTTGCAGAGGTACCGGCGGTCAAATAAGTGTCCCAAATGGTACAAACATACAGGCCCCATGCCAGGACCTTCCTTTATGAGCACGGCTACATGGAGCTTAATGGAAGACAAGGACTTTTCTTTGGTTCTTTGACCATATTTTAATTCAATGCGATGGTTCAACCCACGCGGGATAAAACCATGAAACATCTTGAATCGTGTCGAAATGCGTTCATCCAACTCAGAAAGAAAAATAAAGTTGTGAATGAACGGGGGCGGGGATCGAAGGGCTAGTCCCCGTGCCCCTGAGCAACAATACGCAATATCATTGATATCATGATATTTGGCTTTAAATAAACAAACATTGGTGCACATACGTTGAGCCGGTAGTCTAAGTTGTCACCTAAATTGGCGTTACGGCAAACCGATCGACTGGCGTTTTCAAATGTATGGAGAAATTGATGAGCGCGCGCAGCGGGCGTTAAGCGAACTAACATTTGCGAGTCCGAGCTTGATTTGACAGCTTACTCAACGTTGCCGTAAATACGTCGACGTTGCCGTTTACGTCCACTCCGCGTTTTCATACAAATCGGAAGTCCGCGTTTGACTTTGACAGCTTGAAGAAGTAAAACCACAGAATATCTAGTAAAAACTTGTATGGAGTTTGGAGAAAACGCCAGTCGATCGGTTTGCCGTAAACGCCAATTTCGGTGAGAACTCAGACTGCCCACTCTGTACATAGTTTGCAGACCGTAGACGTAATATGAGACCAAAACCATTTCACTGGGTCATAATGCAGTGTCCTTTAATTACATTACTTACTACTTACATTACTTAATTACATTAAGTGGGATGACACGTAGACCAGAGGAGCCACCTCTGTAGCTGCACTAGTTATTCTGTGTCATTTATAATTAGCGTTAAGGCTGTCGTGAAGGCAACGGAAATCAAGGATTTGAAATTTTTAAGAAATGCATTCTTTGTCCATTGGCCAAAGCACAATTTTAAATGGCAACTGCTATTAAACTAGCGAAATTGTCTTTCACGCTTTTTATGTTTTCTTACCCCTAAAAGTAGTGACATTTTGATAATAAAAAAATATATTACTCGTAGTATGGGGAACTGATAGGGTAACGACTCTCTTAAACTAGCGCTACTGTGCGTAACTATAAAACCGGCCAATTGCGAGTCGGACTGGCATATGAAGGGTTCCGTACCATCAACACCGAAAAATCACGTTTTTTGTATGGCCTCCCTTTATTTTTTATTTTACCTATTTGTTGTTATAGCGGCAAAATAAATACACTCTCTGTGATAATTTTAGCTGCCTACCTATTATACATATATAGAGATACAGCCCTGTGACAGACGAAAGGACGGACGGACGGACGGACGGACAGCGGAGGCTTAGTAAGTAAAAAATACTTCAATATTATTTCAGAATTGTTTTCTGTTTGCAGACCGAGAACCCTTCCGAAAACTGCCCGAAGAAGAACACCATGGAAAGTGTCAGTGATTCAAAACGTCCAACATGAGACAATCCGTACCACCGTCGCCAATGAGTGCTCACAGCGAAAGGACAGAGTGACGCCGCAATGAAGAGCGACGAGCGCCCGGCGCGCGCCTCCTACGAGATGCGCGTGCGCACGGCGGACGAGCAGGCGCCCGGGGCCTCGCCCTCCGCCGGCAAGATCTTCTACAGGCCCGGCGTCATCGAGGAGACGGAGGAGAGCGCCCTCGAGAGCTCCGCGGCCGAAGCGCCCATGATTGGGCCCCAGCGCGCGGGGGGCGGCTATCTGAAGCCCCAGATGTACGCTTCGTGCAGCCTGCACCGGATCCCGACGTACAGCAGCTCGATTGGGCCCAGCAGCAGGCAGGATACTTGTAGGTAATGTGCGGAGTTGTTGTTTCAGAACGTTTAACTCAGCTTTCTTGCTTTTCAACTTTCGTGAAATATAAGGGTCTCCGTGAATTATTATTCCGAGTGCTAATGGATGGATGGCCCAAACGTTAACTAAGTATTCCTTGGCCTAATTGGAACAAAACACCTAGATAAACTTATGTTATACGGCTCAAAAAATTTTCGCCCGCCCCGTGCACTTTTAAAGTGTAGGCAGGAACGAAATGTACGGCGTTTTTTTTAAGAGGAAAATGTTATTTACTTTTCTGCTCCAAATAGGCCAAAACCTCCGCTAACATGCTGTATTTCCGTCATTATTTTTCATATGAAGAAAAAGAAGATAGATCTATAATAAACGTAACTTAAATATTAACCAGATGGGGGAAATCCAGCCCAAGGGCCTTGATCACTTACTGCTGATAAGCTTAATCACCACATATTTAGGGCCTTTCTTAGCAGCTTGCAATCAATAAAGTACAAGATAATCAGCACTTGGCGAAAACCAAGCTAACGCCCTTAGCTTGGTTTTCATCCACAATTTACCGAGTTTTTACCTAATTATTTTGATGATCGGTTGGTTCCAATTTGAGGAATTTCGACAGTGAATGCGTCCCTGTTGCGCCGATGGCATTATACAGCTTCGAAGAGCATTCACCGTGGTACGGACGATAAAACATAGACAGACTCTACATCCCTTCGGAGTTGTAGGGTCTCTAAGTTCTGGGACACTTCGCGGTCGTCGGCGAGACGCACGGCACGGCGCTGTATCAAGTTCAAGGAGCCAAGCATGTACTCAGCTGAACCGTCCCATACATGCGGACAATACTCTACGTAAGACCGTATCTCCGCCTTGTAGAGCAACCGTTTTTGATCCGGAGTGAAATGCTGACGCACCCTGTTTAGGACTTCTACCTTTTTCGAGGCCAGGGGCTGAACCGGCGTAACAAATCTGAGGGAATTCGACCAATTCTGCACCAATCAGAAGTGTTTATGATCGTACCTTTTAAGCTTTTACTGGGTAGAATTTTTGGCAATCACTTCTGAATACTGCAGAATTGTTCGAATTTTCTCAAATATTTTTTCACATGTCACACCGGTTCAGCCCCTGGTTGGCTTTATGCTCCACATGGCTTGCAAAGTTTAGGTCATGACATATGGTCATAAAATCATGATATTACTAACACACCTCGTGGTAACCAATTTCCATACCTTCATTAAATTGCACAATTGGTTGATAACATTGTAAAGTTTCATTGCCGCTTCGACAATCGTTCATTCACTGCGATGGTACGAACCCGGGCTGGATCAACCCAAACCTATAAGAAATGAAGGGGACCCACAGTTTTAGTTTCAATCTGACGCACAACGACAAACACCTCTTCAGGGAGAGGTACTACAATCATAAAGCTACGAAGAAGTGTCCGAAGGTCCGGAAACGAACTCTGGGTTCACTCAATATACCAGAAGCCTCACAAGAAAAAAAAAAAAAACCTAACGCACTAAAGCCTTGTGTGAACTCCAATAGAGCGTGGCCTATGGGGAAGTAGTAAACATGTGACATAAATTAATCCAGCAGCGTTTTAAGGTGGAAACATAGCCGATATTTTTTTTCAGATCTTCAAATTGTAACATAATTTGCCCAATCATGGTCAGTCCGAAAGTGCGTGGGGTGTACTAAAAACCCGTCAAGTGCGAGTCGGACTCGCACATTTAGGGTTTCGTACAATCGTACAAGATTTAACACAAAAAATCAGGTTTTTTGTACGGGACCCTTTAATTTTTATATTTTTTTTATTTTACCTATTGGTCGTTATAGCGGCAAAATAAATACACACTCTGTGAAAATTTCAGCTGCCTACCTATTACGGTTCATGAGATACAGCCCTGTGAAAGACGGACGGACTGACGGACGGACGGACGGTCGGACGGACAGCGGAGGCTTAGTAATAGGGTTCCGTTTTCACCCTTTGGGTACGGATCCCAAAAAAACTGGAACTGGCTACTTATAATGAAATAATTAAAAATCAAACAAACTTTTGGAAATAGAGCTCTTGGAGAACATGGTTTCTTTTCATTAATTTGAGTTTCAGCGACTGCATCTACGTTTGAAGCATTGTAATCAGATATTGAAAATAATCTGAAAAAGTATTGGTCGTGACATTCGTCGGAAGCAGGTTTTTTTTTTATTTTTGTAGTTTTTTTTATTCCTTAGCCTACTATAAGAGGGGCGTATGTAGCGTAAGCTACATCATCACTACATAGTATAAACAAAGTCGCTTTCTCTGTCCCTATATCACTATATCCCTATGTACGCTTAAATCTTTAAAACTACGCAACGGATTTTTATGCGATTTTTTTTAATAGATAGAGTGATTGAAGAGGAAGGTTTATATGTATAATAACATGCATTAAATAGTGGAGACATACTGTTATTTTTTAGTTTTCCAATGTGATGTCGTAAAAAATTTCATTTTTTCCGCTTACATTGCAAACGCAGGCTGAACCCTACGAGATTTATCAAAATAACGTACTAAGTATTGTACACATTGAAAAGGTCTACAGAAAACTCCGCGATGGTATGGATATCCCACAATAACATTTTTTTGTCATTTACTTTTTATGAGAAATAATGGCTAATTTTCGAAGTGATTTTAACCAATACAGCATTAATCCTTATCCAATTAAATACCTTAAATACATTGTTAATATATGGTCCGTTACAGCATATGATTTAAATGAATATTTTTCGAAGATATTAAAAATTTAAAAATTGCGGGACGTAGCGTTTGCGGCGGTACCGGCCGGCCGGGGCGGCGGGAGCGTGCCTATAAATAGTGAGTCGGAGGCCGCGGTTCTCCCTATAGCACTTTGAATTTATTATTTCTCTAATATCTCATAATCATCTAATAATAATATCTAAGTTTTTATTTATTTCAGATATTTCAATACAGGAACTCAACGTAAAAAGGGTTTATTTGTGTATTATTGTGTCAAAATAATATTTTTTTAAATGATATTATGCCCGTGCAAAGCCGGGACGGGCTGCTAGTTATGTATAACCTGACTGATGCGTCGTCAGCTAATCTTTACGTGCGCCCCGCGCGCACGCCAATACTTAATTTAGTGAATATAGGATCATCAACCAGAACACACGTGTTTCACTCCAGCCTAGCGAGTCGATATTTCATCTTCGCTAAATTGCTAAAATCCTGCTTCCGACGAATGTCAAGACCAATACTTTTTCAGATTATTTTCAACATCTGATTACAATGCTTCAAATGTAGATGTCGCTGAAACTCAAATTAATGTGTTAATACATTTAAATACATCCATTAAAATACATAAAATGATCATGGTTTCTTTAATTTGCCAGATTGTCATTTGAATTTTCGGCTTGACGTAATTTCCGGATGGTAAAAACCGAGGTAAAAACCATCCAAAATAATTCTTCACGTGGCGATTAAAGGACCTCTGGTTGTACCATCATCTGGAGTTTGATAGGATGTTAAAGAAGTTACTTTCCAAATGGTAACTATTGATTTCTTTGGTTTACTTTAAGGGAATCATGGTTATCGTTTCGACTATACGCCTGATAGCACCCTGTATATTACAATAAACATTACGGCGAAGGAAAACGTCGAAAGAAATCCTACTACTCCGGTTATGTTAGGCTCTATCAATAGACATGATGACAAAGAAACCGGGTGCCTTATCAGCACAACGTTTTACCTAAATTATCGTGAACTCGCAACTTCCACAGTAACGGCCTTCACCCTCCATGCCATCTCAGTCAATCACGGCACCAAGAATTCGTCCGCTCCACACAACTCATAGCCGTGACTTCATTTCCAATTATCCAATCACAACGGTGGACTCCTAAGGTATGCGACTCACTCACTCGTATCTAATCAATATGTGGCCAGCCTCACTTGCTGTAACCTTATCGGTACCTTTCTTACAATATAACGATAAAGAACTTAGTTTCGCGAGCGCCTCGGACGGTGTACTTCCGCAAAACGCCGATGCAAATTTCAAAACGCGAACGAAATAACCAGATGAGAGATGAGAGAATCCTAGCGAATTATATTTAGTTTTCCGATAAATCGAGTACTATTAGAGCGCTTTATCTCATCTACGAAGCAATAATTCAATCTGCAGAGAAAACAGACATAACAATGAGGCGAAGACGCAAATAAGGTGAAGATAAGGTGCCGCGCTAGTCGTGCATAATGTGACTTGAGTGATGTTGTGTTGTGTGCATGGGGAAAACTCGGTTCTTGACGCTACGTGTGACTTGAAGGAATTAATAGGGAGTGAGTGAATGTAATCAACGATACGCTTGACGATACCTTATCGTTACCGTGAAAATATCATACGTTGCATAGTATATATCCGTAATTGCTTTAAATACCGTGACCTAGTTTAGCTTAACCAGTTATTTTTATGTTCATCAATTTGGAGATAAGCGGTTAATTTCGGAAATAGCGCGATATTTATGCAACTGGTACACCCATAGATCGATTAAGGAAGGAGATGTGGCCATCTAGCACGCCTACTATGAGACCAGCTGTCTCCAATTTTCTAAAACTACCAACCAACACGCCAACATAGTCGCAGTAGTATTGAAGGGTTTGTTTGGGTGGGAACTGACTCGTCGAGGGAGTCCATTAGAATTCGCAGCTTGTGTTTGAGTTCACTAACTTTGCACATTAGACAGATTTTGTTTGCGGTTGAATTCTCGTGCGAGTGTATGCACAATGGGTGCCGAGAGTAACGACCACGTGTCACGTCTACTTAATTTTCTCTTCTGTGGATACGCCAGACGTTTGTACATAATCTTTGATCTTGAAGAGTGATGCTGCGTAGATAACGTCTGGCGTCCTTAAATCCATAAACTCATTAATCTTTTCTCTACTTCATCATCGTCAGCAAGTGAACACGCGTTCACGGTGTGCACGTTTTTACATTCCAGAATATAATCTTCGTGTCGTAGAGTTCATATTAACAGGGCACGTTCTTAGACAGGCGGAAAACATCTCATATCAATGCCTTATCTAGGTACAATGGGACGATAAATATTGTTGAAGTGCTGGCGGGTCAGATATTGTCAACTGCTAAGAAAAGAGCAAATCTGTCATAAAATGTATGGAAATAATGTCAAATTTGGCAGTCGAAAGACTTGAGAATTGTCTCAAGATCAAAGAACTGTCTTGAATCTCAGCATTCGACAGACGGAAAACATCTCATATCAATCCCTTATCTAGGTACAATGGGACGATAAATATTGTTGTAGTGCTGGCAGGTCAGAAATTGTCTGCTGTACTTAAATGTATAGAAGTAATGTCAAAGTTCGCAGTCCGAAGACTGAGCATTGAGAATTGTCTCAACATCCAAGAGTAGACTTTGAATTGCTGTAAGATATAGGCGGAAACATCTCGGATCAATTCCTTATCTAGGTACAATTGGACGATAAATATTGTTGAAGTGCCGTAGGGTCTGAAATTGTCAAGTGATACGAAATTTTATCATTTTGTTTTTTGTAACTGGACATGAATAGCTAATACCATACCCAACACCACGCCTCGTATTCCCGAATCTATTAGGTGCCATGCCAAGACCTTCCCTTCATGAGCACGGCTACATTGAACTGGATGAAAGACAAGAATATTTTTTCAGTGCGGTTTCGACCATATTTTCATGCGATGCGATGGTGCCATCTTTCAATGCCAAATTCTTGACCTCGTGAATCTTTTTACTGATGACACGTCGCGATGATGCATAGTGTTAAATGATCCTCATTCGCTTAGGCAGCGATTATCAGAATCCAGAAATGGCACCCGTAATTTTAGATGAAAAAGAAAATCCTTTTTCATCTAAGCCCGTAATGCAGTTTATTTATTTCACTTAGACATTTCACAGGTCACGAGTTTTACGCGTACAAAGAATGCAGATATTACCTCTTAACGTCCTGGCATGGCACGTAGTTCTAACGTGGTGTATTGGGCTAATATTATGACACAAAGTCGCAGGTAGTAGGTAGGCAGCAGATATACCTACATGTCCAGTTAAATAAAATAGAGTTGTTATATTCAGGTACCATTATCATCATACTTTTTTGGACGGTACTTATACCTTTGGTTCATAACGATAACCAACTTATTCAAAATAGAAAATGGAGAATGGCCCGTAAGCTTTGCTCCCCATATAATACCTTTTATATATATTTTTTATTTTACCTATTTTTCGTTATAGCGGCCAAATAAATACATACTTTGTGAAATTTTTAGCCGCCTACCTATTACGGGTAATGAGATACATCCTGTGACAGACGGACGGACGGACGGACGATCGAACAAACGGACGGACGGACGGACGGATGGACGGACGGACGGACAGCGGAGGCCTAGTAATAGGGTTCCGTTTGCATACTTTGGGTGCGGTACCCTACAAAGTATATTTACGTACGCCTACAATTTCAACGCTCAAACAACGTTCAAATCCCTTCGAAGACTAAAGCGGAAGTGTAAGTAAGTAAGACGAACTAATATATGCGTTGCGCAACCCAGAACCAGCACTCATCATATGACGAAGTGGGCGGCTCCTAGCACTAATGAAACGCGAGTGATTCGCCAATTAGAGCAATTTGTATATTATCAACTATTTTCAGAATAATATTTACCGGCAGGACTGGAATGATAATTTACTCGGGTACATTTTATAACTAGCCCAGTACAGTCAACCAAAGATATAGGATGCACTTCCGGTTAAACGTGAAAATGAATGGTGGTTCAATGCAGCCTCCGATTCAATTTTGCTAGGGTTTGTTTACACAGTAACTAGTAGACATTCTCAATTATGTTTGAAACTATAATCAGCACTATAATTGATAATAACATATAAATTGTTTCCAAAAGTCAAACAGTCCTATTCTGGGTGTGAGAAAACGAGAATGTGGACTGAAAAAAAAAAGGATTTACAGAGACGAAAAAATGCTTCTGGGAAGCTCAACGAGAAAGTGGCAATATGTCAAAATGACAAGACAAGGACAAGCGTAAAAACTCAAATATACGCATCCAGTTTCATATTCTTAGTTATAATTTAATACGATCTTTCAAAATATTATTTTAAATCTATTGTTTAGGTCGCATAAAGATTATAAATAAAATAACTTTTAAAAATATGATCATAACAGCAAGTATATTATCTATATAACAATAAATCTGTAAGGGGTGTTCATGGAGTAAGTTGCTTTGTAATTCGTTTGTAGACTTTATGTATGATACTAAGACTAAACTGATGATTTTTAGAAATCAGTTCTGTATGTATGTATGTATGTATGTTCCTCCATAACTCTTAAACCGATCATCCCAATTAGATGCAACTTACTACACGTATATGTAAATACACGGGACACAGGATAGGCATATATAATTCAGTTTCGCTTACGTTAAGATGTAGCTGTCATACAAACCGAAATGCCCCGAGGCGGCGCGCGGCTTGGGGGGTAATCACGATCTGCCTTTTTTCTTCGCTTTCTTCTTCTAAGCCACGCAACGGACTTTTCGATATGGTTTTCATTAATAAAAGGAGCGATCAACGAGCAAGGATTGCGTATGTAATTTTTTAATATGAGAAAAATTCAAACTATATTCTTGAAAATTGTAGATTTTAAAAAGGCCTATAGAAAGTTCCACGTTATTATGTAGAGCGATAACTTCGAACCACTCGCCCGATTTATTTGCGTATTTTATCAACGTATAGCAACTCACGGCGCAGTCAGATTCCGGATGGGTTACCGTTTTCGATGTTGAAGGTGGCTGTGGTTCGTATTCCTCATAAAACTTTGTAAAAGTAAGGAAGGTGGTAGGGTTTAATCCCGCCTTTGTTGGTTTTGTATAAATTTATATGTAGCAGTGCCAGTGCAGTTAGAGTCTGGCGGCACATGCTTTTAAAATTCGCTCCCAAATGTTTACGAAGCTCTAAACGGGAATATGTCGATGTTTATCATTAAATCATGCCATAGAGGTTCAAACGATTTTGATTAAATTTGGCAGATGGATACATAGTCCTGGACCAGCCTTTTGGTGGGTTACTTTTTATCCGGGAAATAATTCAGACCGAAATCAATCCAACCCGACATTGACCCGAGCGGAGCCGGATACCGCAGCTAGTATTATAATATATTTTGGTCATCAACAGGTCGGAAACCACACGCCATACGGGTTACCATAAACAATCTCTTATGCGTGATTGTTTTGTGGTGATTTAATTTATTTATTTTATTATTTTATTTACGACCTGTGCGTCCTTTGTACTGGGTCTTAGCTAGTAGAAGCTTGGGCAACTATCACATGCTCGACACACCTCCAGTCGTATCGTCTGAGACGATTAGCGCTGCTCACGTCATTCGTTATAATGAAAATACGTTCCTTGGAAAACTAATGAATGTCAAACGATTTGCCTACACCGCAGCCTTCACATAAATCGAGTAAACGGACGTATATTTTTGAACGAGTCCTCACACTGAAAAAACCGACCAAGTGCGAGTCGGACTCGCACACAAAGGGTTAAAATAAGAAAAATAATCAAAAATATTTTTATTTTTTTATTTTATATTTTTTTACAAAAACGTGATTTTTGGTGTTAATATAACCGGTATAAATAATATAACCGACCCATATAAAGTTGTTTGCACACATAACGCAAAAAGTATTGCACTTTAAGCCACGAATTAAGGGCCTGGTACTAGCCAAATCGCAAAGTTAGACGAGGCACCCCAAGTTAACTAACTAAGTCTGACGATTATAAGTGTCATCCTTACAATATATGATTCCTTGTCTAGGAATCGAATTATTTTCGTTAATGTATGTTTCCTTTTTCTATACAAAATACATTGCGGAAACGGTGTCCATTTCCGAACTCTTTTGACTAAATGTAGAAATCTGAAAGCAAATGGAATTTTTTGTTTATGCATATATGCTGTTTTTGCTTATTATATATATCTTGAAATCGAATTACTTTCAGATTTCTAATGAGAAAAATCAACTTTTTTATTTTTATTATTATTTAAATAAATGATGGAATAAAAAAATATTAACAATCCATTATCAGTCTGGAGTTCTATTTGGATTTGCTGAAGCGTTTCACTACATATTATTACATTTGTTAAAAAGTGCATTTGTATGGCGCGAGTAGTTGGCTAGTCCTAGCGCCTTAATAATAAAAGTTTAATGTAGTCATATTACTTGCAGCGAAAACAATTTCACAATTTCAGGATTATTGGGTTTGTTACAATTTATTTAAATACTATTTTTATTTAACAGCGCCATCTAACGGTGTAAAACTTCTAATCGGCAATTACAACGAAACCATTAAACCTGAAATTGTGAATATGTTTTCGCTGCAACTACTGTGCTATATTTAATATTTTTGACGAATTCGTGCCTTAAGAACGGCCCGTAAGCTATGATCCCCATACAAACGTATAGTTTACTAATCATTTGGAATCCACTATTCCAATTATATCTAATATCAAGTATCAAATATCTGTGTCTGCATGCTTTCGTTATTTTTAAAAATCCAAATCGAATGAAATGAATTCAAAAAGAAAATCTTCATACGAATTTTGTTTTCTCTGCGGTTTGACCCAGAATACATTTACCGAAAAAACAAAGGCATGCAGACACAGATATTTGTAGCCTAATATTAGATACCAAATATCAAGTAAGTTGGAACAGTGGTTTTCAAATTATTAGTAAACTACGTTTGTATGGGAGGCGAAATTTTCAGGTGCTTACGGGCCGACCTTAAAGTGCAATACTTTTTGCGTTCTGTGTAAAAAAAAGATTGTATGGGTCGGAACATCTTTAAGTCTTGTACAATGGTACTGATGACCGTTGGCATTGTAAAATTGTGTTAGTTTTCTCAGTTATAAGGTCCGAAAGTTCGAATCTTTTGCGCGTTTTATACAATAACTTTGGGGGCGGACACAGCGATAAAATTAAAATCTTAAAAGGATTAGTCATCAGACATAGCTTGTTTCATGAAGATTTATAATCAATTAGATTTTTGTAAGATTTTTGACTACAGCGGTCGTGGTTTACTTTTTAATAAGAAATTTCGAAGTCGTTCGTAAAATCAAACACTATGCGATTTGTCTGCTTTGTGGACATGTTGCATCCTCCTCATCAAGGAGCCTGTATTTCTCTTTGAAACAGAGAAGGTCCCAGAGCAATAGCACGGTTTTTACCATGCCCGCGAATGAGTTAGTCCCGCCGGGAAGGGCCACCTTATCATGGCTTGTAAGTCCCGTGAAATTTTCATATGTGGCCATCATATCTACAACTGCTGGAACCACACACTTGAACTTTGCAATACATTTTGATAACTCCTTATTTGATAAGTACATAATTGCACCTACATAGATTCTTGTTGATGTTGGTTAGATTCGTAAAAGTTGGTAAAAGTTATTATCGATATCACTTTTTTAATGTGCTCTCATGGATGGTTATCTTAAGGTTTTTAAAAATACCATTTACATTTTTGTTTGAAACTTCTATGAAAAGTAGAAGGTAAAGGTGTTTTCTGTTAGGATCAACTTTAATTTCAAGTGCACCCTCAGCTCAAATCCTGAATATACGACCTCTTTCACAAAGTATTGGAATGTTATATGTATGTATGCATAACCCTTTAAAAAGAACTACTTTACGAATATACTGCAAAGCTGGATCACAACCAGAAAACAAACATACCATTCGCGGGTATTGCGTCTTCCAATTTCACCACTACCCATTCTACTACCCATAATTTGGAATTATCTCTCCTCCCGTAATCAATGCCTCCTACTTATTTATTTATGTATATAATATATATGTATGTATATATAGATATGTTTATGTTTATGTTAATAATAGACGGTATTTTTTTTATTGAATAACTACTTTTCGTTAAATATATAGAAAATAAGTAGCTATGCTTAGTTTTAGTTAAATTTTAATTTACATTGTTCTGCATTAATTAGTTATAAGCGTTGTTTTTCTTTGCTTACCCTAAGCTATAAAGTTTCCCTATGATAGGGTTAATTGTTAGAAATTGCCTTAGGCAATAAATCCGCCTTTACTTTGTACTTTGTATGGATTGCAATAAAGAATATATTATTATTATTATTATTATTAACCCCATAATAATAATCTAAAAACACGGCGCGTAGTATAGGTATTTTAAAAATCGTTAGTATGGCCCGAAGAGACGGGTGAGTTAATCAATGTTCAAACACGTCATTCTAAGTGAACCGTATCGAGTTCCTTCCATACCGTACATACAAAGTGACGTGTTTAATCATACGTTGACGTTGATTTAAATGTTTTGTCCTTTCGTGCACTCGGCCCAAAATGTCATTGAATTTATATTCTACATAAAAATGAAATGTATAGAAATCACATCGTAAAAAATATAATTTGTTTTTACCACTATAATACAAGCAGGCTGAAAAACTTGAGCCCCACCCAATAAATACATATCTCAGCTTTCCAGACATCATATACAGACATATATAAAATCGTACATGTCTGAGGTGTCCATAATTTCTTATCATAAAATCGCGCTTAATCCGCAGATTTGTCCAGATCCGTAGCTCGTCTTATCATGGATCATCCGACACTATCTTACGCCTGTTTGTACACAAGCGAGACGCAAGCAAATTAATTTTAATCGAGCTAAGACTTTTCTGTCACTCGAACGAAATGGCTCAGTCGATCAGCCATCCCACGGAAGGACATACGCACCAGCTGTGTAAAAAAGAGGACACAGATTGTGTGTCCGATATTTTTTATTACGAATCACGGTGACTAAAATATTTCCACTGAAGTATTGATCAAATTAGCTGTTAAACGTCTCGTTATAGGTAAATCATTCATACTAATTTCTCATAGCGCCCCACATGGTGTTCCAATATAAGGTTTACACGATTTACTCCTTTGGCTTTATTAAAATCGATTTTCCTTAAGATTGCTTTAGAACGAATACAATTTAATAAATATGTAATAAATCAAAACAATTTTTTTTCCCGTTCTTATCACATCATGGTCACTAATTTAAAACTAAAATACAATAAAATGTCTCCTGTTACGAGAACTGAATTATAATATTAATAATTGTCTCGTTATTCGAAAAATATTCATTGTTTTTCTCACAAACTATTTTACTGTTCATAATTTCAAATTCAATCAGTCATACAGATTGGTATTTTTTTAAATCTTCGTTCTCATGGAAATATTCATTAAATTACAATGCCATATTCTTTTTCCAATTACGAATATCTAACAGCCACAATCGTTTTTATCAGATCAACACTTTCAGCCGCGCAGGAAGCACCCGGTATCCCCGAAAAAGCCTTCGCACTTCATAATTTCGCACCGATACAATTACACGAAAATTAACACGGCCCGAACAATAGAGCGTCGTGCACAAACATCCGCGGGTCGGCGTGAGCGCCCCATTACCGCGACGGCTGCTCGGGGCGCGGGCGCCGCCGCCGGGTAGTCGCCTCGCAGACGCGGGGGATGCTGGCCGCTCGCACCCGACATGAGGCACCAGAGGGACCCCGAGACGCCCGAGTCGCCCACCTCCAAGGAGGAGGCGCACCTCATACCCGACGAGTGGCTCAAGATCAAGAACGTGCAAGTCGCCAACGGGTCGCTCTCGCCCGGCATTTACTATCCCAACGGGAAGAGGTTTGTTAAGTCATTGTCGCGTGTGCCGTCCCACTTGTGCAACCGTTCTGCTCGGCGATCGTTTAAGACAATAGCGGTGGCCGCCTGGAGACGCCTTCGCGCAGGGTTTTCCGTGGTCCATGTCATGTTAGGTTCGGCGGAACATCGCCTTGAACGTTAAATTACCACACATTAACAAACGCTTTTCAAATGAAAGAACCAAATAATTACGGTGGGTGACACATTCTTGAAAGACTAGTGCAAACATCGTTTAAATTCACAAAACAGGCGGTAATTTTATTTAACGACCTTTGGCTTCGACAACTTGACGTCACGAAAGAACGTTTAAATCTTTTATCGACCAAAGAAAAGTATTAGCATCCGATGTTATAGTCATTAACATTGACATTGAGGTTGGATGCGCAGCGTGTGCACAATTCTTCGCACCTGCATAATATTATCTCCGTAACATAGATTACTCGCAGAATAGACAGTAGCTACCTACGAGGTGAAGCGGCGCAGGCGCAGCATATTGTAGCATAGCATAAAACTATAACTGTCACGTTCCAGGAACCGGTCGCACCGCCACGGCACCGCACGTAAGGCCCGACGCCGCGCCATCCTCAAAAATGGAGAATGCAACATCCTCAAGTCCGGTATCGCCCAGCGGCGCCTGCGCTTCCTTCAGGACATGTTCACGACGCTCGTCGACACGCAGTGGCGCTGGACGCTGCTCGTCTTCACTCTCTCCTTCATATTGTCTTGGCTCGGCTTCGCCGGCATCTGGTGGCTCATCGCCTTCACCCACGGGGACCTCGAGGCGCTGCACCTGCCGCCGGAGCAGGAAGAAAGCGAGTGGAAGCCCTGCGTCTTAAACATTTACTCCTTCACCTCCTGCTTCCTCTTCAGTATCGAGACGCAGCACACAATCGGCTATGGCTCGCGCACCACCACCGAGGAGTGCCCCGAGGCCATATTCATAATGTGCCTCCAGAGTATCGTCGGTGTCATGATCCAAGCTTTCATGGTCGGCATCGTTTTCGCTAAGATGACGCGGCCGAAGCATCGGACGCAAACGTTGCTGTTCTCGCGGCAGGCGGTCGTGTGCCAACGGGACGGCGAGCTGTGTCTCATGTTCCGAGTTGGGGACTTGAGGAAATCTCACATCATCGGAGCGAGCGTGCGCGCCCAACTCATCAGATCTCGGACGACGAAGGAAGGGGAGCTGCTGGCGCACTACCAGACGGAGCTGGAATTACACGCGGACGGCTGCGACGGCAACCTGTTCTTCATCTGGCCGATCACGATGGTGCACCGGATCAACGCGGACAGTCCGTTCTACGGCGTGTCGGCGGCGGACGTGCTGCAGGAGCGTTTCGAGATCGTGGTGATCCTGGAGGGCACGATCGAGTCGACGGGCCAGACGACGCAGGCGCGCTCGAGCTACACGACGAGCGAGATCCTGTGGGGGCACCGCTTCCTGCCGATGGTGGCGTACAACAAGGAGCGGCAAGGCTTCGAGGTTGACTATTCGAAGTTCGACGAGACGGCGCAGGTCGACACCCCGCTGTGCTCCGGCAAGGAGCTGGACGAGTTCTACGGCTTGCAGCCCGAGCGGAGATCGATCGGTGAGTTTATTCAAGTCCATATTATTGTTTTTGTATTATTTGGTGATAAATGTTGTGTATCGGAAGGGTAAATGGTGCAAGTAAGGAAGTCTTGTGGAGTGGTAATTGTAATGAACCTGGAAATTATAATATCAAGAAGATTCTTAATTAATATTTCATGGGCATCGTGAACTCATCTATAATTTAATAGAAATCACTATTGTCTAAATGCAAAATGTTTGTACAGAATACATTAAAAAGTAGATACAATAAAAGAAGATAGAATAACAGCAATCCCTTTGCTTGATAGAAAAAAAACTATGGAAGAAATAGGAAAAAATAACACGAAGAAGACGTGACAAGCAAAAAATGAAATCGAAACTGGTCAAGCGGATGGATAGTCAATATTTCATTTAAAATCGGGCAGTACCTCGAAAGTTGGCATTATATAACCTCCTCCTTTTTTGAAGTCGGTTAAAAATCACTTTTAACCTAACGCTGAGTATATGTAGCGATGCAAAATCCGACTGCAAAATGCAACGCGACGCATGGAGCTACTCTGGAGCTATCTCTTGCTCTATATCAGTTGGCGCGGTCGTCAGCTTGACGACCTCTCCCATATCGCCCTATATTGTAGCGTCTTATTGTTTATTATCTCAAACCAATTGAATCGCACATAATTTGATACTTCTATTTATTGGCAAATACTGTTATTAAGCGTTTCGGTTTGAAAATGCGTTTGTTTGACATTATATTTCGCTCAACTAGAACCCTCAGTATTTAGCTTGGTTTTGGTAAGAAAGCCCTTTAATATGAGGATTAAGCTAATAAGCAATTGGTGGAACCCAGACTTTCTACTACTACCAGTCATAAGAACAATCGGTGCCTACTCGGAAATTATTTTTTCCTCATTGAATGCGTGGGTCTCTTTGCATTTCTTTCCATGCACGTCGTAAGAGACGACCGACGCATTTCTAGTTTGTAGTATCTAGTGTTGGTAGTATCGCATTGAATAAACGATGTTCGAAGCTCGATGAAAATGGCCCGTGTTTTCTTCGCAATGTAGCCGTGCAAAATGAGGAAGGTCCTGGCATGGCATCTAGTTCCTATGTGGTGTTTTGGTCTAATGACCTACTGTAGGTGTGATTTTACCCATCCATATCCAGTTACATAAAAAAAGATAGCCGCCGAAATTCTGGACTCGTTTTTAGGGTTCGTTACCCAAAGGGTGAAAACGGAACCCTATTACTAAGCCTCCGCTGCCCGTCCGTCCGCCCGTCCGTCCGTCCGTCCGTCTGTCACAGGGCTGTATCTCATGAACCGCAATAGGTAGACAGCTGAATTTTTCACAGAGTGTGTATTTATTTTGCCGCTATAACAACAAATAGTTAAAATAAAAAAAATAAAAACATTGATGTGATTTTTTTATGTTAAATCTTGTGCGACGGTACGGAACCCTTTGTGCGCGAGTCCGACTCGCACTTGGCCGGTTTTTGTGTTATTGTGAAATCCCTCGGAGTGCGTTACGCAGCTTACCGGACCCATTATTACTTATTCGGTTCCTGTACATAATGAAAGAATCTACAGGATTGGTTTGTTCTCATTTCATCATAATGGCATTCGTAAAAGGATGGAAGATTGTTCATCCTTCGTCGGTTCACCCTTCCCAGGTTTTTCCCGCGCGATATCGAAATTATTAAACTGCATAAATACTGCATTTAAGGTATTTCATTTCATTTACGTAAACTTTTTGGTAGTCAAACTACACTAATTTACGTCACAAAGATCCGCGGGTAATAGATTGCTTAATTTTTTTTGCTTCAAATGGACCAAAAAATCAATGTTCACTTGGACCATAACATCATTAACATACTGTATGTATATTTAAAGATCGAATTGCATTCAATACAATTTCACAGCCTGGAAAGGTTTTTCGAAAAGACCAGTTTTAATAATAAAAATTCGTTACCTTGGAGAAAAAATATAATAAAGTTGAATGCACAATGCAGCATTCGCATTCTGTGCCTTCGTCGCATGTGCATAGCAGATGATGTGTTAATTTTCTGAGCAAAATTGACAAGACGCTCAACTAGATAAGTAACAACCTTTTTCGTACTAATCATGCACGTCACTTTTTCCAAGGAATGTGTTATGTATGTAAATATAATCGGCCGTGAAGCAAGAACACGTTAATTAAAGAAAGAACTCTGTAAAAAAGAACTACTTTACGATTATACTGTAAGGCTGGACCCGAACCAGCAGAACATATGTACATAGACTGTAGGAGAATTACAAATTATGGGACTATAATTTAGAACATTTTGCGAGTCATGCTGGCCTAGGGCGTTAATATATAATGTGGCTTGCTTGGTAAATATGTGCCCGTTTTGTATACTTTGTAGACTTTTTCGCCTATCTCATATTCGTAGCTTGCTCACTCATACTACAACTCATAGTGCTCTACATTTCGCATTAATGCGTTTCGTCATTCTTTTGTTTCGTCTTGAATGTGTGTTTGTGTCTGTGACGTAACTGTGCTGTCCCCTCTCCAGAGAACGCCGAGGGCGTGATGATGCTGCGGCAGCCGTGTGAACGGACATCAGGAGAACCCAAGGAAGTTAGCAAGGACGAAGTCACTGTCACTTTGTGATCGGTTATCGTGTTCACCTATCATTTTAAGTTTTTATGATCAACTGTTTATTGCAGATAGGTGCATTTAAAGTAAGAAGGATCTTTTCGCTGAAATAGTTTTTGCCTGCACTGTGAGTATTTGCACATACGGCATGCATTGTCTACACCGAAACAAAATAGGTACGTGATTGTAGAGAACCAAAAAACTGTACATCACTTAATTGTTAATCTGAAGTGATTCTTCTATCACTTCATGATTGCCATTGCTTTGTATTTAGAGTGGTCAGTCTGAGTTCTCACCTAAATTGGCGTTTACGGCAAACCGATCGACAGGAGTTTTCCGTAAAAACGTCAAACTCCGTACAAGTTTTTACTAGATATTCTGTGGTTTTACTTTTTCAAGCTGTCAAAGTCAAACTCGGACTTCCGATTTGTATGAAAACGTGAAGTCGACGTAAACGGCAACGTAGACGTATTTACGACGTCAGTCGATCGGTTTGCGTAAACGCCAATTTAGGTGACAACTGAGACTACAGGCTCAGTTAGTCCATATACCTAGGATTTAAGGAGGAAGGAATCTCGGCACGATCTTTTTCACCAGTGAATTTCAAGCCAATAGATACATGCCCTGTTACTAATAAACCTATATCATCCTCTCAATGGTTCTGCAATGTTTTGTCCCTTTCTTTAGAATCTGCATGTCAATGCAATGGTATGACTAGTGTATTATGTAACATTGTAACAATGTATAACTAATCAGAGGATGATCTGGCTTTATTAGTGACGGATTGTTTTCAATTCTTTCCGTAATATCCAAAGATTATTTTTGGTTTTGTAGTTGTTAAACATTATAGTTTCCTTTTATAGAATAAAAATTATATTCAAAATGTTTAGACATTTTCTGTGCAATCCAAAATCTGAAGAAGAAAGAATGCATCCTGCCTTCTGAGTGTTCTCTGCAAAGATTTCAAATATCTTCGAAAAAGTAATTATAATAAAAGTAGTTGAGAAAACTTACAGTTTCAGGATTGTAAATGTATTACTAGTCAAAATCGAATAAAAAAAAATCGACTCGAATACTTCGAAACATTCCATTTTAGTGAGTATTCATCACCATAAATTGTATTTGAAACAGCTTAAATAAAATGTAATGAAAGTAGGTATTTAGTTTAGTAGAATGTTGATTTCTAATACATTTAGTGTAAATATTGAAAATATTTGCTAAATCTGTTAATTAATATTTACGCTGTGAAATTGCAATTGCAATGATTTTAGTAAATAACCATAAGTCAGCTTGAAAACAATAAGCTCCATTTGCAATAAGTAGTAATTGTCAATGTGTCGTCGCCGTATAACATTGTTATTACAAGAGAAGAAATATTTAAAATATAGTCACAGAATACCTACTATTGGAAACATTCACAGTGATCGATACACATCCAGTTACGTGATTTAAGGTTACTAGTATGTAGATATGTACAATTCAGGATGTAGGTAATTCTGCAATCAGTTAAACTAAAGTTCTACTCAAATGTAATGATTTAATTTAATTAATGTATGTACAAAATGTGTAAATATTGAATGGTCTAAGGAAATACAAACGATGTTGCGTTTAATTTTGCTCTTGTGTGTACTTTGTGTGTCTATGTCTTGTGCTGTTTGAATTTGCAAATGGCTCGCTGTACTGAATACACACGAGTGACGGGCGTATGTGCGTTCGTTTGCTTGTCTCACATGTCGCGCATGACGCCTGCTGCGGTGAGGTGAGCGACGTTTACCTTATCTATCGCTACGCTATTCTGCTAAAGGCTCTCCTAGATAGAGCTAAACCCATGCGGAAACGCGAAAGGACGGAATTGAGAAACTGCGAACATGCGGAATCGCGAATCCGCGAGCGACCCTCGTATATCTTGGCTCCCAATAAAGCTCTTATTTTTTGCAAACGGTAAGGGCGATCGTAGTTTCGCGATTCCGCATATTCGCTGTTTCGCAAATTCTCGTTTCCGCAATTTTGCAACTCCGCTTCCTGGAAGAGACTTTAATTGCATGCAGTCGTATTCAGAGATAACCTGTTAAAACTTATTATTAGATTAGCACCGGACTAACCATACAACAACCGGATTGGCCCACTCTGAATACGGCTGTTTAAGTTTAAGAAGTACGCTTATATCCACTCCTTAGTTTTTTTAGGATTGAGTTTGTTAAACGAAGTTTGTAAATACTCTCTCCAGTACATACATTATGTATCCGGATATAGAAGTACTAGAGGGGCCGACACCCCTAGCCTTGATTGATCCCAATAATCTTTTTGAGGTGGATTAGTCCACTTTGTCACGAATGCAAGAGCTGCTAAATGGTTGGACTAAAAGCAGCATTCTTATTTAACAACCTATCTTTGGACGACGTAAAGTATACTTTTAAAATTCAAACACAATTAGTTTTCAGTACCTTATTTAGTTAACTCGAGAGTATTCTGAAGGCATTGGTATTGGAATTTCATTCTCAGGAATCAGTAATCTTTCAGTTGATTTTCCCAACGATTTCGGAGCACGGTATTTCATTGATGCAAGGATTTCCGTCGAGAAAAACGCTTTGGCAACCATTATCAAGCTGTTTTCTCGAATACTGATACGAATAGGTAAGCACTGAATTCCGAGAATAGCTACAGTTTATTTCGCCAGAATCTATGTGTGAAAAACTAAAATGTTTAACAACATTCCAGGGTCGCCAGAGTCCCCGTCCCCGGAGATGCAGTACCGCAAGCTGCCCTCCCCGTTGCCATCGCCCGCCTCGCTCGCCTCCCCGGCGCTGTCGCCGCTCGTGCGCCTCTCGGACCGGCTCGTGGAGGACGCGATCCGCCGCGCCAGCCTCACCAAGCGGCCCAGCGTCGTCAAGTACCCCTCGCAGTACTTCAACCAGGACGAGTCCTCCTCCAGCAGCGACGACGACACCGTCAAGCAGAGCAGCGCCTAGATCGGGTCCCTCTCGGAAACTACAGGACCCTGGCTCGCTCGCCTCCCCGGCGCTGTCGCCGCTCGTGCGCCTCTCGGACCGGCTCGTGGAGGACGCGATCCGCCGCGCCAGCCTCACCAAGCGGCCCAGCGTCGTCAAGTACCCCTCGCAGTACTTCAACCAGGACGAGTCCTCCTCCAGCAGCGACGACGACACCGTCAAGCAGAGCAGCGCCTAGATCGGGTCCCTCTCGGAAACTGCAGGACCCTGGCTCGCTCGCCTTCCCGGCGCTGTCGCCGCTCGTGCGCCTCTAGGGCCGGCTCGTGGAGGACGCGATCCGCCGTGCCAGCCTCACCAAGCGGCCCAGCGTCGTCAAGTACCCCTCGCAGTACTTCAACCAGGACGAGTCCTCCTCCAGCAGCGACGACGACACCGTCAAGCAGAGCAGCGCCTAGATCGGGTCCCTCTCGGAAACTACAGGACCCTGGCTCGCTCGCCTCCCCGGCGCTGTCGCCGCTCGTGCGCCTCTCGGACCGGCTCGTGGAGGACGCGATCCGCCGTGCCAGCCTCACCAAGCGGCCCAGCGTCGTCAAGTACCCCTCGCAGTACTTCAACCAGGACGAGTCCTCCTCCAGCAGCGACGACGACACCGTCAAGCAGAGCAGCGCCTAGATCGGGTCCCTCTCGGAAACTACAGGACCCTGGCTCGCTCGCCTCCCCGGCGCTGTCGCCGCTCGTGCGCCTCTCGGACCGGCTCGTGGAGGACGCGATCCGCCGCGCCAGCCTCACCAAGCGGCCCAGCGTCGTCAAGTACCCCTCGCAGTACTTCAACCAGGACGAGTCCTCCTCCAGCAGCGACGACAACACCGTCAAGCAGAGCAACGCCTAGATCGGGTCCTCTCAAGAACTGCAGGACCGCAAACTGACTATCTCCTGCGTGTGGACTATTTTACTCGCAATTTCGAGTTCGAGTAAAACGGACGAGCGGCCTTTTCGGTATTACCGTATCGGTCAAATGTGCAAAGTTAGTGAGCACTATAATAATTCGCAGCTTGTATTTTTGCTCACTAACTTTGCACATTTGACAGATGCGGCAATACTTCAACCAGGACGTAGACGAATTTATTTTTTGTCTATGACACGAGTCCTAGTCCAGCAGTGACAACACCGCCATGCAGAGCGGCGACATTCGGACTGCTACGCTTTCTGTGCGATAAACTTACTCTTCGGACCATGGCAATACGTTTATATTTATTATGCTCCCAGCCTTGCGTTCATGATGGCGATGAGCGCCATCTGTTATTGGGTAGCCGCATTAGCGTGCGTAGAATCGATGCATATTATGTCAAGATGTATACATTGAAAATGTTGTAATGTTGAACTGGAAGCTATGACAAATGTAAATAAAATTTTACCTCAAAAACTGCAATATTCTGAGAGTGGAATCCATTGCGGTTGCCATGGTTGAATTAATTTTCCTTGTTTTGTTTTTAATTTAATTCTTATGCAGAAATTTATTTAACTAAGTACCTTCTAAATGTTACTATTTTCTATGACGGAATAAAAGGCGGATGAAAAATCAATAAAAATATTTTATTATTTTGGAAATAATAATAATATCACGATGTCGCTACACAGTAGGTACAGGTATATTTGCACTAGTCAATTTAAAACCGGGACGTCGGCACCCGCACCGCGCCCCTCACCCCCCCCCCCTCGGGCACCCCGCACCCCCCGCACCATGCACCCCCCACCCGCACCCCGGAGGGCGGTTCAGGAAATTTCATTTCCATCTGCCAGGCGCCCCGTGGCTCCCTGGGAAAATTTTCACTTGATATGGAGGTTACCTGCGGTGCCATAAATTGTACGTGTGAGAAAGAAACATACATTTATATACTGGAACAATCAGGCTTCATGATCCTTTGCACCTTCGAATGCTGAGCGGGGTTGTGAATATGCCTGCTCATAAAACAATTCTTTTTCATATTGACTATTGAAAAAGGAGGACGAAAGCACACTAGACATATAGTTGTACGACCGGGGCCACAGCAGTAGCTCAACTCAGGCGACTTTTGAGATAAATACCTTCCATTCATCGAGTGTCAGGGTTGTCTCTTAAATATTGGCGAATCACTGCTGGCTCTGTTATTTTTAAAAATATGATCTCGAAGGACTATTCTCGACAGTTCAGCACCGCTAGGTTGGAGCCCATGCAAGCGAAATGTGCCTGTGCAGGTGCACGAAACCGGGACTTTGTGTGGAGTTGAGCTACTGGATGTAATTAATCCTATATAATATTCTATAACGAACGGTTGGGTGTGGCGACGGAAAGTCATCCGTCTAGTGGCAGCGGCGTAAGTGCATACAAGAAACTTTATATGAGCAAGACACTTTCCGAACAACATAGCTCGATTTAAAAACACCCAACGAATCAGTGGTAGAGGCAAAACTTAACCATCTATTTCATGTGATAAATTGATTTCATATAAATGGATATTGAGGAAATATATGCTCATATAGTCTTACTAGTAATTACCAAAATTTTCTAAGTACAACACTACAGTAAATACAGGGCCTTTAGACAGGATAAACAGACATTTGGCATTCGTAATAATACTGGTTTTCACTTCACGTCATTAATTTATCAAATTCATTTTTTTTTCTGAAATCACCGATTTCGATGGCAAGACATTTTTTCTTCCTCCACTGTCATGACACAAATTTCCACATTTGAAAGTATTTTGAATACTTCAGGATAACGTTGGCTCGATACTTACATAACTTTATTCCGACAGTTGAGTATCGAGGCCTTGGTAGATGACCACATATTTTTGAAGCAGAAGCACTCACTCAAACACATTTCAACATGATCTTAAGTAGTCGCCTTCAGCAATGATTAAGTAGGAAAACGAAATACTAGAATAAATAATTAAAATGACAAGTCGATTTCTATAGCCAATGTTCCTACTTATACAAACAATTTCGACCCCAGGGGTCCGTAAGACCTGTCAGTAATGCAGGGACTAACAGTAATTAAAGCTTAAGAGTCATACTCAAAATATGTCACGTTCCATACTCTTAATTTTACATTAAAGTGACTTCTAACATTCAGAATCAAATCCCATTATTTGCACATAGTTCTACTTAGGAGTACACATTTTCTACATCAAAAAAAAAACGAGTTAGAGGTCTTGGAACATGGTTACGTAGCTGATGTTTGGTCGGCGGCGCCTGGTGTAATGTTTTTGACAGAGACTACTCCAAATTCCTTGATTATAGGTGCAATAATTTTTTATAAGTACAATTAACCTGTCGGGCGCGTATACGTGTAGCAATTCTGAAATCTATTTGCTTTTCCAGTGACTTCTTACATGCGATTGGTTGAGACATGAATCTAATTAATTTTACTTAAGCATTTAGCTAGTCAAAGAGACGGCAGTTGTGGTTGTATCGCATGATTTCTGCGACCAAATCATTTTTCAAAGTTACGCCCGTTTTTTTATTTAGTCCAATTTTTTCATTGTTCCTTTCATTTCAGCACCAGAATGTTTGCTTTTATTTATTTATCATTTTTCTTGGGTGTAACACCGAATTCATTAAATAAGCAGAATATATTTCTTCTCAGACTTTTCTTTGTAAATTTAAGTAAACTTAATGAATGATATTTGCGGCCATAATATATCATTACAATTCGCACAGAATCAGAGCACCCCCTTGTGGTTGACATTAGGCTTTTGAGAACGAACCGTTTCTCAATCTCATTTCTCTGCCGCACCGCCAGGATATGGAACTGTCTACAGGCAGATGCCTTTCCTCATACCTATAACCTGGGAGTCTTCAAGCGTAATTTGAATAAGCTCGATAGCTCAGCCATATTTCACAAATCCGCTGGTATGGCGCCTCGCTGAGCGTGGTTTCGCGAGGCGAGGTGTTTTTGGCTTTTCTGAGCACCTTTGGTCCTCAGCACAGCCACCCATACCGGTGTTTCATTTTTTTTTAATAAAGTCACACTGATGCGGGCGGGCAAAATAAGGTTGCACGCCCGAAAGGTTAAGGTAGTACCTGCCTTATGCTTGAGTTTGAACTAATGTTCTGTTTGAACTATCATTATCGTACATATATATCGGCCTCAAACAGTAAGAACGTCTTCAAGCCCCGCTACATCGTGCCTCCTCCGTTTATGAACCTATGTAAGGCTTAGAGGATGCTGGGTCCTACTCTAACTGATACCCTGTCGGTGAATGGTCGCTGGGGGCTTCGAGCTACGCAGGGTCTTGCTCCGGGTCGGGGCTCGTCACCAGGATGGGGATGTTGGGCGGAACCAGCTTGCTCCTGTGCTGGATGTGAGCCTCGCTCGGGGATCTAGAAAGTTATGTTTTAAAATTAACATTTCATACATTCCGAAAAAAGCCATTTAGGTAGGTACATGAGTCGAATTGGGAAAATACAGTTCTTTGCAAATTCTAGCCAATATATGGTTGGAAAGCCTGTGTTACATAGGGAAAGGAAAGAAGGGGTTTCTGAAAATCAAAAATGCTGCTAACTTGTTGAAACATCGTCGTGACACAGCGTGGCTTTGGGAGAATTTAGAATCAAATTTTGGGGGTGGTACTCAGAGCCATGTTTAGGGTTCTGTACCCAAATGGTGAAAACGGAACCCTATTACTAAGCCTCCGCTGTCCGTCCGTCCGTCCGTACGTCTGTCACAGGGCTGTATCTCATGAACCGTAATAGGTAGGCAGCTGAAATTTTCACAGAGTGTGTATTTATTTCGCCGCTATAACAACAAATAGGTTGTGCGCGTTGTCTGCCTACGGGAAGCTAGGTGAGCCTACTCAATGACGTAGGCAGATTTGCGCAGCAACACTGTATATTTATGTAGATGTACAAGTGCGTACTCGCAAGTGGTTACGGTTAAGCAGGCTGGAATGGACTGAGGTGGCAAGGCGGCCGCGCGTCTTTTGTAACCGCGTTCAGCGAGCTTGTGAGCGTGCGTCGCCCGCCTGTGTGACCGCAATAAGGTAAAATAAAAAAAATATAAAAATGAAAGAGGGGCCCCATACAAAAAACGTGATTTTTTTGGTGTTGATGGTACGGAACTCTTCGTGTGCGAGTCCGACTCGCACTTTAGAAATGTGTCACGCTTTGATAAAGTTGTGATCATTCGATCAAGAAGAGAGTGGCTATCAAGAGCTGTAAGGGCTAAGCTAAAACTCACCTCTTGATGGTCTCATGGCGGTCGGGCGGCGCGCGCTGTTCGTCGGCGTGCGCCGCGTGCCCGTTCGGCGTCAGCGCCAGCTTCTTCACGCTCACGTGGCTGTGACTCCGCGACATGTGCCCCTCGTGCCGGCCCTCCGCGTGCTTCGGCGGCTCGTGCCCGCCGGACTGCTGGCCCTTGGGCGCCTCCTGCGCGCCCTCTATCGAGAGGTGGTGGTGGCTCGCGTTGCGCGACCTCTCGTCGATGTCCTGCACGAAGTTGGTCTGCGCCATGAGGCGGTTCTCGCGCGCGCGCGCCTCCGGGATCTTGATCTCGATGTGCTCGTCGAGGGACATGGAGTCGACGGAGCTCATGTCGAGGGTGTCGTTGGAGAAGGTCTTCGGGATGGTGCCCAGCATGCGGTCTGCAAATATAAACATTAATTAGATATTTAATAGGCATGATACATGAGGCATGATCCTTTAACTAGGGATCACAGCACACGACCCCACGAACAGACTATGTAATAATAAGTTCTAATTGATTACGTTTTACAGCAATTCTATAGGAGCAAGATATAGGGAAGACAGATATAATGCCAAGAACACCATAGAAAAAGATTAGAGACGTTTAGACACCCTTATGTCTACCGTCATGACAGTCACTTTCAGAAGGTAAACTTTGTAAAACCTAGAGTCATTAAGCTGCCCAAACATCATATTCCAGGGTTGGAAATTAGTTCGTTATGGACAAACAATTAAAGAACTACAAGATTGCCTTCGGTACTATACCATGACATACAAACCCGTCCGACGTACTGTATTCAGTGACAAAACATGTTGCAATTGTCAAACTTTCACTTAAATGTGAAACGAACATATCTAAGGACTACATCTCGAAAGTACTACAATTCAGTTGAAAGGATATTGAGGAATGGGTTCAAGACTGAATAAGGTGCGGTTGAAGACGGAGCAAAACATGATTTTAAGAATACCTGCCAAGATCGACGCTAAGCGCATATATGGAAAGAGCTGCGAAGTAGTTACTGGAGAAAACCTACAGAATATAATAGATAGGAACTAGATAGGACGGAATATTCTCGGCGTCCTAATCTCTGCAGGCTAGTTGAAGAGGCTGATGCGAGTCGAATCGTTAGCGATAAGGAGGGTGGCCTCCCTTAGTCCCGACCTCGTTTTTTTACTCTTATTTGATTAAACAAAAACACGCCGACCAACACCTATTTTGATTCTCTCATTTTCGATACAAATCATCAAGTAATTCGGCAAAGTCGTATGGGGGACATAACTGGGCCATTTATAAGTTACATGAAAATAGTTCAAACGTTCATGCATAAGTCACCTACATAAAAATAGTTCGAAATAGTAGAAAAACCTAGACTTAAAAAATAATAAGGCGAGGAATCCAATGTCTGCAAGGTAGGTGCTGCGGTTGGCACTGTACAAGACGACAAAAGAGAAGAGGCGACGGATACTGACCGAGTTTCTGCGAGGTGGAGACCGTGGCGCGCAGCTCGTCCAGCTGCTTGGCCGAGCAGAGCGGCGTGTCCACCTCGTACGTGTTGTGGAACTTGGTATAGTCCACCTGCAGCGACGTCCAAGCAGTCCATCATATCACAAAAGTTAACTTGTCGGGGAAAACAAGTGACGACGAAGGAAGGACCGTGTTTTCCATCCAGTTCAATGTAGCCGTGCTCATAAAGGGAAGAGCCTGGTATGGCACCAAATGTCTTCGGGAATGTGGTTTATTGGGCTAATATCATAACGGTAGTAGTGGTATTAGCTATCCATGTCAGGTCGCATAAAAAAAAGGACGTGGGATGATACAATCAGTTCACTTACGATTTCGTCAATTCAGAGGATTACCATAGTATACTAACTCGCCGGGTAAACAGACAAGTGAGTGATTATATTTTACGTTTAGTTGCACTTTGTTCCAAGATAACTGGAAAAATGTGACGTTTTGTATCAAACGACACTAATCAGCACTTGGTGAAAACCGGGCCTGGTTCTCGAGGTTCTCGAGTTCCAACTACTCGTAAGAACACGTAAGAACTGCACAGGACGCAATTTAGTGCAACGAACATTAAATGATGCGGGTCCCGAATTCGTAAGCGAACTCAGTGAATTCTCACAAATAAGTGGCGACGCTCTGCCGCTATAAGGGTGAGTTTGAGTTCACTCCCATCCTTTCTTTCTCGATAGGGTAAAATTATAGAGTGTTGAGACAAGTATACAGGAAATGTAAATGTATTTAGGCATAACATTGGTGTGAATATATTACTATAAATAAGTGGATCTAACCAATTAATGGGCAATTAGAAATAAAGACTAAGATATTCCTCACAAGATTATTCACCACTAGCATACGATGATAAACAATAATAACGTAAACTAAATATCGTAATTAAAATAATAATTAATTTTATGTAGGTTTCAAGCAAAATGAAATAAGAACAGATCACGGAACCAAAGATATGTTATATAAGAGCAATCTACCTATCAATGCAATAAAATAACAATCAAAATAACGTTACGCCACCCACGTCTATGATATCAATTCAAAGACGTGATGGAGCGCTAATAAGGCGACATAATTCGATAATGACAGTTAATCTGTCACATCGATTAGCTGCTAAGTCGCCAGCGGATAGATTTGAATATTCAATGAGATCTTTTACTGCCGCGTGATCAGCATCTCGTCGCTACTGGTCTTTAAATCATAGTGGTTTTTTAATGAGCTTTAATTAATTTTGTTCGCTGGAGGCTATTGCGTCATTGAAACATGTATCCCTTTCATAACCGCAAATGGATTGAACCACTTCACTGGGTTGTTAATGGCGGACATGGCTACATACCAAGCAGCTTCATGCTGGCCGCTTAGCTTTTAAAACGAATAAAGCAATGTAAATATTCCAGAAAGAAGAAGAAACCGAAGATCCTTTGAATAAAACAATCATCCTAGTGATCAATGTATTCATAATCTTACATACTGTGTTAGCATGAGGCATTGATTACGGGGAGAATTCCAAATTATAGGTATAGAGTTGGCGGCGGAATTGGTAGACGCAATGTCCTCGAAAGGTTCATGTTGCTTCAATTCCAACCTTGCAGTGCATTCATAAAGTGGTTATTTTTACAACTTTCTTTATTAAATAATGTATCCTTGTTTCAAGGTCGATCCTACATGCAAATCACTTTCGATTAAAAGCTACAAACGTGCTTAGTACGAAAAAGTATGGTTTCTGAAAACTTCCTACTGTGTTGCACTTTGTCTCGAATTCGAAACTGCGCGTCAATGCAATGGACGAAACATTGGATTACAATTCAGAGGATGATCTGGGTGTATTCCGGGGCTTTTTATTCCCAGCTCCACCAAATCCCTCGGTGGCAAAAGCCAGCCATGGTTTAACGCGGAATGTGCGGCCGCTTGTTCTACTAAGAACGCGGCCCACCGTGCATGGTCCCGTGCGCGAACACGGCGTGACCCAGACGTAAAAGCGCTGAAACAAGCTCTTAACGTAGCCTCCAGATCCAGTAAGAGAGCAATTGCCAGAGCGAAGTTCGAGCATATCGGCAGAATTGGCGAGAAGTTGATCAGCCACCCGACTGGGAGCCGTCAATTCTGGTCCCTTGCCAAATCTGTCGAAGCGAATTTCTGCCGCTCCTCACTTCCACCATTGCAGCAGCCTGACGGATCACTCGCTTTTCCGCCAAAGAGAAGGCCAACCTTCTGGTGGACATCTTTTCAGCGAATTCTCGCCTGGATGATGGTGGCTCCATTCCGCCTGCCATTCCTGGGTGCGGAGTCTCTATGCCGAGCATACAATTCCGCCAGGGAGTTGTACGGCGTGAGCTCTTCGCCCTAGATTCCAAGAAGGCGAGTGGCCCTGATGGCATTCCTGCGCTGGTGTTGAAGAAATGTGCTCCGGAATTAGCTCCTGTCCTTACCCGCCTTTACCGCCTATCGTACTCCACTGGATGTGTGCCCGCAGCTTGGAAATCGGCCAACGTTCAGCCCGTGCCTAAAAAAGGCGATCGATCAGACCCGGCCAACTACCGTCCCATAGCCATTACCTCTCTTCTCTGCAAAGTGATGGAGCGCATCATTAACTCACAGCTGATGAAGTATCTAGAGAGCAATGGACTCCTCAGCGATCGTCAATACGGCTTCCGTCGGAATCGATCTGCTGGGGATCTCCTAGTTCACGTCTCACATGAGATGGGTGATGCGCTCGAAAATCATGGCGAAGGTATGGCTATCGGCCTGGATATCGCGAAAGCATTTGACCGGGTTTGGCACAAGGCACTGCTTTCCAAGCTGCCCTCCTATGGCCTGCCACCCGAGCTGTGTGACTGGATCGCCGACTTCCTGCATGGCCGCAGCATAAAAGTCTTGGTTGACGGATGCTGCTCCGAAGCCATGTCTGTGAATGCCGGCGTGCCGCAGGGCTCTGTGCTGTCCCCGACCCTCTTTCTGGTTCAAATTAATGATCTGCTTAATTTGGGCGACATTGACTGCTACGCAGACGACAGCACAGTACTAGCCAGGTACACCAGTCACCAGACCGCAAGCCGGGCTGAAGTGGAGGAGAATAGGCGGCGCCTCGTTGTTAGACTCGAAGAGACCCTGGAAAAAGTTTCCGAATGGGGTCTCCAGAACCTCGTTGAGTTTAACGCGAGCAAGACACAGGCGTGCGTGTTCAGTGCGAAGCGTACTCCATTCAGTGTGGCTCCGACTTTCCAGGGAGCATCTCTACGTATTGACGAGCATATAGGGATACTTGGGGTCGACCTGACGCATAACCTTAATTTCGGACGCCATATCGAGGATAAAGCCAAGCTCGCCTCTAAAAAGCTGGGAGTTCTTAACAGGGTACGACAGTATTACACGCCTGACCAAAAACTGCTCCTTTATAAGGCGCAGATAAGGTCTTGCGTGGAGTACTGCTCGCATTGGTGGGACGGCTCAGCTCAGCACCTGCTTGGCTCCCTGGACTCGATACAGCGTCGGGCCGTGCGTCTCGTCGACGATCCCGAGATGTCTTTGAACCTAGAGACCCTCCAACTCCGAAGGGATGTTGGGTCTCTCTCTGTGTTCTACCGTCTTTACCATGGAGAATGTTCATCGGAGCTGCATAACGCTGTCCCTCCGTCCCCTTTCTACCATCGCACAACACGGAACAGGCAGGAAATGCACCCGTACACTGTCGACATTCCAAAAATTAGAACCAACCGATCCTCTAGGTCCTTTATCTATAGGGTCGGTAAACTATGGAACGCACTCCCTGCCGAGTTATTTCCCCTTAAGTACCACCTGGGTTCCTTCAAACATGGTGTGAAGAAGCACCTGGCCGGCCGGCATGGTTTTCGCAGCCCCGAAAGTTCGAAAGCTCATGGGCGTCGTCGGGCACCTTAAGAGGTCCTGGCGTACGCCATATGCCGCGCTTTACATAAAAAAAATATTAGTAACATGGTATATTTTTAGTCTCCTATATAGGCCGCAAAGGAATTTCAAAGTGGGTATAGGAGCTATGCTTGTCGCAATTATCAGAGATATGGAGTTGTAACTGTTGCTAATAAACGTAGATATCCCCTTTCTCTCGAATTCGAAACTGCGTGTCAATGCAAAGGACAATACATTGGATTAGTATTCAGAGGATAATCTGGGTTTATTAGTAACATGGTCTATGTTTAGTCTCGTATAAGGCCGTAAAGGAAATGTTTCAAAGTGGGTATAGGAGCTATGCTTGTAACAATTATCGGAGCGATGGAGTTGAAGCACACTTATGAAAAGGAATGTGACATGTATGTATAATCGATATATGTATAATCAAAGTCACTGAAGATGTCCGTACAAATATGGAAAATAAGAATGTTACAGTTTTAACGTTGCTGGACTTCAGCAATGCTTTCAATACAGTTGACTTTGACATTATGCTAGGTATTCTAAGGACACTTAACTTATCTCCGGTAGTGCTTGACTGGTTTGATTCATACCTTCGTGGTCGTCATCAGTGTATCAGGATTGACAATGAATATTCTGACTGGGCTGATTTGACTGCTGGCGTTCCACAAGGTGGCGTGTTATCTCCTTTGCTGTTTTCCATCTTTATAAATCTGATCACGAATCTGCTTACTTCTCTCTACCACCTTTACGCCGATGACTTACAGTTGTATTTGCATTGCTCCTTAGATAACCTGGCAGATACCGTATCTGAAATGAACGTGAACCTGGAACATATACTTACTTGGACAAAATCATTTGGCCTGCTGGTAAATCCTACCAAATCACAAGCCATAATAATAGGCAGCCCTAGACTTCTGTCGAAGGTTGATTACAGCACATTGCCAGCAGTGATCTACAATGGAGTTGTCATACCATACTCCAAAACAGTCAAGAATTTGGGAATTTTCATTGACGAAACTTTATCGTGGGTGCCCCAGGTAAACGAGGTCATCAGAAAAATCTTTGCCGCCGCCCACTCCTTAAAGCGCTTGCAGAATTTCCTCCCAGTCCGAACCAAAATTACTTTGGTGCAAACTCTCCTCTTTCCGATTTTGGACTACGCAGATGTTTGCTACTTGGATCTAACTGAAGTTCTCCTAGACAAGCTGGATCGTTTGCAGAATCTCTGCATTCGCTTCATATATGGTCTGCGTAAATATGACCATGTATCGCAGTACCGTCGAGAGCTTAAATGGCTACCCATCCGTTTCCGAAGGAACTGTCATTTACTAATTCTTCTTTACGGAATTCTAAATAACCCTAACTCTCCTGAATATCTTCGTTCCCGGTTTATGAACCTCTCTTCACACGGTCTCCCTTTGCGATCTAGCAATGACAGTATCCTTGCGATTCCTCGCCATACGACGTGTTTTTTCTCTAACTCCTTTACTGTTCATGCCGCACGTCTGTGGAACTCGTTGCCCATCACAGTCCGCTCCTGTCAAACTATCAGCTCTTTCAAACTTAAAGTCAAGGAGTTTTACTTAAATGAAATGTAAAGATGATAATATGTTCTCACTGTATATATAGTTATATTTAATTTTATTGTCCTTCTAATAGTACTGATTTTAGAATCAATGGTAATAGTTACTATAGGTTTTTTTTTCCCTGGTTTGTGGATATAATAATATGTATTAGTGTATTGTATCATATATATTAGTATATTCAATTATATGTATAAATATGTATATATTATGGTATATGTATGTTTATGGAGTTAATTTTTTTTTTTCTTTTCAAATTCTGGTGTGTCACCTACCTACAGATATTTCTATTGCCTTTCCTCATCACCCCAAGGGTTGACTGGAAGAAATCACTCTTAGTGATAAGTCCGCCTTTGTGCAGTATTGTTGTTTTGCTGTATGTTTTCTCTGAAATTGTATTTTTGTTATGCACAATAAAGAATTTATTCATTATTCATTCATTCGACCGTGAAGCAAGGAATTAAAGAAATATCAATGTAAAAAGAATTACTTTACGAATATACTGCAAGGCTGGACCCGAACCAGCAAAACATACCAACATACCACATTGGTCGATTATACATACATACATGTCACATTCGTTGGAATAAGCGACGTACATGCTTAGTACGAAAAAGTATATTTACACACGTATGACTTCAAACAGCAAACGTCATCTTTAGTACCCACCTCATACTCGCCGGTATCCCTGCGGAAGGAAACCATGGGCTCGAAGCGGTGCCCCCAGAAGATCTCAGAGGGAAGGAAGCTGCTGCGCGCTTGTGTGGTCATGCCTGTTGACTCAATGACACCCTCTGGAATTAAAACGTTATCCTGATTAGCTCTTTGTAACTGCATGAACTGCACGATAAACAGGTGTTTACTCGGCTAAACGACGCAGGGATTGCAAATGTAGCCAATGACCATGAACATATCCAGACAAACAAAACAACACTGGAAAATTTTAACGCAATTTTAAGACGAATTCGTAGTATATGAGGAGGTACTAGAATTTAAAACTTATTTCTATTTGATGAATGCACGGGTCTTTCTTATTTTGTGCGAGGTTAACACTGACAGCATTCAATATTATTCAATGACAAATAAGCACAAAGGAAAACCTCGCCATACACCAATTCTCATAGAGGAAACTGTGTGACTGATCCAATCACGACGAGCATCCTTCTATATTATCTATGTGTTAATGACGGATGTAGTTCTGTTATGCATGTTAGAGTGCCCACGAACTAGGCGGTGTCGCCCGTGTCCTTTTTAAAAGGCAAGTCCTTTTTTGATGAGTATGCGGTATTTGTTTTTTCCCTACTTATAATAAATGCTTATTCCAACTTAAGTATTAAAACACTAACTAACCCATTAAAATAAAATAACTACCACCAGCAGATACTAAAAAAAAATTAAAAAATTTAGTTAACCCAAAAAATTACCTAATGGCTGCCTAATGACTAAGAAACGGATACATAATGTTATTTGTGCCATCAATCATATGGGAAGCTTGCACTCCCGTACTATAACTTTTTAAATGTATTGGTCCTCCTATTATAAGACAAAATAAAAAGGAACAATTTAACAGGAACAGGAGGGATTTTTTTTTTTCTGAAATTATGCAGATTTAATAAATCAACTGGGAAGTTTTGTTCTTTGGATAACTGAACTTGTATCCATGATATTCGCCTTTTTATATTTGTATCATCACCTCATTATGCTTTCAAACTATTTTGACTATTGTTGCTAAACATTTGGTTTCATTACTTATTTCAATTAAAATTATTCCGAACAAATTATGGTCTGTTGTCAAATTGTTGCCAAACTACATTTGCATGACAAACGTATGTTTCCGACCCCACCTTAACTCGAGAATATAAGTATAAGCACATAAGTAATTATAGGAGCCAACATAAGGTAAAAGTTTGACAGAAGAATCACCCACCAAGCATGACGACGATCTCGAAGCGCTCGCGCAGCATGTCGGAGGCGGAGAGGTTGTACAGCGGGGAGCGCTCGGTGATCTTGTGCACGATGGTCATGGGCCAGATGAACATGAGCCGGTCCTCCTCGCCGTCGGCGCCCACGCGCAGCTCCTGCTGGTAGAACGGCAGCACCTCTCCCTCGCGCGTCACCTGCGTCCACACCACTCTCACTCTCTGTCGCTCTCACCCTCTCATCCGAGACGTAAAGGTTGCTAACGTCACACAAGTGTTGGATAGGGATAATAGAAGTCAACAGATGGCGTTGCAAAACACATTTGATTATACATTAAATGCTAACCAATCAATATCAATGATATTTTTCATTAACAATGACATTAGTTAATTTATAGATGAACATTTAAGGTTTTTATCATGCCTGCTTAATTCCTAAAGCTTAGTTTAATAACGGTGTAACTAATTCTAGCAATGACGGGAGATGTATCCGGTTATAAATATCAGTAACAGCGAAAATAAAACGTATTTAGCGAGTTGTGTACGTTGTATGACGTTAGCAGTCTATTCTACTATACTTTGTCCATGCCCAAGAGTATTATCGTCAACAAAACCACTTTGGAAGCGGTTATCAAAGCGTTTTGGTCCACGGAAAGATTCGATCCCTGTTCACATGTCATGTCTACCCCGGTTATGGATGCGTGGCTAGTGTTTTGGTTGTTTCTCATTTAAAAAGTATTTTAGATCGTAACAAACAACGTCACAATTTTGAAGTTGATCATCGACACTTAAATTAAGAACTTAGTCACAGGTTCGAAGCCTGTGAGACCTCAAAAACGTCCACTCGTTTTGAAAGATATTACTATGTGTCTAATGTGCATGTTGATCAAAGTAAAATTAATACAACGACGATAATATCGTAACTGTTAGCATCACAAAAATATTAGAAATTATTATTGACCTGGCGGATAATTCATGTTATGGTAACTGAGGAATGGGTGCATAAACCGTTTTTGCCGAAATATAGGAAAAACCTTTGCTAACTGATTTATGAAATCCTCATATAGCGATACAGAGAAATCATTTACTAATACCCGAAATATTCATATTTTTCTATCCCGATGAGTCAAAACTCTTCAACGCTGAACAGAAGAAAACTGTAGATTTTTTAGAGAGAAACATTTTGTTGACTTCTTATGAAGAATACGTACGTCATTTCGACAACTGAATTAGTGTAATTCTGAGGCCACAAGATAGATCCTTTGGATATTGAATGCAGAATATTTTGACTAATGGGAAGTGAAAATCGTGTGCGAAGTATGTACATTAATCAAAGAACTCCAAAGCAACTCGTGCGTGACTTTTCCTTTGGAAGGTTATTGAGACAAACCAATCCAGATGCTTCGGAATTACTCGTGGTAAAATAAAAGAACCGCTTGGTGCATCATCTAAACTTTAGATTCTTTAGCAAACTTCATTATTTAAGAGTATTTTAGAAAAATGTTCCTAGTGGCTGCAAGTTGGTTTACACTATAAAATCTTCAATTCGATATGGATTTTAATGTAGAGGTTGTTTAGATTAACGAAGAAACTTGTATATAAAAAAAAACAAATCTAAATGATATTTCTTCTGCAACTGATAATGTTTATGAAACTATAATATAATTCAACACAAGTGTGTACTTAAGAACTAAAGCTAAGCATTAATAAAAGCGCAAAATGCCACAAGTAATCCTGGCCGTATGAAATAAAGAATATTAAAATATTTTTAAACATCAAAATAATATTTTTCGATACATAAACAATCGTTCATTTCTGCTTTAACAAAAGCAATTGTATAGATATATTACGTTAATTACCTTGAAACAAATGTTGTAAAACACATACATATATACATAATTACAACGTTTAATAAAGGAAGCGTTACAAAAGCGACTACCGAAGCAAATATTTTGTGTTGTCTTACTTTGTCGGTTTCATCGTCTTCGGAAACCTGTTAAATTTACAAGAACATTGTTGAAAATACTTTCATTCAAACCAAATGCCTAGATTATGAAAACCAATTTGAAATATTTTATTAATTCATTATATTAGGCACAAATGTTTGTTTAGGAAAAAAGTTAGTAGCCTTAATAGGCGTTAACATAAATAATAAAATATTCGTAGACTAGCAAAATAAAATAGCAGAAAGTGATATAGGTAGAAAGAAAATTTTATCATAAAAAAATATATTTTAATAATAAATTTAGTTAAATAGTTACGAATGGAAATATAGATAATGGATTTTATAAATTATAGATTGTAGATTGATGTTATTTGTTTGCTATTTTGTATACTACTAAATTAAATACCTACATAGTTGGAACTTTAAATTTTGGAAACTTTTTCTTGTTATTAAACTTACTGGCTCGGCTCAACAATTAACTATCTGCAAACGTAAATGGTACCATTTGAATATCCCCCGAGGATGCATGCGCGATAACGAGTTGGATTCTATTTGTGATTTACAAACGTGAATAAGTGGCAATTTCAAAACTCATTGGAATTACTGGAATGTTCACTTCCAGTGCAATTGGTCACATCCGACACGCCACAATTAGTTTATTTTTGCATTCAGTAACTCGCAGAGATTTAACTATAGCATATTGTGCATTGGTTTTTACGAGTAATAAAAATGCAACCTAATTATGTTGTTCTTTTAGATATATTTTTATTATAATAAAGGCTTAACAAAACTAGAAAACAAGACGTGCGCTCCAAGGGTTTCGTAAGTATTTTTTATGTAACTGGCAATGTTTGGCTATCTCACGCATAATTGTCATGATGTTAGGCCAACATACCACCTAGTGCCATGCCCGGACCTTGCTTATGTAGCACCACTACGTCGAACACGGAAAAAAATATGGTACCAACCCGGACGAGATTACTCTTACCATCTACTGAGTAACCTTACCACCTACAATTTTACGTGGAATTCGACTTGCGCGAGAAGAAATGCAGTAAAGTGTAAAGAGTATTTTGACCTTGCCTTTAAACCGTTGGAATAAAACATTCTCTTTTTTTTTGTTTTTTCGTAAACACGCATTGGCTACATCTCGTATTATTAGGTTATAGGAATTATTTGGTGCTACCATTTTTTTTCTTGATAAATTATTTGTAATCGTCCTAACTCGATAAACTTCAAATGTAATAAAATAGTGTCTTTAGTTTCCAAAAGTAGCCCCTGTCGTATCACCACAAATATTTATTGTCCATTTATACAATTTTGCCCAGTAAGTTATGTGCAGGTATTTTTACATCCTAAATTCTTTTAAATCGGTGAACATTATCTCCCTCATGTTCGTACCCGGGGGTCCATTCAGAGCAAGAGTGAGTTCGAGTTCGGGAGTGAGTTAACCTAAAAATAGCTGGGAAATATATTATTATTTAAATAACGGAACCGTTATTTATACTTCCAACGGATTTACGGGACAAACCAGATTTTTACCTAACTGTAATGATGTTCTAGAAGTGTGGAAACATTAACTATTTAAAAAAGTGAGTTGATATTTAGTGGCGAATTCGAACTCACTCTTACTCTGAATGGACCCCCTGTATTTATTATTTAGAGCTAGGGAATTCAATCTCGACTATTGATTTAAATATAATCAATTTTTCCATAATTAGTGCAATCAAACAACATTCATAGTACTAAAATTTTGCGGTCAATGTAAAATAACAGTTAAAATGTAAATAAACATAAAGAAACATATATCTTCTGATTTTGATAAACATTCTCCCCAACCAATTATTATTTCGGTAATTATATGCCCTGAAAACATCATGGAGAAACGAGGTTGACTGCCTCCTGTTTATTTTATTCTGTTTTTTTTATGAAAATCCTTTCTGAAAAAATTACCAGTTATTATGCATTGAAATAATTTCCCTCCATAATAGGAGCAGTTTAATTGATCCAAGGCATTGATTTTCCAATACAATGTCCCATGTAATTTAATTAACATATCAATGTTATTAGTTATAGGTTAGGTTGGGTTAAGTTAGTTTTCTGATGCTGCTAATGGTAGTATAATAATAAAAGTAAAACCGTGAATTTCAATGCTAAGGGAACAATTATGTGCTTTGTAATGTTTAATTCTATACCAGTCAGTGTTGGTTTAGGTAATTTAGATTATCTAATTTCTACTAAATCATGAGTCCGTGGAGAATACTGGGTTAAGATTTAAGTAGCTGAAAGTTACAAATTAACTATCGTAATTGCTGCGGCGCTCTCCAGGCTTCAGGGCCGTTAGTCTAAATGTGGGGCATCTCATATTACGATATTATAGGAAAGTATTTGGCGTTTGCGTCATTTGAGGATGGGTGAAGTGTAATTATAAAGACGATAAACATACAGCAAAACGATCGATACCTATCGCTTAAAAAGTCATTCGTAGGTAATCACAAAATACATATTCGTATACAAGTTTGCATGCAATGTAATCCAATTTGAGGCCACTTACTAGGAATATTTTAATACCAAATATCGCTTGAAGGAAACCTCTTCGTGGGATAAGCCCGACGATGCGGTTTCGTTGGTGTCATTTAATCATGAATTTAATAATAATAATGAAATTGCATCCATTTTTAAGGGCGGACTTATCAATGTTCTAAATATTAAGCAATCAATTCTCTTCAAACAATCAACAACTCTTGAATTAAAGGTGACTTATAAAATTATCTCGATCAATATTGAGTAAAAGTCTAAAGTTAAAAGTACGGCATATTAACACTGATAATAATATAAACATTACAACGAATACTTAGTAAGCATGCATTAAGCATATTAGTAGCCAATTAAGCAGAGCAAGCCATAGATGGGTCTAAATATTATTGCTGACCTTAATCACGACACATACTTGATTAGGCGTCTAATCTAAGACATATTTATGTCAGAGGAAAACAACGATGAGCCAGATAAATCATAAATAGACCATTTTATGCTTCCCATGTTTTTAAAGGTTTCAGAACAAGAAAAAAAATATTATTCTGCAAAAAACTGATCAGCCAACACAAACTAAAAGTTCCCAATTTTTTTAGTGAGAGGAAAATATTTTCAAAGGAGGTTTCCCTAGAAGAAAAGAAAGCTATAAACATCAATAAGCCAAGCAATAAGCTCATCGGGCTAAAATATATTGAAATTGAAATGTACCTTCTTCCATATAATCTGGGCACGAACGTGTGCCTCGAGAATGTGCGACTTGCGGAGGTCCCCGACCCGAAATATCAGGCTAAATTCCCCGTCCCTCAAACATATGACAGCATTCCTCGAGAATAGCAGTGTGGTATTACGCTTTTTTGCTCTCGCCAGCTTTGCGAATATTAGACCCACCTATGGACAAGAGAGAAAATACAGTTTTGAAACAGAAATTTCAAAACTCAACAGGCTAACGTGGGCGATCGTCGACAGAGTTTGAGTACATTTAGGCTTCAGGAGTTTTGCTGCGACATCGGCCACATTTTCCGCATTACTGGTTAGGAATGAGAAGTGCTCTTGCGCCATTAATAAGAACTGTGATCCGTGCGTGTGTCTGAATTCCCCATAACTAACCAGTAAGTCCTTTTGACGGAATAATGTACCTTACGGCGGATAACTTGCGCCCTGATATGCGCTTCCACTATGTGCGACTTTCTCATGTCCCCCACTCGGAACATCAGACAGAGCTGCCCATCGCGCAGGCATATGACGGCGTTGCGGGAGTACAGGAGCGTCTGGGCCCGCTTTTTCGGTCTAGAGAGCTTTGCGAACACGATTCCAACCTAAAATTAGAACGACCTCGATGCATTTCTTTTCAGTGGTGATGTCGCCAGCGTTAGAAAAAATATCATAAAATATGTATGTAACACTAGCTATGAGTTCTGGCAAGTTATGACAAAATGCCATTGATACTTGAATAAATATATCACATTTCCATGCAATCCTACGTCATTAGCATTCGATAGAACTCTGAGAAAATACAGAACAGTGGTTTTAACATCGATGAGGAGTGGAAGTATGAATTTAAAATAGAGTTTGGCACATAATAAATGTAGTGAAAGAGGGTGTCTGTTTATTTGTAACTGTCTTCTTAAGAATCAAGAGCTCGCAGGCGATGCTCATATTTTAAAATAGAAACAAGTTATAATATCGAATTGTCTTCTGTAATGGGTTCTCAATATTTCAGTATTTCGTTTTTTCATCTACGATTGCGGTGCAGAGCGTCTGGCGTAAGAAATAACCATCGTACTTGGCACCGATCCAAAAATTATTTTCACATCAATCCATCACTTTAGGCTTTGCGGAAGTGGTTTCAGTTTATGATCAATTAAGCGTAATTCACTTTCGAAATATTTTTAATGAATAAATATATCTCGCTTTTTCTTAAACATACAATTTGTTTCTTGAATATTTCAACATAGCTTTCAAACTATATTATCATTGGCAGAAAATGAGTTTGAAAGTCTTTACGGACTTTATGGACTAATCTTCTTTAATGATCTATAAATAATGTTTTCTCACTGCGATACTCTTCGATACTTCTTTCCGATACTTCGATTCCTTCTTCCTAGTAATATAAATAACAGTAACAATAAAAATCTCGGAAGTGCTTACCATAAAAGCTTGAATGAAAACTCCGACTATACTCTGCAGGCACATAACGAATATAGCTTCCGGGCATTCCTCATTGGTGGTCCTCCCACCATACCCGATGGTGTGCTGGGTTTCAACGGAGAAGAGGAAGCAAGCGGTAAAGGTTTGGACGTTGGAGAGGCAAGGGGTGAAAGTAGAGTTATCGGAGCGGGACTCGGGATTGAGATCGCCGTGTGTGAAGATGATAAGCCACCACACAAAGGCAAAGAAGAGCCAGGAGAGAAGGAAATTTAGGGCAAACACCAGCAGCGTCCAGCGCCACTGGGCGTCGACTAGGGTTGTGAAGATGTCTTGGAGGTAGCGCCGACGCCGTTTGTCGATGTTCCACTGGACGACGTTGCAGTCGCCGTGCTTGAAGATTACTCGCTTTCGGACCCGCCGAGACGCGTAGCGCGCTTGCCGATATCTGAAATAGATATATTTTATTTACATGTGAACACAGAAAAGTTTTTAAATATTGTTTATTTAAAACAACTTGATAAGCTGTTTTTGGATTGATAGCAGATGTTTCGGAAGGTGGAAACTTCACAGACTTTACCACTTTCGATTTATTTATTTCAAAACATATTAATGTAAACTTTGTTGTCATCTGATTCAATACAACGATATTACTGTTTGCAAAATATTCCAAAGCATTTCCGCGACGCGCGTCGTTTTGTCATTGTTCATTGGCAATATAGCCGGCAAATAAAGCTATTAATTTAATAGATAAGGCACAACTCCAGACTCCAGTATCTAAATGGATACTGTGCTTTACTGTACAAATACCTATATATTTTTGATAAGCTGCGAGAGTGGTTGAATTAATATACCTATGGAGATATCTGATACTTGGATGTTGTAAGCACCCACATAATTTACTCATATTTTATTGCACAACGTTCCAGTATCAATTTGTTACAATCGAAACTCTTTGCATTGCTATATGATATGAATAAATATTTTAATCGTAATTTACGATATTTTAAGACTGAATCAAAATTAAATAATATACGAGGCATGGAAAAACATGAAACGAGCAACACGTACAATAGTTCTGTAAAATTACAGAACGCCAGACGGCGTTTGAGTCTCTCTTGTATGAATTTAGGGTTCTTTGACACGTGAAAAATATGTGTTTTTAGACATGTCGGTGGTAGATGATTTCGGGCTCATCTGACAGAGGAAATATAAGAAGAGAATACAAAACAACTAATTATAAAGAGTGAATTTTTCCTTCATGGATTTAGACAAAAATGAAAACAGCATTATTAGATTTTAAAAAAAATACATCTTCTAGCCGGAAATCGAACCCGTTTCATTCAACTGATTTTATTATATAGTTTTGGTTAAGAATTTATTTTAAAATAGTATCATAATAGTATAATAATAGTTTTTTTTTTATGTGACTGGACATGGATGGCTAATACCACAAGTTCTGTCATGGTATTAGCCCAACACACCACATGGGAACTAGGTGCCATGCCAGGACCTTCCTTATATTGCACGGCTACATTGAACTGGATGGAAAACACGGACAATTTTTCATTGCCGCTTCGACCATCGTTCATCCAATGCGATGGTACCAACCCGGGCGGGATAAACCCTACCACCTAGTAAGTAAGGAAGGGGACCTACAGTTTAACGTGGAATCCGAACCACGGCCAGCCTCTCTCAACGGTCGAATGGTCACCCATCCAAGACCAGACCGGACCCAGCGTTGCTTAACTTCGGAGAGCGATCGCCGAAGTGTCGCGCCACTGGGCCACTGAGGCTGACAAATTAGTATAATAATATTCAATAAAAGATAATCGATTATTTGAGTTTTCTTATTGTTATCTATACTTTTTTTAGTTAAATAATTTTATTTATTGTATGACTTGTTTTCGTTGAAAGTAAATGCTTTCAAAGGTCACTTTTTAAGTAAAGGGTAAAACCTTTCACGAACAAATTTGTGGTCATGTTTAAATTTTCTTTCTTTATTTCATTATCAAACGTCAATTCATTATCAAGCATGAACATATCCTGAGTTACGACCAAACATCCATCGATTATTGGGACTACAATGCCTTTCCTTTCATCATTTACCAAAGTTTCGTTCCTGATTCCTGTGCCATCCTGTGTTTTCTGTGCTTAAAAAAAAATCACACAAAACTTGCAAAATAAATGAGTTTAAGGCTTTGACTTGCGGACGGGAGGAACAAAATCATATAAGGAATAATGGTACCATGGAGTCGAGGCAGACCTTTGATATGGGATGCGAGGTGCGTTGATGCTGGCACCGTCCCATGTGCACGACACATCCCGAGTGGCCGGAGCGACCGCGACAAAGGCAGCCGTTCTTAAAGAGTCTAAGTACACATCGCTGCTTTACCGTTTTGAATTTCAGCCTTTCGCCGTTGAGACCTTTGGACCTTGGTCACCGGACGCTAAGGCTTTTGCAAATGACATCGGAAAACTCCTAGTGGAGAATTTTGGCGATTGTCGTGCAAAAGCCTTTTTTATCCGTAGAATCGCTCTCGAAATTCAAAAAGGCAACGCGGCGAGTGTTCTGGCACTTTGGGGCAAACATCGGCTGCCTTCAATGAAATATTTTACCTTTCATTGGATCGCTCTCCGAACCACAATTTTCTTTAGTTTTAGTTTTAATTTAAATTTTACTTTTAGATGTTAGATTAATAATTTTAATTGTTATTGTTAGATTGTTAGAATATTAATTTAAATTTTATTTCGTGTTTATGCAACAAGGTTAAAATATTAAATATTAGAAAATAAATCTCCACACACATAAAAAAAAAGCAATAATTGATTTCTAACATTTTCTGTACTTTTTACGCATCTTTGTGTAAAACTTCATAGTGTCCCCTTTCGTCATTTGTATACTCCTATCTGTTTACGATCACGCACGGGTGCCAACGAACCTTCTGGCGACGCCATTTCCCGCGCTCTCATTGTTTTGGAATTGCCGTTTGTTTGTAAGCGCGCACTCTTGTTATCGTTTGCTAGATTAATTTTCCAGAAACTGCGATCTTTCTTGGAACACGTCGATGTTATTCCTCAAATTAAAGAAAAGTAGCAACGGAAAATAACATTCCGTTTTAAATGTTCCCACGTAATGGAAATCGACGCCGGAAAGCACGCTAACCGCAGTACTGTGATTGAGGTTAACGATAATTTAATTTCGCCTGGACTAAATATTATTAACTTGACTCAGAAAATATGCAGTAATATATATCTACTAAACCACCTCTGTCATTAAATATTTTGCAATCCGAGCAGTTATCCGCACATTCCAACCCATGCGGTTGATTACATTTTAAAATAATGTAGATTTTCTCTTTTCCAGGAAACATTGTCATGATCGATCAGATGACCTTTACTGCAGCAGGACAAGGCAAAAACAAACACAATTTCGCACGGGACAGCCATTTCTCTTGATGAGAACGATAAAGGAAAACATTACTTATTCTTACTCTTTTTTATAATAACTAAATAAGGTAACTAACTAACTAAGGGTCGATTTTTCAATCCTCAGATAGTACTTATCGGACTGATAGTACACATTGACATCTGTCAAAAGACGGATAGTCATTGCCGGAGAATTACATCTTCTATCACAATTATCTGACTACAATTTTACTAATGATTATATGAATAAGCAGAAGCGTAAATAAATCTATCGAATAGTTATCTGGCTGTTTATCAGACCATTGAAAAATCAGCCCTAAATGATAAATAAGGGTATTCAGATGCTTTTAAATGAGCTCGGACACAGAAGAAGTAATAGTGCTGCTCGGACAGCTAAATACACGTTACCTCGTACAATCGTTTTGAAATATTGATGATTGATTATTGAGATAGGCATGACATTGCCTTGGGAACTTGCCGGAAAATGGAAGGAATTTACCTTGGCAGAGAAAACGCAGCATTGCGTCTTGCGAACCTTGAAAGTCGAATTTTTCGAGAACATTATCCATTATCAGCCACAGAAGTTTGCGCCTTGGAACTGTTGTAATTATTTGAGAGGAAGCATAGATTCAAGCGAAAGGTATTGATAAAACTCGCCAAAAACTGCTTATTTTCGATGGTATTGACATTTATAAAAAGCGTCATCTCCCGTCACTGCCAGAAATAGTTACACCGTCATTAAACTAAGCTTGATTCCAAATGTTGCCTAGGTAGGCGTGATGAAAACGTTACATTGTAACTATAGATTAAGTAATGTCATTAAACAAATCATTGATATTCATTGGTTTCGATTTAATGTATTCTCAAATGTGAATTAGCGAATAGTGAAAAAATATGTGACATTAGCCTTCCATGAAAAAAAATTTATGCGTTATACAAGGTGTTAACAGAGGTACGTTCAAACGCTAGCCAGTTATTCCTAGGCATATTTGGAGCAAAAAAGTAGATACAATTTTGCTGTACAACTTAAAAAAATCCCACCCACCTAATATAAAAATAAATAAACAAACATAAGCCCACAAACTATTTTACAACCACGACATTTGACCAAAGGTATTATGGGTCTTGAGTAGAAAGCAATATAATATTTAATTTCTTATAAACAATAAACAAATAGTATTTGTGTACGCGTCATGCAAACAACTTGGCCCCTTTTTCAAATTTATATTTTTGGTGGTAATAATTACGTGTTATGACTCACTTCGGGAAATTGTTCCAACTTCTGTTATTACAAGCAGAGTTAAAACGCCTGTTGCATTAGTTTTTCTACAGATTGTACCATTATTGTTACGAAAAGTTGAAAGTTTCGATAAAGCATTAGTTTCATTTCAGTATTTTGATTGTGATATATGGAGTAAGACTATTATAACAAGAGAAGGGAAAATAATATTCATTACAGGATGTATAAAGAACATATTTTTCGTTAAAATCATTGTTATTTACTTCATATTTTAGTAAACATATCTGGTCGACCGATCTTTCCTCAGAAAAGCCCTCTTTCTATTGCAGAGTTTTTTAAAACACTAATGAATACATAACTTTGAACCTACTTTGAGCATTCTTCCCTCCACGCGGATTCTCCGGAATTCGTTATCTTTCCCATCATCAGCATGGACACCTGGCTGATAGCTCTCTTCAGCCCGGACATCTTCTCCGATATTTTCAGTCTCTGCAGCTTATAAAACTTAAGCGGAATGCTGTGCCGACGTGGAATTGTTACGGCTCTTTACTCTTTAATTCACCCACACCCTCCTTTGGTGTGTAGAAAACAGAGATAAACTCTTGGTCTGAGATTATTTCACGATTGAACTTTGTGAACTGTGATTTAATTCTGATTGTAAATACTGATAGTATGAGTTCAAAACACCAGCTCAGACGCGGTAATCTCAGTAAAAATATTCACAAGACTCTTTCAAATATAGACACTGGAGCTTCAGGCGTCACCACACAGCGCACGAGATCACAAGATTTTCTCCGCTCTATCCTTCAGGAGGACATTGATCAAGCACTCACTGAACACCTCCTTATAGTCATAATACTTCACGACTATTTTACTGATCATCGTCACAGTCGTGTCGCCTTGACGCGACGAGAACCGTTCGGACACGAATGTCACCCCCAAGGCGACGATTTCACAAACTGCGTTGGATTTAGACGGCCGACGACAGAGCGTGGACTCTGGCTGTGATTTGGCCCAATACTGAAGTTAAAACGGGCGGATGTTTAATGAAACACATGTGAAGACGTCCACGACGGATCATATAGCTACCCCACTAATGAGTATGTCGGTATGTATCTAGCTTGGCGGCTCCCGGTGCGGCGGCGCGGCGTCGAGCGAAACTAATCTATTTTTTGATTGGCCAAAACTTCGTCCACGCACTTCGCACCATCGCCACGCCAGACGCGCGATGCTCGTTTATTTTACGTAAAATACATTCGAGCAATTTTGAGAATCGGTGGGTTTTCAAAAGCCTGTTGTCATGGTGGACATCATGCCTGGGTGCTCTGATTATCCGAGGTTGAATGGGAATTAAACCAATGGGAAATCAGTCCATTATAGTTCCTGTAGAACAGACCCTACAAGCCGCCTGCGGCTCAAAATACTCCAGGTCATTGTGTTAGAGAGTTCAAATGACATGAACGAACAACTCTTTTTTTCAAATCGAGATGTCAATAAACAACAATTTATTACCTTAATTTCTCAACGTAACCAAGCTAGCATTGTTAAGAGTACACCGTTTGTATTCGATTGGCCTAAAATGTTTGCCACCATATGTGAGCATTCCATTCCAGCATGCCGTCAACAGCTGAAGAAATCTTTTGATACGATTCAACTAAGTAGCATAAAAACGTGCAAACTACACATATAGTTGTTCAGTACCAGCACTGAACAACTGACACTTGGAAGCACACAAGCAAGTGGTAATACTATGTAGTGTCAACAAGTGAAGCTGTCATCAGCGTATGGGTTTGCCCAACACACCAAAGGCCATACGAGAAACTTCCTTGAAGGAAAACGCCTATATTGAATAAAAGGAAAACACGGACAATTTCCATTGCCGATCATCTTTATCTAACCTACCTTCTATCTAAGTTCTGACCCTACCACTAGGATAGTAGATCCCTCTATATTTTTTAAAAATTTGAGTGATTCTTCATTCAATTCGTGCTACCGTGTCTATGCTCTCAAACGAATGCGGAATCAGCGAGAGGCACGTGTTTAGGATTTGCGGTAACACATGCATTTGCGGTCGGCGACTCGTGCTATGAAAATGCAACCGCAAAACGAGGATGTTCAACACCACTAGAACTGCACCCAATCTATATTGTAGTGCTTTACGATATCGTGGAAAGGATGTTATAAACATAAATCCATCAAATCAAATATCAGCCCACTATGTTTTGCACCCTGGCTTATATCGTCTATGTATTATGAAAAAACGATTTAGTATGATTGTCAAAAAGTTGACTAATGTACAAATACCTCCACTGATTTTGAAAATAAGCTGGTAACAAAACCGATCCCATGGCTTCGTAAGTTAGCTGTCTCGGGCCTACAGTACCATAGGTATTCTTTGACAGTAGAGGAGTGCTCTCTCCGAGTATCAGCGGTGTCGCAATGCGAGTTTAATGTTTTACTTATTTTATGTTTCTTTGTAAATTTTATTGCGACAGGCTACACTCAGTTATCAGTTAATTTCTCAGAACGTACTGACCTAAATTTATAAAGCTCAAAATTATGTTTTTATAACTTCAGGTATAACCACACCACATGACGGATTTTCGCTTTCCTTGTAGTAAATAGCATGTTTTCACATTTCTTGTTATTTATTTCAAGTAGTCCGCAAGTAGTCCAAGTAGATCCTGCAAAAAATAACAATATTTGCGCATAGGCTTCTTTGAGGCATATTTTGAAGACACCGTTTTTTATTCAAAACATATAAGACCCTATTTTGGATAAAATTTCCTGCAAATTTTATATCACTTTGTTGCAACAAATATCCTTTTTTTGATGTTTTCAGTGAAAAGTTGTGAATAAGTGCACTCCATCACGAAAGCGAACTGTTCCGTGGTTCAGTGGTTACGTAGATCCATGTATAACGGTAGGTACCCCTACTAGGTGGTATGGTTAAGTCCGCCCGCGTTGGTACCCTCGCATTCGATGAAAAGATGGTCGAAGCGGGAATGAAAAATTATTCGTGTTTTTAATCCAGTTCGATGTAGCCGTGAACTAATATACTCGTATTTTTCCGTAGTGTAAATATCTTAGAACGTGTAGTTTCTGCGATGACCACTAATGGGCATCAAGGCATTCAAGAAGACGAGTGTACCGGAGGAACGAGAAAGTGTTCATCTGTCATGAGCATGAGAGTGATAAAAGCATTCGCTTGTATTTTTGTTTGTAGAGAATGTGTGATGATTGCAATACAACGACATAACGAGACGATGAAAGTGCCAATACAGAAGTCATAATCGGATAATACGAGAAAAATCATGAAATGGCTGCCAGCATTGTATCTTCTTCGGTTCAATGCCGGACTTGCCTTACATGGTATGAGGTCTTGGTTGCGGTCCCCAGTCCGGTCATGCATCACTTTCTTTCTTTTTCTGAATTGAATGACTGCATTTCGTCACGAATGCGAGCTGTTCCACTGTTCGGAATCCATGGTGAACTGTAGGTCCCTTTCCCCTACTTTTTTTAGATTAAGCCCGGACGGGTTGGTGCCATTGTATTGGATGACATCAAGATCGAAGCGGCAATGAAGAATTGTCCTTGTTTTCCGTCCAGTTCAATGAAGCCGCGCTCATTAAGGGAAGGTCCTGGCATGGCACATAATTCCATCGGGAAAGGGGAGGATGTGGTATTAGTCATACATGTTCAGAGACGGAGAAAGATATAATAACGAGCAAACACTCGAAACGAAAACATGAATCGATTGACCCGATCAAATAGCTCGTAAACAATTATTTAAAGAGCCTGAAAGATCATACATAGAAGATTCCGTAAACAGTAGTCGATCTAGAGCAGAGGAAACAAATAAATATTTAGTGAATCGACTTGAAATTGTTAACCAGAAGGTAGAATGGCGCGGATCAAAAGGTTATTTCGATCAGAATATGTGCGTCATCTGAATGTATCTACTCGTAACTGCTAAGACTGAAGACTGGCTAAGCAAAGTGTAAGTAAGCTTTAGAAATCTCAGCATCAGACTCGCAAACGTTAGTTCGCTTAACGCCCACTGCCCGCGCTCTTCGATTCCCCATACGTTTGAAGACGTCAGTTGATCTGATTTGCGTAAACCCCAATTTAGGTGAGAAATCGGACTAGAGGCTCTGTGTAAGTAAACATTTACCTCGTTCGTCACTTTGAATTATGACTGCCTGCCATATTGACAAATCTCTCATCGCAGTTTTTTATCTACAAAGTTCGTAGCACAAAGCGTATGGCTTGTCCGGCACTGTATTTGAACAGGTATTGCAAAATGAGTCAGCTTTAACACTTAGGAGTAATCTAATAATTACACAGGTATAAACACCTCTACAGAACAATTATGTACAGTTTATTAAAACCATTAGACGAAATCAGACCATAAGGCTAATACTACATCCACGGTTGTAGATGATGGTAAAATATAATAATAATAATAATAATTCTTTATTTCAGACTAGAAGTCCATAGACACCAAAATTACATTTTAACAATACAACAAGTAACCTTTTTAAAACCCAACCTAACCTAATTCAGATATAAGCAGTGATCAGAGAAATGTATAAGATACTTAACATCATGCTATGAAAAAAAAGAAGTAGAGGAAAAAGAAAAGTCAGAAAGAACGCTAAGCGAAAACGACGTAATAGTGCGGGCGGGCGATGCGACGCGGTGAACGCATATAGGTGGGCTCCGTTTGGGTGATTATCAAAAACGAAATTGACCCATGCGAAGCCGGGAAACACGCATGACATGACTTGACAGATAGTGTAGCAGTAGACCATAAGGAAAACTACGCGATTATACTCGTGTGGTAGTCTGCCATCCGCCGCAGCCACGCCACCGCGGCCAAAGAATAAATACAACCGCGGCATAGCAATGGCCGCCCACCACCAGACACGTCCGTAGCGCCCCCGAGAGCTGCAGAGAGCAGGAGCCCTACTACGAACGCTATCCAGAAGGCGATATCGCCCGTCAAAAATATTGTACGCGTTTGACAGATGCTATCGAGAGCGCTTTAGATACCAACTGTCAAACGCATACAATATTTTTGACGGGCGATATCGCCTTCTCGATAGAGCTAACTCGACAGCGATCGTAGTAGGGGGCCAGGTGCGCACGAGATTATACTCGTGTGGTAGTCTGCCATCCGCCGCCGCCCCTCCACCGCGGACAAACAATATATACAACCGCGGCATAGCAGCAATGGCCGCTCGCCACCAGACACGTCCGCGGCGCCCCCGAGAGCTGCGGAGAGCAGGTGCGCTCCCAGCGCGACATTGACCCCGTGATGTCTCCGGCTGCCAAGTCGACGTCACCACTGTGACGTCACTTTGGCCGCTTTCCTGATGCTGTCTCGCGAGGATAGAGAAAGAGCTGTTTTGATTTTGAGCCAAGTCATTTTCGGAGATGTGTCGACTCACTTCAAAAGAGGTGATACATGAATGTTTAGGTCGCCTTTAATACTTATTGAGACTACGACGATATCCAGCATCAATTGTTTATTCTTTATATTCATCCATAGGCATAGTACACTGCACTCGGATTTTTCATATTTTATCATTAACCAGTTCAACAGAACACAGCCCAGACGAACTGGCAAGAAACATCGATGGAAATGTTTTTGCAACGTTCACTTAAAGTGTCTAAGATTACAAAAGCGGTTTTAATTTTTTTGGAAAAAGAACTAAACTAAATTAAAAATAGTTCATGGTTGACGTTTACAACACTTGAATCCGCGTGTATACCTTTTTTTTTACCTTTGGATGCAAGCAAAACTTCAAATTTCCTTTGGAGGAATTGGCATCCGACGCGTCACAGATGTGGCTCTTCTGGCTTTCTTAGCCTCTGTTAATGCTAGTAACGATCTCATTGCTAGAAATCTTGCTCCATCACTTGGCAGTGATTTTTAGGTCGACTACGTACAGGAGGCAATAGAAGCTTGGAGGCTGAGATTTACTGAGGCTCGCGAGATACCACTCTGTCCGAAAATCCAGAAAAACTGGGACTAACCCTCAATTGAAGTCTTTTAGATATTACTGTTAAAGCTACAGATGCCAACAAGGCAATATTATTAGGATCACCCCGTGAGGAATCAGGAGTATCGCTAAATACTGTGCTAGAGTGTCAGCCTCATACTTGCATATGCGGGGTCAGTGTAGACAGCAACGGACACCACGGCTTCGTGTGCCAGCGCAGTGCAGGTCGGATATCGAGACATCCCGCAATCAATGACATCATTAAGAGATCTCTGAATTCCGCTGGTATACCCAGCTTGCGTAAGCCTCCAGGGCTGTCACGCTCATATGACGGTATGACTCTCGTCCATGGAAACTGGGAAAGGCGTTGGTGTGGGATGCCACATTTATTGACAAACTAGCGCCTAGTCACGTAGGTGTCTCCTCGCGCTCAGCTGGTTCTGCGGCAGCCACTGCGTGAATTTGTGTGTGCTCTGTGTGTATAACAATAAAACTATGTATGTGAAGTTCATGGCAGATATAATTTTGTTTGCAAAGGCTATCCCCGCTATCTTACATGTGGCCGATTGGAGCAGGCCAGTCCCCACAGGCATTTTTTGGAACCCTGGACCGATTTGGAAAATTCTGAAACGACTGGTTTTTTTCTCTGCGTCTACCAACGTTATTTTATTTTATACGAGGGTAAGACCAGCCACTATTATGTAGGAATATTTGGAGACAAATGTATACAGGAATTGTGCCAATTCTCTGTCCTACAAAGACATTGCGAACACTTTCCCCCATTCCAAATTCCATAATGGAGAATCCGGGTAAATAAGTGACTTACAAAATTCATTTGCTAGCTCGATTCTCATAACATGAATAATGTATTGTATGGAAAATCCTGCCTTGCTCGGAATTATTTCACCGGAAACTCTCGTCACCCTCGTTGGTGTAATGTTTTTATTTTAACAGAATATGTTTAGTTATTTAAGGCAAGGATGTTTTGACATTTTTAAAATTAATTGATTACGTCGAAGTACATTTACAGTTTAAATACCAACATTAATTCCCAAACTGCAGAACCGCTTTGTTGGCGAAAACATTGCTCTCATCATAAAATGTATAAAAGTACCGTTCCAAAAATGTTTACATCATACTAAAGTCGTAATTTCTTTAGTAAACCCAACCCAAACACATTAAACTAATATTACAGGCTAATGAGAGGGACATGCAATGCATCTATGTACACCAATTGTGCATAATAATGAGTATTCGTCGTTCCAACAATATTTCCGTGTCCGTCCATTATTCAATTATACAAAATTACGCAATAACAGTGAGTGCGTTTATACGGGCATAGTTTATTACCAACCACCAGTTTATTTTAAGTATGAAGTGATGTGTGAACATTCCAATAGTCATCACCTTGGTGGGAAGACCACCCGTCAGGTGGGACGACGAAATCAAGTGCGTCGGCGGAAAGCAGTAGCTCCGTACCGCTGAGGGCCGGGAGGACTGGAGAAAAATTGGAGAGGCGTATGTCCAGCAGTGGACACGCTGACTGACTGACTATTAAATCATCGTCATTAAACTTAATTCAATTAATTATCGCATAATTACATATAGATTTTTTTTTATTTTACCTATTTGTTGTTATAGCGGGAAAAAATACACACACTTTGAAAATTTCAGCTGCCTACCTATTACGGTTCATGAGATACAGCCCTGTGACAAACGGATGGACGGGCGGGCAGTGGAGGCCTAGTAATAGGATTCCATTTGTAACCCTTTGGGTGCAGAACCCTAAAAAGTTAAGTAAACTTGCGGGAGTTTGCAAGCGAACATTAAAAACTAGATGTAGGAATAACAGTTTTAGAAATTTTATATGCTAACAACTCCAGACTGCTTTTACTACTTTCTTTGAAAACAACTATTTAACATATACTCCACGTTCATAAACTCATACATCATTATCGTCCAAAACCGTGCATTTCGCCTCCACGGCATTGAACTAAATATTTTTTTTTATATCGATGCTCCACGGATTTTTTTTGAAGGTCCACATAACGTTCGCCTCTTTCGTATTTCTCTTTAGTCTGCTTTCAGTTAGATCCCGTCGAGTTCATAATTTCTTTCTCTTTCTGAATTGGATAAGTGATTTTAGTCACAAATGCGAGCCGTTCCATGCTTCGGAACCCATGTAAAACTGTAGGTCCCCTTCCCTACTAGGTATCAGGGTTAAGACTCGGTTAGGTTGGGTGAAATTAAAAGATGGTAGAAGCGGCAATGAGAACATGTCCGTGTTTTCCATCTAGTTAAATGTAACCGTGCTCATGAAGGGAAAGTGGAGGTATTGCACCTAACTGACTCCTTCGGGAATGCGGTGTGTCGGGCTAATGTCATGACGGTGGCTTTATTAGCCATACATGTCCATTTACGTAAAATATTGTTTTCCTGTTTTTTATTTTACTAAGGGCTGATTTTTCAATACTCAGATAAACAGCCAGACAACTTCGACGGATTGATTAAATTTACGCTTATGCGTATCCATCAAATAAAGTCAGTCCATTTATTTATTAGTAAAATTATAGTCCGATTATTGTGATAGAAGAAATTATTCTTCGGCAATGGCTGGTATCCGATAAGTACTATCTGATGATTGAAAAATCGCCCCTAAAGTAAAATTTATTTTTTCATTAATTCTTTTTAAAAAAAAAAAGGATTTCTATCTCTAAACCGAATCCAAGCTATCATAATATTACCTCTCTTTATCTAACTTAACCTAACCGAACACCAGTGAAATCATGGCGAAATCACAATATTATTATTACTAACAAGATTTTAAGAAATTGAAACAATTGACAATAATTAGTTAAATTACCTATAATTTTCATACCTACCTAGTAACATTATAATAATGCTGCTTTGATAATGTTACTAGGTGAACACTACACACTTTGTGAGTAGCGATCTGTTCACTACTCCTCGCTAGATGGCGTTACGTTGTTCACTTCTACATGCTTACACATGTATGCATGTCTGTATAAAACACCCGCCAACGCCATGTGTTATCGGTTCGCGATCACTTCCTGCTTGCGAGAAGCAGAGCGAAATCCTCCAGCTAAAGTTATCGAACCATATCGGGGCCAGCTGTAAATATGCCAAGTATAGATCTTTTTAAATCTAGTTTTACTCCGTTGAATGGGGCATTTGAAACATGCATGAATTCGCCCGTCCATGAAATCTTCAGAATGTGTACAAATACAGGTTTTAAAAATGAATGACTCAGAATCCAACATTTTTTTTTCCCGGAACTTAGGTATTTTGGCTAAAAACACAAAATATGCGGTATCATTTGCTGCAAAAATGGCCCGCCAAAATTCTTTTCAATGTCTAATAAAATGGGTTAATAGGTATATATGTGTTCAGGAATCCAACAATTTTTTTTACACAAAAGCTAGTTTTTTTTAAAAAATACACAGTTTTCGCTTTCATAAAATCGGCAAAATTGGCCAGCCCAATCTGTCGTCACACATTGTTTATTAATTCTAATCAGATCGATAATTTCAAAGAATCCAACAAAATTCTTACTGGCAACACATATATTTTGCAAATGCCCAAATAAAGTGAACAGCATAATTGGCCCGCGCACTTTTTGAAATATAATGACAATAAAAGATATAATCGAAGATACTTTTAACAGAATCCAACAAAAAAGTTACACGCCCGTCAGTTTTGCAGCGTTTAACGCAACTTTGAATTTCGCGCGAATACTAATAATTACTTCGGTGGTGCATAATCGAATGTACCTAAAGCGAGCGCGTAGTTGGGAGCTGGCGAGCATTTCGGATGATTTTGGTAAATAAATTGGTCATGTACGTGCATAACTCGTGTATTTTTTCTATGGCAAGTGACACATCTTTATAAACGGCTCGACTCGTAGATTCTAGCAGTTGTATTCAGAGTGAACTGTAATCATTTTATACGGATTATCACTGGACTAACCATGCAAAATAATACATAGGACGGACATAATCCGGGTCGTCAAGTTAGACCGCCCACTCTGAATACTACTTTATTAGGGTTCCGTACCCAAAGGATGCCAACGGAACCCTATTACTAAGCCTCCGCTCTCCGTCCGTCCATCCGTCCGTCTGTCACAGGGCTCTATCTTATGAACCGTAATAAGAAGGAAGGTGAAATTTTCACTGAGTATGTATGTATTTTATTTATTTATTACTTTTTAATATGTTGTTATATGATTAAAAAAGTAAATAAAATTTTATACCCACCGGACTTTTCTTTGAATTAAAAAAAATAAGTGCATTTTATGTTTCCTTCATATTGACTTTTATGTGGCTAGAGAAAAGTGATAATGTATTCAACTTATCAGTATATTCACTCCATTAGCATGAAAAAAGATCGTCGGTGTATAAAGTATCGGTGAAAATGCGTCTTAACAAAGTTTTAAATTTTAAATGTATGGAAATAAAAAGACCGTTCATCTTTTTTCGCTTATGAAGTCTTTCACTTGCTATCTTTAATGGTGAAAACCTCATTTCAATCTGACCATTAATTTCCGATATATTCGCATGTCAATACTGTCAAAATTGTTTAGTAAAATTTCAAAAATATAATTAAAAGGAATTTTTACCGATTAAAAAAAAAAACATGAAAAATATGTTCAATATCGAAAATAGGCAACGTTCGATAGGTGAAAATGCCTTAAACAATGTTTTAAATTTAAAAGTATGGAACATTTACTGTTTTGAGTGTATTCAAATGCGAATATCTCGTAAATGAGTCGTCAGATTTTAATTAAGTTTTCATCATTTAAAATAACAGGTTGAAGACTCCATTAGCAAACAAAGATGAAAGGTATTCATATTTTCACACATTTAAAATTTTTAAATTATTTTAAAGGAATTTTAAAGAAAGAGGCATTTATACCGATACAAATGTGTATACCGTATACACAGATTTAAATGAGGTTTTCACCATTAGAGATAGCTCGGCAAAGACTCCATTAGCAAAAAATATGGAACCAAAAATTATGAAAATTACATACAAAACTTTTTTGTGTTATATCTTGTACGATGGTACGGAACCCTTCGTGTGCGAGTCAGACTCGCACATGGCCTGTTTTTCATGGCCATGGAGTCGTTGACGTGTTATTTTAAATGATGAAAACTTCATTAAAATCTGACGACTAATTTACGAGATATTCGCATTTTAATACGCTCAAAACAGTAAATTTTCAATACCTTTACATTTAAAACATTGTTAAAGGCATTTTCACCGATCCAACGTTATCTATTTTTGATATAGAACACATTTTTCATGTTTTTTTTAGATCGGTGTAAATGCCTTTCAAAAATTGTTTTAAGTTTTAAATGTATGGAAAATTTACTGTTTCGACAGTATTCGCATGCGAATATCTCGGAAATTAATGGTCAGATTTAAATGAGATTTTCACCATTAAAGATAGCACGCCAGAGACTCCATAAACAAAAAAGATGGACGGTATATATATTTTCATACATTTAAAATTAAAAAAATTGTTTTGAGACATTTTCACCGGTACTTTATACACCGACGATCTTTTTTCATGGTTATGGAGTCTTTAATGTGTTATTTGAATTGATGAAACTTCACTAAAATCTGATGAGTAATTTACTAGATATTCGCATTTGAATACGCTAGAAACAGTACATTTTCCATACTTTTAAATGTACGGTCAGTATTATATGACCGGTGCAAGCGAATTGCGGGGTATTTTACAGGCGTGCTCGGGTCTAGCGCTTTCGGCTCCTATTTGCCCTGACGCCCAAGGCACAACATAATTCAATAAGTTAATATACTTTTTCGTACTAAGCTAGTGCGGCACTGAATCCAAGACGTGATATATCACGTTCTTCATTCATGAATGTATGTATAATCCACCGTGAATCAATTTGTGAATTATAAATATGTAGTTTATCTAATTTCAGTGATTTATCTTCGCGGAATCATCTTGCATAAAAATAAAATAACTCAAATTGTATTAAACCTTTACCAAAGTATTTTACTCATTTACATGTGTATATTCGACGATCACTAGCAATTACAAAAGAAAAATACCTTTATCAAATTGGCGAATTAACTAATTTAAATTTCACATCACACTTTATAAACTCTTGTCCATTATGCAGGTACTACGCATGAAAACGAACTATACGTAAGTATCACCAAAGATAATACTAATAATTACTTCGTAATTGGTATCACTAATACAGGGTAAACCCTTTATTACCGCCGCCACCGTTCCCACGCCACCGCGCCGCACTACCTCCGCACCGCGCCGCCTACCACCCGCTTTCGCCAAGCTATTTTAGCGCGAAATTCAATGTTACGTTATACGCTGCAAAACTGACTGCCGTGTAACTTTTTTGTTGGATTCTGTTAAAAGTATCTTCGATTATATCTTTTATTGTCATTATATTTCAAAAAGTGCGCGGGCCAATTATGCTGTTCACTTTATTTGGGTATTTGCAAAATATATGTGTTGCCAGTAAGAATTTTGTTGGATTCTTTGAAATTATCGATCTGATTAGAATTAATAAACAATGTGTGACGACAGATTGGGCTGGCCAATTTTGCCGATTTTATGAGAGCGAAAACTGTGTATTTAAAAAAAAAAACTCGCTTTTGTGTAAAAAAACCATTAACCCATTTTATTAGACATTGAAAAGAAATTTGGCGGGCCATTTTTGCAGCAAATGATACCGCATATTTTGTGTTTTTGGCCAAAATACCTAAGTTCCGGGAAAAAAAAATGTTGGATTCTTAGTCATTCATTTTTAAAACCTATATTTGTACACATATCTGAAGATTTCATGGACGGACGATTTAGTGCTTTGGTAAGCCCCAAATTTTAGCTTCATTCATTGGCCTATTTGGTCATTGACTCGCTGCGTCGCGCTGGAGGAAAGGCATGGATTGTTTGTAAGTTCGGTAAAGATGTACCATTTAATTTCCTAGGATTCTAAAAAAACACTATAAGCTGACCTACGAAATATGGCCACTGGACCTTAGTTACATTAAAAAAAATCATTCTTTCATTTGTTTTGGGTTTTGATTTTATATGAGTGATGCTAAGGTAGGCGAAACTAATTGTCGATGGGTTACGTAATAGACAAGAAAAGAGTCAATACGAAGCGAGTGGAAAATAAAACAACTGCAAAACATAACAATTAACTTTTTATCTCACGACTAGATCATTTACGAGAAAAGTAAAAGTAGAGAAAGTGAATTTGATGTGTGGAACACAATAGGGTATTGTATCGGTTAAAAATATAGGAACAACGAAACAAGTTTTGTTTTGAATGTTGATTATTTGAAACCTTGAAAAAAAAAGGTGTATGTATCCCATGCAATGCCCAATCTTCTAGTCTAGGGGTTTGAAAGGTTAGGGAAAGGATGGGAAAGGTTTGGGTCAGAAGGAGCCGTGCGAGGCAACTTCGTAACAAACGCTTCGTTCCAACCAAAATTCATAGGTAACTGCTTTATTTCACCTACATGTTTCCCTTATGCCTTTGTGAATTATAAATCTAATTTTCTATCTAAATCTAAATCTCTTTTCTCTGAACAGTGGACTTGGCAAGTTTTCACAATTTACAAACAATTTTGAAATTAATTTATTATTCATGCTCGAATTTAGTAATGCTTGATTCACGAACACAAGGAACTGAAGGTAATTTTTACTGAGTAAGGTATTTTTTTATGTTGGCACCCGCTACGTCTTTTTTAGAGCATGACGTAGGAGCTATTATATTAATAATTCTGATTAGTCGCGCCAACTTTTGTGACAACTTGCCATAGTAAAGTACGAACAATTTTTTTATGCTATGAAGTGGCAAAGTTAACTGAAAATAATAATCTTGGAAAAATTTAAGAAAAATATATTACTTATTTTTCGTGATAAAACTAAATTAAAAATTTAAATTTGGGATATTGATTAATAGCAGAGTTATTTAGGCTACCAATAAAAAAAATATAACGATTATATTTGCAAATTTGTAGTCCTAGTACAGTGGTTTCGTCTGAAATCTATACACCGGAAAAAGAGACAAATTTGAGATCTTTTAGTAGACGTTAAGTTTTGGGACACCCTGTATAAAAAAAGGAAATCGTTAGAAGCCATTAGAAGTGTTATAACAACGCAACAAATAAATAATCTACACATGGCTTACAATATTCTTGAAAAGGAACATCCTTACCGTTGCTTACAAGGCATTTGTCTCGTAGCTACAAAGGTATGTGTGGCCCTAGACAGCGGAATCGATAAGGATAGGTTAGGAATACGAATTGTGGTCGATCGTTCTGCGAAGCCGAGGCCATTCACACTACAGGGAATGGATAGATGAGAACGCAATCTCATGTCATACTTCACTTTTCTATTACAAAGATAGTATGCTCAATTATGTAATCGAAAGATCTAAAATCCAGCGTTTTCGTACTTATAATGTATATTTTTTTATTTCCAGCTTTCTGTGTAAGATTTCAATTCACCACGGTTAATTCTCCATACGAAATCGTTAAAAAAACGGATGCATATTAATACTTACTTACGTACGTGGAGTTTTCAATACATAGAAATATTTACACATTATCTAAATTAAAATTGCTAGCCAGTGCCACCCTTTAACTAGTTAAAAACAAATTCCTGAAAACAGTTTTCAAGAAAATCAGGTGTTGCTAAATGGGCTAGTTGCATAAGAAATTAAAATCGTAATGCTCGAAAATCACCTAAAATCACAATAATCTTGAAACAATTTAGTGGCCGCATCATCATCTTTTCTAGAGGAGGATACGGGTAATATAGTTTTTGGCTTTAAGATATTATATTTTAGTGTGTATCTTTTTGATTAATGTTAATGCTAGATTTTACTTTGTGTTCCTAGTTATATACCTATTTATGTTATGTTTTTTTGTAATCTTTAAATATAGTGTATTTTGTGTAAATATGATCAATACATATAGAAAACTTCAATCGTAAGGTTTTCGCGACTTATGGCGGCCGTGAACAAACTTGGATAAAAAATAATAAAAAATCATTTTTTCATGCATCGAGATGCATCAGTAACATTGTTTTTTTTTAAGATTTCTTGTCTTCAAGAAATGTTTTCTCCTCTTTCCCGAATATCAAAAAATCATAAGCATCGGGGGCGTGAAATATAAGGGAATACAAAATTGCTTGTTTTGAACTTCAGAATTAACCGTAAAAACTCAATGTGTATGTATAAAGTAAGCAATGGTATTGCTCTCATCTGTCTTTGGGACGAAGGAAGCAAGAGCAACCTCACGCCTGGCGCTCAGCAAGCTAATATTTGCAAGACGAGTCCAGACTAGACGTTGAAAGCTGGTGGGTTTATTTCATTCGATGCCTGTACAACACCATTCAATCAATAGCTATACTGCGATTCTTAGTAGATGGACAAAATACATGTGAAATGTATTGGCAGCTGCTTACTGCTTATGGGACTGCTTAATAAATCAAATTAAGAATGTTTTACAAGATGTCTTTGGAAATAATTTATTGTAACAAAAGAAATAAAAGAAGTGCTAATCATTGAAAAAAGATACAGAAAACTCTACAAATTAGAACAAGCTAATTTCGACCGTGAAGTTCGACGTTTTATTGTTGACTCTATACAAAGTGCAGTACCTAATCATACTTTGAGACTACACGCAGGGCGTGTATTCTTGGCATTCAGTCATTGCGGATTCAGTAGAGTTAACAGTCATGTCAAAGTAAATTCTTCTTCAGTTAACTCTACTGAATCCGCAATGACTGAATGCCAAGAATACACGCCCAGATATCTGTTTGGAATGGAAAAAAGTCGGGAGTCCGCAACAGAGTGCATTAGTATTTCACGTCTAACCAAAAACGGCTCCTCTGGAAACGCAGATCGGCGTATGTACCGGGTATGTATTACTTGCAATTTTGGTATTTGCCGTATCTATCAAATGTGCAAAATAAGTGAGCCCAAACACAAGTTGCAAATTCAAATGGACTCGAAGAAAACAGCCCGGTACAGCCCAAGGTCTTGCGTGGAGTATTGTTAGCATTTGTGGGACGACTCAGATTAGTACTTGATTGGCTACCAGACTTAATACAGCGTCGTGTCTACCGTTTCCCTACATTTATATGGTCGTTAACTATGGAATGGACTCTCCGCCAAGGTACTTTTACCAAAGTAAAACCAGTTTTTTCAAACATGGTGTGAAGAAGAACCTGGTCGGCCGCCATGGCTTGCGTAGCCCCCGAGAAAGTTCGAAAGCTCACGGGCGTCGTCAGGCACCTCGTATGTCAGGTCCTGGGTTACGTCATAGCGCGTTACATAAAATCTAACGTGTTCAGGTGCTGAGGGTTCCGTCACTGCTGGACATGGAAGAAATTCGTCCTCGCCTGATAGTTATTTTTCAATTTCATACAAAATTAGCTCATTACAAATCTAGCTCTTTCAGAAAAGTCTGACGTTTTGAGCAAAAGTAAAGTAATTGGTTGGTGCAAAACTACATACATAAGTATTGGTATTTTTTAGGGTTCCGTACCCAAAGGCTGCCAACAAAACCCTAGTACTAAGCCTCCGCTGCCGTTCTTCCGTCCATCCATCCGTCCGTCCGTCCGTCCGTCTGTCACAGGGCTGTATCTCATAAACCTTAATAGGTAGGCAACTAAAATTTTCACAGAGTGTGCATTTATTTTGCCGCTATAACAACAAATAGGTAAAATTTAAAAAAAATAAATAGTAAAGAGGGCCTCCATACAAAAAACGTGATTTTTTGTATTAAATCTTGTATGATGGTACGGAACCCTTCGTGTGCGAGTCCGACTCGCACTTGACCGGTTTTTTTAGAATGTTCAAACACCCGTTAAGATGAAAACAATTCAGGACAAAATGCGGACCGACAGACATCAGAGCCAGACTATAAGGGTCTTATTTCGCATTTGCGACGGAACCCTAAAAAAGAACAATAGACAATACTGAAATCCGGAATAAAGATCGAGTAGTGCTCATCCTGGTCACAATAATTGCGTCCATTGTTCAGCGTGTATATGTTTTTAATGTTCATAGGTTTCCAGCTCGCTTCTCTAAGTACGAAGCATATTTTATGATTAATTTTAATACTACAGAAGAGAAAAGATAGGAAATACCGACTATCAATCTAAGATGCTATCAATAAGTTTCGTAAATCATTATTGATTGTATATACCAACCGATTTAGTACTTTTCAACTGTTAAATTGCTTGCAAACATTAATTGGGAAGAATCTTCTTCCAAAGGTGATTATTAATAACCGGAAACATAACCTCTACAATTTTGTAATATACGACGTGGCAATTGCTGTCACGTGTATTACGTTACGTGTGTTTTCCAGGGCTGCGATGGCGAGCCCACGACATTTTGTTATTGCTTTGCGTATACAACTCAAGATAACGCACGCCTAGACTACAGACAATAAAAGGTGGCCTACATTAGCCCGCGGGTGACTGCATTTATATGCGCTTCGCTGATGGGCTCTTGACCTGTTTTCATCTGTTTTCCATTGAAGCTGAATTGGAATTGCTTCGAAGGAAAGTAGACTTTAGGTACTATTGCTTTAAATAGTACAGCAATATTGACATTCCATCCACAGTTGAGGGCGAAGGCGACCCACTTAGCGTCGAAGTGGTATGGCGTGGCTTATATTATCAGCTGAGGAGAATAATTCAAAAGATGGATGAACGGCGGTATATATTAATGATGGACGGACATTTACCGCATCATATTAGCCACCGCATTCCCGAAGGAACTAGGTGCCAAGCTACGGTTAACCAAGAGTCATAGCTCTAAATAAAACATAGGTAGGTAGGTAGATTTGCTTTATGCTTTGTCTATTAAAGTGACATGGCCAAAATGCTTCAATTGGACTTGTATTTATAACGTAGGTGAGCACCTAATTCCGTTATGAAAAATCACTGTTCAACGATTTGGTAGACACCAGGATAAAGTTCTGTAACGAAAAAAAAGAAACACATTCACTATTGCCTGAAATTAAGTGTGGTGGTGAGATGAGAAGTGGGAATGTTTGTTTTACTGCCGCTACTGATCCAGAATGATTTTTCTAACATGTTTTACCTCTGAAATACAGATAACTAATATACATAGTACTCCATAGCTGTGTTAATGGAATACCGATGCAAAGATGACGTTTTTTTTGTTATTACTTTATATTGCTGTATCGATTAGTCACTAGCGAATCTTACCTGGAGTGTGCGAGGGATAAATCATTCATCTGAGTGACAGCAAAAAACTTCACAAGATGAGAGAAAAATAGAGGCTTACTCATCGTTGGGCACACAATGGTTGATCCTTGGCTGGTGAGATAACAAAGAAACACGCAATATTATGAAATGTGATATACATTGCTAATATGATTATTGGTTCTAACACCGATGCAAACGTTTTTCACTTTATCTATTCAACGAGTACCACTAACCAACCAACCGAGTATTCACTTGTGTCGTGAGTAGGTAAGAAGAAAAAATACTTGCCGAAGTTAGATGTTTCTGGCGTGGTTTCCGGAATGTCAATATATTTCTGTCTACTCAATGTGATTCCCATGTTCAAAAAAATATATAAATAGAAAACGTCTTCGACCCGACCGAAAGAAACCTTTCCGTTTATTGGAACAACACGAAGCTTACATACCATCATGCCTCTTTCCCGAAGGAGTTCCAGCATACTTCTTACGCTTGCTATAAATACATACAAAATCCATAGAACTGGTGGTCCCAAGACTTTGCGGCGCATTGAAAATGCTTCAAAATCAGAGGAGCCGCGCAGCACTGCTTGTGGAAAGACCCGAACAGCTCGCTCAAGTTGCGTCGCTGGTTCAGGCTCTTCGAAGTTGTCAGCCGGCTCGCCTCGAGCTCGTCGGGGCGCGGGTGTACTCCGTCGCCGATGAATATATCGCTCGACGCTTTCGTATTGTAAGCACAGCGCTCTCATGCTAGGTCGGTGGTTTCAACATTAGGTAGACAACTCACCGGAACAAGAAGAGAGAGCTGTCGTTCCTGGTGGTGGGGACGTCCTTGACGCTGGCCGGCTAGCTGTGCACGCCGTGCAGCGACGCACGCAGCTTTGCTTGTGGAAGGGGCCGAACAGCCCGCTCGAGTTGCGTCGCTGGTTCAGGCTCTTCGACCTAGTCAGCCGGCTCGTCTCAAGCGTCGCCGATGGTCGTCACACTCGACGCGTTCGTTTTGTAAGCAAAGGGCGCTAATGCTAGGTCTGTGGTTTCAACAGTAGAAAGACAACTCACCGAAACAAGAAGAGAGAGCTGTCGTTCCTGGTGGTGGGAACGTCCTTGACGCTGGCCGGCTCGCTGTGCACGCCGCGCAGCGACGCCCGCAGCTGCTTGTGGAAGGAGCCGAACAGCCCGCTCGAGTTGCGCCGCTGGTTCAGGCTCTTCGACCTGGTCAGCCGGTTGGCCTCCAGCTCGTCGGGGCGCGGGTGCGCGCTCACCCCGTCGCCGATGACCGTCTCGCTCGAAGCGTTCGTCTTGATGATGGTCGGGATGTGGCGGCTCTCTCCCAGGAGGCTGTCCCAGGGCGCTCCATCCTCCTCGGAGATCGTCTCGAAACTCTTCACTCCGGCCGAGGAGGTTGTCTTGTCGGACATTCTCGGGTGGACTCGTGTAGACTCGGAGGCCGGCGCGGGGGCTGGGTCACTTTGGGTTTTTGATCTCTTGAAAACACTTCACTCTTATCATAATATCCATTTGTAAATCATAATGTTTGGGTATGAATGTTTGACACTGAAACAAAGAAAACAAACATTATTACTAGACTAGCTGCGGTACCCGGCTCCGCTCGGGTCAATGTTGTGTTAGACTGATTTTGGTCTGAATTATTTCCTAGATAAAAAGTAACCCACCAAAATGCTGATCCAGGATCTCTCAAATGCATCGACATTCAAATGTTATCAAAATCGTTTGAACCGATATGGCATGACGAAATTCCCATTTAGAGCTTCGTAAACATTTAGGAGCGAATTTTAAAAGAATGTGCCGCCAGATCCTTACGGCACTGGCACTGCTACATAGAAATTGATAAAAAACCAACATAGAGGGGATTAACCCTACTACCTAGTAAGTAAGTAAGGAAGGGGACCTAAAGTTTTATGAGGGATACGAACCACAGCCACCTTCAACATCGAAAACGGTAACCCATCCGGAATCTGACTGCGCCCAGAGTTTCTACACATTGATAAAATACGCATATAAATCCGGTGAGTGGTTCGAAGTTATCGCTCTACATAATATCGTGGAACTTTCTGTAGGCCTTTTTAACACCTAACATTTTCAAGTTCATAGTTTTCATTTTTCTCTTAAAGTTTGTATTAAATATTTAAAAAATACATGCAAAATCGTTGCTCGTTCATTGATCCCCATCGCTCCTTATATTAATGAAAACGGTATCAAAAAATCTGTTGCGTGGCTTAGAAGAAGTAAACGGAGAAACAAAGGCAGGTAGCGATTACAGGCCGCCGCCTCGAGCCATTTCGGTTTGTATGACAGCTACATCTTAGCGGAAGCGGAACTGAATTCTATATAGCCTATCCTGTGTCCCATGTAATAAAATATACGTGTAGTAAGTTTCATCGAATTCTGATAATCGGTTTAAGAGTTATGGAGGAACATACAGACATACATACATACATGCATACAAAACTGATTTCTAAAAATCGTCAATTTAGTTTTAGTATCATACTATAAGTCTACAAACGAAGTATCTTAGAAAACAAAGCAACTTACTCCATGAACACCCCTTACAGACTTATTATTAGTATAGATGGGCATTAATGAAGGTACTCAAATGCGCATTAGCATGCAAGGAAGATGTTGTATATCTAAAACCAGTATGCTGGTAGAGCCTTATTCATCCAAGGGTAGAGCACGGTAGTCATATAAAGAAATAATCTTCGCAGCATTTTTATCCAACCAGTAAAGTTTATTTGCGGGTTCTGTCTACTGCACTGACCCACCTACAGTTACCTGAAATCCGATAAGTAACTTTCGGTTGCATGGCATATTTACACGGTGTAACCGAAAGGGGATTTTTGTAAATGGAGGTTGTAGGAAACGGGCGTGAGTCAGCGGATTTATAAATAGTTTGTGACAACTTCGCGTGTATAGTTTGACTAAAAGAAGTTTATATAAAATGAAACTAAACGCTCACTATCGCTTACGGATAAACATCGAAATTAAAATAATTTAACAATATTTGGATATGCATTGATTGCAATTAAACCTGCAAGCAGGTCATTCTATAGGTGGTAAATTCTAAAACGCTTACATGCCTGCTTAGCTTTTTTCAGCATTAAGGTGAAAAATGTTAGTAACAAAAATATGTTTAATTTTGGTAGGATTCCATTTTTTATATTAGCTCCAGGAATCGAAAAAACTTGCAAACAGTTCGACCTAAGAATTTGGTATGTTAGTCCGACTGATCAACTACTAGATTCTTAATCCATGTCCACATAATCTATTTGATTTAGTGGCGATTACTCATCTTGCTAGTTACAAGAATATTCTTGGTTCTCTAGAAGCTGTTGCCTACATAATTTATTAATGGAACCATTTACATAAATTCATCATTGTTTCAGAGTAGAATAAGGTAAGACATGAATATTAATTTCAACTAACGTTGTGAAATTAGTTCTGTGAAATAAACTTGAATGAATACGAAAAATTTGCTATGAGTCACGTCTTACAAGCTAATTTCTGAGAGAGAAAAAAACTATGACCAATCGACATAGCAACGATGACGCTGTACCGAACATAATCGCTGACAATCCAGCAAAAAGTTCAATGTGACCGTTTGAATCGGGCGGGCCAAAAGTTATGGCGATTAGTCCGTAGTACCAACTGTTCCAACGCGACGTGCCAAGGTGCAAGATTCACTATATGCGTCTACTCAATACTAGAGGGCGCCATTCATAATATTTATAAGTAAACTCTGATTCCAATTTAGCCAAGAATTTATGCCAAGATTATTTTCAAGTACGGTGGCCATCTTCATTTCAACTAAACCTACACACAGAACCAAACTTATTAAGTACATAATCGAACCATAGAAAAACTGTTATGTCTAAAATACCATGATACCCTACGTACATATTATTTTACTAATTTATGAAAAATAAAAATCGTTCCAGATACATTCCAGTACGTACATTTTAGTGTTGCCATGTCAGACTTGAGATGTGCAAATCGAGGAGTTTGCATAGGTACGTGTATGAATATGTTTATTCGTGAAACGGAAACGGAAACAGACGAACGAACATATGTTAGGTACCTATTTGTTGTTCCTACTGAAGGTCGTTTGGTATTTTAACGACATTATAATGTATATACATAAATTTATATCAAGTGTGTTTTCTCTTTAATTATTAGTATGACTACTTTTGTTCAAACCGAGATACATCCCGGCGGGACTAACACATTCGCGGGCACGGTACAAAACCGTGCTGTTGCGCTCTGGGACCTTCTCTGTTTCAAAGAAACAGACAGGCTCCGTGATGAGGAAGATGTAACATGTCCACAAAAAAGACAATGTGCATAGTGTATGACTTGGGAAGATTAACGAAAATTTTAATTCAAAATAAAGCATAATCTAACAAAATCTAAATAGATTATCTTCATTAAATAAGCTATGTCTGATGACTAATCTTTTAAATATGTTCTTACTTTATCATTGCGTAATCCACCTCCAAAGTTATTGTATAAAACGCGCGAAAAATTCGAAATTTCGAACCTTATAACTTAGAAACCAAAAACAATTTTAGAATGCCAACGGTTATCAGACATCTAGTTCGGTCAAATAATAAGCTATTTTGAGCAAAATTTGGGATCTCTGACAAGAAACATGGGCGTGATCTTCTTTCCCCGTTTGTATGGGGAGTTAAGCGGGATGGCCCACCTTAAGTTCCCTACTCACGGTATAGCAACAATAAGGCACCAAATTGTTCAAATAAGGTTGCAGTTTTCTCGAGACTATCTTTAAAATATTGATACTTTCTTATGGAAGACTTCTCGAGTAATTTCCAAGCAATCATTTGAAACGAACAATAAAAAAGAGGCAGCAAGAGCTCGCGAAAGCGAAAGTAAAACCGTCGTCGGTAATCACAAGTTAACTGCAATTTAATTGTTACCGGACGTTGGAGATTTACTTGAAAGTCGCCAGTCTCTGCTTTGAGGAGGAGAAAGACTCGCAAAAGGCGTATCGAAGTTGTCAAGGCATGAAAACATATAAAATGGTTGATGCTTCTGCATTCCGTTACAAGAATGACCTTCCCTCCATATTTTTTCACTTATCATCATGCACTTATTGGTGCGTAAACTTTCGGATCGATTGAGTTGGGATCTCATTATTTTGATTGTACTGCAAATTCTTTATTACCCGAGTCAGCCGCATTTTTAGCTTTTATCACATCTATTGTGTTCAGAAATAATAAAGATAGTAACTTCATCAGTGGTAACATCATCGTATCGCGAGGTCACGAGTGAAAAATCTGTCATCTTGTCTTCTAGTCTGGAGCCTTCTCATCACTGCGTATCTTAGAAGTATTGTAGTCTTGTCTCAATTGGTGGGAAGTATAGCAGGACAGGCGAATTGTATGCTGTTGGTTATCTTTTCGAAATATTGAAAATATAACACGATGCTTGCAGTGAAGGAAGAAAATATATCTGCACCGCGTCGGTTGCGATATGCTTTATAGCAATAGCTAGGCGGTTGTAGGTATGAGTTTCTGTCACCCTTTACGCATTACCTATATTTTCCTTTTCAATTATTATCCCCATCACCCCAAAGGTTCACTGGAAGAAATCACTTTTATTTATAAGTCCGTCTATGTGCACTTCCACTTTGTTATTTTTTTTCTGTGGATTTATTTAAACGTAATTGCGCAATAGATAATTTCTTTTTTTTCTTTCCTAGGCGGACTGGCCACTCGTTCATGGGGCGAAACGAGGTGGAAACTAGTCAACCGATTTCTCGGCACTCAGGGGCCAGACATGGCACGCGTGATTTGGTTGTTTTCTAAAAATCTCGAATATCTCCCAAAGATAATGTAGCTATCGAATCCGCGCTACAGGCAGGCTACGCGCATAGAAACACCGTGGGAGCGTGATTGGGCAGGCATTCGCAATAACGGAGGCAATCAAAGTGTTTATTGCCTCCGAGATTGCAGCCGTAGCTTAGTTGTGGCGAGAACTCCTAGGCAATGTGAGAGTAGATCTCTAACTCTCAAAGTTTGTTGCTATAGCCAGGGAAGTGGCTACGTTGCCGACCGAGGGCCGCCGATATTTTTTGACAACTTAATAATTTGTCAAAAACCGTTAAGGATTAAGCAGACAACAACTTATTTAAAGGTTTAAGAAACAGCTAACAATAAGGTATAGGAAACATCTATGTTTATATACCCAGGCCAAAAATGTAATGTCAAATATGAGGCGGGCAATGTCGTACCCATTAAAATACATCCAAAATATCCATTAAGGCCACAGAATAAGTAATAGTGCTACGTAAGGCTCTTATGGGTGTGAGTAAATTTAAGGAGAAAAATGTAGTTCCCTGCTTATAAGGTGGTAGGGTAGTTAGTAACCTATACTGCCGTAGGTCTAGGTAGCAACACGCACTTCCGTAACTTCGGTAAATTATTCTTAAAGTCAATACAAATATATTGTAAATAATGAAATAAAGTAAGTAAATAAAAATAAAGTGTTAGTGTTCACCGGGGAGGCACAGGTGACTGTGAATCGCCGGAAAATGTGAATTTCAAGATCAATCCCACTAAACTTTTTGAATGTTACCATGCCGGCCGATAGGTAATTCCATAGTAATTCTCCTAGAACTTTGCAGTGCGTACTGTGTTCCCGCTTCGATGAGTTTTACTTTTCTTTTTATTTTATTGCGTTTATTAAAGCATTCCACGCAATGTATCACCACACGCGTATCTATTGAGTCGCAACCGCAGGTCGCAACCGTGACGTATTGTCCACAATAGGGCCCATTCAACAAACGCCAGTTGCTCAAATATTTGGCGCGAGTCACCCGGTACGTCATAGTAAACCGCTGCGGCCTTCTGCAAATAAGTAACTGCGCTCTGCTGAACAACCATCTCTTTAAAAAAAACACTTTAAATAAATATCCCATTATTTCTTCAAGTGTTCTCAACATCCTATAGTCAGATGTGGCCAATCCGTTTTTAGGAACAACCATCACTTTAAAAAAAAACATACAGACGAATTGATAACCTTCCTCCTTTTTTTGAAGTCGGTTAAAAAAACGGATGTTGTTAGCCCGTTTAAGAAAACCGGCCAAGTGCGAGTCGGACTCGGTCACGAAGGGTTCCGTACCATCGTACAAGATTTAACACAAAAAAATGCCGTTTTTTGTATGGGACCCCCCTTTAATTGATATATTTTATCTATTTGTTGTTATAGCGGCAAAATAAATACACACTCTGTAAAAATATCAGCTGCCTACCTATTACGGTTCATGAGGTACAGCCCTGTGACAGACGGACGGAAAGACGGACGGACGGACGGACGAACGGACGGACGGACGGACGGACGGACGGACGGACGGACGGACGGACGGACGGACGGACGGACGGACGGACGGACGGACAGCGGAGGCTTAGTTGGTTTTTAGGGTTCCGTTTTCACCCTTTGGGTACGGAACCCTAAAAACCAGTCCTTTTTAAATATATTCGTTCGTGGTTGTTCAAAGAAGGGCCGGCATCTCAACTTAGATGAAAAAGGAATCATTTTTCATCTAAGCCCCGATTGCACGAAGAGACAGCTGAGTTAATCGATGTTCAAACACGTCACTTTTAAAGAACCATATGGAGTTCCTTCCGTACTGTCTAAAAAAAGTGACCTGTTAAATCGTACGTTGACGTTGATTTTGATTTTTGTCCTTCGTGCACTCGGCCCTAAGCCTATTGTTTTTCGTCGATCTCTACGCAGCTACAGAATTGCTGTTGCTGCCTGAAACACGGCTGACGCCAGCGAGCATGGAGGGACGGGACTGGCGATCGAAACTCATTCGTATGCCGCAGCGTAGCCACGAGGAAAACGTCTGCGAATTTCCAACGCGCAACATTGAATGTTTGTTCAGCGTTGCCGATTATAACTCCTCCAATTCCCCAAGAAGGTTCTTAGATTTCCCCGAAATCCATAAAAATCCGGAATAGGAACCAAATGTTCATTGATAATTTTCGAATGAGCAAAAACAACTTTCGGGAGAAGATGAAATCCAAAGTTGTCCCGATTGCTTCAATGTTCGTAATATTTTTTGAATGAGCATAAAAAAAAGTCAGGCATCCGTTAACGTTAAATAGTAAGGATAATCGAAGAAAACTGAATCCCCCGCTGTTTGGCCAATTCCCCGAAGCATGCATTCCCCACCATTTTCCCCACTAAACCTCAAATTCCCCGCAGCTCGGGGAATCGGGGAGCGATCGGCAACGCTGTGCGTGTTCTTGCGTGCTATTGGAATTCGAGAGACCCAGTGGTAAGCGAATTCGTAAGTGGGCTGGTTCCGCCGCCTCATGCAAACGAGTTTCGGTTGCTGCTACCATCATTCCATGTTCCCTGACCGTCGCCCACGAAGCAAGGTGGACTGCACTAATATCATATTTGAATGCAAATCACTCATTGTATTATAAGCGCCCCGCGCATAGCATGACTGCAGAACTGTGTACGAGGCAATCTAAAAATAGTCACCGGAATGGGATGATACTTTAAGTTTACTCAAATAACTTTTCTGTACGATTAGTGGATGAAGTATGTTCGCGGTGTCTATTTTAGAAAATTACGTCAGTGCTTCATCATGAAGTGATGTCACCACTGAAGAGAAAGGAAGAAGAAGTAGTATGCGGTCGATTTCGTGTCTCCGCTATATGGTCAATATGACCATATCATTGTATGGGAATGCGGAGGCGGCGGATCGTGTGCCACACAGTCGTAACTTCGCCACCGCGCGCGAATGTGCTCAAAATTGCGTTCGTCAAGTCATTTCCCACCGACGCGTCTGCGACTATGTACGCATGTGACATGTACGTTGGTAGTTTATGCGCGCTCAATGCCATATCTCCTTCCTTTTTTTAGGGTTCCGTACCCAAAGGGTGAAAACGGAACCCTATTACTAAGCCTCCGCTGTCCGTCCGTCCGTCCGTCCGTCCGTCCGTCCGTCCGTACGTCTGTCACAGGGCTGTATCTCAGTAACCGTAACAGATAGACAACTGAAATTTTCACAGAGTGTGTATTTATTTTGCCGCTATAACAACAAATAGGTAAGATTAAAAAATAATTAATATTAAAGGGGGTCCCCATACAAAATAAATATTTTTTGTATTAATTTTTTTACGATGGTACGGAACCCTACGTGTGCGAGTCCGACTAGCACTTGTTTTGTATGGGTGTCACTGCATTTCTTGCAGTGCATGTCTTGGGAGCCTACTAAGGTATTTGTGGTTCTTGGTTTGGATTCCAGGTAAAACTGCAGGTCCCCTTCCTTATTCAACAGGTGGTAGGGCTGATCCAAGCTGGGTTGGTAGCATCGTATTGAATGAAACGTGTTCGTCGAAACTGTATTTAAATTGTCCGTCATTTCCCTTCTCCGTCATGTTTTTCACCCAGTTCAAATAGAAGTATTCCAATGTGGTGTTTTGAGCTAATATGACAGAAGGTATTAACTATCCATGTCAGTTACACCAAAATACATTTGCAATAATTGTGTGTGCATATGCGATTACATCAATGAGATTGAAAAGGTTTCTTTGCTACGTCAATGATTGGAAGATATTGCCCTTCCATACACCTTTGTGTATGGAAGCAATAAAGAATATTATTATTATTTTTATCATCTATGAGGTACATAATCTACAAGACCACTTATAATACTTTTGAGATTACCGCGGTCGTTAGACATGTTTGAAAAATGTTACGACTTTTCACGCGGCAGGAAGAGACATTCACCGAGTCTGCTGCGCACGAGCGCGGCGGATGCCTCCTTGACAACGGGCTGAACATGGGGGCTGAATGATTAGGTCGAAACGTCGGAGAATGTCTCTTCCTGCCGCGTGAAAAGCCGTAACATTTTTCAAACAAGACCACTTATATAGCTTAATGGCATATTTGATTACCTACTTGTCAATTTGAAAAGGGGCTAAGAAGTCTTATTTATAAATAATTTTACTCGTGTCACATCGGACTGTCTGTTGCCACATGAAGCAGAGAAGTTTAACGTAAAGTAAACAAATCCGAATGTATTTGTTTTAAGGCGGAAACACGACTTAAAACGTGAAAAGCCGACGATTTAAACCACTGAAGATTTAAACATATTTTCCTTGACAACGGGCTGAACATGGGGGCTGAATGATTAGGTCGAAACGTCGGAGAATGTCTCTTCCTGCCGCGTGAAAAGCCGTAACATTTTTCAAACAAGACCACTTATATAGCTTAATGGCATATTTAATTACCTACTTGTCAATTTGAAAAGGGGCTAAGAAGTCTTATTTATAAATAATTTTACTCGTGTCACATCGGACTGTCTGTTGCCACATGAAGCAGAGAAGTTTAACGTAAAGTAAACAAATCCGAATGTATTTGTTTTAAGGCGGAAACACGACTTAAAACGTGAAAAGCCGACGATTTAAACCACTGAAGATTTAAACATATTTTGTTGATATTTTCGTAAAGACTGAAAGTCCGAAAAAAATATCTTTCATACTCTGATCTTAAATTTCCAAATATAGCTGTATAACATTTTTGAACCTGGTGTGTGCTTTTCATGAATGTAAATTATTTTACAATAACGATTGAAATATAACAGTGAGTTTAACGAGAATTTTGCATGCAATATTTTTTATTTGTAAGATACAATTCGGTGATTACGTTTTGTTGCATTGCCGTTGTGTCTCAGGTTGTATAGAGACTCATGTATGTGACTCATACTCACAGACAATGATTTTACATCTAGGGTTACCATCTCTAAAATATAAAAGTCCAGGCAAAAATACCGTTTGATACAAAAAAGTACATTTTGGCGCTTTGAGCTGTGCGATGTCGAAGAGGCGGATCAATTAGGTACATCATTATTAGTTTTTGTACTTTAATTTTAATCTTTATAGTGGCAACTAAGTTTTTATCTTGTTAACTTACTAATTTTGCTTTCTAATAAATAACTACAACTTGATATAAAGAGTACTTTTTCTTGCCTGCCTGAATAATTCTAAGAGTCATGACATTTTCCTAGTTAGTTCTCCCAAATTCTTGAGAGGTACCCACAAAAGTCTGACATGTAAGGACAAATCCTGATAGATGGTAACCCTAGTTGCATCACAGTGTTTGTACTCATGAACCGAAAACGAGGTTAATTCACAGGGGGTTCATTCAGGTAAGAGTGAGTTCGAATTCGTCGCTAAATATCAACTTACTTTTTTAAATAATCCATGTTTTCACACTTATTAAACATCATTTTGGTTTGGAAAAAATCTGGTTTGTCCCAAAAATACGTTGGAAGTATGGATAACAGTTCCATTATTTAAATAATGATAAATTTCCTAGCAATTTTTAGGTTAACTCGAACTCGCTCTTACCTGAATGGTCCCCCAGATGAAAGTGAAACAAGTGAATCAGCGGCGAATCTTAATTTCAAGATTAGCCGCTCTGGTTGCATAGCGACTTACGCAGCTTCTCCACGGCATTGCCGGTTACCAGCTCCACGGCTGGAGCATTGACCCACATATGTGTCGCGTGTGACATTTGGCACATAAAGCATCGGCGGACGAGCAGAAGGCCGCCAAACGCTCGGCGCTCGCAGAACCCTAAGCACGGAACGACCGCTCACACGTGCTATCCGCTGCGTTGAGGCAAAAGATGAGATAAATAGTTGTAACTGAAACTAAAATAAAGCCAAAGTAATACTTACAAGTGTCAAAAGTTACATTTCGTCCATATACAATGTGGCAAAATGGGGTAGATAGTACTACTTTTCGTTATTAGTTTCTGTTAAGGTGGCCCAACCCGACGGCCCTAACTCATTCGCGGGCACGGTGCAAAACCGTGCTGTTGCGCTCTGGGACCTTCTCTGTTTCAAAGAATAAGACAGGCTCCGTGATGAGGAAGATGCAACATGTCCACAATAAAGACAATGTGCATAGTGTATGATTTGGTAATATTTACGAAAATTTTAATTTCTAAACGACTTATAGCTAAAAGTAAACCACGACCGCTGTAGTAAAAAATCTAACAAAACCAAATAGATCATAAATCTTGATTAAATAAGCTATGTCTGATGACTAATCTTTTTACGATGTTCTTACTTTATCATTGTGTAATCTACCTCCAAAGTTATTGCATAAAACGCGCGAAAAATTCGAACTTTCGGACCTTATAACTTAGAAACCAAACACAATTTAACAATGCCAATGGTCATCAGACATCAAGTTGGATCAAATAAAGCTATTTTGAGCAAAATTTTGGATCTCTGACAAGAAATATGGGCGTGATCTTCTTTCCCCTTTTGTATGGGGAGATGAGCGGGTTGGGCCACCTTAAGATATCAATTTTCCTTACTACGGCCGATAACTAGCTCTTAATGTTTTACTAGGTTTTTAAAAATTTTGGATTCTAAAATGTATCATAGATATCTAAATGGAAAAACTGAACAATATAACTAGATATTTACAAAAAAATCTAAACATACGGACATAGAATGAAGCTTTTTCAAATGAGTTGCTTAAAATCTCACAAAGTCCAGGGGTAGGGCCTGGAAGACGATTTCGTTATTTTATTGGCTGTCGCCGTGCGAAATTCTGCCTTGGCCAACGGACAAAGACAGCTTTTCCTAAAATATTCAAATCTTTGATTTCCTGTGACTTCACGACAGCCTCATCAAAAACGTGTGACTTAATAAAGTACAACTTTATTTTTGTTTTCGTTTCAGGTACCACTATTTATCTCAGCCATAGTATTTTACTATGGTTGAGAGGGCGTAGACATTCTCCGCAATATATAAAGTGGTTAATAAATCAAGCAATACGTCAGCCTCAGTGGCCCAGTGGCGCGACACTTCGGCGATCGCTCTCCGAAGTTAAGCAACGCTGGATCCGGTCTGGTCTTGGATGGGTGACCATTCGACCGTTGAGAGAGGCTGGCCGTGGTTCGGATTCCACGTTAAGCTGTAGGTCCCCTTCCTTACTTACTAGGTGGTAGGGTTTATCCCGCCCGGGTAGGTACCATCGCATTGGATGAACGATGGTCGAAGCGGCAATGAAAATTGTCCGTGTTTTCCATCCAGTTCAATGTAGCCGTGCAATATAAGGAAGGTCTTGGCATGGCACCTAGTTCCCATGTGGTGTGTTGGGCTAATACCATGACAGAACTTGTGGTATTAGCCATCCATGTCCAATTCTACTCATAAAAGCGAACACGAGAAGTTATCGAATGTAAGAATAACTCTAATCTAAATTCGTCATAGCCACCTACTACCGCCCTCTTCACCATTCATGCTTATGTTAACAATAATATCGCTTTGCGGTAAATTATATTTCCACGTGTGTCTACTTTATTTATGTATTTTCCGATCGCTCCTAGAATAAGCGCAGTTGAAGTAACAACATAAAAATGATTTCAATGGCTCATGGCGGCTGCAGTCTAGGTAATAAGCGAGGTCCTGTCATTTTAATGAGTTTCAAGTTGGCGGCGCGGAGTTATCTAATCACGGAATCATCTCTAGTCGTAATTGTCTCAATTGGTAAACAAACAAAATTAAATGCCTTAGTCTTTATTTGAATAGCATGGCCATATTTACAAACAAAAAATAAAGAAACTCCTCGTTTTTTGAAGTCGGTTAACAATAGCCGTAAACGTAACGTAACTTTTAAAGTTTTATTACTTTTTAAAATTATCTATTTGTTATTATAGCGGCAAAATAAAAACACACTCTGTAAAAATTTCTGCTTCCTACCTTTACGGTTCATGAGATACGGCCCTGTGACAGACGGACGGACGGACGGACGGACAGACGGACAGACGGAAGGACGGACGGACAGCGGAGGTTTCGGTTTTCCCAGTCAAAAGTTCTGAGGTAACAAACAAACGAAAACCTCCTCCTTTTAAACCGACTTCAAAAAAGGAGGAGGTTAATTTTTTTTAAGTCGGTTAAAAAGTACGGTGCCGCGGGCCGAGAAAGACGGGTACATCGTCGTTCTCGCTATATTTGTTATGAGTGAACTCCCTATAATTGTCCTGTATTGGCGAGCACACGAATAGAAGCACAGATGTATTTAATCTCATAAAATAATTTATAAAAAAATAACCGACTTCAAAGAAAAAAGCACTAAAAAGTAAAAAATAATATCCATTTTTGTAGTTACGATTTCGGTTATTTTTTGAGTCGGCGTCGTCCGGGCACGCGCTGCGCCAATCAAGAGAACCTAACCTAACCTAACCTAACCTTGGCTGACACCGACTCAAAAAATAACAGAAATCGTAACTACAAAAATGGAAATTATTTTTTACTTTTTAGTGCTTTTTCTTTGAAGTCGGTTATTATTTTTTATTTTTTTATTTTTAGTGAATCTACACTTACTAATTTGTACACGTCCTTTCCAATAAAAAAAGAATCACCGAAATCGGTTGGCGTTATATGAAGTAATTCGTCCATTTGTCGCGCACATCTTAATACAAATTTAAGACTTTTATGATTTTCTCATGGATATCATTGTCAGAACTTAACCAAATTTAAATGGGACCACTTGGGAAGCACTAGCTATCATTTAAAAAAAATAATCATCAAAATCGGTTCACCGAGACAAAAGTTATGAGGTAACAAACATAAAAAAAAACATACAGACGAATTGATAACCTCCTCCTTTTTTGAAGTCGGGTAAAAAAGGTTAGCATTTGTGAGATAATTATTAGGCATAATGGAAAAAGTTGTTAATTATCTAAAAAAATCCAGTTTATTTTTGATTTTGTTTTATGATAGTAAATGCAAACCTGTTGAATTTCCTCGCCACTATCACATAGTTACAGTTTGCAACTTCCTTTTTTAGGGTTCCGTACCCAAAGGGTGAAAACGGAACCCTATTACTAAGCCTCCGCTGTCCGTCCGTCCGTCCGTCCGTCCGTCCGTCACAGGGCTGTATCTCGTGAGCCGTAATAGGTAGGCAGCTGAAATTTTCACAAAGTGTGTATTTATTTTGCCGATATAACAACAAATAGGTAAAATAAAATAATAATAAAAATTAACATACAAAAAACATGATTTTTTGGTGTTCATGGTACGGAACCCTTCGTGCGCGAGTCCGACTCGCACTTGGCCGGTTTTTAGGGAGTTGAAGCAGGAATGGCGACGAACGATCGTGGCGCCATCTGTTCTGACGCACACATCTTAATTGAACTATGGTCGAAAAGAAACGGCAATGAAAATTGTTCGTATTTTAACATCAAATTTAAAGTAGTCGTGCAAATCCATGTCCAGTTAGACGAGAAGACTCTAAATTGTATTTCATGAATTCTTTTGAAGGCTCCAGTTTTTTCTGTGCGGTGTGAACGTGCTAGACTAATGGTAAAAAACCGCAGACGAGGCTGAGTCACTGAACCAACTCTACTTAGGCACTATTGGTAGGCCCTGTACCAAGTGATTCATCACTATTTCACACACGAGTCTTCTCGAGTAGGTGCCAATTTCTAAGTATTAAAAATATAAAATCGATTATTTGAAACGTAATAAAGTAATAAATGTTTAAAGGAAATACAAAATATTTTTCTTTTTACCTTTCCAAAAGGTAGAGCATTTTTTACTATTTGGCATTAACGATTTCATACCATTGTCCTAATATGTACCCCCATCTCCATCCTACGATCGCCCAACAACATTACATTCACAACACTCAAACATTATCCCGATTCCTCCTAGAATAACCAACTGTACCCTTCATCTATACTATTATTTCATGTATTTAATGGATAAGGCTACGGATTTATTATTAATTTTACGTATCTACAGTTTAGCAATATTTTCTAATCCGAATAATGTCGATGTCTTTGTTAAATCAACTTCAAGGTGCCAAATGCCATGGAATTTAGAACTTTTCATTCTTTCTGTGGTATTTCCCCAAAAGTAAAACCTGGGGTGCCTGGGGTCATTCGAACGAAGCGGCCGGCCGGCATGATACACCCCAGATGTTTACACATGTCCATGCATGTCATTGGTTCTTCCTTCTAATTAATTATACTAAATCCTTATATCAGAGCTCAATCAACGGAAGTCAATGGTCGGAACATGTTGACCGGGGCCGCTGCGCTTTAGTCGCCTTGCGGTTATTTTGAGCCATTCGCAGACATTTCCGTAGCGTCACGGTCCACTCTCATTAATTTCGTACATACGTAAGAAAGCGTTCACTGAACCGACCATTCTTCGGAACGGAGAATAATATAATTCGGGACATCTTAAAAGTCATTTAGATCGACAACCTTTCCTGAACGTGTAATAGACCTGTATGTAGAGCCTGGATTTACAAACTGTTTTAATATCGTCTCGCAAGAGTTACCAATTTCCACGGTGGGGTATAATCCAGATATATTTTGATATAACATCAGGTATCCTTGTAGAGCTGCTATAGAGAGTGTTTGCAGTAGCAAACTTATTTTTAAACTAAGAGTCCTTTAGGTTATTGACACTTTTGTTATATCGATGCACGCATGCATGATGTGATGTCAACATCGCGACAGCAGAGTGCGGGTTCGCGATTATATAATTTACAGAAACGAACAAAAGCGAAGGCTTCAGGAAAATGTGAAGAGGCCTCACTGTCTGTCAAATGGAACCATCCTCGAGCGCATTCCGAGAAATTAGAATCAAAAATGTATTCACCCGTAGATGCCCGTCAATGGTAGCGTGATACGGTATCAATGTCATTCCTTCATTCTTCCAACTTTTTAACAAACAATGCAACCATCCTCTGGGACTAGCGTTGCCAGGTCTTAAAACGGCGAAGCCGGACTGGCCAGGCAGTTTACCCGGACTTTTCGGTATCAAGGCCGGACATCCTAAATCCAACGATTTTATCCCTTAATTCTAAAATAAAAACCATTTATTTACTTTTTTTTCTAATCAGTCTTCTTTAATCGACGTTAACACTATAAACTTTTCTTTCTTATATATTTTTTTAAAAATTCTTATACATTTGTATTTTTAATAGTTTTTCTTCTTTAACGAACAATTAACACGATATTATCGTGTTAAGACTTTTAGTCTGAATCTACAATACATCTTTGATAAAAACAAAAATAATTAATATTTTTCGTTTGAAGAAAACCCCTTCAAGAGCTCCGTTTCCCTGAAAATAATCTCGTAGAACTCTTTGCACGGCTTTTCCCAAAGCCTCTTCATTTATTTAAGTTTTAAAAAAAACCCGCGAGAAAAAAGCCGTGGACCAAGATGGAAAAACCTTACGACAACCGGACGGACCGGACACTGGCTAATTTGGCCGGACAAGCTTGTAAAAAGCCTGACCCTGTCCGGCTTTATCCGGACGTCTGGCAACCCTAACTGGGACGGGCCCTCGACGCTGGGAGGTTTAAAATGATTTTCACGTAAATCGAGTAAGATAGGACCGGAGTGGTGACCAAATCAATTTTATTATGTGGCCATTAACTTGATTTGGACACAATTTGTATCTCCGATAAAGAGAAAACTATAGACTTCAAGTACTTCATCTCGCATGCGAGGGACTATGGATGTCAAACAAGTCTTCATAGTGAAAAGGAAATCGTTTTGCCGCAGCCGAATCTAAAAATACATTACCATTGTTCAGTATCCTTGCTAGGGCGGACTCGCCTCCGTGCTACCGACCGGTAGACCGTTGGCTTCCTTCTTATTAGACACAAGTTTTTTCTTGTAGGCAATAAGCATATTAGTGGTGCAGTTATGAAGAATGATGAAAGTCGGAAACGAAAATTCGAAATGATTAAAGGAAGCTTACATGTAATACCTACATTGCTTATGGTTGAATAATGTCATACCTACACGTTCCGACAATTGGGGTTGCCATAGTAAAACCACGGAGGTGAAGAATTTAACTTCCCCACCTCCATGATTAATACGCATTGTTCTGCAATATTTGTGTAAGCACCCAACCACTTTGGGTAATTTTGGGAGCTGACGAAAACAATTAACTGTTAAATCATAGAAAAACTATAGCATCACAAAGAAGTATGAGGTATACTGGGAAGGTTTTAAGTATTATATTATATTACCTTAGGGAAAATAGGCGCAATTATACAATGAAACTCAGGAGAAATGTATGAAAAATACTCCATTAAAAAAACAAAAATATTACTGATTCACATGTTTTGCTTCGTTAGCCACCGACATATCTTGCCATTGTTATGAACTGAAGCCCAGTGGCGTGATGCCTTGGCCTTTGATAATCGTGTTCTATATGGTTTCCACTATTGGGGCTGGCCTTGGTTCAGATTCCACGTAAAAAATTGCCCTTTCTCAGTTGCTAGGCTGTAGGGTTATTTCCGCAGATATACCACGTAGCGTCATGCTGTGTGGTTCGATACCACTACAGGGCAGAATACCACATAGCGTCATGCTGTGTGACTCGATACCACTACAGGGCAGATATACCACGTAGCGTCGTGCCGTGTGGTTCGATACCACTACAGGGCAGATATACCACGTAGCGTCGTGCCGTGTGGTTCGATACCACTACAGGGCAGATATACCACGTAGCGTCGTGTCGTGTGGTTCGATACCACTACAGGGCAGATATACCTCGTGGCGTCGTCGTGGTATTTTATTTGATAGCCCCCAAAGTTAAGTGGTGTATCGCTCTAACTGTACACGGTGCGAGCGCTGACCGAGTCGAATTGGCTTCCTTTGTGCGGGGAGATTGCAAGGTGATGTTTTTCAGTTATTACCGGAGTGTTTTTTTTTTCGTTTAGTTTATTCAACATTGGTTTGTATGGCCATTTCCTTCATGGCGAAGAGACGAATAACATTTCCTATTTATTTCAAGATAATTTTCGGCCATTTCGGCAGTGAATCCGTAGAATGCAACGTTTATTTTATATCAAAAATATTAGTTGTCAAAATTAAGCCTAAAACTAATAACGCTGAACTGAAGAAACAGGACAATAAAAAAAAAATGTTTTGTACATTAAAAGCGAAGTGCACAATCTCTGGTTAGTATTATAATTATAAATCTCTCTTATTTCTTCTTTCGACGAAAAATAAGGACTGATATATTTTAATTTTAAAATTATCATTGACCAGAGATTGTGCACTCCACGCTAAATTGCTACGGGAAATGCATCTCCCAACGAATAGGCTCTGGTTAAACTGAAATGGTTTCTCAAGTTGCTGAGGATACTGTTTTGATTGTTACTCTGGATACATGGAAATAATTATTTATTAGATAAGCATGAAATCTACCTCTAGAAGGCATCCAGTTATAATCTTTGTAACATGTGTTGTAACTGCATCCAGTTGCTACCGAGTAGGTACATGGGTTTTGACGGCACACTTACAGAAATAGGCGCCCCACATAAACAGTCCGTGAAATAATTAGCACGGCACGTTTGCACAGTGCTCAATACTAGTAGTTCCAACTATATGGAGTACCCATACAGTAGTTCATTCGCTGCGAAAATATCTTCCTAATAGATGGTAGAACGTATGATATATTCTACTACACGGAGATCGTGCTACGGTAAACTATTGGAGGAGGATGAAACGCTGGCTCTCAGCATTATATTTGAAACTTTGACATACAGCGGTATAGTAACAAACTTCTGGCCTAAGCTAAGATCCGGCGCAGTTACAATTACTGATTTTATTTAAATTGTAACTGCGCCTCTCGCAGCAGTCTTAGCTCTACTATTCCTGGTTTATAATCCTCTAGGCTCACTTTGATCTGGTTGTAAGACGAAGTGCTGTTCCTCTTCACATTGGAAGATAATCCTAGCTTAGACCAGAAGTTAGCATATAATGTTGCATGCATGTAAAGTTGTAAATAAAATTCTGAGAGCCAACATTGTTTACAAGCTGCTCTCCCTTTCAGAGATAATCCGGACGAGAAAAGAAGAAACGGGTGCTGGTTATAGACTATAAAGAAAAATCACGGTAGGTGAAACCAAACGTAGATATATTGTGGCCTGATGCTAGCCTTTTTTGTCAAATTAATAAGATTAAAGAGCGAATGTTGTTAATATGTAGTAATGATCTGTTGCTAACACTGTTTCGTTTATATATCAATGACATGCTACCGATTGGTGGGCAACAATCTTTATGCTGATGACAGAACACCACGGATCATACTTTTATTGTCTCCCAAAGGCGATGATGGACGAGCAAGGCCGAAGATTATGTCTGAACTCGAAAACACCTTCGAAAAAGGTCGCCAGAACTTAGTTGAGTTCAATGGCATATAGAGCCTTTGGACTCAACTCAACGTGTCGTGCCCGTCCTACCAATCAGTGCCAGGCAAGGACTGCATCCTTTACTGACGATTTACCTTCTCAGTCTGCATGCGAAACAAATAGGTAGTTCGTTCATATTTCGTACTATCATCAGGAATGCGCGATTCCCGAAGGTTCCAAATTGCTGTTTCTTAGCCTCGAACATCTTCGAAATGCTGTCCTAGTTACTGATCGATACATTGCTCGCGCGTTCTATAAAAAATCGGCCTGTATATGGTGTGATCTGTTTGAGCACTTGGCAGTACTGGCAGCGCCAGTCATGTTTACTGGCCGTCTGCAGAGATAGCGAGCGGGCGAGATTCAATTCGTTCGATGGATGAATGAATGGCGCGAGGGAATCGCGATAATATATTATTTTTATAAGAATGATCTTAACGCATTGTTGTAATTTCGCATGCAGTTTGGTGTGGCTTCCAGTTTGCGGCTTTCTCTAAGATGATGATTTTGATTGATTTTGATTGATTGATTTAATGATTAAATCATAATAATTTAACGAAAGTGCTACGTCATTTTCAAATTAATTTGAAATTCATATAAACATATTAGTGCCCAATATTTTTCTACTAGGATTGTTGCGCGAGTGCGCTTGGCCCCTGCGAGAGCGAGGCCCCGGCCAGTTGCCCTGCTCGCCACCCCCAAAGGCCGCTACTGGCTACATACAAGGTTGAGGAATTCCGCTTTAGAATCTACCCTAGAAATCATTGACCCTAGAGCTGCTCTAATGTTAGACTATAACCTACCTTGATTTATTTCCGGTAATAATTATCATCAAAAAATTAAAAAGGTGAATATCCTACATACATTTGATGAAAAGCGCAGGTACATTAAACCTCTACTTGTATTGAAGCTACACGCGTATGTTACAAGCTGGAATGACCTTTGGTTATGACGTGACTGATAGTAATGCAAATTAAGTTGTTTTCCTCCTTATAACATATTCCCTGTCGAAAAACTAATGAACATATTCTTGGAACTATTGTCGTACTGCACAAATATCGCTATTGACACGGGCTGCTGCGAATTTTAACAGATCTATTATATATACTAGTGGCGTATATAGAATGAGCAATTATTGTAGTAATGTCATTATACCTACTCTCAATTTATCTTGGGCAGCGTTAAAATACAGGCGGAGCTCCCTGGCTCGTGGCTCTAATCACACAATACATTTTCACCTAAAGACGGTTAAGTATTAAAATAAAATGTATCAAAATCAAATCAATGTAGGTATAGTTCAACATATAAATAAAGTCTCAATAGCCCAGTGGCGCGACACTTCGGCGATCACTCTCCGAAGTTAAGCAACGCTGGGTCCGGTCTGGTCTTGGATGGGTGACCATTCGACCGTTGAGAGAGGCTGGCCGTGGTTCTGATTCCACGTTAAACTGTAGGTCCCCTTCCTTACTTACTAGGTGGTAGGGTTAATCCCGCCCAGGTTGGTACCATCGCATTGAATGAACGATGGTCGAAGCGGCAATGAAAATTGTCCGTGTTTTCCATCCAGTTCAATGTAGCCGTGCAATATAAGGAAGGTCCTGGCATGGCACCTAGTTCCCATGTGGTGTGTTGGGCTAATACCATGACAGAAGGTGTGGTATTAGCCATCCATGTCCAGTCACATAAAAAAAAAGTCGTATATATAAGCGTAAAATTAAGTAAGTTTAAAATTATTACCTTCAAATAGCACATAAAGAACGTTTAAAAATTGGCGCCAAAGGGCGAATTTATCACTGCAGAACCGAGGAGCAGTCTTCACGCTGTGACCGAACGTTCCCGCCTGATGGTTGACACAAGAAGTTAACTCTGGCGCGATTTCACATTCGCTTAGCACATGTTTCACGACTATACCGAAACAATCCTCAAAGTTTTACTACGTTAATTTGTACTTTATCATTCTACTGTAATTTGGCAATAGTTAAAGCGTATCGCGGTGGAGGAACTCGATATTTTATACTAAGTTTTGTTTTGTCGAGGTTATCAGTCTCTGTTATAGCCCGCGTCGACAGCCGCACCGACCGAGCTCACGCGTCAGACTGACTCAGCCGGCGACTCTGCGTTCTGTTTTCTGGTTTCGCGATAAAAAAAATGTACGAACGAATACCTAAAGCGTATTTGCAATCATGCCTCTCTGATCTCGGTCAATGAAGTCAGCCGAGACGAGTCGACTTGCGAAAATGATCGCTCGAGCCTTCCAGGGAGGAGGTGTGACGTGCGGACGAGTACCGCGTGACGTAAACGTTAAGTATGGCGTGGGCCCTGTGCCATGGGAAGTCTCAGATATTGCAATTAATAACAAGTAACATGGTTTTACGTATACGTGTTAAAAATAATTGTAATAAAAAAAATTTAACTCTTTGTCATAGGCATCATTTGCTTTTATTTTCTAGGGTAATTTTAAGTGAAATGTTTGCGGAAAAATATTTTAAAAGAGAACAATTTCGTTCAATGGTTTTCCTAAGGCCTTACGTACCTTTAACTTAGACTTTAGCGATGGAGTGTGGCGTATAAGCGTTTTTCAATATCCTCGAAAATGATATAAATAATGTTATTCATTACAACCAAGCACACCAACAAAAGTCGGCTGGGCAACGATTGTACTAGGACTACTAAATATGGAAGATGAACTTAACTATTACATTCGAAGCGAATTATAAGTGAATTTGTTTACCATAAATGCACTTGACAATGGAAAAACCATTCATGGCATTAAAAAAGAAGGCGATCTCAATATTTTTAATCCCACTGAAGATAATAATACAATACTTAAAAATTAAGGGAATAGGAAGAATAATCCAATTCACGGTCAGTTAATCAAAAAATTTTAGTACAACCAAAAACAGACATCAGAAATAGTTTGCATGGTTGAAACAACCTCCAAGTTAGAATATCTGATTCAGGATCAAATATCAATGTATCAACAAATCAATCGTATCGACACAAGATCAGACTATGTAAAACATTGCAAAATTAAAGTTTACCACTGGTATTTCTATATAGTAACATTGCGCAAAATTCATAAACTTAGTCTGGTCATAAGTTCTGTCACATAACTAATACAAAATTTTAAATTTAGAATGCCGGTCACAACAATATTTATGGAATTAGAATTTCGTATGACAATAAAAAGTACTCTTTTTGAATTGAATTAATTTTTAAATATGGAGTGGACGCCGAGTAGTGGTTATAGCGTTGCATCGGTGCTGTTTTCGAACTACTGAACAATTTCTTAACTTGGAAGCAGGAGGCCTATTCCTGAAATTTCGTAATCAGTAATCAGGAATCCTGAAGTTTAGAAAACCGCTTTTATAGCGGTTTCAAAGTGATTTTCTTGACAAAAAGACTCCAGTTTAGTATTTAATCACGGAAACGTCGAAAAAATAGCTTTGCGGTTTTCTAGTCTCAGAACGCCTCATTTACGGAATTCCAGGAATAGGCCTCCTGCTTACTTTGCTCCAAATATGCCTACCAATATACCTAAATGTCCCGACAGAAACCGCCATGGCCGCCCACCGCTCGTAGCGCGCCCTAACGGCACCGGCCCGCCCGCCCTCGCCCGCCCGTCAGGGTAATTCTGAGCTGATGAATCAGGAGGGTTCTCAGGAGGGGAATTAACTTTGACATCACTTTTGTATTCTGGTAATCGTTCGCAGCGCCGCACGGAATGAGTGGCACGAAATGAAATATTTCCTTGTGTTTCCGAATTCAGCGCAAAAAAAAGCACAGCAAATAAAATTACATGTGCTTTTCCACAAGCGATCCGTTATTGCACCAGAATAGTTATCCGTATGTGTATACATTTCTATTAATTAGCGCCAGAATAGGCCTTCAGAAAGTGAGCGTAGAAAAATATGCCGCGCCTATTGCATTGCAGGAAATGTTATGTAATGTATTGTTTTATTTTTAAAAATCTGGCAAAACGATATGCTCGTCCTGTATAGCATGGTAACGGAGTTATGGTCCAAACGCTAACCTTGATATATTTAGAGCAAAAAAAAGTGGATAACAATTTGTTGCACAATTTAAAAAATCGTCCTCCCCATATTTTTTTTCAAATACCAACACACGAAATGTATGAAAATGCCGCTTTAACAACAAAGAGTAAAAAATAAAATAAAATAATAATAAAGGGAAGGGAAATCTTGTACGATGGTACGGAGATGTCCGAGGTAAAAATGTCCGAGGGGTCAGTCACTGGAGCAAAAAGAGTACACCAACATTACCAGTATTACCTTGTGATTTCGAGATTCCCAAGGATGCCTTAAGGAGTAACAAAGATTCCTGGTGATTTCCATGATTCTTAAAGTACTACATAAGATTACTAACAGAAAGATTTCTTGGATTATTAAAGATTGTGGGATTTCGTAAGATTACTAAGGACTAAAAGATTACCAGCAAATCAGCAGAATCCGCAAATCCGAGACTTCTAATGAACAAAAAACGACCATGCAGAGGGTGGTCTTCCGTACTGAAACTTTAGTGAAAGTTGAGTGGAATACTGCAAAGATTTTCCGAATAAGCAAAAAAATTCCTGCCGAGGATTGCCTTCCAAAATTAAGCGTTGAGAGCGTACGGTTTATTTTGGAAGGCAAATATACTGCAAAACATTTTCAAATGAGCAAAAAAGGTCATACAGACGGTGTTCGATTTTCGCAAGATTTCGGGAATACTCGCCACTGCCGACTATTTTCTGACTCCCACCCCCACGATTCCCTAAGATTACTCCAGATTACCTTAGATTCCTTGGACACCCACCAGATTCCCCGGACTTGCACCTAAGATTGCCTGAGATTCCTGAGATTACCAATCAATCGTACACCATGATACTTTTGAGATTACCGCGGTCGTTAGACATGTTTGAAAAATGTTACGGCTTTTCACGCGGCAGGAAGAGACATTCCCCGACGTTTCGAGCTAATCATTCAGCCCATTGTCAAGGAGGCATCCGCCACGTTCGTACGCAGCAGACGACTCAGTACACCAGATACCCTGAGTGACTGACCGTTCGAGAATTTCGCATAAAAAAATAGCTTGCAGCACACATATTTTGTTGCGACGCCCTGCTGGGTGCATTGCTCCCGCCGCGCTGCCGCCGACGCCGTCGCCGTGCTGACCGCGGGTGCTGACACTGCGTCGCGGCGTCGCTCTGTCACGTCGGCACTGGTTTCGTCAGCGGAGTTTGCTTGGCAACCGCGACGTCAGCACCCTGCATGACGAGGCGCTTGTAGAAATGCTCGAGAAATCAAATTGTATTGTTAGAAATGGTTAATCTTCAAGCCTTACTTGAAATTATAAAGGTTTTCGTGACGTGTTCCGTCCGACAATGGACTAATGCCTGTTCCACCACCTCCAGCTACAAAAATCCCAAAGTTACCTATCGGTTACACCGTGTAAATATGCCATGTAACCGAAAGATACAGAAAGAGGTGCGCGAAAAATGGACGAGAAACTCAATCGATTTCGATGATTCTTTTTTTATTGGAAAGGACGTGTACAAATTAGTTAGTGTACTTCAGATTCACTAAAAATAAACAAATTAAAAAACTTTTAACAAAAAACCGGCCAAGTTCGAGTCGGACTCGCAAACGAAGGGTTCCGTACGATCGTAAAAAAAAAACAAAAAAACACGTTTTTTGTATGGGAGCCCCCTTTAATTTTAATTATTTTTCAATCTTACCTATTTGTTGTTGTAGCGGCAAAATGAATACACACTCTGTGAAAATTTCAGCTGTCTACCTGTTACGGTTACTGAGATACAGCCCTGTGACAGACGGACAGACGGACGGACGGACGGACGGACGGACGGACGGACGGACAGCGGAGGCTTAGTAATAGGATTCCGTTTTCACCCTTTGGGTACAGAACCCTAAAAAAGTAAGCGACTTCAAAGAAAAAGCACTAAAAAGTAAAAAAAAAATTGCCATTTTTGTAGTTACGATTATTGTTATTTTTTGAGTCGGTGTCAGCCAAGGTAGCCAAGGTTCTCTTGGCTGGCGCAGCGCGTGCCCGGCTGATCCCGACTCAAAAAATAACAATAATCGTAACTACAAAAATGGCAATTATTTTTTGACTTTTTAGTGGTTTGTTAAAAGCTCCTTTTTTTCTCAGCTGTAGTGATGCACAAATATGTTATAGAAAACCTTTTTAAATAAATAATAGGTAGAGTTCGGTAGTACTTACGTACTTACCAATCCAGGCAAGAATGGTTTTGATCTGAGGAATCGATCGATATACCGGTGGGTTACAATGGTAGATTACTTAGCTGGTTGAATCAAAATCAACGTCAAAGTCTGATTAAACACGTCACTTTGTGTGGACAGTATGGAAAGAACTCTATGCAGTTCACTAAAAGCCGTCTCTTCGTGCAATCGGGGCTAAATCTGCTGTTTTATTGCATTTCGTAGAATTCTAACTGTTAAATTTCCGTTTTCTTTCACGAATATCTCGTCGTTTGTCAGTCATGGAGGTACCTCCATGTTGTTAGTATGGTGCCAAATACAACAATACGTCAGATTTAGTCACTCACTTGCTGTTCGAATCGGAGTTCATTTACCATGGTTACCCCCTCGGATCTAAAAACCTTGGCCTGTCCATGCACTTCTGTGCCATAGCAATACCACATAGCAAAAACTCCTGTGCAAACAAAACCAGATTTTTTGATAGAATTGAACATGACAGAGTAGCTCGTAGCAAGGAGCGTAGGCCTTGCTTCCGTGCCAGAGTTCATGGGTTCAATCACCGCCCGTTCATTCACCACTTTCTTTTCTTTCTGAGTGAATGCGATAATTTTTTCACGAAATGTTCTTGTTCCATGATTCGGAATCCATTTCAAACTGTTGGTACTATCGTATTGAATGAAAGATGGTCCTTCGACGATGTTTAAAAAATTGTTCGTGTTTTCCATCCAGTTCAATGTGGCATGCGGTGTTAGGCTATATTATCATGATATAAGATTTGGTAATAGCCAAATGTGTCCAATTAAAGTGGATTATTGTCTGGCGAAAAAAAATTAAGGTTCCTACCAAGGCATGGTTCCTTCATTTTTTCGTAGTGACCAGTGACAAATACCTATTAGGTATTTTTCATAGTAAATAATAATTAAATTCATTCATAATAATCCAACATCATCGACATGAAAAAAATAAGAAAAACATGGCGCATGGTGCTATACGCATTGACAGGTTGTCAGCTATCAATCTTGTTGCAATCGCTGATAGAAGGGCCCTTGCTGTTACCGTAGCAAATATTTTAGTTTTGCCTGATTGCATTTCGAGAGTAAATGGCGCTGCCGTGTCGTGTGCGTCGTCGGCAGTGAATCACGCACGTGGAATACGCCTGGCTTGGGGCCAGCTCGGGCAGCGGGAAGTAGAACACGATAGCAACACGACACCGCGCTGAGCACGCTGTCTGCTGTTGCTAACTCGAAGATGTTGAAATAAAATTAGCGTGGACGAAATTATTATAAGCGTTTTATAAAAAAAAACAAAATATTTTCCCGTACCGGGAATCGAACCCGAGCCTCCTGGGTGAAAGCCAGGTATCCTAGCCACTAGACCATACGGGATGTGAAGAAACGTAAGTAACATAGCTTTATAACAAAATTAATTATTTTGATGCAGTTGCCATCTAGTGTTATAATTCGGAACAAATTTATTGTTCATATGCTTACTAATAGAAGTTTCCGATTTTAAGCTAGTTTCACTACTCAACGATAGGTGGTTAGAAGTTGTTGCTATTGTGCGCTAGATGTTTCGACTTGTCTTCAATGATGTGCGTCAGGAATTCGAGGAGGGTTAATCTTGAAATTCAATTTCGCCGGTGATTCACAGTCATTGTGACTCACCAGTGAATACAAAGGCTGGAGTGCACACTCGCTGGTTAGTGATAATTTCAAAGTCCAAAAATCCACCGTGAATATGAAAACTCAAAATGGGATTTGCGTGAAGATGGAAACATTATGCGCGCACGGACTATTAGGATATTTATTATAATCTCTGTTTCTGTATTCTGTGGTGCTAATTGTTTGTAAACAAGTCCCGTTTCCTTCCCCTTTCGCAAATTTTTTGGGATACCGTTTCCTAAAGTACTGTGGGAGCAAAATGGAAGGTTTGCCGGAGCGACCAGATGAAGCCAGAACGCCAGAAGACAGTGAAGATAAGGTTTTTCTGCATCGATGCATTATCGGTTTACTATGTACCTATTTGTCTATGTACCTTCAATAAATATTATTAATTAAGCTAGGTACTGTTGTTCATATGTGCTAGGCCAGGTCGCTGGCCATTCTACGCAGACGAAGTGCAGTCTTAGAGACGAGCCGAGTGCACGAACGAACAAAAATCAAAATCAACGTCAAAGTATGATCAAACACGTCACTTTGTGTGGACAGTATGAAAGGAACTCTATGCGGTTCACTAAAAGTGACGTGTTTGAACATCGATTAACTCGGCCGTCTCTTCTGCAACCGGGGCTACGTCTCTTTGCCTTGTCGACGGAGTTCTGAATTATATATACATGAATCCTGGCCTCTAGACAACCAATGTGGCCCTACGACTACCTCTATTAGTTCAATATTCCTCTCCCAATCAACTTCCAAATTCAAATTCAAATTCAAATGTAGCCAATGAGATTGGGCTGTCGTATCAATACAGTAGGCTGTGGCTGTAGGAATGTTCCAAGTGTAGGTACTTAGGCTGATCAAAAATATATGAAACCCAGCCATCCATTCACTGATGAAAAATGTTGTCAGTGAATGGATGTATGGATGATCACTGCCTGTTCCGCGTTGAAAGTGATTGCAAGAAGCTATTTATTTTTCTTAGGTTTATAGTTGTTATTTCAATTTGTCTCTGTTAAATAAATGAGGTAATACACCTTTTAGTGCAATCGGTGATTTTCAAAGATTTCAAGTGTAAAAATGACAGAGCAAAGACTTTGCATGCAAAACATTGTTATGGGCATATCACACTGATTGAATTAATTTTCATATGGGTGTACGTGAAATGGTATTTAATTGTTTCTGTAACTTTTTCCACAAAATCAAAAGAAATTGTGCTTTCTTATAGCCGAATCACTATTGGAGAGAGGTAGAGAAAGTTGGTTGGAATTTTGGGCATTTTTTGAGTGGCTGCCAAATTTTTTAAACTTTCAAGTGAACCAGTATTTTTACAAAACTGTATTTGTCAAATTAAATAATCGGTATTTCATCCATTTTCCATTTACACTTAGGTTTGCTGTTTTCTTGTTCTTTGTTCTTGTCTTACACTCTTCTACCAAAGAATGGTTGAATGTCGGTATTATAGTGGACTGAAAAGTTATTAAACCAGTGAAGTTTCTTTATGGGTTCTTCTTTACTGAGTTAATCGAATCCGCGGATCAGTTTCTGTGTAGTTTGACTACCTACCAAAAATTTAATGAAACCAAAACATTTTAAAAAATGCTTGCAAATAAATAATGGTTTTTTAAAAAAAAATACGGTTTTCTGGTATCCTTGTGCTTGGCCGACATGTTTCACCTCCAACGCCAGAGGCATCGTCAGGACCACTTCGTTGTCCTGGAGCTACGTCTCACAGCCCGGCTCGTCAAACAGTTACGAACCAGGCGGTCGGCTTTTTGAAAACAAAATGTACAACAACGGCATACATCTACAAACAAAAAGAAAGAAAAATATGTTTTTAATAAAGGAACTTGCATCCCTTATTCCTCCCCATCCAACCTATATGCGGAGTACCCGCCACAAAGAATCAGAGCACCCCCTTGTAGTTGACATTAGGCTATTGAGAACGAACCGTTTCTCAAACTCATTTCTCTGCCGCACCGGGAGCGCTCTGCTCGCGGGTGTCTTTCCTGAAATCTACAACCGCGGAGTCTTCAAACTTAATTTAAACAACCTTGGTAGCTCATCGATAGTCCGCAAATCCATTGGTATGGTGCCTCGCTGAGCATGGTTTTGCGAGGTGAGTTGGATTTGGCTTTTATGTTCTACTTTTAGCACAGCCACTTATATCGGTATGTGGCCCTTCCCGGCGGAACTAACTCATTTGCGGATACGGTACAAAACTGTGCTATTGCTCTCTGGGAACTTCTCTGTTTCAAAGAAAGAGACAGGCTCTGTAATGAGGAGGATGCAACATGTCCACAAAGCAGAAAATGTGCATAGTGTTTGATTTGGTAAGATATACGAAATTTTTTATTACAAAACAACTTATAACTAAAAGTAAACCACGACTGCTGTTGTCAAAAATCTAACAAAAACCAAATTGTCTTCGTGAAAATCATTCTTCGTGAAACAAGCTATGTCTGATGACAAATCTTTTTAAGATGTTTTTATTTTATCGTTGAGTAATCCACCTCCAAAGTTAATGTATAAAACGAGCGAAAAATTCGAACTTTCGGGCCTTGTAACTTAGAAACAAAACACAATTTTACAATGCCAACGGTCATCAGACATCTAGTTGGATCAAATAAAGATATTTTGAGCAACGTATTGCATCTCTGACAAGAAATATGGGCGTGATCTTCTTTCCACGTTTGTATGGGAAGTTGAGCGGGAAGGCCCACCTTAATAATTGTTCGTTATTCTGTGCTGCCCCAACAGACTCAACAAACAGGTATTCCTGCACAAATGACGGCCTCCTACAGCGAGATATCTGCAGAGCCGCGTGCTCCGCCTCGGCCGGCTCACCTTGCTACGCACCCTCCGGCCGGACCGCCGCCTCCAGCCCTCGCGCTCCCCGCCGGCTACGTGCACCGCGACGGCGACATGACGCACTACGTTGCGGACGATCTAGAGTTCAAGATCAAACTCTCCAGGTAAATGCTGTGTGTTTCTAGTCCCGGAACATAGATTTAAGCAATGTCAGCCATTTATTGAATTCAGAGCGCCTAGTCCCAGTTGTCACCTAAATTGGCGTTTACACCAAACCGATTGACTGGCGTTTTCAAATGTATGGAGAAATTGAGGGGGCGCTCGCAGTGGACTTTAAGCGAACTAACAATTGCAAGTCCGAGTTAGATTTGACAGCTTACTCAACATTGCCGTAAATGCGTTGACGTTGCCGTTTACGTCGACTTTGCATTTTCATACAAATCAGAAGTCCGAGTTTTACTTTGACAGCCTGAAGAAGTAAAAGCACATAATATCTAGTAAAATTGGAAGGAGTTAGACATTATTATGTAACTTCGAAGTTCCATAAACGCCAATTTAGGTGAGAACTCGGACTGACAACTCTGTATTCATTGGAATTATATATTTATCCACGAAAAGAAGAGGAATTTCATCCCATAAGTCCTTCAAAGGTAAGTAATTTTTTATATAAAAATATTTGACAACAATCAATCAATATTACCTCCAACTGCTTATGTCATAAAATTATAGCACAAATTATAACTGAATGTCAGGTTAATCAAGGTTCTGCGACGGAACCATGAGTTTTATTTTTGTTGTGGGTGGCACAGATTTAACCAGATTTTTTAAGCTCAGATTTCTAAGAAGAAATAAACTAATGTTTTGTACAAAATTCCAGTCCGATTACGAAGAGGGGCGAGACACCAGTATTCGGGAGCGCTAACGCATCGCGATCCAGCACACCCTCTTCCAACCTGTACCGGCAGCTGCTGGCGCCGCAGATCGGACAGATTGATATCACTGTGCTGAATGACTTGGAGTACGAGGCGCAGCGGATCGCGCAGTCGGTGGACAACCTCATTGAGAATTTATCAGGTATACAGTACAATGTATTACCGTAAACTAGAAGACTTGGAAAGGGTGTGATTGGATCGATCCCTCAGTTCTGACTCTTTGGTGGTGCCAGGTCCGAGTGCTACGTTAATCAAAAACTTTTAAATACTTTTCCCTTGTTGACGATTAGACGTACCCTTTTTTTTTATCACACCCTTCGTTCATTTTATTTTCACTATTAGGAGCGTCATTTGTAGTTTACGGAAGCATATAAGGTACAAAAAATGTTCTTATCATTGGCCTTTATCTTATCATTCATCATTGATTCTATTTTAATGCTTCGAACTAGAGAACGATCTTACCCAGTTCGTCAGCCTGTCAGAAGCTGGCTTCCTAAGGGGTGATTCTGCGGATTAACATGCATGGTCGATGACCACGTACAGCTAGGCACTGCACACCTGATGCCAAACGCATGACCTTATTTTGGACGCCATATCGAGGATAAAGCCTTCCGAGCCTCGAAGCCTCCCTTTGGAGGTATTTCCCTCAAATAACGACCTGGGGTCCTTCAAACGCGGTGTGAAGAAGCACCTGGTCGCCCGTCATGGTTTTTTCAGCCCCCCAAAATGTTCGAAAGAAAACCCATGGGCGTTGTCGGGCACCTCTAGGTCCTGGCGTACGCCATGCCGCGCTTAACATAAAAAAAACCCAAGGGTCTTCCAACGGTGCATGTCGTTCTGTGTGGGTCTTGAGATTCGAAGCCATTATGTCATTTCAAAATACAAAGTGAACGGGAACATGCTTGCACGGCACCTTTAATGTTACCGACTTGCAGCGGATACGGTGCACCGCTACGGACCTGTCTGGCGACAATCTTCCCATAGTGCATAGGTGCGGGCTGGTCCGTGTCTGTCCGCAATATCACGCACCGTGGGAAGCAGAAACTATTTATTTTTGGTATGAACACGACCGCTACTCTACCTTAAATACAACTCTACCTACGGCGGAATGAATATATATGTATGTCAGCACCGATGAGAAGACGCCTGCACCAGTGCCCTTCTTGGTTCGGTGATGATCATTATCTGCCCAATTCTTTCGATGTTAGGAGGAGTAGGAGAGGCAGCAAAAGGCGTATGCCATTTGCTGCCGAGCCCAGCTGAGACTTTCGCATAAATATTATTCTAGTAAATTTCCATTAACCTTGAGTGGAAATTTCAGTTTAAATACTAATACATTATTTAATGCATATAGTTACAAACATAGTCATCTACATAATTTATAAGTAACTTTTCCCACGTAAACAAAATATTTTTAACTATCTTTAATTTTTTTAAATCGAACCTTGTTTCATTATTATCACTTTAATGACAAACAAAATCGCAAACGTGACAAAAGAACCGACCAACCGGCTCAGTGAAAATTTCAGCTGCCTAATTACGGTTCACGAGATATAGCCCTGTGACAGACGGACGGACCGTCAGCGGAGGCTTAATAATAGGGTTCCATTGGCAAAACATGTTATATTTGTTCACAAGACCTACAATATACGCAAATTAATACGTACCGATCGTAGGCATCCTTCACTCCAACTCGTCGCTGACGGCGGCCAACATGGAGGTATACAAGGACGCCGTGAGCAAGACCTGCGACGCCATGGACGGCAACATCAAGAGCATGTACACGATCCTGGCCAAGGGCGAGGAGGTGTCGCAGGCCATGGTGCCAGTCCAGGCGCAGGCAGCCCGCATCGCGGAGATCAAACGGCTGCTGCAGATACTCGAGAACAACATGTAACGGGTCGTGGAGTTGTAGAATGACAAGTAACGGACTGCAGACTTGATCAATAACATGTTGCAGACTTGTAGACGAGGGGTCCGTCGCTCAGGGAATCTGGTGTACAATTGTTTGGTAATCTCCGGTAATTTTAGGTGGGAGTCCGGGGAATCTGGTGGGAGTCCGAGGAGTCTTAGGTACTCTGGAGTAATCTTAGGGAATCTCGGATTCCCAAGAAAATAATGTTTAGCTCACATGAGACATCTTTGCAGTATTTTACACGAAACAATATTTTTTTAAAGGAATGTGACATGTATGTATGTATAATCGACCGTGAAGCAAGGACACATTCATTAAAGAAAGAGCCCAGTAAAAAGAGCTACTTTACAAATATACTGCAAGGCTGGACCCGAACCAGCAAAACATACCATTCGCGGGTATTGCGTCTACCAATTTCGCCACCGGCTGTATACCCATCATTTGGAATTCTCCTACAGTCCTACAGTCCCTCGTCCCGTATTATTTTTTTTATTTATTCGCAAAATCTTTCATCTTCCATTCCCAGTATTCCATCAGATTGGGAGCTTCAGTTAGTAAGTTTCAGTTAGGAAGATCACCCTATTGATGACCTTTTTTTTGCTCATTCGAAATCCCCGCTCTCGGGGAATTTTCGGAATTCTGGTATTCTTGTAGTCCTTAATCTTACGAAATCCAAGAATCTTTAGTTATCCCAGAAATCTTTAGTAATCCCATTCCTTTCAGAATCTGGTAGTCTTTTAAGAATCATGGAAATCACCAGGTCATCATGGTATTGACTACTGGTAATCTTGGTGTACACTTTTTGCTCGAGTGACTGACCCCACGCTTGAAAAGCAACAAAGGGTAATAAGGATTGAACATGTTACGGACTGTGGCTCTATCAACATTCTGTTTGTCTTATGTATGTGGATAAGTACCTAATGTATTGTGTACGTATTCTAATTTCTCGTGTTATTGTTTCTGAATCTGTTATTGTTTATGTTAATGTAAATTTCATATTTTTATCGTAAATGTTGATTAGTTCAAATGAAGCACTTACAGTATTGATAGTCTATTTATGCCGGTTTTAATAAATATAATTCTGATCAGCTCTTATTTTTTATTGGGTTACAGATCTGAAGGTGAACAATACTTATTCCTTTTATCTACCCCCTATTTGCCTTTGAGCTGTGAGATTGGTTTAATCTCTCTAGAATGTGACCTTGGGTCAACAAGATTGGTTGTCAGGAGGTTGTTTGCTTGCTCAGGTACAGTCGGTACAGGGGCACTATCTCACCTCACCTACCTCCTTTCTTCTCTGGCCTTATATGCAGCACTTGTGGCTAAACTCATACGAATACATGCATAAAACTGTCTTGTAGCGATTATTCATTAATATAATTATAGCCAATTATTCACATTTTATGTCTCACATATGTTTTACATTTCTGTAAAGTAAATACGTTGAAATATAATTTTTCGTACTAAGCAGGTACATAGTACTTATATTCGTAAAGTAGTTATTTTTACTGGGATCTTTATTTAATGAATGTGTCCTCTCTTCACGGTCGATTATACATACATATCAAAAATACGTTCAGTTGTAGTCTTACAACTTGGAGGGATCCAAAACTTATCGTACATGATGATATCTTTATATATAAAACTCCTGTGTGGATGTGTTCGTAAATCTTCTCCTAAACGGCTTGACCGGTTTTGATTAAAAAATATTGTGGCCGTGCTTGAGAATCGAAGGAAATGTCTTAAACCTATAAAAAGAATCGTGTCTAATCACAAATTCAAAGCATTCAATAAATGGAACATTCTTATCTCCTAGACTTCAGTTTCAATCCTAACAGAGGTGAGTGTTTTTCCAGAACTGCGATTCGATGTAGAGGACAGACATCGACGTACTAAAGCAATAAAAAATTTTAGCTTATATCGATGGGGACAGAAAAAACATTCATTTAGATCCGCAGCGAGTAGAACAAGACGATTGGATAAATAAATCAGCATTCCTCTAAATATTTGGAAGCAAAACTGTAATTCAATAGTCGAATCAGATGGTTCAATACTTGAAGTTATGCAAGGCAACTCGACATTTGACTTGGCAGTCGGGCTTGACTGACACTAGTAAAAACAGTTGCCGAAATACTCGGATATGACGATGTCTTATCTGACTCAGAAGTGATTAAGAAGTTTACTAATACCAGTGGGATTCTGAGTTGTAGACCTCGCTTAAAACTGAACAAATGTTTACCTTGAAAAAAAAAATCTATCTTTTTTCTCACAGCATTACGTATCTAACGCTATAGGGCTTTTTAAATCTTTTTCAAAATTGCTCCGCCATTTTGAAATTTTTCCATAAACGAAAACGGAACCGAAAAATTCCATATAGGTTGTTGTAACCTCCACGTATAACGTGTGCGTGGAGAGTGTACACTGATAGACCCCATTAATTAAAGGGACCAAAAACACACCGTAAAATTATGTGACTTTATGTTTAGTACGTTATCGCCATAACAATAGCAAAACCCAAACCGGAAGTAAGATAGTGTGGCCAGCTAATATAAAACATAAAACAAGATAAATGTTGCTACATAGGTAATGATTGAACCAGCTCACAAAATTTTACGAGAATCGGTTGAGAAACGTGGCCTGTAGAGAAGGGGGACGCATCATAAAGTCCAAAAAGCACAAAGTCCAAAACCCATACCGTCCAAAACACTAATGAATTCAGAACTTTTTCAATTAGGTTAGGTTAGGTTAGGTTAGATTATAATATTTGCATTTATAAATATATGCCAAAAAACCAATACTTTTGGATGTTCTGGGTTTTGGACCTTATGCTTTTTGGACTTTATGAAGGCGACCCTAGAGGAGTACAGCTGGACTGGAATTTTTGCTCAAGCTGAAATGGAGACGCCTCGCTCGGTCAATGATACAACTGCTACCAAAGATGTCTAAACAATTTGTACTTGCAACGACCGTTGCAGGCCATTGTAACAACCGTTACACTCTTATACATTGGCTTAGACTTGCTGTCCTATGTAACTACCATTACATCATCATGATTTACCAAATGAAACGACATTATTTTTTACAGTCTATCGTACGAATAAATTCAAGTTTATTCATGATTTACCAAAATTTTAATAAATGAAATGAGATTATTGTTTACAGTCTATAATATGAATAAATTCAAGTTTTTGTATTTAATCTTAAGGCGATATAGGACCCTAGAACGTCCGTAACCGATACGCTATCGTTTAATATTAATTTTTTATTTTAATTTCGTTATCGGAAAAACTTGACAATAAACCATTTTATAATTCAAACTAATAAAAATTAGATCTTGTTATTACAATTCAAGGCTTATTGATTTGAAAATCTTTGAAGCACGTTAACTCCCACAACATGAGTGGTGAGGAAATCATTTTTAGGGTTCCGTACCCAAAGGGTGCCGACAGAACCCTATCACAGTTCTAGGGTCCTATGTCCCCTCAACCTTCAGAGTTCAAAAGCCTGTAGCGATCTTAACAATATATGCACATACACTATTGATGAAATTGTCATTAATTTACATAACTACATTATCGTTTATCAAATATTCATTGAAGGTTATGTTTTAACATTCAACCGGAATTGTGTGTACCGTACCTACTTTGGTATTACCCCACCTACCAATAAAACTTTCTGTTTTATAAATTTCTGCATGCAACTTGCATAAAACCCAGATTAACTTATGTCATAGTTTGTTCAGAATTAACCAATGCCTAAAGATCAAACCGATTACAGTCGATGCCGTATTTTGTACCGTCGCACGACCAATAACAGTTATAATAACTTATAAATAAAGCTGCAATAACCTCAGAGAAGATGAAAAATGTAATGCTCGGTCAGTCAATCGAGAAGGTTCCGACACTTTTTATCAATCTGAGTATTTTTTATTGGTACTTGGTTGGAGGTGTTCTGTGTTGAGTTTACAAATGTATGATTATATTTATCTTCAGAAAAAAACTTTTTTTATTGAACCTGACATGGATGGCTAATACCACACAACTACCGTTATGATATTATCCCGACACACCGCATTTCCGAAGGAACTAGGTGCCATGCCAGGACCTTCCCTTTATGAGCACGGCTCCATTGAACATGACAATTTTTCATTGCCGCTTCAACCATAGTTTTATCATTATTTTTTTTCAATTCCATCCCTAAGGGTGGCAAAGTTTGTTAACACAAATATTAATCATTGGTCCTGTACACATCTGATCGAGACGAAACGTGATGCGATGCACAAAATGCCCATGATTGTGACTGACCACATTTACCAGAGCCAAGTCAGGAACCGCTCGTTAGAAATGGTTAAAATTATTTTTTCCTTGAAGTTTTTTGGATTTCTGTCCTTATATCCCTGTTCAGTGCACTAATTGAGAGTTGAAGTCAAGAAAAAAATTGAAATTTAAAATGTTTTTTTTATTTTTTCGTTTAAAAAATTCGAAAAAAAATCATTTTAAGGTAATTTTTTTTCTTACCATCGACTCTAAATGAGTGCCCTCGACACAGGTATGTCTTGAAAATCTTAGTTACCTTCAAGGAAAAAAAAATCGGACTTTAACCAACATCGGGCTTTAAGCTAACATAAATATTAAATGCAGCCGTAGATGTTCTAGCAAAATATGTTTTTAATGGCATTTAGAATGTTTATATTCACGCTATTTACCTCGCTCCTGCAGCTCGGAAGTCGGCCATCGTTCAGTCTGTGCCTATAAAAAGCGATCAGCATCCGGCAAAATACCTCTCTTCTCTGCAAAGTGATTGAGCGCTCAGCTCAATATAAAATGATTACATAATTAAGATTTTATGAAAAGTGAGAAAATTTGTAGTTAAGGGATGACACATATCTGGATAAACTTAGCGTGGAGTGAACAATCTCTGGTTAGTGATAATTTTAAAATTAAAATATAACCGGCCTTATTTTTCGCCTGAAAGAAGAGAGATTTATAATACCTATAATACTAACCAGGAATTGTGCACTCCAGCCTTAGATAATGAAACAATATCTAAGCACACACTTTCATTAAAACCATTTCCGACAAATCAACTACACATAATTCCGGGAGGTCACGACATTTTTGGTCACGATAAGGTAAATGGCTGAATCTGGGTTCACATGTTAGAAACCAACCCTCTGATGCAAAATATGTCGGTCTGCCCGTCCCAAGTGGTTGCGTTTTCTAGATTGGCTTTATAAAATAGATGCCGTTATGTACCTGCTGATGAATATAATGATTATCTGGAAACATTGATACCTATTAATTATACAACAATAACCAGACGGTTACTTAATTAAATACTTAAATATCCCTAAAGTTATATCTGTAACCTAAATCGCCTATAACTACTAAATGCAACCAAAGATTTGTTCAGTTTTTGTATTGCTGAGCAAGTATGAAATTGATACTTTCATGCTTCGTCATTTGCATCCATTTACCTTATCATATGTATTGTTTGTCACCATAACTACTTTTTCAGGCGCCTTATCTACGTAACGCAACCACTTGGAACAGGCAGACTGACACATTTAGCTTCAGAGGGTTGTACTTTATCCCGTGAACCCAGTTTCAGCCATTTACGTTATCGTTACAATTTTTGTCGCGACCTCCTAGTCTATAACAGTTTTGAAAAACCTTGAACCGATTTCAAGCAACCGGAAGTAGACGGCGCGGCGGTACAAAAGCACAGAAAGGCTCCATCATATATTTTCAGTTGTGCTTTTGTAGCGCCTGTTTTGTACTGCGGGGTACTTGGAGTCGGTTCAACGTTTTTTTAAAACTGATATTTTTTTCACTCTTTTTGGTATTTTCCACTCTTAGCAACAGTGTTATTCAAAAAAATATATGAAACGTATATATATGATAACCTAACCTAACCTAACCTAACTGTTCAATCTTGCTAAAGGGTTTTTCAAAGTGCCACTTTACACAGGGAAAACCCGAAAACATGGCAACATTCTGTGGGTAATTTGTACCAAATTTAATTTAAAAAACTTCACTTTTGCTCCAACCCACCTTGTGATTACATCGTGGCAAGATAAATTAAGTCATTTTTCGTTCTAAAAGTGCATTCGTTCGTGCAATCATTTTTCGAAATTATCAAGTGCTGGAAACTACCAAGTTCCTCGCTGTGCTCTGCAGTGGAAGCCAGGTACACCGTCGAGACCGATCCTGAGAGGGATCCTTTGAGGGTAAGTCGTGACAACGTGCCTTGGCTCCAAGCCGACGAGGAAGCACCCCTGGTAAGTTTTCAGCACTGAACCATTAAACCCCATACAGTCCACTGAGAGAGAAATTAATACTCTCTTTATCGAACATTTTTTGGCCCTTCGGCCGGATTTATAGTACAGAAACCTGTGGATGAGTTGCACTTTAAGAAATCTTTTATTTTGTCGTTTCACATTCAAAGATTATATAGGTATTTGTAGCTATTTTCGTTGTCGTTTAAGTTTTTCCTTTCTTTCGTTTTTCAGTGGAATAAACTTTGGTTAACAAGTACCTACATAATTCTTCCTTTCTCGTTTATTATTTTATGTATTTTGTAGTTTTCATATTAAAAATCTAAAAGCCCATTCAGAATAAATTTCTGTTATATTTATTTTAATAACTTTGTCTACTCGAATTCGAATTGGAGGTAGTTTCGAAATAATTGATCAATAAGTTGGGGAAACATTTATTTTACTTACTGGCACCATTCGTTGTGAACTGTTATCAACTTCACATCTGTCAATAGAACTGTCACTACTGTCAGTGAACAAAAGTAAACAAACTGTTTTCGTGTGTTGATTTCCGCGGTATATTTCTGTTTAAACAATGGCAAATCCAGACAAAAAGTGCAATCCAGCGTCTCCTACCCAGGAAGAAAGCTGCAGTTTCCGAATTATGCGCGATTATGCTGTCATGCGCCTCGAACATTTAGCGGAAACGGCAGACGATTTGTCATTAAAACTGTGTTGTGAGGCTGACCTAGCGGGACTAATAGCTAGTTTCCATGAAGCCCAGCTTCGTGTCCTTGCAAATACTAGTGTCTCCGATCGGGAACATGAATTTCAAGCCACTCGGGACTTCGAAAACCAGGTGACATCAATTCGTAAGAGGTTAGGCCAGTTCAATATTTCCCTTACCCAGAAGTCGCAAGAGAATTCTTCTAGTAGTGTGGCAAAGTTACCTCGCATTAATCTTAAACATTTTGATGGCAGATTGGAAAACTGGTTGCCTTTTATAGAGATATTTGACTCTCTGATTCATAACAGACAATCTATGTCTGATGTCGAAAAACTGCACTACTTATTATCATGTGTGGAAAAGGAACCTCTGGATCTCATTAAAACATTTCCAATATCAAATGCCAGCTATAAGGATGCGTACAATACACTTCGCAAGCGTTATCATAAAACAAGGCAGCTTGCGAACACATTTTATGAGAAAATGTTAAATTGTGAACCCATTAAATCAGGGAGTGCCTGTGAATTGCAAAAGGTAGATAGTGTTTTCACAGAAAACCTGTTGATTCTCGAAAAATACAATTTACCGGATAAGAATTTTATGCTGGTACATTTATTGTGGACTAAGATTGATCGCGCTTCTCGCATTCAATTCGAACTGGAACATCAGTCGGATGAAGTTCCAAAATTCGAAACTCTTCTTGAGTTCATTAGGAAGCGTTATCGTGCATTGTCGGCGGCGGTTCCAGAACTGACGACTCATTCAAAGGTTCAATACCAGAAACCGTCCGTTACTCTAACATCGAAACTAAAATCATCGTCATTTATCGTTACCACTCCTAAATGTGTATTGTGCTCAGAAACTCATGGCATTTGGAATTGTACTAAATTCCTTAAAAAAGACCCTGATTCTCGCTTTACTTTGGCAAAGGAACATAAACTTTGCATTTTATGCCTCGCTCCTTCGCACAGTGTAAAGAATTGCCATTCATTGAAACGTTGCAGCCACTGTGGCTATTCTCATAATTCACTTCTTCATTTTGAAAAGAAGAAGGTCGAAGGTTCAGAAAAATTAAATGAACCAATTTCTGAGAAATCGAATGCTCCTCCGTCTGTTGCTTTGTCAAGTAGCGTGCATGCTGCAAACACTAAAGTTTTACTGTCGACGGCAAGAATTCTAATTAAAAATTGTAGAGGTCAATATGTTCCTATACGAGTGCTTTTGGATAGCGGAAGTGAATCAAACTTTATGTCGGAAGATTGTCGCAAAAAACTAAATCTCAATTATAGCACAAAAAGTACTATTTCTATAAATGGAATTGGTCAATCTGTCGTTCAGCCCATCGGATCCTTAAACTGTCAAATTAGAACTCATACTGAACCATCAGAAGACCTTTCCTTATCTGCATTAGTGTTGCCGAACCTTAATCATAATATTCCGTCGAGTCCCTTCAATGCTACAAAGTGGGAACATATCATCGGTTTAACCCTCGCGGACCCAGAATTTAATGTGTCTAGACCGATTGATATGATTTTAGGATCTGATATTTTTGCTTTGTCGTTTCGTCCAGGTTTGGTCAAAGGAGAAACCAACCAACCAACCGCCATCAACACCATTTTCGGTTGGGTGTTGATGGGTGGTTCCAATCCTTGTGCTGACTTATCTCGTCAAGCATTTCATACAACACTGTCTACTTCACTTGACGAATCTTTAAAAAGTTTTTGTATTATGTCTGCCTACAGACCCAATACGAAAAAGATATACGAAAAACAGCTAATCTGGTTGTATGTAGCTGGACGCCCCCTCTTGTGTCCCGCGCCGCCGTCTCTATGCGGATTGGGTGGCGCGAGCCGCGCCCCTGGAGCTGCAATGGGGTGCAGGGAGTGCAGGATCGGGTACTGCACTCCCTGCACCCCATTGCAGCTCCAGGGGCGCGGCTCGCGCCACCCAATCCGCATAGAGACGGCGGCGCGGGACACAAGAGGGGGCGTCCAGCTACATACAACCAGATTAGCTGTTTTTCGTATATCTTTTTCGTATTGGGTCTGTAGGCAGACATAATATTAATAACGACGATTGTTGTTTTTGTGTTTGTTGTAGAGACAGCACCATAACCAGTAAAAAGTTTTTGGGAACTTGAAAATGTCGTCTCTCGTAAAGATAAAATTTTGTCGCCCAAGGAAAAGGATTGTGAAAATTATTTTGTCGAAAAGCATGATCGCACTCAGGATGGACGATACGTCGTTCCATTACCCTTTAATGACCAAAATAACTTGCCCACCTTTACAGGTTCCAGGGCATTGGCATTAAAAAGGTTGATAGGATTAGAAAGGAGATTGTCAAGTAATGAACATTTTCGAAACAATTATGTTGCTTTCATGAAAGATTATAAGAGTAGTCAGCATCTAGAAAGAGCTGAGCCTCCACCTGTCGATTGTGGGAATTTCTATTATATTCCGCACCATGGAATCTTAAGAGATTCGGTCACAACACCTTTACGTGTTGTGTTTGATGCCAGCGCCAAGGATGTTCAGGGTGTCTCATTAAATAGTACCCTTTTGGAAGGAGAAAAATTGCAGGCTAATATTGTCGAGCTCCTTTTACGCTTCCGATGGCATGTTGTCGTCTTTACTGCAGACGTAAAACAGATGTACCGTCAAATTCTGGTACCTCCGAAGGATGCAGATTATCAACGCATATTATGGCGTGAGTCTCCCCATGAGCCTGTCCAAGATTTTCGATTGTTGACAGTGACCTACGGGGTCAAATCAGCACCCTTTCAAGCTCTTCGTACAATTTCTCAACTGGCAAAGGATTCCAAGGATACTTATCCACATGCTTCAGCAATTATTGAACGCGACATATACATGGACGATGTAGTTTCAGGTTCAGATGATATCTCTCACAGCCGAATGCTGTGTACGGAACTAACGGATATGTTTGCTTCAGCTGGTTTTCATTTGAGAAAGTGGACGTCGAACAGTAAAGAGTTCCTGAAAAATTTGGATCCGTCTGAATTATATACAGAGAGCTTTCGGGATTTCGATGATAATAATGATTTGTCGCTTAAGGTATTAGGGCTAAAATGGTTACCTAATACTGATGTTTTTACATTTAATGTGTCCACACAAAACTCCAAATGTACAAAACGAATAATTTTGTCGGAGATCGCCCGTATTTTCGATCCTTTAGGTTTTTTGACACCTATAACGTTTTTCGCAAAATATCTCATGCAGCTTTTATGGATTTCTGGGGTATCCTGGGATGACATTCCACCCGATCAGATTACTCGTGAGTGGCTTCTGTTCAAATCTCAACTTTCGTGTTTATCGGCTCTTAACATTTCACGTCGAATAATTTCTGGTCCTCAAAACATACAGCTGCATGGATTCTGTGACGCCTCAGAAAAGGGTTTCTGTGCTGTCATTTATTTTCGCTGTCAGAATGCAGATTTGCAAACTACTATTCATTTGGTCACTGGAAAATCTAAGGTGGCACCACTAAAAAGACTTACTTTGCCTCGCCTGGAGCTAATGGCAGCATTGTTGCTATCCAACTTAACCTGTGCTGTGTTGGAAGCATTGAAACCATTTCACCTGAAAGCTGAAATATTCGCTTGGTCAGACTCCAGCGTTGCACTAACTTGGATAAAATCTTGCTCGTCAAAATGGAAGACCTTTGTTAGTAACCGAGTAAGCGAAATTCAAGACAATATCCCTCCAAGTTGTTGGAGACATGTCAGATCAGCGGATAATCCCGCTGACTGTGGTTCCCGTGGTATCCACCCTAAGGATTTAATAGATCATCCGCTATGGTGGACGGGACCTTCTTGGTTGAGGGAGAATGACCAAGCGTGGCCCCAATTTTCACTGACATTAGATTCAGACGCTCTCGAATGTGAACAAAAAATCTACAGCCTACTATCGTATAATAATTTTGATTTTATAACTGAACTGTTGCATAAGTTCTCATCCTTGCGCACAATTAAACGTGTCCTTTCATATTGCTTCAGATTCATTAATAATTTGAAAAACCCTACCAATAAAAATTTTGGAACCTTGTCGTTGTCGGAGACTGATAAGTCACTCATGTTCCTAATCAAGCATGTTCAGGAAGTGTGCTTTGTTACTGAACTGCAATATTTATCGAAAAAGAAAATAAATTCATTACCTAAGCAATTGAGGAAATTAACACCTTTCCTTGACGAACTGGGCCACTTGAGGGTCGGCGGTCGCCTAGAAAATGCTAACATTCATTACGATAAAAAGCATCCATTGTTGCTACCAAGACAACATCGTCTTACCTTTTTAATAATTGATGAGTACCATAAAAAATACATGCACCCTGGATTACAGACGCTACATTATTTACTTTCACAAAGATTTTGGATTTTATCTCCTAAACGAGCAATTCGGTCTGTAATCTCAATGTGTCATAAATGCTTTCGTTGTCGACCTACAGCAGTACCAGCACCTATGATGGGTAATCTACCTTCTTATAGGATTAGTGAACTCAAACCCTTTTCGTGCGCTGCTATGGATTATGGTGGTCCTTTTATGGTAACCCTCGGACGTTACCGAGGTGCCAAGTCTTATAAAGCTTATGTGTGTATTTTTGTTTGCACCAGCACTAAGGCTATTCATATCGAGCTAGCTACCGAGTTAACCACTGAAGCTTTCTTGGCAGCGCTGAGACGATTTGTCGCTCGTCGTGGTCGGTGTAATCGTTTGATATCTGACCGAGGGACGAATTTCGTAGGGGCGAGTAATTATTTACAATCGATTGTGTCAAAAGCTGTTGAGGCGGAAGAGATTAAATTTGAATTCAATCCTCCAGGCAGTCCCCACTTTTCAGGATTGGCCGAAGCTGGGATAAAGGCTGTAAAAACTCATTTGGCTCGAGTTATTGGTCTACAACGATTAACATATGAAGAACTGTATACCTTTCTGACACAAATTGAGGCATTACTAAATTCTCGCCCCCTGACACCAGTTAGTTCAGACGCTAATGATCTATCAGTTTTGACTCCCGGACATTTTCTCACTTTGGAACCCGTGTCATCAGTTCCAGAAGAAGATCTGAGCAATATAAAAATAAGTGCATTAAATCGTTGGAAATTAATTCAAAAATTGCATCGAGACTTCTGGGATAGGTGGAATAAAGAATATATTCACTCCCTTCAACAGAAGGCAAAGTGGAACAAGGTTCATCCGAACATTGTGATCGGTCAAATGGTCCTAATTTTGGATGAACAATCTAGCCCGTTGAAATGGAAAATAGGTCGTATAGATCGGTTACACACAGGGTCGGATGGAATTTGTCGCGTAGTCTCTGTCCGCACTTCTGCAGGAGTAATTAAGAGAGCTGTGGTCAAATTATGTCCACTCCCCATGTCGAATGAGTGAGACCTTGTTATTATACTTTTACAATTTTTTATCTTTTATTGTATGTATATTATGTTGTCGAATTTAATATTTTTATTTTGAAACTTAACCTATCGATGTATTTGTATGCATATTTTTCTCGTTTTACTATATATTGTACTTAAAATACAGTGTATTTTGGTCGGCGGAATGTTCAATCTTGCTAAAGGGTTTTTCAAAGTGCCACTTTACACAGGGAAAACCCGAAAACATGGCAACATTCTGTGGGTAATTTGTACCAAATTTAATTTAAAAAACTTCACTTTTGCTCCAACCCACCTTGTGATTACATCGTGGCAAGATAAATTAAGTCATTTTTCGTTCTAAAAGTGCATTCGTTCGTGCAATCATTTTTCGAAATTATCAAGTGCTGGAAACTACCAAGTCCCTCGCTGTGCTCTGCAGTGGAAGCCAGGTACACCGTCGAGACCGATCCTGAGAGGGATCCTTTGAGGGTAAGTCGTGACAACGTGCCTTGGCTCCAAGCCGACGAGGAAGCACCCCTGGTAAGTTTTCAGCACTGAACCATTAAACCCCATACAGTCCACTGAGAGAGAAATTAATACTCTCTTTATCGAACACTAACCTAACCCGGCAGGGTTCCAGTTCATTTCTAAAGTAAAGGTTGTATTTTTGTTGGAATTGTTGTTTTGGGGGATAGGATACCTACATGCAAGCAAGAATTTCTCATTTACTATCGTATTCAGAGTGGGCGGACTAACTTTAATCCGCCGGACTAAACCGGTTTTTGTATGGTTAGTCCGGTGCTATCTCGTACTAAGTTTTGACAGGTGCTCTCTGAATACGGCTGTGACTAGGCCATGTTTTCAGCCAGGGCCCGATCTAGCTATTTAGCCGCTCCGGGCAAAAATCATTTTCGCCGCCCTTTACGTACACAAAACCATATAAGTCATGAGCTAGTTTTGTTGGGGGATGCTAAGTATACAAGTACCAACATAAAATACATGATATTGTTGGGATTATACCTACCTATAATGTTCACGTCATTCTATTGGGCCTTCTGAAGAAGTACATATACGAAAGTTGATGAGTTATTAATGTTAGTAAGTATACAATGTATGTCTTTTAAATAATTTCACAGACACTACTGAATGGATTGATATATTTTTTATCAACATAGTGGAGTAACTCATTCGCGGGCACGGTACAAAACCGTGCTGTTGCGCTCTGGGACCTTCTCTGAGCCGGTAGTCTAAGTTCTCACCTAAATTGGCGTTTACGGCAAACCGATCGACTGGCGTTTTCTCCAAACTCCATACAAGTTTTTACTAGATATTCTGTGGTTTTACTTCTTCAAGCTGTCAAAGTCAAACGCGGACTTCCGATTTGTATGAAAACGCGGAGTGGACGTAAACGGCAACGTCGACGTATTTACGGCAACGTTGAGTAAGCTGTCAAATCAAGCTCGGACTCGCAAATGTTAGTTCGCTTAACGCCCGCTGCGCGCGCTCTTCAATTTCTCCATACATTTGAAAACGCCAGTCGATCGGTTTGCCGTAACGCCAATTTAGGTGACAACTTAGACTACCGGCTCTGTTTCAAAGAAAAACACAGGCCGTGATTAGGAAGATGCAACATGCCCACAAAAAATACAATGTGCATAGTGTATGATTTGGTAAGATTTACGAAAATTTTAATTACAAGAGTTATAGCAATAAGTAAACCACGACCGCTGTAGTCAAAAATCTAACAAAAACCAAATAGATTATGAATCTTGATTAAATAAGTCTGATGACTAATCTTTTTAAGATGTTATTACTTTATCATTGCGTAATCCACCTCCAAAGTTATTTTATAAAAAGCGCGAAAAATTCGAACTTTCGGACCTTATAATTTAGAAACCAAACACAATTTTACAATGCCAACGGTCATCAGACATCTAGTTCGATCAAATAAAGCTATTTTGAGCAAAATTTGGGATCTCTGACAAGAAATATGGGCGTGATCTTCTTTCCCCGTTTGTATGGGGAGTTGAGCGGGATGGCCCACCTTAATTACTAATAACTTTATTATTTTTAGGGTTCCGTACCCAAAGGGTGAAAACGGAACCCTAAAACGTCCGTTGGTCCGCCCGTCTGTCACAGGGCTGTATCTCATGAATTGTGATAGATAGGCAGCTGAAATTTTCACAGAGTGTGTATTTATTTTGCCGCTATAACAACAAACAGGCAAAATAAAAAAAATATTAAAATTAAAGGGGGGCCCCATACAAAAAACGTGATTTTTTGGTGTTAAATCTTGTACGATGGTACGGAACCCTTCGTGTGCTAGTCCGACACGCACTTGGCCGGTTTTTCCATTATGCATCTATGTAGGTATGATGGCCCTTTAAGGCTTCATATGACGTTACCCTCCAACATTTTGGGTTTATTTTTATTTTATCTCAGCGCCGGTTAAGCATAAACACCGGTAAACAAAACCCAATATCAAAGTTTAGACCACTGTTAGACTATTCAAAGTTTTTTCGTTATGTTTCCTATTTTTTTTTCTACATTTATAGTATTGTTTTCTTTGTTTTTTTTTTCAGTATTTGTAAATTGTTTATACATTCACAGAACAACTTTGTACTGAATGCTGTGTACACCTATAATAGGTGCTCACACCATGTGAGAGTAGTACTCAACCTTTGGAGTATATTTAATTATATTTTATTGTTGACTTAGTGTGTGTACTGTTGGTGTGCCTTATTATAAATAAATAAATAAATAATTATCTAGTATTTTTTGTGGTTCAAGATCACATATTTACCCTAGTGAATAACCGTGAAACATATATTGATTCACTTTAGAAAGAAGACTTTAGTCAAAAACCGCGCATACATCCATAACGCAAATTCAGTGCTTTCGGAGATCGCCATTATCGTTTGTTCACTAAACGCTGGAGTCAGTTGGAGCCTTCACTAAAGGAACAGTAAACTTTTTTCATCAAAATCGTTTCAGAAGTTAAAAATATTAATGGTCAATCGGTTCATATGTATTTAAACTCATGAGAACTCAAGTGATATAAATGCATTAGAACTTTGTGAGGAGTTGTCAGTCCTTTGTATGTTTTTTTTGAGCTTACGTGAAAGTTCTACCCAAGATTTTACAGCTTCAACATGGTTTCGTGATGTCTCATGAGATTTAAGCATATCACCTACATGCTTCCAATTTTTGTAGCCATCTTCAGATAGACCGGAAGTTGTAGTTGTATTGAATATTTTACAGCAAAAGCAATTCAACGAATTTTTTTGCTAAAGAATATACAAGCCAATCTCTCTAAAATGTCTTCACTGTTATTAAGCTTTCTCTTATACTATCTCGAATTAAACCTCTGACCATTGATATCTTGTATACCGTGGGTATGGAGAACCTCTATTTACCAAATATATTCTTTCTTAGCAGCTTCACCTGCAATAGCGCTTGACCCAGAAGTAGAAGGACCAGGTTCACAGATTATATATTGGAATCGGACGTATGTTCTTCCGGAATCTCAGCTATAGCATCGGCATACTTATCGAAATAAAAGTATCGATACTAACCAGGTATCGGTATTTTTTGCGGAACCCTACTTTTTCGTTCTTTCTTTCGAACTAAAATAATTCAGTTAAGTAAAATACTTAAATATTTCCACTATCCAACCTGAAGTAGGTTGGCAGGTGGGCGCATAAAATTCTTAACCTGCAAACTTGGGTGGTGGATGGCTAATGGGTAGCTTGGAAGATAGGATAGAAGATCAAACATGCATAGGAACTCCATCGACTTATTTTATTGTTCCATTCAGGATATTAAAAAGATCTGTATATAAGCATAAGTGGATATATATATTTTTTTAATATCTCTGTTATTTTTCTTTTTTTTTTTAAAACATAAATATAGTTACAGTGAGTACAAAAATCAAGGAACAGTAGTACCTGTATCACTTTTTGGAAATCTTATTATTTTGCTTATTGGTTATTGTCTTCTTTTTTATTATTTTCTCTTTTATTATTATTAATTGTTTTGCATATTTTATAGTTCTTCTTCAAGCAAATTAAATTAGATTTATTTGTTATATTTACTTGTAAGGAAGCTGTGTAGGCCTATAATTAACATGTACACACTAATTTGTTACTTTTAGTAGTGTAACTATGAAACTGTTTTGTGTATAATGTTGTTGGCATACCAAATAAATAAATAAATAGGAAAAAGTCAGTTTTGCCGCCCCTAATTTTTTGCCGCTCTGGGCAAATGCCCGGCTTGCCCCCCCCCTGGATCGGGCCCTGTTTTCAGCGAAGGTAAAAGACCGCGGAGTCGGTGACGGGCGGAGCGAAACGTTTCCTGTTGTTATACATTGCATAATAACATTGCGCTTTCCACCTGCACCGTGTCACATCCCGACGGAAACGTGACTGAATCGAAGACTCGCTTCTTTATAATTCTGTACTCTGAGAAGTAGAAGAGTAGCGTTCACATAGGCCATGGTTTCTTAACCTGGCGTCCATGGACTCCTTGGGGGTCCGTGGCATCAGTGCTGGGGGTCCGTGGCATGAGTGCTGAGGGTCCATGTTTGATATGATGACAATAAATACTATATTTGACCTATTAAAAAAAAACATGTATCTTTTCTTTTTCTGTGGCAATAAATATAAATTAGTTTTATCAAAATACCTTGTTTCTTTCCCTGCAAGTGAGTTCGGAAGATTCGAATAGAATAGATTACTGGTGATTTCCATGATTCCTAAAGGACTCCTAAGAGGTTCCTAAGAGATTACGAAAGATTCTGGGATTTAATAAGAATTCGTTTTGTTTGAGCGGGGATAAGCAAAAAAACCGGCCAAGTGCGAGTCGGACTCGCACACGAAGGGTTCCGTACCATCGTAAAAAAATGTATACAAAAAAATCACGTTTTTTGTATGGGGACCCCCTTTAATTTTAATAATTTCTTAATCTTACCTATTTGTTGTTATAGCGGCAAAATAAATACACACTCTGTGAAAATTTCAGCTGTCTATCTGTTACGGTTACTGAGATACAGCCCTGTGACAGACGGACAGACGGACGGACGGACGGACGGACAGCGGAGGCTTAGTAATAGGGTTCCGTTTTCACACTTTGGGTACGGAACCCTAAAAAGGTAATACAAGACTGCGATTTTCGGATTTTCGAAAGATTTCGGGAAACTCGCCGCTGCCGACGATTTTCTGACACCCGCACCCACGATTGCCTTTACCATGAATTTGATAGGGTTGCTAATGATTTCTTTGGAATTCCCTAAGATTACTCCAGATTACCTAAGATTCCCCGGACTCCCCGACTACTTCAGATTACTGAGATTACCAAACAATTGCACGACAGATTCCCTGAGCCGACCCCTCGTTTCACTATTGTCAATGCTGATATGTATTCAAATATAATTGAAGAAATTTAAATAAGAATAAATAAATAAGAATTCAATTATTGAAAATGTACAGCTTTAATATATTAAATTATTGAAGACCTTATAACTTTTTTTATGAAACTAAATTATGAATAAGGTCTTGCTCCAAGTTTATAATACTACAGAATAACTTATAGTGCTAATAATACCACAGATAAGGTAATCTTGATTAAATAAGCTATGTCTGATGACTAATCTTTTTAAGATGTTCTTACTTTATCATTGCGTAATCCATCTCCAAAGTGATTGTATAAAACGCGCGAAAAATTCGAACTTTCGGAATTTTACAATGCCAATGGTCATCAGACATCTAGTTCGATCGAATAAAGCTATTTTGAGCAATGTTTGGGATCTTTGACAAGAAATATGGGCGTGATCTTCTTTCCCCGTTTGTATGGGGAGTTGAGAGTATAAGCATTCTTTAATTTTCCATGATTTATTAAATAAATACGAAGTCGCTAAAGTATCGGCCTTTAGAGCCATCACCAATTCACCTTTTAGATTGGACAACATTTTGTATTTTTTTATTTCAGGTTTATCAACAGTGATACATTTTATAACATATTAATAAAAACCGGCCAAGTGCGAATCGGACTCGCACACGAAGGGTTCCGTACCATCGTACAAGATTTAACACAAAAAACACGTTTTTGTACGGGACCCACCTTTAATTTTTATTATTTTTTTATTTTACCTATTTGTTGTTATAGCGGCAAAATAAATACACATTCTGTGAAAATTTCAGCTCCCTACCTGTTACGGTTCATGAGATACAGCCCTGTGACAGACGGACGGACGGACGGACGGACAGCGGAAGCATAGTAATAGGGTTCCGTTTTTACCCTTTGGATACGGAACCCTAAAAACCGGCGAAGTGCGAGTTGTACTCGCACACGAAGGGTTCCGTACCATCAATAAAAAAAAATCAAGTTTTTTGTATGGGGCCCCCCTTTAATTTTTATAATTTTTAATATTACCTATTTGTTGTAATAGCGGCCAAATAAATACACACTCTGTGAAAATTTCAGCTGCCTACCTATTACGGGGTAATGAGATATAGCCCTGTGACAGAAGGACGGACGGACAGCGGTAGCTTAGTAATAGGGTTCCGTTTTCACCCATTGGGTACGGAACCCTAAAAATGAAGCAAGAAAACAAGATGGAAATATTCACTCATTAAAGATAAACACAACATGATTATATAATAACTTTCACGTACATATTAAAGATAAAGCTAATGTTTAAAAAAAAGTAAATTAAAGAGAATATAAATTTAAAACAAAACAAAAAAAAAATTTAGACGATACCTGCTCGACAAGTATATATATTTTTTTAAATTAGACAGAGGTACCTAATGTATGTCCTGTAAATAGGTGTAGTGCTCGTTAAGTATCATATTAAAATAATTTATATTAAAATTAAGATTATAAGTTCTTAAATTGGCTTATAAACATTGGAAAAAGTTGTATTGTTTTTGCTGTCATTTTAGATTTTTATTTCCTGGAAAAAACATATATTTTCATAGAAATAAAAACATAATCAATCTTTTCCGAGTGATTAAAACATTTTGATTAAAATCTGACAATTTTTAGGGAACCGGGACTAGCTAAATCGTCAGCTAGTCGGCGTGCAAAATTGTGCCCTAATAGGCAAAGAGAGCGTTTATTAAAATTTTCAAATCTCATAGGCCCGCGGACCAACCCTCACCTTACGATTCTGAGAACATCTGCCGTAGCTCCCCCAATACGAAGCCGAAAGAAAGGACACATTCATATTGTTGTATCTTCCGTGATTTTTGTTCTGCGTGTTTACCACAAATGAGGATCAAGTAGGTGCTCTTTTTATCATTATTATTTCCAGATACATTCCAGCTAGGCAGGTAATTAAAACAACGTCAAAGTACCTATAATCTCCTAAGAGATTGCATTTAATTGTTGATCGTTTCGCATGTCTGTAAGTAGAAACAATGTCGTAAAAAAATCTCTTGAAATTGTGTTTATAATGCAATAGAATAATCTTGTCATTATAGCTAATGGGTAGTCTCGTTTGTATCCTTCAAATGTTATAAAACTGGCGGCAGCGGGGTCCTAATGTCCTTCTCATAGTGCCGAAATCGTACAACTTTATTATTCTATGCTCCCGCTTCCGGTCACGCTAGTCTTGGAAAAGTCCTTCCCTCCGCGAGGGGGCGGACCGAGGTGCTCTGCCGCCGCGTCGCTCCCCCGCCACTGCCGCCTCCGCCGCTCGTCACGCGACGCGCCGCTGCGTCCCCACCGCGCCACACCGCCACCGCCGCCCCAGCTGCCGACGCGACGCTCTCGCAGCCGGCCAGTCGCACATCAGCACCGGACGCGGTGAACGTCTCGCCCCAAACGCACCGAGCCGACCCGCGCCGCTCGCAACCCGCGAACCGTGAGCGCTCCGCATGATGGCAGCCCTCGCTCTGCTGCTCCTCCTCGCCGCCGCGGCCTGCGCTCAGAACTCCACCCTGCCGAAGCGGGAACAGTTCCGCGTCATCTACGAATGGAACTCGATCGACTTCGCCTGGCCCTCCGGCCAGGATCGCGAGCTGGCGTTAAATACGAGCGCATACGTCCCCAAGAACGTCCTAATCTCTGGAATAAATTACTACGGAGGAAATCTATTCCTGACGCTGCCTCGGATGCTGGACGGGGTCCCGGCGACGCTGGCGACCATCCCGACCGTGCAGAGCGACACGTCGCCCAAGCTGCTCCCCTTTCCGAGCTGGGAAAAGAACAAGGTCGGCGACTGCACGGCGCTACAGTTCGTGCAGAATGTCGAGATTGACCGCAACGGTGTAATGTGGATCCTCGATAACGGCCGCATCGGTACGATGACACCGCAGCCGAGCACCAAGTGTCCGCCGTCTCTCGTATTCATCGATCTCAAGTCCGGGACCAATGCCATGGAGCGAATCCCGTTCCCTCCCGACGTCGTATCCGGAAACACTTCCTACCTAAACGACCTCGTCGTCGACAACCGCGACGGCGACTACGCGTACATCACCGACAACAGTGCCGTCGATCCCGGGATCGTCGTGTTCCGCCGCAGCGACAAGCGCTCGTGGAAGCTGCGCGACTCCCAGTCCATGACTTCAGTCGAGTACGCGTCGAGTTTCCGCATCAACGGCACCACCGTCAACCTGCCGGTCAACATCGATGGCATCGCCCTCGGACCCGTGGTGCCCGCCGCGAACCCGAGCGGCTTCGACCGGCTCGTCTACTACTGCCCGCTGTCCAGTTTCCAGTTGTATTCAGTGAATGCGTCTGTGCTTCGGAACGACTCGCTCGCCGCGCGGGGCAACGGCGCGCTGCGGTCCTTCATCCGCGTCGTCGGCACGAAGGCTTCGCAGACGGACGGTATGAAGATGGACGCGGCCGGCGTGCTGTACTTCGGACTCGTCGGAAACGCCACCATCGCCGAGTGGGACTCGTCGACCGACTTTCGCACCGGGCAGCGGACCGTCGCGCGCGACCCCAACTACATCCAGTGGGTGGATCGCTTCACGTTCGACGACGAAGGAAACACGTACGTCGTCATCAATCGGCTCTACAACTTCGTCGTGAACAAGGTGTCAACGGAGGAGGTCAACTACCGCATCCTCAAGTCTCACACAGGCTCCAAGAGCTACGTGTTCGCGGAGCTCGGTGGCAAGCCGGCGGGCTCGGGCGCCGCGGCGGTGACGGCTTCCGTGTTGCTGATGTTGCTGGCGCAGTTGCTGGCCTAGTAGCGTGCGCCGGCCGGTCGGTGGGTCGCTGAATGAACTCTCGCGCGTCGCCCTTCCCGTTCTGCCTCGAGTGTTTACGCTGGGACTATAGCAAAGTGTTACCAAATAAGACGAGTTACCATTAGTTCGTGTAAGGTCTCCGTGACTAAATAGTGTAGGGAATAATTGTCACTACTTTTATGTATTTATTGACTGGGCTTGAATATATGTAAAGATGTGCGAAATTTGCGAAGGACGTGGGTCTTTATTCATATCGGAAGCGCCCGAGTGCCTGTCGGTAGAAATTGCGGCTGCCGCACCCATGAGGTACCAACTGGTCCTCCGTCGAAAGATGTACCTGCGCGTTCAAGTCCGCAAACATAGGCGGCGGCACTGTGCATCTTCGAACAACCCGAAAGGTTTAATAATTCCGAACATCGCCGCGTCGCTTGTTATGGTTAAGTTTTTTATACAAACGAGATACCGCTGTGACTGATCTTTGTAAACTTAATTCTCTCGACTCTAATATCGAACGGATTCACACAATGGCACTGTTCGCATTGTTATTAAACTTGTGGCCATTGTCGGGGCTATTTATCAAACGAAAGTAGCCCTTCCATTAACATCACTCATCTCTTCGCCGAGGTTTATTTACCTCTCTGAAATGTTTTGTGCTTAAGTGTACCATGTATATACATACATAGTTTGCTGACGTCTGAATGTTCGCTTGTAATAAAGCTGGTATTTATCACTAACGTGTAACTGATGTTTCTATTTGTTTCTAGCTTATTGTTCGCTCGTTTCAACAGTGGCTCTGCAATCGTCGGAGGCCCTGACTTGCGAGCGTTTCTAATTTGTCATATTTGCGGATACACAGACGTGATCGTCGGCCAACCACTTAAACAGGTGACTGTCAGTTCGATGGTACATTTCATTATCACAAACGTGCGAAAACCCGCAATCTATTATTGTTTTGTACTTGCAATGTCCCTCTCAGACAAGGCCTCTTTGGCTATATTAAAAACACGTACCTATTTTATAGAATATAGTCTAAAATAACGTGCTCATTTTACATACCTATGTTGAATAAGTGCATTTCGTCACGAATACTAGCTGCTCGGAATCCATGTAAAAATGCAGGTTCCCTTCCCCTGGGTGGTAGGGTTTAAGCCTGCCCGGGCTGGTACCATTGCATAGGGCAAAAAATGGTCTGAGCGGCAATGAAAAATTGACCGTGTTTTTCAACCAGTTCGATACAGCCGTGCTCATAAAGGGGAGGTCCTGGGATGGCACCAAATTCCTTCGGAAATGCCTTTATTTAGGCTAATATCATGACTGTAGGTGTATCCTCAATTGTTTTAAACGATTTGTTCGATACCTGTTGTAGAGCAGGGAAACATTAAGAAGGACAACTCATGGACGCAAAATCGATCAAGTTACCATACATTATAGTATGCAATGTACATGCTTAGCTTTTTAAAAAAGTGCTCTTCCGGCCATTCCGTGAATCCCTTGATCTCTATGTGATTCGTGCTAATTGTCAACATTCGGTTGGTACCGACCGACCAGCATATACCAAGCGACTAACCGAATAAGTTCCGACGACAACATTGGCACATTCCGTCATAGCCATTTGCGAACACCGAGTGCGAATGTACTTATGCAAATGCATTGTTGATGTGGGATGCGAGAAGCGAGAAGGAACCACGTGAGTAAGATCCAAAGAGATCTTACTCACTTGGTAAGGACCTATCACGATTAAAATGGATAATTTTTCGTCTTAAGTTGCTACAATTTAAGTGAGGTTTTCATGGGTTTTAGAGAACTGGACATATATATTATCATGATGATGTCCATCACACCGCAAGACCTAAGAAACTGGGTGCCTTTATTTAACCACGGCTACATTGAACTGGATGGAAGCCACCGACTGATAAATTTTCATAGTCGCTTCGATTATCTTTAAATCAATACGATGGTACCAATCCAGGCGCTTTGAACACTTCCTCTTATACATCAGTATTGCATGTCCTTTGGCAGAGTGGTAGAGCCACCAAAAGTTAGGAAATAAAGGCTTAATCAAGAGGTGATCCCAGGGGAGATAGGGCGTGTCCAGAGCAGCGCCGGACTTGTCAATAGGCTGTATAGGTGGCATAGGCCGCGGCCTAGGGGTGGCAGATATTAGAGGTTGCACGCCAGAGGCGGATTTACCTATAGGCTAAGTAGGGCCCGTGCGTAGGGCGGCCAAATTTGGGGGGCGATAAAACTTGAGGAATTTGGAGAATTCTGCGTTATAAATTTTCCTAATTCCGACTGTTCAAGGCTGTCGTGAAGTCGGAGGAAATCTGAGATTCGAAAATTTAAGAAATGCTCTCTTTGTCCATTGGCGCGCCAAATGCAATGGCTGTATAAGAAGTTTTATTTTCGTGTTCCTCCGTAAGTTTTCGATGACCATAGACTGCATGAACTTTTTTTGCTCATTCCGATTCCGGAGGGGGGCGGCAATAATCTATAGGTCTCGGGCAGCCGAGGTATCAATTCCAACGCTGGTGCAGAGTAGTCAAAGGAACTGAAAATTTAAATACGCGATTATTTTTTTGTTTTAAAACCCAATAATTTAATGTTGCGTATGAAGACTGCCTCTCTATCGGAGGCTGTTTCTTGGTTCTAAGCCACAGTACTTGATGCGTAATATTAAAGCATGAGTCACATTCCGAGGAGAATCAACACAAGAAACAGAACAATAATATATTATTTTGGTAACGATTCAATGGGATTTGTTTCAACGCCTATCAATCCTTTTGGTGTTCCCACGAAATTATTGCTAGTGGTGGTAACAAACATATTTTATAATTCCTAGCTGTAAGCGAGTAACAAACTCTTTGGAAATCATTCGTTCATACTTATCTACATGGACAAAGGCTATTTTCTTTGTGGTGGTATGAATCTTTGATTGGTTTAAAAATATATCTGAAACAAATGCAAATTAATTAAATAACCACATACGAATGATGTGTGCACACGGTTGCGGAAAATTATCACCTCAATAAATAATTCGTCAAGAAAACGAAATAGCAATAGGAATGAGAAACAACTTATTAAGGTAAAAGTAATTGTAATAAATAGCCAGAAATAAGAGAGAGCTAACTATATTTGTCGGGATGGATGTTGGCCGGTCCTCTCCACTCGCAAACGGCTGCGCAGAACCAAAACTATATCGAATTTGGTTTCTGCGCAGCCGCTGGCGCTTGCAGCGGGTAGGACTACATCCTTGCCGGGCAGTCTACTAGAGATTATTGCTGATTTTGTTTTAATTAAAGGAAAATAAAATTGAAAATATTCCAACAACTATCAGAACGTGACGGTTTTGTAAACAGTGAAACTGCGCCCATCGACATATCAGTCCGGGTTTTCCGTCCGTACAAACATTTAACAGATAGAACAGAGTGACCTCGACGGAATATTGTAAGAAATTGTTAAAATTGATTCGAAGAAAACTGGCTCTTATTTTTGTGAATGTAACGCTAAAATTACATCTCATTGTTAAAATAGACAGAAGAGCATTCGGAAGTGGGACGCGCAAGTTCGTCAAAGGTCACCCACAATGTCATGTCCATAGAATTAGGAAAGACTAGAGCTGCCTATCTTCTCGCTTGCGTCTCGCTCGCTGTGACCGCGGTCTTGCCTCGCGCCAATTTACTTTCAAGCCTTTCCCAGAAAGAAAAAGTTTCGCGATTAGCACAGAATACTCAAAAGTGTAACTCTTAGCTCACAAGAAATAAAAGCGACAATCGGTGAGCATTTCGTAAAAGTTTCGCGCGAACGTTCGCGTGAACCTTGTGCACAATCGCTCTTTTTTTTGTAGTCTAAGGTCCTTTTTCACCTACTGCTGATCAGCTTAATCGCCACATATTAAGGGCCTCTCTTAGCAGCTTGCAATTAATACCAGCACATTATTAATAAAGGCCCTTTCAGTGTCAATTCAAATAACTCAGCTCTTGGTGAAAACCAGGCTAAGTACTACTATAATATAAGCCTAACACACCGCACTCCCGAAGGAATCGGGTTCCATGCCAGGACCTTTCCTTTATGAGCACGGCAACATAGAACTGGTGGAAAATATGAACAATTTTTCATTGCCGCTTCGACCATCTTTTCATTCAAAGCGATAATACCAACCCGGGCAGGCTTGAATTCTATCATCTAGTGGGGTAAATGGATTGCGAACCACGGAGCAGCTCGCATTCTTAACGAACTGCACTAATCCAACTCGGAAGGCAAAATGAACAGGGCGTGAACGAACCTATTACGTCTGGCATGGAAGGCAAGTCTCCGAACCACTGATCTACGAGCCGCTCATGCTGCAAACATATAAATGTCCGTGTAAACTTTAGTACAAAAGAGTAACAGTCCGCGCGCATTGTTAGAGAATAGGTTTTCCTAACCGATTCCTAATTCTGTGGTCGCTTCGCTCCGGAACCTGTCGGATCCGCGTTTGTTGACTTATCACGAATTCACGTTTAAAGTCACAGTATGCGGGTTTTCCTTACTGACTTGTTGTCGTTGAAAGAGGGGCTGCTACCATCGCATCGCATTACGAAGATCATCGATATCCGTAGAGACGCCAATGAGATCTCGAACTTTTTAGAGTGATACAAAACCGTCCGACCTGATGAATTCTTCACATTGCATTTGAAGAACTGCAGTTGCACTTTAGGGTCAACTCGGCATTCAATAGTATAAACAGCAAGGACCTTATAGTTATATGAAACCGTCTAGTAACACATGGTTTAAGATCCTACGTAGATATTGTATATCGTTCGTATTTTTTTAAACAAACCAACAAACGTTAGGGACTGCCGAGGGATCTATAAGGCCCCCGATCTGCCACATATATATCACCTCGCGAAACCACGCTCAGCGAGGCACCATGCCAGCCGGTTATCGTATTACGTTTACGTTTGAAGGAGGAAAGACACTCGGCAGTATAAAGTTTCTTTTATGACGCCAGAAAATGAAATATTCTCATCCACTTATTACTATTCATTCAATTTCCTCGGAGATGGTGTTTTTTACTAATGTAATTCCCTCAAATGTTTTTTTTTATGCGACTCGACATGGATGGCTAATACCACACAACTACCGTTATGATATTAGCCCAATACACCACATTCCCGAAGGAATTTGGTGCCATGCCAGGACCTTCCCTTTATGAGCACGGCTACATTGAACTGGATGGAAAACACGGACCATTTTTCATTGCCGCTTCGACCATATTTTCATCCAATGCGATGGTACCAACCCGCGCGGGCTTAAACCCTACCACCTAGTAGGGGAAGGGGACCTACAGTTTTACATAGATTCCGAACCATGGAGCAGCTCGCATTCGTGATTAAAATGCACTTATCGAACTCGGAAAGAGAAAGACAGTGGTGCATGTCGGTATTGAACCCAGGTCTCTGGTACGCTAGGCCAGTCCCCGCGCCACTAGGCTACGAGCCGCTCAAAATGTGGTAAGTACTGTTAACACTGGACCTAGATTCAAATTTATATTGTTCTTCTCTTTCTCTTATTTCAAGAGATCTTATCGATGTCACTTAGTTATCATGTAACCCAAAACACAATGAAAGCTTTGCATTTAAAATGAATCACTAAGTACACTTAGAAAACAAGCGCTTGATACTCGATAGTGCCTAATTGAAAATGTAATTACGTTAGAGATTAAAAGTTAAAATTTCCTTATCACTAAGTTGAACGTCCTTGCAAGGGGATTGCTTCCATTCAAAGATAGATGTCCTCATTTCGTTACCATCCTCCATTCCACCCACGAGCCAATCGCTTCTTGACTCGTGATTCCATCCATAGAGTTTATATATTCTTGTGTGCACGTGAAATTTAAACCTTGAAGGCTAAGTGCCTAAAAACCGTACGGACAAGCTCTACAAAATTAGGAAATACGTTGTCATCAATAGACAAAAAGTGTCGATCCGTGCTCATCGGAGCTCATCAGCTTATTGGTAACCTTCACGCTTTGCCGCAGTTGCCTCGCTGGCGAATAACCACCGTTGTCCCTTCAACCGTTCAACCGACAGTGGCCACTGCTGATATTTTAATAATTAATAACAGCATAGTATCTGATCTAATTATCTAAGCGTCCTGGGATTTCACGCTCGAAGCTGTTAGCGTACACACGATGCAGACTTACCCGCGCGCTTACGGAAATAAGAAATTAATATTGAAAAAAAAAAAACAAAGTTTAGTTCTCATGATCTAGTTAGTGTATTCCTCTAAGCTGAACTTGAACACATGTCGAAAGACGACAGACAATGCTTAAGGAATGTCAATTGTGTGACGTAACGTTGTTCTACCTCCAAACACTTGAGTGACGTAACGAGGACGTCATATCGTTCACGGTAAGCTGTCAGTTCAAATCGGATAATCGGACCAGTTGTGAACGTGCTAGAATAGCGTAAGCTCAAATTGAACCACACTGTTAGTATTTGCCAGAAACGTCAAACACGTAATACCTATGTTCCCAATGTGGACGGTAGAGTTCCAGCCAGGTTCTGCTGGGTTAGCTTTAGTTTCTGTTTTAACTTAGTGCTGAAGAAGTTGGCTCAGAATTGACCAACTGGCCCCCTACTACGAAGAACGCTATCGAGAAGGCCACGTCGCCTGTCAAAAATATTGTAGAGTTTGACACTTGGAATCGAGGGCGCTTTCGACACCATCTGTCAAACGCATTGAATATTTTTGACAGGCGATGTCTCCTTGTCGATAGAGCTTGCTTGATAGCGTTCCTGGACCCTCCAAAGCGTTTTTGTTTCCGTACCTTTTCATGAATTTATTTTGTTTGATTATGTCCCCAATTTCAAACGGCATTACCATCGCTGGCCTTGGCCAAACAGTTGAATGATAATCGTCGTATAATGATGATGCCATTCCCAGTTTATTTAAAAATATGACTGACGTTTTAAGGCAAGTAGTAATGATTCATTCATGGCGAAGGCTAAACCTTGAACACATCTCGGATGTGGTTTGTCATATATGAAGTGACAGAATAATATGTACTATGTTAATTTGTTTTCTTCACTTACAAACCTTCGCGCCGTTTTCCCGGAGGGGTAGGCAGATATGATAGAGCGCCACACGGTACGTTCACAGCACACCTCTTTCGCTTTATCTGCAGACATACATCTTTTCATACATGCTCTACGATTACGGGTGATACCTACCAGACCTTTACGAAGAACTACATCGATTTGGGTTGGAAACATTGATTGAAATATGATGTTGTGACTAGAATCGAGAAAGGAGTGCTAAGATCGTTTGGACATATGTGTTCTTCACAATTCAATGATAAAGACTATACCCATGTGATCTTTCGTTACCTATGCAATGCTTGATAACATTTTATGACCGCATCCAATTATCGTGGCCCAGCGGGATTAAAGTACTTATTTTACATACTTAAGTTTTTTTGTGGAAAAGTAATAATTAAAAGTCAGTGAGAAAATAAATAAATAAAATAAAGAGAACTGAAAATGTTGCACAGTAATGTTCTACGAAAGAATAAGTTAGTAGTAATGTTTCACCTTCATTATCTAGCTACTTATTTATAATTGCCTGTGCAAGTCCTCTTCAAATGACTCCACAGAACAAATAATATAATCGGTGTTTTTAAAAGCATCAGTCCACCAAGGTTAATTTTGAGAAAAAAAGTTTTAATGGCCCATAGCCCATAGTCAGTCACTCAGGGAATATTTTGAACAGTTTTTTGGTAATCTCAGTTATCTTAGGTGGGAGCCGGGGAATTTGGTGGGAGTCCGAGAAATCTTAGGTAATCTGGAGAAATCTGGTACTCCCAAGGAAATCATTGGCAATCCGGTAATTTCGGGGAATCATAGACGCGGGAATTGGAGGAATTAGAAAATCCAAAAATGATCATTTTACTGGGTCATGTAGTGTCTCAAACTTTAACCTTCCTTTTCGTTTGTAATTGGACGATTACAAAAAAGGAAACATTGAATGGCCACTAAAAATAGGAGGAAAAGAATAAATCCTGTCTCGTTTTCAGAGCTGGAGATTCAAAAGATAGAAAAACATTTTTCCTAAGGACTGGACCAATGAAACGAGGCCACGACGTTCCTGGCAACAAGCTGACCAATCTGGATGCTTTTCACATATTTGAAGAAAACTAAGGCCAGACACTCGGCGCTGAGGAGAAAGAAAAGCTAGGGCAGTTTGTCCCCGGTCACCGCTCCGTGCAGCCACGGAGGTCAGGAAATTACCCTTCATGGCAGCAGCACGTTTTGGAGTCTTCGTTGCGACCTGGATTGCTGAGGAATCCTCGCGATGCCCATAGCGCTACCGGCTTTGGACCAGCGGCGAGAAGATCCACTCCTAACTCGTTGATGAAGAAGTGCCTCGGAGAACTCAGCCGAGGGGCTAGTTCGGGATTTGAATCTAAGGAGTAACACACCCTACAAAGTCTACTATTCCCTGTGGTGTTAATCAAGAATCGCGGGCCAGATAAAATTTGAACGACCGACCCAACGCCCAGGACTCGACCTTTTTAAAAAATAATGCTGTGTTTATCGGTTTCAGCTAGAGTGCGAACTGGAATATGGCGCTTTTCTCGCAAATCTTATAAAATATAGCCACAAAAAACGATGAAGACGACTATTACCAAATCTTTTATGCGTACCATCACGGCCCTCGGAGGAGCTTATAGAACACCGCACGATACGATTACCATTTTGACCCACTTACAGTTTACTACAAATGCCCAATGTGGCATTTATTGTAATGCGCTCCGTACATGCCACATCCAAACATATTCGTAGACGTATTGGATTTGGAGGGGCTGATGTTGTGGTTTACGAAATGAAAATATTCTTTATTGCTTACAACGATATTACATAGTATGCAAAGGCGAGCTTATTGCCAAAGGCAATCTCGAACAGCTAAGCTTATTATTAGACAATATATTAACAGGTAGCAAGAAACATTTAATTATTTCAAACTAAGCAGCATAATCACACTTAGGCTGAGATAAATAGTCGTCACCGAAACTAATGCTAACGCAAAGTAGTACTTTGTGACGTCACTTTGATTCATTTCATATGGACGAAATCTCAAAGTAATTTAATAATATATAATATATATTTAATAATAGTAATTTAAAAAGGAATTTTAAGAGGCAATTGATTCCACAATCATGCTGAATTAGCTGTAAAAGAGCCCAAATAACGAGTGAAATAATGTGACGGAATAAGGAGCAGGAGATTATCTGCAGACCTGACTGACTTGGCGAACGCATTTCGGGAACACGTTCGCGCGCAGTGGCGATTTTTGGACTATGTGGCCAGCTTCCCATAGTGCACAATTTGTCGATACGGGCGGCGCGGCAGCGGGCCAGTGGGCCAGCAACAAACGTGTGCAAAACCTGCCAAATGTGAGTCGGACTCGTCTAAAATCACGTTTTTTTGCATAGGGACCCCTGTAATATTTATTATTTTTGACTATTTGTTGTTATAGCGGCAAAATAAATACACACTCTGTGAACATTTAAGCTTCCTACCTATTACGGTTAATGAGATACAGCCCTGTGACAGACGGACGGACGGACGGGCAGCGGAGGCTTAGTAGGGTTCCGTTGTCATCCTTTGGGTACGGAACCCTAAAAGCTAATATTCTTGAAAAAATGTTCCTTTCTCCAACAGTTGTTTGTCACCTTGGTCACAGAATAAGTAATAGCACCGGAGCACACGACTTCCTCGGCGTTGTACCGTCCTCGGGCCGCTATTATTCTAATTTGTTAGCGCTTGTGTTAAAACACGCAATCGTTGAAAATAACTTGCCCACCTACTTGTATAGAAGAAAGTAAGTAACTAACTTCTTTACCCCACGCGACGCTCGCTATTCGGGGCGAAAATGGATTGGATTGGTAGAAACTTACATAATATGTGGCACTGCTACAAGTAAACGACCATACAATGTCAGCTAAGTAAATAAGCATATAATGTCAGCCTCGGTAGCCCAGTTGCGCAATTATGTAGGTGAAGCAACTCTGGGCGCGGCCGGATTCCGGATGACATTTTAACTACCTTTACCGAATTCATAGATATTAATATGTTCCTATTTGTTGCTCTTTGTTAAAAAAATAAGGAACCTTTTTTATCGAACTGGAAAAAATATGGTGTGGTATTTATATCGCCTGGTACCTATTACCACACCTACTGTCGTTATATTTGCCTGATCACACCACATGGGAACAAGGTGCCATGCCAGTTTCTTCCTTATATTGTTCCGCCAATACATACTTTTATCATAGATTTTTGTATTATCCCGAGTGGAGCTGGATACTACTATCAGTGATAATTCCATGAGCCCCCAAATCAATCGATAGCTAATATTATGGTGTAAAAAACATATCTTTGTGAATATCAAGAGGTATATACGAAGGTGTGTATTAATTATTATGTTCGATAAATTAGTTGCTCCAAATACAGAGTGCATAAAAAAGATGTCAATAGGTACGCCTGCTTGCCAAAAGTTGCGGATACCGTCTCTGTTCTAGTAACATACTATACATACCAAACTATTTGCCTGTTATAACAAATTAACATTTAACTTACCAAAATTTACATAATTAAATCGACAGCCCCCAACATTCTGGCAGTCTTGGATAATTCTTGTTAGGAAAAATGCTCACCGTAAACCTTTAGTACCTACCTACTCTTAAAATAAAATTATTCAGCAATTTTCCGAGGCGACACTAACTTGCATTGTGGTTTGAAATAGTAGCCTTTTTAAAAATAAATTGGAACAGCTACAGAAGAACGAAGACTTGACTTGGTGGAAGAATTAAATTGGTAGAGTTAGATCACCTACTTTATATGCTTTCCATACTTAATCTACATTGTGTTCAAGCGAGGACGAAATGATAAAACATGTCGCCACAAAAAAACTATATGTAGGATCATCAGCTCCTGTATTCATAGGCATGGGCGTGTGAATTTGAAACACTTTAATTTCGCTTTTGCATGAGATATCACTGTAATTGTCTCTTGTGTGACCGCACTGTATTCAGACTAATTAGAAAGGGACAAAACCAGGGCGACTTGTGTGAGGGTTTTACACAAGTAGCTGTTATTCCGTGAGTAACCAAGTCCAAGTATTCACAGTTTAGTTGTGTATAACGCAAAATTTCAAGATTTTGTTTTATTTTTTTAAAGCTATTAAAAAGATAAAATTTTCGTAGTGTTGCATCTTTTTAACCGACTTCAAAAAAGGAGGAGGTTGTCAATACGTCTGTATGTTTTTTTTTTATGTTTGTTACCTCATAACTATTGCCTGGGTGAACCGATTTTGATGATAATTTTCTTAAATGAAAGCTAGTGCTTCCCAAGTGTTCCCATTTTAATTTGGTTAAGTTCTGACAATGATATCCATGAGAAAATCATATAAGTCTTAAATATGTATTAAGATGTGCGCGACAAATGGACGAATAACTCGATATAACGCCAACCGATTTCTGTGATTCTTTTTTTATTAGAAAGGACGTGTACATATTAGTTAGTGTACTTCAGATTCACTAAAAATAAAGAAATAAAAAAAAATAACAAAAAAAATAACCGACTTCAAAGAAAAAGCACTAAAATGTAAAAAAAAATTGTTTTGACTCAAAAAATAACAATAATCGTAACTACAAAAATGGCAATTATTTTTTACTTTTTAGTGCTTTTTCTTTGAAGTCGGTTATTGTTTTTGTTATTTTTTTTTCTTTTCGATTATTTCTTAACAACGTTTAGGTAAATTTTTTTCGTGTATCCTTTTGTTCAATATCTCATAATATTTTCTTAGTTTTTAACTTTTGAAATTTGTAAATTATTTTGTAGAGAAACTGCTTCTTCCTTTTTTTTATTTGTTTATTTGTTAAATATATGCTATTCAAGCATTTTAATTTTTCTCCTTTGTCTATGTATTCTGTATTACTATGCTAATGGAAACTGTGCTGGTTTAAGCTATATTAAAAAAAAACTTATTATTTAGTTTTAAGACTGTTTGTTTTCCTGAATAAAAAAATGTTACAGGTGAACGTGAAACAACAGTGAATTTGAATTTCAAGATTAAACCCACTGGGAGTGCGATGACACAACATAGAGAACCTGTCAAAAGTTAGTACGAGATTAGCACCGGACTACCCATACAAAAACTGGTTTAGTCCGGCGTTTTAAATTTACTCCGCCCACGTCATCTGACGTCTATGACGTCATCTGAAAGCAAAATTAAAGTGATTCACATTCACCAGTCCGTGAAAATTCCTTGAATACAGGGGCTGTAAGGTCTTAAATTCGCATTCGCCGATGACTTGCTTGCGAAAGCGAGTATGTCACCTCTATATAAAAAACGAGTGAAGCGTGAACGTGTTCACGTGCCTTCGAGGGCCGGCACCGCTGGCATCAGAAATTAAGCTTTTTCAAATAAAGTATGACGTGTACCTTTTTTTTTTTCAGAATTTTCGAACAATCGTCAATAGGAGTACAATTCGGGAAATCCGTGTGATTCTGACCCCCAGACACCAAAGCATTAGGGTGCCTCATAAGGGTCCCTTTTTTCCCTTTTGGCGACGGAACAACAAAATAAAAAGGCATACATTTTTCTACATACAAAATGACATGTAATCCTGTGAGAGCTTCTCGTTCACTCAGTAACCAACGCTGGTGATATCAAGTCGGTGATCAATGTTGTCATTGTGCTTTTGTAATGTATGCAGTGCGAGTGGTTGTTAGTCACAGAAACCGACAGTGGTTCCGTGTTCGTGGCCCGCATTATATATTATGAACCTCATGTCTGGTAGGCATCACACTCATCACACAGTCACAGAATTATTATGGACAGATAATTTAATAAGTTTACGGTTCATCTTTTTCCCCACGGTTTGCGCCTTCGTCCCAACATTTTCTATAATCTATTATTTTGTAATTGAAAGCAAATTACGGGTATAGATGTAAGTGAAATGTCCATGAATATGGTGGTAAGACCAGCTAGGTTCAGTATAGCATACTGATAGATTGACGATATTTTACAAAAAAAATACGTAAAGTGGCTTGATCATAGGAGGCAGCAGTTGTAAATCAATACGCATTCCGCTTAACAGAGTGCTAACCATTTCTGATCACGACAAATTCAAGGGCATGCGAGTCTTGCCTTGCATAGGTAGGATATCGCATCTGCCAATACCAGTGTCTCGTGACAGCTTTTCAAGTATCTGTTGGACTGACATACCGAAGGAGTCACAGCTGGTGTATTCGTACTCATGTCATATTGTTAATTTTCTCAAAACGTATGACGTTTAGCGCAAAAGTAATTCGTTGGTCCACAACTACATACTTAAGGGCCAGTATTTCAATCGTCCTACCCTCAACTTTGAGCGAAGCTTAAGCTGCGTTTGAACCAAAACTATACGGTAGCCGAGGCTTTAAGGTGTTATAGGCCTTTGAAAATAGATTGCTGGGGACACTATAAAACTTCGCTTACCATTGAGTTTGCGTTAAAATGCTGCATTTTGTTCCTTAAGCTTCGCTTAAAGTTGAGTCTAGGAAGAGGGACGATTGAAATACCGGCCCTAAGTGTACCAATATTTTGGTTTTTTTTTTCAGAATTTTCAACTTTAAGAAACTTAAATGTTACCTTTGAAACTTGAACTAGAATAGTTAAATTCTCTTTATGGAACAGTGCTCGCATTACACATATTGATAAATTATATTTACGCTTGGTAATTAGTATTATGTGATTATAGGAACATAGTTTATTTACAAATGTTTTTTTTATTTTATTTATTTTATTGAAGAAATCAACAGCATAAAAGGAAAAGTTGTACATACAAATGAAACTAAAAATAAAGCCAATTTTAGATTTATCTATGTTAAACAAAAAATATTGCAGATTGTGACAAAAAGAAAGTATCTTATAAATTAAAGATAATTAACAAAAATTAACAAACGTTAACGAAAATTAACAAAAAACAACAGAAATCAAACATGCCCACGAATGATTAGGTAATACACAGTATTACCACGTCGGTAGGATTTAATTGTGTGGGTGTGTTGTCTTATGAGGGTGTGTTCATGTGTGTCAAAGAGGTTTGAGAATCGCTTAGGTTTATGAATGTGTGTTACATGGTGTTCTAGTGCCTGCGCTCATAGTCCAACGAATGGTCCAAGGGGTAGAGTTAGCTCACAAACCTAAGCGATTCTTTCACAAACTTGTTAGGGTGCTTAGGGAGTATACATACTTAAAGTACTGGCATATAGTACTGGTGCCTAGTAGGTGAGCTTGACGAGGGAGAGGGCAAGTTAGGTATTTGGGTTGTTTGCTAAAATCTCGAACAGCTCTAGAACGTTTCTAAAAGTCGTATTCAGAGAGCACTTGTCAAAAGTTAATACGAGATTGGCACCGGACTAACCATACAAAAACCGGCGTCCGCCGGATTAAAGTTAGTTCGCCCACTCTGAATACACCTGTATGTGATTACGGATGGTTGTTTACGATAAATTGACCAGTTAGTTGGCACCAGAATGGCGCGTCTCTTAGTTTCACGTATGAATGTAGAATGGGATTACATCTATGGGGATTACAAATGTCGACTTGTAATTTACTAATACAGGTATCTGCTCGTATCGCACCATCTCGTACAGCTATCATCCGTACAGAAGTAGACACTCCTTGGTTCGACGAGGCTCAATCTGGTTTAGAATAGTCAATATACGTTGATATTTTTTCTCAAAGTGGTTGATATCTGTTCATTATCTGTACCTACACCCGTTAATATGAGATAACATATAAGAAGCTGTACAGGGGGCGTACAGTCTTTAACTATCTGTTTATATCTACTTGTTTTTTGTTTTCGTGAACTGTTGACTTTTCACGCAATTTAGATAATAACGGACATCACTGATGACGAATTGAAGAAATGGAAATTCTGACTGCAATTACGACACCAAGCAAGACCTAGTAATTACTAGTAGGTACGTATAATAATACATATGGAATAAAAAAAAACTTTTCTTATAATACATTTTAATTGGCTTAACAAATTCCTGCTCAGCAAATTATAGATGGATAGTTATCCATCTATAATTCTTCTAGCTAAACTGGTTAGTTTTTTTAGAAAGAGTCTCCTCACCCTCTCTTTCTTTTTAGGTTAAAGGCTCACATAACGGTTACACTAGAAAGTTTAGTTTGACGCACACTGTACAAAGTCGATCGCTAGACAATTCCCAAAATTATTGTTATAAAGTCCATTAATATTTCTAAATGTATATAGTTTACAAGAAAACATTAAATTATTTTTTATAAATAAATATTACTTGAAGGATTAGTTAATCTCTTTAATATATTCAATAATATACTCTAATCTAATATATACGTTATTTAAGTTTGTTACTATTAAATTATTAAATAGATACACTAAAACATTAAAATACATAAATAAATCCAAGTGATTACTTTTTAAATTTGATTAAATAAATAAATCTTATTTAAAATTAAATATACCCTGACCACTTAATAATTCTCTTCAACCCACATCAATCGGTTAATTAAAAAATTGACTACTTATTTATTAAACATATAAACTTAAATATAATGTATTTATTAATTTAAACCAAATTTAATAAACTAGGTATAAATCACGTAACAGAACTAAAAAAACTTAATTGATAAAAAAAATTAAGAGAGTAAAAACAATTACCACAACAATAATTACTATTATTTTCAAAATAAAAGGAATATCAATTATATAAGGACCATCATGCAAAAGCTTGCCAATTTAATGAAGTTGGTAACTAAGTATTTATTATATTTGCTTACGCGTGCGCATAATCCTTGACATGGGTGCGGTGGAGGCGAGACGGGCGGAGCGGCGGGCGAGGTGCGACACCGATCCATTATAATCGATGATATAACCAATATAACCTCTGATTGCAAAATTATTCATTGAGCATCGTTTTTATGGGTGATTTTTTTCTCCATTTTTGGTGACGTGAGCATTCTGCGGCAGTCAGAAATAACTTGCTACGTGTGCAAGTAGGTATAGTACGGACAAATGTGCTTGTCATCACGCCTTTGCATGTAATGGGTGGGGCTACGTTATGGCTACGTAGAGGGTAACAATACTATGGTTTATCATGATATTTTAATTAGGTTATGGTGATGTCTCTACAACAAACACAAAAACAACAATCGTTGTTATTAATATTATGTCTGCCTACAGAAGCAATGCGGTAAAAATAACTAAATAAGTAAATAAATAAATAAAATAGTAAATAAATAAGAAAAACAGCTAATCTGGTTGTATGTAGCTGAACGCCCCCTCTTGTGTCCCGCGCCGCGCGCCGCTCGTCTAGGCGAAGTGCTGCGCCCCCGAACGCTGTCCCGGGACCCGACGCCTAGGAGCTGGTGCTGCTGGAGGTAGGTGGCTGTTCCTACTCCTCGCTGTGACGTCCCGAGGCTACTGGGCGTTGCACCTCCTTCGCTCGTGAAGTGCGATCTGCCTGGGCGCGCACAACCTATGTTGTTAATTTGTTTATGGTGTCGAAAAATTAGAAGTGTTTTTATAGCGGTTGTCAAGCGATTTTCTCCTGAATTCCGGGAAGAGCGATATTTTCATTATCGATGAATATAATTGAACGAAAGATGTGCTGTATAAAAGGTTTTTGTGGATGGGAACTGCTATGTTTTTAGATTGAGAAAATCTAAGAGTAAAATGTAGTTTTCTAGTTATATCATCATTTTGTGCTTCATGCCACGATTTGGCAGATTCACTAACGGCCGTATTCAGAGTGGGCGGACTACCTTTAATACGCCGGTCTAAACCGGTTTTGTATGGTTAGTCCGGTGCTAATCTCGTACTCAGTTTTGACAGGTGCTCTCTGAATACGGCTGGAAGGATTTACCTAAACCCCTAATTATTTCACTGGGAACCTAACCTAACCCATACACATATTAGTGAATGCCTATTTCAGGTATATTATTACCGTACACAAGTATCGTGTAGCTAAATGGTGGTTCAAGCGGAAATTAAAATTGCCCGTGTTTTCCGTCAGTTCAATATGGCCGTGCTCAAATAATGGAAAGCCCTTGGTATGGCACCTTTGGGCTCCAATTTTGGAGCCAATATCATTGCAGTAGGTGTGTGTTATCAGCCGTCCATGACCAGTGAAAACACGATGTGAAGAACCTGCAACAGTGATTGTTATCCAAACAGCAAAAGCATAACATCTGATTAAATAGTTGCATCACTTGTAAACTACGGGCCAACCAAACCCGACTCCACACATAATGAAATTGTCAAAACATTGAGTGTTGTGGCTCATTTAAGTGGACTAAAAAGGTGGAAGTAATAACCAATTTTTTTTTTTCTAATAATCAATCCTGGCATAATTACTTGGCGTATTTATTATTTTTATTTAGTATATATTACATATTATTTGACTTAGATCAATTCGATTAATAGGTACAATTGACTTTATTAAAGGAATATTTTCCATCCATCCCACCGACATATTAAAATAATGTTACATATAAAATTGGCGTTCTATCGAACTGTTCAATATGATCTCAAATATCTGGCATTTGGTTAGGCTTTCCAAATTAAAATTTATTTCAAATTAGGCTTGCGTGTTTGGGTTTCTCATTTAGTGATTCATGTGTTTTCGGGCCATGCGATTTTTCTCTGTTCACCATCACGAATTTACCTCCATAAATTTATTCACCTCCATGTTCACTATATGGTTTTTAGGGTTCCGTACCCAAAGGGTGAAAACGGAACCCTATTACTAAGCCTCCGCTGTCCGTCCGTCCGTCCGTCCGTCTGTCACAGGGGTGTATCTCATGAACCGTAATAGGTAGGCAGCTGAAATTTTCACAGAGTGTGTATTTATTTTGCCGCTTTAACAACAAATAGGTAAAATAAAACAATAATAAAAATTAAATGGGGATCCCATACAATAAACGTGTTTTTTTTGTGATAAATCTTGTACAATGGTACGGAACCCTTCGTGTGTTTTTCTTCGCGAGATTTACCGTGCCTCTACTGCTGCAGAAACAGCTCGAAGGATGAATGGTGTATATGGGGAAGCTGCTGTAAAACAAAACATGGTACGTTTTTGGTTCCAACGTTTTCGTTCTGGAAATTTTGACCTACAGAACGAACTCCGTGGACGGCCAGAGACTCTAGTTGTGATCGTGGACGCAATATTGTAAACCACGTCAGATTAACGACGGAGTGATAAAACAATTTAAAGTGCATAGGTATTAATGGTACATACTTTGATTGATTAAATATTTAAGGAGCTATTACTACGAATAAAAACTCGTTATGCTACAAAATATGTAAGTCTGCTCTATCTTTTCTAGATTGTAACATTTTTTTTTTTTAGATTATAACAGTTAATTCAAATACTCTTAAATAAAATATAACAGAAAAATCACGCTCATTTACGGACAACAAACCCACTAAAATTACAAATTCCATCGTTTTGCATCCTCGTAGCCTTATACAATGTTGCGTATTTTCTGGAAACACATCGCCTCAAAGTATAGCAATCTACAATATTGTTATCAAGTAAAGTTTTATACATATATATCGGGTAGCAGCCTGGAGCCCCTGACCTTTCGCAACTCCTTCCGTTTCCACAAATAACCACTCATTACCAACCCTAGGGGTCGCGGAGGCGTGAATACATAATAAGTAATTCAGTCATATCGTTATGTGCAAGAACGTTGAGTTTGTGTGCATAGTTTTTAGGGTTCCGTACCCAAAGGGTGAAAACGGAACCCTATTACTAAGCCTCCGCTGTCCGTCCGTCCGTCTGTCCGTCTGTCACAGGGCTGTATCTCATGGACCGTAACAGGTAGGAAGCTGAAATTTTCACAGATTATGTATTTATTTTGCCGCTATAACAACAAATAGGTAACATTATAAAATAATAATAATTAAAGGGGGGCCCCATACAAAAAACGTGTTTTTTTTTAAATCTTGTGCGATGGTACGGAACCCTTCGTGTGCGAGTCCGACTCGCACTTGGCCGGTTTTTTTATAGGTTTACACAGCTATTTCAGCACCGTCGGTCTTTATATATTCATGGCGTTTATCTCGTCAACACATACATTTCTGTGACTGGCTGGGTCTCGTGTTTCTTTTAAATGTTTTAGAATTCGGGTTTCGGGTTCCACGCACTTATTTAATGTTGGAACAATGGATCTTCATCACCTCATTATGCTCTTAAACGAGGAGATTCAACGTTACTAAAATTCTCGTAGCTCTCTTGTCCGAAATTATTTATAATGCCGTAAAATGTGTAGACGTCGAATCCAAAAGATTGCAAATTCTTTGATTATATTTAAAAAAATTAGGTACTAAAACAAAGAAAAACGGAAAAATTGTCCTGTCGCATTTTCGTTTTGGATCAGGAAAACAGACGGAAAAATCCTTCCGAAGGCGAAAATAATAATGATGTTTTGATACAAATTATATCCAAACAAAGGCGGATGTAACAGTTAATTACCTACATTAATTATTATATTGACGTTTCGCTGGATGGCGCTCTTCCAGTAAAGACATGGTAAACGCAGTTCTGACATTTACTACTAATATAATTAATATACGTGAATTAAGCTAATAAATATTGGTACTTAATGCAAAAAATATTTAATAAGTGATATTGTTATCTAAGAGTTAATAACATTAAATACTTTTTAAAGTGACCTTTTATCAATGTTTTGAAATAGCTCAAAAATAACAACATTGGACTATAAAAACGTTGGATGCAGTGTGCTTAATCAATTAAAACGAATCAAATAATTAAACGATAATTATATATTAAATTAATTTATAGAGACAGAACTGTAGCCTTCTTGCTCGAGCCAAATAGTTTATGGAAATTTTGAAACGGATTGAAGTGGGTTTCCAACATCTAGAAAGAGTTATTTCAAGTTGAATTGGCGCACACTCCTCCAGAGAATGGTTCCGGGGGCAAAAATAAGCAACTAGGTATTCCTCTTATTTTTTATCTCAAAGATCATTATGGCCACAGAGCAGATTATGTCCATGCATTTAATAAAAGTCACTATGTATTGGGCTTTTTTTTATATTTGAGATTAATATAAGAGTAAAAGTTTGTGCGGTTATCGGTAAGACATTTCCTAGTGACAACATGATCGCCGAATCTACGAATACATAATATATGGTTGGGGAAAAAGTTTCTTCGCATTTTTTAAGAAAATTCAAAACATTTTTTAATATGGTTTATTTACATTTAACTAAAGTATGTAGGTACCATTTTGTTCGATAACTTTTTGCCATCTTGTAGGTAGGGACATGATCCCATTGCTATAGAAATATTGGGACTTCTGATCAATATACCGCGACAAGTGGTTTTGGCAGTCCTCTCGTGATGTTAACCTGACACTGCCTAAAGAATTCTGAAGAGACCTAAACAGGTGGAAATCCGAAGGTGCAAGGTCAGGACTATACGGCGGATGCATTAACACCTCCCAGCCAAACTCTCTTAGTTTTTGCTGAGTGGCTAAAGATGTGTGAGGTCTAGCGTTATCATGATGAAAAACCACACCCCTTCTGTTGATTAATTCCGGCCGCTTTCTCTCAACTTCTTGCTTTAATCTCATCAGTTGTTCGCAGTAGAGTTCAGAATCGATGGTCCTGCCTGGTGGTAACAGCTCATAATGAATAATGCCCTTCCAATCCCACCACACACACAGCATCACCTTGTTGCGAGTTAACCCGGGTTTCGCCACAGTCTGTGAAGCTTGACCGGCCTTTGACCACGACCTTTTTCGCACGTTCTTGTCGTACGTGATCCACTTTTCATCACCAGTTATCAGCTTCTTCAAAAATGGTTCGGTTTCATTACGTCGTAATAAAGAATCACAAATGAGTACACGGTTCATTAGGTTTCTTTCAGTGAGCTCGTGAGGTACCCAAATATCGAGCTTTTTTGTGTACCCAGTTTTTTTCAAATGCGCCAAAACTGTTTTGTGGTCAATTCCTAGTTCTTCAGCTACGTCGTAACTACTGATATGCCGATCTTGCTCCACTTTTTCAAAAATGGCATCCATTTTATCCGTAATAGGGCGACCAGAGCGACGTGCATCTTTGACATCAAAATTTCCGGATTGAAAACGCTTAAACCAAATTTGTGCTACTCTCACAGACACTGCACGAGGTCCATAAACATCGCAAATTTTTTTCGCGGCTTGCGTTGCATTTTTACCTTTTTTGTAGTAAAATTTTAAAATGTATCGAACTTCTTCATTAGATTCACTCATTTTGACAGCACGAAAAACAAATGAGAATCACACATTTTTCTAATTTGAATTTGGAATTATGTTCTTTAAAATTTAAACTTTCAATGATACCAAAACCAGCCAGATACAAATAGTATAGCCAAAGAGATTTTATTACAAGTTCATACATACTATAATGCGAAAAGACTTTTTCCCCGACCATACATACTATAATGCGCCAGTGAATTGTGTCTTGTGTCCCTCACGTCTCATGGGATGAAAGTGTCAATGGGGAAAAAAACTGTTAATTTACTACGACAGGTGGCGTCTAAGCGAGCTCACCTAAAAAATCTGTCAAAGCTGTCAGATACCATACAAAATAAAACAGAATACATTTTAAAATTTTATTTACAACCTACGTAATTAAAATGACGCTATGTTCTCGTTATTATTATGAAAATTATTTGTTTCAATTTATGATAATCAAATGAAGTCGTATGAAAGAAAATATCAGAATAACAGAACCTATAATATTTTATTTTAAACGTTGTCCTGGGGGTCCATTCAGGGCAAGAGTGAGTTCGAATTCGTCACTAAATATCAACTCACTTTTTTAAATAGTCAATGTTTCCACACTTCTTGAACATCATTACAGTTGGGTAAAAATCTAGTCTGTCCCGTAAATACGTTGGAAGTATAAATAACGGTTCCGTTATTAAAATAATAATATATTTCCCAGCTATTTTTAGGTTAACTCACTCCCGAACTCGAACTCACTCTTGCTCTGAATGGACCCCCGGGTCCAGCGAGAAAATAGCTGGAAAATATATTATTACTAGCTGCGGTACCCGGCTCCGCTCGGGTTAGTGTCGGCTAAATTATCTCATGGATAAAAAGTAGCCCACATGACTGGTCCAAAATAGGGTCAAACTGGTCCAGGACAATGTATCCATGTACCAAATTTAATCAAGATCGTTCGAGCCGAAATAGCATGATTTAATGAGAAACATCCAATAATTCCCATTTAGAGCTTCGTTGACGTTTGGTGGCTATTTAAAAAAAAACATTTGCCGCGAGAACCTTTCTGCACTTTCACTGCTACACGATGTAACCCATCTCGAACCTGACTGCTCCCAGAGATGCTATACATTGATAAAATACGCATATAAATCAGGTAAGTGGTTCGCATGTTATAAGACTTTAAGACTCACTACTTACCCTTCTGGTAATGAAGCGTTATATTATGTAATCTATAAGTTTTTAGTAGAATCAGGCTAGACGTAGATACAATGCACAACTAAATCGAGTAATTGGTTCTCAAGGATTTTATTCTGTTGGTCGCTCCTCCGGCGATTTAGCGTGATGCCAAGTAGTCCTAAAGTTGCAGGAAATACCAAGCCGTACTTCAGTAAAAGTAAGCGCTGCCGCCGCAAAGCCGAGCCGTGCATAGCATTGCAGTTTGTATGACAGCCCCATCTTAGCGTAAGCGGAACTGAATTCTATTTAGCCAATCCTAATTCCCGGGTAGTTAAATGTACATGTACTAAGTTTTACAAATCGCTAGTGCCTTGAAAATTCGCCAAACGGACACCAAACAGTCACGACGTCTGCCCTCCCCCCGCCGCCGCTCCCCGCCACCGCCCCCGGCTCCTCTCCCCCTAGTGTGAAGTAGCGCTACCGGCATCGTTTTCGCAGCCCCGTGAAAGTTCTAAAGCCCATGGGCACATAAATTGTAGCCTATGTGTTATTCTGATGTATAAGCTATATTATTGTAAAGTTTCATTAGAATCCATTCAGTAGTTTTTACGTGAAAGAGTAACAAACATCCATCCATCCATCCATCTATCCATCCATTATTACAAACTTTCCCCTTTATATTATTTATTAGATTTAAATAACGGAACCGTTATTTATACCTCCAACGGATTTACGGGACAAACCACATTTTTACCTAACTGTAATGATGTTCTAGAAGTGTGGAAACATTAACTATTTAAAAATAATATATTTCCCAGCTATTTTTAGGTTGACTCACTCCCGAACTCGAACTCACTCTTACTCTGAATGGACCCCCAGGTCTATTACAATAAAAACAGTTTCCTCCCACCCCTTATTCTGACTGCATCATGGAGTACATCTTGCATCTACAATTTGTAAATAAAACTTGACTGGGATGACAGTTTTGACATTTTTAAGGTGCGGTCGCCTTGCGATCCCTACAATAAGATAAGCTTTGAGTTTTCTTCGCCGCTGCAACGCGTAGCAAGTTTTAGTTTCAGCCATCAACCTCGCTGCCAGATTTGAGGGAGCACGCATGAGGCAATTCCGGATTAGACCCCACACATGGAAATTTCCTCACCTCCATGACCCCACACACTTTTCCAGAATTCCAGCAGAGGAATGCGCCACTTTTGATTACAGCCTACTTTTTTAAGTTTAATTTATTTCCCGATTCTTATAACCTCGAAAAAGTCGCTAAAGAGTTTTTATAAACAATCAAAACTTATTCAATAGGAAAACAACGCCAAACGATCATAATTTTCCGCTGAGCCATCGTTCCGCACAGCTGGGTCTATGTCGCATGGACTTACGAAAACGGTTGCTCACGCGCTTAATTCTTGGTAAGTAGTAATCCGTCACCGCTCGGTTTGCGGTTGGCTGGTTGGCTGTGGCGTCAATGTGGCGGTGAACAGGTATCCGTCCGCGCCTGACTGTCATCTTACAAACGAAAGAACTTCGAATCGCAATCGTTCTCATTCGTTTCGCTGGCGATGAAACACGGCTCGACTCCATCGGTGACGAAGACAAGCTGGCATCCGAACACGGGTAACTCCATAAAAAGGTGCCAATATTTCACGCCAGTTCAGTGTTTCCTTGCAGTGTTTACCAACACCGGACGCCCGCGTTAAACTGGGGAGGGCCGGAACTTCACGCAGTCGCACACGATTCGTAATGTAATTTCACGTGAATTTAACGCGTAATTTCGCCGCTTCAACCATGGTTTCATCCAATGCGGTTTCAGCTGCCTACCTATTACGGTTCATGAGACACAGCCCTGTGACAGACAGACGGACGGACGGACGGACAGCGGAGGCTTAGTAATAGGGTTCCGTTTTCACCCTTTGGGTACGGAACCCTAAAAACGTGCATATTCGTTGCGAGTGCAAGAAATGCTTTTCAAATAATTAACGTTTTACTTCTTACCATCGACGTTTCTCACGATGTCCTTGAGAATAGGTGTAGGTTAGGTTAGGTTAGGTATATGCGCGTAATATGAAACTACTTTCTGAAATTCTTAAAGGCCATGAACATTATCTTGGACAGATAAACATGTCTATTTTTTACTTTGCTCTTCGCAATGGTTCCGTGGTGTAGTGGTTATCACATCTGCTTTACACGCAGAAGGCCGCCAGTTCGATCCTGGCCGGAATCACACTTTTTGCATTTTACATGTGTCTACTTCGAGTATGTCAGTTTATGATTTAGTATTTGTATTTAACGTTTATGTAACGATATTTTAATCTAAAGGTTGATACATACCCTCTATTTAGTCTGTGATACATACAGAAATACGAAATCATGCTTTCATTTAGATCTCTGTTTCAATTCTAATTCAATCCTCTTTTGAATTTAACAATTTGCAGATATGAATATACTTACTAGGACACTAGAATAATAAAACGATGCGTGATCGGTAGAGGAAGTGTTACAAGACTGCAGGAGGAAATTCATTCGCTCCCGGAAATGCACCGCTTGCGATTTCTAATGCACGCTTATTGCACGGCATTGTTTGAACATTATGTTTATGTATACATTTGTGCACTGCGCATAACATGCAAAAATCCGTGGTACTAGGTGGATGTATAAAGTGCAGTAAGCAATTTGGGAAAGTGGCAGTAGCCTCTATTTTGTGCTAATTTGTAGTCACAACACTTTAATTACGTGAAAATCAATCCTACCTAGGTCTCGTTCTCTTCAAGGTTACGGCGACCGAAGAAATGTTAGAATTTTAAATTCGTTCCTCTCTGGTGTAACGACATGAAAATACGGATGTCTGTTAATAATTTTAATAAATAACATTAACTAACACTAAACTTTTTGTAATAAAAATCTAAATTCTGATTTTAATTACACCGGGAAGCAACTTTTTATGTAATTATTCAATAGTTTAATATTTTGGCGCCATCTATCAATGAGTAGCGTCATTGTTGGAATGCTATTTATTTCTTCAACTATCTCTAGATGGCGCCGTTAACTGTTGGAAAATAATAATTGTAGCTGTTATAATTGTGATCATAACAGCTACAATTATTATTTTATTAATTAGTATATGCTTCAACGAAATTTAACCATTTTTACATTTATAGAATCTAGACTACTGCCTACCTAGACTGTTCTGTGAAATGTAATATTATTGCGAAAACCCTTTGGTGAATCGAATTTTTAACTTACTTCAAGCATTGTTTTGGCAATAATTCATACATATTCGAGCTAAGTAACTCTTTCTGTGTGTTGCATTTTCACGCCGAACCAATTTTGATGAATTTTGGTAGAGATAATCTGCACCTTGGAGAAGGACATAGGCTACCTTTTGTGACGAAAATTAAACTCGAAGGTGGTGAAATAGGGGATGAAAGTTTGTATGGGGAACTCATATAAAATCCAGGAAATAATTCAGCCCGACATCAGTCCGAAACGACATTGACACGAGCGGAGCCGGGTACATCAGCTAGTATTAAATATAAAATAAACATAAACATCGTCACGAGTGCCATTTTTTTATTGTTGACTGATATACGGGTTGTATACTGTACCCAGCGGTTGACTATTGTCAACCTCGGATCACATACATTTAGGTGAGTCTATTGCTGGGCCTTCTAGCAATTTGCAACGAAGCCTAGCATCACCGAAGTGGTGGGTTTCCTCATGATATCATGGAATAAAGCAATAAAAAAAATACGAGAGGTGTCCTTGGACAATGGTAGTAGGAGCGAAGTTCCTATCGCTTATATTATGTACTAGCATACATAATATGAGGGAAATAATAGGAATCTATTATTACTTTATTGATAGGGATGCTCTCAAACCATTATACTCTTAATTGTCTGTAGGTGGTAGCATTTAAAGGGATATGTAACAGTAGTAGTTTATGACAAAACTCATAGTATTAAAACCTAATGTGCAAGTGTTTCACAGTGTTGTGTTGCCACTGGAGCAGTGCATCGCTTAAAGGTCCTTGCTTACGGTGACGCTTGGCTCAGGTTATCTCTTTCCCTAAAATATGGTTGAAAGAGGTAATGGCTGTGCCCGGCGTGATGCTCGTGAACGGGTGCTGTTTGTGGGGACTGGCCTGCTCCAATTGGCAACATATTAGTTGGAGGGGATTGTCTTTGCAAATAAAATGATATTTGTCATGAACTGTTGCATACGGCATGGATTGTAAATTTTTGTGTATTCATGTGAATTTAGTGTTTTACCTATGTTTTTGTTAAAATAATTGACAAACACTTTTGTAAACTTAGACTAAGTGGACGTTGAAAAAAAAAACACCGGAGTTTCTTTCCAGTTCTTCTTCGCTGTGTTTTGTTTTGCTGAACTGGCCAATGCTAAAATATGACAAATCCGAGTGCAGTGTACTGTCTATGGATGATGAATAAACAATACAATACAAAGCGACCCACCCTGGCTTCGCACGAGTTTTTCCACACAATTTCAAAACTGACGTACGCCACAGAATAACACAATCCTAAGCATGCAATGACTGTTCAGATTTGAGCATTCTTGACTCCGCACGAGTTTATCCACACAATTTTAAAACTGACATACTCCACAGAATAATGCAATCAGTTTGCTCATGTCATGTCAGTAAGTATTGCACGAAGCGAAGTGCAGTAGAGTGGGATGACAGTTCAGATTCGGCGGAACAGAAGTTCGTTTCCTGCGCGCCCTGTGATTTGATAACGCGAGCGGTCTAAACTTACAAACTGCACGGGAGCAGCCGCTGGGCTAATCTGTAGATTGCCTGAAAATTGCCTCTGAATCGGTCACCATGTAGTTATTTAATTTTGGACATTCAGCCGAGCGGAGCTAATAAACTTCCAAACTATACAGGAAATCTGGGCCAACCAGAAAATTGCCTAGAAATTCACGCGATTGAAATCTGTCTCTTTGACAGTAACAGTGTTGCTGTCTCTTTGACAGGAAAATTTTCCGGACGGTTTCCCGTCTAGCTCCGTAAAAAAATATCAAAAGATAGCATTTTTTGGGTTCAGCAATTATTTTTGTTCCAATAGAAAAATGGAAATTGCCTCTTTGAATATGAAATTAACAAAAAAAAAAACAATACATTCATTATTGTAATATGTATATTTCATTTTATTATAAAATTATTTACAACACATAAATTATACTTAGGTATTTCATATAAAACAGTACAATTTAGATACATAACATTACTTATCAACATGCTACTACACCTATTTACAGCGTACACCTACCACACTCACCCATACTGTACAAAATATTTGTAACACACTTCACAAATCTTTAAATTAGTTCCCACAAACATACCATGATAAAAAATTCGGACAAAACCAATAATTTGCTAATACCCATTATAAAAATGATTTAACTTCGATTTTGAATAGGTATTTCATAACCTTTGAATAGTTAGAATATTTATGTTGTCAGCTGTAATAAGTTGTAATCAATATATTTTTTATAAATTATTATGGACCACGTCCTTGATTTCTTTCTCATTATAAAACGTAAAAGAACTTTTTTACTTTGAATAATGTAATACAAAATAATTTTGAACAATAAAAATACTAACAATAATCTAATTAATAAAATAATTGCAACCTTGTTTTAGATTGGAACAATTTTTTAAATACGGTACATACACATTCAGCCTACGCAAACATCTGGAGGCCCATTTACGTAAGAGTGAGTTCGAATTCCTTGCTAAATATCAACTCACTTTTTTAAATACTTCATGTTTTCACACTTCTTGAACATCATTTTAGTTTTGCAAAAATCTGGTTTGTCCCATAAATACGTTGGAAGTAAAAATAAGGTTTATAATATAAGTTTTTATAATTTATAAGTTTATAAATAAGGTTATAAGGATTTTAGGTCCCGAATTCGAACTCAATCTTACCTGAAAGTGCACTTCGGTGTAGGCGAGGGTGAGATTATTTTTATAAAACATCCGCAGAAGCTTAATTTATTAAGGTGGCCCAACCCGGCGGGCCTAACTCATTAGCGGGCACGGTACAAAGCCGTGCTGTTGCGCTCTGGGACCTTCTCTGTTTCAAAGAATAAGACAGGCTTCGTGATGAGGAAGATGCAACATGTTCACAAAAAAGACAATGTGCATAGCGTATGATTTGGTAAGATTTACGAAAATTATAATTTCAAAACGACTTATAGCTAAAAGTAAACCACGACCGCTGTAGTCAAAAATCTAACAAAAACTAAATAGATTATAAATCTTGATTAAATAAGCTATGTCTGATGACTAATCTTTTTAAGATGTTCTTACTTTATCATTGCGTAATCCACCTCCAAAGTTATTGTATAAAACGCGCGAAAAATTCGAACTTTTGGACCTTATAACTTAGAAACCAAACACAAGTGTACAATGCCAATGGTCATCAGACATCTAGTTCGATCAAATAAAGCTATTTTGAGCAAAATTTTGGATCTCTGACAAGAAATATGGGCGTGATCTTCTTTCCCCTTTTGTATGGGGAGATGAGCGGGATGGGCCACCTTAAAGTTAACAACTAACAATTTCCAAATATTCGAATAGTCTTAACCTACGATCCAACATAATGTTCAGTCACCCGTTGGAACGTAAAACGATTTCCCGGGAGCGCCGGTATAAAACACCAAGTATATAACACTCGAAAAACATAACCCTTCTTCTTACGCAGTCGGGTAAAAATTACTAAACTAGGCATTACAAACAAAAATCTATTTAGTACTTCATTTTACACACACACCACAGAAATTATCATACGATGTAGTGTTTGGTGGGAGTTTAAATATATTGTTTTTTGTTATTTTGGTGCATGAAAATAAAACAAATATGGTAAAATAATCACTATGAAGTAACTATATGATTAGAAATTACACATTTAAAGCATATTCGGTTACTTAGAAATAAATTATAATGAATATTTTCTAATATTCTAACTGCACAGATAAAAAGTGTTAGTTTTGAGAAGTGATCGGGCCTCAGATAGGTTTTAATAAAAAAAACATCATCACACCAATGTTGAGATAAATACTCGTATCTGGAACTATTACTAACCAAAAGTAACGCTGAGTATGGCCTTAGAAAGATGGCTGACAGGCACGTAGACAACTTCAAAATAGCGTAAAAATCTATTTTTACACATATTAAATACACATTTTTGAAGTGAGTTGATTTTATACTATTTCTATGAAATCTAACAGGTGTCGAATAAGTAATCTTTCGTCTGCAACTGAATATTTAATGATAAAAAGTGAGTCAAAAAGTTTGTCATAATTTCAGTTACGACTATTTGTCTCAACTTACATATTTTTGAGAAAAGTTTTAAGCGTATTTTTAACTTTTCTTCACTACATAAAAAATCATCGGCTACATAAAATTCATAAATATTCAACAAAATTGCTCGCAATCAAATACTTGTAAGTATCACAATTGAGATTTCGATTGGTCTAATAATTTTATTCCAGCCAACCGTTGTTCTGTATTAATTTGAACAAGGTTATGGCAGGTTATTGCGTTATTACATATGATTAATCTTGTGTATGATTTCCTACACCCCATGCCAATTTTTTAATCCATTTTTATTGCGTACGTCAGGCCCTCCTGCATTTAGTTGTCTGGTATTTGGTACATCCTAATAACCTGCCACTACCATATGCAAAATAAACAGATAAGCTTATCTGTATAAGGATGGAAAAATTTAATGGACAATATAACCTTGCCATCTCTTCCAATTTAGCTAGACAATTATTTAACAATTGGCAGTAACGCATAAGAAGCAGACAACCTATAATATATTCATCCTTAAACTAAAATTGGTTTAGCGACAATCCAGGTTCACAGACCATCTGCAATAGGGTCGGAGACCACATCACGGGGCCTTTCATCGTTCAAATCAACATATGTAATAAATTCTACACCAAAAACCAAAGATTACCTTCTTCTCTTTGTGTGAGCTCCAAAATACACGACCGTAAAAACTTTAAAACGTAATTTACAAAAAAAGCCCATCTCTACAACGAGACGTATTTCTCGTTGTCCGTACAGGTGTGTTCAGTCTTCCAGAGTTCAGGACGAATCGTCAAACATTGACACCGATCGGATCGCACGCGCCGCACGATAAGATTCTTAATCAGACCCACCTCATCTCTCTCTTTAGCGGGAACAAAAACTCTTCAAGTCAATTTGTGCATTTACAGTTATCCGATACCCTACAAGCAGGGTAACATTTCTGATCGCTAAATAAATCAGAAATATTTTATATACTTTTTATGTATGTGGATAAAAATTGCGCATTTTTTTTATTTCCACTTTATATGCCGTACATGAGCACTATATTTTGTAATTTTTCAGTTTTAACCAACATCGTCCACTGCAAAACCTAACAGTAGCAGCCGTTAATACTTTTGGTACAAAGTAATATTGCCATTGTCAAAACCGACTTGACCTTGAACATCACATCATTCAAACGCACACACATGCTTCGCTACTTGCACATATTAATACAACTTTACACATTCACACAGTAAAAGAAAGGTGTCGTACAAGGTCAAGATATCTTTGACAGTTGTAAAGCATCCGAAACATTCTATGATGTTATGATCAGTTTGAGACAATTTAACTGGATTGATATTCCGACACCCCAATACTTCTGTGGAAACCCATTTGTGGGATTATGGGTCAGCTTTTGAGTAAATAATTCATTCGTACGAGGGGGACAGCGGAATCCACACTACAAATATTTGTAAAGTAATACGGCATCGGTATATTGAAGTATAAACCGGTTTTTTTTTTCACATTACAAGAGCACATGGCGTTAGAAAATCTGCTTTACAGCTAGACCTCTCATGAATCCGTTGCCAATGCAATGGCTGCAGGTTGACAGTGCAGGAATATGTGCCTAATTTTACATACTTCCGCTGATATGCTTGGTTCATTTACAAAAATATACAGTAGGCGCTCAGTAATCCGGCAGTAGATTTTTTTTCGTCCATACCTCATTGCTGGAACCGCATTATTGGATTTGTATGGGAAAGTTTTTTGTCCGCCATTTTGTCTAAGTGGCGCGGAGGCCACTTAGACAAAATGTCGCATGACTTCAATACAGATTGCGGCTGGACTACCGAGCTCACGAGCATGCCTTGATAACAGAGCGGGTCAGCTGAGTTGCTAATCCCGGATAACTGTGCGTGTCGGATTGACGAACGCCGGATTACCAAGCGGATACTGTACTTTTAACAAAACCCTACCTTCAATTCAGAAGATTCATTCCCATCAATATTTACATTTAGTGTCACTTATTTTGTACATGGTTTCATGACGTTTGTGACAATTTTAAATTTACATAAACCTAAACGCAGCATAACCAGTTATGCCGAATTTCTCAATATATTATCGTTTATTTTTTTAGATTTATCAACATTGTCCTCAGTTCGTAGTTCACTTCGTTCACATTAAATCAATCCACTCGCATTTTATTCAACAATTTTCTGTCTTGTATCGAATAAAATAAACAAAACAATTTTTTTGGACAAAACATTTTTGCACCACATGGATTCAATGTGGTACAAGTTGATCGATTAATTTTTAACATAATTTTTTTTCCACCCACCTTTAATTTTAACATTGTCCTGGAACTTCAACACACGGCACTTATGAACCAACATAGCTCCACACCTGAACAACTTGCACTTCTCAAAGGATAGTACTAGCCAGGTGATGCGAATTTCAGTCTGTCCAGAGATGGCGCAACTATTTGTGCATACGTTGGCTACCGGCCGCAATGCCACATTGCTAGATGGCATCATCTCACAAAGCCCGTCAAAAGATGGCACCACACCCTAGAGGATGGTGTTGGTTTGTCACCGACAGTGGACTGGATAGAGGATCACACTGCCCATCAGAAGATGGCGCCACTGAACATTTTTGCGCAGCACCGGTAGTTGACTATCGTTAGCGGACGGGAGCTCCGCGACACCCATCAGAAGATGGCGCTAGTTAGCGGGCGGGGAGTATCACACAGCCCATCAAGAGATGGCGCCACTGTGTGTGCGCACGTGGCGCGCGCGTCGCTAGTGGGCGGTCGCGGCGGTGTGCTGAGCCTTCTTCTTGCGCTGCGCGAGCATGTCATAAAAGGGGTTGTGGCTGATGGAGCGCCGGAGGCACACCATCCATTCGTCTCGTTCTTCGGCAGTTGCAGCCGACATTCTGCAATAGTTTAATAAGGTTTAAGTTTAATCAATTTCCACTTTGCAGGACTAAAAACAACAGATCAGGCGAACAAAAAAGAGAGGAACATTGGGTTAAAGAGGTCCAGATGTATTATTGAAATCGATTAATATAAGATGGTGTGGATGGTAAGATGGCAGGAAAAGGAGTGTGGGAAGACCACCCGGCACGTGGTACCACGACATCAAACGCTTTGGCGGAAAGCAGTGGTTCCGTAACACCAAGGGCCTGGAGGTCTGGAAGAAAATTGGAACGGCGTATGTCCAGCAGTGAACGCAAACACGCCGACTGACTGAAGATGGTGAAAAAATGGGACTTGATGAGACGGGATAAGGTATGACATTATACATCGAGTAAAGCTACTAGTCATTATTTACACCCTATGACATCATGTTTCTGGCAACTATTTACTTTCGCCGTCCCACAGTCACCAACTGGGGTTTGGGACAAGTGTCACTTTCAGGTCAAAATCTTTTAGGTTTCCTCATGGTGACATCAAAGAAATGCATTACAAGGGGATGGAACCCAGGTTTTAAACGCAACATATAATGCTAATTAGCTATTGAGAGGAGGTAAGGCATAGCTAGGTAAGAAGTGAGTAGGTGAGAGGTTATGCCAGGTTATGTCATAGATAAAAAGTAAGGAGATATAACATCTACCGCGCTGTTTCCACTGGGGAAGAAAACTGCTTATTTATCACGACAGGTAGCGTATAAGCGAGCTCACCTAATAGATCTTTCAAAGCTGTCAGATACCATACAAAATAAAACAGACTAGATTTAGAAACAGACCGAGAGAGTGCTAATATTACAAAAGCGAGCAATAAGAGTATTAGCTGGTACATCAAAGACAACATCGTGCAGAGACTTCTTCAAGTCTTTAAAGATATTAACGGTGTACTCCTTATATGTATATGAAGTTATAATGCATGTAAGAGACAACATCGGTTCCTTTGAATTAAACGGTTCCAGTCATAACTACAGAACACGAAATTCACACTGCCTAAGACAAGTATCTCACAGGCTAGCAATGTCAGAAAAAAATCCTGATGTGATCGGACCTAAACTGTACGAAATGTTACCTGATAAATTAAAATCGAATCATCATAAGAATACGTTCAAGATTCGCCTAAAAGAATTATTAATTGACAATCCTTTTTATAAGGTCAATGAATTTTTTACATATTGTAAATAGCTATTTAAAACTATTGCCATTATTAGATTGAATTGTTTTGTATAATCTAATGATTTTATTTAATTTATATAGTTTTTAACATTGACTGATTTCATTTAATTTATATAGGTTTTAACATTGACTGATTTCATTTATTTGTATATCGGACTGAACATGGACGAATCACACTGAATATGTATTGTGTCATATAATAGATAACATATATGTATGTCTTTGTGATGAATAAAATATCTGAATCTGAATCTTTAAAAGGTGAGCCATGGAGAGACGAGACGAGACATGACACGAGAGATACAGACCTGTAGACGGTGTGCTTCCCCTCAACAACCTTGCCCTCGGAGTCGGTCTTGCACGCCTTGATGAGGTCCGCGCCGCCGCTCGCGTACAGCTCCAGGCAGTGCGGCCGCTGCCGGTCGCTCGCCGCCCGCACCTGCAGCACGGACATAGAGGATGCACACCGATGGGACATAGCGGACATGATGGTGATTCGAAACCATCAGTTTAAAGATTATTTATTTCTCTTAAGAACAGAACATTCACTTACAAAGAATAATAAGTTAGTTACATTAAAGTTTGTTACGATTACGTTAGATGTTTAACATTCATCGGCAAGGAAGAATGATTTCACCATTTCTTTAAACACTTCTAGAGACGTTTCGTCTTCAATATGATTAGGTAAGGCATTATAAATGTTAGCTCCCTTAAAAGTCACGGTCCTTTTACTGTAGTTTGTTCTTGGCAGAAACACGTGTAAATTTCGCGCGCATAAGCGTGCACCTCATCATTTCTTACAAATGTTGTCTGGGAATGAATGTCATAACCATAGACCTGGCATAGCGCGCTGTGCTCACAAGACGACCAAAGCGCGGGAGTGAGACGTCAACACAAGTACCACTACCGCGAGTTAGAGGGAGATGGAACACATCTGCCCGGTGAGACGACTTCTGAAATCGTTAAAAATACATTGGTGTACCGCTCATGGAGTGTGAAATGTTTTTTTGGTGAAATCTTTATGATTTCTCTAGTTTTCATGGTGACCTGCGCATTTATAAATTGTTTAGTGAACGGGAATAAAAAATCCAGACAAAAACCCTTTTCTGATGGTAAATAAGGGGCGAGACCCGCTGATTCTTTGTGGATCAAATTTCTTAACTTTTCCTCAACATTTCAAAGTAAAACTTAAAACATAACCTCAGATCATTATTTTGAAGCTTCACAGCGATTTAGAATGTTTTTTTAGTAAAAATAGGAATTTCAGTTCATTTTGTATGAAATGATTTTGGTCTCATGCGTCAGTTGACTGGACTCTGTGTGTCTTTACATTCTATGCCTATGCAAAACGATTGTTCTTTAAAAGAGGTTAGATCTTATAAAATTTGAAAAAAAAAAAATGCCCTAGAACCCTGATGTTAATATTCTACGAAATATAATGTTATTTTCAAAACAATATCACATACACTGTCATCATATGCAAAAAAAGGTATGTAAACACAATCGAACTATTTTTACCATACAATTGTTGTTTTTTTATGTACCTGGACATGAACGGCAAATACAACACCCACTTTCATGATATTAGCCAAACACACCGCATTCCTCCCAGCATTCCGAACCAGCTAATATTGTTGAGGAAATAAAATTATCCAACAACACTTATGCATGAACAGAGCTGACCCATGACCTCCGGTCTGGGAAGCAAGTCCCCGCGCCCCTGAGCTACGAACAGCTTGTGTTTACCATAACTCTAACTTAGTTTAAAATGCCAAAAAAAAAAATGCCAAGATGCCAGATCTCCAGGCTTTGACATAAAAGTGAAATGTAAACTTACAGAAATATTCTCAAGCGGTATGATGCCCCGCGGCTCCTTGTCCGTCGTGTACTCGAAGTAGTACAGGCAGTTGTCGTTCAGGATGAACCACCGTCTCTTCCACGACTTGTATCTGCAACACACCGACGACCACATCACCAACATTCCAACACACGATTCAATGTTGCATCGCTGGTAGATTATACTCTTACGGAGATAACAACCCGCTAATAGCATAAAACCGATAGTTCTGTAATTAATTCTTGTAGTTGATACAACCAACACCTTTTCGAAATGCTTGAATTTTCTTGGGGTGTGGATGAAGAGGCACGAAATCAAATTGTGACATGACTTAGTGTAATTTGACTACCAGAAGTTGAATAAATAAATGAAATAAAATTATTTGAAATTAAACATGTAGGGCGAATGGGTGGCGAAAGAATGACGAAACAAATACAAAGAGCAAAAAGGAGTGCTATTATCATCCCCAGGCGGCCAGATAGAATGTACCATGACTAGATTGCTGTAATGATTCAATCAATCGGAGAGCAAATATGATAAGATGTATGTCCATAGAACAAGCGAAAGAAGTATGCTGACATAATACCATACATCACTCTCTCATCTCTGGATACCCCTCCGAGGAGGTGATATGATGGTTAGTATGTTTGTGTAATTTATTGTAAAATATTGTACAATGATGATTGTCATTACCTGCCACCCTGCTTCCACAGCCAGCCCTCCTTGTCGGGGTTGAAGAAGGTGTGCATGAGGTCGTTGCCGTCGTCCTCGGGAATCTTGAATGGCTCCGTTTTTATCGACTCGTATAATGACTGTAACCAAACAACCAACTATTCTCACAAACCTTATCGTCGGCAGATCTGACGAATTCAGTTACTTCAAAACAGGCTTATTCGCTGTTGAAGGAGGTTTAGGATTAGGAAATCTAGCATTGGGACTGTTAGCCTAAATATGTAGTGTTAAATCTCCTGGGATCATCTAAATTGCGTGAATTTTTATGGAACTGGACACCTAGGCTGAGATAAACAGTCGCAACTGAGACTAAAATTAATGAAAACGTAACTTTGACAAACTTAAGACGAGAAAGAAAGAGACAAGAAAGAGAAATAGTCATAATAAATACCACGGGCCTAACGCCTAAACCACGGTCTACACAACACTGGCCGATCAGTCTGATTCTTATCAACCATTCGTAAACGAGTACACATTAACCCTTCCGCTGGTTGCCGTAATGTAATTTACCCGTTGGTGTAATTTACATCTAATGGACGAAATAAAAAAAAACAGAAACTAAAACTGGCACTATCCATGTTCGGTACTACTGGCAGCAACCGCTAGCGAGTTTGACATTTTTTCATTGCGGTACCGCCGGGTGGGACCGCTAGCAGAATACGGGCTAACAAAACAGCACAACGCGACGAAGGAAAGAGGTCGCCGCCGTCGTTGATGCCGCGGTTCATGGCGATGAACTGGTCGGGCGTGGACTTGTCCTTGACGCTCGGGTTGTGCAGCGACGTTTTGAGCATGATGATCGCGAAGATGAGCACGTAGCACGTGTCCGCGTTCGTAAATATGTCCGGGTTGAGATGGCAGTAGCGCTGCGCGAAGCACTCCATCATGCGGTCAATCTTCTGCGCCTCGCCCGGCAGCCGAAAGCTCCAGAGGAACTATCTCGACATCGCGAGGCGATAAACACCACAGTGTGCAAGGAGAAAGACTCACCAGGAGCAACTCCTGAGGGAGGTCGCCGCCGTTGTTGATTCCGCGATTCATGGCGATGAACTGGTCGGACGTGGGATTGTCCTTGACGCTCGGGTTGTGCAGCGACGTGTTGAGCATGATGAACGCGAAGTTGAGCACGTAGCACGTGTCCGCGTTCGTAAATATGTCCGGGTTGAGCTGGCAGTAGCGCTGCGCGAAGCACTCCATCATGCGGTCAATCTTCTGCGCCTCGCCCGGCAGCAGAAAGCTCCAGAGGAACTGTCTCGACATCGCGAGGCGATAAACACCACAGTGTGCAAGGAGAAAGACTCACCAGGAGCAACTCCTGAGGGAGGTCGCCGCCGTTGTTGATTCCGCGATTCATGGCGATGAACTGGTCGGGCGTGGGCTTGTCCTTGACGCTCGGGTTGTGCAGCGACGTGTTGAGCATGATGATCGCGAAGCTGAGCACGTAGCACGTGTCCGCGTTCGTGAAGATGTCCGGGTTGAGCTGGCAGTAGCGCTGCGCCAAGCACTCCATCATGCGGTCAATCTTCTGCGCCTCGCCCGGCAGCAGAAAGCTCCAGAGGAACTGTCTCGACATCGCGAGGCGATAAACACCACAGTGTGCAAGGAGAAAGACTCACCAGGAGCAACTCCTGAGGGAGGTCGCCGCCGTTGTTGATTCCGCGATTCATGGCGATGAACTGGTCGGGCGTGGGCTTGTCCTTGACGCTCGGGTTGTGCAGCGACGTGTTGAGCATGATGATCGCGAAGCTGAGCACGTAGCACGTGTCCGCGTTCGTGAAGATGTCCGGGTTGAGCTGGCAGTAGCGCTGCGCGAAGCACTCCATCATGCGGTCGATCTTCTGCGCCTCGCCCGGCAGCCGAAAGCTCCAGAGGAACTGTCTGGGGGTCGCGAGGCGAGACGACGTTAACATCAAAGCAGTAGACACAGCAGTGTTAAGTTTTCAAGAGAACAGAGAAGGGAGGGAAGACGAGACGACGTTAACATCGGGCAGTCAACACTGAAGCGTGAAGTATTCAAGAGAACAGGAATTATAACAGAGAAGCGAAGGAAGCCTCCTTAGTGATTTGATCACAGAGTGGATTATGTTTTATAACTCTCGGGGTTAATCTTAAAATTCACATTACCTGGTGATTCTCAGTCACCTTTAAATACTTAGGATAGAGTGCGTGCACCCTTTTTGGTTATAGTTAATATTGAATATAGTTTCTTCCCATATCTTAAAACGTAAGAAGGAAGAAGACAGACAATGTTTAACAATAACAATAACCATGACCAAATTCCAGACCAATTCTTCCTCGTGGAATGACAGCATTAAATTACAGCGATGATGTCATCCAAAAGCGAAATTAAATTGATTCACATTCACCAGTCCGTGTCAATTCCATGAGTACATGGACAGGGGGTGTACTCATGAAAGCGAACACGAGAAGTTCTCGTGTTCGCTTCTGTCCAACTCTATGTAGAAAAAACGAATGCATATCTTTTCTACATGCACTTTGACAAAAGCGAACACGAGAACTTCTCGCTTTCCCTTTCTTGAGTAAATATGCTGGTCTCTAATATTCCCTTTGCATATCAAAATGTTTCCCCGTGCCGACTTTAGGACCACGTATAACGACAGCGTGTGGCGCGAGGGCGCGAGTCGTCCGGCTCACCTGAGCGCCTGCACCAGGATGAGGTCGGAGAAGTCGTGCAGCTCGACGAAGGCGCGCAGCACGGCCTCGTTGAAGTCCGCCCGCTCGCCGAGGTAGTCGCCGATCGCCGTCTTGCTGAGCCCCTCGCCCTTGTGCAGGAACTGAGCGACGTCCTCCGCCGACCGCTGCAGCAGTCCGTTCTCGTACAGGTACTCGATACCTGCGGATGTCAGTCTCCGTTATGATTCACTTCGATAACTGAACCCTAGGAATGAACCCTAGACATAATTTTTGAAAGACTCCATGTGTATTCAATGCCGTATATATCTTTGCGGTGATTTCGCATTTCACCAGCATACCTATAACTAAAGAACAGAGCTGCAGCGGCAGAACAAACGCAACGATAGAGCTGTATCGATCGATAACTGTGTTTTCGTTTCGCTTATTGCGCGAGCCGAAACGAGAAAAATAGGCATTTATCGATCGATATAGCCGATTCATTCGTTTGTGCTGCCGCTGCTTTGTACGATAAATAATTGAAATTATTATAAAAATCAATAACTATGATCGGAAGCAAGAATACTGACTTTTTATAGGTATGCAGAACGGACATGCTCTTGTGTCGAGTAATAGGGAAAAAAACCCAATACCAATACCAAAACACAAATGAGCCAAATCCGAGCTAAAAATAGATCGAATCCCTTGCCCTTTATTATCTCGAATAAGGTCGATTTCCTCAAGCCCTCCGACTTAAAAACATCCTTTACACACCGGCGAAGGGCGAGTCAGCTGGCGCACCAAAAGGGTCGTATCATTAGTTCATACAAGCAATAAGATACAAACTAAGCTTGCTGCAATAAAAACACCCGACTATTAAACGCAAATTTAATTCTTTTTTTTAAATGTTGTCATTCCGTACCCAATGGTTGCCTAACGGAACCCTATTGCTAAGTCTCCGCTGACCGTCTTTCCGTCTGTCCGTCACAGGGCTGTATCACTAGTAAAAATCAAAAGGGTGCCACCATGCAAGAAACGTGATTTCTTTGGGTCAAATCTTGTATAATCGTACAGAACCCTTCGTGGACGAGTCCGACTCGCACTTGGCCGGTTTTTCCCATTCTTTAAGTGGTTTTTACTGCTTTATCTAGTAAGTTAGCTAAGAAGTCTCGTCATGAAAACTGCATGGTAAGTAAAAAAAAACTAGATGTAGCCTAAGTCCGCTGCAACTTGGACGGTTAACTCGATTGCGTATTGACTGCAAAGGCAAGTACCTCTACGGAAGAGTTTGCATGCATATGAGCCAGACACGCAGTCATTTGCAGACCATCCGACGGACTCGCCAGCAGCTGTGTCCAGTGTACTGGATCAGTGTAAGCCAGTCATGACCCTCTCGACATTCCAATCGAACTATCCGCTTATTGGCGCTATCTGACAATCCCTTATTCCCTTCTCCGTTCGAGCTCTACATCAAGTGGGACCCTTTTGATGCGGGCCACATTCACTGTTACACCCCCTAGGGATGTAGTAATGTTATTGAATGTTCCCGCAAGATTAACGTGCCTCCAACCTTCGTAATGCCTTCGACTTTCTCGTCTATTCTTAGACGCTTCCAAGCATCACTGACGCAACATCCAGGCAGGGCTGGGTTTGTCAACATCATATAATTTAATCAATGATTTTAGTGACGATGACATTTCTATTAGGACCCGGACGAATTAGATCGATACTGGAAATTTGAATGACACTATCATCTCTACTAAAATATTAATACTGACAATGTGATATATTTAATTTAAATTAATAATACACTCATGCAATCATGTCATATTTATCGTAGAGGGGCAATCATAATGGAGTTGGTCGCATGACATCACGAACATAATCTTAAAACTGAATATTAAAAGAAACCTGTCACGGCATTGTTTTATTAATACCATTTTAAAAAAAGAGAAGTATAGGATTGTGATAGCTGTTGTGGACTGTAGTGAATATTATTTGCTTTTTGAGGAAATGAAAATATTGAGGAGGCAAGACATGACACATTTATTTATGAACTGCAAAAATGTATATTTGACAGAATGCCTTTTTAGCAACAATTTATGAGGCCTGATATTAAGTCCGCGAGATACCCCCGGACAGTGTAGACAAGGAGAAGATGATTTTTATTACAATTATGTTTTATGCACTTTAACAAGTCATAATGGTTCTCTAATAAAGTTAGCTCAAGTATTTTCATAGGGTATCAAATAGTTCTTACTAGTGATACTGCTCTGTTCGAAAAATAGTTTAATTTTATGTTAAAAGGCTGTGACATACGGAAGACAATGTATTTTTTTCTTTTGAGGAACGGAACTATACATAATGATATTAGGCACGAATTTAACTACCAGTATTTACATTGAAGTATCTCAGCATCTTCTTTGCAGAGTTCGCCCTTCGCCCGCGCCCAATGTGACATTTCATCGCGACCAAAATCCCCGAGCAGCCTAATAACCTCAAAATCCCCGGCGAGTTCGTGCTATCCGACGCGGTAATGTATGCAAAAATAAACATGGCCGCAACCCCTCCTCGCAACGAGTGGGCGGCATCCGAGACCTAGAGTCACGGAAGCCTATCTAAACGCGCCGTGTACACAGACAGCGGCGGCAGGTGCGCCCGCCTCACTGTCTGCTATTTGTATGGTAATGTCGAAAAGTCGAATGTTGATATAAACTCATCTCCATCACGAGCTAAATGTTTGGATACCGGAGCCCAGGGGGAAAACGATGCATGTCAAATGTAATAAAAGGTATCCGACTCAACTTTAAAGCCGCATTTACACAAGTCAAGGCGGTATTCATAGATGCTTAAATTCGTTCATTTTATTTCATTTCATTTATTTATTCAACTTCTGGTAGTCAAACTAAACTAAGTCATGTCACAATTTGATTGATCCTCGGATTCGATCAACCAGTGAAGAAGAACCCGCAAAGAAGCTTCACTGGTCTATACATTATTATTATTTTTTTCTTTTTTTTTCGTCCACATAAATGATATAACACAATTATGATTTCATACCTAAATGCTACAGCCAAACTTACATTGGTAGAACGGTCTATAGCGAAGTACTAAGAACTACGAGGAAACAACAACCCACAATGTGAAAAGTCTTAAATTATAAATAAATTACTTAACCTAATAACCTAATCATTATACATATTGAGTATTTATTTATTGCAAGGTTTTTCGGGTGGAAACGCCTTTGTATGCATGCAAAGCCGCACTTACAAATTACATACTCACATTTTGAAAGTCGTAAGAACATACAAAAATGTGTAATCCGAAATGGAATGAAATGAAACTATAAAATTACGTCTTGACCACGAAAGAGAAAGGGAGGTCTTGACTAATATTTTATTAGTGGAAGAAGTCACTGGATGTGCACCCGCAGCTTGTAAATCGACCAAGTTCATCCCGTTCCTATGAAAGGCGATCGATCAGATCCGGCCGACTACCGACCCACATCCATTACCTCTCTTCTCTGAAAAATGATGGAGCGTCGTCAACTCCCAGTCAATGAAGTATCGAGAGAGCAATTAACTCAGCGATCACCAGTACGACTTTCCTTCAAATCGATCTAATGGGATGACCCCTAGGTATCCAAGAATTTTGAGACCCTCCGGAGAATGTTGTTAGGAGCTGTATAACACTATTCTTCGCTCCGTCCCCATTCTAACATCGAAATAAGACTTTGTAAGAAAGTTGACAAAAATGACAATCACGACCAAATATGAAGCAAAGTTTATTCCAATATCATGTCACACAAAATAAAGATTAATATTCTATTAATAATCTTAACAAAAGAAACCAATTTCCACATAATGAATGAATAAATAAATATAAATGTAAAAAACAGCTACGTGTAAAACGACTGAAGTAACTAGCACGTTATTTCTTACTACTAAGAGAAAGCCTAAATTTCACGTCTTGAAGGCAAGAATATTGAACAGAAAATAACGAGTGAGCGGACTAGGTTACTGCTATCTATATGACACTCCTTCCAAAATAGATACTAGCTGAAAGCCAATGTTTCCATTCGAGAATACACCTACCACATATTCGCCAATAGAACTGATATGAATCGTGTGTGCAGAAACGGTCGAATCGATTTGTAGTTTCAGTTACTAAGCCATCTCAAATTCACGCATTCTACGTCAATGACCGTCTCAAATATTCCAGAATTATTAGAGACGCCATGCGAGGGTCGCATGGTTTAGAGAAGAAAAGGAAAATACACCCATGAACATATGCTATGCAACTTTGCACTATCCATCTCCGCGGCCTGCTTTACCATTGCGTCAAAGACTGTTTATAATAGACAACATTTTGCCTAGTTAGAAGAATAATCGTGCCACAGCCAGCCTAGTAACAATAGAAAAAAATACCATCAGAGAGATATTTAAACTTTGAAATCCAGTCCGCAACTCTGAGTGCCGCGGCCGCAAATGCAAACGGCACGACAGATATTCCTCATTGTGAGATTCCTCCGGGAGCATTGCGTAGGCTGTAGTCGGGCGGGGAAGTTATCATTAATCACTCGACAAGCTCCTGCCTCGCCCCGTGCCTCTGTGCTCGTCGCCAGAATACCGAGCATTCGCCGCCGTTTTCTCGCTGCTGGTCGGTGCCTAGGGCCTAGCCCACAGACTAGCTTGAGCTGTCCTTAGACTGTCGTGAATTGCTTTTTTTGGCCATTGGCCAAGGCATAATTTTGCACGCCGACTGCGAAATAACAAAATTGAACTAGCAAAATCGTCTTCCAGACCCTAACGGTTCCATCCCTCTCAGATTTAAATAAAACATTTTCATTTACTTGAGAAAACTCGATTCTATCTATGTACGTATGTAAATATGTAAATATTTTTAGTTTCCAGTAAAAAGGACGACCTTTTGTGTAATGTTATATGTAAATATTTTCCAAATTAAAACATAAAAACATACCGAATCCAAAATTTCAAACACATAGCAAAACATATAGAGCATGTGAACAGTTATCGCTCATAGCATGAGGAATTGAGAGGGGTACCGACCCCCTTAAAAGACGAACACAATGTGAGAGTGAGAAGTCAACTCGAGGAACACCAACTGAGTTAGAGAACTCATTAAATATTAAATGCATTTTAGCAAACAATCTATTTATTTCTCAAGATTTCTCAAAGAAAGCAAGTGTTGACCCATTGTGGACTGTGAAGCATTATAACGAGGTAAAATATTTTTTTTTCTGGTAAATAAGAGGTGACTCCTGATTCTTTGTCGATCACATTTCATATCTTTCCCTCATTATTTCAAAGTGAAACTTAAAACACCACTTCAGCTTATTATTTAGAAACTACGTAGCGATTTAGGAACGTTTTTAAGTAAAATAGGAAATTTCCGTATATTCACTATGAATTTATGTCTTTATATTTTAAAGTCTATGGCCTAGCTACTCGACCGGCCGTAATGACATCTCTGCAAAGGCGAGTGCGCACGAAAACTTCGTGCAGTATAGCTACTGACGCCAGAGGGCTACGGACGAATAGCCATTGCAGCAACACTTAGGGTTCCCGGTTTACCTCACCTCGAAAGTTCGAGGGTAATGTGGTTCGGAATCCGTGTAAAACTGTAGATCCCCTTCCCCTACGAGGTTAAGCCTGCCCGTGTTGGTACCATCACATTGGATGAAAGATCGAAACGGCAATGAAAAATTGTCCGTGTTTTCCAACCGGTTCAATGTTGACACGTTGTCAAATACACTGTCATGAACTTTTGCATACGACATGAATTGTTGATTCTCGTCAATTCATATTAATCTAGTGTTTTACCTGTGATTGCAAGCAGTGGCTTTTGTAAACTTAGACTAACCCCTGTTTTCACCACCGCCAGTTACCTGAAATCCGATAAGTAACTTTCGGTTACATGGCATATGTAACTTTGGTATTTTTGTACCTGGAGGTGGTGGTACGGGTGTAAGTGGACGTTAAAAAAAATCAAGCGAACTTTCTTGCTCGTTCTTCTTCGCTGTGATTGCTGAACTGGCAAATGATAAAATATGACGAATCCGAGTGCAGTGTACTGTCTATGGATGATGAGTAAATAGAAAGTCCTGTCGTGGCACCTAATTTCTTCGGGAGTGCGGTGTGTCGGGCTAATATCATGACTGCGGGTGGTTATAGTATTTCATAGAAAAAAAAAGTCGGAATCCTAAAGGCCTGCCGACTGGGTGGATGGATTTGTGTTCTATGTCGTGACCTGAAATGAGATGTAATCGTTTGTTTGTAGCGAAAAGCACAGAATTGTGTCACCAAAAAGGTATTGGAAGTATATCACGCTACTGACGGAACACGCGAACAAACCATTTTGCCAGCAGTGTTTCCATTGTGAAAACTAGAACGAATATATTCCCAGTTAATTAAATACTTCTATTTTCCGTGTTTGACCTCATCCAAATTATTTTGAAACATACGTTTGAAAATGAATAAAACTAAAACTGAACTGAAGACTGAAGTGTATCAAATTATTCAAATACTCCGCCGATGCCACACATAATCTTCTATTGTTATATCTGTATTGGTAAAAAAAAGGAGGCTGCAAAAATTTTGACCGCTGGATGTAATGTTCCGCGGTATTTTTTACAATTAACACTTTCGAAATAATTAGGAAAAAGTTACCATTTCGTGACTGACGTAATTATTCAATTAATTATTTAGAAACCTTCGACAGACATTCCATCACACAAGATGCGATTACCTTACCGAGTACCACAGCGTACCGTACCGAGTACCGTAGAGTAGTTTTTTTAGTAAAGTTAGTAAATAAACCATGGTGATTTATCTTAATCGACGCTTAAAGGGCCTTTATTACTAAAATGCTGATTATCTTGTATTAATTAAGGCCCTTAATATGTGCTGATTAACCTTATCAGAATATTGTGAAAGACCCTAAGGGCCTTTTCACCTACTTATTATTTATTAGCTTAATCGCCACACATTAAGGGCCTTTCTTAGCCGCTTGCAATCAATACCAGTATAAGATAATCATCACTTCAGTTATAAAGGCCCATTAAGTGTCGATTGAAATAAATCAGCACTTGGTGAAAACCAGGCTAAGGGCCTTTTTCACCTACTGCTGATTAGCTTAATCGCCACATATTAAGGGCCTTTTTAGCAGCTTGCTATCAACACCAGCACAAGATAATCAGTACTTTAGTCATAAAGGCCCTTTAAGTGTCGATTAAAATTAATCAGCATTTGCTAAAAACAAGGCTAAATCTAACAAAACGTAGGTGAATTATTAAAAAACACATTTAAGGCCAACCAAACAGGGAAGTGGATAGTTAGCTCGAGGCGAACCTTTAGCCCGAGCGTCTAATGAATTCCCCGGAAGGTAAATAAAACGAATTATTCAGAACTCTTTCCACATTCAAGGCACGCACCGCAGTTCGTTGGCCCCGCGAAATTTGGACCGATGGAAATTTAATTCGACGCGACTACGTAATTTGTTTTTGCTAATCCGTCGTCACAACAGTTGTTTTTTTTGGTGCGAAACGATTGCGCTCCACATTTCCATCAGTTGAAAGTGAATATAAGACCACAAACGGACAAGTGTGAGTCTGACTCGCGCACGCGGGTTCCGTACGAATTTGTATTGAAATTGATAGTTCATCACGATTAAAAAAAAATGTTGTGATATAAGTACAAATTAATGATTTCAAATGTTTTTCTTTGCATGAAACTGTGGAGAGATGAAAAGGTGACGGTCTTGAGACCCAAGACTGCGCTCTCCTCTAGTCGTGATTTTAATGTTGTATATGTGTTATCTCGCTGGGAAACTTCGTTAGTGCGATATATACTTCATGTTCAGCTGGTAGCGCCATCTAGCGCCCGCCATGTTAACTAGCTTCTATGCATCTGTTTTTGTTGCATTTGTGGCATGTGGAACTAGCAGCTCTCAGTAGAGGGCGCTACGTCGCTACAAAATCAAACCTTGCCTTCTTGGCAAATTTGATTAATCATCTACAATTTTCACGACACGAAGTACCCTATGAAGTCGCATTTTTAATCAGACGAAGCACACTGACGTTGACTGTGCCGCCAGTTTATAATGAAAAAATTAATAGTGATGTCAAAAAAATATTGACATGAATCACTCACTCACTCTAGCTTCAGACTATTATGAAAATACTCGGTTTACAGAAACACGTAGTCAGATGTGAAAGAAGGTGAAACTAAACATATTTGACTGAAAACGTTCTTTGTAAAATATTTAAATCTTAATATCTACGCACAAAAATGGAACGGGTGAACCCTTATATTCAATGTATGTCTAATATTGTTCTAATCTTCGAAATGTTAATTTAGTAAGTATTCATAATAATAATAAGAGTTGGCAGTAGAACTCTTAATTCCGGAGTGTGTTTGGTTCTAGATCGGAACTGAACATAGATCACTATTACACTGAGCATGGCAACATTATTTTAGAAAGCGACATGAGTTCCTGTCAGTTTGCTTCGTGTAATTAGAAATTCCAATTCCGGTATTGATTTATTTGCGACTGTAAAATTTTGCGGCAAAATAATGGCCGCATTGTTTTGATCGAGTTGACAAAAAAGCTTCATTAACGCTAAGACGAGGTATTTGTTAATAATTTAAACTTAATAACTCCACGCGTTCCTTAAAAACCGGCCAAGTGCGAGTCGGACTCGCACACGAAGGGTTCCGTACCATCGTACAAAATTTAATACAAAAAAATCACGTTTTTGTATGGGACCCTCCTTTAATTTTTATATTTTTTTTATTTTACCTATATGTTGTTATAGCGGCAAAATAAATACACAATCTGTGAAATTTTCAGCTGCCTACCTATTGCGGTTCATGAGATACAGCCCTGTGACGGACGGACGGACGGACGGACAGCGGGGGCTTAGTAATAGGGTTCCGTTTTCACCCTTTGGGTACGGAACCCTAAAAAAGCTCATAACCACTGAAGAGAAAGGAAGAAGTGGCATACGCTCGATATCGCGTCACCACCGTATGGTTAAAGTGACCATATAATTGTATGGAAATCTGGCGGCGCGTCGTACGCCACACGGTGGAAACATCGCAACCGCGCGCGAATAGGTTCTACCCTCACATACAAACCTGCGACTCACTGCGACTATGTTTGCATGTGGCATGTACGTTAAAGTAGGGTTGGCAAATGGCGTAATCGCGGTAATCGCGCTAGATGGCATATCTCCTTCATTTTGTCGTAACCGACAGACGAACAACGAAGTGATCCTTTAAGGGGTTTTTCCTTAATTTTGAGGAACGGAAAAAGAGTTGAAAGATTTTACATACTAACTTTAAAATATATTACGGAACCTGCGATAATCCAATTCTATGTAAATGTAATAATACTCAATTAGGCCGCTCGTGAGTGAATCCAAACTACGCCAAGAGGCTCGACGACTAAATTAAAATTGACAGATTGAAAAAGTTCTTCTTTCTATAATTTCTTCGCAGAAATCGAGGAATTTCATTACAGGACAATGATAAAAAAACGTTTGAAGAGGCTTTTCGAAAGTTCTGTGATGCGATTAGTCTACCTTGTGGGCGCTCGGCAAAGAATCATATTGAGATGACGACAGTGCTCGAAAACGAAGATGATAGTATCCATCAATGTCATGAATGTAGACACAGTTTTAGAGGTCACATCGTGTAACAAACACATTATAAACGAGCGGAGCGGTAGGATCAGTGCCAGCGAAAAGGTGTTAGTTGCCAAAGAAAGTCAGACGAGTTAAAACAACGATAGCGATACCTTTTCCTTTTTCAAAATCACAAAATTAATATTTAAAATTATAGCACCCGTACAAATGCCCAATCGTTGTGCATTGGGAATTATTTACAGCGTTTCAACGGTGCGGTTGGACGGACTGTAGACGGCTGCTTGCTTTCCAAGAATTTCCCTTAGGTATTGTGGTAAATTTAAACACAATAGCTATTAGATATTCAGTAGTAAATTTCCCTAACTAATGAAAACTTGTACACTCTGTTAAGTAAATGATGGCACAGTTAAATTCCTGAAATATTAAAAGAGTCCTTTTATATTCGAATCGTCGCCTTCCAGGTGAATATCCGTTAAATTACGAGACTACAATACACCTGCGATTGCGAAATCGGAAAGATCCCCCGAAATTTTGGCATTTTCGTCAACCTCAAATCTACTACTGCTTTATTATTCTACGCTACTGCAGAATAGCATGTCGGTTGGCTCTGTCACATGCACGGCGCGTTCAATAAAGACTTCTCAATTCGCACGGATCCTCGTGCATATCGCAGTTATCTCTTACTTCAGCGCGTGATACTAGAGCGAGACATTCCTGTGGTATTTCAGCATTTGCGCGCAAGTGTAAGTCGAGCATTATCTTAGCGTGTCCCACATCCGAGTTGGGTCGTAAATTCCGCACACCATCAACTTGTCCGCGACGGCGCTCTGGCGGGCGATGCTACGGCTATTTGTGAGATTTTACGGCATTCGAGATAAGGAGCGGCTATAAGCCAGGGTGAACAGTAAATCATTTATCTAACGCGGACTAAATCCTGCAAGCCTTATCGCAAAATGAAATCCATTCTGAAAACAGCTTCGAGCCTTAAATTGGGGAAAAAAAGAGTCAGCATACGTAACTGTGCGGGGATGTAGTCAGATAGCATCGTGCAGTACTAGTTCTTTCAGATAGGCAGCAACAAACCAAGACTGCGAAGCATCTGTCGATCGTATATACATCTGTTCCTTATTAACTCAATAGCTAATCATATCGCATGCAAGACTACATCAAGTTATAGATAATTGGGTGCTGTCTAGACTCCAGACAGAATGCTTCTAGAATACACATCACGAGTTTAATTCCCATTGCACTTTCGGACAATAACCCAGCGCATTCGCTTCTCATTCTGACCGAAGGTCCTGTATAGTGGGAACAGTATCAATGAATTGAACAATCTTACCTCGTCATTAGAAGCGAGAGGAGGGTTCAGCGTAGCGCGACGCGCAAGAAAAATAACACGGGGTGACGCTCGAGAAAGATTAATATCGGCCCGGCTTTTGCGTTTGACAGGCAACATACTGACGGCACCTACGTCGCGGTCGTAAGGGTGGCGGAGAGATTGGTGCACGTCAAAACACTGACAAATATGAAGAGGGGAGCGATCTGAGATGTCACGTGAGAGGAGAGATAATTGGGGGAATACATTTGGACATTTTCCATGCTTTGGAAGAGATGCCGAGTTAGATATTTTCAGATTGAAATAAGAAACATACATATATCGGAGATGAGAGGGTAACGTAAAAGTACAACTGTGAGTGGGTGATAAAAACAAACACAAAAGGCACTCGCCTAAGACAGGTTCCTAGCTATCAAATAAAAGCATCGACAAAATGAATGGGTTCTCGAGCACTTAAATATAGAGCCAAGAAAGAATCGACTTACAAGATGTCCACTTGGAAGTAATTGCGAAAATGGCTTGGCAACAATGAAACATACGATATAATTAGATTCAGACGCTGATGTCGGGTTCGGACGACGGAAGTGACGGAATGTGACAATCGCCAAGCGTGTAACGAATGCATGACTGACGTTTTTTAACAAAGATTTTGTGCACATTCTTAGACTAAATGTTACAAAATGAGGGTTACAAAAACAGCATAACAAGACAGTCATTCAGACGGCTTCAAAAGGTGGAGGCCGAAGAATGTAAAGAAGTTTTTTTCAAAATGTCAAAAGCCAAAACAAAATTATAAAAATCCAGATAGATCCATTTAACCCTCTATTTGTAGTGTTCCCAAGGCTTAATATTCGCAATAAACCCTAAGGGCTATATAAGTATTTTTTTATTATTTTGTGATAAACCTAATGACGGCTTGGTCCTTTGGAGTCTTTAAACGTAATCTCAACGAGCCCGATACCTCAGCGATAGTCCACAAATCCACCGGTATGGTGCCTCGCTGAGCGTGGTTTCGCGAGGTGAGGTGGTTTCGGCTGTTCTGAGCACCTTTGGTCTCTCAGCACACCCGGTTTCTCATGAAAAAAATGCAGTAGTTACCAAAAATATTTTTAAAATGTCTATCTTTCAAAAGCTTCAAACTGGGCATCATCTTAACTTTGATGACTGATCATATCTTGAAATAATAACTTTACTTTATACTAAAAATGCAACTGGACATGGATGGCTAATACCGAACTGACCATTCGATACTAGCCTATCACACCACATGGGAACTAGGTGCCATGCCAGGACCTTCCTTATATTGCTCGGCTACAATGAACTGGATGGAAAACACGGACAACTTTCATGGCCGCTTCGATCATCGTTCATTCAATGCGATGGTACCAACCCGGGCGGGATTTGGAACTAGGAACTAAGGAACGGGACCTACAGTTTTACGTGGAATCCGAACCACGGCCAGCCTCAACGGTTGAAAATAGCTTCCCCAGCTTATCGATTCGCAAGGCGTCGCACACTGAGCTACCGAGGCTGACAAAATTGGAGATATACTCTCACAAGACGAGAATAATCGAAGAAATGTCAACATTCTAGTCGCTGCAAATCTCAACAGAGTTTAGATTCTCGCCATTTGCGCAACCACGGCATTATTCATGCAGCACTATCGTTTCCCAACAACGCGACCGAATATGAGGAATGTCGCCGCCGCGCGCCATGTCGCCGCTGTCTGCGACCCAATCTACACGGAGGATAATGGACTAAGATTTGGCGCTGCTACGCCACGAATGTGATGGATTATCTGTGCGACTTCCAAATTGCATAATGACATAATGACAAATTCTGTGCTGGGAATTTCTTTGCATGGAGGTCAAGTTTAACGCTACCTGCAAATTCCACGGATGCGAGAAAAGGTCACAATTAACTTTCCAATCAAAAGACAAAAACGAAAGACATAGAAACACACTATTTCCAAATTCGCGCATTATATTCCCAGGGCTGGGGAGGTGAAATTAAACTAATTTCGATTGGATGAGATTGAACATTGGTCGTCAGTGATACCTTTCTTGGGGTCCATGTTGAACTTCTTGCGGCCGATGCTCATCTGTTTGGTCTTGTTGCTCTGCTTGCACTCCTCCTGGCCGTCCAGCGCCTCCATCTCGGCCACCACCTCGCCGAGCTCATCTTTGAGTTGCTGCAACAACAGAGAAAACACGATTGTCGTTATTGTTCATAGGATTTGATGCCGATTTGTCCAACGAATCTTTATCCTTTTAAGAGTATCTTGTACCAAAACTCTTTTCCCGCTAGATTCGAAGAAACCTTTCCAATCTCTTTTTTTAGGTGTGTCGAAAAAATTTGATTGTCCACATGTGTGGATATGTGTATATGTCCATGTCTAGAACTTCCAACATCGACTTATAGGCCTGCGATACTTATCTTGAATTCAACTACGAATGTACACCACTTGTGATTATTCTCGATCTCGGATAGACGATCATACCATCCCAAATTGCCAGTTACGGCTACTGGAAAAACCGGTTTACTCCAGTTTGATGTGGACCCTCAAATTACTCGAGCCAGCTACACGGATCTCCTGACCACCGAGATACGCGCTCTACGCGTTTATCGTCTATTGTAGTGTATGTATTCATTGACGTCGACGGGCTGTCATATTGCCTTGAGGCGGTCTTCTCGGCGGCCCAGTCATATACGCTCCCCACGGCAGAAATATGCACTTCTTTAATATACAATGTTGACAGATATGGTGCACAATTAGTGTATGTTATTTCAGATATTAACAATGAATTAAATATTAACTTAATAACTACTTTACCACCCTACTATACAGGCTGTAAACGAGAATCCGATTTAAATTCGATATTGAACACATTTTTATGTTTTTTATTTCTGAATCGGTGAAAACGCCTTTAACAAAATATTGAAAATGTACTGTTTCGACAGTTTTCAAGTGCAAATAGCTCGTAAATTACTGGTCAAATATTAATGACGTTCACCATCTAAAACTCCGTAACGTTAACCTTAAGGATCGGACGGTCGTTTACACCCTGTATATAAGAAACCGGCTTTAGAAAATGCCGTCCGTTGAATTCCTGCATATGAATGCATCGACCTTCACACAGCCGGAGCTGCGCAGCGCATTTGCCACAATGCAACTCTGCATGAATCAGTAATTGGCTAATCGCTACCTACACATTTCCCGAAGGTTGCGACGTGGGATCTTTGAAAGGAGCGTAAAAAGAATGCGATCAGAGGCTCTAGTCCGCGTTTTATGTTAACCCCTTCCGGTTGACTCGTGTTTCGAAATGTATGGAGATTTAAAGGCTGCTACGTTACGGAGTTATAGTTTAGAGTGTCGTGTTTAATCATGCGTTGACGATGATTTTGATTTTTGTCCTTTCGTGCACTCGGTGCTTAGCAATATTGTATTGTATTGTATTTTGTCAAATTGGTAGACAAGCTACACTCAGACAGGTCATTGAATTCAGCTTACAATTTCTGGCATATACCATCGTCAAATTTATAGTCTTGTTGGAACCCTTTAGTCGTAAACACAAACATAAAACATGAACTAAACAATAAATACATATACTAAAAATAAGTACGTTCACTTTATACCTTTATAGGTCCCATGAATTTATGTAATTTGGCGTATGGCATAGCAACACGATACGCGTCGGTGGTACCAGCAAACAGAGCACATTTAATTAACCGACACGCCAGTTCAAGCGCTATCAGTTTTTGCTACAAGCCAGCGGAAAAAAACACTCGGATTAAGGCTCCATGAGACGCTAACACAAATGGAAAAATATAAATATAAAAGTTAACACTATTACCTAGCGTATGATCGTAAAACAGTTTTAATGCTTTGCTTTTATTCTGTTAAAACATATGTTTATAAACACATATTTACTAGGTTTTGAAGCCGGCGCGGCGCTTGGAAACTATAAATGATTTACGCGCGTTTCCACCACTCACTGCTTCCTGAGGTTGCCATTATCCTTTGTTTTGCTGAACGCTGGTATCAGTTGGTGCCTTAAATCGACTCATATAAGTGGCAAAACGAAATAATTGGAAGGAGAAACCCTGTACTTACATTTTCGGATACTTTTATTAAATGGAAACACATTTTTTAAAGATAAAACATTTTAACACCGGCAGAGCGAGCACGGCAATTTTGCTACTTGCGACACAAATAATACGATCGCAGGAACGTCAAAACTGACGGTTTCAAGTCTGATTCAGTTCGAGTTTTACTTTCGCTAAACTTTTTCAGAAATAATTAGTGACACCGGAGTTTTAATAATAAAACCGTAATACCAAAAAATCTCTGAAATGTTCATCAACAAATTCAATCTTTCTTTACTCTGAAAATTTTGAGCGTGTATAACCTGATGTGGAGAGATGAAAAGGTGGGCCAGGTCTTGAGACCCACGGCTGCGCAGCTGCTCTCCTCTAGTCGTGATTTGAATTATGTATATTGTGTGGACGTTCTAGCGGGTAGCGCCATCTAGCGCCATGCTAACTAGCTTCTGTGCATCTGTTTTTTGCATTCGTGGCATGTGCAACTAGCAGCTCTTTGTAGAGGGCGCTAGGTCGCCACACTGAGAAAAAAAACCGGTACTGTGCGAGTCGGACTCGCACACGAAGGGACGTCGATCGAAAGTTAGCATGGTACGAAATGCAACTAAACGACAGATTTAATCACAGATTTGCCCGTTACCATGGCACCGCCCCAGGAAATGTATAATAAGGTTCGGTATGTAACAGATCGAGTGCTTTATTTGTTCGGGACAAATGGTGTACTTGATCGTTAGCACAATAGAGTTAACATCCGTGGTATCGGTCTCCGCCGCCATCGCCGACGCAGCGGGCGACAACAATGGGGCACAATGGGCTCCCTGCACCACAATAGTGCTGGCTTCTTGCTCGCTGCCACATCTACAAATGGCTCGCTGCCCGCCGATAGCATCGACCCGCATCGCGATGGAGAGGATGGGCAGTTGTTTGCTGTCGCTCCCGTGTGAAGTAGACCAGCGGGGGTTACCGGCCAACCTAACTAAAGTAAGGTGCAAACTCACCAACTCTGCACACTATTAGAGATACATGAATGAGAGAGCAGAAATAATGGAAAAATAGAGAATGGTTGATGGCCACCTCTGACGCGTAACACCTTCCTTTTGAAGTACTTAAGCAGCTTACCTCTTAGCACGTTGGATTTTATAGTATTTGGTCGTTCACAGTACAGGTGAATTAGTTTTATTGCGAGATAAGGGTCCAAAAAAATTATATATTTATTTTCAAAAGTTTGAAACCTTGCGAACATTTTAAATTCTAAAGAGCTCGGGATGCATATCGGCTGAAAGTGGACGATGGCCACTTTTAGTCGCAGCTTTTAAGGTGGCCCAACCCGGCGGGACTAACTCATTCGCGGGTACGGTACAAAACCGTGCTGTCGCGCTCTGGGACCTTCTATGTTTCAAAGAAAAAGACAGGCTCCGTGATGAGGAAGATGCTAAATGTCCACAAAAAAGACAATGTGCATAGTGTATGATTTGGTAAGATTTACGAAAATTTTAATTACAAAACGACTTATAGCTAAAAGTAAACCACGACCGCTGTAGTCCAAAATCTAACAGAAACCAAATAGATTATAAATCTTGATTAAATAAGCTATGTCTTATGACTAATCTTTTAAAGATGTTCTTACTTTATCACCTCCAAAGCGTAATCCACCTCCAAAGTTATTGTATAAAACGCGCGAAAAATTCGAACTTTCGGACCTTATAACGTAGAAACCAAACAGAATTTTACAATGCCAATGGTCATCATACATCTACGAGTAGTTCGATCAAATAAAGCTATTTTGAGCAAAATTTTGGATCACTGACAAGAAATATGGGCGTGATCTTCTTTCCCCTTTTGTATGGGGAGATGAGCGGGATGGGCAACCTTAAGGGGCAAACAAGCGCAGGGACCTTTCAACAGCCGCAGAGCGCGAAAGAAATCACCACAATGGCCCCGCCGGTATCGGGTCGCCACTAAAAGAAACTCTTGGCAGCGATACAACACGATGCATCCTTGACATATTGAAAACCTCCGCTTCTGCATCCTAGTGGCCGCTCTGGCATGCGTGAGCAGTTGCTCGTTAAAAGTATAAAGCTTTGATGCCGATTCCGTCAAAACATTGGAAACGAGAAGACGGAAATTCCTAGACGTTTTCTCGTGTCGGAAAATGTTCAACAAAGAATTTTGCCGAGGAGGGTAGGTTGTAGGTTTCATTGTATATCAAAATTTTGATAAACTTTACTGAACGTTCATATAAAGTGTGATGCCTGGACGGTTCAGCTAGATCTAGATCTATAAGAACGTAAGTATAGATTGATGATTGCTCCGTATAGGCCCTAGGACTGAATCGGTAAATGGACTCGCCGGTGAACCGACAAGTGAGTGATTAAATCTGACGTTTACTTGCATTTCGTACCAACCGGCAAACAAACGAAGCGTTATTCGGCAAAGTGAACTAAAATTTCCCAGTTAGCATGCTATGTAACTAAACGTCACATTTAATTACTCACTTGCCAGTTGACCTGGCGAGTTCATTTACTATGGTTACAGTCCTGGTCACATCGCGAACTAGCAAAAAAAGAATACATTTTCTCGCCTTCAACGTCCCTATTTATTTCAATACAGTCAATTTGAGTGTATTCTTTGTTATGTTTGTGTGTAAGTTTTGAGGTACTTTCGCCTGGATGAACAGATTTTGATAAAACAATAATTTATTTGAAAGCCAGTGCTTCCCGTGTGGTCCCATTTCTCAAGTGGACTCAGAAAATAAACAATAATCGTAACTACAAAAATGGCAATTATTTTTTTAGTGCTTTTTCTTTGAAGTGGGTGTTTTTCAACTCTGAAAAGAAAACACCTTTTCAGATATTGGGTGGTCACGGATAACCCGTCTCTGTACTTCTAGTCACTCCTACATCGGAAGACATGTTGCGTTAGGAATAGTTGAACGTAGGCGATTAGTATGCGTGAGAGTGCGTTAAGTGTGTGAGATATCGCGGGTCGGGTAATGAGGTGCATTGTGAGTGCATCGCGAACGCTGCTCACGTAGCGGCGAGGCGGTGGCGCGGGCGCACGCGGCAACCTCCTGCACTCCTCGTGCAATAGCACCCATGTTGGGTGCGATTGCAGAAAGAAGAGAATAAATATAGAGCTTTAAATGTTTTTTTTTATGAAAAATTTGAAAAAAAAATTGGTTAAGGTTTTTTTTCTTACCATAAACTCGAAATTAGTGCACTCGACACCTTGAAAATCTTAGTTACCTTCAAGGAAAAAAATATTTCAGACTTTAACCAATATCAAACTTTAACCGTAAGATATACATGTAAAATAGTAGGTATCTTTCACCTGCTACCATCGCATTCGATGAAAAGATGGTTTCGATAGCATCCCGCCCGACCAACAGAGAATTTTACTCGGGCACGCATCGGTTTGATTTTTCATATGAATTTTCACAAGAAAGGTTAGCGAAATCCAGTCGCTCAGCCAGCTCTCCAGCGGCGAGCGCGCGGCTCGTGGTCGGACATGCATTATTCATTTGAGAGGGAAATCGGACGGGGCGCTTTCCTCTGGACGGCCCAAAGTTTTCGCTGAAATTAGTAGCTACGGTTTAGGCATTAAATGTTAGAGACGGGTTAAACAGCCAGTTCCATTGTAAAGTTCCTCATTGAAAAAACTTACCGCTAGTCCGAACGTATGCATAAAAAACCGGCCAAGTGCGAGTGGGACTGCCACACGAAAGGTTCCGTACCATCGTACATGATTTAACACAAAAAAATACGTTTTTTCCTTAAATTTTTATTACTTTAAAATTTTATCTGTGCCGCTATGACGGCAAAATAAATACACACTCAGATAAAATTTCACCTGCCTACCTATTACGGTTCACGAGATACAGCCCTGTGACAGGTGGACGGGTTCCGTTGGCATACGGGTTGGGTACGGAACCCTAAAAAAAGTAGTGTATCCATACTAATATTATAAATGCGAAATTGTTCTGTCGGTCTGTCTGTCTGTTGCGTTTTTACGACCAAGCCGTTGAACTAATTAACCGACTTCAAAAAAGGAGGAGGTTATCAATTTGTCTGTATGTTTTTTTTTTGTGATGAATGCTCAACACCAGCTTAACTTCCAAAATAGCCCAACGGACAGTCCTTTCGCCAAGTCCTTCGCAATAACTCCCCCCCCCTCATCACTGCCAACCCCTTTACCCACCCCGGTCAGCATATTTCCTAACGTTCCACGGCGCAGTCCTTAGCACGAAATACTTTAGGTAAATCACGAAATAAGTCCAGCCGAAATCGGGCACATTTATCATTTTAATTGGCGTGTTTGCATAATGAACTAAATGTATTGTGTTGTGAAACGATTTCACAAAGTACGTGGCTATTATGAGTAATGAAAGACCGAAATTAACGTTTTTACCAACAAATGGGTCACGATTTACTTTGAATTAGCGAGAATATTTTAACTTGCATTCAACGGGTGTGTATAAATAAGAAATTATATTTTAAAAATCAATACACCGACATGTGTTCTATTAAATTTAATTTAAAATGTCGTTGTCGGTTGATATTCTATCTGAACAATGAAAGCACCACGAGATACTTTGAAACAAATTCAAATTCAACGAACCTAAAATTGTATTTCACGAGCTAGCACGAAATTTGAAGTCAATCAGAGCACAAGCGCCCATTACATTTTCCTAACCAACATCATATCCGAGATATTAATGTACAGTCGTATTCAGAGAGAACCTGTCAAAACTTAGTACGAGATAGCACCGGACGTGACTAACCATACAAAAAAACGGTCTAGTCCGACTTATTAAAGTTAGTCCGCCTACTCTGAATACGGCTTTTAGAAACTACAGGCAGCGACGGATAACCAACTCAAGTTGCGATTAACAGTCGCAACTGAAGCCAACACTAACCTAAAGTAATAATAACTTGCGTCAAAAGTGACATTTCGTTTATACACAATGTTTCATAGCGGCTAATATCAACACGGCGGCTGTGGTATTAGCCACTCATGTCCAATTATAAAAAGAATCACCTGTAATAAACAATGATTGATGCGAAAGCAACTTGTTTGGATCACCTGTTAGGTTGTACAACAGCGCAAAACTTACGAATTTTGAAATGTCTCGTGTCATGTGTGTTCAGGTTGAGCATTATGTAATGTCTGCATGCAGCCGGCAGGACGCAGACAGGCCATGCACTAGACAAGAGGGGAGGCACGTCCTGCGGGCAGCGCCACCACGGAAATAATATAGATAACGACGCTTCACGCGCGTCTAGACTGTGGGCACAGCGCCCAACCAACACCGGGGCAGCGGCGAACATGTGCGCCGAATGGGCATTAGCTCGGCTCATACGCACATTTGGCAGGGGGACAAAGCCGGCAACACTTTGGTTGCAGTGTTCACGATGTGGCTCGAGTAGCCATTCTATTGTTTTTTTTTTCATAGATATAACTACATAATACTACATAAACAAAATTCTATGGCTTATAGTTAGCTGATAACACGGACAATCTTTCATTGCCGCTTCGACCATCGTTTATTCCATGTGATGGTACCGACCCGGGCGGGATTAACCCTACCACCCAGAAGTATGAAGGGGACCGGGAGTTTTACGTGGAATCCGAACCACGGCGAGCCTCAACGGTTGAAAACGGTCACCCATCCAGAACCCAATCGCGCTCAGAGGTGCTCCACCCAGCTTATCTAATCGCAAGGCGTCGCACCTGTAGAACAGACTGAGCGACCCCAGAAACCGCCTGTGGCTCAGGGACTCCAAGCCAGCGGTGAGTCGTGAGTCCCCAACAAGACGGACCGCTCGGCGCTGAATTGAGTCCAAGGAAGCCAACAGGTACCGGGGGCTACCTTCCCATTTGTACAGAAGTAGTAGTTGTACCGGTGAAAAGAACCTTCTGCAGCGGTACAGGATTCCCAGTTTCTGCGATGCAATTTTGGACTTGGATTCAATACCACCAAACCACGGACGATGGTTCTAAAAATACAGAATAATCCAAGTTAAAAATTATGCAGTATTGGTATCTTTTATTCCAAAAGCAAACACATATATCTACTTTTTACACAGGTTTCAGTATTAAGACATACACACATTTTTTATTTATCATACAAAACACACACACTCAGTAATTAAATATTAGTTACTATTAAGACTCCTAAAGTATACTAGTCTAACTCCAAACACGTATTTTTTACACACAACAATACATACTTAAAAGCAAACTTTAATTATAGACACACTTTATACTTATTACTATACTTTTTTTTGTTACCTATCTTTTGCTGATTGTATTTACCTTCTTATGTAGAACAAGATAGACTATTTGTAAGATATGTTTAATTTAGGAAAACCTATTACTGCTGTGGGTTTGAATGATGCTGAACACAGTTTACGGTATTATATATTTATTGTTATATTTGTTGACGATTTGATATATGATTTTACAATGTATTTTACGCGTTTGTCCGGAGTCGTGTTGAGTCGACCGGCGACGAACTCTCACTGCCTGGCCGCATGCCATGTGGCCAGATGTTGAAGGATCGGTCTGGTAGCAGGTAGTGGAGGCGCGCAGCCCCCACAGTACCCCCCTGCCAGTGATCGAGCTAGATCACGAGTAACCAGCTTGCAGACGATCTGGAAACCGAACCCGACGGCCGGCTCTCGTTGCTGGAGGTTCTGCAATTGTTTTGTTGGTTTTCTGGTGATCACTTCCCTCTGGACTGGTGGAACTGACTGGAGCCTCCGTGGTGTGCTCTTCAGGCATTATGAAGGCTGGCTTCAGGCGGTCGATTGAAATGGTGACATCTCGGTTGCGGACTCTAATGACAAAAGTCTTCTCGTTCCTGCTGATGACGGAGAAAGGTCCATTATAAGGATGCTGCAGTGGTCCTTGTTGTCCATCGCATCTAACGAAGACATGCCCAGTCGTGGCAAGATCTTTGAATACGAAGGTCTTCTTTTGGCCATGTTGAGATGCAACCACTGGACGTAATTCTCCCATGTTTTCTCTCAGGTGTTTTATGAACTCTGCTGGCTCCCCTGCTTCTTGATATGTAGAGCGAGGAGAGAGAAATTCGCCGGGCAAACGAATTGTTTCACCATACAGAAGTTCTGCTGAGGTAGCTTGTAAGTCTTCTTTCCAGGCTGAACGAATTCCAAGTAGAACCGTCGGAAGAACTTCGGTCCAGCGATTGTTGTTGTGACACTTAATAGCGGCTTTTAATTGTCTATGGAAACGCTCAACCATTCCGTTTGCAGCTGGGTGGTATGCTGTGGTCCTTATTTGGGTCGAACCTGTCAAGCTGCTGAGCTGCTTGAACAGGTGGGACATAAATTGTGTGCCTTGGTCTGTTGTAATGCGCAGAGGCGTGCCATAACGTGCGATCCAGTTATCGTAGAACGCACGTGCAACAGTCGGTGCTTCTTGGTTTTCGATTGGGATAGCTTCAGGCCAACGCGTGAATCGGTCGACGCAGGTCAGACAGTATCGGTAGCCCTCGGAGTACGGCATGACAATTATGTCAATATGGACATGCTCAAATCTAGCTGAAGGTGATGTGAACACACCCCGAGGAGACGATACGTGTCTGGATATTTTCGCTTTCTGGCATTCGATGCAGCTGCGAGCCCACTGTCTACAGTCCGACTTGACAGATGGCCAGACATAACGTTGAGTGACGAGCTTCACTGAAGACTTGATGCCAGGGTGTGACAGCTGATGAATTGTGTTAAATGCTGTTCTTCGAAAAGATGGAGTCAAAAATGGTCTTGTTGTTGGCGTGGAGACGTCGCAAAAGACAGCTACGGTGGTGCCAGGTATCAGCACTTGTTTAAGTTGCAAAGCAGATCCTTCCCGTAGATATGTCTTCAGCTCTTTATTTGAGTGCTGAGATAACGCCAGCTCTTCAAAGTTGATGGTTTGGGACAGTTCTTCTATCCGTGATAAGGCGTCGGCTACCACATTGTCCTTCCCAGATATGTGCCTTATATCGGTGGTAAATTGGCCGATAAAATCCAAGTGACGGAACTGCCGTGGAGAACATTTATCCGGTTTCTGCTTAAAGGCATGGATAAGAGGCTTCTGATCGGTAAATACAGTGAACGCACGTCCTTCAACCATATGGCGAAAATACTTAATCGAGAGATATATGGCAAGTAGTTCCCTATCATAGGCTCCATATTTGGTCTCTGCAGGTGAAAGTTTCTTCGAGAAAAACGCCAAGGGCTGCCACTGCTCCTCGACAAGTTGATGTAAAGCTGCGCCAATTGAATAATCAGACGCATCGCAGAATATAGCCAGGGGAGCGTCAATTTTTGGGTGGCTCAGCAGCGCGGCTTGTACGAGACTTTCTTTGCAGGCCTCGAATACTCCCCTGGTTTCAGTGGTCCAATTGATTGGGGCCTGACCCTTTAAATTACCTTTGAGGAGATCATTCAGCGGGCCTTGCAGTTCTGCTGCTTTTGGTATGAACCTCCGGTAGAAATTTAACATACCCAGGAACTGACGTAATTTTTTTAATATTAGTTGGTATTGGGTACGTTTGGATTGCTTCCACTTTATCAGGAAGTGGTCGTGTACCATTTTCTGATACCAAGTATCCAAGGAATTTGACTTCTGCTCTTCCGAAGTTGCATTTTGACGGATTTATGACAACTCCGTACTCCTTGAGACGTTGAAAAAGTATGTCCAGGTGTTTGAGATGTTCTTCTGGGGACGTTGAAGCTATTAAAATGTCGTCGATGTAGGCGTAGCAGAAGTCCAAGCCTTGCAGTACTTCATCGATGAAACGCTGGAACGTTTGCGCGGCATTACGCAGTCCGAAGGTCATAAAGGTGAATTCGAAAAGGCCAAATGGTGTTGTTATTGCCGTTTTTGGAATGTCTTGCTCGGCGATGGGTATCTGGTTAAATGCACGGACTAGATCGACTGTAGAAAATATAGTTTTTCCTTGTAGTGCGTGTGAAAAGTCTTGTATGTGACGTACAGGATATGAATCAGGCTTCGTTCTCGCGTTCAACCCTCGGTAGTCGCCACAAGGCCTCCATTCGTCGCCTGATTTAGGTACCATATGCAATGGGGAGGCCCAGCAACTTTTGGAAGGCCGTGCGATCCCCAGGCGTATCATGGCATTGAATTCCTTTTGCGCCGCTTTCAATTTGTCAGGAGCCAGACGGCGCGGCTTGAGGGACACCGGGGGACCGGGTGTCGTTTCAATGAAATGTTTTGTTGAATGTTTGATATGCTCGGGAGCTCCGTCTGGTCGTGTTATCTCTGAGTATGTCGAGAGCAGCTCGTGGAAATGTGATGATCCGGAGATAGTCTTTACACTAGAAACTGCACCCATTACTGCTTGACCTTGGGCAGTCAGACTAGTGGTTCCATCTAACAGGCATCGACGGCGTGGATCCACGAGAAGGTTGTAATGGGCCAGGAAATCGATGCCGATGATGGGTTTGGAAACATCGGCTACCACAAATCTCCAAGCGAAGTCTCGTCGAAGTCCCAGATCCAAGTTAAGTACGACGGTGCCGTATGTGGCGATAGACGTGCTGTTCGCCGCGGAAAGTTCGTAGGCGGACTTTTCTCGCGGTCCTCGTATTTTGTGTCGAGGAAATACACAAAGGTCGGCTCCTGTGTCGATCAGAAATTGTGTCTTCGAAGTCTTATCGGTAACAAAAATACGGCGAGCTTTGTCCGGGCTGAGGTCGTGGGTCGCCATCAACGACTGCCCGCAAAGTTTTCCGAGATCTGATTGCAAGGTTGTACGCATTTTCTTGCGTTGCTGCCAAATCTCCAGTGGTACCAGCACTGACCCGACGACTGTGAGCGTGAGGTTGAATTGGAACGTGTTCTTGAATGCGAGCGCGTCCGTGAGTTTGAACGTTCGCGTTGACGAGAGCGTTCTTCTCTTAGCTCCGATATTTCCTGTCGCACGGCCATCAATGTGTCATTAAAACAAACCATCATTTTATTCATGACTGACGCGAAATCATTTTGGGGTGGTATGCAGGTAGACTCAGCGGCGGAGGTAATGGACGGGCGTGTCATTACTGAGTCCGCAATAACGTCAGCAAGCTCGGCAACTTGATCCAACGGGACATCCTGTTGAGTTGCGAGGATCGCTTGCATATTGTGCGGCAAGCGGCCCAACCATAAAGTCCGGATCATTGTCTCCGGCACGGCGGTACCTGCGAGACCGCGCAGATGTCGTAAAAACTGCGACGGCTTGCGATCACCCAATTGCTCATGTTCTAGTAAGCGCTGGGTTTTTTTTTCTTGTGACTCGCTGAGATATTTGATGAGTTGCTGTTTGAGTTTTTGGTACGGATTTTCCGTAGGCGGGTTTCTTATGAGGTCGCGCACTTCCGAAGCGTATTTTGCGTCAAGCATAGATACCACGTGACCGAATTTAGTTGTTTCCGATGTTATGCCGGAAGTTTTGAAACTCGCTTCGATCATCCAGAACCATAGTTCCGGATCCGATGCGTTGAACGGAGCAATGCGTACCCCTACACGACATACTTCGGGCGCGACATCACGCGCGTCCTCGAAGGAGTTAGAGTCCGTCATTTTGCACTAAAATGTTTTTTTTTTTTTATGATTCACTGTTTTGTTTTTCAAACCACACAATTTATTGTAATTAATATTGTTTGTATTGTTAAATCACACTGGTATATTATATTGTCTTTAGATCACGTCGGGGTCACCAATTTGTGGGTTTGAATGATGCTGAACACAGTTTACGGTATTATATATTTATTGTTATATTTGTTGACGATTTGATATATGATTTTACAATGTATTTTACGCGTTTGTCCGGAGTCGTGTTGAGTCGACCGGCGACGAACTCTCACTGCCTGGCCGCATGCCATGTGGCCAGATGTTGAAGGATCGGTCTGGTAGCAGGTAGTGGAGGCGCGCAGCCCCCACACTGCCCTTACCTTAAGCTTATATTATCTTGTATCAAACTGTAACTTGTAATCGCTGTTGATTTTCTAGATAAATAAAAAAAAACACCTTAAGCCCACGGTCCTTGGATATGTGGACTCTGAACCTAGATTAATGAAGTGCAAGGCTGCGGCGGCGGATCAGAGACAAGAACTCCACAACCGTGCAAGTTAAACGCGAAGGATGCCGTGTCCACGGCGAGGATGTATCCGAGCAGCGGTGGCGTCATTACCGCAAATATTTGTACACTAAATGTGTTTGCACACGCGGCGGCCTCCGGGACGTGATGATAAATTAATAGTTAAATATGTGAACACCGGACCGTTAGTCTACTAGTAGACAAGGATGCATTATCGGATGGGTAACCGACACCGGATATTTTATATCTCCGGAGGGAAATGGAGCCGATGCACTCTAGCCGATTGAGAAGAGCCGAGTATATCCCTGTAGTGACTTTGTCGATTAAATATAAGTTAGATTGCATAATTGCAACGCTCAAACTGGGGATCCTATACCGTGGCAGGTTCTTTTCGCTGGTGCAACTACTTCTTAAGAAGTCACAGATTAGGCCAGTAATATTGTAGCCCCACATGGGGAAGTAGACCCCAGTACCTGTTAGCGTCCTTGGACGTCTTGATGGAGAATATGGAAAATATGAGTAATTAAAAATATTGCTTAAATGGTTTAGTACTAGATTATAATTTAAAATAATACAATAAAAACCATCATTACTTTAAACGGAAGCACAACACGTTAATACACATTATCAAAATAAAATAATTCTTTCAAAAATATGACAAAATTGTTTTATGGATTATAACTTTTAATATATTTAATAAAATCAATGTATTTTTTTTAAAACAAAGCAAGCAATATACAAGACCAGACATAGTCCGTCTAAATCGGTGTTTCTTAACAGTTTTGAAGTCATGGCATGCGGAATTTGAAAATGATTACGGACCCCTTCCGAACTCACTTAAAGGGAAAGAAAAAAAAGGCATTTTGAAAAAAAATCCTACTTTATATTTATTACCACAGAAAAAGCAAAGATTTACTTTATTTTATCACGCGCTGCATTTATTCTCATAATATCAAACACGGACCCTCAGCACTCGTGCCACGGATCGCTAGCACTGATGCCACGGACCCCCAGGTTAAGAGACCCTGTTCTAAATTAATCTTTCAGTACGGAATTATCTGTAATTATATATCAATGCGACGATGTCGCCAAAGGAGACAGAGCGGTTCGCTGTCCCTGCCGCGACTGTGAGGCCATTTGCCCCTCGCTGTCTGTCTCAGCCTGTAGCAGTAGGCGTGGGTAAGCCTCGGCAAAGAATATATAATACAAGACCTTGGTATGGGTGACCGCTCGACCGTGCAGGCAAGCCGTGGTTCGGATTCCAGGTAAGACTGTAGGTCCCCGTTCCATACGTCCCCTTTCTACCATCGCTCAAAGCGGAACAGGCAGGCACAGACCCGATTCACTGTCGACATTACGAAAATAAGCACCAACCAATCCTCTAGATTCTTAGGGATTCTTACATTTAAGGTGGCCCAACCCGGCGGCCTCAACTCATTTGCGGGCACGTTACAAAACCGTGCTGTTGCGCTCTGGGACCTTCTCTGTTTCTAAGAATAAGACAGGATCCGTGATGAGGAAGATGCAACCTGTCCACAAAAAAGACAATGTGCATAGTGTATGATTTGGTAAAATTTACGAAAATTTTAATTTCAAAACGACTTATAGCTAAAAGTAAACCTCGACCGCTGTTGTCAAAAATCTAACAAAAACCAAAAAGATTATAAATCTTGAAAAGTTATTATATAAAACGCGCGAAAAATCCGAACTTTCAGACGTTATAACTTGGAAACCAAACACAATTTTACAATGCCAATGGTCATCAGACATCTAGTTCAATGAAATAAAGCTATTTTGAGCAAAATTTTGGATCTCTGACAAGAAATATAGGCGTGATCTTCTTTCCGCTTTTGTATGGGGAGATGAGCGGGTTGGGCCACCTTAACATAACATTCGCTACATTTAACTAGATTGAACACATTGACAATTTTTCATTGACATGTTTGAAAATTGTCAGCTCATATTGCCTGTCGTCTGAAGTTCGGACCGCAGCCAGACACATTTCCGCTTCCGCCCCCTCTCACAGCTACGATTTACGCCCACGGCGAGCCTAGCGGTCACCTCAGTCGTCTGCTGCGCACGAGCGCGGCGGGTGCCTCCTTGACAACGGGCTGAATGATTAGCTCGAAACATCGGAGAATATCTCTACCTGCCGCGTGAAAAGCCTTAACATTTTTCAAACATGTCTAACGACCGCGGTAACCTCAAAAGTATCATAATTTTTCATTGATGTTTCACCATCTTTCATCCAATGCGACGGTACCAACCCCGATTGGGTTAGTCTTACCAAGCCAGTAGCGAAGCTCAGATTACGAATGCAGCTCGAATTCATGACGAAAGGGACTTACCCAACTCAGAGAGAGAAAGAAAGTGCTGCATGAACGGGGCGGGGATTTCGACCCAAGACCTCTGGCATGGAAGGCAAGTCAACAAGAGCCAAATCGAGTCGAGTATAGTATTTCTAATGATAAAATCAACAAAAAACCGGCCAAGTGCGAGTCGGACTCGCACACGAAGGGTTCCGTACCATCGTACAAGAGTTAACACAAACAAAAAAGTAACTTTTTTTGTATGGGCCCCCCATTTTTTTTATTTTATTTTACTATTTGCTTTTATAGCGGCAAAACAAATACACACTCTGTGAAAATTTCAGCTTCCTACCTATTACGGTTGATGAGATACAGCCCTGTGACAGACGGACGGTCGGACGGACGGACGGACGGACGGACGGACGGACGGACGGACGGACGGACAGCGGAGGCTTAGTAATAGGGCTCCGTTTTCACCCTTTGGGTACGGAACCCTACCAACTAAGCGAACTAAGAAACAGTTATCCATAAACATAATAGGTCGGGGAAAAAGTCTTTTCGCATTATAGTATGTATGAACTTGTAATAAAATCTCTTTGGCTATACTATTTGTATCTGGCTGGTTTTGGTATCATTGAAAGTTTAAATTTTAAAGAACATAATTCCAAATTCAAATTAGGAAAATGTGTGATTCTCATTTGTTTTTCGTACTGTCACAATGAGTGAATCTAATGAAGAAATTCGATACATTTTAAAATTTTACTACAAAAAAGGTAAAAATGCAACGCAAGCCGCGAAAAAAATTTGCGATGTTTATGGACCTAGTGCAGTGTCTGTGAGAGTAGCACAAATTTGGTTTAAGCGTTTTCAATCCGGAAATTTTGATGTCAAAGATGCACGTCGCTCTGGTCGCCCTATTACGGATAAAATGGATGCCATTTTTGAAAAAGTGGAGCAAGATCGGCATATCAGTAGTTACGACGTAGCTGAAGAACTAGGAATTGACCACAAAACAGTTTTGGCGCATTTGAAAAAAACTGGGTACACAAAAAAGCTCGATATTTGGGTACCTTACGAGCTCACTGAAAGAAACCTAATGAAGCGTGTACTCATTTGTGATTCTTTATTACGACGTAATGAAACCGAACCATTTTTGAAGAAGCTGATAACTGGTGATGAAAAGTGGATCACGTACGACAAGAACGTGCGAAAAAGGTCGTGGTCAAAGGCCGGTCAAGCTTCACAGACTGTGGCGAAACCCGGGTTAACTCGCAACAAGGTGATGCTGTGTGTGTGGTGGGATTGGAAGGGCATTATTCATTATGAGCTGTTACCACCAGGCAGGACCATCGATTCTGAACTCTACTGCGAACAACTGATGAGATTAAAGCAAGAAGTTGAGAGAAAGCGGCCGGAATTAATCAACTGAAGGGGTGTTGTTTTTTCATAATGATAACGCTAGACCTCACACATCTTTAGCCACTCAGCAAAAACTAAGAGAGTTTGGCTGGGAGGTGTTAATGCATCCGCCGTATAGTCCTGACCTTGCACCTTCAGATTTCCACCTGTTTAGGTCTCTTCAGAATTATTTAGGCAGTGTCAGGTTAACATCACGAGAGGACTGCCAAAACCACTTGTCGCGGTATATTGATCAGAAGTCCCAATATTTCTATAGCAATGGGATCATGTCCCTACCTACAAGATGGCAAAAAGTTATCGAACAAAATGGTACCTACATACTTTAGTTAAATGTAAATAAACCATATTAAAAATGTTTTGAATTTTCTTAAAAAATGCGAAGAAACTTTTTCCCCAACCTAATATGTAGACCTTGGACCTAACCCGCGAGTACTAATCAATTTATGAAACTGGCTCGAGGCCTCGCTTCGCACCGACTCCTCGGGGACAGTCTGGCTCTGGCTAGTCTAATAATGCGCCTAGCCGGGTCGCTATGCCAGAGTAATTCCCTCGTGATGCATCTCAAAGCTTTTCAGGCGAAGTGTTACCGATTTCTTAATGCAGAAACCGGTGCGTACGTGAAGCAAGGACACATTAATTAAAGAAAGAGCCCTGTAAAAAGAACTACTTTACGAATATACTGCAAGGCTGGACCCGAACCGGCAAAACATACCATTCGCGGGTATTGCGTCTAACCAATTTCGCCACCTGCTGTATACCCATAATTTGGAATTCTCTTACAGTCCCTCTTCCCGTAATCAATGCCTCCTACTAACACAGCATTTAAGATTATACCTAAATTATACCTACAGTATTCTATCACCGGCCTAATCTGTGAATAGTACAGAATTAGTAGAAAAGAAAAGAACCTTTTGCAACGGCACAGGATTTTTGCTTTTTTGCTGATCAATTAGTTTGAAGACAAAAATAAAGATCTTATTTTCCTCCAAACCTTGCATTTAAAAACTCGTAAATAAAACTTGACAGGAATGACATTTTTGACGTATCCAAGGTGAGGTCATCCTGCAATCCTACGGTACCGAGGGACACCTACAATTAGCTTTGAGTTTTATTTCCCATTACTTACAGATGATGATTGTACATTCAAACATAGTTGAGAATATCTACTAGTTACTGTGTAAACAAACCCCTAGCAACATTGAATCGGAGGTTGCATTTAATCATCTTTTACGTTTCACCGGAAGTTCATGCTTTAATCTTTGGTTGACTGTGCTCAGCAGAGGTTATTAATATGCCCAATTGGTTATAGTTTCAACCTTAGTACACCTGCTGTCGCACAGTAAATGACCATTGAAGGCCGCTGCGCTAATGTAGGGAGCTCGTAACAGTTCCGCACGACAATCACTTAGCATAATAACAGTTCCATCGTAAAAGTAAGTGGGGTCGCCGTCGCGTCGCGGCTGACGCAGGGTTCTCAACCGCCTGGATTTCGACTTTCGGACTATTGGGTTTTGGAACCCATTTCATTTCATTTATTTCTGGTAGTCAAACTACACTAAGTACCGGTAAAAAACTGAAAGATCTGCGGATTCGATCATCTCACTAAAGAAGAATCCGCAAAGAAACTTTACGAGTTTTCCGTCCACAGTATTGAAATACATACTCAGGTCGCGGTCCGATTTGAACCATCGTTACTAAAAGCACGCTTAAATTGGTCCGATTCGCGCTTACAGCCCTCAAAATGGCGTCCCGTGAACGGTATGAAGTTATCGCTGTCTCACAATGCCGTACACAGTGCTCACGCTTTGGAGGTAGGGCACTGTGTGTGCAACTGGTAATGTGACTTTTTGACGTTACTGAAGAGTAATCTATCGTCTTAGCACCGTTCACAAACCTTTGAATGTACCTCAGTTGAAAATTCAAGTTCAACTTGGAGCAATTTTCCATGATTCGGGACACTTGTATACGCTTTTAGCAGTGTATTGTTTACAATTCAAATCGGAACGCGCAGTTAGATCTAAATGCTTCTGCCAAACCATTTTTGGTAGAACAGTTTAAGACAAAGAATAAAAACCACATAAACAGCCACCCTCAGTGCAAATGGTTAGAAATAGAACTTACTTAACTTACAATTGAATGTTGTGGCCAGGTCGCTAACCTCCGACCGGGTGCATTTGTCTAGTCGGATTTGATCGAGGAGCCCAACATTCATATTTACGAAGGAGCTAGATGCCTTGTCAGGAAGATTCCTATATTTGAGAATGACTTTATCGAATTATATAGAAAACATGAATATTCTCTTTGCCAATTTGGATTTTTCAGACTTAATTCCAAACACGCAAAATTACCGAAAATTTATATTGATTTTAGTACAGTGACCAGAATAAATGTGGTGGCCGGTTGAGGGGGCTGGACAAGTTGGCAACCCTGGGTTGATCATGAAATGTAACTAACATATGGCTAACAAACATGTTACTTACAATGTTATACGTATGTTGTTAAACTTCATGTCAATTAGATAAACACATTCAATAGAGCTATAACTCTACATAGGTATTCTGCCTTTTTAAGAATAAGCTGATTATGCTTATCTATGGAACATAAGTATTTCGGAAATGCGGTGTGTGTGTTGGGCTAATATTAGCTATTCTATTCTGTCGTTGGTAATCATATTGTGTGTCGCTATATTCTTAACAATGTAGGCAAAATATCAAATATAGCTAGACAATATAAGAACAGTTATTTTTAAAAATAATAAAATATGGTTTCTCTTATCCCCTTACACAATTTAATTCCATCCGGTGTTATCACGCTCTAATTAACCTCAGTGGCCCAGTGGCGCGACACTTCGGCGATCGCTCTCCGAAGTTAAGCAACGCTGGGGGGGTCTTGGATGGGTGACCATTCGACCGTTGAGAGAGGCTGGCCGTGGTTCGGATTCCACGTTAAACTGTAGGTCCCCTTCCTTACTTACTAGGGTTTATCCCGCCCGGGTTGGTACCATCGCATTGGATAAACGATGGTCGAAGCGGCAATGAAAATTGTCCGTGTTTTCCATCCAGTTCAATGTGGCCGTGCAATATAAGGAAGGTCCTGGCATGGCACCTAGTTCCCATGTGGTGTGTTGGGCTAATACCATGACAGAAGGTGTGGTATTAGCCATCCATGTCCAGTCATATAAAAAAAAAAAAAATTATCACGTTGAGTTGGTAATGCAACAGTCCCCTCATCTAATACTCAACCAAGACTAGACCTAATCAAGACTAGTTCTCTCGACTAGGTTTCGTCTTTGGCAGACAGAGACAAATTATTACTGTCGGAACCATATCATTATTTCAAATGCTTGCCTTTTTTTTCAAAATCAACAAGTTCAATTCCCGGTTAGAAAGGATATGGTTTCTAAAAATCGAATAATGAAGCATTAGTTTTTGTCAAAATCGACCTCGTGACTCCATTGAGAGTTTATCGCTTCTTCTTTTAGTTTCGGATTTGCCCATGAAAAAAATTCACCTTTATATTGTTATTTTTTTATGTATTTTCAAATTAAGTTGATAGGAGAACAATTTGGGAAAAAACGCGTCTGACCGATAGACACCAACCAGGACATTTTTTGTTTTTTGCGACGGACCCCTAAACTTTGGAAGATTTTGATTCTCTCCAGACGGCGACGCGAAGCGGCGAGACGGCTGCGAAATCCAGAATTTAATAACGTAGACAAACATCTCTAACACGCCCTGCACTGCTGGGATTACCTTCAAACTCGCGAAAGCATTGCAAATTCTCCCGTATTTTCACACAGTTGTGTGATACTTTCGTTCAGTAGCGGGTGTGCCGGAATAACGAAAGAATTCCAAGAGTGAGTGAAAAATTCAGACCTACAGAGTGGTCGCAGCCTCGCAGCAAACATTTTGAGCAAAGGATTCTTTATAGAAACCTTTAACTGCCTAAAGTTAGGTAAGTACATAAATGTATGCTTAAAGAAGACTTGCTTGTAAAACACGGTAATTTTAAGAAACCAACTTCTGAAACTAACGGCTCACAAACAAAACAATTTATTACTTACAGTGCACCTAGTCCGACTTCTCACCTAAATTGACGTTTACCCCTCAACGATCGACTAGCGTTTTCAAATGTATGGACAATTGAAGAGCGCGCGCAGTTGGTGTAAAGCGAACTAATGTTTGGCAGTCCGAGTATGATTTGACAGCTTACGCATCGTTGCCGTACGTTGACGTTTCTGTTTACGCCCACTCCGCGTTTTCATATGTACAAATCGCTAGATTTATTTAGACAGGTTGAAGAAGTAAAACCACAGACTAAGTAGTAAAAGTTGTATGGGTTTGACGTTTTTTAGGGTTCCGTACCCAAAGGGTGAAAACGGAACCCTATTACAAGCCTCCGCTGTCCGTCCGTCCATCCGCCCGTCCATCCGCCCGTCCGTCCGTCCGTCCGTCCGAATCTCATTTATCAGTTAATAGAAAATCGTTGATAAAATGCCCATAGTGTAGTAGTTATTTTACAATCATCACTTTTTCATAATAACACAGAACATTAAAAAAAACCTTAAATACCTCAAAAACTATTGATTTCACGGGGCCAAATTTGTTGCAAATCAGCTCTAGAATGACCCCTTAAAAGGAATGTATCGAATTACCAAACAACCTGTATATTCTGTGGTCATACTCTGGGCAACAGAACGCGTCAAACATTCCAGTGGCCTTTTTGAGCTTACGTATTTAAGTATTGTTACGATGACGACGGCGTGTGCCTATTGCCGATGCGGTGCTGACCTGGAGTTAGGTTCATCTCATCTTGACATGGTCGGTCAGCGCGCAGTTGGCGGCAGTGAGTCACTCAACGGTACTGGGTGATGGAGCGGAGAAGTTCCCAGTGCTTCGCAGTGGTGTCAGTCGTCCTCTTCCTAGTTGGTGTATCTTACCACCTATCACAACGGGTGCTAGTGGCCATGGGGCGGTAAATGTCAGCGCTGGTTAGGTGGGGGCGGAGGAGCTGCGGTGCTACCGTCAGGTCAGGGGGCGACACGGCGTGAGGACGTCGTGTTCTTCAGTCGAGCTCACGAATTCAGCGAAGGTAAACACGTCGGCTCGCTAGCCCGGAGTGAAAAGCGTGTTGGAGGTCGTTTATTCACTGTTTGTTTTGGGAACGTGTCGCAGTATATGTAATTTGGACGACGCGCTAGTTTATGGATCGACGCAGCGAAGCGGTGTTATGTAGGTTACCGCTACACAACATGCACATTGCCGGCCGGCATGGTTTTCGCAGCCTCCGTGCAAGTTCTAAAGCTCATGGGCATTGTTGGGCGCCTCTTAAAAATATTCAGTAACCCAAAGTCAGATACCCTAGATGGGACCCACACATTTTATTCTGCGCATCACGCGGGCGCGTCAGGTTTTGGAAGCTGCCGCAACCTGCAGGTGTATTCCTGGCATTCAGTAATCAGGAATCTAGAAAACAGCTTTTGTAGCGGTTTTCAAAGCGATTTTCTTGACGAAAATATTCTAGAGCATAGTTTTTTTGATCAATCAAGGTTTTCCGTAATAAAACTCGCTTTGAAAATTGCTATAAAAGCGGTTTTCCATCCTCAGGATAACTGATTCCTGCATGCCAGGAATAGACCTGCTGTACCCGTTCGCATGTAATGCATGTCAGAATAGAGTCAATCAGACACGCCGACAAGACCAGCGTACTTCAGGCGGCCTTCAAGCGGACGATTCGGCCGTCGAGTGGGTAGGCAGCGGGAACGAAGTAGGTTTGCTGCGCATTCGCCGCCGACGCGAGACAACACGCCATTCAATTACAGCCGCTGTCGTCAACAACAGCGCCGCGGCGCTCCGCGAGTGGTGAGCAAACAGATAAGGGCGGTCTCTCTGCGACGCAACCGAAGCAATATTTGATAATAATAATAATGTATCCACCAACCGCTTATCCATTAATCCATACTAATCCATACTAATATCCATGCTTATCCACAATAATATTGTAAATGCGAAAGTAACTGTTGCGTTTTCACGCCGCTGACTCAATTTTGATAAATTTCGGAATATAGATAGTCTGAGGAGTGTGACATGTATGCATGTATAATCGACCGTGAAGCAAGGATACATTAGTTGAAGAAAGAGCCCAGTAAAAGGAACTAATTTACGAATATTACAAGGCTACTACTACAAGGCTGGAACCGAACTAGCAAAACATACCATTCGCGGGTAGCGCGTCTACCAATTTCACCACCGGCTGTGTACCCATAATTTGGAATTCTCCTACAATCCCTCCTGCCGTAATGAATGTCTTCTACTAACACAGTGTTTAAGATTATACTTACAAACATGTATTTAACGCTTCATTTGCGTTGCGGACATTGACTGCAAATATTGAACATTCAAACATATTGCTGTCATCACCAAAATCGTATTTGGCATCGTTGACTTAAGTAAATATACTTTTTCGTACTAAGCAGGTATCTCGCTTATTCCAAGGAATGTGACATGCCTGTATGTATAATCGACCATGAAGCAAGGATACAATAATAGAAAAAAGAACCCATTAAAAGAATGAGATAGTCTGGACCTTGGAGATGGACATAGAGTACCTTTTGTGGCGAAAATTAAACTCGAAGCCGGTGAAATAGGGGATTAAGGTCTGTACGGGGAACTCATTTAATATCTAGGATATAATTCAGACCGACATCAGTCCAAAATGACATTGACTCGAGCGGAGCCGGGTACCTCAATTTTTTTATTGTAGTGCACCCTGCAAGTTATCCGATTTGCTATCATAATCCCATAATGCGAGCCTGTCAGCCACACGAAGATTCCTCCTCGCGTTGTTTCTCTAAGCCGGGATATCACCCCTCTTTTTGCCAGGGATTGGACTTGGTATCTCTTATTACCACTCTACCACACCACTGGCCGATACCGCTGGGTTATTAAAGTAGTTATTATAGAGTTAGTCGAGCATACTTTTTCTCCCGACAAAACGACTAAACACATAATAGTCGTAAACGCCCAACGCGCTAGTGCAGTGCCGTCCATCATTTACAACCTTACACGCCGCGGGTAAGGCTCATCATCCCTTGATAGAGACAAGTGTCAAACGAACTACAATAACAATGTGAACTTTAATGTGCACATTCCAAGGTGCATAGTACAACGACATTTCTAAATCAATATATGAGCAAATCATTACCCGCGCTAGGGAGGTGACGGGTCTAGACGACTTTTTATTCTGCGACAGCTGCGTAATGATCGCAAACGACAAACAATATCGACGCAAGGAGCCCGTACTCGACCGGACACGTAGAATTACAACCCGGACAGCGCTCCCGCCCTGGGATAATCCGCCCTACACCTGCCGCCCAACGCGCTAGTGCAGTGCCGTCCATCATTTACAACCTTACACGCCGCGGGTAAGGCTCATCATCCCTTGATAGAGACAAGTGTCAAACGAACTACAATAACAATGTGAACTTTAATGTGCACATTCCAAGGTGCATAGTACAACGACATTTCTAAATCAATATATGAGCAAATCATTACCTGCGCTAGGGAGGTGACGGGTCTAGACGACTTTTTATTCTACGACAGCTGCGTAATGATCGCAAACGACAAACAATATCGACGCAAGGAGCCCGTACTCGAGCGGACACGTAGAATTACAACCCGGACAGCGCTCCCGCCCTGGGATAATCCACCCTACACCTGCCGCCCAACGCGCTAGTGCAGTGCCGTCCATCATTTACAACCTTACACGCCGCGGGTAAGGCTCATCATCCCTTGATAGAGACAAGTGTCAAACGAACTACAATAACAATGTGAACTTTAATGTGCACATTCCAAGGTGCATAGTACAACGACATTTCTAAATCAATATATGAGCAAATCATTACCTGCGCTAGGGAGGTGACTAGTCTAGACGACTTTTTATTCTACGACAGCTGCGTAATGATCGCAAACGACAAACAATATCGACGCAAGGAGCCCGTACTCGAGCGGACACGTAGAATTACAACCCGGACAGCGCTCCCGCCCTGGGATAATCCGCCCTACACCTGCCGCCCAACGCGCTAGTGCAGTGCCGTCCATCATTTACAACCTTACACGCCGCGGTTAAGGCTCATCATCCCTTGATAGAGACAAGTGTCAAACGAACTAGAATAAAAATGTGAACTTTAATGTGCACATTCCAAGGTGCATAGTACAACGACATTTCTAAATCAATATACGAGCAAATCATTACCTGCGCTAGGGAGGTGACGGGTCTAGACGACTTTTTATTCTACGACAGCTGCGTAATGATCGCAAACGACAAACAATATCGACGCAAGGAGCCCGTACTCGAGCGGACACGTAGAATTACAACCCGGACAGCGCTCCCGCCCTGGGATAATCCGCCCTACACCTGCCGCCCAACGCGCTAGTGCAGTGCCGTCCATCATTTACAACCTTACACGCCGCGGGTAAGGCTCATCATCCCTTGATAGAGACAAGTGTCAAACGAACTACAATAAAAATGTGAACTTTAATGTGCACATTCCAAGGTGCATAGTACAACGACATTTCTAAATCAATATACGAGCAAATCATTACCTGCGCTAGGGAGGTGACGGGTCTAGACGACTTTTTATTCTACGACAGCTGCGTAATGATCGCAAACGACAAACAATATCGACGCAAGGAGCCCGTACTCGAGCGGACACGTAGAATTACAACCCGGACAGCGCTCCCGCCCTGGGATAATCCGCCCTACACCTGCCGCCCAACGCGCTATTGCAGTGCCGTCCATCATTTACAACCTTACACGCCGCGGGTAAGGCTCATCATCCCTTGATAGAGACAAGTGTCAAACGAACTACAATAACAATGTGAACTTTAATGTGCACATTCCAGGGTGCATAGTACAACGACATTTCTAAATCAATATATGAGCAAATCATTACCCGCGCTAGGGAGGTGACGGGTCTAGACGACTTTTTGTTCTGCGACAGCTGCGTAGGTGAGGGAGGAAAGTTGGAAAAGAGTGTCGGAAACAAACAAAAGCTTCCACGGGCAGACACGGGATCCAGTCCTCGGGGATCTAGTCCAATCTTTCTCCATAGTTAGTTTATCTTTTCTTCTGTTATACAC